>OY728162.1:1154954986-1156305819 GCA_963277665.1 Viscum album
AGGTTAGGAGAAGACCCAATTAATAGAATTTTAAAAGTTCATGGTTCGAGTTTGCATATACTCTTGAAGAAAAATGAGGGAGTTGTATATGTGGTAAATTGATGTTTTTATACTATGCTGAAACCATGATCACCAATAAAATGGGGTTTTAAAAAATTTATGTTCAATTCAAAAAACTTTGGTGTCCACACTATTGTAGTTGGACTATGCTGTAACTATAGTTTAATGCGATAGAGTCCACATTGCAAAAACGAATTATGATGTGTAGGGTATAAAATTGGATATAGTGATGGTTTTATATTTTCTTATCCTATAAGAGGCTACATCATGACAACCATAACTTGATTGTATATATTATTGACTATAGTGACATGGTTTTTTCATAATAATACTTTGATATATTTCTAAATGTTATTCCAGAGTTAAGAATTGAGATGACGTGCAATTCTGTGGACCAGTGGGCACACAAATAATTTTATAGAAATATTAAATATATTTTATATTACGCACATGCAGTTGATTAATGAAAAAAAAAGATGACTCTTAAGATGATGACCAGGTCAGAAATAGAAGACCATATTTGGATTCAGAACATGATGTTTCCCATAGGTGCGATATAAAATGATTCGCCATGGGACATTCAGATCCCTTTCTCATTGGTGGTGAATTTAAGTGATTAAATGAATTAATTTATTAACTTAATTACATAAAAACCTTTATCTAATAAATGGTTATATATTAATGGTTATGGTGTTTTAGTGTCATAAATATTTTTTTCCAATGGTGACTCACTCTCTTCCTCCCCTTTCTATTTTCGATCAATGAACAGCGATGAATGCACGACAAATCCTTGGATCTAGATGGATCGATATGGAACAGATGCAACAAATCCTCTTCCTTTTTTGGCGAATGCATTCTTCACCAATAGTGATCAATCCAATCATAGTAGGAATTGTATTTAGAATTTTTATACCTTGTATTAAATTTTTGAGCAATATGAAACTTAATTATTCAATCTGTTACTTTCAATTCAAAAATTTCAAGAGCCCAAATACCGGTTTCCAATTCTTTATTGGTTGTTCTAACCCGAATTCCATAATTACAATATATTGGCCATGAATTCTTGGACAACAATCCAATCCATTCGTTTAGTACCGTTCCCCCCTTGATTTCTTCATGTTCTTCAACATGAAATTCCATTGAATCTTGGTTCAATGATTACAGGGTGACTCGAGCTTGATCGGGCACCTGAAAACAAGACAGAATAGTGAAACGACAATGGATTTGTGGGAAAGGAACTGATATGGAAACAACATGATGCAAAAATTATTAATCCAATGGTTTCATGACAATTTGATGATGAAGGAAGCTAAAGAGGGGATCAGATGTTCCAGCCAAACCCTCATTTTCAAATGAGGATGATTAGCGACGAATTGTGAAGAAATCACACATTATTTGGTCAGATCAAATGTTTTTGGAGAATATTCAGGTCACATTGAAAATGGAGAGACAAAATTTGAACTGAAGATGAAGATTTGGGGGAAATAATGAAATTTGAGTGAAATTCCTGACTATACACCGTGTTCAATGAAGAACACATGACGTGTGGCCTTCCTTAGTGGCAGTGCTAGGGTTTGGGAAGAGATAAAAATGGTATGAGATGTAGTCTCTTTTAAATGATGTGTATAACCTCTCTATGTGATATGATCCATGTGAAGCAGTACACAGTTAGGCACATGCTATATACCGAGCACACAAACACAGTTGGTTACATGGGTAGTATCCTGTGTGGACCAACACTACGTCTATCGAAGTACACATACATGAAGTTTGAGAATATGGACCCAACCACCAGACATGACCATGTCCCCGAATATATGGGACATGCAATATAGTCATCCTACATAGTGTTCACTACCACAATGGACAAGACATGTGTCCATATAGAGACATGTCCATCCCATGATGTAGGGCCACATGCCATACAAGAACCCTCACACACCATGTAATCATTGTGATCTTTTTACCAATCATCAATCCTTCGTATCACCTTCGTTTCAACATGGATTCAGACAAAAAGATGCCTATCTTGAGTTTTTTTCCTCATAGAACATGATGGTCCCTTAAAAAGTTTATTTAAAAAAAATATATGGATGTTCTTGGTTGGAATGCACAAAGACAACACCTGATGATGATACTGATTATACCGACTTATTATATTAGTTATAAGAAAACTCTCTAGCTGGGATGAGTAATGTAGACCTCGAAAAACATACCTTGAAGACCCTCATGATGGGATGGATAGTATATTCCCTAATGATGATACCGAGTTGACAATACAACTGGTTTGTGTATTGTAGTCCATGATAATGATTGCCGGATGACCCTCCAACTGGGCTTGGTAGTGAAATCCTTGATGACAATACCATGCTAACCCTCCAGCTAGGATTGGTCATGTATTCCCTAACAATGATACCGGGATGACCCTTCAAATGATCTAGTTAATGTATTCCCCAAAGATAGATTTGAGGATTACCCTCCAACTGGGGCTGGGTAGTGTATTCCCCGACGCTTCAGAGAATACCATCAACTGTATGGAATAGTGGAGAGGCATGGTTCAGCTTACATAAGGGCTCATGAGAAAGAAGGGTACATTCAACACCATAAACTTCCTTGTGATGTGAGCGAAATACATGTGGCCAATTCAGATCCACCCAAATCAGATAGTATGAAGGTGTAGTGATTTGAGACCCTTTGACATGTGTTTCCTTGATAGAAACATGAGGTGCAGGGCTCTATATATAGTTTTACCATGGAACTGTTGGTTACTATTCTTATTGGGAAGAGTTGAATGATGTAGATCTACTTACTCTCTCATTTGAGATTCTTTGACTAAGAATATATATATATATACACATCTTATTACAGTACACACTCCTTGGTACTTGGTCACTCTCTTTCATAGTGGGGCGAAGATGCGTGGGGTATGCCATAGGCTTTTGATATCTAGGTTCTTATGGTTGAATGGTTTTACTCTCCAGCTATAGGTATCAAGGACTCAATGGAGATTTTATCCCCTCACTGTCTTGAGCTCCTTGTGTTTGGATCAGTCTACTTTCACACTCTTGTAGGGTTGAGCTTCACACATTCCATCCTATTTTACTATACCTTGTTCCATTTACTAGTTATTTTAATTTCAATCTCTTACATCTCCCCTTCAACTTTTTGTGTAATTCTACTGGGTATTTATATAATCAACCATTAATGGGATTTTCTTAATATAATTCAGTAGGTTTTCAGATGGCAGACATGCCGATCATAAAAATAGAGGAGCAAAGGGATAAGGGTTGTGTGGACTGCATATTGTGGTCACAATTTGGATACATGAGATGGTATCTCTCAGTGGATAATCTTTTCCAATTGTCTATATGATGGGACTAGATATTGTTTTGGTTGCGTGCTTTTCCCTTTTACATTTAAGTATTCACTACCATACACTTTTACTATCTAGAGGTTCTTGCATGTTCGCTTTACATTATAGAATTTTTCACATTATATGCTTTTCCTCTTCAATTTTACATTGATTTGGATACATGAATGAGTATAGGTTCATAGTCAATGGCCTCCCAATGTTTTTTATTCCTTATGCTCTTATCACCAACCCCTAGCCTATGGAGACGGTCTTGGGGTGTTTGAAACTTGAGTCCCGACCTGGGTTAGGTCATAACATGGCTTATGAATATGTTTTGAAGGATTCCAAATTGTACATCATGCAGAGTTTATGAGGAGTTGTGTAAGAACCCGGTTTTTTCTATAAAGACATTGAAATATTCTTGATGTTATTCCAGAGCAGCACCTTAAGACGACGTGCGATTCTGATTCCCGGTGTAGCCGTAATTAAATTTTCAGTGCGTTCACACTGGGCACACTAAATAAATGGTATAACTCTTAAACGGTGTTTTGGATCGGAGATCCGAGTGTACTTATGGGTCCTAAATGGGGTGTTTACCCTAGGAACGACATAAAACATGTCGGTGTGGGACGTTGGGACCCCTCGCCCGTTAACAGAACGTTAAACGGATAATTAAAATAACTATTTTATTCGTTTAATGGTTAAAATAATGTATCTATTAAAAGTCTGCTCAGATTGGAAAATTGAGGGCACCGTTGAGTCCGGAGTGTGCCGTTTACCCTAGAAGGGGTGTAACATTCACGGGCACATGCCTTCTGTGAAAAGTGTCGCTAGTGGCGTTTTTGTAATTTGGCAGCCTCAGGCGTTCAGTTTTAATAACATTTGAATGGGGTATCGAATTAAAATTCTGAGACCACCGTTGTTCTCTGGAGGTGGTTTTTACCCTAGGGGAGGTTTAACATCGACCCCACAGAGGTTTTGGGTATGGGGCCTACAGGCGGGGAGTTTAAGTGTTTTCTATTTAAACACTTCCACCCCCCCCCCTTTGTTTGGTTTCCCACTGGAACAAACCATCCTGATGAAGAAGGAGGAGCTCCATCTTCTACTCGACCTCTTCGGTGAGGCGTGGCAGTCCGGCGGATCATCGCGAATCATCGGGCTACACCCCTGCAGGTAGGAGTTTTCCTTTGCGTTTTAATTCTGAATTCTTCTTTCAAGTTGAATTATAGCGTAGAATTGTTGTTTTTTTCTGGGAAAGTCCCATGATTGCATATCATATGTTATAAGAATTATAATTCATATTTTGGATTAAAATTTAATGTCCCTATGTGATCCCAGTGATCCGGCGAAGTCCGGAATGATTTTGGGTGTTTTCCGGTGGATCTGGGCACTCCGAAGAGCGGGCGGGGCGGTCCGGAGAGTGGGCGCGGCGGCGCGTGGCGGCTCCAGGCAGCAGCATGTGGTAGCTCAGGTGGGTGGCGGTCGGCAGTAGGGCATCGACATGGATGGTTTCAGGGTGAGGCGGTGGCTCCAGGAAGGAGGCCGAGCTCGACGGGCGCGACAGAGAAATGGGGTTGCGGTGCACGACCCCGTGGGGGAACACGAACCGTGTTCCGCGGGTCTTCACGCGGTGAGAACGACTGGCCCTCTTGGCCGGTCTGCGGGTGGACCGCGGGTCCACGGACAGCCCGCGTGTCTGAGCTGCAGGCCGGCGCTGCGAGCTAGGTCGGCTGGCGCGGGCCGACACAGGCCGGGCGGACCGACCGGCTCTGGCTGGTCCAGCCCAAGGGGATTCGTCCCCTCGGCTTCGGACACCCGTAACTTTTTCTACGGGTGTCCTTTTTTCATGTCGTCTACGGCAGTGTGAACCTCGGCTCGTGGTGAAGAATATTAATTGGTTTTGGGGGTTTTTAACTTCTGAGATGGGGGCCTAGGTGGCACGACGCCTATGTTAAGTGGATTGACGTTTTTCTAGGGGTTCGTGTTTTGAGCGGCGCAAATGCATCTGACGACTAATTTGAGTGCCATCAGCAGTGTTGGTACCCTGGTGCCGAGATAGAGTTTTCCAGTGTGGCTTCGAGTGTCGAAACCGGCGTTGAGTTGTGGGCCCCATGGACCATCTTTCGAGCTGCGTGCAAAACTTTACAACTTTTTCATCGGACGTCTGTTCGGGGCGTGAGAGTAGTCGATATAGGTTGTTTTTATGAGGTAATTGCAATGGTGCAATCTACCCTCTTTAACTACGCATGATGGTGCGGGGCCCACGGGGGCCGTTTTGGGAGTTGGCAGTGATTTACAGCTTTATCACCGGGTATCCATTTTGGACAAGTGAATAGTCCATCTTGTGTACTTTTTCGAGAGGATCACAACAGTGCGATCCGTTCGTTGTGCTTTGGGACCGGGATTCGGTTCCCACGTAGCACCGCTCGTGTGCGGTGCTCCAGAATGCATATTTTTCTCTGGATATCCGTTCAACTCAAGTGAGCATCCCTTTTGACGTGTTTTCCCGAGGGTATCGGAATGGTGCAATGCGCCCGACTGTTTTTGGGGCTGAGGCTCTGGATCACGGGATACCGTTCGGGCATATACCAGTGTTGGACGACTTTTCCGTCTAATATCTGTTTGAGGTGAGTAATAAATCTTTCTCGAATATTTTTTCACGAGGATTACAACGGTGTAATCTGTTCAAGAGAGCAGACCCTCTTATGAGATCTGATTAAATGCGGAAATATGAAAGGTGCAATAGTAGTGGTTCTTCTTGTTGTGTGCGGAAGAAAACCCTTGGCATGTGATCGTGTTCACTCCCATGTGAGTGGAGTTTATGTTTGAAGAGATGTGGTTGGCTGTGTTGGGGCCGTGGAGGAAGAAGGTTGGGAAATTATGTTTTCACCCTTCGTGTGGATGTTGGGTGTTGTGATCATGATAGCCTTTGAGCTAGAAATGTGGTATACTCTGGGAGTATATAGGAATTCTTGGAGGTACATGATGTATTATGTACCTAAGAACATTTGTGCTTGGTTGGGAGATGAGATGGGGCCACACGTCGTGTGGGCCCCATGTGTGTGTCGTGTTATACTTTACGTACCCTTGACCTCTCCCGGCATAGAGGGTCCTCCTGTTCATGATGGTTTAGACTAGCAGGGTTGAGTGGTTTCCCCTAGTTTTGTTCTGGGGTTGTGTGGTTGCACGATACCCACTTTGAGTTCTATTGGCCAGTGTTGTACCATCCAGTAGGGATGGCCAGAGCTGTTCTGGGTTTACCCTCCAACAGAGACAAGGCAGTGGGTTTCCCATCGACTTCTTCGGGTTTACCCTCCAGTGGAGACTGGGAAGGGTTTACCCTCTTGTGGAGACTAGGTAGTGGGTCAACCAACGACCTCTTAGGGTTTACCCTCTACCAGAGACTGGGAAGTGGGTCACCCGACGACTCTTGAGGGTCTACCCTCTAACAGGGCTGGGCATTGGGTCTCCCGTCGTCATATTACAGGTCTACCCTCTGGCAGGGCTGGGCAGTGGGTCACCTGTTTACTTATTGCAGATCTACCCTCCTGCAGGGCTGGGTAGTGGGTCTCCTGATGATGTATTAGGGTTTACCCTCTAGCAGGGCTGGCAATGGGTCACCTGATATCTTATTATGAATTACCCTCCAGCAGGGCTAGGCAGTGGGTCACCCGTTGGCATTTCAGAATCAGTCCTTTCTACTAGGCTAGTATGTGGCTTTACTCTATGACTACCTGAGTGGGACCCTTGTTTGTATGGGTCAGTGATGTGACAACATGACTTTCAGGACCTCTCTACTATGTGATAGTGAAGTGGTGTGGTTTGACTTTCCTCAGAACTCTCAAGTACAAGAGGTACTTTCCCCACTGAGTCATGTCCTTGTGACACGACCTAAAACTGTGCGGGCGAGTCAGTGTCACCCAAACTGGATAGTGTCAAGGTGCGGTTATTTGAGTCCCGTGACTTGCAGCTCGGGGTAGACGTGCGGGATGTTGGGCCTCGATGGTGTTTACTTCTGGGACTCTTGGCTACTCACTTTCATGGGCTGAGCTACGGGACAGAGATCCCCTTACGATCTTGTTCAGGTTTCTAGTTTGAGCATATGGATATGTATATACCTTGTTCCAGTACCCACTCCTTGGGTTTTGGTTACTCTCCTTCCCGGAGAGGCGAAGACGCATGGGGTATGCCATGTGCTTTCCGTGTCTAGCTTCTCGTGGTTGGAAGAGTCTACTCTCCTACCATGGGTAGTGAAGACTCGACGAGATGTTCATCTTCTCACCGTTTCTAGCTACTTCTATTTGGAAGAGTCTACTTCCTTTCTCTTGTTGGTTTGAGATGGACTCTCTATTGTACTCATTACTTCACTTTTGGTTGTACTACTGCACTTTTTCCCTGTTCGATATACTTCTCACCCTTCTGTACCTCCTTTGTTACTCCCTGAAGCCTTCGGGGTATCCTACTAAGTATTTTTATACTCACCCCTGCTTGGGATTTTCCCACACTTGGTGTGCCCTTGCCGACAACAGACAAGTTGGTCGTGACTTCAGTGGAGCATAGGAGTTCAGAAGCTTGGACCACGTGCGGTGGTCAGAGTTGAGTTCTAGGTGGGGGACCATTCTAGCTATTTTTCTTTTGTTTATCTTTTTCCAGGTTGTGGCACCTTTTTGGTTGGTCACGTGTTCTCCCCTTTTCTTTTTCAGCTAACCTTCAGGACTTTCTTTCTACTGTTAGAGGTCGATGTACTTTTTTGATATATATATAACAGTTGCACTTTGATTTACTTTTCTTTCTCTTTTACTCTGCACTTTTTCGTTGAGTGTGTTGCGTGTATGTGTACAGGTACTCAATAAAAGGCCTCCCCGAGATGTTTTGCCTTCGGTGCTTGTCGCCAGCCCCTGGCCTATAGAGGCGGGCTTGGGGTAGTTGCAGCTCGTGCCCGAGTAGGGTCGGGTCATGACAGAGTGGTATCAGAGGTGGTTTGTTACATGGGATATTGTTCGGACATCCCTAAAAATAAATTGGTTGGGATTAATGGCAACCATGTTAATGTGTCTTGAGAGCATCTCTCATGACAGAGAGTCCAGTGATGGTGCGATAGTTGATGTATCCATTCACCAGGACCCTGATAACCCGCTTGTCGACTCAGCAAGCTGAGACACTTTTTGCTAGGGAAATTGGTTATTGAATCACCTAGGAATGAGTCTTTGAATTTTCTTATTGAGTCAGCTCCCCATTGTTGTTACTATTATATACATATATGCTTATTTGACCGCGACACTCCTTGATAACATTAGCGATGTCTCTGCGAAGACAGACAAATAGGATACTAGCTTTGGTTCGTGACGATGACCCTGTGAGCTATGCGGCCTCAGCCCAAGACCCATCATTCGATCCCCTTTCTCCAAGTGGGCCGGTAGCAGCACCCCCACCTAGTGAGCAACAGGCAGCTCCAGCAGAGCAAACAGGGCTTAAGCGCAGGTTGAGCGCGCACCGTGAGTTCCAGTGATAGAGACCGCTGAGGTTTAGTGTTGAGCCAGACCCTCAGGCAGCAGAGGTTTGGCTCGAGATAGTGGTTTGCCTTTTGAGGCTTGTACAGATGCCAACAGATCTTATGGAGGCTTTGGCCGCCAACCTTTTCCGTGGAGCAGCTTGGCATTGGTGGAGTCTGGTGACTCTGTTTCTTGATGAGTCATTGCTTTCATGGGGCGCCTTTCAGTTGTTGTTTCGTCAGGATTTTTCCCCCTCCATCTTGTGCTCCATTCAGATTCAGGAGCTCCTTCAGTTTCAGCAGGGAGGGATGATAGTGGCCGAGTATGTGGCTATTTTCGCAGACTGTGCAAGTTTTTACCCGAACTTGGTCCATGACGGATACTTCTGAGCGCAAAAGTTTCAGCATGGTATTTACGGAGAGATTCATGTTTTTATAGCACCCTTCGGTATTCCCACATATTATGGGGTGCTAGAATAGGCGTTGGTGGTAGAGATCTTCCTGTAGCGTTCTACAATTGGTGGTGGAAGCAGGCTCGACAGAGCCGAGACTTCTGTCGCAGCTAGCGGGCATCAGCTAACAGAACCTCGATACTAGCGGATTTCCAATAACCGAACTCTGGGGCGTGGTCATATGCCCCAGTGGAACCGGAGGGCACCATGGAAGCCCGAGGAGAGCCGGTGCTATGCTTGCAATGGGCAAGGTCACCTAGCACGGGACTGCACGACCAGGCGTGCTGAGAATATCGAGCAGGCAGTAGGTGCACCACCGCAGCAGAGGCAGCGTTGTGATCAGAGTATCACCTAGAGCGGTGGTGCTAGTAGAGGAGCGGGAGGAGCCGGTAGTGGGGTATGGCTTTAAGAGGTCTTCTCATCACCACTAGGCAGTCCACTTCAGGCTCTGGGAGCTGACAGTTGGGACCAGAGACAATCGCGAGTTTTGGATGTCTACGATCCTGGAGAGCATGAGGTGATAAGACGTACGCTCTACAACGCTTCTACTTTTTTCATGTAGAATTGTTAGACTCTGTGTGAAATGATTTTTCTCCCTGATCCTTGTTTTATTTGTTGCCAGGGTGGCGTGGGGTGTTAGTGTAACCCTGTGTTGGTAAGATAGAAGGCGTGAGACCTTTTTCTTTAGTCGATGGTGTCAACTCCTTTGCTTTTCCGAGCGTGTAAGAGAGTCTTAGTTGTGAGACATCAACTATGAAATCTTGTGTGACCAGATATATTTGGGTGTTTAACCATATGGATTTCTTGAATGAGGGTATCACCAGGCCTTATTCCAGGTGCGGGCGGTGATTCCAATCGCGGCATGCGACATAGGGGTTCGGTTGGGGACGTGAGCTACCCCCAAGAGCCTTCGGGCTGTTTGAGACCATGAAAAGGGATGGTGATGTTCCATACCGCCTTTCCCTAACCCCAAATTCTGCAGTGGGTGCACGACGTCTCCCACGTGACTCACCCAAGAAAAAGTGTGCATCCTCCTATGAACGTCGTCAGCAAGGGCAGAACTCGCATGAACAGATCAAATCCTTTGGTCTGTGTGCAGTGTCGTCGGGTTGTGCAAGAGTTCTTCTGGGTACGGGAGATCCAGGTGTGGGCTTAGTACCCTAAGTTGTTCCCTGGTTTTTCTTTTCAGGGATGAAAATCATGATAGAGGTAATAATTTAAGAACCTGTTTTTTTGCAATAAAGACTTTGGACTATTCTTGAAGTTATTCCCGAGCAGCGCCTTCAGACGACGTGTGATTCCGAGCCCCGGTGTGGCCGAAATTAAATTTTCAGTGCATTCACACTGGGCACGCCAAATAAATGGGATAACTCCTAAAAGGAGTTTCGAATCAGATATTCGAGTGTACGGATGGGTCCAAAATGGGGTGTTTACCCTAGTAAAGACATAAAACATTTCGGCATGGGAAGTTGGGACCCCTCTCCCATTAACAGAACGTTGAACAGACAATTAAAATAATTAATTTATTCGTTTGACAGTTAAACAAAATCACCTCTTAAACAATGGCTTGGATTGGAAAACTGATGGCACCGTTGAGTCCGTAGTGTGCCGTTTACCCTAGAAGGGGTGTCACTTTCATGGGTGCGGACCTTCTGTGAAAAATGCCACCAGGGGCATTTTTGTAATTTGGTAGCCTTGGGCATTTAGTTTTAATAAATTTTGAACGGGGTCTCAGATTAAAATTCTGAGACTGCCGTTGTGCTTGGGAGGTGGTGTTTAGCCAAGGGGAGGCTTAACATTGATCCGACTGAGGGTGTGGGTACGGGGCCTATGGGAGGGGAGTTTTAGTGTTTTCTATTTAAAAACGCCCCCTTTTGTTTTGTTTCCCATGGTGAAAACCCTCCCGATGAAGAAGGAGGAGCTCCATCCTCTCCTCCACCTCTCCGGAAAGGCGCGGAAGTCCGGTGGATTGTCGCGAAACATCAGGCTACACCCCTGCAGGTAGGAGTTTTTGATTGCGTTTTAATTCTGAATTCTTTTTTCAAGTTGAATCATAGAGTCGAATTATTGTTTGTTTTCCGAGTGAGGCCCATGATTGTGTATCATATATTCTATGCTTCCTAACGCATATTTCAGATTAAAATTCTAAGTCCCGAGGTGATCGAAATGATCCGGAAACGTCCGGAGCGATTTTGGGTGTTTTCCGGTGGATCTGGGCACACCGGCAAGCGGGCGCGGCTTTCCGAAGAGCGGGTGCGGCAGATCCAGTTGGTGGCACGCAGTAGCTCATGCAGGCGGCGGTTGGTAGCAGGGCATCAGTGAGGGTGGTTTCAGGGTGAGGTGGCAGCTTCTTGTGGGAGGCTGAGCTCGTCGGGCGCGACAGAGAACCTGGGTCGCGGCGCGCTAACCCGTGGGGGAACAAGACCAGCGTTCTGCGGGTCTTCACGCAGTGAGAAAGACCGGCCCTTGTGGCCCTTCTGTAGGTGGACCTCGGGTCCATGGCCAGCCAGCATGGCTGAGCCGCGGGCTGGCGCTGCGAGCTGGGCCAGCCCAGGCTGTGCGGACCGGCCGGCTCTGGCCGGTCCAGCCCAAGGGGATTCGTCCCCTCGGCTTCGGACACCCGTAACTTTTTTTATGGGTGTCTATTTTTCATGTCGTCTACGGTAGTGTGAACCTTGGCTTGAGGCGGAGAATATGAGATGGCTTCAGGGGTTTTAACTTCTGAGATGGGGGGCCTCGGTGGCACGACGTGTACGTTATGTGGATTGAGGTTTTTACGAGGGTTCGTGTATTGAGCGGCGCAGATGCATCCAACGTCTGATTTTATCGCCATCGGTGACATTGGGACCCTAGTGCCAAGGTAGAGTTTTCTAGTGTGGTTTTGGGCATCAAAACGAGAGTTGAGGCAGGGCCCCCACGGGCCGTCTTTCAAGCTGCATGCAACGCTTTACAAATTTTTCATCATACATCCGTTTGGGGCGTGTGAATAGTCAATCTTTGATGTTTTTCCGAGGGCATTGCAATGGTGCAATACGCCCGATTTAACTCTGCATGTTGGTGCGGGCCCCACGAGGTTCGTTTTGGGAGTTGGCGGTGATTTCTAGCTTTATCACTGGGTATCCGTTTTGGACAAGTGATTAGTCCATCTTGTGTAATTTTTCGAGAGGATCGCAATGGTGCAATCCATTCGTTGTCCTTCAGGCCCGGGATGTGGGTCCCACGTAGCACCGCTCGTGTGCGGTGTTCCAGAATGCATCTTTTTCTCTCGATATCCATTCCACTCTAGTGAGCATCCCTTTTGACGTGTTTTACCGAGGGGATCGCAATGGTGCGATGCGCCCGACAGTTTTTTGGGCCAAGGCTCAGGATCACGGGACGCCGTACAGGAGTAAAGCAGTGTTGGACAAATTTTCCATTGGATATCCATTTGAGGCGAGTAAGTAGTCTATCTCGTTTTATTTTCTGCGAGGATTACAGCTGTGCAATCTGTTCAGGCGAGCAGAGCCTCTTACGCGATCTCATTAAATGTGGAAATATGAATGCTGCTCCGGTGGCGGTTCTTCTTACTGTGTTCAGTAGTGAACCCTTGGAGTGTGATCGTGTTCACTCCCATGTGAGTGTATTTTATGTTTGAAGATATGTGGTTGGTCGTGCTGGGGCCGTGGAGGAAGTAGGTTGGCGAATTACATTTTCTCCCTTCACATGGACGTTGGGTGTCGGGTGCATTATAGCCTTTGGGCTAGAGATGTGGTATACTCTGGTAGTATATGGTAATGATTGGAGGTACATGATGTAGTTTGTACCTGATAACGTTTGTGCTTGTTTGGGATATGAGCTGCGGCCACACGTCGTGTGGGCCTTATGTCTGTGTCGTGTTCTACATTATGTACCCTTTACCTCTCGCGACATAGAGGGTCCTCATGTTCACGATGGTTTTGACAACCAGGGTTGAGTGGTTTCCCCTAGTTTTGTTCTAGAGTTGGGTGGTTGCACAATACCCACTCTGAGTTCTGTTGGACAATGTTGTACCATCTAGTAGGGATGGCCAGAGCAATTTCAGGTTTACCCTCCAGTAGAGACTGGGCAATGGGTTTCTCATCGACTTCTTTGGGTTTCCCTCCAATAGAGACTAGGCAGTGGTTTTATCACTAACTTCTAGAGGTTACCCTCCAGCAGAGGCTGGGAAGTGGGTCACCCGATGACCTCTTAGGGTTTACCCTCCAGCAAAGACTGGGCAGTGGGTCACCCAACAACTCTTGAGGGTCTACCCTCCAGCAGGGCTGGGCAGTGGGTCAGTTGTCATCTTGTTCCAGGTCTACCCTCCAGTAGGACTGGGCAGTGGGTCACCTATCAACTTATTCCAGGTCTACCCTCCAGCAGGGCTGGGCAGTGGGTCGCCTGATGATGTATTAGGGTTTACCCTCCAGTAGGGCTATGCAGTGGGTCACCCGTTGGCATTTCAAACTCAGTCCTTTCTACTAGGCTAGTCTATGGCATTACTTCGTGACTACTGGAGCGATAACCTTATTTGTACGGGTCAGTGATGTGACAGCTTGACTTTGAGGATTTCTCGACCGTGTGATAGTGAAGAGGTGTGGTTTGACTTTCCTCAGAACTCTCAAGTACGAGGGGAACTTTCCCCACCGAGACACGTCCTTGTGACGCGACCTAAAACCGTGCGGGCGAGTTAGTGCCGCCCAAAGCAGATAGTGTCAAGGTGTGGTGATTTGAGTCCCTTGACTTGCAGTTTAGGGTAGATGTATGGGAGGCTGGGCATCGATGGTTTTTACTTCTGGGATATTTGGCTACTCACTTTCTTAGGCTGAGATACAGGATGTAGATCCCCTTAATATCTTTTTTGGGTTTCTAGTTTGTGCATATTGATATATATATACCTTGTTCAGGTACCCACTCCTTTGGTTTTTTTTACTCTCCTTCCAGGAGAGGCGGAGACGTACGGGGTATGCCACGTGCTTTCCGTGTCAAGCATCCCATGGTTGGACGAGTCTACTCTCCTATTATAGGTAGCGAAGACACGACGAGAAGTTCATATTCTCACCATTTCCAGCTCCTTGTGTTTGGAAGAGTCTACTTCCATTCTCTTGTTGGGTTGAGCTGGACTCTTTACTGTACTTTTTACTGCACTTTCAGTTGTACTCCTGTAATTTTACCCTGTTCAATCTACTTCTCACCCTTTGGTTCCTTTTTTGTTGCTCCCTTGAGCCTTCTAGGTACCCTACTGAGTATTTTTATACTCACCCCTGCTTGGGATTTTCCCGCACTTCGGGTTCCCTTGCAGATGTCGGACAGGTTGGTCGTGACTTCAGTGGATCTTAGGAGTTCGGGAGCATGGACCGCGTGCGGTGGTCGGAGTCATGTTCCATGTGGGGGACCCTTCCAGCTGTTTTTCTTTTGTTTACCTGTTGCTGGGTTGTGGCACCTTTTCTGGTTGGGTGCATGTTTTCCCTTTTCCTTTTTCAGTTTACCTTCAGCACTTTCTTTGTACTATTAGAGGTTGATGCACTTTTGTGGTATATATATATCAGTTGCACTTTTATTAAATTTTCTTTCTCTTTTGCTCTATACTTTTGCATTGATTGTGTTGCGTGTGTGTGTACATGTACTCAAGCAAAGGCCTCCCCGAGTTGTTTATCCTTCAGCGCTTGTCACCATCCCCTGGCCTATGGAGGCGTGCTTGGGGTAGTTGCAGATCGAGCCCGGGTAGAGTCGGGTTGTGACATGTTAGGATTCTTAGAATGGTGGATATAGTCAACCACAGGAATCCACACTGTAGAGTAATGACCACACCATATTTAAGTCTAATTAGTTCAAGGATTCACAATGGTAGAAAAGGAAATACTGTATAAATTTCATTAGGTATGGAAGCTACACCTTAGTAATTTATAACACACAATATGTAGATGTTTTCTAGTCCATGAACATTTATCTCATGACATTTATTTGGTGAAATTAATGGATATTTATAGGTGTTTTGAGTAGAATATTTATAGTGAAACATGAATAAATTAATTAGATCATAATTCATTTTTTATAAAGGGAATATCATGAAGGCCCAAGAGAAATAGAGAAATAAGTGAATAAGGGATTCACTGTTTGAATCCAAAATATAAAAAAATAGAGAGTTATAAATGAATATATTATTCCCAAAAGTATTGAATTTCATGATGAGAAGAATAAATTTGTGTTTTAGATATGGAATGGAAATCATTAGATATGGAGTTGAAATCCATTATAGATTCTACCAAAGAATAAGAAGGTAAATTCTGTGTCTACAACATCATGATGGTTATTCCTAAACTATTATAGAAAACATAGAAGGACCCATATAATTTTTTTTTCATATAAGTGAATGAGATTTATAAAAATTACTTCAATATAGAATTTATCTTTTATGGAGAATTAAATTCATGAATGTGATGAAAAATATGGGACCTATAAACCCATAAAATTTGTGTGGATCCTTTCCAGAGTATTGAGAAAATCAATCAGAAGAATGTAATCTTTTCCAATAGATGTGTGAAATTAACGTATGGTTTGAGGGAGAGACCTATAGTATGTAGTGATATATCTCTAAAAATGTAATATAGTGAACTTGGGATTTGGAGTTACCTATCCTGAACCAGCAAGAAGTGAGCCTAGTATGTTTGGCGCACGAATACAATTTTGGTTGCATGATTCATTGGTATCGACATCTATAGAAAACCAAGTAAATTAAAATTTTCATATTTACATTCTTTATGTACTCCATAATTGACCAACAAACTTAAAGATAATAAGATTAATGATAATAACATGTGACCCTCATGGTAGAGTGTTCTTGATCCATAAGGGAAAGTGATTCCTTAAAAAAAGAGAGTTTAAATTTGAACTAACAGTGCATACCCTGATTCATTACTCCCACTCATAGCGTAATCCCAATCTATAGACTATGTATATGTGTACACTTTTTCCAATCTAATTAGTATACCAATGGTGTATAATTTCTTATAGAAATTTTTAGGTACTAATAAATTCAATTTAAACCATTATTTCAAATACAAACCTAAGAATAGTAATTATTTCTATTAATGTGATCAGATTAATATCCCATTACTAAATAAAGATAATAACTAGAATTAGAAATTTTTAACCCATAATATATGCTCTCCTCTTGAAATCACCATCATGAAAAACTATGTAACAATATCCTCTACCATGTGATGTCATTATCCAATCACCAAAATCCAAATCCTTTAATATTATATTATTTGGATTTAGAGAATTCCAAGATTATTCACATTTGGGTACAATAATAATATCTACAATCTAAGGCTTATTTATAAATAATTATAAAGAGTTATATATATAAACATAACAAAAAATAAAAAATATAAATTCATATAATTATCAATAAATTTAATTATATATATATATATTGGTATTTATATACTAAGAACTACATTTTTTTAAAATAAAGAATCACATAGAATAGAACCCCCAATTATAGAAAATGGAAAAAGTAATACAAAAAGTCCTAATAAAAATAATAAAGTGATTATATTTTAAGATGAAATATCATTTTATTAGATGGAAGTTTGCGAAAAATTACCAACTGAATGTTTGATAATTTGAAATCAGGAAAATCCTTAATACAGTCCCAAAAGAATTTGAAATTTTATTTCAAACCCAAAAAACATTCTTCAGGATTCAAACAAGTATAATTAATATCATTAATGAGAAGAAAATATTGGTGGGGAATCTCCTATTTTCAGTATTCAGAAAGTCTCCAAGAACACCTTATTAATCAATATATATATATTATTTCTCCATCTGTGTTCTATGAAAAGAGACATATTAGTCCAATAGTATGTTATATATTATAAAAAAAATACAATCAATAAAAATCATGTATTTTTAGTTTAAATTTTATTCTCCACTTTTTCTAGGGATTACATAAGGGAATAATTAAAAAGTGATTTTAGTAATAAAAAATATGAGGTTCTGTTCTTGGGTTCCTGAATAATATATCTTTTAATAATGTTGTGTTAGGACCTCAAATAATTGTTATATGATATTTACACTAAATGATAAATCATAAATTCATCAACATTATTGGTTGGACTCCATTTATAATTGCATGCATGATTGCAATAATAAATTATTTATTTTCTAGGCGATGTATGGGAATCTGAGGCATTAAAAAAACATCACATTATCAAATTCATAAAAGTATTTCTTCCCATATTTGGCCTATAAATTCCCTATATTTTAGTGAATGGTAAAATTTTTATAAATACTAAAAAACCAATGTTTCTTTTCTTTGTAGACCCTAGAATGATTTTCAAATGTACAAAAATACACATTAACATAATAAAAAAACTAGATTGTACTCTCCTAACATTATGATAATACATCAGGGACTCTTGAAAATGAGGATGAGGCATTCCAAAAAAATATTTTCAACCTTCAAACTATAATAATTATTCAAATTAGCCATTATTTCATTATTCTTTGATTTCATAACTAAATAATTAGGTGATAATTTTTAGGTACTATCCATAGTGTCTGAATTCTTGTAAACCTACAAGCATGAAAGTCTTTTTAATTGAAAATATGATCATCATGAACCTTTATAAGCATAAGAATATTAATAATTTTCTATATTTTTCTGCTAATTCAATTTTCATCAATCCTAAAAAGAGCAGCAAACATTTAACCCTAAAACCAACAAGAGTGAACTTCCCTAATTTTTTCCATCCTTATTAATCTCTTTATTTATCAGCGATTAGTCTAAATCATGACCCATTTAAAAAGTTGTAATAAATTTATTCATATTTCCATCAACATTTTTTCTAATTCCCTTTAACTTATAAACAAAAAATAAACCACATGTAGATAAATGGTAACCAATATTATTATAAATAAAACAATAGTGAGGTAAATCATTATAGTGAACTTATTGAAAGAATTTATATCTATAATTTTTTTCTAAATAAACATGAAACACTATCATTGAAATAAATATCAGTGTAAAAAATCCAAGAGGGTACCTATTGATTCAACTTGGTGGAATTAATTTTAATTGGATTATACAACATATTTGAACTGATGAGAAGGTAGTTGTGTTTGAAAGTATAAATGGGATAAATAACCCCCCCAAAACAGTATGATAGTTTATTTAAATCATCTATGGATGAAAAAGAATATATAAATAACTTCATATTAAAACTAGAAAACATCCAAAATTGATGCCTTGAACCTAGATACAATTATTAAAATTAATCAAATATGGGAATAATTCATATATTATGTAGGAGGTCAAAAATATCTACATAGAAGGAAGTGATTTCCAATATGTAATGAATAAAGGAGATGTGAAGTCTTCATATTTTAAATACTTATATAAGAGAATACCAAATATAATCCATGTGTACCCTTACGTCCCCTTATAATTATGAGATTTATGACAGACCATTGTAACAAAATGGGAGAGATGAAGGTCTAAGTATGTTATAAGGATAGATACAATGAGGAAACACATTATTTATCATAGATATACCAAGATCTTATATAGTCCTATCTCTAAGGGGATCTTTATCAATGGTATAACCATCAACATATTTTTTTTGGAAAATTATATATATAATGTATATCTATGTATGTATTTATTTATATATGTACATGTGTGTGTGCATAACAAGACACTAATTTATTATTTATTTATTGTTAGATATAAGTGCTACTACTTCAATCGTGAATGATAAGGTGTGCGGGGATGCCTCAATAGGCACGAGTTTCCCCTTTTTTGAGCCTTCCAATACTGAGGAGACCCCAGGTGTCAAGGAGAGTGTGGCCTCCAAATTGTTGGGTGACGAACACCACTGAAATGTCCTTCCCCATGCAGAGGATCCTCCTCATTTGGGGATGGGATGTCATTTAGGCGTAGTGGAGAAATCCATTTCTCTAGGATCAGGGCCACGTATATTAGACATTTTTTATCATCTGAGTTAATATTTGGATATTATACCCTTTTCTAGGGGTTTAGGGGTGGTAGCACAGGTTTGTGAGGCTAGGTTTGCGGAGAGGAGTCCCTTGGATGGTTTTTCATCTAGATAGCTAGACCCCTCTAGCCCAACCTTTGAACCAGTTGTGCTCATGGAAGTATCTTCTCTAGGCGCTGGTGGACATATTCAATGTGTGGGTTGGGAAGAAACAAACAAAAACCATAGTATATGGGTCATGGTTTTGTGATGATTAATGGTTTAGAGTCATTCGATTAGGTCTTTCATGCCACATCATCCAATTCAGAAAAGGTGATGTTCGACGGAATTTCTACCAGTTCTCTTAATCATTTCACAATTTTGGAAGATGAAGATTTTCATGTGGTTTTGGAAGGGGATAAAGATGAGGTTTTAAAGGGAAATATCATTCCTTCAAGCCTGGAGGGTTCTTTGTTAAATATAGACTCTGATTCTTATTCCCCAATTGATCCAAGGAAGTAAAACTTGTAGAGTAATATATAATATTCTCTTCAAATAATGTGAAAAATACATTCCTTGACTCGGATGGGTTTATAAATCACTCTTAATGGTCGCGAAAGAAAAATATTATTCCTACTTACCTAGACCACCAATCACTACATCCTTAGGAAAATGACATCCCCCTTAGAATCATCCCATGATGATGGAGAAAATTCTACGAAGGAACTTGAACCTCACATAGGTAAATCACTTATCACCAACCTAGAGAATGTTGTAAAATAGCCGATTATTCCATATATCCTCCAAAGCAAGAAAGAATTGAAGGAATATAGTGAGTGGGAAACCATCCTCGATTGAAATGAAGAATTCTTGGACAAGAGATAAGAGGTCATCACTACGCATATCGAGTTTGACAGGTTGTTTGGGAGGCAATTCAAGGCCAACCTTTCTAAAGAGAAGGGAACATGGGCCCAAAAACTAATTCGAAATTTGGCTAGTGGAATCAATGGAAAGAAGATTATTATGGAAGAGCGCATAAAAACATGGGATAATATGGTGTACAATTTTGACATCATCCTCAATGAAATTCAATACCAGAAGGATTTCAGCCTCTACTAGAGTCTCATAAGAGGTAGGGTCTCTAAAAGGCTTAAATTGTAACTCATAGAATCGGCTATTTCATATCATGTTTACTGATTGTCTATCTATGTATTAGATTGGTTTCTCACTTTTCCTTTAATGTGTTTTTCATAATCAAAAACATATATTTATATGATAGTAAGATATAATTATATATAATAATAAATATCAATATAATTATATATACTAATTAAAATGTAACATATAAATTTGATATTATAAGAATAATTTAATTAATAATTTAATTACAATATAATAAAAATTTTAGTAGTAAAAATATTATACAATGAAAAATAATAATACGAATACTATAAAATATAATCACAAAATCATAATAGTTATAATAATACGTAGTATTAATATAGAATTAATGAAAAAATATACAAATATCAAAAATACTAAAAAAATATGAAAAAAATTTAAATTTAAAAAATTTAAATTCTACTAATTAAGAAATTATAAAATATAAAAAAGTTTAATAAATTCCATATGAATCAATACTGTGATTGACCCACCAAGGTATACTGAGGGACCATGGAACTAAAATTCTTTTACTAATAAAAACTATGTGGCTAATACTTTCACCTAACAGTGAAGATACATCAATGGAAGGGTCAAATATAAAATAGAAAAAACACTATTGGGTATTAGTGGAGTTCATGAATATATTGTATTATTGGATCTAAATAGCACTACAAATCCCTTTTTGTATAACCTTTTTTGTTTCAATTTTCTATTATGGATATAAATTAAAAAAATACATTGGTTTTATTTTTAATAGGTTTTTAAAAAAATTAAAAGGTAAATTTTAGAACTCAATTATTTCACTATTGAGCACTATATAACATGTGGAATACAATTTGTTGTAATTTATTTGTTTTTTACTTATCAACTCAAATTAATTTATTGTGTAATATTACCTTTATATATTTTAAGATATTATGGAATGATTTTTTATGGTAAGGGAATTATACAATAATTTAGATAAATATTTATATTGGAAAATAATAATTACTTATTTATATATAAAAAATTAGTTTAAATAACATTATGTGGTTTTTAAGAATATGAAAATTCCATGTAGTGAACCAGATCTATGGAGTACTGGTCATGGGTCTATGTATGATTTTATATTTTAGTTTAATGAATGAAATTATCTTTTTTTTGTCTAAATAAATTCTATCAAATTTATTGATGTTATACTTTATAAAATATTTAAGAAATTATTTTTCTTTTATATTATTCAACAATTAGTTTTATAAAATTGATATATGCTATTAATAAGATGAATTTAGATACATTTAGGATTTTTATAGGGATTTCATTTAAATGGTGAATGGAAGTGTTACTTAAAATTTTAACAATTTAGTTGTATTTGTAATTGCAATACATTAACTAGATCAAATATCAATATTATTGAGATTTTTTCTAATAATATGGTGTATAATTTATGTGGTAATTAGATATTTTTCTCTTATTCAAGATATAAATATAGAAATTATTATATTTATTTAATTATTTATGGATATAAAATATATGATACAATTTATAATCATAATTTTTTATGAAGAAAGTGCTTATTATAAAATTTCAATAGGTAAAGAAGTAAATAAATACAAGAAATCCATTAAAGAATCCATTACTGACACAATTTATATCATTTTATATTTATTGAGATAATGTTTCCCCATCACAAATGATTATTGGTAACACTTACCAGAGAATAAATGGTTTCAAAATATATTTCAAGAAAAATAATGGAACTTATAATTATGTATAACATGTTATTTATGGTTAAAATTGAATAAGTGAATTCATTTAGTTCATATATTCCAAATACTGTTGAATATTATTTATATTATTGTAATTTTCATTATTTTATACAAGAAGCTATATATAATTATTTTTTATTGATCATATTTTCGTATCCCTTTAAAAATAATTTTATAAAAAATATTCATTGTTAAAGCATATTTTTTGTATTAAGTTTACATTTATGTTGTTGATTTCTCCTTTAATCACTATAATGAACGAGTGATTGGAATTTTTTACATTTCTACTTTAAAAATAATTATTATTAGGTTTACAATTTGATAGTAATATATTCAAATTATTCATGGAAGTCAAATGTGTGATACGAATAGATAAATAATTTTCAATAATATCTATTCGAGTAAGTATATAAAATTATTCATTCATAATTATAATAGAGAAAATGTTTACATTTTTTCACTTTGAAATTTTTACACATCATTATAATGATTACAGAATTTTATTAAATTAATTTAAGTTGTTAAGAATACATATTTTTTAAAAATATAAAACTCTATAATATATACTATTAAAGCGTCTAAAATCATGGAGATTTGGATTCATGTTTATTAATTACAACCATTGTTGGACTTCAATGAATATAGTTACAAGAACTTATAATTGATTATTGTTTTTTGTATCATATTATTCATGGTTATAAAAATTAGAAAGGAAACATATAAAACTAATTTTATTGGAATATAAGTATTGATTTATCAAATTTATATTCACTGTTAAATATTAATGCTGGAATTGTAACATTTTTTATATTTAAAAATAGAAATACTATTAGATTTTGATGTGTTGAAAATAATAAAAAATTCAACTCTAGTGAGTTTATCTATGTTGATTAGTAAAATCATAATATCATAACTATTTCACATTTTTAAGATGATGTTTATACTCTTAACCTTTCTAATTGTCTTTGTTATATTTTCGAAGATAATTTGTTTATATTTAAAGAACCTAGAAATTGAAATGTTTGTGCTTTAGATATTGATAAAATTTAAAGATATAATTTTAAAATTTTAAAATAATTAAATTAATGAATGTATGATTAAACATATAAGACTCATATGATATAATATATTTTCCATGTGGATGTTATTTAATTTTTTTTATTTTTTAAATTTTTATGTAATATCTATATAAAGAGACTTAACATGGTTCATTACAAATTTTAGGAAAATATATATCTACTTTGATGTCAATCGATGAGGTTACAACTTCAACATGATTATAATTTATCCATGTGGTTTTTTCTACAAATATCGATAATCTGTTAAGGAATGTGTTTTATTTTTTTAGATAAATTATTTAGATGTCAATTAGTTTTCTTTTTAAAAATTAGAAGTGAGGCTTAGTATATATTTTTGAATTTTTGTAAACATTCACAAATTAAAAATGTTTCCTAAATGATTTCCTTCAGTAAAAATTTTGAATTGGAATTTTAATGTCATTTTTAAATCTATTTTTCTAAAAATTAAATTTAAAAAACTATTTATTCTTAGAACACCTCAAAATAGGGGTTTAAGAAAAAAAGACATCGTATGATGTGGATAGAAAAAATTTATATTAATATAGCATACTAAATTAATCATTTTTGAATTTATTAGTATAACATGTTATATTTGAAAAAGTTCTATTAAGACATATTTTTAAAGAAACCCTCTTATATGTCATCGAATAGAACGAAACTAAAGGTTTTACACATCAATTTTATTACACATGGTTAAAAATCATAATTTTAAGGATAATAATGAAAACATTCATATGAAATATGATGATAACATCTTCCATTTTATACAACTTATTTTACATCATAGTTTTTTTAAATAAAAACCCATGGTAAATAAATAATAAATTCAAGCGAGCATGTTGAAATTGTCCCATTTTTCTAGAAGAGTGTTTTCATTTTTTACATGATGATTAATTTGATAACTTGAGATTTTAATCACAGATAAACATTTTTATAAAACTTGATTTGGAACATGTTCATTTTTCGTAGGTCCTTGAATCATGTGTTTCAATTTAAGAATCACTGTCCTTAGGTGGTTTCCATTAGATTTATTCATGAGATCAGAAACACCCAATAGTTCTTTATCCAACAGGGAACTACTTTCCAAAGGCATGAGTTCATTATGTTTGAACTTTACGATACTTAAGAATGTGAATTGGTAGATAAGATGGGAGGTTGGACACATCACACCCTATTGGTGGGTATTATTGTCTACTCTGGGACTCTATTAATATAGTTAAGATATTTTAATGAATCCTTATTAATTGATCAAGTATAAAATAAGTTTCCATTTGAATTTGAATTCAATTATTAACATGTGTAAAATTCAGAATCCTCTATATTTATTCAGGGTCCTGCATCAACGGTATCCACTCAAATACTACTTTGAGATTATTTTAATTGTTTCTATGATGATACAAATTTTTAAGCCACTTGGTGGGCACTTTGGAATTTATTTTCATCGATGGAGATGAATATTTGTTTTGGATATTGGGATCTTACCCATAAAATGGGATACCTACATATCCTTGTGAAAGGAATCAGAACCCTTGTAGTTCTGTACCGCTTAATGGGACACATCATACTTTTTATATCATATCATAAGGAACCGTCCATAGAGTTTAATGTCATGTGGTAAGGAAATCTATGTGATATATGCTTAGTTGAAGTTTGGCGTGGGACTTCTGTCAAAGCAGCCCATGAAACATGGAAACGATATGGGTTTTCAAGTAAGATTATACCCTATTCGAAGTATGGACTAAAGAGAACAGGGTTGATTTGATGTAATGGGTTTAAAACTCAATGCGGCTTCCTACATATCCCATGTCGATGGAAATCAAAGACCACATAGTTTGATAAATATTATAAGAAAGTGCAGTGTTTTGAGAGAAATGGGTTTGGGCTTAATTCCTAAAATGGATGCCTTGATTATTTGGGGGTTTAATTTGGGGATTAATCCTAAAGAGGATGCCCAGATTAAAAGAATTAATGTTGGATTCCTAAAGAAGATATCCAGTGAGTTCGGGCCCTGATAAGGCTTATTATGATTCCCATTTATGGTGGGAATTATAGTTATCATAGTTTATTATATTATTAAAATGTTGTGATGATGACAAATCCCTATGCCCACATGATTCATGCTTAGTGTGAGAAATAAGAGGATGTAAATGATTCATAAAAGGCACCCAAACATTTCCTTTCCTTCTAGTAGATGAGGGCATGCCTATGGTAGCCAGGGTGAATGAGGTTGAGGTGATTCGGGAAGAGGTAGAGGTGACGAGCCCACCCTCTACTCTCTTTACATAGGAAAAGGGTCCAATGAAAGGAAGGTGGGATAAAGTTTAAGGGATTAAACCAAGATGGATTCCATAAAATTTATCCTAGTAGGGGAGGGATACATTCCATTTTCTATCATGGAAAAGCAATTTTGAATCATACCTTCCTTACTAAAGACCCAAGGTTCCATGTATTAGAGACGAGAAGGGGAGGTCAGAACACAAACCCCAAACCTCTAAACCGGGAACTCCCCAACAATATTCATTGGAGAAATATCCACGTGGCTATGGATATAAAAACCCACAAACACACCATGAATCCTAACCCCAATGTGAAACCAATGTGGAAAACCTCTGACTGTGAATATACATACCCAAATAGAAGACACTCTAATATTTTATTCCTAATGTCTCAATAAGTGAGGAGGTTTTGGTGGAGGTCTCAACATAATCCTTTTCAGACAAAGGAGACAATGAATAAGAAGCCTTTCAATGAATGGATTTAAGGAGGGCATGATGGATTGTAGATTGAAGAGCATTGGTTAATTAAAAAGGGTCAACCATGTAGGTACTGGCGTGCATGTATAGGCACATAAGTAGGATTGGGCGACATGATATTCACTAATGTGAGGAATAAATTGTTTGTTAATACTTGGGTAAGACTTAACTCAAGACTTCCAGATAATTCACAGGTATTTATGGATGTGGGGCGCTCATGTTCCTTTTAAAGGAATAGGTGGTGCACAAGTGTTTCTGATTTAGGGAGGTTGGGTGCTTTAGGCTTGCAAGTTTTATGAATTTCAAACACTAAGAGGACTTAAGTCCTATGATCCTCCTTCAATTCCTCCACTCTAGATTTTAACGAACTACCTTGACATTTTCAAAAGCATCTGGAAATTCACTAGGTTGACCAGAGTAGAAATTAGGCTTCAGGTACATTTGTCCATACAAATGAAGACCCTAGGGGTCTATTTATATGAAACAATAGGACCCATGGGTGAAAGGATATTGGTCTTGCAAGTAAGTTGTGCGGAATAATTGTGGCGTGCAAGTGGATGTACTCCATATAGGTGGTTCCCAAGTATACTTGCACACCACTAGTAATTTTGCATAACTGGGGTCAAACTTTTAGCACTTAGAATAAATAATTTCTTCATTACCCTCCAGCATGGTGGCACACAGGTGTTTTTGTGACAAAACCTTGGGCACTGGTTTGGGTACTTGGCCGTATTTATTTATTCATACTACGACGGTTGTACCCCCAAACCCCTTCTTGGGATCAGTGTTGGGCTACGGTCACGAGGCTTCGGGCCGGTGTGTTCGCTATTGTCACTGACCCCCATGAAAAATGCAGAGTCACACCACGAACATTTCAGGCCTAGTTGAGGACATTTTTCAGAAAAGTGAATGGATCACATATCATGTTATCTAGAAAAGACTCACCCCCTTAGAATTTGATTCACTTAGTAGGAAAAAAATATTATTCTAAGGTAAAATTAAGACACTTTGATGAATTCCAATATCATTTGGATAGATTTAGAGCTACATCAAGTATGAGAGGATTCTCTAATGTTTTTTCTATCCCATGGGGCATAGTGAGCACAATTTGATTTTTAGTAGGGTTATATGGACAACCCCACAAACCCTGTATATTTTGGCCTTTTGTGGCTCAATATTTTTGGCAACCTATAAAATGTAAGGCAAACGAGCCGTGACATTAATTTTTTTTCAGAGTTCCCACTGCGAGTTTTCAATATGGAGAGTACCACGTCTCTTTGTTTTGGTAGTTTAGAGTAATTCATGTTGGACTATAAATGGATAGTGTTTAAGGTAGACCACTTTTTCCATATATTTTAAAATTAAATCCCATGAAGGATTTGTGGCTAAAATTGATCTAATATTCCTTAAATATTTCAATGGGGAATCTTAATCCATGATTTTAATGGCCAACAAATATAAAACTTGTATAAAAATAATATAAGTCTCTTAGAATAACGAGGTTACCACAATTTGAAAAACTTGTTATGGGGGTTTGTTTTATGCAGGGCCAAATAGGGCATATACTACATAGCCAAATAGTGTCATCTTTTGACTGATAGACCTGTTATGTAGGAAACGTATGCCAATACACCTAAGGGAAAGTAATTCATAGTCAGGAAAAAATATCTTAAGAATTTTACATTTTATTGTTAATAGAAAAGGGAAAATAAGATTTGGGTGGCTCAAGACCACAGTTGGTGGTTTTTCCAAGGAATGGAAATTTGAGAATAAAGGGTTATCTATGCCGACATATGTCATGAATAGGAAAAGATTTATTATAAAAATTTGTTGTATAAGGAGTGGTTAAAATTTTTCAAGAGGGTGATTTAGGATATCAAATAGTACAGTTTTAAGTCATGCAATGAAGATGTTGTACAATAAAGATTTAAGTCATGTAGTGAGGACATTGCACTATGCAGTTTTAAGTCATGATGTGAGGACATTGGGTGACTTTAATTTAAGGTCTTTTGATTTGACCAAAGGCATGAGACTCACACAATTTCTTGATAATTGTTTTGGAAATATACTACCATATTCATGTATGGAAGAGAAAATTGTAAACTATGATTTGGGAATATCTGGAACCGAGGAATGATATTGGAAATGGGCTAAAATAATTAGAGGATGTGTCTTCCTATAACCAAATTACCTTTATTTGATAAACCTGTTATGGGGGATGTATTATGCAAGGTTAACTAGGGAATATGCTGCATAGCCAACTAATGGCATCTTATGACTTACAGACCAGTTATGTAGGAAACATATGCAATGAAACCTAAGGGAACATACTACATAGTCTAGAAAAAGAGCTCTTAGAATCCAGACATTCTATTGCTAAATACTGAAGAAATTTTAAGGAGATTTTGATTTTCTGAAGAATAGTGTTTTCTTTGTGAAGAAAGGTACCTGATTATTGACAATGTATTTCCAATATTGATTTCAAAATAATCCAAAGAATAATATTTCTACAAAATTCTGACTGAAACGTAGGAGGTATGGTGTATGTAGATTTAGGTCATATGACTAGGACTAGAAATGGATACAATATATGATATGTGATCATGTGATCCTAGTTTATTTCAAATTTCATTGAACACATGGAGATAGAGATGTGTAAACAATGGTCATGAAGACTTTCAGATCAAGACAAATGTAATGGGTCAAATACATGAATAACGACTTTAATATATAGGTTCTTATATATTGTTATCAATTTATGAAGGGGAAATAAGACACATTAATCAAGAAAGAAATTACCATCATTTGACAAAACTGTTACGGGGGATGTATTATATAGGTCCAATTGGGGAATATGTTGGATAGCCAAATAATGGAATCTTTCAACTATAAGGCCCATTATGTAGGCAAATTATGTAAGGCCACCTAAGGGAATGTACTACATATTCAAGCAATATAGTTCTTAGATATTAGAAACTTTTTCACTAGAAACATTAAAAAAGATTATGAATATTTAAAAATATTGAATATTAAGAGTATGAAATATGGAAGAGGGTAATGCTAATTTCACAACAAAAATATTTGAAAAAATATAAACCCTGAGTTGGGAGTCCCTTACATAGATCTGACTCATATGTAAAAAGAGGACATTATAGTTTCTTTAGTGGGTTCTCTGAGGAGAGGGCCTCAGATAAATGATTCCTGCAAAAAAATTATTGTATGTAAGAGATGGAGAAAAAAAATTCCCCATGGTTGTGAATATGATTTAAGGAATAGTTGTCACTGCATATCTCAGTGGGATGAGAATAAACCCACACATAGTCCTTAAAAGGACCTTGGAGTTTATCATTATATTTTGAGTACGTCTGTTGTGAATTTTAAGGACTTACAGTCGGGACCATTGATAACCCCAAATGGAATTGAAACACATTATTTATATAGAAAATCCTTTTACCAAATTCCTAAGACCACGTTAGCTATGATCGGTGTGAAAAACGAGGAGCAATAAGGGTTTCTTCTGTATCACAAAAGGTGAAACAAGTGAAGAAAAAGGGTATTATGATTAAGTGATGGCTGAGCTAAGACATAGGACCCAGGCTCACTATGTATCTTGTTGGAGGAATGAATCAAGCTAACAATAATTCTTAGATTTCAATGCAGTTTAATGTCATGCATTAAGGATGAAGATGAACCAATGTTAAAAGAAAGACATATTGTAACTGGACTAAGGGATAAAACCAAAGTTTCACTATGTATCTTTCCGGGGACAAGAATAAATCCATATGTAGTTCTTTAAACATTCCCTATGCATGTTTGATTCTCACATAAGGAATAAAGAGGGTTTTTTATCATGGCTGGGCCCATGATTAGAGATCTAGGCGTCTCTATTTTTCTCATATAGTTTAGAATAAATCTATACATGGATCCTTAAAAAATCATTTCCCACACCAATCAAGTTTGATATGGGAGACAAGGGATTTTGAATCGTTCTGGAAGAACAGTTGAACTGAAAAGACAAAAATGGTATAAAGATCAAATCATGTATCTTATGGGGACATGTTGTATATATTTGATTCATATACAGGAGTAGAAAAAAGAAATAAATAATTTTTTGGTTGTGGTTGGGCCCATGATTGGAGATTCAGGCATCTCTACATATCTCAAATAGATGATAATCAAGCTGCATGTAGTTCATGAAATTAGGACCCTAAGCAGATCTGACTCAGACATAGGGAAGAAAGGGAATCATATTCCACTAAGGAGTATCAATTGTATCAATGATTCTTACATATGGAATATCCTAACGCCATGTAGGTAAGATGCTATCTATACATCTTAATGTAGTTTAACGAGCACAAATGATGTCATGAATTTTAAATTTATTCAATAAAGACAAAGATGCTATGCATTTTATCATCATGCAGCATGGACAGTTATGGTTGTCATGCAGATTAATGTCTTGTAACTAGGACTTTATGATGTTCAGTTTAGAGACATGCAGTGAGGACTATGTGTGTAATTATACACTAGTTTTCTTCACGAATCTCGCATTGGTTAATGTTGTGAAAAACACTACATACATTGAGATTACGGAATAATCTCCATTTTAGCAGACTTTATGTATGGAATAAGGTCCTTCAAACTTTCGATCAAGCTTTGGAGGGTTCTTTACTTTTATCATTGGAGTCCTGAGGACCAATACAAATTCTCCTTGATTAAATGAATGGATGTGAACTTTCATGTTAAAGGCTTGCACCATTCTTTTTTAATAGACTTCTAAATGATGAAAATAATCAAATGTTTTCTCTTCTAATCGTTCTATCACATCAAACCCATTTTGAGACTTCTTATCTATATAGAACGGATCAAAAATATCAATTCTGAGTGAAGGAAATTGAATTTCCTTGAAAAAATGATTATGTTTCGTACACCAATGAATAAGGGGTTGCCTGTGTGGTAGTACGGGTAGTTGTCCGATAATCCCATAAAGAATGCAATAATTTACTAGGCCAAAATTTCTTATCATTATCCACCATCTTCTATAGTATATTTTATAGGGTCTTATAAAAAGACTCTATATGTCCACTGGCTACCATATGATAGTGAGATGAATGGTGGGATTTGATATTGTGCTCCGGATATAACTTCATTACCACAAAAAAATAGAAATTGGTTCCATTGCCTGTCAATATAGTATGTGGGAAACCAAATCTAGTGATTATGTTAGTTTTGAACAAACTAACAATTCTTTTGTCCCCAATTTTTTTGAGAGTAATATCCTCATCCCATTTAGAGAATAAGTCAATAGCAGTAGGAATATACTTGAACTTCGTAGCTGTAGTTGGTGGATAAGGGACTACTACATCCATTCCACATGAGGAAAATGGCCAGGAGTATTTAGTTGTATATAAAAACTGTTGGGGTCGATGAATTATTTTGGCATGCACATAGAATGGAAGACATTTCATAGTGTAATATATGAAATCCTTCGTCATTGACAGCCAAAAGTATTCATGCCATAGGAATTGATCATTAATATTATTCCCTTACTGTGAGCACCACAAGCTCCAGAATATACTTCTTTCATGACAACTATGTTTCTTCTCCATAAAGAAAACTAAAAAAGATTCCATCAAAGCATCATTTCTAGAGGATCTTTGGGTGATCTGGACTATCATAAAGAGTAAAATTGGTCGTTCATCATTAGATCTATTTTTTCAACTTTATCTGGTGGAAATTATACGTTTTGATGGTATTCCATGATGGGTGTTCTCCATCCCGTGGTATGACCATATAACTCAGAAATAGGGATCATTTCAAAAATTTCTTCAATTATAGTTTTAATGAAAGGTGATACCACATGATTATGGTCTATACTGATGATTGTCTCATCCCGATTTGGATCTTCCAAGGATTTAGCTACATTATCCAATGCATCAGCTTAGTCATTTTGTTATCACATGACATAATACAATGTTAGATTTGAGGGAAATTCATCCATTAACAATCTGATGTAATCAAACAAATAGACTAAGAATTATTTTTGATAGAATAATCCCTATTGATTTTTTTATTACAAACTATGAATCACCTTTCACAATAAAGTGGTTCACTTGTACATGATGTTCCAGTTGTAGACCTGCAATGAGAGCTTGTTATTCTGCCTCGTTGTTAGTTCTGCCTTCCTACAACATGAAGGAATAAGAAGCCACTTCCTTTTCTGGGGTGATATTTAAAATTCCTAACCCACCATTGTTGTGTTTAGGGTTTTCCATTCTCTTCCATGTTGGAATTATGGAGGCACCATCAACGTATATTTCGCATGTTTTGGAATTATCTTGAATAGAGAAGAAATTTTCATCATGAAGTTCAGTGTATAGTGTTGTATCTTTAGAAGATGGTTGTTCAACAATGAATTCAGTAAGATCATGGCCATTTATTTCCTTCTAAGGCACAAATTGGATACCAAACATTAAAAAAAACTACCCACCATTACAGATTCCTTATAAGCATAGGACGACAGAGGTTAAATTTGAGGGGGTAATTGCGAGACACCCATTAGACCTCATTATATTGCAGGTAGTACCTCAATTTTTGAAAAAAAAGATTCATGCTAGGCATTGCTTTTCAATACTTGAATAATGAGTTTCTGCATCAAGCATAGTTCGACTAAAATAGTAACGTCTATTTTCATTCCCAGTATCATTATTTTGGGAATGGAAGGAACCCAATGATCTATCTAAAGTTATCAAAGAGAGAATAATTGGTCTTATTTCAACATGTGGAATTAATACCATTAGACTCAAATGATATTTCTTGTGGGTATCAAATGATTCTTGGATGTCATTGGTCCATTGATAGGTGACTCCCTTTTTTATTAATCTGGTGAAGGGAAAACACTTGCCTTCCAAATTGGAGATAAAGCACCCAATATACGCCAAGTGTCCTTGGAGTCCCTTTTATTCTTTCAAATTTCTATGAGGTGACATTCCAAGTATTGATTTTGTTTTCTCATGATCAACATCAATGACATGATGGCGTACAACAAAACTGAGGAATTTTTCTGAGTTCACCCCAAAAGCACATTTCAAGGTGTTCATCTTCAAATTGTGTTAACAAAGCTTATCGAATATGGTATTAATATCTACAAGTGATCAGAAAGTTTTCTAAATTTTACTACCAAATCATTTACATAAAATTCTCCTGATTTACCTAAGAAGGTTTTGAAGATATGGTGCCTGACATGTTGATACATTGGACCTGCATTTTTTAATCTAAAGGGAATTACCCGATAAAAAAACACACTTTGTGGGGATCTAAAGCCTGTTGATTCTTCATCCTCTAGGGACATGTAGATTTGATTATACATAGAGTAGACATCATTAAAGAAATTGCTTCACAGCAAACTTTTGAATCAATTAAATGCTTTGTGATCGGAACTAGAATGTCATCTTTAGGGAAATACCAGATAAGATCTCTGAAATCAATCAAAAATATGATTTCCCGGATATTATTTTTCACTAGGATAGTGTTGGACAGACATTTGATATATTGAACCTCCCTCAAAAAGTTAGCCTTTATATTCTTATCAACTTCAACATCAATTTTAGAGGCATGAGTTGGGCATGTTATTCTTGAAGCCTACTCGAATCCTCAATGTTCTTTAGGCAAACCCAAATGAAGACTAACTACACCAGGATTTATTCCTAGAATTTTTGTATAATTCCAAGCAAATATGTCTCAATGTTTCTTCATAAATGAAGTTTACACTTATTTCTCTTCAGGAGTCATGGCTGCACTAATTAGAGTGGGCGTGGATCTTCTTCTGTACTCATATATATTTCTCTGGGCTCATCCACAGTGGTAGAGACCCCTTCCTCAGATGCTAGAGGAGAATCCCAGAGACCAACCTCTTCTTCTATTTATACATGCATAGTATATGACAAAGAAAAACATCCAGAGATAGGGGTGGTGTTAGTATTTGAACGTCCTAATGAAAAGGCCACCATTTCTAACCATACAGATGATGATGGTTCTTCTTGGGGTAATAAAGAGGAGATGATGGATTGGGAATCAACATCCTTGTCTTCCTCTAGTATTTCTAAAAATTCATCTAATCTGATTAGAAAATTATAAGCATTATTGAAGTTCAGTGGATGAAATAAAGACATCTCCATTTAAGCTTCCATCACTGATTGGTGAATCCACAATTTCTACCATGCTGTCAGGCTCAATTGTATTGATTGACATTATGGAAGTTACTTGAGGAATTATTTGATTTGGGTTTACACTATCAATTTGATTGATAAGAAACACATAATATGTATTAAAATGTATGAATGGGTTTGTAGGGATCTTTTCCAATCCATTTGGAGAATTGATTCTAGATATCGTTTTTTCCATAGACCTTGTTCCCTCTATGTGATAGAAATCTGCCTCAATGTATTTAGATACACACGTTTTGAACAAAGCCATATAACCATACAATGTCCCTATTTGACTACTATATCGGTATTTGATTCATTTGTAGTATGACAAAGGTATGGTCTTATGTTGATGTATCTAAGGCCTTCAAAGAAAAATGTTGAAGGTTGTGTCCTGACGAACAACCATGAAATCTTAATTAGACACAAGATCCCAAAACTGAGTTGTAAGTGTAATCTCACCCCAATGTTCTTGCCCATCTTGTCATATCTATGAAACATTAAAGTAGAAGTAGATAACTCAGATTTAGTGAGTGTAAATCAATGAAGTGTTTGAATGGGATTGAGGATGACTCCTAAGCCATTATCAATGAAGGATCGTCAGATGTCTATGTCTTTGGTCTTGCAATATAGATATAAGGTCCTGATATTTCCATGCACAACATCATCTTCATCTTCATCCATAATGGATATAACAGCATGACACACTATAGGATTATTCTCTATACATTAAACCTCAACAGCAGTAACTTCAGTTTCAAACTCTTGATGACTTGAAAAAACCTCATTAAGTGCTTTATCAAGATCATTGGAATGTTTAAGGCATCCAAAATTGACAACATGGTCGGTACTTGGGTAAACTATTTCAAGTCATCATACATTTGATCTAGAGGACTATGTTTCCTAGAATTGAGATGTGGTTTTGCAGGTTCCTTGGAAGATGATGCTCCTGATGAGGATGTTCCCTATGTCGGAAAAAAACTTGAAATACTACTAGATTTTGAATATTATACCAAGTAGATCTATCTATTTGCAGAGGGGAAGATGGGGTAACCTCTAATCAGTCCTCTAAAATAATCATGTCAGGACTGAACATGTCATGCGTGGGAAAATCTCCTTGTTCCTGTTGTGCCTGCTGAAGGGATCACCCTTGAGTTTCTGCCACAATACAGTTCTAGTAGGGGTAGAGTTAAAATACTGGATTTTAGAATACCCATGTCAACCCTTGTATCCTCAACCATGGCCTCTTCATATAGTTCCCCAGTTAGGTATAGTGAACTCAGGATCATTATAATCAGAATCACCATTGTCCTAGGGATCAGTTATGTGGATAACATTGATTGAACCAAATATCAATTCTTTATCAGATGAAGATTCTTCCTAACAAGTGATTTTTGGATGTGTCGTTTGGCGGGGTGGTGCCCGTGCTTTTAAAACATATGGCATGAAATCTACTAGAGTTAAAGGCAACATTGGCCATGAAATGAGCTCGTATTCTTCTAACTTCTCTTTTCCTGTCTGATCATGTTGGTACATTGAGGATTGAATTTTATAGGACTGATCTTTTGATGAAGGTAGATTCGTTATAAAAGGTGTGGAGGAAGACACAATTGGTTGTTTCAACTGTGTTAGTATAATAGAATGATTTTGGTTGATCATTTTACTAATAATTCAATCATCATTTTTATACACATTTTTATTTTTGACTTCCAGTTATTCACCTTCTTCCTCTGGAGCAGTAGTGGTAACACATACTACATGTGATGAAGATATTTTTAGTTTCTGTTGTCCGGAGTATATAATTTTTTGCAGGAGGTCTTTGAAAAAAACCACTCCTAAATGGGATGCTCCAACATTTGGTGAAACGGAACATAATTTGGAATATCTTCATCTCTTCCATAGTTTGGTTCCTTTGGCCATGAAAGCTAAACCAAATTATTTTCCAGAGCTGAGATAATGTAACCTAGAACCTGTTCTATTCATAATTAATAAAATTTCTTTCTAACTCCACAAATTTTTCCTCCTTTGATCTCATTGATCATATTAACATGGAAGTGGTTTCTGCTGATGATTGGGTGGAAGAGCCCTTCAAGATGATGAATGTTTTGATGTGGAAGTAGGTATATGTGCTTGCTTGAGTGTAACTTTTTTAGACTCTACTTTCCCTATTATCCTCCCTATAGATGATGGAATTACATGAGTTTTATCAATAGTTTCTATAATTGAATCTTATATCTATTTAGAAATTAAAGTAAGGTCTCGAAACACTCTTGTGTATTTCATAGGTATCAGTGGTTTGCAAAATTCATCATGTAAATATACCACCCAAATCAGTAATAACTCTTCTTGAGGTAGTTCTAGATTTACAAAATATGTTAATCCTTTCCATCAAGCAATGAAATCTAAAAATATATAATTTTACCTTTTTTTACAATTTGTAAGATAAAAGACTGTTGACTTCAATAGCATTGAGAGTAATTGAAGATGTCATTTTTGATGGATATCATCCCATCTAGTAATTGATCTAGATTGAAAACATGTATACCATAAAAAAGCTTGTCCTTGTAATGATGGTACAAAACACCTATGATTTACTACTTCTTGTTATTGAGGAGTTCCCATCATGAGATCACAACGAGAAAATAAATTTGTTAAGTGTTGTTATGGATCTTCAGAACTATTAATGATTGGGAATGTGGTAATCAAAAAATTTGGAGGGTGTGGGATCAGATCTAACCATTCGGGGTGAGCATTATTTTTCAGTTGAACTAGTGAATGTCTCTCTTCCATGGATTCCAATCCTATTGTTAATTCCTCCATTGTTTTCATAAATATGTGTGGAATATCTAGATGATCCAGGAATTATATAGGTATGGTAGTTGAAGCTTTAACTTGTGTAATGAACAGAGAAACCACTAGTGGTGGAGCTGGTATTTCCCTTGGATAACCCACAGGGACATGCCTATAAGTATATGTTTTATCATATCCTACCTATGTACCCAATGGAGGGAATTAATTATCATTATAGGTAGCTACCAAAAATCCTATTTACTAAGGGGATCTTATAGGATGTGAAAGTTGAGGGTCTTTATGGTGAGTATGTCTAGCAGAACTGCTGCTTCGAAGTAACAATGTATTGATCTTTTCAACTCTTTCATCTCATATTCTTTTTGTACAAATCTCTCTTCAAATAGAAGAGATTGACCTTCTCCAGTCAATAATTGAGATTAAATTTTTCTTCTACATTTATCCTTTTTAGATGCTTTTTGAAGGGGTGGAAGTTGGTTATTCAAATCATACCTAGATTCTGGGTATGCCTCTGATTTCGAGTACGTACAACTTCTTCATTTCCTTTAGTGTGTACCGTATTATGGACAAGAACTTCATCTTCTGATTTTCATGAACTAGACTCGTTTTTAGGAGGATCTTCTACAATAGTGTTAATAACATTCACTGATGCATAATTTATTGATGTAATTCGGTCAGTATATTTGTAAGATCGTCTCATTATATATCTTTCATGAGACTCTGTTCCCCTATATGATGAATTGTCGAGAACTATTTGGAATAAAGTAACCCAACGTGAATCTGTGGATAGATCAGTTGAGAGCTCTATTTGTGGCTTCTTCCCTAATTGAGAGAAAATTGAATTTTGTTTTAGAGGGGATTATAGATGTGAAAAACCCCCCATCCATATAGCTTGGGGTTGTTCTTATAATTCTTCTTCAGAACATTGAACTTTTTTTAATGGATTTGAAGGTTGAATTAAACAAGCCCCCGTCTCTACAAGTTTGGGTGGATCTTGAACTACTATTTCTAATATTTCTAAGGCTGCTATTTTGATTTTACGAATTTTTTTCTGGACATTAGCTAGGTTCATTGTCCGAAAACCACTCAAATCACCTATTTCAGAATATTGTTGTGCTATTTTTATATGTTTTCATTATCTGACAGTTGAAATCCTATATGCAGGAGGAATGAAAAATATTCTCTTATCCTTGATGCAAATGTATCTCAAGAACTTGTTTTATTTGGGCCTGACTCTAATTATAGCTATTTGAGACATGCTCCTGAGTGTACATTTGATTATATACTAAATCTGTTTACTGTAGCCGGTCGTGGGAAATAACATTCCATGCGACCACTTTTAGTTAGATTTGTTGATTCTAGAGTGCAGTGGATTACAATGCTCTATATGAACCCCATCCTCTGTTAAGAACACCATATGGGGAATCAGAAATTAACTGGCATAGCATCTTTAGTGCATTGAGGAATACATGATGAATGTTTCTATGCTACTTTTCAACCATTAAATTTTGGGAAACTGAGAGAGATTCCATGTCAATTTGGCATCGAAAGCCTAATATTACCATTATAGGATATTGATATTCATCATGCAGTATTAATTTAGTTTTCAAATAAAGAAGATTCTTCCATATGTTGAGGCAGACATCATGAATGAAATCTTATGCCATCAATTCTAGAATGTATTTTGAGAATTTTCTAAAGGATATAACATAACTGGTATTTATCCTATAGACAATGGTTTTCTCATGTTTAGCATATCTTTATCATCTTTCAATATAGGGTTCTCCACTTGGTCTGACAAAAGTATAAGCTTCTTGATTGATTTATTAAACACAATGGGATCTTTCGCTCTTTCCTCTACTGTAATAGAGGACAAGTGACCCAAGGGAGGCTCAGACAATGATCGTTACTTTAAGATACCTTCTAGTTGAAAATGTATATCACCTATTAATGACATGTCATCAGATATAACTGGCCATGTATTGTCACGTTCCTTGAGATAAGAGGCATACTCATTACTACATTTTCAATTATAGAATTATTTTTACAATGTGAAGAACTATTATGGAAAGAACTTTCACAGTGAATTCCATCATGGGGAGGACCAACATGTTGGATTACAGCAAGGGATAAATTCTCTTTCTCCTTAGTCTTCTATCCACACAGAGGGTTGTCGTGGATCTCATCTAGAGATAGGCTCTTGGAATTGACCAAATTTTTAGGAAGAAAACCTTCATGATGATGTGTATGATGAAGAAAATCAAAATTACTGCTACCAGTCCAATAATTTGTTAATCGGAGGGTAGGATCTTCAGCTGCAACAGATAAATTTCTAAGGGCTTCAAGAACTCCAGCATTAAGAGGATCCAGATTGCATCTTGACTCTTGATTTCCCAACTATGTTTGGCGATATTTCAACTAGGAGTCTATATTAAACTTATTTGGGGCCACTTTTGGGGAGAATTGGTTATCATGGGAGGTGTATGTGCCTTCTTTGGAGAAGTCACCAAAGAGGACTGAATACCTCCAATTGGAAAGTGTGTATGTTCTCAATCCGATTATCCATATGACATGGGGGAGTATGCCCCATGACCCACCTGGACTAGAGTAGACATATGGACCTACTATAGGATGGCATGATAATTTGTCATCCTAAGTGTGGGACATATTTATGTGTTTGATCCCTTAGTACCACTGAATTTGTTGTAATGATATCCTTGCATGATTCTAGAATATGCGTAGGAATTTTTGTTTACTATTTCTCCATTATTAAGATTTGTTTGGTGACTTCAAGAGATAGAACAGGAATATAAGTCCTTTCCATATCTAGAGTAGGTGAATGTTCCTACTCCTGTCCTCCTTTTCCTATCAATGGGTTTTGAAATTACTCATGTAAGTGGGAAGAGAGTTGGGTCTATCCTAGATTTGTTGTCGGAACATTCTGACTGACTTCTCCGGATGCTGCCAAACAAGACTCTTTGCAGGTTTGATAAAATCTAGATGGTGTATGTGCCTATTGGTTGTTTTCCATGATACAAGGTTGATGAACTTCCTTAAATATTGATAGATGAGGCTACTGGAATAATTGGTGATTGTAATCAAGTGTATGTTCTTGTTTACTAGTTTCCACAATATTTTATTGGCGGTATCTTTTAATGCAATCATATGAGCCTACTGACTGGATGATAATTCGTAAAAAGTTGTGTATTCTTATTCACGGTACTCCACTGGATTTTCCTAGTGGGATTGGTGGGTTGCTGCCAGACGAGTCTGATGGGAAGCGGAATTAGGAAGGATGGGTGTATATTCCCGATTGTTGTTTGACCTCAAGATAGGTTGATGGAATTCTTTGGAAGAGTAAGAGGTAATAACTTAATCCTTATTGACTAGACGTTGTCCCCAACTATTGTTATTACACACCCAGGTCTGAGGGACCTGGGCTGAACGTCCAGAGGCAATGCCCCAATCATATTTGGGGTTCACTGTGACACAATTCTGGTAGAGGTGACTGTTGGTGGGAGTCCTCAGGAAGGACCCCTTCATCCTTGGATTGAGGCCCCAAGTGACCACTTGATCTACCTACCTATATTACAGAAGGTACTGGTTGTTGTGTTATGGGGTAAGGACCTGAAATGATTGAAGATGGTGATTGTAACCATCTAGTTCTTGATCATCGGTCGTTATTGGCGGACAATCGAGTATTGTTATTAACCTGGAGGTCCTGTCAGGAAGCCTCCAAGGTTGGGCTTGTACTATGCCGACGATACTCCTTTACGAGCATGCTGGAGTCCCTTTATTTAAGAAGTTGGGTGGGAAATAACATCCTTCCCATGGATGAGGATTTAGCCTGAGCTGTGGTTCGGAAGTTCATAGTTGTCTTCTTGAAGAAATCAATTTTAGACTAAAGGAATTTCTGAGAAAAAACATGAAACAAAAATAAACTCTCTTAAAGAAATATCTTTTAGATGGATACATGCACGACTGATTCCTTCATCATGCCTTCATTTATCAGTTTATTTGGGCATGACAGGTTGGTATCATTATTAAATTTGTTAAGGATTCACATCAGGTTCACCATTTTTTTATTCGTAATTCCATTATATATGTGTTCCAATTTAAGAATCACTACTCCTAGGCAATTTCCATTGGTTTTATTCATGGATCTAGAAACACCCAATTGTTCTTTATCCAAAAGGTTCCTTATTTACAACAGTAGGCATTCGTTATGTTTGAATATTAGGATACTTATGAATGTGCAGTGGTTGTGAGGATGGGAGGTCGGACTCATAACACCCTTTTTGGGGGGAATTATTATCTAATCTGAGACTCCCATTATAAAGTTAAGATATTTTCATGAATAATCATTAATTGAACAAGTATAACATAAGTTTCCCATGGAATTTTCAATCACTTATTAACATGTGTGAATTTCAGAATCATCCGTATGAATTCGAGGTTCTCCATCAATGGTATCCTCTCATATACTATATAGTGATTTTGTTAATCATTGTTATGATGATAAGTTTTTTTGAAATTCAGTGGGGCACTATGTAATTTATTTTCATCCAGGGAGATGAAGGTTTGTTTTGATAATGGGATCGTACACATAAAATGGGCTACCTACGTATCCTTTTGAAAGGAATCAGAAACCTCATAGTTCGATGTCGCTTAGTGGGACACATCATACCATTTAATTTCATGTGATAATAACCTATCCATACATTTTAATATCATGTAGTAAGGACATCTAAGAGAAACATGCTTAGTCGATGTTTGGTGTGGGACTTATGCCAAAGTAACCCAAGGAACATGGAAATGATATGGGTTTCAAAGTAAGATTAGACCCTATTGGGAATATGGACCAAGGAGAACATGTTTTATTTGATGTGTCGGGTTTAAACCTCAAGGTGGCTTCCTAGGTATCCCATGCTGATTGAAATCAAATCCCATATAGTTCTATAAATCATGCAGGAGAGTGTAGTCCTTTTAGGGAAATGTGTTTGTGATAACTTCTTGAAAAGGAGGGCTTGATGATTTAGGGGTTTAATTTTGGGATTATTCCTATGGAGGATACCCAAATTAAAATATTTAATGGTGTATTCCAAAAGAGGATATCTAGTGATCTCGGGCTCTGAGAAGCCTTCCTACATATCACATTTATGGTTGGAAATAGATTTCTTGTAGTTCAATAGATTGTGAAAATTTTGTGATTGTAAAAAGTCTTTAAGCCCATGTGAGTCATGCTCGGTGTGAGAAACAAGTGGATGTCAATGATTCAACAATGTCACCCACCCTTTTCCGCCTATGTTGGTGGAAGAGTGTGGGCCTACGATGGCCATGGTTGACGATGTCAAAGTGACCTAGGAAGAGGGAGAGGCGACGATCCCTCCCTCTATTCACATTACATTGGACAAGGGTCCAATAAAAGGAAATATGGATGAAGGTTAGGGGCATACATTGGGATGGCTACCCAAAAATTGATCCTAGTAAGGAAAGATGACTTTTCATTTAATTGAATGGAAAAAAAGTGTAAACAATACCTTCTCTACCGGAGACCTGAGGTTACGGGTCTCAGAGAAGAGAAGGGGAGGTCATAACCCAAACCCCAATCCTCTAAACTGGGAACTCCCCAATATTGTTCCGAGGAGAAAGGTCCATTTGACTGTGGATATTCAAACACATAGAAAATCCATGAATCCTAAACCCATTGTAAATCTAATCTAGGAATCCTCTGACTGTCGATATACAAACCCAAATAGGTGACACAATGATGTGCCATTCACAATGGTTCAATAATCCATGAGGTTTTGGTTGTGGTCTCAATGGAATCCATTTCAGACAAGGGAGCCATGAAGAAGAAGCCTTTCCATGAAGGGATTTGAGGAGGGCTTGATGGATTGTATACGGAATAGAGTTGGTGAACCCTAAAGGAGCGCTCAATTAGGTACTCACGTGCAAGTAAGGAAGTGCGAGTAGTCATGGGAGACCTGATGTTCACATATGTGATGAACAACCGATATTTTAATACTTGGGTTAGACTTGAATCAACACTTCCTGATCATTCACAAGTATTTACAGAAGTGGGGTGCTCAAGTTCCGGTGAATGGAATAGGTGGAACACATGTGTGTCGAATTTATGGAGGTTGGGTTCTTTAGGTGTGAAAGTGTTATGGATTTCAAAACCTAAAAGGACTTATTTCCTACGATCCTCCTTCAATTCCGCTACTATAGGTGTTAAAAAACTACCTAGAAAGTTTTAGAAGAATTGGAAAAACCACTTGGCTGACCAGAGCCATAGTTATTCTTCAGGGATATTCGTTCATACAAATGAAGACCCCCAAGGTCTATTTATAAGAAACAACAGGACCCTTGGTGAAAGAAGATTGGTCACTCAATTATGTTTCACAGTAGAATTATGCCACGCAAGTGGCTGCACACCAGATGGGTGGCACCCAAGTATACATGAATGTCATCCATGACATGGAATAATTGGTGTGCAACGTTGAGGACTTAAGAAAAAATAATTTCACCATTCCCCACCAACATGGTGGCATGCAGGTGTTTTCTTGTAGGTACCTTGGGTTTTGGTTTGGGGACATAGCCAGATTTTTGCTCCATACCATGGTGGATGCACCCCAGCACCCTTGATACAGATCAGTGTCAGGCAGTGGTCCGAGCCCTTTGGGCCAATGCTTTCCCTATCACCATGGACCCCCATGAAAAATTCAATGTTTCACCATGAACTTTTTTAGCCCAGTTGAGTAATTTTTTCAAAAAAGTGAATGGAACACATTTCAAGGTGTCTACAAAATCCCCCCTTATAATTTTATTCATCTAGAATGAAATTGAGCTTGTTCTATGGTAAAAGTAGGTCACATTAACGCATTGCATCATCGTTTGGTTAGATTTGTAGCTACATCATGTTTGGAAGGATTCTCTAATTTATTCCTAATCTATGGGCCTAGAAAGCATTGTTTTATTTTTACTAGGGTTATATGGGAAAAACCACAATCTTTTTATCATTTGTCTTTTTGTTGTTCGATATTTCCTAGATCCTACAAAATGTATGTCTAACGAGCTGAGACATTGAATTTTGTCCAGATATCCCATTGTGGGTTTTCAATACGGTGAGTACCACCTCTCTTGTTGTTGATAGTTTATAGCCATGCATGTTTGAATATAAAGTGCTTGTGTTTAAGGTCACATATCTTTGACAAACCATTTTGAAATTAAATCCCAAACTAGACTTAGTGGCTAAAAATTGTTCTAATGTTTTTTAAATATATCAAAGAGGAATCTTGAGTCACGGTTTTTTATATTCACCAAATCTAAAACATGTACAAACATAAAGAAAGACTCTTCCAAGAACGAGGTTACCATTATCTGACAAACCTACTGTGGGGGTTGTGTTATGGAGGGCTGACTAGGGCTTATGTTGTATATGAAAATAGTGGAATCTTGTGACTGACAAGCCTATTATGTAGGAAAATTATGAAAGGCCACCTAATGGCACATATTGTATAGTTAGGAAAATGAGATATCAAGAATTTAACACTTTACTATTGATAGATAAGGGAAAATAAGATTTGGGTGACTTTAGACCACATTGGGTGGTTTTTCCATGGAAAGGAATTTTGAGAATAAATGGTTATCTATGAAGACATAAGTCATGAATAGGAACACCATTTCTAAACAAATTTGATGTATATGGAATGATTAAAATTTATCATAAATGGGAATTTATGATATCAAACTGTATAGTTTTATGTCATGCAGTGAGGACATTACACTGTGTAGTTTTAATTCATGTTGTGAGGACATAGTACTGTGTAGTTTTAGGTCATGTAGTGAGGATATTGTAGGGATTTAATTTAAACTCTTTATCTTTGATGATGTTATTAATATTTTTATTACTTTTTATAGACTCCATTTACTTATTTTATATGAAATGTGCATAACTTGTGTGAAATATTAATGTTTTAATACTAAGTATAATTTTGAGCATTTTTAGAAATAGTCCAATTGAGTAAGTTTACTATTTTATTTATACCTATCACCCTACTGATCCAAATTGTGTGGTTTATGTTTTTTAGGATTCCTAATTCAATATCCAACATTTCATTAGAAGGGATCATTGTCCAATTCTTCCATTTGAAGTCTCATATGGACCACACAAGAAGGACCACAAAATCTGTGAGGAAACAGGACCATCCATGAAGTTTAAATTACTGGGATCCATCCATAATTTAAAATTCATAAATTCTCCTCAAAAATTCGGAAAACAATTCAAGGAGTAATGGATAAAAATTTTAGGGCCCAACTCTTGGAACAAGGGGCCCAACTAATGCTTTGAAGTCCAGCCCACCATTCTGGCCAGAAATTAAAATCCAAACACTATTCATGACATATCTCTTGATGTAATCAATAAAGAAAGATGAGAATTTTCAGTGTGAAAGAGAAGATATAGATGGCAGACTTTGTTTGAGAAATAATTCGTATTTTAAGGCATATTCATATTCAAAAACCCATTAATATTTAGAAATTTAAAAAGATAGGATTGAAATGGATATATTAACTTTGTTTAATAAACTGGCCATAACTTTGGCTCATTAAGTGCAATGACCACCAATGTTTTAGAGTATATAGCAGAGATATTTATCTAAAAATGTTAAGAAGATAAAATATCGATATTCGTCTGTCTAATTTATCAGGTTGTTGATGAAATTGGAGTGGATGTTTTGGAAAGAAAACAGCCCACAACATTGGGCTATAAATATATCCCTCTCCTCTCATTGCAAAGAGTTGGAATTTAAAAAGAGAGGGGAAAATATTGGCACGAAAAAATCCTTTCCAATGGCTTGGGAGGACCATCCATACTCATGTTTTCACTTTAGATACCTTTCCTCCTATCTCTGTTTTCATTTACTTTTGTGTTCTTCATTTTTGTATTCTTGTAAGTCTCTCTCTTTGTAATTCTGTTTTAATGAAAGTTTATTCATCAATATCTCTTATTCTCATCTACCTTCTGTAGATTCATATTAATGTTCTTAAAATATTTTAAATATAGTTTAATCCCCTTACCATATTTTTTTCTCATTCAATCTAATGTTCGTTTTTAATTCTCAGCATCGTTCATGTGTGTGTGTTCAATGCAAAACTCTTTTCTTATGCCTTTATTTTTCTTATCTTATTAATTTGCCATCATAATATTTATAACAAGATTAATAATCATTTAAATGGATGAGTAAATCTCTCATTGGGATGAGTTATAATTTAGGTATGTTAAGTGATCGAGAACATTGGCTCAATGAATATTTTTCAAATTAACAACGTGTATGTAGAACATGGTGTGTCATGGATTAATGACTTGTTTTGTTAAACATATGTATTCCATGGATTATTAGATCTATAAATACACAACCACAGTTTATGTACTAATTGAGATTAGAATCCTAGTTATGTTAAGACTTGGATTAAAACTTTAACACTAAGGAATTCCAATCGACGTCAACTTGTGACGTGGGTGTTAATATAATGCAATATAAAGCAAAGCTTAAGGATATCACAAGCTTAAATACCTAATGATGAACTCACCCTAATATTTATCAATTTTTCAATAAAAAATCATCCATAAATTATTTCATTATCTCTACAAAAAAACCCCCCAATTATAATACAATCAACTAAAAACAAACGACTAGTAAAAAGTATCATCACTGAGGATTCCACCCGAGTGTGGCTATACACATTAGCAGTGCATCAGAACTTTGACCGGTCAATATGCGACAATTGGACATGCTTTACAGATAGTTCCACTTCTATTGATGGTGAAATTAAGTATTCATTAGTTTCAAGTAATTTTGAAAAAAAAATTTTTAAAAAAATCGATAAAAAACACAAAGAAAAACCCGCCTTCCTCATAAAAATCATAAACAGAAAACAGAAAAAAAAAATCCATCTTCATTTTTCTTCCAAAATCTATCTAAATTCCCCATAGCCTCCCAAAAAATCCCTCAGATTTGTTTGACCCTAAAATTATGTGAACTCTTCACCAACATAGGAGGAACTTAAGAGATAATCAACTCATTCAAGAACCAGTCCTTGTCCAACCAGTTGAATTAGATATGGCTAATCCTAGGAAAGAAACACTTAAAGAACATACTTCCCTTGATATGAATTACCAACCTCTTGGTATTCAATATCCAAACATAGAGGCTGACTTCGACCTCAAATTGGGTTTTATTCATCTTCTCCCTCATTTCCACTAGCTTTTCAGTGAGGATCCACATCTCCACCATAAAGAGTACCAAGTGGGGTGCTCTACCATGAAGCCTCAAGGGTTTTCTGAGGAACAAATAAAACTTTGAGCATTCCCTTTCTCCCTAGATGACATTGCTACATCATGGCTCTACTACCTTCCTCATGGTTCAATAACCACATGTAATGACATGAATCGAATCTTCTTATAGAAATTATTTCCTGCTTCGCGAACTACTTTTATCCGAATGGAAATACGTGGTATTTTTCAGTTACAAAATGAATCACTCCATGAGTACAGGGAGAGGTTCAAAAATATTGTTGCATCCTTCCCACAACACCAAATATCTGATCAAATATTTATCCAATGCTTCTATGCGGGGTTATTGAAGATGGAGAGAACTCTCATTGATGCCGCAAGTGGCAGTGCTCTTGTTGATAAAACTCTTACAGCTGAAAGAGATCTCATAAGCAACATGGCGGCGAACACACAACAATTCCATACTCGAGAACATGCTCAAGTCAAAAAATCCCAAGATAGTCAGTCGATAGAGCCGAACAAGATAACAGAGTGGATGAGTGAACATACAAGTCTTGTGAGATAACTAATTGTGGCTACAAAGTCCCCATCCTCATCTTCTCCACAATCAATGTTTCATGGACCTGTCAAAAAATGTGGAATCTGCAACTCTCTATCTCATCCAACTGACACATTTCCACAACTTCAAGAGGATCAATCTAATTCATCTGGACCAATAGAGCTTAATGCAATATATGCTTAACAGAAAACCAACCCTCAAATATCAGGTCATTTTGTTAGAAACTTCAATCAACCTCACTCTGAGCCCTTATCTTCTTCCTATAACCGAGGCCTGAGGTATGGTAATCCTGTCTCTCATCCATCTCAATTCCCTCCTAAAAAACCAAACCAGTTTCAATATGATCAAGGTGTTGGTAACTTCCAAAAAACATATCCTTTTATTCCTCAACCTAAAAAGAAAAATCCTCTTCCAGGAATCCAATATCCTAGTGATCCTTCCCAATTCCAAAACCAATACAATTTCATTCCAAACAAACAAAATCAAGGAAATCCCAATCTGGGACAAGCCTCTTCTTCCAAGAAACCATTGGAAAGTGTAGTTGAAGACCTTGCCTCATTCACCTATTCCAGCCTCAAAAACATACAAACCCAAATTGGTCAACTTTCATCCCACCTAAGCCAGCAAAAACAATAAAATTCTTCCCAATTCTCATATCAACCATTACCCAACCTCAAGGGTAATGTAAGTGCAATTGCACTTAGATCGGGAAATAAAATTTATATTCCTCATGATAAGTCCCCCAACCCCCCTTTAAATGTTGACCTTGAAAATGATAAGAAAAATAAAATTAAAAATGAATTTGAAACGATTCCCTCACACCCTTGTATTCCACTTAGGAACATAATTCTTTTTCCTCAAGACATTTCTAAGCCATAGAAGTCCTTTAACCCCAATCCGGAAATGATCGACATGTTTAGACATGTTGAAGTCAAAATTCCCCTCTTATATTCCATTAAAGAAATTCCTAAGTATTCCATGTTTTTCAAGGATTTTTTTACCCATTAGAGGCATCTGAGGACCTTTGAAAATGTTTCCACCGAACAGTCTATTCCCATAATGTGAAAAGACCCACATACCATTACAGTTCCATGACAAATTAGAAGTTCCAACTTTGATGATGCAGTCACAAACCTAGGAGCCTCAATTAATTTCATTCCCAAATCCATATTCCCCAACCTTTTCTATGTCCCTTACATCCAACAGGTGTTTTCATTCAATTATCCAATCAAAGCACAACCAGTGCTGAGTGAATAATTGATGATATCCTTATCTGAGTCAATGATCTTATCTTCCTAGCTGACATCTATCTCCTTGACATGGACGGTTAGAAAACTTCATTCCAATCTCCTCTGATTCTAGGAAGACCTTTCCTTATGGCATCTAAAACAAAAATTGATGTCCATGCTGGCATTTTATCCATGGTATTTGGTGACTAACTAGTCAAGGTCAATATTTTTCAATCCATGCAATACCCATCTGAGAATGAATCTTCATTCACTATCCATTCTTCTGAAAATATCTCTAATAGTATGTTGAATCCCAATCCATAATTTACTTCTTTTTCTACTGATATAAGAGTTTGTGAATATTGCATCCTCATTAACCAAGTCATAAATGGAGAAGTTGATGTTGACCTTACAAATAAAAACTCCATTGATCTAAAGGATCATGAAAAATATTTTGAATCCCATATTACCTCTAACCTCCACTTCTCCAGCATGGATAATAATGAGAAAAATGAACTAGAATTCTCATTTGTTGATTTAGATCAATTTATCCAACATTCATCATTTCCTATCCATGATTCTGAAAATTCGGTTATATGTAATGTTAACCCTACACAAATGGGATTATCTTGTCCCAATGAGAGTTAAGGTTGTGTGATTTATTCCCTCATTAGTAAAGTGATCACTGGTGAGGTTGAAATTGACCATTCATTGGCGAACAACATTGAAATAAAGGATTTTTAAAATTTTATTTAGTCTTATGACTCCACTGATCCTCATTACTCTACATCGGTAAGTGATGAAATAAATGAGTCAAAAACAATTGGGATATAATATTGTGGTTTTGGTTTATCTGATCCTTACATAAATGAACCATCATAATTGAGACATATTCCTGAATTTCAAAGTATAGAAAAGCATCACTTTGTGGATAAAATCATTCCTCACATTGGATACCAAAGGGAGGATAGTCATATTCTCTTTCCACCTCTATTTAATTGAAAGAACACAATTATGGAAGGGGATAAATTATCAAATGAACAATCAGGCATACCAAAGGAGAAGTTTTTATGGAATCACATTGGAGTTGAGAAAATAATGTGGCCACCATCGGACTATGGGTAGTCCACTACAATTTTCTAGCTGTAGACAAATAAATGCAGTGCTTCTTGAGAGGAAACCCATGTTTTATTTTACTTTTATGAAATTTTAATTTATTTTTTTTTTCATTAGATGAATAATGATTTTTCTTTTTCAGGTAACATACCACAATCATGGAACCACATCGACTTCCATCAAATCCCCAATATATTCAGTTGAACCAACACTAGATGGATATGGAAACCCACCAAATCCAAACCAGGGGAACCACATTCCCTTTAACTCCTCTTCTCTCTCTCTATCTCTCCATCCCTCTCACTCTTTCTTCTTCTTCCCCTCTATTTCATTTTTTACCACAATCTTTATTAAACCCTTTCTTTTTCTCTTTTTCTTTTGTGTGGGTTAGTTTTATTAAAATCTAAAAAAAACTAAACAAAAAAATCATCATAATAAGAAAAATAAAAAAAAATCAAGATTCATGTTTACTCAGCATCGAGTTTTGAAACTTTTTATAACCTTTTTGGGGAGTCAACAGACATGTTTCCATCTCAAATATTTTATATTTTCATCATGACTTTAGACAAATAATTTTTTTTTTGTCAAAACCAATATATTTTGAATGCTCAAATTTTGATTTCGAAAATGATTTTCCCAAACTGTGAGAACCAACAATGGCTTTCATTCCAAGGCTACTTATGGCCATATTTTCAAAATGATTGTATTTTCACCCCCATTTGTGAATCTCGAGTCTTTGGACCTTCGAGCTGAATTTCCTACTTTAGTGTGCATTAATATGATAGATTCATTTTCAAAACCACATGAGAATCATAATGGCCAAATAGCCTCCCATTTCCCATACAACAATCCTCATTTTGAAATCCCCTTAGAGCCTATGAAAACCTTTTCTTTGTTAGCCAAATTATAATCCCAATACCTTATCCCACCCAATATCAACATGGATTTTTCATTGCATATTTTTTTTGAAATATATGTGTGGGAGGAATGGATTTAATTTTGGGTTCCCTTTGTTGATTTCACCATGTTATCATATCCTTGAGGTAAAGAATCCATTTTAGTGTGGGGGAGAGGTTATCATTATTTGTGTTTGGGGGAATGTAATGTACTTTAATTTATGTAATTTTTTAAATTTTATTAACAAGTGTTCAAAAAAATCCAAAAAAAATTAAAAAAATCAAAAGAACAAAAAAAAATTAGGTTGTTTCTTTGGTAGGTCAAAAATCACACTTCCTAAACCTTTGATAATGTTATAAATATTACAACTATTTTATTTAGGAGATGAATCATGGGTTTGGATATGAGTGTGAGAACATTTTCAAGTTAAACTTTTGAAAAATGCAAAAAAAAAAGAAGAAAAGAAAAAAAGAAAACTTATGTCATTGGGAGAAGCTTTGTTTTTTGTAAATATTTGATCATATCATCCCCTTAAAATTTTCATCCTCTCTTGTGTCTTTCTTCATAAAATAAATCCCCTATAAATATGTGTTTCCATTTCCTTTCATGCCTCATTTAAAAAGAATGTGCATTTCTTTTTCCTTGTTGTTGTTTTACCCCTCTTATTCTCTCTCTTGGACATTATATTACTATCGTCCTATAGCCATAGAAAATCCCTAAAAAGACCTCTTGATTTATGATCACTTTAGGACTGGTAGTGGAAGTTGAGAGCACTTACAAACTCTAAGATTTTTACTTTTGGTTGGTGAATGAGAGAAGCAGCATAAATTAATTTTATCATCTTGAGAGGAGTAAGTTTTGTATGCCACCATTTTCCATTTCTAAATTTGAGCATGAAAAAAAGTTGTTTTTGGAACACTATTTCTGTAAAAATTTATGGTGTAATTCAATATGGATGAGTGAAAAAGTCTAAACATCCCTTGATAGGAGAAAATAAAATTTTAATATTTGTTGTTGAATGAAAATGATTTTTTCATGTTTTTATATTTGTTGCACATGAGGACATGCACAAGACTAAGTGTGTGTGAGTTGATGTTATTAATATTTTAATTAATTATTATATACTCCCTTTACTTATTTTATATGAAATGTGCATAATTTGTGTGAAATATTTATGTTTTAATACTAAGTATAATTTTTGAGAATTTTTAGAAATAGTCCAATTGAGACAATTTGCTATTTTTTTACTAACAATCACCCTACTGATAGAAATTATGTAGTTCTTGTTTTTTAGGATTCCTAATTCAATATCCAACATTTCATTAGAAGGGTTCATAAGCCAGTTCTACCATTTGAAGCCTCATATGGACCACACAATAAGGCCCACAAAATCTGTGAGGAAATAGGAACATCCATGAAGATTGAATTAATGGGCTCCATATAGATGTTAAAATTCATTAATAATCCTCAAACATTCGGATAAAAATTCAAGGAGTAACGGATAAAAATCTCAGGGCCCAAATCCAAGAACAAGGGGCCCAACTAATGCTTTCAAGTCCAGCCCACCATTCTGGCCAGAAATTAAAATCCGAACACTATTCAGGACATATCTCATGATGTAATCATCAAAGAAAGCTACAATTTTGCATTGTGAAAGACAAGATATAGGTGGAAGACATTGTTGATGAAATAATTCATATTTTAAGGAATATTCCTATTCCAAAACCTATTCATATTTTAGACTTCAAAATTTTTAGATTGAAATGGACATATTACCTATGTTTAATCAACAAGCCATAACTTTTGCTCCTAAAGTCCAATGGCCTCCGAATGTTCAGAGTAGACAGAGGAAATATTTATCTAAAACTTATAAGAATATAGTATCTCGATATTTGGTTGTCTAATTTATCAACATGGCGATGAAAGTGGAGGGGCAGTTTTGGAATGCAAAAAGCCCACAACACTAGGCTATAAATACATCCCTCTACTCTCCTTGAAAATAGTTGTCATTTCAGAAGATAGGATCATATATTTTCATGAAAAAATAATTTTAATGGGTGTTGGAGGACCTTCCATACTCAATTTTTCACTTGATTGATCTTTCCTCCTCTCATTGTTTTCATTTACTTTTGTATTCATCATTTTTGTAATCTGGTAAGTCTCTTTCTTTGTAATTCCATTTTAATGAAAATTTATTATTAAATATCTCTTATTCTAATCCACCTTCTATAGATTCATATTAATGTTATTAAAATATTTTAAATACATTTTAATCCCCTTCCTATCTTTTTCTTCCTCATTCAATCTATTGTTCGTTTTTAATTCTCAGCACTATTCATATGTGTGTGTTCGATGAAAAACTCTTTTCTTATCCCTTTCATTTTCATATTTTCGTTATTTATCATCATAATAATAATAACCAAATTACTAATCATTTAATTTTATGAGTAAATATCTCATTTGGGTGAGTTATAATTTAGGTATGTTAATTGAATGAGAGGTTTTGCTCGATGAATATTCTTCAAATTAACATTGTGTATGTTGAACATAGAATGTCATGGATTAATGACTTGTTTTGTTTAACATATTGATTCAATGGATTATTGAAACCATAAATACACTACCAAAATCAAGTAATCATTGATATTAGAATCTTAGTTAAGTTACAGCTTGGATAAATGCTTTAACACTTAATAATTCTAATGGACGTCATCTTGTGACATGGGTGTTAATTTAATGCAATATAAAGAAAAGCTCAAGGATATCACAAGATTAACTACCTAATGATGAACTCACCCGAATATTTATCAATTTGTAAAATCAAACATCATCCATAAATTATTTCATAAGCTTTGCAAACAATCTACCAAATCAGAATACAATCAACTAAAAACAAATGACTAGTGAAAATTATCATCACCGAGGATTCGACTCGAGTGCTGCTATAAACATTAGCAGAGCATCGGAACTTTGACCGGTCGATAGGTGACAATCGGCCGTGATTTTCATTTGACCAATGTAATGAGACACTCCCAATTTCTTGATATTTTTTTTTCAAAAATATACTACCATATTCAGGTATGGATGGTAAAATTGTAAACTATGATTTGGGAATTTCTGGAACTGAGGAATGATATAGGAAAAAGGGATAAAATAATTAGAGGATTCATTTTCCAATAACGAAGATTCCATTATTTGAAAAACATGTTGTATTATGTAGGGAAAACTAGGGAATATGCTTCATAGCCAAATAGTGGCATCTTTTGGCTGACAGACCTGTTATGTAGGAAATTATACAAGGCCACCTAAGGGAACATATATCATTGTCAAGAAAAAGAGCTCTCAGAAGTTTGACATTCTATTGCTTAATGTTGAAGAATGTTAATGGATATTCCTATTTTCCGAGGCATAGATTTTGGTTTAGAAATAAATGTACCTAAACATAGATAGGGTATTCCTAATGATATTTTCCAATGAATCAAAAAAATAGGATTTCTACGAAGGCCTGACCCAAATATAGGAGGTATGGTGTCTGTATTTTTAGGTCATATGACGAGGAAAATAAATGGAAACAATATATGTAAGGTGGTTAAGTGATCCAAGGTTATTTCATATTGATTATAACATATGAATAGATAGATGTGTATACCATGGTATTGAAGTCTTTCCAATAAAGAGAAAGTTAATTGAAAAAATACATGATTAATTGATTTAAAATACTGGTTCTTGTATATTGTTATCTAATTTTTAAGGGGACAAAAAGACACATTAATTATGAAAGTCATTACCATCATTTGACAAACCCATTATAGGGCCTGCATTATACGGGGCTAATTGGGGCATATGCTGCATAACTAAATAATGGCACCTTTTAACTGATAGGACTGTTATGTAGGAAACATATTCGAGGCCACCTTAGGGCACATACTACATAGTCAATGAAAAGAGTTCTCAGATATTAGAGACTCGATAACAAGAAACTATAAGAAAGATTATGAAGATAGAAAAATATTGAATATTATGATTATGAAATATATAATATTGTAATTCTCAATACATATGATAAATATTTGAATCATTATTGACCATGATTTTGGAGTCCTTTATATAGATATGAATCATATTTAAAATAGAGACATTATTGTTTCTTTAGTGTGTTGTCTGATGAGATGACATAAGGTAAAAGCTTCATACAAAAAAAAATTGTATGAAATATACGGGGAAACCAAATTTCCCAATGGCTGAGACTAGGATTTAATTCATATTCATCACTACATATCTCAATGGGATGAGAATCAAGCCACATGTATTTATTAAAAGGATTTTGTAGTTTATCGTCACATTGTGAGGATGTCTGTTGTGCCTTTTGTGGTCATGAAATTAGGACCGTTGATAACCCCAAAAAGAATTGAGGCAACTTATTTATATAGAGATGGATTTTACCAAATTCCTAAGTCCATGTGAGCTATGCTCAATGTGATAAACAAGGATCACTAAGGGTTTCTTCTGTAACAAAAAATTTGACACATGTAAAGAATATGGGTATTATGATTAAGTGTTGGTTGAGCCAAGATATAGGACCCAGACTCACTAATTATCTTGTTGGTGGGAAGAATAAAGACAACAATATTTCTTATATTTCCATGAAGTTTAATGACATGAGGTGAGGATTTAGATGAAGCTATGTGAAAATAAAGACATATTGTAACTGGACTAAGGGATAAACCCATGTGTCACTACGTGTCTAGATGGGGGCACGAATCAAGCCATACATAGTTCTTTAAACAATCCCTTTACATGTTTTATTCTTATATAAGGAATAATGGGGGTTATATAATTGTTGGGACCACGATTGGAGATCTTGGCATCTCTACATATTTCATATATATGAGAATCAAGCTCTACATTTTTCTCTAAACAGTCATTTCCTACAACAATCGTGTTTGATGTGGGAGATGGGGGATTTTGACACATTATGGAAGAACGGTTAAAATTAATACACAAAAATGGTTTAAAGATAAAACCATGAATCTTAAGGGAACACTATATATATATATATATGTAATTCATATAGAAGAAGTAGAAACATAAATAAATTTTTTTTTGGTTACAGCTGGGCCCAAGATTGGAGATCCCGGTGTCTCTATGTATACCAAGTAGATGAGAATCAAGCCACACATAGTTCTTTAAATGAGGTCCCTATGCAAATCTGACTTATACATAGGGAATAAAGGGACCCATATTCCATTATTTAGTATTAGTGATTTCAATGATGCTTACATATGGAAGCTCCTAATGTCAAGTAGAGAAGATTTTTGTCATATAGTTTAATGTCGTTTAATGAGGAAAATGATGTCATGATGTTTGACATCATCCGGCGAGGATAAAGTGCTATGCATTTTATCATCATGTAGCATGGATGCTTATGGTTTTTATGAAGTTTAATGTATTTCAACTAAGAATTTGTGTTGTGAATTTTTGAGTCATGTATCAAGGTTGATGTGTGTAATTAAAAAAAGTATTTATTCAAGAATCTCACATTGGTTGGAGTTTTAATAAGCTATAAATCCATTGAGATTATGGAATAAGAACAATTTGAGTAGACTTTATGTATGGAATAAGGTCCTTACCACTTTGGCTCTAGATCTAGTGGTTTATTTCCTGGTATCATTGGATTGTTGAGGACCAATATGAATTCTTCTAGAAGAAATGAGCAGAGGGGAACTTTCTTTCTAAAGGCTCGCACTATTCCGATCTGATAGACTTATAAATTATGAAAAGTATTCAATATTTTCTCATCTAACAGTTCCAGAACATCAACCTATTTTTGAGACTTCTCATCTATAGAAAACTTATTGCAAATTTCAATTCTGAGAGAAGGAAATTGAATTTAAATTGGAAAAATACTTCTATTCTGTACACCAATGAATAAGGGGTTGCCTATGATGCAGTACAAGTCGTAGTCGGATAAGCCCATAATGCATGAAAAAATTTATCTGGACCTGATTTATTATCTTTATCCACCGTCTTATAGAGTATATTTGATAGGGTCTTATTGAAATCCTATATCTGTCTATTTTCCGCCGCATGATATCGAGATGAATGGTTGGATTTGATATTGTGATCCTGATATAACTTCTTTACCTCAACAGAACAGAAATTTGTGCATTTTTCCATCAATATAGTATGAGGGAAACCAAATCTGGTGATGATGTTAGTTTTGGCAAAACTGACAATTCTTTTGGCTCCAATTTCTTTGAGAGGAATTTCCTCAACCCATTTAGATAAGAAGTCAGTAGCAGTAAGAATATACTTGAACTGCTTAGCCGTAGCTGGTGGATAAGTCCCTACTACATCCATTACCCATGTAAAAATGTTCAGGTGTATTTACCTACATGTAACATCTCTGGGGATTGATGAATGAAGTTGGCATGCACTGGTTAGGGATTACATTTCATAGTGAAATCTTGTGTTATTTAAGGCAAAATGTATTCAAGCCTTCAGATTTGATTAGATAGGCTATGACCAGAGTATTAAGCACCACAAGCTCTTGAATGTACTTCTTTCATGACATTTGTAATTTCTTCTCCATCAATACACCTAAAAATGATTACACCAATGACTTTTTTTGAGGATCTTCTGGTGATCTGGACTATCATAAAGAGCAGAATTGGTTGCTCATCGTCTGCTCTGTTCTTTTTCAACTATATTTGGGAAAGTACTCCATTTTGAAGGTATTCTATGATAACTATTCTCCATCCCATGGTATAACAATATTTCTCAAAAATAGGGAAAATATCAATAATTTCCTCTATTATAGTTTCAACGAATGGTGATACCACATGGAAATGGGCTATTGTGATGACTCTCTCATCCTGATTTGGATCTTCCAAGCCATAGCTGTATTATCTAGTGCATCATCTTGGGAATATTGTGGTCGTGAGACATAAGATGATGTCAACTCTGATGGATATTTATCCATTATACCTCTGAAATAATCACACAATGGGATGAACTCTTCTTTTATGATGGAATAATGTATATTGATTTGTTGGATTACCAACTCAGATTCACAATTCACTTTCAAGTGGTTAATTTTTACCTGAAGTTCCAATTCTAGACTTACAATGAGAGCTTGATATTATGCCTCATTGTTAGTACCTCCTTCCAAAAATTGGAAGGAATAAGGCTAAACTGCCTTTTTTGAGGAGATTAGTAACGTTTCTAACCAAACATTGTTGAGTTTTGGGTTTTCCATTCTCCTCCCTATAAGAATTATAGAGGCACCATAAATGTAAATTTCCCATGTTTGTTAATTATATTTAATAGATAAAACCACTTCATCAAGAAGTTAATTATTTAATGATTTATCTTCTATAGATGGGTGTTTAGTAAGGATATCAGCTAGAATATTGCCATTTATTGCCACCTGAGGAAAAAAAATAGATATCTAACTATTTCAAAATAACTGTCCACCAGGCATGGTGCCCTGTAAGCATGGAACGACTGAGGAAAAATTTGAGTAGGTTATTACGAGACACCAATTGTACCTCATGATGTTATAGGTAGTGCCTCATATTTTTAACGGCAAATATTAATTCCAGAAATTTCTTTTCAATACATGAATACCACGTTTTGTCATCAAGAATAGTTTGACTGACAAAGTAAAGGTTGTTCTCATTTTCAACATTGTTCTTCTGGGAAATGAAGTAACCTGTTGATCGCTAAAAATCTATCACATAAAGAATAATTGGTCCTCCTTCAACAAGTGTAATTAATACTTATGGACTCAAAATATATTTATTTATGGTATTAAATGCTTCTTATCATTCATCAGTTCATTGATAGGTGACTCCCTTCTTCATTATTCCGGCTAAGGGCGAACACTTGCAGGCCAAATTAGAGATAAAGAGCTGAATATAGTCCAACTGTCCTTAGAGTCCTCTTAATTTTTTCAAATTTATAAGATGTGAGAAGCCAATAATTGATTTTTTTTCTCAATATCAACGTCCATTACATGATGATGTACAACGAAGCCAGAAATGTTTCCTATGGTTACCTCGAAAACACATTTCAAGGGGTTCATCTAAAAAATTTGTTGGAAATGTTTATTGAATATGGTGTTCAGATCAGACTAGTGATCAGAATGTTGTCTAGATTTTACTACCAAATCATCCACATAAAATTCAATAAACTTTCCTAAGAATATTTTTAAGATAAGGTTCATGTCACATTGATACGTTTCACCATGATTCTTTAAGCCAAAGGGAATTACCTGATTGAAAAACACATCTTGAGGGCCTCTGAAGCCTGTAGATTCATCATCCTCTTGGGCCATGAGGATTTTATTATACACAGAGTATCCATCCATAAAGGAAAGTGTTCCATTTCTAGTTGTGGCATCAATTAAATGCTCTATGATGATAATTGAAAAGTTATATTTAGGGAAATTCCTGTTAAGATCTCTAAAATCAATTAAAACTCTGATTTTCCCATTTTTATTTTTCACTAAGAAAATGTTGTCCCACCATTTGGGATATTGAACGTCCCTGAAAATGTTATCCTTTATAATCTTATCAACTTAGACTTTAATTTTAGAGGTATGAGTTGGGTGTGTTCATCTTGCGGCTTATTTGAATCCTTAATGTTCTTTTGGAAAACCCAAATGATGAGTAGCTACACTGAGATTAGGTATTATAATTTCATTATAATTACAGGAAAATATATATCACTGTTTCATTAGAAATAAATTATAATCTTCTTGATCTTTAGGAGTAAAGAATACACTAATTAGAGTGGGTTGTGAATCATCTTCTATACCTATATTTATTTCTCTAAGATCATCCACAGTGGTAGAGATGCCTTCCTCAAATGTTGGAGGCACATCCCTGAGACCTTCCTCTTCTTCTTCATGAAATTTTACTTCTTCAATTCCTATATTCATAGTAGATGAAAAAGAAAAACTTCTAGAGTTAAGGGGAGGAGTTAGTATTTGAACGTCCGAAAGAAGAGGCCACCTTTTTGACCCTGTTAATATTGAAGGGTATTCAAGGGTTACTAAAGAGGAGATGAAAAATTGGGAATCAGAATCCTTTTCTTATTCAAGTATTTCTCCAACATTTTTTAACTGAATAGAAATATAGAGGCTTGCAGAGGTTCTGTGGATGATTTGAAGACATATCCATTTAAGCTTTCATTACTTTTTGGTGAATCAACAATTTATTTCATGCTCTCAGGATCAAATTATTTGATTAACATTACAGAAGATACTAGATGAATGCATATATTTGGGTTTACACATTCAATTTAATTGATAGGAAACACATAATCTATACTCAAATGTATGGATGAGTTTTCTTAGATCTTTTCCATACCATTTGGAACATGGATTCTGGTTACCTCATTTTTATAGACCTCGTTCCCTCTCTATGATAAAATACTACCACTATGTATTGAGTTTCACACATTATGAATGGATCCTTATCACCATAAACTGTAGTAATTTGACCATTGAAATAGTATTTAAGGAACTGTTTGTATGATGATGTTATGTCCACATGTTGATGTAGCCAAGTCCATCCAAGCATAATGTTAATGGTCATGTCCGGATGAACAACCATGAAATCTGAATTAGACACAAGATCCCCAAACTGAGTTCTGAGTATAATCTCGACCAGAGGTTTTGGCTCATTTTTTTCATATCCTTTCAATATTAAAATAAAAGTAGATAAGTCATATTCAATGAGGCCCAATCGACGAAGTGTACAAATGAGAATGAGATTGACTCATGAGCCATTATCAATGAAGACTCATCAGATGTCTATGTCATTAACCTTTCCAAATATATATAAGGGTCTGATATGTCCATGTAAAACATCATCTTCATCTTCATACTTAAAGGATATAACTGCATGATACTCTGTAAGATCATTCTCTATACGGTAAACCTCGACCACAGAAACTTCGGTTTTAAACACTTTTGGACTTGACAATGCCTCAATAAGTTCTTCTCGAAGATCTTTCGATAGATTTAAGGCATCCAAAATTGAAAACATGTCTGGTACTTGGGTTAAATGTTTCAAGACATCATACTATTGGTCTAGAAATCTATGATTCCTAGTATGGAGATGTGGTTTTTTATGTGCCTTGGAGGTTGATTCTCCTGATGTGGATGCAAACTATGTCGAAGCAGAAACTAGAAATACTCATGGATTTGAAAGAGTAGACTGACTGAGACTATCTACTTTCTCAAAGGAAGATCGTGTAATCTCTAATAGTTCACCCAATATAATCATGCTATTAATGAACCTATCATGCGTGGATGAATCTCTTTAATCTTGTTGATCCCACTAAAGGTCTCTCCCACTATTATTCACCACATAGACAGTTCAAGTAGGGGTAATGTTAAAATAGTGGATTCTTGAATACCCACGTATTCCCATGTATCCTTAACCTTTTCCTCTTCATCTACTTCCCATGTTAGGTACAGGGGACTCCATCCCATTATAATTAGAATCTCTATTAGCATTGGGATCCGTTAAGTATATTATGTTGATGGAACCAATGATCAATTTTTCATCTAATGAAGATTTTTCCTAATAGGTTAGTTCTGGTTGTGTCATTTCGCAGTGACAGTTCCAGTTCTTTTGAAATAGTTGGCATGAAATCTACTAGAGTCAATGAAAACTTTGGCCTTTACACGATCTCATATTCATCTAACTGCTCTTTTAGCTTCTAATAACATCACTTCTTTGAGGATTTATTTTTAGAGTAATGACCATTTGATGAAGGTTGCTTTGTTGTGGCAGGATTACCAGAAGATATAATCGGTTGTTCGAACTATGTTCGTAGAATGACATGAGTTGGTTGATCATTTTTCTAATCATCCAATCATCATATTTCTGCAAATTTTAACTTTTTTACTTCCTTACATTCTCCTTTTACTAGGGATCAATAGAAGTAACACATTCTATATGAGCGGACAAACTTTTCAGTTTCACCGTTCCAAATTCTACCATTATTTAAAAGAGGTTTTCGAAAACAAAATACACATAAATGGGATTCCCCAAAATCAACTGAAAGTGTTAATAATTCAGAAGAGATTCATCTCCTTCTTTGTTTGGTTTATTAGGCGTAGGCTGCTGAACTATATTGATTTCTAGAGTTGAGATGAAGTAACCAGGAACCTGTTAAATCCAGAAAGAATAAACATTGTTCTTTAACTCCTCAAACTATTTCTGCCTTTGACCTCTTTGATCATCTTGAGGATACAGTCATTTCTACTAATGCTTGGGTGGAAAATCCCATCTATATGATGAAGGTTTTGAAGTGGAAGCAGGTACATGTCTTTTCTTGAGTGTACTGTAGAAGCCTATGTGTTCCCTGTTCTTAAACTCGGATCTAATGTAATTACACAAGTTTTAGAATTAGTTTCCATAATGTATCATATATTTGTTGATCAATTAATGCAAGGCCTCAAAACCATCCTATATATTTCACATGGATCAGGGGTGTACGTAAATCATCATGCATATTTGACACACAAATCAGCCGCAACTCCTCCTAAGGGAGTGCTAGTTTTATTTAATATGTTAGACATTTCCATCAACCAATGGAATTAGAAACTATTTCATTTTCCCTTTGTTTAAAATTTTTAAGATAAAAAACTATCATATTCAGTAGCATTGAGTTCAATTTCAGAAGGAATTTCTGACAGATATCTTCCCATCCAGTAATTGATTGAGATTACAAACTTGTATACCATAGAAAAGGTGGTCCTTGTAATGACTGCACAAAACACCTAAGTATTACTGCTTCTTTTTGTTGAGGAGTTTCCATCATAGGATCACAAAGGGAAACGAAATGTGTTTTGTGTTGTACTGGATCTCCCAAACTATTAAATATTGGGAATGTGGTATTCACAAAATTTTGTGGGGGAGGGATCAGATCCACCCATTCAAGGTCATATTTCTTTTCCAGTTGTACAGGAGCACACCATTCTTCCATGGATTTCAATTGAGTTGTTAATATCTCAATTGTGTTCATAAGAACTTGGGGAATATCCGTATTATATAGGACGTATACAAGTACAACAAGTAAATCTTGAACTGGTGCAACGACCGAAAATTCCTCTAGTGGTCGTGTTGGTATTTAACTTGGATTACCCACATAAATAGGCTAATAAGGGTTTGTTTGATCCTATATTAGTTGTGTACCCAATGGAGGGAATCCATTATCTACACCTGTATTTACCACAAATCCTCTTTACTGAGGAGCTCTTATAGGATCTCTAAGTTGAGGATATTCCTGGGGAGTATCTCCAGCAGAAATGTTGCTTTGAAGTTACTCTATACTATGTCTTTTCAACTCTTTCATCACCACTTCTTGTAGTGAAAATCTCTATTCAAGTGAAATACATTGACATTATCCATTGGAAAAGTGAGATGCAATATGAATTTTACCATTCCCCTTGTTAGATGCCTTTTAAAGGGGTGGGAGTTTGTTATTTGATACAATACATAGATTCTAAGTAGGACTCTGATTTTGGGTATGTACACCTTCTTCATTTTATCTAATGTGTACCATTTTATGGATAAGAACATTATATTCTAATTCCCCTAAACTAGACTAATTTTCGGGAGGATCTTCGACAATAGTGTTAATAATATTCACTGACTCATAATGCATTGATGGAATTATATCAGTGTCTTTGTAAGATCTTCTCCTTATATATCATTCATGAGACTTTCTTCTCTGATATGATGAATTCACAGGAACTATTTTGATGACAATAACCTAATGGGAATTCATGGATAGTTCAGTTGTGCGCTCTATTTGTGGCTTCTTCCCTAATCAAGAGAAAACTAACATTTGTTGAGGAGGGGATTCAATATGTGAAAAATCCCCCAACACTACAGGATCGGGTTTTTCATGTTCTTATACTTAAAACCATTTAATTATGTTTAATGAATTTAACGGATTAATCAAACAATCCCCCAAACCTATAAGTTATGGTGTCTCTCGATCTTCCATGGATGAGATTCACACAACTACTCATCTGATTTTATGAATTTTCATTCAAACATTAACTGGTTTCATTAAATGATAACCACTCAAATCACCTATTTTAGAAGATCACTATTCAAATTCAAGTTTTTTCATTATTATATGGTTGAAATCCTCTTAGGTGGAGGATTTTGAAGATTCTCAGATGCTTGAGGCAAAAGTATCTCAGTTACTCTTTTTAATTGGGCCTCACTCTGATGAGAGCTAGTTGAGGAATGTTTTTGAGGGTACATTTGATTACATAACGAATATTTTGATTGTAAATGGTTGTGGGAAAAAACATTTCTTGAGACCAATTTGGGAAAGATTTGCTGATTCTATAGTGTAGTGAAATGAAATGCTTCATATGCACCCCATCCTCTAATAAGAACCCCAGATGGTGAATCATAAATTAACTGATGTAGCCTCTTTTAAGCATTGATGAATGCATGCTATAGGATTCTCTACCGCTTTTCATCCCTAGAATTTTTGGAAACTGAGAGAGAGTCCAAGTCAATTTTACTTTTTAACCCTTCTATTACATTTACATGATATTGATATTCATCATTTAGTACTACTTTAGTTTTCAAAATGTGAAGATTCTTCCATAAGTTGACGAAAACATCATGAATGCAATATTCTTCCATTAATTCAATAATGTTATATTCAGAATTTTTCAAAGGCTAGAACATAACTCATATTTATCCTTCATTTAATTTTTTTTCTCTGGTTTAACATATCTTTAGCATATTTCAATATAAGTTTCTCCTCTTGTTCTGATGAAAGTGGATGCTTCTAGATTGTTTTATTAAAAAAATGGGATCAATTTCTTTTTTACTCTGATGTATTAAAAGACAACTGACCCAAGGGAGGTTCGGAGAATGACTGTTTTTTATGATATCTTCTATTTGAGAAAGTATTTCACCTATCAATGACAAGGCATTAGACATGACTACCATTGTATTTGAAGGTTCCTTGAGATTAGAGGGATTTCTCATTACTTCATTTTCAATTATAAAATTATTTTGACAATATGAAAACCTTCCATGGAGATAACTTTTGTATTGAATGCAATCATGGGGAGGGTCACAATGTTGGAATACAACATGGGATAAGTCCCCTTGATCCTTTGTCTTATGAACACATAGAGTGTTTTTGTGGCTCTCATCCAATGATATGCTCTCTAGAGTAACCGAATTTTTATGATGCATTACTTCATGATGAATTGTCTAATGGATAACATCAGAATTACTGCTACCACCCCCATAATTTGGTAATGATATGGTAGGATCTTGAGCTACAATAGATAAATGTCTAAGGGCTACAAGAACTCCAGCATTAAGAAAAGTCATATTGCAGCTTGACTCTTGATTTTTCATCTGTGTTTGGTGAGATTTAGTCTTGGATGCTCTATTACACTTAGTTTGGGTCACTACTGGGAGAAGTGGTTTTCATGGGTAGTTGTATGTACATTCCATGGAGTAGCTAACAAAACCGACTGATCACCTCCAATTGGAAAGTGTGTATGTTTTCAACCCGGTTGTTTATATGATATAGAGGACTATGCCCCATGACCATCCTAGACTAGAGGAGTGGTATGTATCTGATCTGGGATGGCATGTAGATGTGTCATCACAACTGTGGGGATAGATTTATGTGTATGTTCCCCTGGTATTACTGAAGTTTTTGTTATGATATCCTGACATGCTTCTAGAATATGGGCAAGAATTTGTGTGTGCCCTTTCACCATTAGGAAGATGTGTTTGGTGACTTCAGTAGATGAAAAATATATATATCTGGTATGTATCTATAGTAGGTGTATATGCCTGATCTTATCCTCCTCTTTTAATCAATGGGTATTGACAGTACTCATGTATGGGGGTAGAGAGTTGGGTCTATCCCATAATTGTCATCGGAGCTTTTCGACTGACTTCCCCGGATGCCGCGAAATGAGGATGTTGGCTGGATTGATATGTTCTAAAATGTTTATGTGTATTCTGGTTATTTTCTTTTATGTAAGGGTTATGAACTTCCACCAATTCTGAATATGAGACTGCTAGAAAAATTGGTGATTGTAAACAGGTGTACGATCCTGTTTACCAGTTTCCCCCACATTTGATTGGAGGGATTCATTTAATGATGTCAGAAGAGCCTATTGACTGGATAATAATTTTTAAACATGTATATGTACCTATTCATAGTACTCCACTATATTTTCTTGGTGGGATTGGTAGGTTTCTACTAGACGAGTCTACTGGGTAGCGGAATTAGGACAGAGAGGTGTATGTGACCTCTCATTTTTTCCATCAAGTTTGGTTAATGGACTTCTCTGGAGGGGGAAGAGGTAATATCCTTATCACTATTGAATGGACATTTTCTTTGGTAATTCGTCTTGCACACCCGGGTCTAAGGAACCTAGGCTGAATGTCCATAGGCAGCACCCCCATCATGTTGGGGGTTTACTGCCGTGCAATTCTACTCGTGGGGATTATTGGTGGGAGTCCTCCGGAAGGACCCCTACATCTTTGGATTGATTCCCTGAGTGACCTCTTTATCTTCCTCCATATTTTACGTAAGGGACTAGTTGTTATGTTTTTGATAGAATAACCCGGAATAGTTAGAGATAGTGATTGGCACTGTATGCTTCTTGATCATCGGTCATCGTTGTCTAGACAATCGAGGACTGTTCTTAACCTGGATGGCCTTTTGGCCAGCCTCCAAGGTTGGGATTGCACCATGATGATAGCAATCCATTACCAGCACATTAGAGACCTATAATTGAAGACAATGGGTGGGTGATAACATCCTTCTTATGGAAGAGCATCCAGCCTGGGGAATGGTCCAAAAGATTACATATGTCGTCTAGAAGAAATTAATTTTGGACTGAAGGGAGTTCTGAAAAAAAACAACAATAAACTCCATTAATGATAAAACATTTAATTGGATAAAAGCATTATTGATTCATTTTTATGGCCTTCCTTTATTCATTGATAGGGTCCTAACAAGTGGGTAAAAATTTTTACTCGGTTAAGGATTCCCATTGGGTTCACAATTTGTGTTTTATAGTTCCTTGAAACCTGTGTTCCAACTGAAAAATCACTACTTCTAGGTGGTTTACTTTGAATTTATTCATGGAACCAGTAACACCCAACATTTCATTATCCAAAAGGGGCCTACTTTCCAAAGGTAGGTGTGTGATGCCCCATGTTTTATGAACTTGTCTGAGTGAGAAATGTGGTGTTTTATTTTGATGTCTCTTGTTATACATGGTGCGTGTTGGTACTAAAAAAGAGTTTGAAACTAAATAGATGAAAAATATGGAGAATAACGTGAACTGCTATATATTAAAATGCTACATTGAAAAAAAGACCCAAACTAATTGGAAATACCATATACAAGACCTAACATGGCCACAACAAGACTACAAAGAATCAGAACTCGAGTAATCGGATAGTTGTCGTCTTCTGGGTCCATCAGTGTGAAAAATATAATATCTAGAGCCACGACACACATACTTAGCACCAATGGTATGAGGATAGCCATCCACCTAGGGTTAAGTATCTTGATTTTTGATAAACACCCTACACCCTAGTTTTTATAATTGTCCTTTAAGTTATGACCGTTAAACATATAATTGTTGGGTTTCCAAAACAACCTTTGGGTTTCCTTTGATAAAATTTATCATTATATGAAAACTTGGTTTTTAATGCTCTTATAATTTTATGATATTTCAAATATTATAATATGTCTAAGATGTTTTTCACAAAAGAATCATAGTTTTAAATTAAAAAGAATATTCTCAATAATAAATCTAATTATTTTTAAGAAATCCCAATGGATACCTATATGGTTGAAAACATAGTATCTTTTTATTGAATGTTATGTTTAAAGGGTATCTGTAATATTTATATCTTTTAGCATCTCTAAAATTATGTACTGTTGAATTGGGGAAAACTATTGACCTTTTAAAAAACAGAATTTTATGAAAAAAATAGTGGTGTATTTTAAAAATCCAAATAATTATAAAGGTTTAGTATGTAAGTTATGAAAGGTATATCTTTTAAAATATTTACATCAAGATGTAAAGTATTTTACTTAATCTAGAAAAGGGTTTTAGATTTGAAAATTTTAAGTTAAAACTATTTGTTTTTATTGTATATTAACTCAATTTTTTACAAATATTTATATTTCACACTATGTTGAACTAAATATACTTATACTAGTTATTTTGTAATCCTAAATAATATTTTTTTAAAATATATTGGGGGCCGGCCAAGCTGAGGGCATCCCTTAGGGACAAGCCCTCAAGGCCGAGACCGAGCCCCAAGGGAACCGAGGTACCAACCATCGGGGTCCCAAGTGTGTAGAGAGAGTGTCAAACGAGTTCAATCCGAGCATAGGTTCATCCAGTCGCATGTGGGCCTGTCTGTAAGGCCCACGGCACGCGTTGCGTAGGGTTGGGCCAAAGCCTGCATGGGGCCCGTGTATAAGGCCCTAGTGTGTGTGTGTGTTGGTGTTATTTATTTGTTTCCTGCACGCTTTGAGTAATAAACCTATCCCCGTCCGTGTTTCGATTCGATGTGGGAGGCGTTCCACAAGATCAGAACCGTCCGATCGAATCCTGCTTCGATCTCACCCATCGGACCCTCTTAACCGCGCGATCGCCCTCATGTATCACTGCGACCATCCGATCTCTCCTGAGATCTAATTGTATCCCTTGGTTTCTTTTAAACCGATCAACCAAATTTTCCGTGCCACCTCCAACCGTCTAATCTCTCTATTTTAATCTGGGCCGTCTGTTTCTTCCCGCGTCGACCTCCCTGTCGTCTTCTTCCTCGCATCGGGGTCCCGCACCAGTATGCATGCACCAAGGATGCCTCGGCTTCTCCTTTTTTTGCACTGCTCCTCTTGACCCCCTGCACACCCCCCTCCTAGGTCACTGTTCCCTCATCTTCCCCACACCGGCCTACCCATTGGTCAAGTCAACCAAGTGCACCGAAGCCCTATATAAACCCCCCCTGCCTCTTGAAATCCGGGTGGCTTCTATCCTCTTTCTTTTCCACGGACTCCCAGCAATCCAGTGATGTACCTCTGGCCCGAGATTCCTCCTCAAATCAAGGTAAGGGTTCTTTCATGCTTGCCTTCTTTTGGATGGACCCTTGTTTTATATTCCCGGTGTATATATATACAGTTTATATTTGTATATATACATAAATATAAACCCCTCGGTTTTTATTGCCTTCAGTGATTTTTCATTCTTGTTTTTAGCAGGGTGCATGTGTAAGGGTGTTTTCATATTTAAATTTCCTTTGGAGACACCCATACATTTAGACCCTAGGTATATATATACAATTTTTTTATGCATTTATGTAAAACAAACCCTTCGGTTTGTAATACCCTCAAAGGGTGTTTTCCTTTACATTAATAGAAGAGTTATATATATATCCTTTTAATATTTTTTAACGAACCAATTTTACAAAAAAAAGCACAAAACATATATGTACGTATATAGTGTATATATAGTTTTGTATATATAGTAATATGTGAATACATAGAACCCAAACCCTTTCAGTTTAGGGTATCCAAAACATTCGGTTGGGTATACTAGGTAATATATGTATATTGAGGTTTTATTTTAACCGACACTTAATATATATTATTTACGTAAACCATATATATATATATAACTAAATAATTCTACATGTTTATGTATTCTTCTTCAAATGAGATAGTTATGATTTTAGGGGATGAATGCCTATCCTTGAACGATATTTTGGATGCAATCTAGGCCATTGGATTAGGAACATTTATGTTGTAGTTTAAAACCAAAGTTGTCACATGTTTATGTTTTTATAGTTTCATGAATATTAAACCCTCTTAAAGTTTTTGGTTCTTAACTAAATAAAATTATGAATTTTTCAGAAATCAAGTTATTTTAATGGCCTTGTTTATTTAGTGTAAAAACCCTTATATACATTCTTGGTGGATATATGGTGATGTGTGTATATATTTACAAGTATAAAATCCAAAACCCTAATTTTTAGTAATGATTACTAGGACTGACTTTATGTTTTGATACATGTGTGATTTTAATAAAGGATAATTTTGGTGTTTACTAAACCAACATGTATTTTGTATATATGTACACACAAATGAGCATGTTTTATTATAGGAGTTTATTTGACATTTCCCATGACGTATTTTATGATAAAGTGTATATTTTTGCTGGATTAATATGTATTAGAGGATTTAGGATTTATGGGATCATGTCATCATGTTGTGTTCATTTATTGACTTATTACACCATGATCCTACTTTTGTGAATGTTACTAATTAATAAAGTTATGATTTAATTTATTTTTCAAGGGCATGTTTATCACCATAACTGATGGAAAGTGTTTTCTTTAAGAATTACACTTCCATGGAATAATAATTTTAAATATTTATCATTTATTATATCATCATTTTATATGCTTTCATAATTAGCTTATGTGAAAAGAATGTTTTACTAAACTATATGTGCCTTTGACTAGTTATCAAAAAAAATTGCAATGTTAATTGTCATATCATTATTTAGAAAAATGTGTGGTGGCTCATTATTTATTTTAGTTATTATTGTACATAATGCATACTGATGACATATCAATAAATGACCTAAGGAATTAGATTATCCAAATTGGTATGGGACACCTTGGGTAAAATGAAAATGAATGAGTTAATCAAGGTGGTATGGGACATCTTGAATATAAAAAATGTTTAATCAAAGTATGAATGATGTGGCTCACATGATAATAAAGAAAAATTTAAGGGTGCACCCTGATAGCGCTCCTATGCATTGGGTAATGATGTAAACACGAGAGATTACAAATTTAAGGGTGAACCCTGATAGCGCTCCTATGCATTGGGTAATGATGTAACCACTAGAGATTACAATTTTAACGATACATTGTGGTTTACCTTGGTAATTTCAAATGACACCTTGGGGTTTAACTTGGTGATATGTTCATGATTGTCTATGTAAAATGTTTATGCCACAGAATTCAAGTTATGTAACAAGTTATTTTCATGATGAAATGCCTATTCTTTCACAACCAATGACTTTATGTTTTCATAAAGTTCTTATTTCACTGGTATAAGTTTATAGCATGATTAGTGTTTATCAATTAGTAAATAGTAACCACCATACAAAATGTTAAGTTGTTTCCTTTATGGGAAACTCTGATAATGAGTTACTCTTAACTTTTTAATTGTATTCTCAAGTTATCACATGTCGTACTTGTTTATGATAACTATTATTACTCCTTTGAGAAATGACATAATTGTTTCATGTTCTTCTTGAAAATCTTGTTTGAGAATATTTGAAGTTATGTGTTATAGTTTTACATAAGAGAATGTTCTACGCACAATTTTTAAATGAATGTTTTTAAAAGTTACATGGTTTTTTTTAATTTTAAAACCCATTACTGAGTATTTCAATGCTCACCCTACATTTTGATTTAAAATTTTCTGGTATCAGCCCGTAAAATATGAATCGTTTTAGAAGTTTCCGGTTTCCCAGAAACCGAACCGCTCATGATCCTCTGTATAGGGACATGATGTGTAGTTTATCAGTGCATGTTTTATTTAAAAACAACACATCATGTTCAGAAGGCACTGGCTCCTTGGTTTTGGGGGTCGAGGTCTCTTTAGTTGGTATCAGAGGTTCGGTTTGGATAACTCTAGAAATCCAGAAACCGAAATAAAGAATATATATATATAATTTAGTTTTACTAACAAATGGATTTTCTTAAATTTTAGATGTAAAACGAAGGTACTAATCTTTGGTATCTCCCCACAAAGGTCCTAGAGACCATTGTGTCTTTAGCTAGCCGTGAAAATTTTCTAAACTATTCCTATATCTGCATGACATGAAAACACCTTTACGACGTATCCAACTCACCACAGGTTCTTCAGTTACACTAGGGGGTAGGAATAGATTACCTCCTTATGATGATGACCTAGTTTCCCTCCTATGTACGTTGAGGAGGGTACTATGAGAGTCTTTTCTGAATTTTCATGGCGGGTGAGGGCTTTCGCACTATGATCCTCAACCATTTTCATGAAGGGACTGCTGTCGGTGACCTCCGTGTGGCCTATCTATGGATGGTTTTAAACTACGGCTTCTGGGGTTATTTTTTGGACTTTAGAATGTTAGAAGATGAGTCCACCCGACTGTCTTGTAGACAAAAAGTGTAAGTGGATGTCTCCCAAATTCATATCCCTCATGCTAGACTCATGAGACGTCATAGGTTCCCCCATGAGTTTAACCCTGTATGCTCAGCCTGTGTTTGGTTTGAGGAAATATGGAGTTTTTCTGCTCTGTGTGGGGTTAGTATAGCAGGTAGTTAGGGAAAACTCAAGCACTAAAGTTTAATAATAAACTGATGTTTATTGAATGTTGCCTTTCCCCTTCCTTGTCTTTACTTTGTATCCACCTTTGAATGGTTTTCATGTGATTGAACTCCTGTCTTAAAACATCAGATGGAAGGAGAAACCCACCTATTATCACTTCCCACTAGGATTCTGGAAATCATTACAATCAAAACTTGTGATGATGAGTATGACCCCTTCACAAATTTGAGAAAAACGTGAAAGCAGTGGTTTGAGGTGACAAACAGTCCAGAGATTCTCCTCACCTGCCAGGGTAATGCCTCCATATTTTACTGCATTGGCTTAGCACAGCTGGCCGGGCATGAACGGTGAGGAAGTTACCATGAAGGGCTCATCCTGTGTTTCACCCTAGGCCAGAACTACATAGCCAGAGTGAAATTTCAAGAGGCTGCGTTGGAGGGAAATATTTATGCGACTTATATGTTCCAACTCCTCAGCTTTATCCTATTTGACCACATCAATGACCTGAATATTCTCGACCTAGACATAATTCGTCGAGTTCTTCGTACAATGGTCCACATGGAAATTTCTAAACATTGTACTGTTCGAGCTTCCCTATGGAAACCTGAAGTTCCAGAACATGAGTTCAACCCCTCCTGTCCTAAGTGATTATGGGTTAGGGAACTGGAAGAGTTGAGCATCGATATGGGGATTCTGCTAAATGCACCTGTTGACCCTCTACATTAGTGGAGATGGTGAGAACATAGCATAACCCTCGTGACCTTGTGAAATAATTGCGAGGATGAAATTATGTTAAGAGGGCGATAATGTGATGCCCAAGGTTTTATGAACTTGTCTGAGTGAGAAATTTGGTGTTTTATTTTGATTTCTCTTATTATACATGGTGTGTGTTGGTACTAATAAAGAGTTTGAAACTAAGTAGATGTAAAATAGGTAGAATAAGGTGAACTGGTATATATTAAAATGCTACATTGTAACAAGGACCCATACTAATTGAAAATACCATGTACAAGACCTAACATGGCCACATCAAGACTACTAAGAGTCAAAACTCGAGTAATCAAATAGTTTTCATCTTCTGGGTCCATCAGTGTGAAAAATATAATAGCCAGAACCACGACACACGTACTCAGAACCAATGGTATGATGAGAGCCATCCACCTAGGGCTAAGTATCTTGATTTTTTATAAACACCCTACACCTCTATTTTTATAATGGTCTTTTAAGTTATGACCGTTAAATATATAACCGTTGGGTTTTCAAAAAACCCTTTGGGTTTCTGTTGATAAAGTTTATCATTTTATGAAATCTTGGTTTTTAATTCTCTTATAATTTTATGATATTTAAAATATTATAATATGTCTAAGATGTTTTTCACAAAAGTATCTTAGTTTTAAAATAAAAAGAATTTTATCGATAATAAATCTAATTTTTTTACGAAATCCTGATGGATACCTATATGGTTGAAAACATAGTATCTTTTTATTGAAAGTTATGTTAATAGGGTATATGTAATAATTATATCTTTTATGATCTCTAAAATTTTGTACTTTTTAATTGGGGAAAACTATTGGTCTTTTAAAAAATAGAATTTTATGAAACAAATAGTGGTGTATTTTAAAAATCCTAATATTTATAAATGTTTATTATGTAAGTTATGAAAGGTATATCTTTTAAAAGATTTATATCAAGATGTAAAGTATTTTACATAAGCTAGAAAAGGGTTTTATATTTGAAAATTTTAAGTTAAAACTATTTGTTTTTATTTTATATTAACTCAATTTTTTTAGAAATATTTATATTGCACACTATTTTTAACTAAGTATACTTATAATAGTTATTTTTTAAACCTAAATATTTTTTTAAAAAAATTATTTTGGGGCCCGGCCAAGCCGAGGGAATCCCTGAGGGAAAAGACCTCAATGCTGAGACTGAGCCCCTAGGGACCCGAGGTACCGACCATCGGGGTCCCAAGTGTGTAAAGAGAGTGTCAACCGGGTCCGAGCCGAGAATAGGATCATCCAGTCACATGCGGGCCCGTGTGTAAGGCCCACGGTGCGCGTTGCGTAGGGTTGGGCCAAAGCCCGTAGGATTCCCATTTATAAGGCCCCGGTGTGTGTGTGTGTGTGTGTTGGTGTTATTGCTCCGTTTCCAGTTCTCTTTGAGTAATAAACCTTGCCTCATTCGTGTTTCGATTCAATGTGGGATGCGTTCTGCGCGATCAGAACCGTCCGATCGAATCCTTCTTTGATCTCGTCCGTCCGACCCTCTTAACCGCGTGATCGCCCCCGCGTATCACCGCGACCATCCGATTTCTCTCGAGATCTAATCGTGGCCCTCAGTTTCTTTTAAACCGATCAACCCAATTTTCTGCGCCGCCTCCAACCGTCCGATCTCTCTATTTTAATCTGAGACATATGTTTCTTCATGCATCGACCTCCCCGTCGTCTTCTTCCTCACATCGGGGTCCCGCACCAGTAGGCCTGCACCAAGGATTCCTTAGCTTCTTCTTTTTTTTCACTCATCCTCTTGACCCTCCACACACCCCCCTCCTAGGTCTATGTTCCCTCGTCTTCCCCACGCCGACCTACCCATGGGTCGAGTCACCCAAACGCACCGAAGCCCAATATAAACCCCTCCTGCCTCTTGATATCTAGGCATCTTATCTCCTCTTTCTTTTCCATGGACTCCCAGTAATCCAGTGAAGTACCTCTGGACCGAGATTCCACCTCAAAGAAAGGTATGGGTTCTTGCATGCTTTCCTTTTTTTGGATGGACCTTCATTTTATATTACCGGTGTATATATATACGGTTTATATTTGTATATATACTTAAATATAAACCCCTCGGTTTGTATTTCCTTCCAGGATTTTGCCTTCATATTTTCTGTAGGGTGCATGTGTAAGGGTGTTTTCATTTTTTGATTTCCATTGGAGAAACCCACACTGTTATACACTCGGTATAAAAATATAGTTTGTATATGAATTTATATAACAGAAACCCTTCGGTTTGTAATACCCTCAAAGGTTGTTTTCCTTTACATTAACAGAATAGTTGAATGCCTATCCTTGAATGATATTTTGGATGCAATCTAGGCCATTGGATTAGGTACATTTATGTTGTAGTTTAAAACCAAAGTTGTCACATGTTTATGTTTTTATAGTTTCATGAATATTATACCCTCTTAATGTTTTTGGTTCTTAACTAAATAAAATTAAGAATTTTTCAGAACTCCATAAATTTTACTATCCATGTTTATTTAGAGTAAAAACCCTTATATACATTCTTGGTGAATATATGGTGATGTGTGTATATATTTACAAGTATAAAATCCAAAACCCTAATTTTTAGTAATGATTACCAGGACTGACATTATGTTATGATACATGTGTGATTTTAATAAAGGATAATTTTGGTGTTTACTAAACCAACATGTATTTTTTATATATGTACACAAAAATGAGCATGTTTTATTAAAGGGGTTTATTTGACATTTTCCATGCTGTATTTTATGATAAAGTGTATATTTTGGCTTGATTAATATGTATTAGATGATTTAGGATTTATGGGATCATGTCGTCATGTTGTGTTCATTTATTAACATATTACACCATGACACTACTTTGGGGAATGTTACTAATTAATCAAGTTATGATTTAATTTATTTTTCAAGGGACTGTTTATCACCATAACTAATGGAAATTTTTTTCTTTAAGCATTCCACTTCCATGGAATAATAATTTTTAAGATTAATCATTTATTATATCATCATTTTATATGATTTAGTAATTATCTTATGTGAAAATAATGTTTTACTAAAATATGTGTTCCTGTGATAAGTTATTAACATATTTTGCAATGTTAACTTTCATATCATGTATTAGAAAAATGTTTGTTGGCTTATTATTTATTTTAGTTATTATTGTACATAATGTATACTGATGACATATCACTAAATGATCTAAGGAATTAGATTACCCAAAGTGGTATGGGACACCTTGGGTAATATGAAATTGAATGAGTTAATCAAGGTGGTATGGGACATCTTGAATATAAAAATTGTTTAAGAAAAGTATGAGCGATGTGGCTCACATGATAATAAAGACAAATGCGCCCTGATAACGCTCCACTGCATTGGGTAATTATATAACCACTAGATATTACAATTCTAATGATACCTTGAGGTTTACCTTGGTAATTTCAAATGACACCTTGGGTTTTACCTTGGTGATATGTTCATGATTGTCTAAGTTAAATGTTGATGCCACATAATTCATGTTATTTACCAAGTTCTTTTCAAGATTAAATGCCTATTATTTCATGACCAATGCCTTTATGTTTTCATAAAGTTCTTATTTCACTAGTATATGTTTGGAGCATGATTAGTGTTTATCAATTAGTAAATAGTAACCAGCATATGAAAATTTAAGATGTTTCCTTTATGCGCAACTCTGATTATGCGTTAATCTTAACTGTTTAATTGTATGCTCAAGTAATCACATGGTTTACTTGTTTATGATAACCATTATTAATCCTTTGAGAAATGACACAATTGTTTCATGTTCTTCTTGAAAATCTTGTTTGATCATTTTTGACGTTATGTGTTACAGTTTTCCTTAATAGAATGTTCTACGGACAATTTTAAAATGAATGTTTTTAGAAGTTACACAGTTCTGTTAATTTTAAAACCCCTTACTGAGTATTTCAATGCTCACACTATGTTTTGATTTAAAATTTTTAGGTGTCATCCCTTAAAAGATGAATCATTTCAGAAGTTTCCTATTTCCTAGAACCCAAACCGCTCTTAATCCTCTGTATAGGGACATGATGTGTAGTTTATCAGTGCATGTTTTATTTAAAAACAACACATCATGTTCATAAGGCACCGGATCCTAGGTTTCAGTGGTCGAGGTCTCTACAAGGTGTTTATTATGTTTGAACCTTACAATACTTATGAACATTCGTTGGTCGATAGGATGGGAGGCCAGACTCATCACACCCTTTTGGGGGGAATTATTGTCTACTCTGGGACACTCTTTATAAAGTTACGATATTTTCATGAGTCCTTATTAATTTAACTTGTATAAAAAAATGTTTCCCATGTAATTTTCAATCACTTATTAACGTGTGTGAAAATCAGAATCATATGTATGTATTAAAGGTTCTTCATCAGTGGAATCCTCTCATATGATACTAATAGATTGTTTTTATAATTTCTAAGATGATATTGGGGTTTAATCCAATCAGTGGGGCACTTTGGAATTTATTTTCATCTTGGGAGTTGAAAGTGTGTATTGATATTGGGATCGTACCCATACAATGGGATACCTATGTATGCATGTGAAAGGAATTAGAACCCTCGTAGTTCGGTGCTGCTTAATGGGACACAACATGCCTTTTAATGTCATGAGATAAGGACCTATACATATAGTTTAATGTCATGTGGTAAGGATATCTAAGTGAAATATTCTTTGTCAATTTTTGGTGTGGGAATTATGTAAAAGTAGCCCAAGGAACTGGGATAGGATATGGGTTTCCAAGTATGAATAGACCCTATTAGGAATATGAGCCACAGAGAACATGGTTGGTTTGATGTATTGGGATTAAACCTCATGGAGGCTTCATATGTATCCCATGTTGAAGGGAATCAAAGCCCACGAAGTTTGATAAATATGATAGGATAGTGTAGTCCTTTGAGAGAAATGGGTTTGGGCTTACTTCCTAAAAATGATGCCTTGATGATTTTGGGGTTTAATATGGGGTTTATTTATAAGGTTGATGAACATATTAAAATAATTAAATTTAGATTACTGAAGAGGTTATCTAGTGAGCTCGGGCCCTATAAAGGATTCCTATGTATCCAATTTATAGTGGGAATCAGAGTTCTCATAGTTCATTAGATTGTGAAAATTTTGTGATCATGACAAATCTGTAAGCCCACAAGAGTCACGCTTCATTTGAGGAACAAGAGGATGTCATAGATTCAACATAGGCACCTACACTTTTTCTCCTCTTTTGGTGGAAGAGGGATCACCTACAGCGGCCTGGGAGGACATGGTCGAGGCAACCCTGGAAGAGGCCATGGTGATGAGCCCTCCCTATGTTCTCTATACATTGGACAAGGGTCAAATGAAAGGAATGAGGGATGAAGGTTAGGGGAATACACCTAGATGGATGCCCTAAATTTATCCTGGTAGGGGAGGGAGACTTTTTATTTTCATTCATGGAAAAATAAGTGTGAACCATACCTTCCCTACAAGAGACCTGATGTTAGAGGTCTAAGAGACAAGAAGTGAAGGTCAGAACCCAAACCCCAATCCTCTATACTGGGAACTATCCAACACTATTCTCGGGAGAAGTTATGTGTAACGGTTGATATAAAAACCCACAAAAACTCCATGAATCCTAACACCATTGTGAAAAAATGTGGGATTCCTCTAACTACAGATATACAAACCCAAATAGGAGACACACAGATGTGCCTTTCCCAATGGTTCGATAAGTTATGAAGTTTCACTAGAGGTATCAACAGAATCCCTTTAAGAAAAGGGAGCCAATGAAGAAAAAGCCTTTCAATGAAAGGCTTTGAGGAGTACTCGATGTATTGTAAATAGAAGAGAGTAGGTGAATCAATATGGGGCTCCCAAGTAGGTACTGTTGTGTAAGTATAGGTACACAAGTAGGCTTGGGTTACCTGATGTTCACATAAGCGACGAACAACATGTATGAAAATACTTGGGTGATACATGACTCAATCCTTCAAGAGAATTAACATGTATTTCCATAATTGGGGCGCTCATGTTCCTATGGAAGGAATAGTTGGTGTGAAAGTGTTTCTGATTTAGGAAGGTTGGGCACTTTAGGTGTACAAGTGTTAGGGATTTCAAACACAAATAAGACTTTAAGGCCTATGAATTTCCTTTAATTGCTATGGTATAGGTGTTAATGTACTACCTTGAATGTTTTGGAAGACTTGGGGGGAAGAACTAGGGAAAATAGAGTAGTAATTAAGCTTTATGGACATTTTTCCAAACAAATGAATACACCAATGATCTATTTGTAGGCAGAAATAAGACCCTGGGTGAAAAGATATTGGTTACACAAGTGTGTTGTGAGGAAGAATTGTGAATTTAAAGTGGGTTCACATTGGATGGGTGGCGGCCAAGAATATTATCCCACCACTATTGATTTGGTTTAAATGGGGTGCCATTTTGAGGACTTACCCAAAATGATTTCTTCATTCCCTTTCAGCATGGCTGTGCATTTGTGTTTGCGTGCAGGTACCTTGGGCATCTGTTTGGGTACTCAACCAAATTTATTACTCCATAATGTGGTGTCTGAGCCCCTGCACCCCTACTTGGGATCAGTGTCGCCCTGCAGTCCCAGACCTTCAGGCCGATGAATTCAATACTATAACTGTCTGCCATAAAAAATACAGAGTCGCATCATGAAATGTTCAAGACCATTTGAGGACATTTTGAGGAAAATTGAATGGAACACATTTCATCATGTCTATTATCCCATAAGAGACTAATCTTGAATATGTAACAAAAGAGAAGCTAATAGTGAAGAACCTATAACCTGATGAGTACATCCTTTAATTTTCTAATTTTGTGCTATAAATGATGGTGTTGGGACTAAAACTAGTGTTCCAAACCTCTCTCATCTATGAGATATTTTTTTAATTTATATAACATAAAACATTAAAAACTTCTTCGAGTGCTAAAAACAATGTTCTAGATAACTTGGATTATTTTTATAAAATCTAAATAATAAATCTATGGATATTAATTGAGAGTTAATTTAAATATATAATATTTGAGATTCATTATATTAATAAAACCCTTATTTTTAAATAAATAATAAATACACAATCAAGGATTTATTCAAAATGTGATTTAATAAATAATTCTTGAATTAAATAATTTCTACTGGATGAAATAAATTTCATTTTTAAATTAATTATTTCAAAAGTAAATTAATATAAATATTAATGATTTTTAATAAATATTTGATTTTTTTATGTATAGTGAAAACTACCAATTGTATGAAATCAATAACATTTATGAAATTAAAATGATATTAAAAAATTTTGAAGGATTGTAAATCCTATTTAATAGAAAATATATATAATTAGGATGAAATATAATTCATATAAAAATATAATGTTAAAAATATAAATATATCCATACTATTTTTTAAATAGAAGACATGTTTTTTGTGAAAATAATTATTTTTTTGAGTTCCTATCTCATAAAAAAGTATTTACAAGGCTCGTTTTGGTTTTGGTTTAATATGAAATAATAATAAATCCCATTTTATGTGAATTAATTTAATTAATTTCAATGTTAACATCCTTATTATTTATTAATATGTTAGATCATTTTTATGATTAAAAAACATTTTTCCAAAAATTGATTTTCTTGTGTTTTTCACATTGATATTATAATTTATTTCTAAGACTTATAAAAACTAGTTCATGTAAAATATAATAAATATTCATCATCTTCAAATTTCACTTTACTTAATAAGTGAAGCTTAATTTTTTGTCATTATGATTAGTAAAATTTGTATGAATTCATATCTTCTATAAAGGATAATATTTGTATACTGGGGGGGATAAACTTAGAGATAAGTATAAAAAGGATGCCTAAAAAAGATTAATTATTATTTTTTAAATATCTTTAGATGTTATATTATCATTCCTTTAAATCAATGTCCATTTTTTGATACATTCACAATAAAATTAAATTATATTATTTAAATCTTCGAAGTAATTCTTTTTGTATCCCTAGGCCAGTTTTAAAAAGGAATCTCTTCTCCACACTTTTTCACAAAATTTAAGCTATTTAACTCAAACAATACCTCCCTAAAACCATAGTATATTTTATACCTTAATTATTTATCTTCTGTTCTTACCCTAACATTATCCTAATAAGGATTAAAATATTATCCAACTAATTTATCTCAAATAATAGGAATCATCGTATCCAATTATTTCAATGTTTTTTATTTTTCTACTTCATATAAACATATTATGTATATCATAAAAAAATAAACCTAGTATCATCAATATACTTATAAATTATTATAAATGTTTCACAACCATTTTCCAAATCATTTCTATAAAATGAAAAATGAATTTATCGCTTATGCGTACGTGTAGTATACATCCCCTACATAGTGATGTTGTTCATTTTAAATCACCATATTTCATGGTTATTAATTATGCTGGATGTAATGTATATATATATATATATGATATTTATAAAATATTTTTTTCCTTTAATTACAATATCTTATCCAGCTTCATAACCTCCCATCCATTGGGAAATGATAACATCTCTTGTGCGTACATATGGACTTCCACCTCTATGAAGATATGTGATTAGGTTTTCATTTCCTATTTTATTTGATATTAATAAGGATATATTTAATGAATAAATAATATATTTGGGGAAAACATTATTTATGAAAATTATATTATTATTTACTTTTCTTTCATTCCATCCATCAAAAAATGTAAACATCACTAGTGTGTATGTATGAACTACCCTCTCCAGGATGTGACATGATTCATTTTTCATCACCGCTTTATATGAATTGTTATAAAAGTGTATATAATTATTAAATATGATATTTATTAAAGTATTAATGTTCAATATTTTTTTCAATCCATGTTCAATATGTAATAACAAAATCCATGTTATGAAAATTACTTTAATAATAAAACATCAAATACTCAAAATGATGATTATAATAATTAATTAGTAATAACCCAACATAGGAATATTATATTTAGATCATATATGATTATATAATAATGTATATAGTTCTAATATAGTAGTATAATGATGTAAAATTTATTATAATGTATTTTAAAAGACTCATGTGGAATTCAAACATGAGATAAGGGTTTATAACAAAATCTCATCCTTATTTAGGATTATTCATGTTTATGATTATATTTGAGTAATTCTGTGATATTTTTTTCTTAACCACCATATAATATATTTTATTATGGTTATTTTTATTAATTACATTTTTTCCATTTAGTTTCCTCTCTTTAATAACTAAAATGTTGAAAATATTATATTTATGGAAATCCAACATTGTTTTTCTATTTGGTTGGGAAAAGTTTTCTATCATGACTGAATTTTCATTAAAATGTTTTCAATAATGTTTTATGTATTATCCAATGATTTATATAATTTATATTTACCCGTGTTTCAGTTTTTTTAAGGGAGACATCTAGTCATTTTATGAATGAGTCACATTTTACCTAAGAAGTGAACATTATAGTTTTTAACATTTTACAATGATTTTACTAGTTTCATAACTATTCATTTCCATGAATATTCATATCATGTTTCAATGGTTATTTTGAAATAAATTTTTTTCTGAAGTGTTTTATATATTGATATATTTTAAATATTTTATTTCAAAATAAGAAGTGTATTTTACTCAATAAATTTTCCGATGTTATTTTAAAATTGTTTTTATCTATTTTAATATCTTTTTATGAACCTTGCGATTTATTATGGATATAATATAATGATACCGTCAATAAAATTACTCTTTATGGAATATGATCATATTTCTCTTGTGATTTATTGGGGACAATATTAACACTATGTTTGTTAGTTTTATAGGAAAAAATATGATGATTATGTATTTAGTTATTATTCATTTATTTAATATGAATAATTAATTTTACTTGCTATGTGATGGTAGTAAAAAATTATTGACCCTCTATAGACTGGTAGTACTCATGAGACAAAATAGTTTTCGTATTTTCTCTCTACCATATCTATTTATAAAATATGTCTTGTAAAGAGGATCTATGTTAGTATTTTTATGTTCGACATTATTCATCCTATAATTATGAAAATGGTTATTGTTTTCCATGTAATTATTTATGTTTTTTACCATATATTTGTATATTTTATTTTTTGATATTAAATATATTGTATATTTTATTATTATTTAACTTTTCCATATTATTCATGCTTAATTTATTCAATCTTTTCATCAACCATATTATTTTCCCTACTAACCATTTTATCTCATTATTTATTATGGTTTTCTTTCTCTAAGACTCTATAAAGGGGTCTTTGAATTATTTCCATTATATACAAGAATATATAATAAAGAGCTTATAAGAATTTTAACTTGTATTAGATGTTTTTATATGTTATTTGAGAATCATTTATGTATCTCATCTCCTTTGACATATAAATGATTAATTCATTCATGATGTGATCCCCTTTATCTTGTTACAATATAAAAAAATAGAAACCAACTATTGGATATTAGATATTTGTTTTCATTGTTGTTGTCAAAGGTATTTTGGGAACTAGATTCTGGAAAACATTGATTATATAACACAAACATATGTCAATATTAGAATATAAGAATATATTTAGTGTAATATCAAACTATTTTAGTAAATTAGAGATTATGTGGAAAAATTATAAAATCAATCCATGTTTTGATAACATAAAGTGGATACATCTATAAAATAAATTCACCTATGGGTAAAAACATTGAATATGATGGATTGGTAATTTACTCGATCAACATAGGTGCAAGATGAGTGGGCCTAAGACCTCACACTAGGGTAAGAAATCCCAAAGGATATACACTAGTCAATTAAAAAACTCTTCACAAATTATATAAAAAGATATGAATTTTTATTATTATTTAAGGATATTAGCAAATATAGTATGTTTATGTTTATAATATTACATATTCTAACATTTTGAATTTATGTTAAGTGTTACACCAATTATATAATTATATATTATTGTTTAAAATTCATTATAATATGAGTTTTTTAGTATATTTTATTTTTTATAAATGGTTCAAAACAGATGAAATGTAAACTATATCAATGGACACAATCTATTTATGTATTTTCCTCTATGAAAGATAGTGACGTTGGAGATAGATTAAGAGTTGGGGATAAATAAATTATAAATATATAGGGAAAGCTGGCATAGATTATGACACAAGATATTTCTTATATATCGAATAACACTAAACCCCAATATGTTGTACCCATGTTAAATTGCTTCATGTGATAAAAACCTCCACCATTCAATGGGAATACTAAAAAATTGTTAGTTAAAAAATGGATGAAGTACCTGATTAATATATTTATCACCGTGGGAATTAGTGAAATAATGAATGTAGTTAAGAAAATTTTCATCTTAAAGAAGATATTGATAAATGGAGGTAATTGATATAGAACATCGATGATTCAATGGAAACAAATATTATGGTTTGGAGGGATTTCGATGAGATATTATTCAAAAAATACATTCCTCATGATAAAAAATATAATTTGGGGTGACAACTCCTAAATATAAGGAAACCAGTTGAAGAAACTGATATTCAACACAAAAAAACATAATAATGCAAAATCGTTTTATATATGGTGTACATAATAGAAGGGTTATGATATATCATTTATTTGATAGTCTAAATCTAATCCTCTGAAGGTAATTATTATCTCAAAAAACTTATATATTTTAGGATAAAATATCAAATATCCTCAAGATATATAAATAATTTTCCATGACTTTGGTTTTCTTGGGTAAAATAAAAAAAGAAGTGGGTGGTTGAGAACATTAGAAAAGGAAATATAGAATTTGGGTAAGTATAAGGATGTAATTTCCATTATATAAACACCATGTAACAATTTTGATATGAATGGGATTTTTAACATGGGTAGAGTCTGACTAAATGTCCTGAAGACCTTCTTTTTATTGATTTTTTGATAACCCCCCTTTCAAGGGATGAGGGGGAACCCATAAAATGACCGTAGTCATAAGGAATTATATTTCCCATAGTCTTGGATACATTACATGACCCATAGGTCTTAAGGAAATCATACAGACTATGACTACTTGGAGCTGCTCCTCCCCAGCATTTGCTTCGTGATCTGCTCTCCACCTTTGCATGACTATTCGGCTAGAATGTCCATGTGTAGGGCTGCACATGCATGGTACCGATATCAAATGACATACCCTCTCATTCTTCCAAAGTCCGTTTAGCCTGCTCTGGTGGATGTGCCCTGCTCTTTCCTCTTCTAGAGTGGTTCCTTGTAGAATCTATCAGTGCAACTACAAATTAGGTGGCCCTGAGGGCCTTGAGGTGGCCCAAAAGCCTTACTGACCCGAAGGCCTTGGGTGGCCCAAAGGCCTTAAAGACTCCAAGCCCAAACCGGTGGCCCAAGGTGAATAGTTCCTGCTACTACATTACTGAACAATGCCTTCTATAGTAACTGTTACAGTACCACCTGAAATTATGCCTCTACCTGGTTTTGAACCTGGGTTTTGTGGATGCACTTAAAGAGACCTCACCAACTGGGCTGGGGCTCATGTGATTAAAATGTGTGTTGCTAACACCGACTCCCAGAGGGTGGCTCCCACCAGCCCAAGTGCGTTCCATGTTACCCAACTAAGAAATGGATTTGAATCGCCCGACTCATAATATGAATAGTGTTTGAGCCTAGTGGTACTCAATAATGTGCCAGTTCCCATGGAGAGTGAGGGGTACAAATAGTGGGTACCACTCGGCTAACACCCCATGGGATTAACATGGGTAGAGAGAATGATCACCAAACTAAAAATTGAGTGTGAAATAAATAAGTTTCAAAAGTGAAATTCCTCAAATACAATGATATAAGACTTTATTCAAATGAATGAATCATGAATCAATTGGATTTCATAAAAAATAGGGCAAGGGATATGTCACGAACTAGGCCGGTTCATCATCCGACCTGGTCCGCGACATGGCCCAAAGGGCGTTCCCGATCCCCACAGGCTGGAAACTAGTGTCGGGCATCAAGACAAACCAGTTGGGAACAGTTTGGCCCGTAACAAAGATAAATAAACATAAACTGAATAAGCTGATATATAAAGAAAAATATACTGAACAATGTTGCAGCGGAAAAAAAATAATAAGCAAAACAACGTGACATACCTCAGGTGACCCTGTGAATCACCACGGTACGTCAACGACACTCTCTCCCACATCCGATCCAAGACTGAAACCTGCAACTAAAAAGTAAAGTAGGTGTGAGCACCAAGATGCTCAGTAGGAATGCCAAAAATGTAACCACGTCCTACACCCCTGCCATTAGTAAGGAATCTAACCATGCCAGTTTGAAAATAATATATAATAAAATAATGTTTTTCCTTCCTTTCAAGTTCAAGTAATGAGATTTCATTTTCAAATAACGCATTTCACTTTCACTACATTTTCAAAATAGGTTCCAAGCGTGTATTAACATTTCAAAATGAAAAGAAACCAGTTTGGAATAAAATGTGATCTTTATAAACAAGACACCAGGTATGAAACAACTGAAAAGAAGGTTACATAACAGGTAGCATGTCAAAAATGAGAACTATGGGTAATCCCTATAGGTATCTAGAACAAGTGGGAACTTAGAGACCTCGTACCTTGGTGAAACGTGGCTTAGAAGACCACGACCTTCAGAAAATGTGTCTTTGAAGGCCACGACCCTCAGAAAACGTGGCTTAGAAGACCATGACCCTCAGAAATTCATATGTTTAGTTAGTGTTGTTGCGTCAATCCTTCTAGAAAAATCGGGACGAACCCCTGCCATTTCATCTAGCGTACTAGTCCTGTTCGCCCACCTAGATACCCAGGTTTCCCATTGTTCTCTATTTCAAGTGGTGGAAAGTTTTCCTTATCAAGCAAACATATATGTACATAACACTTTCTTTTTATAAAACTCATTCAAGATCTCACCACTACTCTCCCTCCTTGAGCGCATTCCCCCTCCTTCACATCACACAATGGATAACCATCAAATTAGGCACATGATAACACATTCAACTAAATTTTTTTTTCAAAAAACCAAGGGAGCGTGCCTCAATAGAGGTTTTTCTATTTCATAAAACATTCTTAAGATTCCAAACAGGCTTAATTACATAAAGGGAACACTTTTTACAGTCAACCGGCCAAACACCTTTGGAAAAACACCTTACCAATTCAAAACCACTTAAGAAATCAATTTTTCAACAAAAGTCACTTAAGACCAACGGTGTTTAAAATACATTTCAATTTTCCAATACAAGGCATAATAGTTTCTAGCAACCGTAATTAGATTCCATACCATGTGTATATATCATAGTGTAAAACATATTTTTAAAATAATCATGCAAATATGAATTTCAAATAAAAAGATTAGGCATAGGGGACCTACCTCAAACATGTCGTTATTTGTCGATGGCCACTCAAACCGACACTTGGCGCATACACATACATGAATTTATACATATCTATATACACACCCCTAGCTGCATTTCAAATATTCCTCGCGCCATGAGGGAATATGTATAAAGAGGGCATATATATATATATATATATGCCTTACCATATGCATGTACATGTAGGATCCTCGAAACCCACGGCCCAAAACCATCGAAGCAAGGACCAGCGCACTACATAAATAATTCAATAAAATAATTAAACACTTAACAATCTACAGAACGTTTCAAAATAACACATAAGGGTTTGCTCTAACGACAAACCCATTTAATATAACACAAGAATTAATCTCATAAACCAAAATTGTCATCTACAACAAGAGAGGTCTACAAGGGAAATCAATATCACATCACAACTACCATTTGGGCCTTCACTCATTTCATAAACATTTGAAAAATCCATTTCCAAACAAATCTGAATTTTTATAAATAGTTCCAAAGGAAGGAATTAGCATATTCAAGCATACCAACATAAATCTAAGGAAACCCCAATTCCATTTTATAAAACCAAAAACCATTTTTAAACTAAAGAAACCTATCGAACAGAAAGACAACCCATGCTAAAACCCATTTGGCCTAAAGTTCAATCATCAAGTTTATTTCACAAATAAAACTTTTATTTGCATTTTTATCAAACATAAATAATGGATAAAACCACATTTCAAAACCAAGTTCCATTTTGTAAGGCAATCCTCCATTTCAATTTAAAGTGAAAACCCCATTTCAAATCATCTGAGGTCGCACCTCAATTGTAAGCGAACATCCCATTAAAAGATTTGATAAACCACATAAAAAAAATTTATGAAGAAACTCCAAGTAGTATTACCGATCTTTGAACACAAACGCCAAATCAAAACATCTTCTAAGGTAAAATGCACACCAATAACACGATGAAACAGAATTTGTAACCCTTGCGCGACATAATAAACCAACAACAATGTTTATAAAACACAGCGAATGGATCAACATGGTTTTTCACAAAATCAAAACGTGATTATCAAATAAACATGTTACTAAACACATTAAAATCATATCAAATCTCAAGTAAAAATATATTCGCCCCAAGTAAACAAATAAAACAGTATGTCAAATTAACTAAATAAGAGAATTAATTCATCAAACAACACTAATACATGGAAACGCTAACCTTCGGTGTTGAAACTTCCGAAATTCCGTGCGAAATTTTAATTGCACTACATTCTCACCAAGGGTGACCAAAGATGAACCCTAAAGATAATTTTCCGAAGAAATTACGCCAAAAATGGACCAATTAAAATATGAAACCCAACTTGAAAAAGAAAATCTACCAATTGGAAGAATAAAACAATGGAAGAAAATAAAACCTACGAGAAAGGTGTAGATGGGAAACCGAGTAGGGGAGTGGGCCACCGGAGATGCGCCGCGCCAGAAATCCTAGTCGGAAAGGGAGAGAGGCGCATTTCCGAGCGGGGAGAAGCAGCAAAGGGAGGGCGACGCGATGATGTCTCCGCGATGAGGGAGGTCCGTTTGAGGAAGTGGGAGCTGGCCGAGGGGTCACCGCGCCGGAGGGCACGCCGTAGGGCCGTCGTCGGTGGAAGGGGGTAGCACGAGCGGGTAAGGGAAATGGGGGGAAGGGGGTAGCGGTAGCAGGTGAGGTGAGGGGGAAGGGGGTAGCGCGAGCGGGTGAGGTGTGGGGGAAATAGGGTTTGAGAGAAAAACTAAATATATAAATAAATAAATATATAATAATAAAAATAATAATAATAATAATAACAATAATAGTAAAAGAAATAAATAAAATAGAAGAAAATAAAGAAGAATAAAAAAGAATGAAAAATAAATAAAAATATTAACAAGTAATAATGAACAAGATAATAATTTTAACGAACTCTAATAATAATAATAATATTGTTGATAACTTAATAATAATTATAATAAACTTGATAACAATAATAAAAACAATTACCCTAATTATAATTATTAAAATACATCATAAAAATCATTTTATTTATCTATCTTGAACATGAGGCAGGCCGCATGGTGACTAGGGCAAAGCCGTACAGTTTTGAAAACGCCATGCCCATGCATCGGATGTTGTCAAGGGAAAAGCATTCATTTGTCAACAATATAAAAAATTTAAACCAGGGTTGATCCGTAGCTCGATAGAAAATTTCAAAGTCTCCTAAAATAATAAAATAATATTAATTTAAATGTTCGGGTGTGACAATTCTCCCAACCACAAAAACATTCTACCCCCATAAAGTCACTCATCCAAACAAGGAAACAAACTCGAGTTCGAAACTAAATGACGCCAACAAAATCACAACACGTCGTGACATTTCACTCCATCAGTCACACCCGACCAACTCTGAGGGAAACTGAAAAGAGAAGAACCATCAGGAAACGAGGAGGGTTATCCCCACCACAAGAACCCGACTAGCACAACCGACATTGAGACTCTTAGCATGGGCTAACTCTAGAACCGCTAACTTGATCCAAGAGGGAACCGCCGCACAGACCAAACCTCGAAGAAGGGACGACAAGATTCCTGGTGGGTCTCCCCACCATTTAAGAACTGACCAGCTTAAACCAACTAGTATAGACCGACATGAGAACTTCCAACCCAAACCAGAAACCACTGACACATGATAAAACCCACAGAATAATTCTAGCAAATGAAAAACTTAACCATGACTCATCATTTCCACAAGAGGTGAGAATCTCGAAAATGATCATGTACTAAAACAAAAAGGGTCACATTTGAGGAGGCGCAACTACTGAAATTTCCAAAAATATGAGATCATCAGGCCTTCTTACCACCATAGTGGGATATTCAAAGAACAAAGACTACAACGAGAAAATTAGACTTTTATGCCTCTTACAGCAAAACAGAACCTTCAAGGACGAGGAAGCTTGGACCGAGAAATTTAAACCGTCCCTATTTTGGCACTGGAGACAAAAGCTAGACCATTGTGGCCCACACCCAACGATTCCTGACAGCGTGAAAGGCTACACTCCGAGACCTGTGGCTGGAGATCTGATGTCTTGAAGCATCTGTTGCCCCGTAGTCAGGAGATGACATCCTTTGGTTGAGAATCCAGCTAAAGCTGCCGCTAGCTAAACCTCTCCAATTGTCCCAAATATCCATACTGACGGCATGCCTTCGGAGGATGATGACAATGCGACTTAAAGTACCCAAACCGATCACACTAGGAGCAAACAAGGGGTGGCCCAACTAATAGAATATGGAATTGACAAGAAGACTTGTCTGAGATAGGTTCCTCTGATTCTCTCTCGTTACCGGATGGGGAACCTTCCCGAGCACTGAAAATAAACTGTCCTAGAACCCTGGACAAAAACCCCACACAAGAGAAACTTTAACTGATTCCGCGACACTACCCCTGGAGAAAATGGAATTAACCCCTTGGAATTCCCCACATAGGCCTTCACTGCTCATTGGCCTTACTCGACACCCACTAGTTCTTCCACTTTCCTCGCATTCACTTCCTCAGGTATAAACCATCAGACGAGAGTGTTCTTAAACACCTTCTAGTGCATACCATCATGCAACTACGCTGGGATTATCTCTTCTACCAATCCCAAGTTGCAGCTTCAAACGGACCCGAACCAACACAGACTCTCATGGCTTTGGGAGTTTCCAATAACCTGAAAACACCAACGATTTCACCAAGCTAGTCCGCTACCTTCGATAGATCATGATCACTATGGATGATGGAAAACAACTGAAAAGAATTCAATTCCACCACTCTGTTAAGTGTCTGGGTAGAACCAACAATTAGAAGAGGCTCACTAGGAACTTCTGGGAATTTTCTGGGTAGCATACTCAAAAACAAGAGGCACAAATCCTAATCAAAACTTATCAAAAATCAAAATTCCACACCACAATCACAAACGAAAGCTCAAACTCAAATCACTATTCCAACCACAATTCAATATGTCAAAACCAATAACCCACGAAAAAAATACCCAACATGAAAAGAGAACGCTAAAAAATTTCTCACTCACTTTTCTAAACATCTGAAAAACTCTTTTTGAAAACCATTTTCAGCAACCAAAACCACTTAAATATCCACCATTGATATCCCATGAAGTCTCACACATACATATCCTTGTGCTAGCTCAAGCACCCATCCACTCACATCACCAATTTCCCCACTTGCCACATGCGCACTTCAATGTATGTGATCACTCATAGGAATACCAAGGGTCAATTCAAGACACTTCTCATTTCCAAAACAGTCCATTAAGCACAATGCACAAATTCCCAACAAATTGAGAAAGTCACTTATCATTAAAGAAACACATTTCAAAATTCCAAAAAGTTTTATATTTCAAATACCATTTTCCACTCCAAAAACCATATTCCATTTTGAAAACACCTTCACAAAAATCAATTTTCATTTTTGAGATCTACTCTCAACAACCAAAATGAAGGTTAAACATAAATCACATTAAAACATCCAAAAATAAGGGACTAGTGGTTATACCAACCCGGTAACATGGCTTAGCAGGCCATGCTCCAAGAGAGCATCAACCACAAGAAGCATCTTGAACTGTGCACTTGTGCCATACATGGGTCGCTACTCCATGCAAGTCTGCCACGTAACACTGGCTCACTTCCTTGGTCATTCCTCATCCACACATAACAATCCAAAGAAGAAAATTCAAATCTCGAACAACTCCTGGCAACTCGAGTCTCGGGACGGGCAAGGGTTCATGACGTCCTTCCTGCACCTACCTCTCGAGTCCCGACACACCTAATCACCAAGATACTGGACACCCAAAATAATGATGACCTTCCTCTGATACCATTTTGTCACGAACCAGGCCGAGTCGTCATCCGACCCGGTCTACGACATGGCCCGAAGGTCGTTCCTGATCCCCACAGGATGGAAACTAGTACCGGGCATCAAAACAAACCAGTTGGGAACGGTTTGGCCCGTAACAAAGATAAATAAACATAAACTTAATAAGAAGATAGATAATGAAAAATATACTGAACAACGTGGCAACGGGAAAAAAAGAATAAGTAAAACAACATGACATACCTTAGGTGACCCCGTGGATCACCATGGTATGTCAACCACACTCGCTCACAAAAGCGATCCAAGACTGAAACCTGCAACTGAAAAGTAAAGTAGGCGTGAGCACCGAGATGCTCAGTAGGAATTCCAAAAATGTAACCATGTCCTACGCCCCTGCCTTTAGTAAGAAATCCAACCATACCAGTTTGAAAATAATATATAATAAAATAATTTTTTCACATCCTTTCAAGTTCAAGTAATGAGTTTGCATTTTCAAATAATGAATCTCACTTTTACTACATTTTCAAAATAGGTTCCAAACATGCATTAACATTTCAAAATGAAAAGAAACCAGTTTGGAATAAAATGGGATTTTTACAAACAAGACACCAGGTATGAAACAACTGAAAAGAAGGTTACATCACAAGTATCATGTCACAAATGAGCACTATGGGTAATCCCTATAGGTATCTAGAACAAGTGGGAACCTAGAGACCCCGTACCTTAGTGAAACATGGCTTAGAAGACCACGACTCTCAGAAAACATGGCTTAGAAGGCCACAACCCTCAGAAAACGTGGCTTAGAAGACCACGACCCTCAAAAATTCATATGTTTAGTTAGTGTTGTTGCGTCAATCCTGGTAGACAAACCGGGACGAACCCTTACCGTGTCATCTAGCGTACTAGTCCCGGTCACCCACCTAGATACCCAGGTTTCCCATTGTGCTCTATTTCAAGTGGTGGCATGTTTTCCTTATCAAGAAAACATATATGTATATAACACTTTCTTTTTCTAAAATACATTCAACATCTCACCACTACTCTCCCTCCTTGAGCGCATTCCCCCTCTTTCACATCACACAATGCATAAGCATCAAATTAGGCACATGATAACACATTCAACTAAAAAAACATTTTTCTAAAACCAAGGGGGCATGCCTAAATAGAGGTTTTTCTATTTCATAAAACATTTATAAGATGCCAAACAGGCTTAATTACATAAAGGGAACACTTTTTACAATCAACCGGCCAAACACCTTTGGAAATACACCTTACCAATTCAAAACCACTTAAGAAATCAATTTTTCAAGAAAAGTCACTTAAGACCAATGATGTTTAAAATACATTTCAATTTTCCAATACAAGGAATAATAGTTTCTAGAAACCACAATCAGATTCCATAGAATGTGTATATAGTATAGTGTAAAACATATTTTTAAAAAAAATCAAGCAATTATGAATTTCAAATTAAAATCTTAGGCATAGGGGACCTACCTCAAACATGTCGTTATTTGTCGATGGCCACTCGAACCGACGCTTGGCTCATACACATTCATGCATTTATACATATCTATATACACACCCCAATCTGCATTTCACATATTCCCCGTGCCATGAGGGAATATGTACAAAGAGGGAATATATATATATATGCCTTACCATATGCATGTACATGTAGGATCCTCAAAACCCGCGGCCCAAAACCATCGAAGCGAGGACCAACGCACTACACAAATAATTTAATAAAATAATTAAACACTTAACAATCTACAGAACGTTTCAAAATAACACATAAGGGTTTGCGCTAATGACACACCCATTTAATATAACACAAGAATTAATCACATAAACCATAATCGTCATCTGCAACAAGAGAGCTCAACAAGGGTAATCAATATCACATCACAACTACCAGTTGGTCCTTCACTCATTTCATAAACACTTGAAAAGTCCATTTCTAAAAAAATATGAATTTTTATACATATTTCCAAAGGAAGGTATAAGCATATTCAAGCATACCAATATAAATACAAGGAAACCCCATTTCCATTTTATAAAACCAAAAACCCTTTTTAAACTAAAGAAACCTATCGAACAGAAAGACATCCCATGCTAAAACCCATTTGGCATAAAGTTCAATCATCAAGTGTATTTAACAAATAAAACTTTTATTGTAATTTTTATCAAACATAAATAATGGATAAAACCCCATTTCAATACCAAGTTCCATTTTACAAGGCAATCCTACATTTCAATTAAAAGTGAAAACCCCATTTCAAATCATCTGAGGTCGCACCTCAATTCTAAACGAACTTCCCTTTAAAAGATTTGATAAACCACATAAAAGAAATTTATGAAGGAACTCCTAGCAGTATTACCGATCTTTGAATGCAAACGCCAAATCAAAACATCTTCTAAGGCCAAACACGCATCAATAACACGATGAAACAGAATTCGTAACCCTTGCGCGACATAATAAACCAACAACAAAATTTATGAAACATAATGAAAGGCTCAACATGGGTTTTCACAAAATCAAAACATGATTATCAAATAAACATGCTACTAAACACATTGAAATGATATCAAAACTCAAGTAAAAATATATTCGTACCAAGTAAAAAAATAAAATAGTATGCCAATTTAACTAAATAAGAGAATTAATTCATCAAACAACACTAATACATGGAAACTCTAACCTTCAGTGTCGAAACATCCGAAATTCGGTGCGAAATTTCAATTGCACTACATTCGCACCAAGGGGGGCCAAATATGAACCATAAATATAATGTTTCGAAGTAATTACGCCAAAAATAGACCAATTAAAATATGAAATCCAACCTGAAAAAAAAATCTACCAATTGGAAGAAGAAAATAATGGAAGCAAAGCAAACCTACGGGAAAGGTGTAGATGAGAAACTGAGCAGGGGAGTGGGACACCAGAGATGCGCCGTGCCAAAAATCCTAGCTAGAAAGGGAGGGAGGCATGGTTCTGATCGGTGAGAAGCAGCAAAGGGGGGGGGGGGTGACGTGAAGATGTCGCCGCGATGAGGGAGGTCCGTCCGAGGAAGTGGGAGCCAACCGAGGGGTCACCGCACCGAAGGGAACTCCGAAGGGTCGTCGCTGGTGGAGGGGGGGTAGCGTGAGCGGGTATGGGAAATGGGGGGAAGGGGGTAGCGCAAGCAGGTGAGGTGAGGGGGAAGGGGGTAGTGCGAGCAGGTGAGGTGTGGGGGAAAAAGGGTTTGAGAGAAAAATAAATAAATAAAAATATAATAATAATAATAATAATAAAAGAAATAAATAAAATAGAAGAAAAGAAAGAAGAAAAAAAAATGAAAATAAATAAAAATATTAACAAGTAATAATGATCATGATAATAATTTTAACGAACTCTAATAAAAATAATAATATTGTTAATAACATAATAATAATTATAATAAACTTGATAAAAATAATAAAAATAATTACCCTAATTATAATTGTGAAAACACATCATTAAACTCATTTTATTTATCTATCTTGAACATGAGGCAGGTCGCACTGTGACCAGGGAAAAGCCGAATAGTTTTGAAAATGCCCTGCCCATGCACCGAATGTTGTCAAGGGATAAACATTTATTCGTCAACAATATGCAAAAATTTAAAACGGGCTTGATCCACAGCTCGATAGAAAATTTCAAAGTCTCCTAAAATAATAAAATAATATTAATTTAAAAGTTCGGGTGTGACAGGATAATTTCTATAAATATGATATCACAATAGCTAAGTCTTATGTTCCAAAAGTTGTTGTGTTAATTATGTTGATTAGAGCCTAAAATATAGCTAATTCATTATTTGATTTAGGATCATCACACTATTTTATATATTTCTTCTTTACCAAGATAATTAGATACTTACCTATCACAATAATAATGTATTTTTCAATCAATACTCTTAGTGTAAATCTTACGTCAACAAGTTTATGTTTCTCAATTCCCATTAGGGCTCATAGACATACCCAATTTGTAAACATTATTATTTTTCCAGTTGTTGAATTGATATAATCCTTGGTATCGACTGGATCACAAATTACTATATGAAATTTTATATTGAAGACTAGGGTATTAATATTTTTGAAGGATATATGGAATAACTTAATTTCATATGGGAGAATACATCACTTGAATCATTTTTGGAACCACCTCTCGAATCAATCATTAAAAAAATTCTTATAGAAGGTGTGGATAAACATATTTTGAATGGAAATAGTATCCTTATAATAAAATATACATATTTTTCTAGGAATACATTGATGTGTTTCCTTTATAACTATCTAGAATACCACATGATAATGTAGTTTATTTTTGCAGTGACCTCATCTCTAAGGTAAAACCTATATCTAAGACTCTCTAATAAATGACTAGGTTTGAATTTTTGGATTTGAGGAAACAAGAACAAGAGTTGTGTAATAAGGGATTTTTATGATATATTCATTCACCATTAGAATCCCCTATTCTAATTTTATGAAAAGAGTTGGATTTATGAGTTTGTTCATTGATTATAGAAAAATCAATGACATCATGATATTAAATATTTATCATATTACCCACATTGATGACTTATTTTATCAACATCATGGTGATAAATATTTTTCAAAAAAATTTCTTCACTTTAGGTATCATAAAGTACATGTGAAGAAGGATCATGTTCAAAAACAACCTTTCATACAGTGTATTTAAATAACTAAGTTATAGTCATTCCCTTTTCATTAAATAATATAACCTTTATTTTAATGGATCTAATGAATAAATTAATTATCGACTGTCTGTTTAGTTCTTTTTGGTAATTATTAATGATATTATTGTATACTCTTAAATCCATGATGAATATAAGATTTATTTTTGAATATTTGTTAAGATTTGTAGATAAATGAATGTATATCAAAAATTTAGCAATTGTTAATTATCGGCATAAAAGTTTCTTTTCATTTACATTTTGCCTTTGTAGATGGAAAATAATTCTATCTTACAAATAAAATCTGAGTTATTTAGTGGATAATATGAATAGATATAATCTGAGTTATTTAAGTAACTTAATTATATCTGTAATAAGTGAGTGTGTCCAAGTAGGATGCATTTCTAAACTGGACACACTCACTTATTACATGATCCTCTATATCATATAACTTCCTCATACTCACTCTACCCATAAAATTGTATATCACTACAAAGGAATAGAGAAATTTCTTTCCATGACCATCTCGAATGTCCGAGTGAATCTATTAAAATACGGTCATAAACTACCATTCACCTTTCCTGTATTCGTCTGATTCCTTCTACTTATTGAATCAATAGTAACATTTCTTTTTCTAGTGGTATAGGAAATATCAACTTCATTATACTAATGGTACCAAACCCATATTTGTAACATTAGATTCCAATCATCCTATGTACTTCTGTCTTTTATGGTTGTTTTACACCAAAAATCTCTCTCCCAAAAAAAACATTCCTCCAACAACATATTGTATGTAATATAGTGGCATACTGGGGATTGTGCATCATATATTTTTCCTCATATGGCCTCAAATTATTAGACATGTATTCAATTACCCACTCCTCCTATATCATAACCACTCCTAGATCAATACCTAATGCATCACAATACATGGTATAGTTCTTTTCCATCTCTATAAGAATAATAACTTCCACTGAATTAAGTATCCCTTCTAGCTAATGAATTGCTATCATGGAGTTTTTAAACCCTAAAAACTCCAAAACCTTCTTTTTCAACCATGTAAGAGATGTTTCTTATCTTGAGAAATCTTGAATAAAATACCTGCAATATCCTGTTATCCCCAAGAAACTTCATATTTTGAAGATGTTTTTTTGATTATCCTAGGTAACTACAACTCTCACCTTTTCTTGGTAAACTAATACACCTATCTATGAGATAATATGACCCAGTAAGTGAATCTTATCCCTCGAGAAGTAGATCGTTGTGTAATTATAATATAACTGATTCTTTATCAGTTTATCCAAAATGATCTCATGTTGTTTGGAATGGTTTTTCTAATTTTATGAATACACCATGATATCATTCATGAATTCCACCAAAAATGAATCTTGATATGGTTGAAAAATTGGTTCATCAGCCCCTTGAGAACTACAGGTGTGTTCATGAGACTGAACGACATATCCATATACTCATATATACCATACCATCCTTGAAATGATGTACGAGGTGTGTATATAGGTCAAACATTCACCTAATGATATCCCCATCTCAAATTATTTTTTTGATAACCCAAGCTCATTAGAGGTGGTCTATGATATCCTCAATCTATATTAAGGGATACTGGTTCTTAACTTTCAATATGTTATCTTTCTCATAATCCCCATATATCATGAGGTTTAAATATTCCTTCTTCTCAAAAAAATACCATCAAGCCCTACAGAGAAATACTGGGTTGTATAAACCTAATTTCCTCCAAGTTATGTAGTTTCAGGTTTATCTATAGAAACTCTATAGTAGTCATCCAATAATGAGAAATGGATACTAGTGCCTCTCTTGAAACCAGGTCAATAAAAAACTCCACCTCTATATCTGATCACTACAACAAAACAGGGCAAGGGAAATGATATCCTTTATTAGAGCTAAACAAAAAGCGCTAATAAAGGGGTAAGCCTTTATCAGCGCTAGTTAAAAGCGATGATAAATATAACCTTTACCAGCGCGAAAATAAGCGCTGATAAAGGTATCCCCATTATTAGAGCTTATTTTAGGGTTAATCAAAGTTTTTATTCTTAATTTATATAAAATTATAAAATTTATCAGCGCTTTTATTTTAGAACTGATAAGATATACCTTTATCAGTTCTATTAACGAGAACGGATAAAGGGTCTCGTGGTTTCTATTTAAAACCCTAATAGGCCCTCCTCTCTAGCATGTGGTAATGCTTTCGCGGAAGCTAAACCAGGACCCTCTTCCACTGTGACATCTCCTCCTTGTCCACACCTCATCCTCCTCCTCCTCCTCCTCCTCATCCTACTCCTCCTCATCCTCCTCCACCGCCGCCACCGCCGTCGTGTTTTGATCCTCCACCGTTGCCTCCGCACAGTTGGTTTTGCTCCTCTACCGTGACTGTTGATGTCTCCGTCGCCGCGACTTCCGCTCCCTCCGCTGCCACTGCCTCCCCCACCGCCACCTCCACCGCCGCTGGTCAGTGTATGAGTATATATAATCATTAACTATAGATAATATTTATTCAATTTGAGGATTATACTATTACAAACATAAGATTGTTTTCTATAGTTTGATTTTGATGATGAACCTCTTTGGGATGAGGATTCGGTGTATGGAATTGGTCTTGAGGTGGTACCTCTGGGTGGTTTTCCAATCCATCTGTTACCCATTGAGTAGAAGGTTAGGAAGACATTACAAGATTAGGATGTGAACAATCTTATTGTACTACATTTATTTTAGAGAAATATTCCTCCCATGTATTGGTGTGAGCTAGACCCCAGAAAGTTGATGGTTGGCTTGATAGAGTCACATATATTACACACCATGTGATGAAACCTCTCAATAAAATAGTGGTCTTAACGATAATTATTTTTCTGGTATTATCTAGTCTATGGTTAATTCTGTTGATAATCAACCATAATGAGATAATACTCACATGGATGAATATTAAGTTATTTTTTTGGTAAAGCCTTATCTAGACATCTAGTGCTCAGTCTGTATCTAAGAGATTTCCCACCTTCAAGAAGAATATCATGACCTTCATAGAGATTTCTTTGAGGTTAAAAAATATTTCATAGTATAAAATGGATATAGTTTGATAGAGAAGGAATGGTCATGCCTTGGATTTTAATAAGGAAAGCACTCTCTATTCTTGAGTCTTGGTGTTACGACTAGGTTGAGGGACATGATCATTTGGATGCCTAACCTTATTGATTTATAAAATGGTTTTAATGTGACCATCGCTATTGAACCTAGAGGGATGGGTTTAGTGTAATGAAGCATGGGTATATTCCTTTGGTTTTGGAATAATGTTGGGTAACTGGTGATCGTGTGGTGAGTTTTGGCATGGTGTGATGTTATGATTTGAAAAGTGTACCAGGGGTGTCACATTGAAAATATGTGTGTTCCCCCTAATTTTTGTCAAGATGTATTTGTGGGCTCATTGAGTTTGAATAGGGATATGATCCTACTCACAAGATACATCATGTTGTGTTGAAAAGATTGTACCATGAAGTTTAAAGACATGCTATTGGGATGTATGTGTCTTGAAAGGCGTGATAACAGAGGATTGATCATGGATTAATCATTTGGGATGTGCTATCTAGAATAAACTTGGGGATTATACCTATTAAGGAGGAACTATTGGTCAGGGATTATCCATTGTATGTTCATCTTTTATATTCTAAAATGTCTGTTGAACTCGTTCTATCGAAGGTGGGTTATATAATATCTTGTTATCTTAAGGTGTGTTTAACCATGGAGTAGGTTGATTTCAGTTTCAGTGGCTTCTTGGGGTTTGTGGGATGTCGTAAATGGTGTACTTGGTTTTAGATTATTTTATTCTCATGAGTTTCCCCTATTTTATGTTTTCTTTTCAGTTGGAAATCTCCTCTGTTGTGCGCCTCTCCTCTGCCACAAACGCATCTCTGTTGTGTGCTTAACGGCACCTTCACGGTGAGTTTTCTCCTATTACTCATTGATTTCCTCTTGTTCTCATATTATTACTATTTGATAGTGATGGTCATAATGTAAAATGTAGGGGCTAAATGCCCCGGTGAAAATCGTGTCCATTGGTGGTCCTTGTTTGCGCACTAAATGAATTTCATGTTGGTTGGTTATTGTTGAACATTTGTATATAAAAATTGGTAATTTATGTATACTTGACTTATGAATGAATTCCCCAGGATGATAAATCTTCTTTGATAACCCTGGAATTAACAAAAAAAATTGAATAAGGGATGCTTTGTAAAATCTAAAATTGTGATTGTTTGGTTTGTATGGTGTTGTGATTGTGAGAACGATTGTGTATTTATATGGTTTTGCGATTGTTGGCATGATTGATATGCCATTTGATTTCCATGTTGTAGTTCTTACACCATTGAATATCAATCCAAACTTTACCCATTTCAATGGAACCACCCCTTTGTTACTAGTTCACTTCCACTGAATCCTAAAAAACCACTTCTAGAAAACTCTATGAGATACTTTATGGTGTGAAGATGATGTTTTTCAGATTCTATATATTTTTAAAATTCATGGAATGTAGTCTTGTTAAATAAAACATGCTTCACCATACATGGATTGCATATAGATTTTAATTCCAGACAGTATTTATCTCCAAAATTTACACCACATGACTCATATTCTAACTCAAACTTGGAATAAGTTTTATTTGTAATGTTACATGTCATGTGAACTTAGGTCACACAAAATGTATCTCCAAGACATATAATTAAGAATGAAACCATGTACATGCCATGAAATAATGGTAGAACAATATGATATGTGTTTTACTTTACTCACACCATGTATAGACACCATAAAAACATGACATGTATATACTATACACCCCTAGTGGTCATGTAAGGACTACACACCATGTATTCCACAAAAATGTGATCCTTAGCCAGTGAAGTGACTCATTTTGTATCTAAATTACACGCCTTTAGATCACATTGTTCTATATGTCATGTATTTTCAAAGGAATCATGCAGTCTTTGTAATACTAACATGAAATTAAGTTGATATATTTCAGATTAAATCAAGTATCTTATCCATAGATGATTTTCACCCTACTAGACACACCATGTATATGGATTTCACATGAGTTTAGAAATTATAGTATACAACCAACCTTGACTGAGAACCCTACACATTGTGTATCCATAGAACAAATTGTGTGCTATGTTAATTTCATTATTATTGTTTATTTTTCACTTAGATGATAATATTTCATGTATGTGTATCCCATTATAAATATCTTCTCATGTAGATCACAATATTATGATTTCCTCATTCATTGGAAATTTCACACGATGTGGATTGGATATTTTAATTATCTTCACTCTGCTTGAGAGTTGACAAGTGACAAGTGAGATGTTTGGAGAAAATATGGAGTATGGTACTCCCCCATGTTTCAGTGAAGAGTCCTCCATGTATAGGTTTTAGGTACTCTATGGAGATATACAAAAGACAGGTCACAATCCACCACATATAGATAGAGTTCAAGTACTTTCACAAGTTTTGGGGTGGGTTCCTCTGTTTCATTGTAGAGGCATTTGTACCATTATTTTTTTTATAAAACCCAAACAATGCTACTTGATTAATTAAAACATAATATTAGGAACGTTATAGATCAAACCCATAAAGACGATGAATATGAATAAAGAATGGATGAATGTCAATCAGTTAACAAAAGAGTACAAAGATGGCATGAAAGAGTTTATCAAGTTTGTATGAGATCATGCATTTGAACATCTCAAATCCTCTGTCTGTGTTTATGCTGTTGTTATTCAAGAAAAATTAGTCTATAGGAGTTGGAAGAACATCTGATTTGTCATGGAATAGATCACAGTTATACATTTTGGAATAAACACGGGGAAAAAAAGAATGTAGGTAGTGGCTCAGATAACATGGCATGTTATGGAAGATCTGATATGATTACAAGCATGAACAGTGAAGACGATCGTATGAAGGGTGTTATTACAGATGTTAATGATGATGAAGATCATAGGAAATGAAAAGGACTGTTGAAGATAAACTTTGTGATTTCCCAAAATTGTTTGAGAAGGTAAAGAGTTGTGCAAAAATGCATTGTATGCTAGTTGCACTAAATATACAGCATTGTCAGCCATACTGAAGCTGTATAATTTGAAAGCAAGAAATGGGTGGAGTGATGCCAGTTTTACAGAATTACTTGCTCTTCTGAATGACAAGCTCTCAAAAGATAATGAACTCCCAAGCTGAACATACAATGCCAAACGAACGCTACGATCTATGGGTATCATCTCTGATAGAATACACACCTGCCCGAATGACTATATGTTGTTTCTCAAGGACCACAAATCACTTAATGAATTCCCAAAGTGTGGTGCTTCTCGATACAAGAAAGATGATTCTAGTCCTACGAAAGTTGTATGGTACATTCCAATCATTCCAAGGTTTAGGTTCCTGTATAGAAGTGAGGAGACTATAGGACAATTGACATGGCATGTAGATACAAAATTAATGATGGGAAACTACATCAACCGACAGACTCTCCTCAGTGGAAGAGAATTGATCACGAGAATCAAGAATTTGGAAATGAGCTGAGAAACCTTCTTATGGCATTTTCTATAGATGGGGTGAATCCTTTTGGTTTTCAAAGCAGCAGTCATAGTACATGGCCGGTTATGTTGGTAAATTATAACTTACCACTATGGTTATGCATGAAATGAAAATACATCATGTTATCTATTCTTATATCAGGACCAAACCAACCGGGTAATTATATTGATGTTTATTTGTCTCTATTGATCGAGGATTTGAAAATATTGTGGGATTCAGGTGTTATGTTGTATGATGCTTACAAAAAAAAGATTTCACATTGAAATCCATGTTGTACGAAACAATAAACGAATTTCCTGCTTATGGAATTTTGTCAGGATATAGTATTAAAGGAACTCAAGGGTGTCCCATTTGCAAACAAAGTACACAGTCAATTTGGTTGAAACATTCATCAAAAACCGTGTTTTTAGGACATCATAGATTTCTACTCTGATGACATAAGTACCGATCTTGGATGACATCATTTGACGGAGGTTCATAAGAATGTAAAACACCAACTCCACTAACAGGTGATCAATTTTTTGAGGAGGTAAAAATTTGAACACTACTTTTGGTAAAACATTTTCGAAAAACCATACGAAAACTGGTTTGAAAAAGAGATCAGTTTTTTTTTGAATTACCATTCTGTAAGTGTCTGTATGTCAGACATTTTATTGTTGTTATGCATATTGAAAAAAAATGTATGTGATAAAGTCATCGGCAGATTTCTAAATGCACCTGGAAAAAGGAAGGATGTAATTAAGGCTAGATTGGACATGGTTGAGATGGGAATACGAGAAGAGTTGGCACCAGTGAAGGGTGAAAAACGAGCATTTCTTCCTCCTGTTGCTTACACTCTTTCCAGGCAGGACAGATATCAGTTTTTCAACTTATTGAATGACGTAAAGGTTCCAGAGGGGTATTCATCAAATATCAAGAAGATCGTGTCAGTGAACGATTTAAAATTAAAGGGTCTGAAATCACATGACTGCCATGTTTTCATTCATGATCTAATTTCAATAGCTTTACATTGCATTTTTCACAAGAATGTATGCCATACATTAACGAAGATTTGTTTCTTCTTCAAAGTTGTATGCAACAAAGTTATACACACGGAGAAATTTCCAACTATAGAAAGAGAAATTTCCATCATATTATGTGAATTGGAAATGTTCTTCTAGCCGAATGTTTTTGATATGATGGTTCATTTGATGATTCATTTGGTGAGAGAGATTTGACTATGTGGACCTGTACATTATAGATGGATGTACCCCATTGAACGATATATGAAGATTTTGAAAGGGTATGTCAAAAATCAAAGTTGTCCAGAGGGTTGTATTGCAGAGAAATATATTGTTGAGGAAGCTATTGAATTTTGTATTGAATACCATTCTGGTCTAGAAAACATTAGCCTACCAAAATCTCGTCACACTGAGTGACATGAGGGTGAATGAATTTCTAGAAGAGTTGTTGTCACAATCAATATTACAGATTGGGAGAAGGCTCACCTTTATGTTTTTCATAACAGTTTCGACATTAACCCATATGTTCAAACCCACAAAGAAATTCTTAGGCGTTTGAATCCATCTAGGGCTGCAAAATGGATATCAGATACACATAATCGATAGTTTATAGGATGGTTTCAGGACCATAATTTGAAACAGTTAGATGAAAATCCAGACTCGATTTTAGAATGACATTGATGGCTTTCCAAAGGAGAATGTGTGAATGTATTATCTTACAATGCTTATGTAGTTAATGGTTACACATTCTGTACTAATGAACATGATGAAGACAGTACCCTACAGAATAGTGGGGTTACACTTGTGGCTAAGGCGATGCATGTTTCCGGTGATAAGAGAAAAAATCCAATTTACGTGAATATGTCATACTTTGTCATCTTTAAACGAATATAGGAGTTGGATTATACAAAATTCAAAGTGCCTATTTTTCAATGCAAGTGGGTTGATAACAGGAGTGCTATTAAAATAGATGATTTAGGATTTATTAATGTTGATTTCAGTAAGGAAGGGGAGAAATATGAACCATTTATAATGGAATAACATGCAATACAAGTATTTTCTGTTCTAGACCCCACAAACCTAAATTGGTCAATTGTTCTGTTATCAACCAAAACAACTGAAGGGTCGGATGATAGTTCAATGGAGGATAACCCTTTTATAGGGACTTCACAATTATTTCGCAGCAGTACCAATGTAGATGGCGTTTTATATGTCAGAGGAGACCACAATGAAAGGATTTCCATAGTCGATAGAGGAGTCAAATCTAATCACCCTTTAAAGAAAAAAATAGAGTACAATAATCAGGTTATTTGTTTATTGTAATATACATTGTGTTGTGTTGTGTTATTATCTGTCTGCTGCTACTTTTATGTAATCTAAATTAAATGTTAAAATACCTCTATAGATATTGAATTCTGCACCTGCTGATTTACCCAATATCGAGGCACAAAAGGTCTATCAACCACCTGCTGGTGGTCCCAGTGCAGGGAAACAATAGGTTTATCAACCAGGTGCTGGTGGTCCCAATGCAGAGAAACAACACATTTCTCAACCTATTTCTGCTGGTCCCAGTGCTAATTCTAGTGCTCCAGAGAAGGATATTGACGATACTTCTGAGGAAATTGTAGGAAATGAAACCCTGAAAGCACAAAAAAAACAAAACCATCATATTTTGACAATGTTATCCAAAATCATTAAGGAAAAAAGAAAACGGAATCAAATTTGAGGTGGGATGAAATAAGCGAGGCCGACATGTTAACCCCAACAAATCCATCTTTTGTATCTACATGGGAATCGTCACTTGGAAACGCATGCCGATTAATATACTATCATGGCACCATGTTTTCATCGGTCTAAAGACACTAATGTGGGAAGAGATTACGGTAACATTATGATATCTTTTTTTAATTTATCAAAATAAAATAACAAAACATTGACTTACTCATCATCATGCATTGCAAAGTGCATTTATAGTAGATTCCTCGCACAAGGAATATGTATTAAGAGTTTTAGAAATGATTCATAGAGTTTTCCGCACAATTTTAACGAAATATCATCTTAATGATGCTGAAAGGAAAATCAAGCCACACCCACCTCCGCTTTATGCACAATTGATATCCCAAGGAGCGTGAGAGGAATTTATCAACCATTGTGGGGAGAAGACTTTTTAGGTACATTGTGTGGGGTAATACGTTGTTGGATGTTGCTTGTATTCATCACTTTGATTGACAGTTTTTTATTTATTAAACAACAATTGAGTGCTAAAAATAAAAAAAAGCGCAACAGAACCAGCATACCCTTACCGTATAGAAAGGTTGGGGTACGCTTCACTTTAGAAAAAATCGGTATGTCTTTTAAATCTACCATAATACTTATACTTGACATAAAACAACACCATAACCATGTTTCTCTATTTATATGAAGATTGATGAATCGAAATCGAAAGCCAAATCCATCTTATGCCATGTGCTATGGAAAGAGGCTCATATAAATAAATAAGTAATACTGATAGATGAAAACACACAAAAAGTATGGGAAACATGTGTAAGTATGACATAATATAAATTTGATTTGTTTTAAATCACTATTACATTACAATATTTACTTATTTTTCTATATTTTCTATCTGATAAATTCATAGGTTTCAAAACCACCCGCACCAGATACATAAATTCTTTCATCAGGCTTGAAGCTGCCAGAACAGTATAGCCACATTAGAGGTGCGGGTTTTGGGGCGACACACCGAACATATTTTCAAAAACAAAAACAATCGGACGATGAAAATGAAAAAATGGAAAAGCTGTAAGAAAAAATTAGCTATTTTTTAAGAATAATTTCAATACCATATAGAGATGATAGAAACAATGATGGGGTAGAGACAAAGAGAAGAGAAAACTCAACAACAACTTGTGCATGACGATCTCACCCCACCCCCACCGAATTTGAGGCAATCCATTCCCCTAAAAAACCTGACTTAGCTGAGGTAATCAAGGTTTTAATAATTTTTTCTATGAAATGTGATTCACATAGACACTGATTCCTTTCCTATAATAATATTCTATAAGGTGAAAATGATTGTGATTTATATCTAGAAACTCCCACATATCACCTTATAGTGAGGGCTACGGTGTTCAATACACAGAACGACATGCTACACAACAGACAGCTTCCAATAGATCATTTTAGAGTGTCAATTATTGTAGCTAATGATACGAGTTCCGAGCTACCTATTCCAAATTATGATGATGACATTCATACGGTTGAACAAGTTATTGGAACATTTATCACATGGTCGTATGTTCTTGTAAAAAAAGATTTCGACAAGGAGGTATCCATTTCCAAGTTATTTTTCAAGCTGGACCATTTACATTTAATGAAAAAATGTCTGAACCGATGAATTTTATTACAAAATGATAAAGAGAAGGGGGTAAAACGAAATATCAGCTCAAAACTATCTCAAGGACCAACCATCCGATTGAAACGGTATACTGAGACCACCTTCACCTCTCCTGTTCTATATCCACAGTTAATATAAATTCAGGATCATGTGGATACAAAGTTGATAGACAACAATGCTCACACAGTTGTTTTTTTAAAAAATATGTACAGAGAGGAAACAACATATTTCATTAGTGCTAAAAATGTAAATGAAATCCTCAAGTATGAATGGCTAGGCGCCTCAGTTGTAAATGTATACATGAGGTATGTTTTCATTATTTGATTTTACAAAAGCCGATATATTCTGATAATAAGGACTAAATACATTTTAGATTTTTCGCAGGCATATATATGAAAAACAATTGAAGGGATTTCCCCATGAACAAAAATTTAGACTCAGTAGTCCTCACACCACCTCTTCAAAAGTAGAAATAGATTCTGATAAAGAGGCTACGATAGTGTCATCACTACTCAAATCATTTGAAAAAAAAATTATGGATGATAGACTCTTTTTAATACCAATGATGCAGGGGTAAAACTCTACAATTTAATCATATCAACTATATTTTCATTTCTTTACTTTTTCCATTTTGTATTTTTAGGGATCATTGCATGGTGATTGCAGTCAATTAGGATACTCCAAAGATTTATTTTCTGGATTCAATGCATGGATATTCAACCAACCAACCACGCATGATAGTGTTTTTTAATTTGTAATAAACTATATGTAGCATTTTAAAACTAAACATAAAGTTATATAATTTATGTTATCTATTAATAAGGATTCTATTATGATAGGGCGATGAATCAATATCTTCTAATGCATGGAATGAATCCAGGGCATAGAGATGAGCAAGCCTACAAGATCTACAACTGGAAAAGAATCCGGGTATGTATAATAACATTGCACTATCCAAACACATATCAAAACAAATTACTTATTGTTTTCGATGTTTCTACAGTGTCCAAAACAAAAAAAAACATAAAGGATTGTGGTTATTATGTTTGAAAATTTATGAAAGATGTCATATTTCATCAACAAACTAGCATCCCTAAAGAGATATTTTCAAAAATAATTATGAGTTCATTTAAAATATTTATTAATCCTCTATGTATTTATATTTTTTTAGTACTACCATGACTGTCGCAAAAACATATATTCAGAAGATGATATAGATGTGTTTAGAAACGAATGGGAAACATACATGATGGAAGATTATACACAAATAGGATAAAGGTGAATTCCAACTAATGTTATCCATATATGATCATTGATATCTCCCTTTTTTACACTTACTAAGAATATATGATCACCCTTTATTATGTTTTATATATTCAGGTTAAGAAGAATGGTTTTAGATATGATTTTTCTTTCTAGTAAACCATAAATCATTGGCTAAAAGTGTCTGATAACAGTTTCAAATTGACATTATCATTAGAAAACAACACTACTAACATAAAGAAAACTGAGAAAATGCATTATGATTATTTTGATACATTATGAAAATGATCCATAAATCATTTTTGAGGTGTACAAATCAACCGCACCTCAATCCGACGCACAGTATGACTGGTATGTCTAAAAGTGACTGATACTAGTTTCAAATTGACATTAATTTTAGAAAACAAAACTACTGACTTATGGAATACTGAGAAAATTCATTTGGATTGTATTGATACTTTAGGAAAACGACCCACAAGTCATTTTTGAGTCGTACGAATCGACCGCACCTCAATTCGACGCACGATGTTACTGGTATGGCTAAAAGTGTCTGATACCAGTTTGAAATTGACATTAATTTTAGAAAACCGAACTAATGTCATACATAATACTGAGAAAATGCATTTGTATTGTTTTGATACTTTATGAAAACAATCCATGAGTCATTATTGAGGTGTACGAATTGACCGCACCTCAATCTGATGCACGGTGTGACCGGTATGGCTAAAAGTGTCTGATAACAGTTTCAAATTGACATTATGTTTAGAAAACAACACTACTGACATACGGAATACTGAGAAAACATGTTCGGATTGTCTTGATACTTTAGAAAAGTGATCCATGAGTCATTTGTGAGGTGTAAGAATTGACCACACCTCAATCCTATGCACGATGTGACCGGTATGGCTAAAAGTGTCTGATAACAGCTTCAAATTGATATTAATTTTAGAAAACAACAATACTGACATACAGAATACCATGAAAACACATTTGTATTGTTTTGATACTTTAGGACAACAATCCATGAGTCATTTTTGAGATGTATGAATCAACCGCACCTCAATCCAACGCATGGTGTGACTGGTATAGCTAAAAGTGTCTGATACCAGTTTCAAATTGACATTAAATTTAGAAAACAACACTACTGACATACCGAAAACTGAGAAAATGCATTCAGATTATTTTGGTACTTTATTACAACGATCCATTAGTCATTTTTCAGGTGTACGAATTGACCACACCTCAATCCAATGCACGGTGTGACTGGTATGGATAAAAGTGTCTAATAACAGTTTCAAATTGACATTAATTTTATAAAACAACACAAATGACATAAGAAATACTAAGAAAACACATTCAGATTGTTTTGATACATTATTACAACAATCCATGAGTCATTTTTGAGCTGTACGAATCGACCTCACCTCAATATAATGCACGGTGTGACCGACATGACTAAAATGGTCTGATAAAAGTGTGAAATTGACATTAATTTTAGAAAACAACACTACTGACAGACATAATACCAAGAAAAAATTTTCAGATTGTTTTGATACTTTAAGAAAATGATCCATGAGTCATTTTTGAGGTGTACGAATCGACAACACCTCAATCCGATGCACGGTGTGACCGGTATGGCTAAAAGTGTCTGATAACAGTTTCAAATTGACATTAAGTTTAGAAAACAACAGTACTGATATAATGAATATAGATAAAACGTGTTAGGATTGTTTTGATACTTTAGTAAAACATTCCATGAGTCATTTATTAGGTGTACAAATCAACCTCACCTCAATCCGACGCACAGTGTGACCGGTAAGGCCAAAAGTGTCTGATACCAGTTTCAAATTGACATTTACTTTAGAAAAAAACACTACTAACATATGGAGAACTGAGAAAACGCATTCGGATTTCTTTGATACTTTATGAAAATGATCCATGAGTCATTGTCGAGGTGTAAAAATCATCCGCACCTCAATCTGACGCACGGTGTGACCGGTATGGCTAAAAGTGTATGATAACAGTTTCAAATTGACATTAATTTTAGAAAACAACACAAATGACATACGGAATACCATGAAAACACGTTCGGATTATTTTGATACTTTAGGAAAATGATACATGAGTCATTTGTGAGGTGTAATAATTGACTGCACCCCAATCTGACGCACGGTGTGACCAGTATGATTAAAATTGTCTGATAACAGTTTCAAATTGACAATAATTTTAGAAAAAAACACTACTGACATGCGAAATACTAAGCAAACACGTTTTGATTGTTTTGATACTTTATAAAAACGATCCATGACTCATTTTTGAGTTGTACAAATCGACTTCACCTCAATCTGAAGCACGGTGTGATCAGTATGGCTAAAAGTGTCTGATAATAGTTTCAAATTGACATTAAGTTTAGAAAACAACACTACTAACCTACTGAATACCAAGAAAATGCATTAATATTGTTTTGATACTTTAGTACAATGATCCATGAGTCATTTGTGAGTTGTATAAATTGACCGCAGCTCAATCCGATGCACGGTGTGACTGGTATGGATAAAAGTGTCTGATATCAGTTTCAAACTAGAATTAACTTTAGAAAACAACACTACTGGCATCTGGAATACCGAGCAAATGTGTTTTTATTGTTATGATACATTAGGACAACGATCTATGAGTCATTTGTTAGGTGTAAAAATCAATCGCACCTCAATCCAATGCATGCTGTGACTGGTAAAGATTTTCATTAGATAAAGAATTCGTATTTATTAAATAAGATAAATCTTGCAAAAACATGTTGATTTTATATTATTACCTTTCATTGTTATTAGAATAAAAACATTTGATTTTATCATTTCTATATTTTAGTTTCACATTTCCATATTAATATATTCTTTCATATTGATGTTTTTATTTATTTCATTATTGTATTACTAAAATAATTTTTGTTTTCTTATATAGGTGAATTTTTGTCCTTGAGTTTGGATTCTTTGTTTGGCAACAAATACCATGGAAAACAATTTTTGGGAGAGGATCACATATATAAAAGGATGAAACATTAATGTTTATAATTATTGTTGGATAATTGTAATTGTAACCTTGTGAAACATTATTTGAAATGTATACAACAATGTTTATTTGTTTTCATGATGTTAAGTAAATGTATATAAGATTGTTTGTCAAAATATTGTGTGCGGGTCCTATTTTGTACAGGTGTGCTGGTGCTATTTTGTGCAGGTACAGGTGATGGTTTGTGCAGGTGATGGATCTGCAGGTGCAGCTGAAGGAGCCTTTATCAGCGCTATATTGAGTGCTGATAAAGTACACCTTTATCAGTACTATATTGAGCGTTGATAATAGGGTCCTTTATCAGTGCTATCTTGAGCGCTGATAATATGGCCCTTTATCAGCACTCACAATAGCGCTGATAAAGGAACCCCTTTAACACCGCTAGAAAAGCGCTGTAAATTCCGGGGAAGATAAGGGGGGGTCCCCTTTATCAGCGCTTTTTGGAGCATTGATAAAGGGGTCCCCCTTTATCTTCGTCAGAATTTACAGCACTTTTCTAGCACTGTTAATGTCAGTTTTTAGCGCTGATAAAGGGACAATTTGTAGTATAGGATGTTTGTCCTGAAAAGTTTTCCAGGAAAAAAACCATGAATTAATCAACGAATGAGGAATTTTCATTACCTTCTGCCTTCCTTGCAGGGTATGACCTAACCGACGTTGGGCGCGACTCTAGTACCGCTGCTCTTTGATGGGGTGGGACCTTCTTCACCTCTAACTTGACAGTCTTTCCTTCCTTTCTCTAACACAAAATCTCATTCCTCATTCCACCTGATATCACTTTCCCCTATTTTTTCGAACCTATTTGAAGGATACATACAGCTCTCTCTTTCAACTTTAGAGTTCACCAATGCCTCATCCCTTATGGATTTGACTGTGGTTTATCGTTTCAATAATTTTCATCCATTTGTGGATTTACTCACTAGTTTTTTGACTTATGGTGGTTAATCAATCGGCCTACATTAAGGATTCATGATAGTAGGCATATAATGGTTCATTTTTATATAGAGTTTTATTTGATCAAAGAATGGACCAAATAACCCCGAGTTTGTGGTGGATCTCATTTCATTTTTTTGGTGGTCATAATATTTCCACATGATTAACAATTCTCCTAAAATGGAAATAGAGGTCCATTTACCAGATCCCCCTCTTTCATTTTGGAACCCTTGGATAATATAGATGATATGTCACTTGATTGGTCACTTTAATTTTTCGGATAATAGTAGTGTAGTATTTTACCGAGTTTATCCTCATATATGTGTTCGAAATGATTTTTTTAATGTTTCCTGTTTATTTTGGATGGATTTATGTTAGATACGAATTCATGAATAAACAACATGTTGTATTTGAATCATGGGTGGATTCCTATTTAATATGAAATAAATAGGGTCATCAGCTGTCATCATGTGGTCGAGGGCTCAAGGATGGTCATTAGTGGGGGGTTCGAGTACTAGTGTTCCTTGGGATAATGGTCTGAATGATCAAGTTCTTAGTGGAGAATCCATAGATGATCCCCCTTTTGAAAAATTATACCCTATGAATCATGATCCAAAAGTTGTGGATGCTTTTTGAAGACTCTAGTGTGACCTGAACCTTTAGGTGCAATGCTCATATGAGACATGAGTTTATGATGGAGTGTGTTGTATAGGAAATTTTGAATATACCAACAGTTTTCCCCATGCTGAATTATATGTGGAGGTAGTGCTGGTTGGAAATTATATCTCTTTAAAAGAGGGGACTTAGGAGAAAAAGCCTGAGCATCTTGGTTATGGAAATGTTCCTCATTAGTAAATGTAGGGTGGTGAAACCTTTGATAATGGTGAAGAGTTATTGGTAGAATGTGGAGGGGTGAAAAATAATATAAGTAAAATTATATATATTAATCTTTCTAAGAGATTTTAAGGTGTGGAGATTGATGGGTTGGATTGGGTTCATGATAGTGATTGGGCAGAGAACCTCAACGAAGATTAGGGAATCCAAATAGTAGAGTATACTGATGACTCTTATAGCCATTTTTTAGAATATAACGATGAATAAATATAGTGAAGAGGGATACCTAGTCCGAGGAGAAGGATGGTCTGAAGAGAAAATCGGGACATGGGGAAGTGTATCCCGATTAATTGGAAAATTTTGAAAGGGAACAAGTATAAATCCAACTTACCCAAACCAATGGAGACAAGATCTATCACAAAGGAAAACGACATGGTAATAGATTGTGATATCAATGTAATAATAAACAACATTCATGTTTTTAGTGACAAAAAGGACCAGTAGTGGAAAAGAGATCTATTGGAGGATTTAATGAAAATGTAGTAATGCTATGTAGTGATGAACTTACCTCCCAGCATGGTCAACCCTAACAAAGCTAAGGCTTTAGGAAATGGTGATCTATTAGAAATTATTGTTCAATCCATAGAAGAAATGTTGGAGGAATCTCTCCAAATTAATGGCACATAAGAGGATATGGATAATTTTAATGATAGATTTCTATGTGTGGTCATTAATAAGGTGAAATCAGAGTAGATTAACAAGAATGATCATAATTTAATAAGTAGACTCAATGTGGAGAAGATAAAAACGAAGGAGTACATTTAGACATTATGAAATATGAATGATTGGTTCAAAGACCTTATCATAGACTATATAGATTTAGAGTAATATTTCCTTCATTTGAAATTACTTATTAATAATGTGTCTAAATTACTTAAGTTATATTTTAATGGTTCATCTATCTCTTTAATTATTTTATGCTTTGTAATTTTTTAACTACATGGTTTATCAAATTAACATAAAAGAGTTTTGAAAACAAAATAGGTATTTTTCATTCAATTGATCAACAAGTGGATGGAAATAAATATAATGTGATACCTTATCATCCATAAATAAATGAGAAATATAGTTTTTCATCGCACCCTACCCATGATGCTTGGGTCCGTCATGACTCTTCCAGACATCCCATTCAACTTTGTGAACAAAACCTCCACACTCTGATGATGTGAAGGTTACAGTCTGTTGATAGAAATCAAAATGAGTTAAATAAGAATCAAGCTATTCCATTCCTATTATGATTTTAAACACTATCATCTTGAAAAAAAGACCCCATACGAAGTGACACCATCCAATCTCGAAGGGGAACTCCCTGATCTTGCTAACAACCTACATTATAATCCTAAACAGAGTGTATATTATCATGACACTAACAAAAAGCTTAAAATGTTCCATGTCCCACCATAAAATGAACTAATATATTTCTATGATAATAACTTCTATAAGAAATACTAGAAATATATTATAGGAGACTAATATTGTACCTCTCACTATAGACATCTCAGGGCTATACTCCTCATGTGTAGTCTATATGTAATATAGCTTTCCTGAAATATGGCCCTATAAAACAGACATACTACATAAAGCACTCCCACTATGTTATCACGGTTCAACTAGAAGCTAGCTACCTCATCCATGACCACCAACTCTGACTAAATGATCAGGACCACTCTAGATCCCAGCATGTTTCAGATATGTAAATACCTCTCGTAAATATACAATCAAATTTAATATAATTATAATAACAGTGGGAGGAAAGGTCATGTATAATCATTGTGCATGGCCCATCCTACACATTCATATCACTCAACTTGGTTTATATTTCACTAACTCCTCATATGTCCCTTTCTCCAAAATTGAGTACATAAATCAAAACTACCCGCACTGATATCTTGGTAGATATCCCCCTCACGATAACCACAAAATGGTGATTTCGTTTAGCTAACACTGAACTAGTGGGTAGATGTATTTTACTACCTTTCTATGTTCCCCTAGCTTCTATTAGGTTTTGTTTAGTAATAATCACCTAATTCCCTATATCTGTAATATTATTCAATCAATAAACATTCACCTAAGATCGAACAGCATAATTGAGACATTCCACGAAGCATCGGTCCCTCAATGAATAGTTATCAAGATAAATTGGTTCAAAATGTTGTACAACTGTAATGCATGATGAATACACTATAATAGTCATTGAACCTTTCTCCTAAAAGTCAAACTCACTGGTCCATTCATCTATTGAGGTTTCAAGAAAAAATAATCATAAAAATGAGGTTTCTCCAAATTGTGTCTCTAAGTTCATCATCCTGGTTATAAAAATCCTACAAATTTTTTAGATCACCAATAATAATATATATTTCAAACCTCACACTTCTCATAGTATGTGTATCTAGATGATTGAAAATCGATAAAATAATCTCAAGCCACATCTCATTAGCTTCTAGAATACCAAACCAACAAAACCTTTTAGGGTTTTTCTTCTTCAATGCATGTTTCATCTCTACCATAGACATGGAAGGCTATGGGACTCCCTAAACAATAATTATAAATCACATGAAACTCTAAGGTAAATAGGCATAAAACCCCATTTTTTTAATATTCATTGGTGTCGCAACTAGAACTATTGTAGGTTATACTGGTATCCCAAATACCACTACATTAATAGAATGGTTGTTGAAACCCTCAGGGTGCATGACCAGAGGTCCTCAAGGTGGCATTCATCAAAAATTCCAAACAATCACCTCTGTAATAAATCAAGTAACAGAAAAGTAATGGATAATGAAATAGGATAGGTTGAATCCATCCTATAAAAAATTCTCACCCCTCTGCATTCTCTTAAATCCAACACTTGGTAAAAAGGAACTGTTGTAAAAATCACCCGAGACAATACCTTCTACCCACTATAAAGTTGGATCAAGGTTAAGTTCCCTATTTTAAAAAATTCCATTTCATTTAAATTCAAATTTAATTTATAATTATTTTTTATGTTGAAACAAATGGGTTACAACTTTGGTCTATAATGTCCCATACACCTCACTATCTCAAGTGTAGAATCCAAGTAATTTAAATCATAACATGTACCAGTCCATGTGACCAATGGTCCATGAATAACAAATCCATAATTAGCTTCTTTGGATTTATTCTATAGCCTATGTAAAAAAACTATTTAGGTTATAGTAGGTACTCTATGTACCAATAATTCTTTTCAATTCCATGCATAAATCTTTTATCACGAAATAGGTACATAACACAAGGAACACATAACAAATTTCCTAGAGTTAAGAGATGCATCATATATGGAAAGGTATATACATGGTATATGAATCATGTATAGTGCATAAAATTATGCATGAGATAGAATCCCCCATATCATTGGGAAATAGTTAAATGAATAAACATATGGAATATAAAACATCAATTGTGTCTCCCAACGGTTGAGTCAAATCAAATTTAGTAGTTAAAATCCAAAAATGATTCATTATTCCAGGAAATTTTGTATTATCCTATTTTGGGGTTACCTACTCCAAATAATATCTCATTACCAATATTTTATTCATCCCCAACCTCATATCTCTTTTCCCCAATATAAAGATAGATAAGAAACTATCTCCAATTAAACTTAGTAAAATTTCAAACTGGATTCCACTTAACAGTGCATAACCCGTTGGGTCACATGGGCTCAATTGTGCCTCCATGTATGCTAGCGGCATCCAACATGAATTGAGAGTCCAATGTGGTATAGTGAGGAGACAATACCATCATAATCAGAATAATGTCATAATATCAAAATTAAGAAATCAAAAATAACATAAAATAAATCAAATATACAAGATAACATCCATATGTGTTTAATAATAAAAAACACAAAATAAGTGTCTGGTTCAAGATGATGACCATGTCATGTATTTATACAAAAAAAGAATTCAATACATGGAAACAACAATCCAGTATAATACATGTATCACAAAGGTTAAATGACGGTAAAGGAACTACCTCCACCGAGAATCATGATCTTTCATGGTCATGTGATCCCATTATCCTAAGAATAGAACAATCAATCTTCATACTATGATACTTTCCTCAGTCCTTAATTGCATCCATGAAGTCTGTTTGGGCACCAAATAGCAGCTTGAATAGGGTGTTAAGTAAAAATCATCAGGCCACCACCATTGACATCGACATTATGAACAGTCTATGTAAAAACAATAAATAGTGTGCAATATATAATACTTACAACATCAATGAAGGTAAAGAGTCAATAAAAGATGCAATACTATCTGATCTACCATTTTTTATCAAACACCCCTAGGATGGGAGAACCATAATCATGAAAGTGCAATAAAAATATATCTATAAATCATAGAAAACATTCCACAATGGCCATACTAGGAAATTTGTTATATAACATATGCATCGGCCTATTCCTTATAATGCAGTGTCAGACCAAAAAATGGTCAGATCAAAGATATAGAATACTAAGATAATATAATCGATTATATAGAGCCTATCTAGAGAAACTTGTTAGCGACTTCAATGGAATCTAAGGAGCATATCCAAAAATAATTTCCAATGCAAGTCCAAGATAACTGAATCCATTGGGAATAAATTCCCTTAAAATCCAATGGAATCATGATCCTCATCGATGAAATATCCCAAAATCCCCTACCATAATCAGGATCCATGTAGTAGAAATGTTTAAGGAAACATATGGAAATGGGATCCAACAGGTAGTAATGTCCTTGGAATTCAATGACATAATCAATAATCATTAAATTCATTAATTATTTCCTACCGATACATCATCCATGAGTTCATCAAATTCATTATAATATTTTCCATTTAAATCCATTTATTCAAATCATTTCATATTTACCCTTCATGATATCACATTCTATGGAGGAGTAACCTTCTCAGAATCATTCATTTAATTCCCATCCCATTATGATACGAACTAAATATAGGTGTCGAGATCACACTCACCCAATGAGGTGGTATTACATATGTTAGATACAGAGACACAACCCTTGGTTTTCCGAGGTTGGGGTTAAGAACCTCAAATTATCTAAAGGCACTGTGTGGGAAACCTAATCATGTTACAAAGAATATTGAAAACATATAATTAATTTTAAGGGGATCTATGAAAGTTATGGCATTTTGTACAATGGAAATAAGGATTGTTAGATACTAGAAATTAGAAAAAGCTATATACCACCTACTATATACTTGTGGTAGAACCATCATCTATTGTCATCTCCTAACTCAAGTCTCATTGGATGAAATATGAAAAATGGATTAATACCCTAGAAATAGAGAAAATTTTATTTCATCATAATAACTCTATTAATAAAAAGTGAAACAAATAAAGACTCAAGGGGAACATAGAAAATACCTATGTGGATTCAATGAGACAAATGGTATTTGATTCCGAGTCCAAAAGGTGTATTGGGAGAAAATCCTATCTTAGGATTGAAGAATATCTAAAACAGGAGTAGAATCTAGTGGTCAAATAAAAATTGGACGATGGGTTTTTATTTTAATTTAAATAATGAAAAATTTGTTAATTACAACATTTTAATTGGGTGAGATGGTTTGGTCTCACTCTTTTCCAAACTATGCAGCAACCATGTACCACTCGCTACCCTAAAAGGGAACCTACATGGTTTATCCTAAATATTTGAAAAACCATCCATAAACATTTCCATAAGACACTGTGGAATATCATTCCTCACATGGCCATGATGAAATTTTATAAAAACTATACACCGACCATTCATTTATCCTATGATAAAAACATAGGGTGTCCATTCATGGGGTTGTAGCCTATGAAGCATAGTTTTGGGAAACTATTTAGCCTTATGCTTACCTCTATCCAACCTTGAATAGTTACTCCTAAAAGTGCATCCTCGGTTCCATAGTTTATACTAACCATGTAGCCCACCACTTTTTTTAAAAATCAAGTTTAATGAACACTATAAAAGCATCAGATACCCCTTAATGAATTGTGGTTTTAGTTTTCACAAACATTAGTTAAATCTCAAGGTCATAATCTGGAATTAAAATGTTCCATATCTCAAAGGAAAACCTAGGATAATTCAAAACAATACACATAACATTTATAAATCTTATTTTTTATGATATTTACACCTTATATTATCTAATCATGGAATTATTATCCATTTTGTACCAAATTTACCAGAAAATTACTTTTTATGATTTATATATTTTAAGTTATTCGTGTGTTTCCCTCCCCACACTTATAAAAGGGAACCACTTCTACACCATAATTAAAAAAAGTGATCCCTCTAGATCCACCAAACCTATCCCTAAACCCATCCAAAATTCATTCATTCAATTCCATAGATTTTAGTCTTATCCTAAGACCATCCGATGAATGCTTAAAATATAAGGTAAAATATGTCTCTAAAACACGTTGATAATAATCTTACCCATCTATTTAAAAGGTTATTTTGTCCTCTATTACATCTAAATTTTTTATATCCATCCTAAAAAATTATTCCAGTTTAATAAATATTATTTATACTTGTTTTACTATGGGAAAAATATTTTCTACATCCTGTCCATCCGACGTGAAATGGAAGTATCGCTGGTGTGTACATGTGGACTACATTCTCCACACAATGATATGATTCATTTCCGATCAAAATAATTCATGATTTGTTTTTATGATAAATTTAATGTTTATATATTATATTTATGACCTGTTTTTTCTTTTTTAATGATAATATATTATCTAACTTCTTACCTTCCCATTTGTTGGGAAATGACAATTTCATTCATGAATACTAGTGGACTAACACCACTATGAAGTAATGAAACACTTTTTTTATTTCTAATTTATATGGTTGGTAATAAGGATTGATTAAATGAATGTATAATATATTTATAATATATTAATGATTTTTAAAAATTGATTTATTATTTTACTTTCTTTGTCTCTGTCGATCAAAATGTTGAAATATAACTTCTGTGCCTGAGAGAACAACAATATCCATAAAGTGTGGTAATTCCTTTTTCATCATTACCTTTTATTATCATTTTTAAAAGTGTATATAATGAATAAATAGGTTAATTATGATATGGATTAACTTATATATATGATTAAATGATTACTAATATGCAAGTACAACAACAACAGATATATAATTTACATTCAATGAGGGATCTATATCACTTAGAAACAATGATTTTAATGGAGAATTATTATTAAATATGTGTTGTAATGTTATTGGTGGATCATAGATGATATTATAAGTATTCATATAGTTATTAAATGTGTGTAATATAAATTTAAATTTATTATACAAGAGTTTAAGGAAAATTTCTTGGAATGATAAATATGAGATAAGGGGTTTTATCAGAATTTAATCCTTTTTAAGATTGTTTAAGTTAAAGTTATCATTAAAAGAATTATTTGATGTTTTTATCATAAACAACATATGATGCATTATTACCTATTTATTTATGGAAATTTCATGCTTTCATCAAATATCATCTCTCTAACTACCCAAACTTTTGAGGTCCTCCATCACCTGAAGAAGTGGGAGGATGTTGCTACTTGAACACCTGTGTTAGATCTTCCATAGATGGGGAAGGATGTAGTTCTACTTGAATAGTCTAAATCATCCTCATAATACATTCATAGAACTGTGCATCATCACCTTCATCTGTTATAACAGCCAGTTCCATGACTGGAATTACGGGAGGATCTACTGGTAGTTCCTGGTCTACCAGTTCTGGTGTTTAATCACCACCCAATAATTGGCATACATCTAGTGTACGTCTTGGTGGAATTACTCTAAATAGTCAACCGCACACCTTAGTTAAATATTATCATGGAAAACAACTTAGAAGTGCTAAAATGGAATATGAAAATGAAATCATTCATGTTTTACAAAAAAGGGTTATATGGTGTTTCGAACCACTACATTTTGTGTTCCCTTAAGCCTTAATATGGACATGTACATCTGCCACCCTGTTCATGAAACACCCCATACACACGGCATGTTCATCATAAGACACAATTTGTACTTGAATATCTCCTCATTTCCAAATACTCCTACATGGCTAGAACTACATGGTTTTTCTAGTGTAGTAATATACAACATGCACACTCTATACACGACATGTACAATATAAGTTTCATCCTCCCTTTTCATTAGTAACACAACCGAATACACAGTATATTACTACAAGGTGTTTATTATCATGGAACAACATGTACAACCAATGTTTCATCCACCTATTTCATTAGTTACACAACTGAATACATGATATTTTACAGTACGTCGTGCACTCATAGTACACGACATGTTCTACCATATTTTTATCAACCCCATGTCTATGCTCACACAGTTAGTCACACAGATAACAACTATATGGCATGAACAATGGTACATAGCGTGTACTTAAGAAAAGTCATTTCTTCTAGAATAGAAGATCAAATAGTGTGTGTTCATCACATCACACACCGTATTTTCTGGATTTTCGGACGATAAGCCTCCAAAATATCTCTAGAACCCATAAAAAATAAAATTTACCAAAGAATGGCATGTTCCAATATGCAAGTTCCCATTCTCCCTACGAATCAAAATTTTACATCCTAAATTATATAATATTAATATTATTCAATTAAGGTTTATTCATAATCCACTAAATTTCAATCGAAGAGGGCTCATAACACCTCAAGGACCAAAGCTTGGCATCCATCGAAAAGGAACTTTACATATACCGATAACGAGTCATAATATCAGGTATTTTTATCAAGAAATCTATCACAACAACATGCATATCTAGTAAAACAACTATCAAAACAACATGAAATCAGTAATGCACCCTAAATGGAATGGAAATAATGCATGACATGTGATCTCTAGAATTTTCTTATATGATGCATGAGATGTCATTCCATCATCTCATCGTGTTCAAAATAAAATAGGACAACAATGATATCTATCACAACAACACAAAACAAGTTCATCACACAAATTTGAAATCGAATAAACTGTAATAGTAAAAAATAAAAAAATATAATTCAATTTCTACAAATTTGGTTCTTTCCAGTTCATGGGTTAGCTACTCCCGGGCTCAACTAATTACCAAAATTAATTTACTTTCTATCCATTTCTAATGTTAGTGAAGATTAATGAAAATAATAAAATAAAACCTCCTTTGATGCCACCTTCTAATATCCCAGATCTGGGTGTCGCCCAAAGGTTCCCCGAACCCTGTCGGTCACATAACCTCAAGAGCATTTCCCCTAATGTAAGAGGCTTCTGACTAGAATCAAGTGATAAGGTGTGGTGTGATTATAAGGAAACTATGGCCTCATTGGTAGAGTATACACAATAGAAAACAAATAGTAAACAATAGAGGAAGTAGTAATATCATACAACCTAAATAAACAATAAATGACTGAAATTAAATCAAACAAAAGACACAACGTATATATGTGATGCATAACATTTGTATCTAATAAAAAATCCAAAAAAGTCCCAATGCTGGAAATAAATACAAAAAATAAAGTATAAAAGATATAATTAAATGCATGCATCATCCCAATCATCATCTTGGTTCAATGATCTCCAGCTCCAACAGCAATCAAGTACCTGATGAAGAAGGGGGATTATCATAAACTACACCAAAAACCATATAATCTTCCTTGGTCCAAAAGCATAGCAAGAATAGAGTGTGATAAAAATTACAATAAAAAACCACCTAAGGATCTATGCCTAATTGTTAGTCAATATATAAAGTATAATTACTAGGAATATTACATATACCAATGCATATATACAATAATTTTTCAGAAAACTATTCGAATTGGTATCCTTTCCCAATGGTTTGTAAAAACCATTGGGAATGGCCACTTAGAGAGAAATTTTCCCAATGGTTTGGAAAACACATTGGAAAAGAGTGTGGATTTCCCAATAGAATAACCAAACTGTTGGGAAAAGACCACATTCAAACAACTTTTCCCAACAAACCGTTGGGAAAGGGTATGGCTTTCCCAATGTTTTTTCCGAACCATTGAGAAAAGCCATCTTTTAGACCATTTTTTCCAATGTTTTTTCAAAACTGTTGGGAAAATCCATATTTGAAAAAACATTTTCTAATAGTTTGGAAAAACCGTTGGGAGATCCATACCTTTTCCCAATGGTTTTTCTAAACTTTTTGGGAAAAAATGACAATAATTCCATCTTTCCCAACATTTTGGAAAAACCGTTGGGAAGATCCTACATTAACACCACTTTTCCCAATGGTTTGGAAGAACTGTTGGAAAAGGGTATGGATTTCCCAATGGTTTTACCAAACTGTTTGGAAAAGCCCATTTAGATACCACTTTTCCTAACAGTTTGGAAAAACTGTTGGGAATGGGTGTGTACATATCCCAACGGTTCTCAAAACCATTGGGATAGGTACCCTTATATTTTATGAATTCTATTGTCAAATATCATCAAATAAATTAATATATAAATTAAATATATATATATATATATATATGTATCCAAATATATTCACAAAAGGTAATTGTAGGATAGTGGTAAATTGTTTGATATAAAACCCACAAATTGTGGGTTCAATACCCCATGGTAACTTTTTTTAATTTACATATACCAATGGTTTGGGGACCATTACCAATGGTTCCAAACCATTGTTATATGTAATTTTTCCATTAGTGTAAGAAATGAGCTGAAATGAAGCAATAAACATGGAAGTAGTCTAAAATAAAAAAACATACAGTTTTCAGTTACATTCATTTACATTTATTATTCAATCCATTGAAACATGAAATCCTGGGATTTTGCCTAATCTATAAGTCTCCCTAGTGTAATAGTAATAAAACATATGTCTTGGTAGACAATCTAAACAATCAAGTTATATCGAGTCTAAGCTTGTGCTTTGGCTTGGTATACTCATCACAATAATTCAATAATTTATAAATAACCCTATGGGAATGATCTCACTATGTAACCAATTTTGTTTAAAATAGCACCAATTCATTAAATAAATACCCTCTTGGAAGCTCACATAGTCTAACCCCTTTGGTCTTAAAAAGCTCTAATCATTTATAATAGCCACCTGGGCAGCTCTCGTGGTCAATACCACTAGTTCATAAGGGCATCAATAAATTTTAAATGACCACCTGCGCACCTCTCTTGGTCTAAACCCCCTGAGTGGATGACCACCTGGATGCTCTCATAGTCAATACCCCTGGGTCAACATAATAGTAAAACATACATAAACGACCCTACCTCAAGAATATCTCGCAGTAATATTCTCCTTTTTCAAACATATATAATGCATATCATAGGCATCTCATATAATCAAACAATCTCTATCAAAATCAAACAAGTCATGAAAAACAAGTTAAACCTCATAGCCAACCTAGACTAAACGACCATAAAAAATTAAATAAAAAAAATTCAAAAATGGGGTGTCTCATTAACAATGTATTTATACTTATGCATTGGAAACAACCTTTTATCCATCAATCAATCCATAATAGGTAATAAACATGACTAATTTACAAATAAATAAATACCCCAAACATGGGTACACAACACTTTTAGCATATATAATCTAAGAAAACAAAAAGGAACAAACAACCTAACATTATGTAACACAATAGATATAGTTGAAATTTTCCCCTTGAATCGGCCTAGATCGGCGTAGACATACAAATAGGCAAAAAATGCCCAACCTTGAATAACTCGCGAGAAATGAGGAATCAGAAACAAAGTATCTATAGTAATTGAGAAATCCCTGGGGGGATTCGTACACACCCTACTATGTCTCAATCAAGGGTCGACTGGAGAAGTGGGGGTGCGATCTTTTTTCATCATTCATGAGTGCTCCTGTATGAAACACTAGAATAAGAAGTAGGTTCTGGACATGAGATGGGACCCCACTCCAATGTATCAAAAAAACTACATGGTGTGTTAATTAATTGTATATGTAGGGTAATAGCCTTAACTGGTCCCTAAATTAAGCAGTCTTCTAGGTCATCACATAGCCATGTACTGGCAGTTACATAGCATGTATGTGGCTGTATGCAGAATGTTGGTACATGGTGTTTACTCATATGTACACGGCATGTACTTATAAAATCTCAATTTCATTCTTTTTCCTAAAAAACATCCTGAAATCAATATCCAGGTTCTTTCAAATATGAATGATATTCATGTTTTGGTATATCGGGGATGCCTAAAAGGGAGATATTCATCATGTTTCACATAATTTTGTTAAATGATCTTCACCCAATATATTTTCATAGTATTTTGTCCAATTTGTTTGTGGAAAAAACACTTTATAGGACTTCATGTGATATGGATTTTATTTTTTGTAGAATCTAGATCATCTCAAAAGTCATTGAAATGATATTTCATGAGGTTACTTATATGATACTCTTTAGACCTGCACTTTGGGATGTGGTGATAAAACATATTTTTTTATCAACTAAGCTAATACCTGTCAAACAAAACCAAACATAACAATCCATAATTACAATATCAAAAACACATCGTGAGAGATTTACATTAACAAAACATTAAGGAATAGTGTTTTTTATTTATACAAACCCTTTACTAAAAATACACATATCATTCCTATAAAATGGATTTGATTCCATTAAACAATGAATTAATTATATCATGATATGTATTTAAAATCTCATAAACATTTCTTCCCACATGTTACCTATTTTGACATATCAAACACAATACATACACTTATAACCTATAAAAATAAAAACATAAGAAGGGTGAGGTAAAATTATTTGTAAGGGTAAACATACGTAATGAAAATATAATATCCAATATGAGAGAAATATAATCATATGGGTATAAGAAAAATAATAGTGTACATGTAAACACCCTAATAACATAACGCCTAATAAAACATGGATAGTAAGTCATAAATAATAACATAAAGATTTTTCTTAAAAATGTATATATGATATTATATTTGAATTCGGATAATGTGGTTGGAATATAAAACAAGACATCATAAGAAATAGTAAAGGCTCGCTGCTAAGATAACATAAAAAATTAGAAAAAGTCTCTTTTTAAATTGGGTTAACACCCCATTACCTTATATGTTATCTCATGAGATAGAAATTATTATTCAATCCATTAGAGGGATATATAAGTTTAGTTCCACCCACTAAAACAACATATGTACATGCATATGTGTGACATATAATAAATGTTTTATAATTTAATTGATAAAAAATAAACACAACAATGAAATGGGATTCAATAATATTTCTAAAAAAAATAAAATACCATCCAAAAAAATAATATGGATATTACCATTAGGGAATATTCCCATGGGATAATTAAAAAGATTACATGATATTTACATATATGAAAAATTATTTTAAAATAATATTGGTTACTTAATGCTTTCAAATGGTATCACATAAGATGTGATGAAGAATTATATTATTTGGTACTGACAGTTCAATATACCAAAGGAAAAAAAGAAAAATAATATAATATAAGGGGTAATAAATGAAACAAAGCTATAATGTAGATAGATATTTCACATATTGGGAGTAAAATTGAATCAAAATTATTTTTTTAATGATTTTTCAACATTAATTTAAAATAAAACTAATATGTCACCACAAAATTCTTTTTTCAAGAGAGTGAAAATAAAATATTGAAAAAATGGATTTTAAAATAATTCCATATATTGAATCCTTGAAAATTAACTGAGATAAATATAATAAATGTGAATTGCAAGATTAAAATATACATATGTTGAATAATATTTCATTATTTGTTCCTCTAAAAAATTAACCATTATTTTTCAATTTTTTTAATAGAATAGAAATATAATTTACATTTGAAAGCCATGAAAACATGAATATAATACCTCATGAGAAAATGGTTTGAAAATTGGGGAAATAAATTATTGCAGTAAATGTTAAAAATGTGTTCCCTTTAACACTTTTTCTATGAACATAAAAAATGTCCCATTAAAAATACATTCAGTACATTTATTTTAAACCCTATTAAAGAAAGTAAAATATATTTTGAAATGACAACAGTTGATCAATTTTTTATGATATTAACATCTTAAAATAATAAAAAATAATATAGACATAGTGGGGAAATTTTAATAATTTCAAAAAAAAACAATGTCCTTTTAATTTATGGGAATCATTTTGGATGAATTCTGAACCATAGGGAAATAAAATGATAATAAGTTGTTTGAAACCAAAAAATAACCATACAATAAAAAAATAAAAGGGTTTTTATATAAAAAAATTATTCAGGTTAGAAAATTTAATTAAAAAATCTTATAAAACAAGTGGGATTTGAAAATAAATCATTACAACTTTTCTTGTAAAGAACCTAACCCCTGTATCCTAGAGCAAGTTGTTTCATTATTGATTTTTATAATATACAAGAGATCCTATCCCAATGAACTATCTATTTCAATAGTCTTTCTATTGAATATCCACGCTGGAGTATTAAATTGCATCTAAAAACAAAAATTACAACATAGAGAAAAAATATTGTGCATCCTTTAACAAATTTACAGATTCCATCATCATATCCTTGGGAATGGAAGAAAATATTGGGTGTGAAAATATTCTCAACAAGTGTTTTGTAAAATGTAATCAATCATAAATCAATAATTTATAATTACTATTGTAAGGTAAATGACTAAAAAACACTCCATTAAATTAATTAATTGACCCTAACGAATAATATGGAATTTATAAGTGATGCTCAAAGAATTTAAAATACATAATCACATGGCCTTGAAGCTAACCCAAGGATGATATCAATGATGTTATGTTATAGATTATAATTATTTAATTCTCAATGAATTAAATTATTAATGTTATATATTAGGATCTAAGATATCATGATATCTATATCATCATGACTTTGTCCCAAGATAGTTTAAAATTATGGGTAAATACACATTTAATGCCAGATTACCAATTTTTTTCACAAGACCTATAAATAAATTTAGGGATATATAATTTTTATCACAACCCATCACTTAATATCTATTTAATTTCTCATTTATCTGCTGATCAATTTAATTTATGATTTATATCCTTTACAAATAAATGTCCATAGTGAATAAAGAATATGATATATCAATAATTCCTTAGTTTATATAACAACATTAATAGTAATGAATAATATTTAGAAATGATATATGACTTAATGAATCTTCATATCCAATATATATAATATATTTATTTATGTAAAATATAATTTACAATGATCTTGAGAAAGTTATTGTTTCATGGAAAAGCTAATGATTATAATAATTAATCTATAATGTTAATATTACAAATTTAACTCTTCATAAAGATCATACACCATCCATATAATGAATAAGGATGGTAGTTTTACAACATATCTGTTGTGTAGAATAATTAAAATTAATGGGTTGTTTTTTAATTGAAATACCATTAAAATATCATTAAAATCATTCTTGCTAAAAATATGTTTTTCACATTGAAAGTCACCTTTTAAAAATATTTATTTTCAGATTAACAGGAAAAAATATCATTGGAAAGAATGTCTTATAATTGTATTAGAAGCTACAAATAAATGAGTGGTAATGATAGTGGAAATATTATTTTCATGCTGAGTATGATAAAAAAATGATTTCATTCACATTATCGATTAAATGTTACAAAGTATTTTGTTTAGAAAGTGACAAGAATATTTCCTATTAAACCAATTTCTAAAAATTAAAAAATATGTGAAAATATAATAAAAAAATCATAGGATAATAATAAAAATATTTTTTTAAACATTTTTATTGAAGAAAAATATTTTCCCAGCAAAAAGTGAAATAATGTTTTATTTTATTAAAAAAAATCTCAACCATTTTATTTACCAAGGAGAGTGAAATGTTTCTATTACATGAAAATTTTATTATAAACCATTGGAGAATAAAATGAAGTAGTTTTCATAGATAATTTAAAAAAATACTCCTTCACATAAATTTAAAGTGTAAACAATATTGAATAAAATAATATTGAAGCATAAACCCTTACTGCTTGGGTCACATTTGAATCATTACCCCCATGATTTTTTTCCAAATTAAAAATTCAATACCATATATATAAATAGATTCATTATATATTCTATTTACATTGTAGTAAATGTACCTCGTAAATAAATATGTGTATATTCTGAAATACGTCTCAATGGAGTGGATGATTGATGGGTGAATATGCTACAATGATCATACGGTTGATGTGATGATTATAAAATGAATTGATTATGGGTATAAAAGGTAAATACACAAAATATTTTTAAAAAATACTATATAATATTATAAAATTCATTACAAACCTAATCATATAATATTAACTACAATGAAAATCAATAAAACCCAATGTATAGAAATCGAGTTATGCAATTCCTTACCACATGGTAACATTCAATTGAAATCACCATGGATTAAATAATTAAAATATAGAAATAAAATTACATGAATTATAAATGATTAATTATATTACATGTACAAGGGATAGTTTATACAACATATAAAATAAATTATTTCATAACATTAAAACATGCCTTAATAAATGGAAATTGAGACCAAATCATTTACATCACATTTTTCATTATTTATACATGAGTTAAATTCTTTTATAATTATTATAAAGAATATATTAGTTTGAAAGTTAAGAATATTAGAATTTATAATACCATATATGATCTGATAAGAACATATTATCATCAATTCGTTAATACTCTTTCTTTATAACCGTTATTTTAGGTGTTAACCACATTGTTTTTTCTTGCATGTTTAGTAATATGAATTCATATTCTTGTGCATATGATATAAATCCATAATCAATAACAATAAATTAATGTTATAAATATCATATTATTTCATTGGATACCTTTTTAGAACCATTATTTAAATTTGGACAAGGATAATGAATGATAATTATTTGTGGAGATAGTATGTCATAAGAACCAAAGGAAATAATCACATTCCCTTAATGGGTGGAAGGTTAATGAATTAGATGATTTATTGATTTTACATAATTAAATAAATTTCTTATTTCTCATATATATTCATAATTTCTATAATTTTAAAAATCCATGTGTTTTTCTTGTTGAAAACAAAATACATTGGTTTGTGAGGTGGTAGTCCACCATACACACGAGTGATTGAATTGTTTCCCATTTTTTGGAGATGGAGATGGATAAATATTTTGGAATAAATATATTAAAATATAATTATATGTGAGATATAGGTGTTATTATACTGGATTTTTTGATATATAATATATGGGAAAAAATAATATTTATAGAAGAAAGAAACTTAGTGAAGGCAATTATCTTGTCTTATAAAAACATCCACTGGATCTATTACTAATGATCATAGATTTGGTATTTTAGAATGAAAAATTGCTCAAGATTTATAATAATGATTTTGGGTATATTTTTTCAATGGTTTTTTTCAACATAAATGGTTTGATATGTTTAATGTAGTGGTGGGAGTTGGCTCTGTGTGGAGGGTTCGAAAAGGCCACACTGGGGAATTCCCTTAGAAAAACAATTAAAGTGACTTAAAATGTTATAAAAAATATATTTGAGGGATTTAATTTTAAATTTACACTTCAAAAAAAAAGGAACATCTTGTAATCGTGATATTACCCTATCCCTAATTTTAACTTACTTTTACCATTTTAATATTTACCATGGTAATTGGTTTTTAACATATTAATTTGACATTTAGTCATAAAATAAAATTAACCAAAAAATATATTTTGAAAAAAATTATTCTTAATAATAAATAAAATTTTTCAAATAATAACAATTCTATGTCTGTGGAAAATGAATTTTAAAAAAAGCGCATGTGATGTGAAATCTAATCTTTTAACCTAATAGTGATAAATAAGTTTCACTTTTTTACATGTAATTATTATAAAAACATTTTATATAATATTAATTATTCATATTCCAAATACTGTTGCAATTATATGAATTTCGTTTCCTAGAATTTTTATAATATAACTTAAAAATAAACCTGCAAGTGCGATGAAAATCTTTTTTTCCAAATAAATATTTTCTGAAAAAGGTATTTAAATTAAAATTCATAATTAAATTGATTAAAATTAACCTAATGTGATTAAAAATATAAATTTACTATTATTAATATATAAAAAAATTAAATTGAACTGTAACTTTTTATAATCTTTAAACTAAATGTTATCTTTCAATAAAAATCAATATTTATCACTACTCATCAAAAAAATCTATTCTCAAAAAATTATAAAAAATGGAATCTATGATAATTTATACACAAAGATTTCAAACAATAAGGTCAAATTGTGAAATATGTTTTCTAAAATTAGTCAAAAACCAATTTTTAAATTAGTGCGCAGAATGTGGCGAAACAGTTTTTTTTGGGAAAATAATGTTTTTACAGATAAAAATTGATTTATTTTTATCTTTAACGTAGAAAATATATTTGATAAATGATAAAAAAATTATTGGAAATATAATATATAAATTTCATTAAAATAATTCATTGATAGAAAAGAATTATATATATTATGATAAAATCACATTACTGACATGAACAAAATTGTTTTTGTTATAAATATATAAACGATATACTTTTCATAATTTAGTTAGTATTATTAATATTTCATAATTTAATGGATTTTTTATAACATTAATAATTAAATAATATATTTTATATTTCTTTTATGCTTGGTGTTGTAGTCTGTATATGCTATCGAACAAAATTTTCTTCTTTGATAATCTTGTGGTGTTACATTCTGCCCACATTCAATAAATTTCATCATAATAATTTATACATTATCTTATAAATTAATTTTTTGATATTTGAAAATATATTTATTGAAAACCCATTTTGAAAAGGGTTAATAAAACTTTTTCTTAAATTAGTGAAAAGGGAATATGATGTTCTTTTGGAATAAATCATAATTAAGATTCCATGTAAGAGAACATTTTTGAGAAGTTAACATATAGATATGGATGAAACATGTAAATTATAATGGAGAGTTATAGAGCTAATGGATCTCATTAAAATGAATGATTAATGTGAATTTAATGCCAGAAAATCCATAAATAATTTATGAGTTAAAAGACCATTGATTCATTGGATATGAGGGTAATAGGATAAAATTTTTGGTTCAAGATATTTTCTTGTAGTTGAAGGATCATTTTACAATGAAAATAGATTACATCAATAATAAATATATACTTCATATATTTCTATTTTCATATGAACAATTTTATCCTTTAGTTGTGCTTCAATAAATTTTCACATTACTTCTTTCTCCAAAAATGAATATAAATGTTTAATTTTTATTATTATAGATACTCCAAAATTATCATTTAATGGATTATAATATCTAAAAAAGAGTTATAAGTATTTTAATATGTCTCAAAATATTTTCCAAACCATAAATTTTTAAAACATTTTATCCAATATATTAATCTCTAAAACTAAACTGTAACACCCAAAGATATATTTAATATATATCAATCTATTGATTGAAGTAAAAACAATATCATATTAACTAGAACATCACATAGGATAGTGGATGGTACTATAACCTTTTCACCCTTCAGTTTTTGGTTAAAACACCCTGAAACGTTTCTATTTATGATAGTTCATCTATGAACATTCAGGATTCTCTTCCATCTAAAACAATATTAATATAATTCCAATATATTTTAAAAATAATAATGACTCATAATTACCAAAACATCAAAGATAAGCTCAACATTAAAGGATACCAATATCTTTAATCCTATGAAAAAAATGTAAATACATTCATACATAGATAACTTTATCACTACAACATATACTAAACCAATGGGTTGAATTAAAAAATTCTCATGAAATATCCTTCATTTTGAATAACTCCCATTACATAAAATCTAAAAAAAGTTGTTTAATACATTGAAATTCCGATCAGTCTTAAACTCATAGCCCCATTATGGTATACATTACTCTTTATTTAATCTTACGTGAAGATATATATGCTTCTAATTCTAACACAATCCATTGATGTTTCAAATTTCTGATAACCTAAATACCATTTTTAATTATAGTTTTATAATATTTTTCTAGAATCAAAATACATAAATACTTCCACACATTTACTCCAATCTTTGATATATCATGGGTCCTTCCATTTTCATTTATTTAACAATTTTAAGATGTAATTGACTTGGATAATTCATAGGTTCCCCACATTTACTAGAACAAACTATAAATAGATCTCAAGGATGAAATTTATTTAAATTCATTGGGCACCTAACTTTTTTTTCAATAATTAGTTTCCCCCTTACCTTACTTTGCACACACACACACAAATTCCCTTGTTTCATTGAGAAATTTTCTTGGATGTCTCTTTCTATATTTATGACATTAATAAAATTCATTGTACTTTCATCTATGGTCTCTATAATGTGTGCTCTTAGTAAACTCCATCATCCTATTCTCCATTTAGTCTAAGAGTTTGTTAATATATATGATTTTAATCATATATTGAGATAAAATATTAGGCATAATGACAATATCTTTCTCTCTGGAAATCATGAGATTTTTTTCACATAATAATTATGTTCTTCATCACATTTAGCATTAAAATCAGTCAACCCATTTCATGTCATTAATTAAAAATGAATATCAAGGTATGATAAATAATAATCATGATTGTGAAAAATAATTGAAATGATATCTATTGAATGATAACTTCATTTAAATATATGGATCCTTAGTTTAGTCACTGCTCATTCATTATCCTTATATATTAAAATCCATCATGATGGGTAATATGTAAAATGTGAATTATGCTAAGAATACCCCCCTGGGCTTTCATACCAAGCCAGTATCAAGGCTCATTGTTGTGTACTAAGTTATGATTATGTCAAATACAAATTATCCATTTATAGTGTTATTACCACTATGTAAAACTATTCCAAATACAAATCTACTTATAATATTCAGACCATGATTTATTTATAGGAAATCCATATAATCCCTACCATAAAAATAGTAGTATATTATCCTATATATATAATTATACTCAAAATCATTAATTAAGTTGTATTTTCTAATATATGATTCACTAAATATAATTCCCAGGGATTCTACTAAACATCCCTTTAATATAAACTATGATGACCTTGAACCCAATTTCCTATATCCAATGGTTACATTATTAATTTTTTCTAAGATAAAATTGATCTCATCCAAAAGTACTGAATTGTTTATGAGTCTTGGTAAAATAGATACACACTTGAGTCTTCCATTTAATTTGAAAACAGAAATTAAAAGATAGTGAAAGTAAATATTATGTATCCTTGAACTCATTTAATGATTCTTTATTAATATCCTTGGGAACAAAAAAAGGGGGAGATCAGATAATCATTATGGGTTATCTATAGAAGAAGCTTTCATTTATCAGGATAGCTTGGTATGTAACTAAAAAAATCCATTTAATCAATAACATGAGCATGAAGAATAATATAGAAGGAACAAATAATGATCAAATAATGGATTATAAATAATCACATGATCCTCAAGATAATCCAGGGATAAAATGAATGAATTAATCTCATGTATAATAATAGATTATTTCTCAATAAAGGAAATGCATAATATTGGACTTCATGATCTAAGGCATAATGATATTTATATTGTCATGACCATTCACCAGTATTGTTTAAATCCATGTGAAAAAAATCATTTAATTAAACCTTAATTATTTAAATCATGAGACATGTGGATTCACTGAGGGGCTATATAATTTTGGGATATACCCATCAATACATTTCCTATTCATTCCTCAAATATAAAATGAATGATTTAATTCATGATAAATATTATTTATCAATTAATGTTCACATCAAAAAATGAATAGAAAAAATATATATAACTCCCTATAAAATCATATAACATTCATGTTAAGTCACAATATGTATAAATTATATGTATTTTAAAAAATAATAATATCCATGATATGAAATATGGATATTTAAACTAAATTTAATTTCTAATGGTTTAAATAAATTTAATGATTCAAGGGAAATTTAATGAGTAAAAACCTTAATCAAGAAAGTGAATTTCAATACATTCCCTTTTCAAACTGATCATAAACCATTAAGAAAAAAATAAGGATAATATCAATATAACATACCCAGAGTGGAGTACATGTAAAAAAATGTTTTGTAGTAGTTTATGAATATAAACAACATAAAAAGAACATTAAAAACAATTTTCTAGAAAATATTCTATTTATAATGAAAATAAATTCTAAAAACTAGATTTATCTAGAATATTTGGAAACCATTTTCCATGAATATAAGATTTTAAAAATGAAAGTAAATATTTAAATAATTGAGCAGTCATTATTGTGGGAATATTCCATTCATAGTGAGTATGTTAAAAATGATTCCTTACCAATTTTTAATATAAATTTAAATTAAAAACTGTTATGTTTAAAGAAATAATATTACCTTTTAATTTATTTTTATAAAAGGTAAAACATGGGAAAAAATTAATTCAATAAGTCATAGGGTAAAATTAAAAACATTCATGAAATAATCTTCAAAAACCATAATATGTAAGAAAAATTATTTTTGACTGAAGAGAAATATAATGTAGTAGTTTCTAAAAATAATGTTTCTCAGTTATTTTAAGTACCAAAGGGAGGGAGATGGTACTTCTACATGAAAATTTATTAAACAAACATAGGTGAATAAAATTAAAGGGGTTTATTATATAGTTATCAAATAATATCGTTCAATGAAAATTTCAGAATAGAAAATCTCAATTAAATTGATATTGAAGCATAAACCATTACCACTTTGGTATTATTTAAGTCATAACCCCATGAATAAAATAATTTAAATTTAAACATTTGATTCCAATAATATAAATAGATTCATGATATCAGTCTTTATGATTGAATTGTATTGTATGATCTATCTATAATTGGGAAACAAGATACACAACGTCTACGGTAACTCTATAATTTTGTTATAACATTATTTAATATCGAGTTTTATTTTTTTTAAATGGGTGGATGTGAATATTGGATTTTGGTTGTGGGGGGTTTAATATAGATTAACATTCTACTAAAATTATATTTACCCTTTTTCTATCAAATAGAAACACCCCTTGACTCCCACATTTGTAGAGAACCACAAGCATGATTTCTAATAGCACATGGTCATTTGGGGCTTCAAAAATTACGAGAGATATGAAATAAAATTGTCCAAAAGGATTGTAGGTTAGGCTTATGTGTGGTAAATAATTTATTACCCTAAGGCTCTCTTCTATATTTAATGTAATTTTATGAATATTTCCCAAATCTAGATACATTATTGGTTATCCTATTAGAAATATCTGGGAATAAATATATTTTCATGCATAATGGTGTTGCGTTTATGATATCATCTATATTTATAAGAGGGATTCTATCAATTCCTCATTATTTGATAACAAATAGGGACAGATTGAGATTTTAATCCCTACGATAGGCACTCTAGAGATTACTATTGTCTAGGATGTTGTTTTGTATATTATATTTGTAATTGAACCTCTATGAGTTATCCTAAAAGTCCTATGAAGAAAGGGAAAAACCATATAGTTCATTTAGGAAATATTAGTGCATTATAATTTCATATAAAAAGGAAATAAATAGGGTAAGTCAAGAATTGGGTGTCGATATTGGGCCTTACGAAGGAGTCATATGTGTCCTGCGTAAATTAGGAATCAGAGTCCTTGTACTTAAGTTAGTACCCAACCCATTGATGGGTGGAGAACGTTAATTAATATATTTGAGGGTTATTAACATTATGTTTATCAAAATGGGAATGAATTATAGAAATTCATTGAGGTGGATGATAGTGGATTTGGGGATTTGAATCTTATTATTCAATAGGGATTACAAACCGAGGATTCCCTAATTGAAGGGAATTTAATGAGGATGGTGAAATGATCATTAAAAATCCCTAATATCACATGATGCATGATCTACTTGAGGAACAATACATTTTATGTGATTTGACACACTTCATATTTATTTGAGACTTATGAATTGAAGAAACAATGATGAATTTTTTTTAATAGATCACGGGGAATAAGATGGAATAATATATATCCTTCTTATAACATGAATCTGAGTCCTTGTAGTTTACTAGGGTTTGTAAAACATATAATGGATTAGGAAAAATGGAAGTCCCATAGGAGGTTGGAACTAAGTAATTTTTTTGAATTACCTATATGGATTCCCATTTTACATATCTAGACCTTATCCTTTAACAGATAAAGGGTGAGGAAAAGGTGATGTTTATATAATTTTCTTCAATTTCATGGATAATCACATGACATGAATGTGGTTTCTCAATTTCATATTACTTAACCAATCATTTCACAATGTGATGAGGTTACATGTCCAAGAAAGTCTACTAGGAATGGTTGACACATTTCATGGTGTCCTCCTGAAATGTAAGAGGAGTTTGAAGGGGTCTTCACATGATCTAAATTGAAAAGTACATGGGTGTTTAATGATCAGATATATCATGTTTTATGTCTATTACTTGATCAACCTGACATGCCAAAGGGTCATCGTGTGAATCAGATGAAAAGTGAAAAGGTATCGTCTGATCAGAGTTTCAATGTTCAAGGGTGCAATGTGATCAAATTTGACTTGTACGAGGTCTATCATGTGAACAAGATAACTTGTTCAGGGGTCAACATTTGAGTCAAGAGACATTTTTATAAATATTGAATTATCAGATCTTTTAGGTCCAAGGGTGTCACATGATCAAATAAGATATTTATTAGGGATATTTAGTGATCAAATATAATATTTCTAATGGATTTTTCGTGATCTAACAACAATATCATGGGGTATTGTTTTTTGATAAATGAACTAATAATGTGAAGATTATATGTTTTAACATAAAAAATATGTATCTTCCACTGAATCAAGATTCATTAATTTTTATAATTCATTAGAAAATGTCTCAATACTTTTTAGGGATTTCCTTATCGAATCACTGCATGATCTGGACAGAATTCTAAAGGTCATTTTCTTGATCCAACAAACAATCTAGATATCCTTTACAAGATCAGTGAACTGATCATTTGAAGATCATAACCTACATTTTAATATATTAATCCACCAATCAGGTTTACCAGGTGAATCTTCTTATTTTTTTGTGGTCCTATAATCCAAGAAGTTATCTCCCATCTATGTGTGTTTGTTTCATGCATCAATGGGGATTTTAAAGTCATTTCCTCCCTAAATAAATTTATTTTTACACAATAATTAAATATTATATCTTGTATTGAGTCAGAATAGATAGTGTTCACATAACTAATCATGTTTTTTCATGATCAATCCTTGTGTCAATAATGATTTTATTCTTCTTTTTCTTTATTAATTATGATAACATGGTCAATAATTCATTTTGTTATTTTATCACATGAATTACCAATGAAACTATCAAATGATCATCCAGTAGTGTTTCATGTGATCAATCAAGGATTAGAAACAAAATTCACAAGATCTAATAAACATGTATGAGATACTTTGAATGATTGAGTTCTCATTTCAATAGGCATTCGAGACAACTTATTGCACACATATGGTCCTTCAGAAAACCAAGATTTCTTTTTTATAGTCCTTCTGGATATCAAGATTGAAAATCAAAGGGACTTCACATTATAAATATACTGGTCAAGAAATTATAATGATCCCTTCACATGAAAAACATAGTAACTCTTTTCCTCTAAGGATCCTTTCATTTTCATATTTTTTGCATGATTTCCTTGGGTAATTGTCAGAATTATGTCTATCAACATGTCGCTTGATCAAAAGGACTCAAATGAGGTGATTCATGTAATAGAAAAGCATTATCTAAAATCCGTTATGGTATTAGGATGGTTTTCCTAAGAGGCTTTTAATTCTCAGTGTATATATCATGCAATTTATGTAACTGGTTACTGTAAATCTCCTAGGGTCATGCAAATCAATATTCCTATTGATGTTTATGTGATTTCTATTCTATTGTCGATTAATATACTTGTATTCATTCTTCTTATTTCTATATTTATGTGGAAAATAATACAAATGATTTGGGTGTTTTAGCACCGCTAAAATTTCCAATTCTCATTTTCAAGAGTCAAAAAATTCCCCCGCCTCTAAGGTTATTTTTCAAGGAACATGGAAATGATTCTAAGGAAGTAAATTCATTCCTAAGTACCTTGGGATTATATTGGTTGGTACTCCGACCATATTCGTTTCTTATAATAGATCATTGATATTCCATGAGGTTCCCTATTAATATAATGTAAGTGGATCAATTATTTACTTATGACACTAACCTCCAGAGCAGTAGGAATCCATCTCTTATGTGTGATTTCATCACTATACTATGTCATTTTTAATTTTTACATGAAATATTTTCGAGATTAATTCATATTATGTAATTGTATAAATATTTAATATGATTTCCTTGTATTTAAATATAATCCAATAAAACGAAAAACAAATAAAAAGTAATTCACTTGAACTATGATGTATACCTTTTACCATGGGGGGCTTCACGTAATTTACATAGATGTTATTTCATAGTATGATGCTTTCTAAAATTCACGTGACCTTTTCATAGGAATGTGATTGTGAACCATTTATTGGATCATATGATCATGATAAGATATATGTTTCCCATGTTCACGATACACAAAATTTATCATGCCATTGTTATGATGCCATAAATTTATTGTTTTTAGAATTTTCTGTTCCACCTTTTTTGAAAGAGTCCAACATTTCTCCAATACATTATTTTTATAGCATGAAATATATCGATTTTAACTCATGGACTATATCCAACATGATCACTTAGTGGGCTATAATTTCAAGGATTTACAATTATTGTCCCTATTATCTTTTCTTCTCTGACAACATGGTCCTAAAAAAGACTTCTTTCAAAAAATCTCTTAAACTATCATATTTCACAAAGGATACTATGTATGAATTTATTCTTATGGATTATTTTTTCATCCCTTAACCTAGCCAAAAAAATTTTGGTTGATATTTTCCATATTCTTTTGACTATATCTAGATGATCATCATTGAGTGAAGAAAACAAATCATGGAACTGTATTTGATGTTTTTTTACACATTGAACTACACATCACTGAGACTCAATGAATTTGATATTTCTAACCAAAAAATTTCTTAGATTGACATGAATATATTTTAATTCTCTTTAGAAAATCTAGAAGGTGGATAGTGTTCAAAATCTGAAATGTGTTGTAGTGGGAATTTTAATGATGAATGGGCATGACCATTTTGGGTTTGACTAAACTAAAAAAAAGTTTATGGTCAACTGCATACCATCCATCTCAACAAGGTTACATGAATCTCTCTATTGACCATGTACCATCAACTAGAACTCCATAGATATTTGACAATTATTTAGCATCCAGGAAAAAAATCTATTCATTTGACCCATGCAAATGTAGGAATCAACATATGGGATATTTTTCATATTGATGGAAGACATCCTATCACGGTTATGTATTATGAATTACTCCATTTCATGTATTACTAGGATGATCATGAAAAATAATCATCATTGACATGAGATATGATCACTATTATTAAGGATAACCTAAAGAATGTTTTGAAACTATTATTGATAATTTATTTTTAGGATTATATAAATGTAATTATTTATTAAATAATGAATCTTACAACTTTCATAAACCCTAATTGATGTTCTTATTGAAGGATTTTTGATAGTGTGGGTTCCTATTGGGACATTATAGAGGCCATAAAGTACACTTTATGGGGATATAAGGTGAGACCATAGGATTCTCCAAACATTGTTTTTGTGGGATTTTTAGAGATGTTCCAAAATAGATGGATTTTTCTAGTCTAGGAAGATAATTTGGTAATCCTAATCAGTATAATGGAGAAGGTATCCAATCTGTAGATGGGAGGACTCTCAATCAGGCTATAATAGTCTTCATTCATCTGTATCATCATCATGGTCATATTCAATATGAGAACAACCCTTACAAAATTAGAAAACCATTATAGTTTCTATTTGGATGAATATGTGAGAACTTCATGTGTCACATGTACTAAAACACTACGGAAATTCCATATTACCCATTTAATCCTATGAAAATGAATGTCTGAGAGGCCTAGGAAACACCATTATATACCAATTAGGTTTTCAAAAAGCTGTGAAAACATATTTGTTTCAAATTCACACTATACCTCGAACCCTGTATAATGAATATTGATGATGGTAGTGGTTCCATGTATGAGAGTTCGTATAAATATGCATTCCATGATGGGTATCTTTTAGATCATTTTGATGAAAAAATTATCAGAAACTTATATTACTCATATATAGGTTCTCATCAATTATACTACATTGATAAAGTATCTTCTCTCCAAATGTCTGGTGTATGGGGGAATTACATCCCATGATCATACATCAATCTTAGATAATGATGGATGATGAGGATACTAACATCTTTATTTTATTTTCACCACATATTTCTAATAATTATTTTCCCCCATAGTATGGTTAATACTGTAAGGAAACATATCCAGCATGTTAACGGAGCCAAATAGTTTTACATCTTCATAAACACTACGCATCTCCAAACCTATTATTCATTCCCTCAAGGGGACTAGTTCAAGACTTAGGAATCCCCATTACCAAATGACCTCATCACAACACATAATATTATATGTATGATGAATATTATGTTAGGAATCCATTTCCTTGGTACAATTAAGAAATGAAATTCCAACGGGAGGAGAGTTAGAGTATATCATTAGAAAAGGGTAACTAGTCCAAGCTACTGAATTTACATTTTCAAATTCTAGTTCATGTTTTCATTTGTGGTATTGGGTACCTCAATATGTCGTAAACAATTCTATTTATGAAGATAAAACCATAGAACATGTTTCCCTATATGGGATGACTCAAAGTATAATTTGGAACCGGATTTAGGCATTAATTATGAGGATTCCCTTTGAGGAAATTCATGGTATAGGGGAGTAACTCCACCATATTTTTAGTAAACTTATTGTTGGAGGATTAAATTATTATATCCTAAAGAGATCTCACTACATATATTTTTAGTATATATGAAATTTTATAATCATGGGAAAGAGTTTTGTCACATAGAAGACAATAATTTATTTCTTCAGTCTAAAAGGGATGTATATGAGGAACTGGATTAATAACATAAATAAAAACCATAGTTTCATTAACAAATTATTGAACTATTTCTTATGATAGTGGAATATGATTTTATCCTAGCTCATGAAAAGGATTATTTCTTAAAATTATTCATGTTTCTAGATTCCACTCATTAAGAGGATTAGGAGTTGTCCTTTATGACCTAAGATCCGAATTCACTAACAATGGTTGAGAAAATGGAGTAGGTGGCACTTGATCATTCAATTGAAAATTTTCACCAAACTCATGTCAACATGTTCATTTTATGATATAAGTTATTGTAATGATTTTTTGAATATCACCAGGATCCAAAGAGAGACTATAGACAATGGAAGTTCATCCCTTCTTTATAAATCATTAATGAAAAAGTCTATTAAAGTTTATATATTACTATAAATTTCCTTTTGTTCATCATATGTGTTGACACCTACCAAATAAACATCAAAAAATTACAATGAAATAAATATCTGAACAGTGGTAATAATTTCCTCACAATGCAAAGGAAGAAGAAGGTATCTGAGACCTACGAATCATGCAAGCCTCCAATGTACTCAAAATTTGTATGACCATCAGAATTTCACTTGATGTCCCCCCAATTTGCATTTGAATAAGAGAGGATCCTACATAATCTCTTTCGACATGTCTTACATATCTTGTAAAGGCTCACTGGGAAACCAGTGGCCACATGGAAATGACAGAACAAATTCCCTAAGGTTACTTAGTTTATATTTGGTAGTTCCCGAAAAACCATCCTAATATCCTTTTAAAATTGGATAAAGATACCCAGAATGTGGAAACCCCAAAAATCCTAAAGATCATGTATCTCATCAAAAAATTGAAGAATATTAACCGCTATCAACATTCATTAAAATTGGTATGACTTTTGATCCTTTGAAAAAAACAAAGGAGATAAAAAGGGAGGAGTTGGGAGGTACTCGGAGTCATAAAATACATGTCATGCCCCTAAAATGTTCTGAGAGACACTGTGAGGCCCTATAGACATGTCTGCCTCATATCATAAAATCCCTATTACTTTTCACTCTTTCCATGTTGAATTTCTTAGGTATGTACTGGCAGCCACGACAACACCTTTGGTTCTCCACGGATAAAATAGATGAGTTTATCCATGAAATTATTGAGAACACCCATATGATCTATATTGTTCATGTGACGCATCACCAAAAATAGTTAAAATGTACTCAACAACACCAATAAAAACATTCATAATCCCTGACCATGGTAATATAAAACAATCAAGATAAAAATTAGGGGGCCAAGAGCTATCACGGTCAAAAATTGTTTCTGCTATGCTAAGGTAGTATGTAGCAAGATCATGAAATATGTTCATAAAATTAAAATTGATCCCAAAGAGGCCCCTTTCAACACCATCCACTTCTCTCAGAGACCACTGGATTAGCCACCCTTTCCTTGAAAAATTTCCTCGAAATGGTATCGACCATATCACAGATACCATTCCATAGGCACTTTGATCACGTGAAGTTCCTTGGACATGTTATTATGAAGAAATGAAAGTCATTTGGAATTATATCACTATTCATTAAATTCACCATTAATTGGACATAATTAAATAAACTAATTTTTGATGGGAGGGACTCACAATTGCTGAAAATCAAGAAACACCCTTGAGAATAATCCATAGAAGAGACTCATGAATACGTGTGGGGCCAAGCCTCTTCGTCCACACTGTATTAGATAAATGAAAGATATGATGTAAAAACTAAAGAGAAACCAGTGTGGAGAGGCATATAAATTCACCACCCATCATGAAAAAATCATGTCTAGCATGTAGTTAGATAATCTCAAGTGAGAAGGTTTGTCTTTAGACCCAAGTACTAGAGATAATTTTTGGAGTAACAGATCACATGACTGACCAATCTTCTATTTTTTAATATACCGATGAACAACTAGAGTAATCATGCACCAGACATAAATAATATCATGTTATTGTTCATAGATAACATAAATGATCTTTGGTAGTATATGCAATGAACACCCTGCACACCCTCTAGAACATGTGAGACTCAAAATAAATTGAAACAGAATGAATCCAAGGCATTCACAATGTACAAATAAAGGATAAAGGTGGAATAATTAAAATAAATAAATGTTATAAAACCATCATGAACATTTTGATAATTTCCCATGACATTTTAATGCACTAGGACACGTCACCTATATCTCGTGATGCCCCTTCAATATATTATTTGGGTTATGCGAATGTTTTGAGACATATCAAGAGTGGGTTATATGGTCTTCCCTGACATACTACCTTATTATTATGAATGTACCTAGGTATGTTTTTACTAATACATGAAATATCCTTTTGATACATTTCCTGACACATGTAATGGTGCCTAATCATGTCAGTCGCATCCTGAAGCTATGTCTGGCCCTGTCAAGGCATCTCTCTTGATATCTTCTAAGTGAGTCAACTGTGACTTGTGATACCTTCCATAAATGTTGGTTGAGTCTCATATGGACTCCATGGATGTCATCCATGACATGTTAAACCCTCTAAGATAGGTCATACTGACTCAAGTGATTTCCTTCAGATTCATCGCATGACACATGTAACGGCGCTCGATCATGATAGCCAAGTCTTGAAGCTATGCCTGACCATATTAAGGAATCTCTTGCTATGTATCCTTAGTGATTCAACTATGACTCATTATTCCCTTCATACATGTTGGTTTAGACACCAAATTCCCTCTAGGGATATCATCCAAGACATGTGGCAGGCTCTGAGATATGTTATACTGAATCTCATGACACCTTCTATATGTGTTAGAAAACTCTCAAGATGACACCTAGGAAAGTCATATGGATATTGAATCATATTCAAGGAAATCGAATCCTTATCATGAAATAGAACTTAGTAATTATTTATAGGATACGTGAATTCCTATGGACAAAACAAATGGATCATATGGTTCCCCATATTATGTCATCTAGACACTCTCTGACATAAGAAGAAAGAAACCAGGGAATGTAAACTAGATAATAAATGCATGTTAGAGTTTTAAGAATAAAAGACCAAAGGGAATCCCAATGGTTTATAAACTTGTCCATACTTCTTGTGTAAACCCCTACCATATGGAATCCTCATATTTTATGCCCCAATCAAGGTAACTATGAGATATCTACTTTTTTCAAATAACCAAGATCCATAGGAAAACCTTTTTAAGTCCCAATCTCTACATTAAATCTTAATGGGGATATTATAAAACATAAGTCCCACATTCTTAATGAAAATAAAAAAATCATTTTACCTCCCTTGTTTATCACATCATTCATAGCTTACATGGGCTTATTGATTATAAATAATCATGTATTTCACTTTATAATCATCCACAAATGAAAGGGAAGCATTAGTGTGTAATCCATTACCTATGGTATAATATGATATAGCCAAACCAAATGGAAATGTTAGTATGTAAGCCCCAATATACTGAACAATTATAAATCTAATTACTCCTCTAACCAGGATATGTTGGGCATATTCCTAAGGGTCGGAGCTCAAATAATCATCCATATTGATGAAAACCCATGTATTCAATATTTCAAACATCATGACCCAATCTTTACCTTGGGATAATCTGTCTTCCACATCCCTTGGTGGAAATAGAAATCAACTAAAATATGATTACTCTAATTCCTTTCAAACTAAGGATACATTTGACACCTTATCAAGGATAGAGCTCTATATAAAACACCCCAAGAATAGCCCTAATACATAGTTCCCATATATATATATATATATATATATTGTTAGGATGATCATATATTCCCCCTTGATTCTCACACTGATCATAGCTCATGTGGGCTTAGGGTTTCATAGTGAATATCTCCTTAGAATCATGAATCTACACTAGCCAAGAAAATCCCTATATGTATACCCCAATGAGTGGGATGATATTAAAACCCCTCATATAAGGGAATCTACCTTTAGTCCATTCTGATGTGCATGATTGGATAATGTTAAATCTGATTCCTTTTTTAAACAATATTCATAGGACATCTCCTTAAGACCTGAGCTCAAATATATGTTGTCTCAGTAGCCACCCATATGTCAAATCTTCATGATGTAAAAATTAATGAGGTTAACAAAATCCATGGGTTTTTATTCCTATAATAAGAAGGATATACATGAGGTATCACTAAGGCTCAATTCATTCCTCTGAATATTAATCACCTCCATTCATGACAACATATTTCAAAGCATCTTGTTATACATCTTTATTATATATGGAATTTATCCACCATTAGGGAAATAGATAGAGAACCATGAATAAATATATATGGATTCATTAACGATACATCGCTTTCCATGGTTCATCGATGATATTTCCTTTATTTTCTTAAAAGGATAATTAACCAACGATCATTTTTTTTGGGTGACTGGTCCCATATTGGGATTATGAAGAGATTCTAGAACATGTATTAAATCAATAAGAGAGTCTCAGAGTATGAAATAATTCCCCTCAAAAGGGTGTGATGAACCCGAACTCTCATCCTCTAGATCAATGATAGTCACCAAGATTATAAAGGACTAAAAACCTAAAAGATCAATAGCCTTTGTAAACTAGGTCACCACCAAGCTACGAATGGGGAAACCATTGGTAGTTTATGGGAAAAGTAAAAATGGTATCATGATGTTCATGATTGTGCACAACATATCCCTGAATATCAAACCATCATGTGAAACCCATCCCCACCTTAAACACTGAAATAAAATAGTGAACTCGACATGAATATCTATAACCACAAAATTTGTTGTTATTTCCACTCAATATATTCAATTTTCCCTCATACACAAAAAGAAATGGCACTCGAGATGAACTTAAGAATTAATGAATGATCGGTGAATCATGTGTCAGGACATGTTGTTTTGAAAAGTTGATAAAAACAAAGTTGTAAGACCTTTATTATTGTAAAAACGATCCTCTATAACTGGGGTTCTAATAATTCCATATTCATTGTGAAAATTCCTAATGAACAAAATGGATGAATTGAGAAAAGAAATTGAGTTAACCATGCATATCTTATTGATCATAATATTCCTAAGATATTATACTAATCGGTAACCTTTTTATATGTCCCCTAGGAAATTTTAGATACTACTCCCATAATATTTATTATAGTCAATTTCTTCATCATCCGGTTTTCATTCCGGAAAATCATCATTGAATGTAACCCTTGCATGTCGCAAAGAAACCACACAAGCTGGACAAATCCAATGACCAGGGGAAAACATGATGGTCTAGGAGTACAAACGATATGGTAAAATATTAACCATGGAAGATACTTGTGACATTTTCCAAGCATGGAACATAGAGAGATCCCAACATTTGAGAAATGTTATCGGTAAGCCAGTGCCCCTCATCACCACAAACAATAGCTTCTGATGAGTTTCCCGAAATATGAAACCATCCATCTTCAATATCTAATGAAGATGGAGTAGTAAATAAAATATGGACCCCTTTTAGTTCAGGAGGTGCCCAGGAGGTCTCTTTCTAATCATCTTCACTAGCACCATCATGCTGGTACCCACTAGTTACCTGCTCAAGGTACCAACCGACACACTACTACATCTGACACCTAAGAACATGCAAAAATAAAGTCTCGTCGGGGGAGGAAGGCACTAGATATCCATGAGAGGGACCATATCCGCACTCCTGCTAATGATGACTACATACATGTTCATGATGGAACTGGAATAAATAATCATATCCATACTCATTAGGAACAAGTCTATGGGAATATTCCTACAACAGGCATGGGGGAGGCTCATATTCCTACCCCCTACACGAATCCCATCGAAATATTTTAGTGGAACATAGAAGAAAGTTGTTGGAACATATTATAGATTAAATTGAATACATTTACCAGTGTATAGTGGAGAGGGAAAATGTGCATGATATATTCCTGGACACACATTCCTAAAATTCCATCATATTTTAGTAACAACTGAATACCTATGTCATCATATTCCAGCACTATTGAGATAAAGGGACTTGTTTATACTCATATTTCTGTATCTATGATAGCTAAACACACTGATTATCAGGAACTAGTGGATATACTAGAGAAATAAAATATTCATACTCTTGCCTAAGAGTATCATCGACATATTATGATAAAGGGAGAGGCATCATACTTGGATTATATTCCTGTTCTAACCTAGGCTCATTGGTTGAGGGAATCACATGCCTCGCGATTTGGAATATGCCTAACATAGAAGTCTGGTGGCATATTACAAAGTTCTAGGAGTAGGCTCATAACTCCATTCTCTCTAGGGCTCACCATGTGGGAGGGGAACATGCCTCCGGACTAGACCATATTATTGTCGAATAAGTCCATATTGTTATATATATAGGTTCTAAAATCCATAATATTTTAGGTTCATAACCCTTCACAACCCCAAAAGTAAGTTCAACATACTCTAACAAATGTGAAGAACATTGCTCATGTTCCAAGTCTACTCAATTCTAGTGTCCTTGAAGTCATTGAAGTCATATTCTAAAAAACAAAAGTCTTCTTCGACTCTTCTATTGAAGTAGATGCACAAGGAATTCATTACCACAATACTCCTCCTCATGGTAGTGTAAAGATAGATTACATGGACTCTGATTGTAACAAAAACCATGTTCAGGCTACCCGTGGAAATGTCTCCCATAGACATGGAAATCCTCTCTTTTACCATAAAATATCATACAGAGAGGTGACCCAATCAGTGACACCATCGTATAGAGAGGTGCTCCAAACATCATGGTTAGCAGTATACATTTTCCCATAAACCTACAGAAAAACTCCACTCTTTCCAGTAGGATTCCTTAAGAATTATATTCTATGGTCTAATTGGATGGAGTTGTGTGAGTCTAAGGAAGAGGTTATCAAAATCAATATATAGGGAGAGTTATCTAGAGAAAACCTTCCCATAATGTTCAGGTCCCTTGTAACATCAAGTAATGATATCCCAGATGAGCTAGAAAATGAGTGCATGCATTATCTACCAAAAAATATGTTGGATAATCATTATTTTCTTTAAGGATAGACTCCTCCCTTATCCAGGGAATGAGTGTCACCTTCAGACCGTCCAGATACTCTGTTGTAATCTTGGCCTGGAAACTATCTACATGGATCAGGATCTAAAATTGGTAAAGCTCATCAAGAATCTACAACACACTTGCCTCTATTGAATCACAAAACTTCAGCATCTATTCTCTGAAACCACATCATGCATCAGTATTTGAGGATGTGGATATTATGTAGCATTATACGTTGAATCTCCCCCTATAATAACAAATCCCCTCATATATGACATTCTTTAAAGTAATAGCCTCTGGAGAGATCAAGGGATTGGGTAACTGTCAATCCATTTGGTCACTATAATGAAATTACTCCACTAAAATAGCTCCCAAACAATACAGGTGGAAAGAGAGGATAGCAATGATGATTTTAAAATTGGACTATCAAAGTAAAAGGAATGAATTTAGAACTTAGAGACTGAAGTAATGATCACATGAATAACGACCTGTAAGGAATGGTTCTCATCATGGGTTTTCATCATTCATGGCTCTTATATGGAAAAAACTACCCCACATAAAAAATTCTCATATTTTATCTTCCATATGAGCAATAAATGAGTAAAACTAGAAAAATAGGATAGGGAAATATTATCTACCAACTCCCCCTCTTAGATAGTCAACTCCCGAGAGTATTTGGGACACATCAACAATAGTTTAAAACAACCACAAACCCACTAGTATGGGGATATTTATATCTCAATCACCATACCCGTGATAATGTTTTTCTAAGAGTACCCTAGAGACATCAACGGTCATTCTAGATCAACTCCTCCCCATTTGGTCCAGGTCGTTTATACTAAAATTTTCGTTTCAAGGTCATCAAATCCCTGACTGGAGACAATAGATCCTCAACAACAGGACAAATCAATTCTAACTGTAGCCCTGAAGGACCCCCACCATATAAGGATGGTGGTATTTTCATAATCATAATCCCCATATAAGTAATCATTCTTCCCATGTTTGGGATGTATCAACCAATGGTAAACATTCCACTAGATCCTCCCACTATAAGACAAACCCCTACCAGTTGGGGATCTTTCGAAAACCACATACAAAATACCTCAGATCCACTCCTCATAGACCTAAATGAGGGGAAATTATGGTGAAGAAAATTAAACCCCATAAGGTTCATAAGAAAAAACAACTCAATATGTCATAAGGTTTGAATAATGACCCTAAATGATATAGGTAAGAAGTAGACTCCTGCATTGAATGTAATGGAACAAACCCCATTTCCTAATATTACTTAGTAAATGTTGTCAATTTTATCATGATTCACTTTTTGGAACATGGGGTTAAATCATAGGGGAATAAAATAGAAAACATACCTCAAGAGGATGGTGATTTTGATGTCCCAAATGAGGATGCACGCACCTGGAACAAAAGACAGATCCAAAACTTGGAACCTCTATATACTGAGTTGCCACCTCCATAGTGGAATACATCCAAAGGAAATGGTACGAACATGACTACATCACAGTTTCCACCCAAAAGAGCAGAGGTTCCTCCTCACAGGAACAACTTCCACAATAAGAGAGTGATAAACAAGCTCTTAAACATCTCAATGAGGAGCTACTTAGGGAAAATAATCTCACTAGGTATCATCATCAGGAGAAGATGAATATTCATCCTCCCATATCTAGTATTCTAGTATGAGTGGTATTATAGCATTGAATTTTATTCGGATCCAGGAATCCATTTCTACATAAATGATTATGTCAAAAATATTAATGACTTCCCTCCACTATGATGATATCCTCTCCCTTGTTAGGATAAAAATTTAGTCTTCATATGAAATAAAAATAACTGGGAGATAATATTAGGTCCACCTCATCAGACATAACCCTCTATCTATGGATGGGATACAACTCAGGATATGGTGGCCCCGACCTCATTTACGTCATAGAGTCCCTAACTACTTGAATGTAATCCGTGGAAGGGAGACACAAACTAGTGTTACGTAAGAGAAATCTATATCCCGATTTGGTGGGTGACACTTTAGCTCCACCTAATTTAAATAATCCTACCTTCACTACCTTTTATGGTGTGGGTGACCCCTATCAATATCTCACACACATTGTGTCCTGATATGGGTCGATGATGGGCCATTGAGATCAAAAGGAGGTGACAAAGATGAGGTGTTTTTTATAGACTCTGATATGGAAAACCATTTTTTGGGTATAATATTATTCCAGAAGGACATGTTTCAAGATGAGAAGAAATTTAACATCAATTCCTTTATCAATTTAGTTATACACTAATAAATACAATGATAGTCATCTTGAAGAACTACACAAAAATTGAAAAAGAGAGGGTGTCTGACTTCATAGTAAGGTGGAAATTTTTAACCTACTCACTCAGCAACCCTCTCTCACAAGATAAGTATCTAGAAATAAGTGCTAAAAATAATATGTATGTGTTGTAAATAAATCTGATTTCTATGAAATGGATTGGTGGATTCAATGAGTCTTATGAAAGGTTCCAATGTTTGTAAAAATCAATTTAGAGGACCCAGTCCAATACCCAACTCATGCCCTCATCACCGAGGAAAAGTACCGGTAATATAGATGATGAAACTATAATAATCAAGCTAGTAGAAATGCCCATACAAACAATTAGGCATGTGGTGAACTACCCATAGCTTCATATCGAGTGGCAACAACCACAGAATCACCCATAGCCAAAAACACAGTGAAATCAGGGTCACTCGGGATTTGAAGAATGGGTGTATAAGGCATACTCCTTCAGAAATTAACAAGTCCATAGATATTTCTTAATAGAAAAGGACAATGACATGCTCATGGTTCCACTACCTAGGAATCTCAATGAGGTCAACTGCATATACAATGTTAATTACTACCCTTTCCATAGAATGGTGGGTATTAATATCTCAATCTACTTCATCTTCATTGAAGTCCTTCATGGAATTATCGCAACAACAAAAGTGTTATTAGATAAAATCCTAGAGTTTCTGGCTTTCATTACCACAATATAATTGGATGATGAGGGTGATTTAAAGAGGGTTTTGGTCGGGCGTGTAAGAAAAAATGATAACTAGATTACTTGAATGAATTTTGATCAATCCCAAGAAACTCTGTAATTATAGTTGTGTAGACCCGCAATAGCTCCACCACAAAAGGAGGAAACATCAAATACACATCCTAAAGGTGGTTATGAACACTATAAGTATAATGAAATAGAAGAGGAAGAATCATATTCTTCCCTATAGTGAGGCCAAATCATTCAAATTTATTCTTTATGACATCTAAAATAGGGGAACCACCCCCACAATATGAAATCATCATCAGATGAAGAGTTTGTATTTTCATCTGTAAACATGAGATAGATGAAATAACACTTCTCAAATGTATAACCCCACCCCTCGAATATGAATTTCCAGCACATAACTAAGGAACGAGATGATTCTTGCATAGTAACTGAGGGTACCGAGAATAGCACGATAGTGGTTGGGCCAAATATTCTAGTAATGTTCCCATGAATAATGCATATGTAGTTGAGACTCATGGTAATGTGCTCCAGTGGGCCAAGTAAGGGAATTGAGGTATCTTAAAACCCTCAAATAGCCATCTGCACCCAATTGTCTAGCACGACCGCCTAGAGGGGGCTCAACATGATCAGGCCAGGCAACAAAGAGGGGAGAAATGACATGCAGGACTATAATTAGATATTCCATCAACATCAGCACAAATACTAGTTCTTCCTACTTCAAATGCCTCATCTTCTAAACCACATGCCCAGGAGAAACCCCATATCTAAAAGTGCTAACCTATGAAAAATAGTATTCAGTTTTGAAATATATGGCGATGGTACAAACCAATATCTCCTTACATGATGCACTCCAACAGTAAAAATAACTTAGGAAGTAACTTTTTGAATCCCTCTGTAGCCTATATAAGTTAAAGATAGAAGTCTCTATAGCCTAGATCAATCGAGTGAAGACCATGTCAACACAATGTCATGTCACCATCTCATTAACTGATCAAGAACATGAATAAGTTCTTTAAGGGAACATCCGGCCCTTATATGTCTCGAGCAGACTCAATAATGTCATTATCCAAAGGGCTCTAATTGATAATGGTTTTATGATCAATATTATCCCATTTTGAACCATACAACATTTGTGATATGGAGAACGGGGTTTTCTCCCACTAAGATGATAATCAATGCGTATGATAAGCATGATCAATTACCTACAGATAATATCAAGATCAAATACTAGTTTGGGGTTATTACATCAGACATTGAGTTCATGGTAATACGGAATGACACTAAAAACAACATCCTAATCTGAAGGTCCTAACTCCATAGACACCTGGTGATACCTTCAACATTCCATCAAAGTTTGATGTATCACATTAATGGAAAAGTTGGCATACTACATGGGGATTGATCCCCCTTCGAGATATATGTGGCAATTTATGCTGAAGAATATTTCTATAAAAAGGGAGGAGAAAAACCAGTGACAAATGATGATATACAAGTTGAAACTCCCACATCCTTGGGAACCACCCATGTGAATACCTGTGTATGCTCATCGATGACTATGTGCTCCCAATAAACCTAGTCGAGGTCAATGATACAATCTCAGAGGTCCAATCCCCTCCCATCACAAATGAAAACATCAAAGACAATAATTTCTAGTATCTCCCTTCAAAAAATTAGTTAACAAGGGATGATAATGTCTCTTCTAATTGTCTATCTCACCTTGATAATTATAGATAATACCCTAGATTTCCATATCCATTTGATTATATCACTACAAACTGAGAGATGGATGAAGATGAGGATGACCTTAGAAATGCCCCTCCAATATTCGGGAAAGGTATCTCCACAACGATCGATGAACAATAGATAATAAATCTAGGAACAAAGGGAGACCCTTAGCCTATAATAATTAGAGCCTTTATTACCCCTGAAGAGAAAGATATGTACATCAATTTTATGAAGCATCACCAATATGTGTTCTCTTGGAACTACACAAAAATTCCAACACTAAATCTAGATGTGTTTACACACAATCTCGGGCTACCAAATGAGCATCTAGGATTCATATAGGTAGTCAGGATGATGAACCCTTCTCATTACACCAAAGTAAAGGTAGATGTCAACATGTTGATCAAATCCATATTTTTCCAAAAACTATAATACCAGAGATGGATTTCAAAAATAATCCATATTAAGAAGAAGAATGGGTAAACTAGTGTCTAAATTGACTTCAGAGACCTTAATAAGAATTTCATAATGGTTGATTTACCATCGCTGACCAAATAACTCTTAATCGATGAAACATTTGGCTTCCAAGCCCTTTCTTTCATTGATTGGTACATAGTATACAATCTTATAAATATGGCCCCAAAGATGAAGATGTCACTACCTTCATAGCACCTCAGGGGATCTTTTACTATAAGGACAATCAAATTTTCTTAAATAATGGTAGAACCACATATTAATGAACCATGAATCATATCGTTAATCTATTTGTAGGAAAGATAATATAATTCTATGTCGATGGCCAGATGGTTGAATCCCAAAAATGATGTAATCAATTCACAGACCGTCAAATAATTTTTAGCAAGATACAACAATAAATAATGAAGATGAGTCCACTTAAATGATATTTCAGGGAATCAACATGTATTTTCATTAGAATTATAGTATTCCATAATGATATTGAGGATGAACCAGAGAAGACTAGTTCTAGCTTAGCAATTTCACCCCCACTGAATTCTCAAAGTATTGAGGGTGATGCAAGATCACATTGCCTACATTCACAAATTCATTTCCAACCTAGTGGAGAAAGATCTCCAGTTCACCATACATGCTTACATTTGGAAATTCATTGCTAATATGGTTGAAAAATATCTCCCCTTTACCATGATAATTAACTGGGTAATCTCATATCAATGGGATGATAACTACCATGAATCCATTGAGAGTCTTAATAAGTACCCCATGAAACCCCTAGTCCAATTATCTCTGATGGAAGGGATGTTTCTAATATTATATGTCTATTCCATGGAATGCTCATTGGGTTCCCTCCTCACACAAAATAATGATTTGGTAAGTGAGAATAACCTCTATTACCTCATTTGAACTATTATAGTTATTGAGACTCGATACAATGGTGTTAGGAAGAATTTCCTTTCCCCCATCTTCGTATAGATGCCAGTACAAGGGAGTCCACATTATGTGTTGTTCCATTCATTCTTCTAGGTTATATGATGTTATACTATACAAATCCATCCTACATACATGACATTAAACTATAAAATATCTTCCTTACCACAACAAAATAATCTTTTAGAAATATATCTTTGCTACATGATGTGGAACAGAATGGTTGGTCAAAAACTACATATGTATTGAATTGTTTCTATTAGTGGATTCATTGTAAATACCTAACCTTTAGTTTTGCAACCAACCAAAATGATCCTTCCCCTCAGGTGACCCCCATCCTGACCGTTTGATCTAAACTACACAGATCCATAACATCCATCTTCATTCATGTCAAGTCACTTACATCATTACATCATGACATTAAACTAGATGACCATTCTATAATTGTATCTAGCTTGAATCTCATTTCTAATGAGATATGTAGGGATACATCAATCCTATATTTTATTCCAGCCACAACATGATACAAAATGTCCTTTTTGCACCCTAAACCCTCTAGAAATTGTAGGGGAACCCTTTCCATTCCATGTTTCTCACACAGAGAAAAGATCATGTGAGATTAGGATTGGTGGAGAGGGATTACCCTCAAGAGAATGGAATAAAATTACACAATAGCCCCATCATGGTCCTTAATTCATGGCTATAAAAGGTACACTATGAGTCCTCACTGTATTATGTTAAAATGCATAATCAATGTCCTTACTGCATGTTGTTCAACTAAATAGTTTTTCTAGAACTATGTGTGGTATGATTCTTATTATCATGAGATACGTAGTGATTCTTAGACTTCCATCCATAGAACTAACCAAAATATATATATATATTTATATATTCATGTTTTTTGACATATGTCTTCACCGCATGATGCTAAACTGCATGGAACTTCGAGAACTACATGTATCTTGATTCTTGTCATCACAGGAAATGTAGTGATACATGGATCTCCAATACTAGTCCCAACTACAACAGTAAACATAAGTAATTCCCACCTATATGTATGGGTCAGACATATGTAGGGTATTTCCAATTTAAGAACTATGTGTGAATTGATTCCTGAACTCACAATATACGTAGTGACTCCCGAATTTCTAACTCTGAGCCCAGGCACAACTAAGAAATATAAAAATTCCCTTCCTTATTTACTTTCCAGACATGCATAGTAGACACCATTTAGAACTACGTGTGACTTGATTCTAATCCTCATGGGATATGTTATTATACCCATGCCTCCTTCATCGGGTCTTGCTACAAGATTTCTACACTTTTATATCAATTCATCTACATACTTATCGATGATGCTAAAATGAATATGATTCCAAGATCGACATGTGGATTGATTCTAGTAGACATATGATATGTAATGACACCTATATTTTCATCCTTCAGTACATCGACCACTCCCCTTTTCAAATTAGTTCCCACGTGCTTACCGCGTGATGTTAATATATGTGGAAGATCATCCTTACTGCATGAAAATAAAAAGCATGAAACACATCCTCATCCAATTATGGTAAACTCAATGTAATTATGTCCCTACCTCATGATGGAAAACTGCATGAAAATATGTTCTTATCACATGAAGTTAAATTGTACAGAGGAAATGGAAACACAACTACATGACACTAAACTTGGAAAACCATCACCAATAATTGTTCCTTATCAAAGGGAAACAAGAACCTTACCCTAATCTACCAGAGTATGGGTTGCATCCATTGTCTTTTAGAGAAACTCAATCAACAATCCATACTTCATGTGTGGACAATCTCAGGTCACTGCAACCTTCCATGTCCCCAGGAAAGGATATCTGATTTCATTGTCCCATTGCTTGACTATAAATTCATGCCCATATCTCCGGCATATACACATATAGCTATCAACAAAATGTGTCACTCAAATAAAGGACATTATAATACTTATGAGCATTAACACTAAAGTGGAAGAATTCAATACCTTAGTGTGAAATGAACCTCTCCCAGTATGAAATTACCATATCATTACTCATGACTTGAGCACATCGATACATGATTTACAGTTTTCCCATCTCCTACCTAGATGAAAAAAGAGGTACCCCTGACCCTGGATACACTAAATAGGATCATATATAACATATCCCATATTATTTATATAAGTGTCCTAACTATAAATTTACCACAATTTGATCAAAGCTGCACAACCATAAAATCAATCCTTTAATGGTTCAAATCATAACACCATAAACTGCTATCGAAATAAACACCCAACCAATCAGGTTGAAAACCCCCCAGGGAAGCCTGAGAAAAATTCAAGTATTGGATGGAAAAAATCTTAGTCTCTAGAGTTTGTATAAAAATTAAAATGAAAATAAAAGGTATAAATCCCATGGGGTCTAATTTTTATCCCTTGTAAAAGAAATTATATTCTCGTTGGACCCCCTGATATAAGAAAATGATAGAGCAATGACTTTTCTCATTTCCCCGATGTGAGAATATATTATCTAGGAGGTAGCATAACTTTTATGATTATTGGACCTTCATTGGATATTACCCTTACTAAAAATCACACTACTTGATTTAGGGTACCTCTGATCACCTTAAAACGTACATGGCCTGTGGAAAAGATAAACGGATTCAAGAGACCCTTATCTTGACTATGCATGTATGCCTAGGGATCTTGAATATAAACCAACATTCATCAAAAAAATGATTCATTGTGCCAAAAGGACATTACAATACATAAGATAATTGAAATCATTACATCAACACTCACACCTCGGCCTTTCTAAAATACTCCTAGAATGGATATCCCTTATCATCCTCTTAATTTCAGTACAATGGAACATGACTTACAATCTCCGTACCAAACTATCTATATGAATCTGTAATTCTCAGTGCTATGTCACCATGTTCTATACCCATTCATAAATAAGGAATACAACCCTATATTATAGATCCATTCATGGATTATACATCAAGATTTGAAACCACTGGGCGTAGAGATCAAGATTTATAATCAGAAGATAAATTTACCTAGGGTTCCAGAACCCTTCCCAGATTGCCTTCCTTCCATAAACAACCTCATCTTCTGGATGATTGAGTATTTATGGATCCTTTATAGCCCTCAGGGAGAAGTGGTGATTATCTTTTTTATTTCCATGATACCATGTCCTAAGGGCTTGACCTGTCAACTTAAGGCATCTCTTTCATTACAAAAAGATGCTTCAATTAGTGTGAGCCCTATCTCAACTACAGAAGAACATAGCATCTCATAATTTCATGTGGCATACCCAGCTTGTCTGCACCATCTCCTATTCGCTGACTCAAACATTTATGTTGTGATTTACATCATCTATATTCCAACTATCTAGGTAGACCTAACATCCCTAGTATTTCCCTCTCAACTATATTACCTCCATAAATATTCAATATCCCTTGGAAAGGATTCCCACCATCAAGGAACACTGGTTTGAATATGTATACATTACCATGGATCCTTCATATGCCCCTATGGCTACTAAAAAAATGTTTCACTCTACAAAAAGGGTGTTCTAATCCTTATGATCCCTTACAACATACCCACATCACCCAACACCCTAGTATGTTTTGGGTAATTCCTAGCAAGTTTTTACCACATCCAATGATCATTGATAATGTTCAATATAAAAGACACCAAACTAAATAAATATCATGTACGAGCTAAAAGACTCTAAAAAATGCAATAAAAGGTCTAAGCTAAAAGACTCTAAACTAGAGAAATATGAGGTTTGAGCTCAAAGACCATAAACTAAAATCAATATCAAGTCCAAGATAAGATACCCTAAACTATAATAAATATCATGTGTGAGATAAAAGACCCCAAACTAAAGAAATATCATTTCCGACTTAAAAGACCCTAATCTAAATGTTCGAAAAATAAAGAAACATTATTTACGAGCTCAAAGATGGTTAACTAAAGAAACATTAGGTCTAATCTAAAAGACCCTGAACTAAAGCAATATCAAATCCTAGCTAAAAGGCCCTAAACTAAAGAAACATTATTTTTGAGCCAAAAGACCCTAAACTAAAGCATGGAAGCAATTCAGTCGGCGTGATCTTGTAAGGATATCAATATGGACTTACCAAAGTAAATCCATTCTCACCATGCAAATTAAATTCAAAAAAAATAGAGTACTCACCCTCTGGGACATATATTCTACCCATTTATCCTTCTGCAAATTAGGTGATCTCAAGAAAACTAGAATAGATTCATCATCAAGGGAAAACATGTTATTCGGAATTTGTGAGCGCTTCTTGAAAAAAATCTCTTGATCCAGAAAATTAGGTTTACATGATTTTATTAAAAGGTTGGGTATCATTTGACGTTCACATGAAATCGGAGAAATGTGATGATATGAATATCATAGACGAAATGAAACTAGACAAAAAAGTAAAAATTTTAGAAAATAAATTTATATTGTGAAATAGGGGGAGGAATATTCACATTTTGGAGTCCATCGGAAGTCTCAACAAAACAATGGTGCATTATGAGGGTAGAACTATGACAAAAGTTGATCGGCTGCACCGAAAAAGTTTCCAGGACTTTGATGAGAAGTATCGATAGAGAGTTGGACTGATACTCTCCCCACCTATTCTGCTTCAACTCTAGGATCAGAGTCTTGACCAATGCATTCAACTCTTTGACCTTCTTCTGAGTAGAAAACATTGGACTAGATGATGTTGAAAGGTCATACATAAAATGGGAAATTTTAACCTCACATCTCCATATGTGTACGATCTAGGCACCCATCTGAGCCTGCAGTTCAGATATCATTTGATGACCCTACTCTTGTACCTCAAATTTCCCCCTCATCTACCTAGAAAGGGGTACCTCATCCACAAGGTCTTTTAGATAACGTTCACTTATGTCTAAATCTTTTCGAATCAAAAATACTTTCTTCATAATTTGATACAGAGGTTGTTGGTCAAAACCATCGACCCCCTAGTCATGAAATAATCGGTGAATGTGTTCCCATTGGTCATGGAATACTTCCAAAGGAATATCAGTGACCATGGCATGAATCTGTTTCCAGATAATCCTAAATTTATCTGGATCCTCTACATCAGAATGATTAAGTATGGAAGATAGAGGAGTAATTATTTGAAGTAGTGTGAATGTATTAGAGGAAACACTATAATCCCTTATCTTATTTTCTATATCATTCATAACTAGTGCAGGAGGAAAGATCTCCTCAACAGAATCTAGCCAGCTATCCGAATAATCATCATTTGAATGAGGTCTCTTCTATGATTCTTCTCATAAGTTTTCAATAAACATCATCGATGCCCCACACAAATGGGTTGGTGAGGCGAATGTATTTTCCACATGTAAGATCAGCTAGCCCAGCACACCCTCTGGATAAGCTATTACCTTGGACAAGTCAAAATACTAGCTAATGAAAATGGAAGCATCAGTTGGTGGAAGTATAATCTTGGATTAATTATATTTATGATACTTTATCTTATAGAATTGATGAATGACTTCAGGATGTAGTTCACCATGAACATTGACCAAAGAAATAAAAGAGACTCTTTGAACTCTGAGAAAAGTTGGATTTTATGACGGGTCCCTGACCCATCACAAATGAGCTGTCAAATGAATGTTTTTGAGATGGGAAAATAAGCCCATGGAAAATAATTATGTTTTTGCGAGGGGTGACGGTTCCCATCGCAAAGGTTTTGGCGGGAGCTACATGCCAAACCGTAGGAAAGGGTATTTGTGATGGGCTATTATAGCCATTCACAAATACCATGTGGCCTTTTTAGTAATTGTAATGGGAATTAAATTCGGTTGTAAATACTATGTCGGCATGTTTCCTTTTGCAACAATATCCATTGCAAAAGTCTTTTTATCCACCACCCCAATTAATAGGGGAAGTGGACATTTTTTACGGGTCCCATCACAAATAGTACCATTTGTGACGGGAGTCCCATCGCAACTAATATAACCTACATATACCTCAACCCATTTTTCTCATTTCACTCAATTCTCTACACCTCTCTCTCTCTAGAGGAAACTTTTCCCTCAAATTTTTTCATAGTTTAAAATAATAATTCGGGGAATTATTCACAGGTTATATACTTTGAAAGCTTCTGTTTTAAGGTATTTATCTTTTATTATATTTTCCTTAATTCTTTTTATTTAATTTTAGATATAATAATTGATAATTAGCTGGAATAAATTAAATTAGAATTAGATAGTTTTATTTATAATTGTTTATGTTTATTTTTATAAATAAATATGTGTGGTTAGTATGAATTATAATTCATTAATATTTAATATATTAATTATTATTAATTAGGAATAATTAGTTTTAGTTTCATATAATTTCTATCAAATTGTCATAATTAGTAATAAATTGTAATAATTAGTAATAAATAATAATAATTAGAATTAAGTAGTAGCAAATTCTTATAATTAGTAGTAAATTTAGATAACAAGTAATAATTTGTAATAATTTGTAATAAATTGGAATAATAAGTAATAAGTTACAACAAAATGTAATAATTAGTAATAAATTACAACAATTAGTAGTAATTAGTAATATATTCGAATAATTAGAAGGAATTTGTAAAAAATTCTAATAAATAGAAATAATTAGTAATAAATTATAATAATTAGAAATAATAGGTAATAAAATCTAATAATAGGTAATAAATTCAAATAATTAGTTATAATTAGTAATAAATTCTAATAATTAGAAATAATTTCTAATAAATAGTTATATTTAGTTATAAATTCTAATAATTTGTTATAAATAGCAATAAATTCTAATAATTATAAATAAATTATAATAATTTGTAATATATTCTAATAATTAGTTATAAATTATAATAAATATTTATAATTAGTAATAGATTCTAATAATTTGAAATAAATTGCTATAATTAGTAACAAATTGCAAGAATTTGTAATAAATTCTTATAATGAGTAATAAATAATAATAATTAGTAATAAATTGTATTAATTTGTAATAAATGGCCACAAATAGATATAATTTGTAATAAGTTGTAATAATTAGTAATAAATTGAAGTAATTAGTAATAAATTGTAACAATTAGTAATAAATTCTAATAACTAGTAATAACTTGTAATATTTGTTAATGAGTTGCATCAATTAGTAAAAATTAGTAATAAATTCTAATAGTTAGTAATAACTAGTAAAAAGTTCTAACAATTATTAATAATTAGTAATTAAATATAACAATTAGTAATAAATTCTACTAATTAGTTATAATTTGTAATAAATTCTTATAATTAGTTATATTTAGTAATAAATAATAATAATTTGTAATTATTTCTACTAATTTGTAATAAATTCTAATAATTAGTTATAAATTCTTACAATTTTTTTTACAAATTCAAATAATTAGTTATAAAACCAAATAATTAATTAAAATTATTAATAAATTCTAATAAGTAGTAATATATCCCATTAATTAATGATTATAAGTAATAAATTCTAATGATTAGTAATAAATTCTGATAATTCTTTATAATTAGTAATAAATTATAATATTTAGAAATAAATTCCAATAATTTGTTATAATTAGAAATAAATTATAATAATTAGTAATAAATTGAAAAAATTCGTAATAATTAGTAATAAATTGCAATAATTATTATTAATGTTTAATAAATTATAATAATTTTTACAATTACAAAAATAAATTGTAATATTTAGTAATAAATTATAAAAATTAGTAATTAGCAATTATAAATTCTAATAATTAGTAATAAATTCAAATAATTAGTTATTTTTTGAAATAATTAGTAATAAATTTCAATAATTAGTAATAAATTACCGAAATAATTATTAAATTATAAGAATTGGTAATAAATTGAAACAATTTGTCATAAATTGCAATAATTAGTAATAATTTGAAATAAATTATAATAATTAGTAAATAAATTCTAATAATTAGTTATTAATTTCTTATAATTACCAATAATTACTAATAATTGCCAATAGTTACAAATAACTACCCATAATTACTAATAATTACCAATAATTAGAAATAATTAGCAATAATTAGAAATAATTACTAATAAAAAGAAATATTTAATGATAATAAGCAATAATTTCAAATAATTAAAATTAATTAGTATTCATTAGCCATAATTTTCAATAATTGGTAAGAAATTATAATAAATTGTAACAAATTATAATAATTTGAGAAAATTTCGAGTTGATTGGCGGCTCCCGTTTGCCTGATTCCTGATCTCCTTGTAATTTTCTCCCATTATAATCACTCCGAAAATTTAAGCCTCATGTATAGATATCAATTTTAATATGAACAAGATTGGAGAACAGTGTGGTGAGGCCATCCTACTCTCCTTTATCGTACATATAAAAGTAGATTTACGTACATCATAGAAGATTTTTCATACTCATTTCAGTCAAATAATGTTGAATGGAGATAAACCATTGGGAAAAATAGGTTTTTTTCTTGACTACACAACTCCTTGAATTTGTTTTTGGTTAAATCACTATGAAAAATCGCCTTTATCATAAGAATATCCCTTTTATTATGCATGAGAATAGAGAGCATAGCGGTGAGGCCTCCCTACTCTCCATCCTTGGGAATACATAAATGGATATTCATACATTGGAGAATATTTTTCATTGTGATTTCAATTAGTGACCGTGGATAAGTGTCGTTGGGAAAAAGAGCTTCCTCCAATCCACTGGAAATTATGTCACATGTAATTAGAGATTATTATTAAAAAATTTCTGTAATGTATAATAATTAATGGTAATTAGTATAAATTAATATAAGTTAATTTAAATTTCTATAAAATTTTAAAAAAATACTACAAATAAGTAGGTAACAATAGAAATTATTATAATTTGATAGAAATAGAAATTCAATTGTAATTTATTTTTTGGATTGTGTTTTTCTTATATCTAATTATACAAAAAAAATAATTATTTTATCATTTTTAATGAAATATGGAACTTGTAAGTTGATAAAAATCATTACTAGTTGATCGTGCTTGAATAAATCAGTGTAAAAATAAAAATGGTTCTAGTGTATATCCTATATATATTTAGGATGTTGAAACATTCTTATCATTTGCATCCTCAAAACTAGAATTACTTTTTGAAGGGAGGATTAAGTGTTCTTGTAAAAAATGTTCTCAGGTGATGTTCGAAACATTTGACAATCTCGGGGTCATTAATTGTGTTTTGGTTTTCCACAATATTATGTTTTTTGGTATAAAAATATTGGAAATAGATCCAGAGAAGATTTTAATAATTTGGTTCCAGATCAAGAACAGTTTAAAAATTTAGTACATGATGTGGAAGGTCCATCTTTTCAATAAGTTGAAACTCAAGATGATGTTAATTTAACTCCTATGCGGGAACTATCTCATTTTATGAGTTTTTGATGTCTGCTAAGGATGAATCATATCAAGGTTGTAAGATAAAAAAATTTAAGGCAGTTGAATAATTTATGGCTATTAAATCAGATAATGGAATGTTAAAAATCTATTTTGATCGGAAATAATCTCTCACAAAAATATAGTTACCTAAAGGAAATATGTTGTCTATAAATTTTTTATGAGAGAAAGAGGTTGATTCATAAAATGGGTCTCAGTTGTCAGATGATTCATGCATGTTCAAGTTATTGCATCATATATTATAGTGAAAATGAGTCATTGGATTGTTGTCCCACATGTGGAAAATTTATGTGTAATGTTGATCAACATGGAAAGTCAAGAATGATTATTTCAAAATAATTGAAAAATTTCCTTATTACACCAAGATTTCAATGATTAATTATTTCTCAGAACATAGAAACATTGATGTCATGACATAAAACAAATATTACAGCCAGTAAAACCTTAAATCATCCCTCTAACAGTGATTCATGGAAACATTATTACCAAGTTCATCTACCTTTTTCTTTAGAAGCCTGAAACATGTGATTGGGTATTTCTACTAATAGTATATATCCATTTGGTTCTTAAGTAAGTCAGTATTCATGTTTTCCAATCTTTATAACTCAATAAAATTTACCCCCTTAGATGTTGGTGAAGAAACCAAAAATATTTTTGACCTTATTAATTCTATGACATCTGAAAAATAATATTGATGTTTATTTGAATCCGCTGATTGATTAGTTAAATTCATTCTGGAGTAATGGAGTCAGTACATTTGATTTTGATGTGGATAAAAATTTCTTGATGAAAGATGCATTGATGTGGACAATTAGTGACTTCCCAGCTTATTTCATGTTATCTAGATAGAGTAAAAATGGTCTAAAATCATGTCTGTACTATCTGAGAGATAGAAAATCTTTTATGATCGTCAATGGAAAAAAAGTGTTTTTTTAGGGTCATTGCATATTATTTCCAAATGATCATCCTTTTTAGAGGAAAAAAATATAATTTTAGAAATAACATAATTTAAAGAGACAAACCTACTACAATGATAACATGTATAGAGTTAAAATCAATTTTTTTTTCATTTTCTCCCATCACATTTGGACCAAAAATAATTCAATAGAATATTGATGGCATTGGGAAAGGACACATTTGGGTAAAATAGTTCATTATTTGGGATCTTCCATATTGGAATGACTTGTCACTCTGTAACATGTTGGATTTTATGAATATGGGTAATAACTATTTTTTTTAATTCATTTCATACTATTTTGGATACACCATGTAAGAAAAAAGATAATGTAAATGCACGATTTGATCATACCCATATTTTTAGGTGACCAGAACATGAATTGTTTCTAAATGGACGATCACAAAATTTAGTGAATCCAAAATAAGATTATAAAATATCTAAAGAGAATTTATTATTTTGTTAGTGGATTGTATATTTGAAACTTCTAAATGGTTATTCTTCCAATTTGGGAAGATGTTTTAGAAATAGTCATATTATTGGATTAAAAAGTCACAACAATCATGTTATAATGTAAAGACTTATTCCAATTAGATTATGAGGATTTTTGAATTATATCATTTAGGTTGTGCTAATAGGTATATCATATTTTTTCCGAGACATTTTTGTGGTGAAAAGTGACTATGATGCATTAAGCAGTCTGCAAGATGATATTGTTTTATTTTTATGTAAACAAGAAAAAAAATTCCTTCTATATTTTTTTGACTCAATGGAAGATTTTATATTACATTTTCCACATGAAGAAAAATGTGGAGGAATTTTAATGTTTCCATAGATGTACCCATTCAAGGGATGCATATATAAATTGAAGAAATAAATATGTAATAAAGTATCAGTTGAATGTTAAATTGCAGAAGCTTAGTTTGAAGTGGAATTTTTTTCCCTCATTCCTTTCAATATGAATATCCAACAAAATAAAACAATGTGGTCTATAACAAATAAACTATTGATGATGAAATAGGTAATCAATTATAATTTTGAATTACCCTGGACATGGCTTTGGTGAAGTTTATGAACGATGGATTTCAGATGATGAAAATCCGAGAGCTCATACGTATGTTATACTGAACTGTGATTAAATGAAACCATTTGTATAGTGAGTTATCCTATAATGTATTTTATAATTTTTTTATATTAAATTAGTCATAAGTTATTTGTAGGTTATATGAAAATCTTATCAAAGATTCCACAAATTATAGTAGCTACTCTTGAAGAATGTTGGAAATCAAATTTTCTTATTGGTTACAAAAATTGGTAATATATATTATTTTTGGTTTAAAAAATAAAATCAAATTACTATATGTTATATTGATAATTATATTAAAAAAATTCTGGTCTCACAAAAATGTTGATAAAATTAATAATCGATTTCATGTATTAAGTAACCCACTATAAAAATGGTTAAATCTTATAATGAAAATGTGGTGAATGGTTTTCTATTTCATACACTTTCATATGGGGAATAAAAAACAATGAATAGTGGTGTTTTATTAAGAGGATCTGATTATATAGAAACTGACATTGACTTTTATATCTTGCTGGGAGAAATTATTTAACTATGTTATCTAGGACAACATTATATAACGATGTTTAAATGTCCATGGTTGGATATTGAAAGAGGATTACATTATCATCTGACCCATTGAATCATTAATATTAAATATAAATGAATTATTACAATAAATAAAACTTTTTTATTGGCTCATCAAGAAAATAAGATTTTTTATTCCAAATACTATGCTACTTCAAGAGAGTTGATTGATTGGCAAGCCATAATAAAAATTAAATATCAGGAAATTAGTTTACTCCAGGTGAATTTGCTTCAGCTGATGTGGAAATAACTAAAAATTTTTACTATACATCCCAAGATCATTTTTTCAGGAATAGTCATGAATATCGATAATGAAACCCCATAGTTAAGGCTCTACATTGATGATGATGTTAATGATATTACAATTGAATTTTAAATCACAAGAGGTGATTAAACTGAAACATAAATGGAAATTTATGATGCTGAGAAGAAATATGAAGACATTGATATCATCATATATGAAGAGGAGGATGAAGATGAACATTGACACAATAAAATTATAGTTATAATAATATATAATATATATATAGAATATTTGTTTTCAAATATTTTCTAACAATAGTCATATTGTGTTTTAGATGGATGAGGATCTATATCATCTGTTAGAAGATGAAGATCTACCTTTGAATGAGTTGGATGTTGGGTCATCTGACCATCAGACTACTAGCAGTCCAAGGGGGACTTTGAAGGGTGTGATCTTTCGTAATTGATGATTCTTAACCCTATACCCAAGCAATGTCCATGTTTTGGATTTGATACAGTCAAGTAGAGATATGTTTAACTATGTATTTTAGTTAGTTCTCTATAATTTTTTAAAGTAGTAAATTTTTGATTATTTGTTCTTTTTCAATTGAATTATCCATATGGATATGGGACATGGTAGTGAAATATTTCACAATTATTTTCCTAAATAATGGTTCTCATGGGATTATATTCCCACTGATTTGGAGCACCACATGTTTGATCATTGGTTGCTACGTAAATAAATAAATTTTTTTTTTAAATTACTATAATTAATAACATGATATTATAAATTACTTTTAGGTTTTATAGTATCCCATCGATGAGAGCATGTGTGATTATATTTGGAATGCATGGTAGGGAACTATTCATCAGCGTTGTAGTCAGTTTTTGCACAATTTGAGAAGGAAAGCAACAGATGTAGTAAGAGTGAAAAAGTTTAATGAGTCTTATCAGGCCCACAAAACTGATTACATTTCATCTCAGAATTGGGATGGATTATGTTCATGTTATTTGGGTGTTCGTTTTCAGAGGAGATCATCGGTAGGTTGAAAAAACCTGGGGAGACATGAGGTGACACATTGATCTGGTAGTCTTACATTCTGTAAACATAAAGAGGATATGGTAAGTACTTTTTCAAAATATTTTATATAACTCTTAATATAAAAGGATTATTTTATATTCATATAGGTAGTTGTGAAACCTAATATTATGGAGTTTAAAATTTATAGGACGATGTACAGCGATCTGAGCACTGGAGAGATTAGAGATGCTCGCCAGCTTCAAATTTTGGTCAGTATATTTTCTTTTTGAGTATAAAATTTAATTGCAAATAATATTTTAACTATTTTAATTTAGAATTTTAAATGAAGGAGTCAGAAGAAGCTATAATGTCTCAAACATAGACTGAGACCGATACTTAGTCCAGTGCCCACCAATTTCATGAGACAACATGGATGCAGGCGACCCAGTATGCCTTTGAGAAAGGCCGAGTTGTTTGTATCAACTCTCGATTGATGCTTGTAGATTATTATGGTGTAGTTTTGATGTAAGAATCCATCTCGAGAAGGGATTGTGGAGGCTTATCATTATCAGCTGCATAGTATCAGGAGAAATTGTGATCATCAAGTGTTCTTATAGGGAATATGCGTAAGGAGTAGGAGCATATGCGTCAATGGAAGCCGCAATAGTAGGAAGATCTCCTACGACAGTAGAAGACGCAACAACACTATGAGATGTAGGAGAAGTTGCATCACTGGAGGAAATAGCAATAGACGGAGTAGTTGTGGAACATGTGATGTCTGACTTGTTGTTTAGGGATAAATTTCTCACAACCATCTCCTCGAGCACCTCTAAACAACCCCCCCCCCCCCTTAGTGATCTATTATTTTTTTATGACCAAACAATTGAATGTAATTTTTTTGTAATATTAACTATCTATATTTCTATATAGTGCATTTTTTATATTGTAGTGAATATTACATTTTTAATATTTAATTAATTAATTATTTTTAATTTTTTATTAATTTTTAGTTTTTAATATTTTCCATTTATTAATTTTTTATATTTTTCGTGAATATTAGGTTTTCATTATTTTTAAATTTTTTATTATATTATTAATATTATTTTTATAATTTCATTAATTTTAATAATAGAAATATTATTATATTATCAATATTATTTTTATTATTATTATATGAATATTATTTTATTATTTTATAATTATTTAACGTTTCTAATATTATTATTATTATTAATATTTCATTAATATTTATATTATTTTATTATTATTATTATTATTATTATTTATCTGTTTTACACATTACAATGGGCCCCGTTGTAAATAGTATTAGCAAATGCCCGTCGCAAAAAAAAATCAAAAACATGGAAGGGATTTTTGTGAGGGGGCTCATCCCAATAATGTATTTAAAAACCACAATGAAGCTCTTTCTGATAGATCTACATCCTATCGTAAGTCATTTCATTTTTTGCAACGGACCATCGCAAAAAACTGTATTTGTGAATCCCTTTTTGTAACAGGGAACTTGCAATGCGATCCTGTCGTAAATGCCCCATTTTGAAGTAGTGGAATGATACCAAATTTTTGAGAAAATAGATTTGTTGTGTATGGCTCATTTTTGGCAATCTCATACACCCTTGCTCCAAGAACCTCATCCTAACGGGAGATCATATGTGATCTTTCATCATGGGTACCACTACCATCATTGATTATTAGCAAAGATTGTGCATAAAAGTTTCTGAAGAAAAATCTATCAGATTGACACAATGAATCTTTATCCTCTTAATGTCATAGAGACATATCCTTATCCCCAAATATATTCAGAAATCTAGGATGGGATATGGCATCTGGGATATTAGAAGTGTTATAGTACTCGTAACAATAGAAATTGTCACATATCAAACCAAACATGAATCAGAGAGTACCACTGATCCTGTTAGGGGTGTTACATTGTTGAATATGGATCTTCATTTGGTATAGGCATACAAGGAATTGTACATTCAGGATGAGGATCAACCCTTCCTCAAGTCGTGTCGACATCACTAATGGGCTAACTCATATCTCCAAGAGTGCGTCCCTATTTTAGGAAAAACATCTATTCTGAAACATGGCTAGAAATGCCACCTACTTGGGGAAGGAAGATACCTATGGGTTCCCTTGTTATTTACATGAGGTATAATCCCCATCTTCCAGAATGGACCAATTTGAGCCTTCACAATCACAGACCTACTAATAGGGACATTGATGAGGTTGTGGGTAGTAATTCGGACCTCACTGCAGTAGAGGAAAATATTTATCCAGTACCTAGAAGAAATGATTGATAATATTGTGGGATCTTTATTAAACTTATCCTTAATTTTAAAAAGAATATAACTCTCCAAAAAATGGGTTTTCAAGGGATCATCCCAAACATCAATGTTAAGAAGGAATTCATCATACATCTCTCTAAGAGGAGGTGTACTACCCAATATATTGATATCCCATAAACTGATACCTAACTCGCAAGGAGGATATGGAATGTGTTTGTCCCAGGAAAATGATGGATAATCATTTCCCACAGAATATTGGGATATAGGTAAATGTTTAATTGAGTGATCCACATAGCTTTGTAAAGATAAACCCTTTACTGATAATCAGAAAACTCCAAATAGCTTTGACTCGCCCAAAATATCCACACATATTCATCTAAATATTTGAGGTTGGGATGAAGATACCATTATCAATACAATATGTATCTGTAGGTGTTCGGATAGGAGGTTATTATAATCTAATAAATTTTATAAATTGGTTTTTGAGTGAAGTCATGACCATTCAGACCTAGAGGAGAGTTTTCCAATAAAATAAGAAAAACATTGGGATCAAGCTATAACTAGCTGAACATCCTTGAAAATTGTTTTCTGTATGTTTTCAAGTTAATTAGACACCTAGAGAGATGATAGATTTAAATCTAGTGGATTTATTACGTCATTATCTTGAAAACAAAACCAACGTAGAGAAATAAAATGAGATAAGGGTTAGAATCAAAGCCTAGTTAAGAGGAACCCCTTCAGACAATCATTATGAATTTACACACGGTGTCGAAGATTAACATTATGATTTCTGGTAACCATGGACCATTGGTTATCCACAGTTTATGAACCTCTGTGATAACTAAAATCCATCAAAAAATATGTAAGTGGAATATATTGTAGAGTTAAAATAAAATTTTGTCCAAAGTCATGACATGAACCTGTGGAATCGTGGGAATTTCATGATTCTAAAAAGGTTTCATGAGATGCATAAGGAGTTCAAAAAAATCTTGATCTTAAGAGGACTCTTGTGTTTCAAAACATCTGTTATGCATTGTGTGAACTGCACGACACACTTGGAGACTCACGATCACATAAACTGAACATATTCAAGTGAGCCTCAAGAAATAGATTAATCATGAAAATTGCTCTTGTAAAGTCCTCAAGAAAATTGTAGCCCAAAAATCTGAATTCTAAGTAATAACTAATTATATGTTCACTATTGGTTTGGATCAGAGCCTAAGAAAGAAACAGACTTATTAATGATATTAGGAGAAAAAGACAAGATGCACATGCTCATGAATGGGGATCACAATCAGGGTCTATGGAAAGGTCTTCACACAGAGTTACATGATAGAGGCAATAGTGAGAGTGCTCTAGAGAAGGGGTGTCTAATGGAATAAATTGTTCTTTTCCTTTTATATATAGATAATTTTTTAGATTACCAAATGTTTCCCAGTAGACTAAATTTCACCTAAAACACATATTATAGACACTACAAAAAACTCAGGAGGTCATTTACATTCCTCAAAACCGATCCCTTCTCCCATCATACATTCATTCTTATGGGGGTGGTATTTTTTGAATCCCATCAAATAAACATCAGAAAAATCATAAAGGAGTAAATACCATAATATTCTTATTATTTTCCCCTTAATAGAAAAGGAATCAGAAGGCTACCAAGACCTAATAATCATGTGATCCTCTAAGGGAATCATGGTTGCGTGGCTATCATAAAGTCACAAGAAGTCCCCAAAATCATAATATAACCTACTGGGGATCCTATAGACTGACCATTACAATGTCTTCCTACTCTAATGATGGTTGTCCTGGAAACTAGTGGCCATGTGGTGATGACTGAATATGATCCCCTAGGTCACACAGTATTTCATTGGGAAGAACCCAAAAAACCAACCAAAACTCATTTGAAATTCAGAGAAAAAAATTCAAAATGTGGAATCCTCCAGTGGTCTTAAAGATCATGTGAAGCACCAAAAAGGAAAAAATATTTTCCCATGGAAAAATTCTAGAAAATTCTCATGACTCTCGAACATTTTAATAATAATTTAAAATAAGATAATTAATAGATGAGCGAGGTACTCATATTCATAATAGACATGTGACACACATCAGATGATCCATGTGACACTATGTGGCCTCAGTGATAAGTCCACCTCATCTCACAAAAGCCATTTAGCTTTTCAACCTTTCCACCATGAAGATCCCGATTATTTCCAAACAGTTTTGTGCAACCCATTTGGCTCTCTAAGGATTATATTTATGTGCTTATCAATGAAGTTGTTGTAAAATCCCATATTACCCATATTGGTCCTGTGACGTACCACCAAAAAATAAAGAAAATTTTCTCAAAACACCCATGAAAACTCACATAATCCCTAAAATTTGTAAAATAAAACAAATGAGACAAAAAGGAGGGAAGTGAGGGATATCACAGTTGTAAAATATTTTCACCACACTAAGGAAGTCTATAGCTTGGTATTCCAAGTCTCCTAGAAAAGACGACATGATCCCACTAAGGCCCCTTCACACACAATCATAATCTCTCAGAGACCACCAGATGAGCCACGCTTCCCTAAAAAAATTCCAAGTCAAGGCATCGAGCATCTCAAAAATTCCTTTACATAAACACATATATCTCAAAAAGGTCTATGGACATGTAAATATGAAAAAATGTATGCCCTTTGACATTCCCACATGAGTCATCAACGTCTCCATTAATTGTCCATTACCCAATAAATGAATTTTTAATTGTTGGGACTCACAATCATTTAAAATTACCGGATACCTTCAAGTAAAATCAAAGGTAGAGAATCATGAACATGTGTGGTGATAAACCCCTTCACCAACACTAGCATCGATCTGTGCCAATTATGAAGCCCAATCCGGCAAACAACTATGTTGGTGAGGCCTATAAATTCCCCACCCCAACATGATAATGAAGGTTCTGGGTGTAGTGGAAGCATGGTAGGGATGAAAACCTACATTGATTTTCACCATGAACAATGATTATTCTGGGTTCAATACAACGATGAACTCTAGTCTCCACGGAATATAATCACAGATTTATATAAAAAAGAATGGGGCCCGAAACCTTAGGAAGGATCTTGCACATCATTTTATATTTAATTTAATTAATTTCATAAAGATAAATAATACCAGAATCTTTGGAATTTATCTTCGGTGATGATGTTTATTGTCCAAAATAACCCTTCCAGATTATCTCATTGCGATTATAAGGATCCAAACTAGAATCCTTATAGTAGTGACAAACACGTGCTCTAATGGCCTCCAATTGACACTACTAATTCTCTAGGTGATATCATGGAGAAGCGAGTGTCTTGTGCCAGTCATTCTTGATCGCTTGTTTTTTGTCCATGAAAAACGCCTCTCGTTCTTGAGAGCGGGGAGAAGAGGATTTGAGTGAGAAATTTTTTGGCTCAACAATTCTCAATTTACAAGGCATGTGGTGTTGTGTAGGGAACAATAGGTGTACTTGCCTATTTATATACATGGAATTTGAGTTACAATATTTAATTTTATATAAACAATTAAATACATTCATGAAATTAGAGAAAACCCAAGATTTTAATAATAATACCATGCCATTATATATGGTGTGCCAACGTGTGCAAAAGGAATTATAAATAAAATTCTATGTCATAAAATAATAGCAGCGTTATTTTAATTTGTTCCAACTATTAAAATAATTATTTACCATCATGTAAATAATTATTTTACTACCAGACCGACCTTGGTTTGCTCGAACTCCACTTCAATTTATTGAACACCCGAATAAGTAAATAAATAATTTATTCTCATATATAAATATGCTATTTACAAACTAGTTAATAAATATTTATTAAATGTTAAATATAATAAATAAATATATTTTATACAATTTATGTGATCATTTTTACCTAAATAAAATTATTCCACGGTCTGGAGAACAATATTTATATGATTAATTAAATTCAAATAGAATTTATCCGAGACCACCAAAAACACTTAGTGTGTGACCCTCTAGGATTATTTCTCATTGGAATTAGGCTGGTTTTCCTAAAGTCCAAGTGTACTGTCTAGAAATGGGTCAAGGCACCCAAGAATAAGAATTTAAATTCATAACAACGACATCCACAAATGAATGCTAACTATGTAATATAATCTCTTTGTCATAATATCTCATCAAGCAGGTTTCATGATTGTGTCATCAAATTTTATTCTTGATATTTAATTCTTTGACTACCGGAAATAAACTTTTCATTACAGAATAACCAAGGAATTTCAAGTGATGATTCTATTTCAATTAAAGGGATGAGATATCAACTTCTATAAATGTAAGGGAAAAATCCTTCCTCGACTATTCCATTAATAGAATGCCACTCGTGAGGCACCCAATATACCATACCTCCCGCGAACTCTCTGTGTGTTGGTATTAATCAGTAAATCAAAGTGCATAAGTTGTGACACATATTAATGATAATCTTAAAGTCCAAGGATAATTAAACACACTCGTATATAGAAATAAGTAATGACACCAAAACATGTGGAATTCCTTCTAGCGGGTATATTATCATAATCTCATATCTTGGAGATTACCAAGTGAGAACATCATGAGAGTAAGTATCATCTGCTTATGAGTACTCACACCTGATGGGAAACATGCTATGTGTCCCATAATAGCATGTCATCCAACCACATAACTATATTTAATAATATTGTTATAGTATTTCATGGTTTTCATCATAGTGGGGAACTGCCATGACCTTATCAATGCAAAAAATACCCTAGGTCATTATTACATCATAGTCATGTAGAATAATGAACAATATGTAATAAAACATTAAGTATCCATGTGATCAAAGTAAATCCAGTTGGTTCTAGGACAAGAACTCTTAAAAACACCCACATGATCTAAAGTCAACTACCTATGACTTTCAGTCCACTAGACCTCACATGATGATCATGTTTTTTTGATTCAATGCTTTAGTCAATGGGTCTGGCACATTGTCTTCGGTGGAAATACTTCTCACTACACCTTCACCTCTTGGAGAAAAATCCCTCAAGAGATGATAGTTCTGAAGTATGTGTTTCATTCACTGATGTGACCTTGTCTCTTTTGCGAGAGCCACCACTGTAGAATTATAATAGTATAGAGTGATTGGATAATTACTATTAGGTATCACATCTTGATACCAACTGCTTCAATAGCTGCCTCAAAAGCAACGATATACTCAAACTCTACTGTAGAATCTGTGACCACACTCTAATTTGAGTTCTTCTAGCTAAATTAACCTCCATACAAAGTGAATATTTATCCCATTTTCAACTTCATGTCACTTTGATCAGTCTAGAAACTAGGATCTACATATCTTCTGATGACTAGTTCCTCATCTCCTCCATAAACCATGAACATATCCTTAGTATCCCTCAGATACTTTAGGATAGTCTTGACAGCCATCCAATGATGGTCACCTAGGTCAGCTTGATATTTTCCTACCACACTCAATGCGTAGGCGACATACAACCTAGTACATATAATGGCATACATGAATGGCCCAATCGCAAATGTGTATGGAGTCATTTCCATTAACATTCTTTCATCATGTGTCTGAGGACACATTTTCTTGGAAAGATAAATGCCATGTGATGCTGGAAACAATCCCCTCTTGGACCGTTTCGTACTAAATTTCTTCAGTGTCTTATCAATGTATGTACTTAGATATAAGCCCCACAATATATTGGATCTATTATGATGTATATTTATCCTAAGAATATAAGCTAACTCGCCCAAGTCTTTTATGGAGAATAATTGATCCAACCATGCCTTAACAGAATATAAGACTGGTATCTCATTTCCAATAAGTAATATGTCATCCACATATACTATTAGAAAAATGACTACATCACCACTACATAGACACAAGGCTCACATCCATTCTTAATAAAAAAAATTCTTTTATGGCTTCATCAAAACGAAGGTACCATGACCTGGATGCTAGATTTAAGACATAAATGCATTTATACAACTTTCATACCTTATTGGCATCATTTGGAGTCACAAAACCTTCAGGTTATGTCATGTAGACATATTGCTAAAGGTTCCTGTTATGGAATGGTGTTTTGACATCCATTTTCCAAATATCAGAGTCATGGTAATCCGTAATGGAAAGTAGAATTTTGATGGATTTTAGCATTTCAAATGATGAAAAGGTTTTATGGTAGTCAATTCCTTGATGCTATTTAAACTCTTTTTCTACAAGTCGTGCCTTATTGGTACAAACGTGTCCTTCCTTGTCTAGTTTCTTCTTGAACACCCATTTGAAACAAACATGATTTACATCAATTGTAAGATTTACCAAAATCTAGACTTGGTTTTGGTACATGGAATCCATTTCAAAATCCATGGCTTCTTTCCACTTGGCAACGTCTGTGCCACTTACTACTTCCTTGTACATTATAAGATCATTATTATTAACTAATAAGGAGTCACTATCCTCGATAACTATAAAACTATACCATTCTAGTTCTCTAACCTCTTTTGTACTCCTACACAGTACTTGTGTCTCTCGAATAAATTCTTCTTCCATGGGGATTTGGGGAATATATTCCTGTACACACTCTTATTTACCTTGAGCCTCGACCTTATCAAAGTCTATCTCACTCCCACAATCTCTTTTAGAGATGTGCTCCCTCTCAAGGAATATGGCATGTCTTTCCACTATAAACATTTTCTAAGGTATTGTATAGGTAATATACCCTTGTTTCCTTGGGTTATATTATAAAGGTATGCATTTTGACTTAGAGAGAGAATTTTTTACCTAAAGAGGCCTTAACAAATGCATCGCTACCCCCACACATGTAAATTCGATAACATGGCTTTTCTTCCACTCCATAATTCGTATGGAATACCATTTATCAGTTTACATGGTACTTGGTTTATTATGTGTTCCTTTTTTGTAAATATTATCCCCAAAAGGATAATAGAAGACTCCCATGACTCATCATTGATCTCACCATGTCCAATAAGGTGTGGTTTCTCCTTTCACTCACACCATTCCACTAGGGTGTGTTTGGAGAAGTGAGTTGGGATAGGATCCCAAAACCCCATAAGTAATCAATGAAGTATTGAATAAGATCTTCTCTACCTCATTCTGAGTGGATATTCTTATTTTTCTTTCCAATCTCATTCTTAAATTCATTCTTGTATTATTTTAACTTATCAAAAGAATATAACTTATATCACATAAAGTAGATATATCCATATCTTCTAAAATTATCATAAAAAGTTATGAAGTGTGAGTACCCTCCCCTTTCTTCAACTAGAAATGGTCCACACACATCTATATGAAACAATTCAATATGTTCTTTCGCCCTTTCACCTTTCCCACTAAATGGGGATTTGGTCATTTGGCCTTGTAAACATGCATGACATACGTTAAGTGGTTTTAGAGGAAATGAATCTAAATATCCATCTTGATGTAACATTGGAAAGAGTTTCTCATTTACATGACCTAGCTGGTGAGGCCAATTTTGTGTGTGGTATGAGTCATGTGAAGTATCTCTATCATTGATTACTATTACATGGTTAGTGTAATCCAACATTGTAACATCCTAGTTCTGGAAGCCACCCAGAGATTCCCCATTCCCAGTTGGTCACATTGCCTCAAGCGCATTTCCCCAAATGCCAGAGGCTACCGACTAGCATTGAGGGCCTTCGGTGTGATAGTGGGAAAGTTATGCCCTCATTGGAAGAGTAACACATTGGAAGCAATCAAATGGCCAAAATGAAAGCTGAAATAATCATGAAAAAGTGAACAACAGAAGACTGGCAGTAATAAAATAGAGAACACACATATATATAAGGATGATGATTAATAAATATGTCCAGAAAAAGATCCAAACAAATCACAATGCATGAATACTAATAGTAATAGACCAAAGTACAAAAGAAATACAGATAAAAACTTCTCAACAACTCAAGCCTCAACTTGGTCCCATGCTCTCCAGCTCCAAATAAGTCAAGTACTTGAAGTAGAAGGGTGTTTTCCCTTATCTTTAACTCTAGCAATATAAACTGTTTTGGCCCAAAAGCATGTCCCAAATAGGGTGTGAGACTAAATCCTAGTAGGCAACCACTAGAATATTTGTGCCTAATATTCAGTGAATATATGGCAGGTAATAAGTAAAAGTAAGATGTGAACAAGAAATTACTCAGTGGTAAACAATCCACAATTCCAATGCATTAAATTTCATATACCAAACAGTTAATCAAAGAAGGTAAACACGAACAGGTAACCCTCTCGGAAGTACTAACAACCTATCCCCTCTAGTTCAAATTGCAAGGATATACCAAAGATACTCTAAGGAAGCACTCACTGTCAATTATTTTTATAGTCTAATGTAAATAAATAATCTTTGAGGAAGAACTCATAGTCAATTCCACACAAAGCCAAAAGTGATTAACGACTCTTTGAGGAATCTCTCACAGTCAATTCCCCTTATAGCCAAAAGTGATTAACGACTCCCTGGGGAAGCACTCACAGTCAATTCCCCTTATAGTCAAAAGTGATTAATGACTCTCTGAGGAAGAACTCATAGTCAATTCCCCTTATATTCAAAAGTTATTAACGACTCTTTGAGGAAGCACTCACATTCAATTCCCTCTTATAGCCAACTACACCAAGTTCTCATGACCCTGTGTAAATAAATCGAGCATAGTAATTCAATACGGCCAAGGTAACCCTCATGAACTACATGGCTAAATAGTCTACATCAGAACAGCATGTCAAAATACAATTTACACCATCCTACAAGACTAGGCATGGGAAAAACTACAAGGCATCCTGACATGCTAAACAATACCAAATGGTCATAAATAGAACATGCACGTGAAACAACCTCCATAGCATAAAAATCCACCCTATTCACATTCAATTAACCTCTACACAAACACACAAGCACGGAAGACTATTAATAGGACTAAAAAAGTAAACATGCAATACCCCTTTCAAGGGTATTGGACAAATTTTCACATATAACTCAAAGACATTCAACAGAAAGGCACAAACCACCTACCACAGTGTTGGGAGATCGCTACACATGAACCTCAATCCTTGAATTAACGAAGAATATGGAAGATCTATAAAAAAACTCAAAACATTCTTTCTAGGATAACATGATAAATAGGAGGAATCATGAAATGAAGCTATGGAAGAAGGTATAGTTTACCGAGGCGATCCCAACACAATAAAAAATGGTCCAATAGGAGATCTGATGCTCGGTCGGGGGCTCAAAGAAAGATCGTGGTCGTACGGGTTCTCTCGGATGAACTAGGTCAAGAAGAAGGCATTTATGGCAATTAGATGTGACCCTAGTACTTTTAATGAAAAAATGAAAATACATGGAATATACTTTGGAAGTACACAACGTGTACTTTCTATTTCCTTACTCTGCTTTAAGAGGTCTCTAAGTCACCACATGGCTATGTGAACGACTGCTACATGGCCAGCACATGGCTACCCCCGGTAATTGAGTATATGATGTGTAATCATAATGTACACGACATGTACTCCAAAATTTTCTATAAAATCCTATTTTTCTAAAAAACAACTAGAAAAGGAAAAAATACCTGAAAATAAGATCCTGGTTCTTACAAACATTCCCAATTAATGAAATTTGTCCCGGAATTTCCCTAGAAAGGTGGCGTAGAAGAAGAAAAGCTGAATAACTTCGGGAACTGTGATCGTACATCAGCCTCCCTCTCCCAAGTCTCATCATGTACTCACTCGTGCTGCCAAAGCACTCATACTAGAGGAACATACCAGCCATGGAGAACCTTTATACTTTGATCAAAAATTTGGATAAGATGATCCTCGAATGAGTGATCCACCTCTAACTCAATCTCCTTGGGTCAAAAAACATGAGACAGGTCTGAGAAGTAACGTCGAAGCTGAGAAACATGGAAGATGTCATGCATAGCCCGGTACCTCTGAGGTAACAATGACCGATAGGCAACAAGTACAACTCTCTCGAATACCTCAAACTGCATGACGTACCTCTGTGAATGCTTTCCCTGTCTCCTAATTATTCAGTGTCCCAACCTCAGTGTGACACGCAGGAAAACTTAAACCCCAACCTCAAACTCCAAAGGTCATCTCTAGTAATCAATATAAGATTTATATTGAGACTGTGTGGTAGACATCCTCTTCTGAATCATCTCTATCCGCTCTGCGGTCTCCTAAACAAGACGAGGTCCCATCATAGCTGCCTCTCCTGCCTCTAGAAAATATAAGGGTGGTCTGCATGGAATTCCATAAAAAGCCTCATATGGTTCCATCTGAATAGTTTCCTGAAAACTATTATTGTAGGAACACTCGACAAGAGGTATGTTCTTCTCCAAAGATCCTCCAAAATCAAGGATTCGTGCTCGCTGCATGTCCTCATGCACCTGAATCGTACTATCAGACTAGCCATCTATCTGGGGATGGTAAGCTATACTCAAAAGTACATATGTACCTAAATCCTTTTTAAGCCTCTGCCAGGCCCTAGAAGTAAAACATGAATCGCTATTTGAAACAATGATGTGTGGAAGTCCATGTAAGTGCACAATCTCACAGATGAAAAAATGACCCATCTCATCAACACTGAAGGTCTCCTTGATTGGAAATAAGTGAGCAACCTTCGTGATTCTGTCAATGAATACCCATTCTACATCTTTCACTCGAGGCAACCTCGGTAACCCTGTCAAAAAATCCATCGCAACAACATTCCACCTCCACTAGGGAAAGGGTAACTACTACAAAAGCCTTGCTGGTTGTTGATGCTCCGCCTTCACCTACTAACAGGTGGAACACTTCATGATGAAACCAGCAACATCTCTTTTCATAACAGGACACCAATACTGATGTTGTAGATCATAATACACCTTGGTGACACCCGGATGAACTCCCCAAATAGAGTAATGAAAGTCCCACATCAGCTCCTCGCGTTTGTCTTATGGCACCCATACATGCCCCTGGAAATGTACGATCTCCTCCTCACCTATGCATCATCCAAGAATAGGGTCCTCTCCTGACACTCTTTGTCATAGGACTAGGACTTCATAATCTGATAGTTTCCCCATTCGCACTCAATCAAGTAGAGTTGAGGTAACAAATACAGAAGAAAGAAACATCTACAACTGTCTGCCGTGCACCTCCAAATGCATCTCAAAGAATAGAGCCATAAGATGTCACTTGCTAATGGCCTCCTGAACTTCCTGTATCTGAGTCCTCCTTCTCAGTGCATCAGCCACTGAATTTCCTTTCCATGGTTTATATGCAAGCTCGAAGTCAAAAGACTAAAGATATTTGACCCACCAGTGCTGTCTCAGATTTAGGCCACGCTAAGTGAAGATGTACTTGAGGCTTTTACGGTCGGTGAAAACCACAAAATTATATCCTTGAAGATAATTTCACCAACAATGTAAAGAATGAACAACTACCGCCATCTCGAGATCGTGCATTGGGTAATTTACCTTGTGTGTCCTCATCTTCTGAGACCCATACACGAGGAATCTTCCCCCCTGCATAAGCATAGCTCCCTGTCTAATACCTGAAGCATCACAGTAAATAGTATAGCTCTTTCCCCGCTCTAGCAAGACTAGTATTGGTTTTGAAGTCAATCTTCCTTTTAGCTCTTAAAAGGCTAACTCATAAGAATGTAACCACGAGAACCTTTCCCCCTTCTTATTCAAACCCATCAGTGGTGCTGCTAAGCGTGAAAAGTCATGTATGAAACGTCTGTAGTAACCAACCAGCCATAGAAAACTATGTACCACAAAAACATTCTTTGGATGCTCCTAGGAAACTATTGCTCTCACTTTCTCTAGGTCTACTAATTCTCCTAACTCTGATATAACATGACCCAAGAAGTGAATCTGATCCATCCAAAAGTGTCATTTTGAGATCTTATCATATAACTAATGCTCTCTCAGTGTACTCAGAACGATCTCGAGATGGGTAGCATGGTCGTGTCAAGTATGAGAGTACATCAAGATATCGTCCATGAAGACTACCACAAAAGAATCCAAGTGTGGATGGAACACACAGTTCATCAGTTCCATGAAAACTGCAGGCGCATTCGTGAGACCGAACGACATAACCCCATACACATATAGACCATAACTACTCCAGAAATCTGTAGATGTATATCAGACGGTCTAACGTGAAACAGATGATAACCAGATCTCATGTCAATCTTTGAGAACATCTGGGCTCCTCGAAGCTGATCAAAGAGATCATCAATCCTTGGAAATGGATATCATTTCTTGGCTATAAACTGGTTCAACTTTTGATAATACACACAAATTTTGAGGGTATTGTCTTCCTTCTTTGCAAACAGGACTGGTGAACCCCAAGGAGAAGTACTGGGTCAGATGAAACCCATTGCCTATAACTCCTCCAACTGCTTCTTGAAATCCTACAACTCATGTGTATCTATCCTATAAGGAAGAATAGACACCGGTGCCACTCCAGGCACAAGCTCAATAGAAAATTACACCTCTCACTCTGAAGGTAAACCTGAAAAGTCCTATGGAAAGACATCACTGAACCGATCCACCACTAGGGGAATGTCTATCTATGATGTCCCCTTGACATCTAGGTATAGACTTTTAATCTGGGTAGTAACTCTTCCTAACCCATGATGATTGGGTCCTGATCTACTCGCCTAGACATCCCATTCTCCCTTATGAAGAAACGATCCACCTTCTGGTGATGTGAAACTCATCCTATGGTGATAATAGTCGAAAACTTCCTGGAAGGTAACTAACTAGTCCATTCTAATAATGACATCATATCCTATCATCTCTAGAACATAAAGGTCCCATATTAAGTGACACCCACCATCTTCTCGAGGGAACTCCTTTCACTGACGCACACTAGCCTTACTTGTCCCCAACGAAGTGTCTAATGTCAAGATATCAGTAGAAGAAAACATAAAGAGCCCAAGGCTCTCTACTACAGCAGTGGATATAAAGCTATGGGAAGCACCTGTATCAAAAAGAGAAAAATATAAAACTGAAGAAACTATGATCGTACCTCAAACTATAGAAGGTTCGGGATACTACTCCGGCTGGGTCTGCTCCACTACAAATTTCTAGCCCATACCATGGCCCTGAGACCCTGCCTAACCACTTTGAGTTGATCCACCCTGTTTTCACTGAAAGCTTGGAAATTGGCTACCATGGCCACAACCTCCACCTCAACCTGAATGGCTAGAAGAACTACAATTCCAAGAATGATGAAAAACTGGTGGTGTTGCTCCTAAACGAGGAGTCAAAGAAGAACCCTTGTCACCAGATGCTAGGGAAAATAACATATATAAACACTGAAGATGACCCATCTTTCTGTAATATAAGCACTCCACTGGGTCTCTCAAGAAATATGGCTTCATATGCCTACTCTTCCCGCACTGGTAGCGCACAATCTGGATACCAGAGGGATATCGTTCCTTCTCGAATATCCAGATGCAGTCTACCTACAACTCTTCATACTATCAGTAGGCAGAGCACTAACTCTGGATGCCTAACCCCCTGGCTCACAACTCAAGAATCCCTCGGATTACGCTCAGTGATCAACACCTAGTTGACTATAGAAGATATCGAAATCAACCTAAACATGTTCACATGAGATCTGATGTCGTTCCTGAGACCATCCTCGAACTTCCTTCTCAAGAATAATTCATCACCTCCTTGAATAGGTGTGAAGCACTACAACTCTGTGAAACGAGAAGAGTACTCCATGACTAATAGAGTACCCTACTCTAGAATCAAGAACTCTTGGGCTCGTTCATCCCTCAATGAATCCAGATAGAATTAGTCATAGAATATGATATGAGACTCATCCCAAGTGGTGACTTCTTGGCATACCACCTATGAGATCACATCCCACCACCTCTTGGAAGAGTTTCGAAGCATTTACGTAGCGAGATTCACCCTCCTCTCTGGAGGTATCTCCAGTTTCTTGAAGAACGTCATCATGGCTTCTAGCCAAGACTCTGCAGCCTGAGGTCCTCCTTCCCCTGTGAAGGTAAGAGGATACTACTACTGGAAAACCTATGTCAGCTCTACCATCGATTGGGCAAGAGGTGGTGCTCCCTGAAAGGTCTGCATCATCCTCATAAATACCTCTCTGAATTGTGCATCAGTAACTGTGTCAGGTATAACGGCTGGTGGCAGGACAGGAATGATCATAGGATCTGATGAAAGTCCCTGATCTGCCATGTCAGGTGTTTGATCATTGCATTGTAACTGGCATACAACTAGAGTATGTCTCCATTGATTGAGTAAGAAAGGTCAAGTGCACACCTTAGATCAAGATTGTTAAGTACTGAAAACTAGAAGAGTAAGGAGGGAACAAGAGAAAGAAAGCATTCATGTTTTTCAAAACATGAATAACTGGCGTGTATAATTCCTACATAGTGTGTTCCCTTAATCCTTTCACATAGGTGTGATCCTCTGTCAGAACTAGTCATGTAACACCCCAAAACACGGCGTGTTTTTCTAACAAAAGGTGTGTACTTGAATTCTCTTCCCCTGCCCGAGTCCTTCTACATGGATAGGGCACATGGTTCTCCTAACCCAAGACTACACGACGTGCTAGTTCCTGACATGGCATGTACTCGATGAACTTTCCTGACCCATGTTGATAGATACACGACCAGTTTCTAGTATTACACTACATGACGTATTCCAGATGCACATGACACGTACTAGAAAAGACTCAACCGCCTCGTGTTGTTCATGACACAGCTGAATACCAGGATTACACTACACAGTGTGTTTAGACGGTACACGACGTGTTCACCCAATGACTACCCTATCCTGTGTCTCTACCCACATGGCATATGACACAGTTAGAGACTACACAATGTGTACATATGGTACACGGTGTGTATTTAAGAAAAATAGTTTCTTCCTGAACAGAAGAACACATGGCGTGCAATCAAAACTACACGGCATGTATTCTGGGTTTTTCCAGACTATAAGCACTAAAAACTACTCAGAAGCCTAGAAAAAGACTGAAAAAACACCAAAGTTCCATTTTTTGATTCGTGAGGGCCCATACTCCACGTGAATCAATGTTTGGAATCTTATACATGTTTTAACAAGAAAAATCAAGGTAATGATCCACCAAATTCCGATCCCTAAATGACCGTAACACCTCAAGAGCCAAAGTTTCGAGTTCATTAAAGAAAAACCTCCACAAATCAATACCCTATCAAACAATAGGTATTCTATCAAGGAATCTATCAGAAACACATTCATATCTAGCACAACATCTATCAAAACAACAAGAAACTAATGCCCCCCAAATGGCATGGCAATTAAGCATGACATGTGATTTCTAGCAAGTGTCTATATGATATATGAGATTGAATACCCTCATTTCATCGGAATGAAACAAAAATAGAACCTCAATAACATCAACAATAACAGAATAATACATGTGAGCAACTAAATGGTGAAAAGAAAATCAACTGTAAAATTGAAATACCAGAAAAATTGCAATAAATGTGGTAGATTGGCATTTCCCTATACACGAGTTAGCTACTCTAGAGAACAACTCATTACCAAGTAATTATTCTATCTTATACCTATCTAAAGGCTCCAAACAATTATTCAAGAAGAAAAGAGTTCCTTTGATACCAATTTGTAACGTCCCAGTTCTGGAAGCTACCCATAGACACCCCGTACCTGTTTGGTCACATGGCCTCAAACACATTTCCCCAAAATCCAGAGGAAGCCAACAAGTAGTGAGGGCCTTGGTTGTGATAGTGGGGAATTTATGCCCTCATTGGTAGAGTAACACAGATGAAGTAAACAAATGGTAGTAACAGAAGCAGTAATAATCATACAAAAGTGAACTGTGGAAGACTGATAGTAATAAACTTGAGCACACACACATATATATAAGGATGATTCCTGATACATATGTCCACAAAAATATCCAAAGACATCATAAATATGGAATAAAAATATTACTGGACCAAAGTAGAAAAGAAAGACAGATAACATATCCTCAGTATCATAAGCCTCATCTTGGTCTCATGCTCTCTAGCTACAAAGATGTCAAGTACCTGAAGTAGAAGGGAATTTTCCCTTATCTATACCTACAACAATATAATATGTTTGGGCCCAAAAGCATGGCCCAAAAGGGTGTGAGACTAAATATTAGTAGGAAACCACAACAAGATATTTGCCTAATAGTAGTGAATATATGGTAGGTAATAAGTAAAAGGAAATAGTGAAAAAGAATGTACTCAGCAGTAAACAATCCAAAATTTTAATTCATTCAATTTCATATACCAGGAAATAGCTAATCAAAGAAGGTAAACAAAAACATATAATCCTCTAGGAAGTACTCACAACTTATCCCCTCTGGTTCAAATTACAAGGATATAATAAATACTCTCTGAGGAAGCACTCACAATCAATTCCTTTTATTGTCTAATATAAATAAAGTATCTTTGAGGAAGCACTCACAGTCAATTCCCCTCTAAGCCAAAAGTGATTAACGACTCTTTGAGGAAGCTCTCCCAATCAATTACCATTATAGTTAAAAGTGATTAACGACTCTCTTAGGAAGCTGTAACGCCCCGACCCCAGTTACCTAGAGTCGTTTCATTATTACATAACATTGTCATGATCACAGGAAAGATCAAATCTTGAAAGGCCGATTGGTTTAGTAGCCTTGGAAACACTAGATATATTCATAAAGTTTTACATTACATCATAAAGTGAAAAAATACTACAACAACATATTTTCTCCATAGTCCACATTATTATCCCATCATAATATCCCTATAGGTCATTCATAATTTACTTCTTCACATCCTGGGAAAAATAAAACATAGAAAAGGGGTGAGCTCAAATGCCAAGTAAGGATAACAATAGAGCGGAAACTTTCATAAATAAGAATAAACATTTAAGGCAATGTATAACTAAAACAGAAGCCTTTTAAACTTGAACTTCAACATAGTATGGAAAAAATAAAATGAAATAATGCCATTTACTTATTCACATGGATATTCTACTAATTGAATAATCACATGCAATATCAATAACCACTTTCATAATGATGGAATGCATAATGCCAGACTATCATAACCACATAGCCAAGGCCTTGTGCCAAGACTACAAATAATATTTTGTCAAGGCCTTGTGCCAAGACACTATTTTGTCTCATGAGACCTACCGATGCATCGAGGAGCTATAGCGGGCTCCACCCGTCACATATTAAGTCCAATACATTCCCATATGAAAAGGTTTAAACATAACATAAACATTCGTATAAAAACTAACATTTGAAATGTAAATACTTCATCCATAAACCATGAATGGTATAAAAATAACACGTACACACTCAAACATATCAAAAAACCTTCAATTCAATATAGAAGTTTTGTTTCATAATAAATCAAATTCAAATAAGTGTAAAATCCATCAAAATATGTTGACATAGATGAAATCAAAACTCTTTTTAGAGAAATATATCTTTCTATTTTGAAATCATTTAAGAGTCATATATTTATAAAATAAAACATTTTCTTTGAAAATATTCTTATAAGCTTGTAAGGGAAGCTTCGACGATTTTATAATGGAGGAAAATAGCCGCACTCGCCGTATAAGTTAAAAAAACATTCTTACCTTAATTCTGTCGAAAAGGTTAAAAAGCACCTTGTTTGGAAAATGACAAAAAGATTACTTTATAAAACTCTTATAAAAAGTCAAACAAGGGTATACATGACTTTAACCCATATTATTTTAAATAGTAAAAATGTTTTGAAACACATTTTTAAGAAACATGGATGTGGATGATAAAGAGATCCCAGTAAATTATTACGTATAAACAACCTTGGATAATGAAGAGATTGTGAAATAAAACCTTACCATGTACTTTTCCTTGGTTGGGGTAGGTTAACCTCTTGTATAATGGTGAAATATTTGTTATTAAATTATACAAGAATATGATATCATATATGATTATTAACATTGATTTTATAATAATATCTTAGTATTATCGTCATTTCGGGTGTTAACTTACTCGTTTTATTTGATATGTTTTTTTACGTAAGCCTTGTTTATTATGGATAGGATGTATCTTATTCATATCCAGAATGATATAAATTCCTTAAACATTATTTTTAAATCATCAAATGATAATTATACTTGAATGGATATGATGGAGAATGAATCTCATCGCGTTCGTGGAGACGGTAGTCCGTACGTATGCACGAGCGGAAATATCATTCTTTTGATATTAAAATAATATATAATTGGATGGTATAACATATATACAGAATCATTATCATGTTATATTTATTATTTATATGAGTTACACATCATTATTATACCCATCTAAATAATAATTTATTGAATAACAATTACACCACGACGTGGAGATGGTAAGCCGTATGTACACACGTATGGGGACATGTTATTCAAAGAATGGATAGAATAATGAATATGGTTGTACCATATTTATAATAACATCACATTATATATAATATACTGGAGTTATTATTTTAGAATGGTAATAACAAAGAAGGAAGAAGTGGAAGAAGAAATGAATTTGAAAAAGGGTGGTGAAAACATTACCTCTTCTTCAGGTTCTTTCTTGTGATTTGATCAAAAGGGCTCTTAGGTTGGCTTTCTGACTAAAGGAACGCCTCTAGTATGAATTTGGGGATGTTGAGAGAGTATTCAGGAAGATTTTAGCCGATCCAAATGGCTTTGAAGGTGTGAGTTAATGAGAATGGAGAGTGCCCTTTTATAATAGGGGTGAGGGGCACCTTTGGAAAAGCTAGAAATATTATTTAATAATAAATTCATATTCAGTTTCTAATGGCTCCAAAGTGGATTATTTAAAGTTTAAGGTGGGGATATGTCGAAAAACACTCAACCAAAAGAGGTTAGACAGGTTTGGGTTACTATATTAACCTTATCTTTTAGTTTTAACTCTTAGTTAATTAGTTTGACACTTACCATGTCACTTTGTATTTTTTATATTATATAGGTAATAAACTTAATATATACCTTCAAGAGACCCCCATGTGGTCCATTAATGATACACCTATCATGATATATGTCTCTTGGCCGAACCTTAGATTTTTAGGAATTTAATATCAATTAATAATATAATATTTGTTTTAAAAACTCTTTTATGTCAATTTTGACACTATTTGGAAAATTGATTTTTGTGAAACTCATAGCAGAATGATTAGTTCAAAAAAAGTCCATTAAATAAATCCTAGTATGTCATATTATCCTAGAAAATTAGTGTAATTCATTAAAAGTCTCAAATTATAATTATTTGGGTATTTATAATATCAATTATTTTAATTTTTCACTATTATGGTAATTACTGCATCATCATTGTGTCATAAATAGATTAATTTATTTAATGTCTAAAAATTATAAATAAAATATCATTATGTAGGAAATATTTTTATCTTTCTAATTAATATTTAAAATCGAATTTATCTTATGTATAACCCTATATTAAAAATGTTTTAGTAAATAAACTTTGATTATAACTCTTTTAACTCTTTTTTGAATTAAATAATAATAAATGTCCTAATCTAATCCAAGTGGACCTAAATGATAATATTTTATTCCTAAGGTTGTTTTTGGTCGAGATAAACTTTTCCAATATAATTAGGACATGTGTTAGGGTAATATTAATATCATTTTTACCCTTAATTACCCTATTTACTTTTAACCGTGGTAAATAAAAGTAAGAAGTAACTATTCACCAATAATTATTTTCATCTCGTTGAACCACATTTTACTCCTTGATATTAACCGTGTCTCTCAGAATTTCTAAATTCCAATCAATGAAGCGGTAAAATTAATTTTTATGAAAAATTCAGTTTTTTAACTACCACTTAGTAGTTTCACTATTCATAAAAAATTGAAGTTTTTCAGAACAATGCCAAAATTTCACCCTAAGCTATAATTGATATTCCAAATTCAAAAACGATATCTATTTTACAAAATTCCAAACATAAAAGTTGCATTAATTAATTTTATAATTAATTCCCGCTGTCACAATAAATAGAGTGTTTTTAAGAAACAATATATATCAAAAGATTGACAATTGTTTATGTCCAATTTCAAAGTGAAATTAATTATAATGAACACCATTGGATAAAATGGTAAAAATATATTCTAATTATACTTTAAAACCACTAAATAATATAATTTATCACTATAAATTATTTTTATTAAAAAATTTGTTTTTAAGTATTTTTCACTATTCATAAAAATTGGACGTTCTCAGAAAAATTCCAAAAATTCAACTTAGGATAATTTTGATATTCGAAATCCAAAAATGAAGTCCATTATGAAATATAAAATATATATAATTTTAAAAAGTAGGTATTACTATTCATGACGGCTAGTTTGATCGGCTGTGGTGTGTGTTAGAACTCGATGTTGCGTACAACACATGCTATTACTTTATTCAAAGGGAAACGCACCGTAGATGCTTGGGGTGTTACATTCTCCCCTCCTTCAAATAATTTCGTCCTCAAAATTTATAGAATACTACCGCATAAAAAGACTCGGGTGGTTCTTCATCATAAGTTCCTCGGGTTCCCACGTTGCCTCTTCCATCTTATGGTTTCTCCATAAGACTTTTACCAGACGCATCGTCCGGTTTCTCAGTACTTGTTCTCCCGTATCAAGAATCTTGACCGGCTCTTCGCAATAAGACAGATCGGGTTCCAGTTATAATTCCTCGTAGATGAGTACATGCTTTGGGTCAGACATGTATTTCCTCAACAGAGATATGTGGAACACATCGTGAACTTTGGAGAGACTTGGCGGCATTGCCAATCGGTAAGCTACAGCCCCAATTTGTTCTAGAATTTAGATAGGTCCGATGTACCTGGGACTCAATTTACCTTTCTTACCAAAACGTATGACTCCCTTCCATGGAGATACCTTCAAAAAAACATGATCACCGACTTCAAATTCCAAATCCTTCTTTCGATTATCAGCATAGCTCTTCTGCCTACTTTGAGCTGCATTGATATGTTTTTGGATTACCTTCACCTTTTCCAGCGTTTCCTCCACCAGTTCTGGGCCTACAAGTTTTCTTTCACCAACATCATCCCAACAGGTTGGTGTGCGACATCTCGTTCCATATAACGCTTCATATAGTGCCATATGAATACTCGAATGGAAGCTATTGTTATAGGAAAATTCTACCAGAGGTAAATATCGATCCCACATACCCTGAAAGTCAAGTGAGAAGGATCTGAACATGTCTTCTAAGGTTTGAATAGTTCGTTCTGATTGTCCATCTATTTGAGGGTGGTTGGCAGTGCTCAATTGAAGTTCAGTATCCAAGGATTTCTGAATACTTTTCCAGAATCTTGATGTAAAACGGGGATCACGATCAAAAAACAATCGATAGGGGTACTCCATGAAGTCTCACAACTTCAACAATATATAGTCTTTCTAGATGTTCCAGCGGTAGATCTTCTCTTATATCAAGAAAATTTGCTGACTTGGTAAGACGATCAACAATAACCCATATTGCATCATTCCTTCTAGGAGTATTTGGTAGCCCCATGACAAAGTCCATCATAATATTGTCCCATTTCCACTCTGGTATGGGAAGAGGTTGCAATACTCCACCAGGATGTTGCCTTCCAGCTTTCACTTGTTGACACACCATACATCTTGACACAAAATCAGCAATCTCTCTCTTCATGTTGTCCCACCAAAAATGTTCCTTCAAATCTCTATACATTTTGGTGCTCCCAGGGAATATAGAGAAATTGGAACTATGAGCATCATCCAACAATTCCCTTTTTAGATTAGGTATATCGGGAACACAAAGCCTCTTCCCAAATTTCAAAATTCCTTCTTCATAAACAATGTCTCTCAATATCCCATCATTCACAGCTTCAATGTTCTTTTGAAATTCTTCAACATCGGTCTGAGAACTCTTAATCCTTTCTAGTAAAGATGGTTTGGCACCAATTTGAAAAAGCATTGATGTTTCACCTTCCCTGGTTATTCCCATGACCATGTTCACTAGATCCATGAAAATTGGATCCCTTTCAATTCTCATATTGTTCAAAACTCCATGATATTTTCTGCTCAAAGCATCTTCCACCTTGTTTGCTTTCCCCGGGTGGTAGTGTATCGTACAATCATAATCCTTGAGTAATTCAAGCCATCTCCTTTGCCTCATGTTGAGTTCTTTTTGTGAGATAATATACTTCAAACTCTTGTGATCAGTATAAATCTCACATTTTTCACCATAGAGGTAGTTCCTCCATATCTTCAAAGAAAAGATCACAACTGCTAACTCAATATCATGAGTAGGATAGTTTTTCTCATGAATTTTCAACTGTCGTGATGCATAGGAAATAAACCTATCATCATGCATAAGGACACAAACAAGTCCTTTCTTCGATGCATCACTATAAATAACGAACCCATCATTCCCCGATGGAAGAGTCAATATAGGAGCATTGACTAATATTCTCTTATGTTATTCGAGAAATTCGTCACACTCTTTTTTCCAAACAAATTTAATCCCTTTACGTATGAGCTTCGTTAATGGGTTTTCCAATCGGGCAAAATTATGGACGAAACGCCGATAATAACCTGCCAAACCAATAAAACTGCATACCTTAGTTATACTCATAGGTGCTGGCCATTCATAGATTGCCTTGGTCTTAGAAGGATCAACAGAGATTCCATCTTTAGAGACAGTATGGCCAAGAAAAGAAATCTCTTGAAGCCAGAATTCACACTTTCTAAACTTCCCATATAATTCATGTCTTCTTAGAGTCTTCAGGATAATGTGCAAGTGAATTTTATGATCCTCGTAACTTTTAGAGTATTCCAAGATATCATCAAAAAATACCACCACAAATTCATCGAGATATTACTTAAAAACTCTATTCATCAGATCCATGAATATAGAGGGTGCATTAGTCAATCCAAAGGGCATTACAGTAAACTTGTAATGCCCATACCTGGTTCGAAATGCTGTCTTTGGAATGTCTTCCTTATTTACACACAACTGATGGTATCCAGATTGAAGGTCAATCTTTGAAAATTATTGAGCTCCATGCTGTTGGTCAAATAAATCATCATTTCGAGGTAGGGGATACTTGTTCTTGATTTTTATGGCATTAATATCCCTATAGTCGATACATAACCTCATAGATCCATCTTTATTTTTAATAAAAAGAACAGGGGCTCCCCATGGAGAAACACTAGGGTGAATAAATCCCTTATTACTCAATTCCTCTAGTTGTTTCTTTACTTCAACTAATTCTACAGTGGCCATTATATAAGGGGTCTTTGATATAGGCTTTGATCCAGGAATTAAATCATTGGAAAACTCAACTTCTCGTTCTAGAGGATGTCCAGGTAAATCCTCCGGAAACACATCTACATATTCTTTCACAACAGGTACATCCTCTGTTTGAACATTCCTTTCCTCACCCACAGTATTTATATCCTCTTCCTCCGCAATAATTGAATTTATTTGAGCTAATGGGGTTGGATCTAGATAAGAATTAGGGGGTAACGATTCTGCTCTAAAGATAAGGTGTTCCTTATCATCATCATAGAAAATCGTAACCTCCTTCTTCTTACAATAAATCTTCACATCATAGTCCGAAAGCCAATCCAAACTGAGGATTATATCAAACTCAATCATAGGTATGATGATGAGATCAGCAGATAAAGAACATTTATGTGCTCTAATGGGGACTGATTCACAAAACATTGTTGCAATGATAATTCCCCTAGGAGTTATAACTGACAACTCCCTTGTTAAATCAAATTGGAAATATCTAATTTTATTAGAAAACTGGGATGATATGAAACAATGCGATGGTCCATAATCAAATAATGCATTTTCTAAACTTGAGGAAACCATTAAATTACCTGTCACCATGTCTTTTGGAGCTTCTACCTCAGCAGTAGTGATAGAATAAGCTTGGCCTTGATCCCTTGGACTTTTCTGAGGTAAGTTCCCCTGACGATTAGGACATTCATTTGCCTAATGTACCATCTCCCTGCAATTGTATCATTGAACATTGGTAGCTTCCTTCTTCCCTTTACATTCACGAGCTTGGTGGCCTTTTTCACCACACTTGTAACAGACACCCATTCCCTTCAAGAAAGTACCAGGGTGTTTCTTCCCACATTTACCGCAGGATGGATATTCAAAATTTGCCTTCTTCCCCTTATTTACATTCCCAGATTGATCAGCAGATCTCTTCTTCTCTTTCTTTTCTTTAAAGTCATAAGACTTAGAGAATTCCTTTTTAGTCTTTATAGCACATGATAAAATGTCTTCGTACGATGAGAAGGATTGTGAGACTAATGATCGATGGAGAAATGGTTTTAACCCATCAAAGAAACGACCAATCTTACTTTTTGGGTTACGTATATAATCTCCAGTATACCTTGCTAACCTTGTAAAGTTAGCCTCATACATTGCAACATTCTCATCCTCCTTTTCTCTCAGACTCAGAAATTGCCTTTCCATATCTGCTCAATGGTCATGAGGAAAGTATTTTTCTAAAAACAGATCTTTGAACTCCCTCCATTCCATATTTGATACATCATCATCTTCCTTCGTGTTTTGAATCAATGTCCACCATTGACCAGCATCTCCAGTGAGGCGGTAAACTGCCATGATAACTTTTTCCCTTTCACTACTCCCCAAAGCCTGAAATATTTTCTCTAGGGAATTTATCCATTGCTCAGCTACTAATGGATTTGTAATCCCATTGAACATTGGTGGTTGCTGCCTCATGAAGCGATCTAACATTGATCCTCCATGTTGCGGATCAGGGTGCTCCATACGGGTAAGGTTATTATTCATAACCTGAGGGAGTTGTCCCAGTATGGTGATTAGCTGATCGACACCAGTTTCATCACCAGCTCCACTATAATTATCTTGAGCAGTAGGGAAATCCCTACATGGAGTACGTGCGTTGATACAGTTTTCATTTCTTCCACTAGGCACCATTTCTAAACAATTTCATAAACTAGATCAATTTATAAATCAAAATACATAATCCAATACTTATAAAACACTTAACATAAATTGAACTATTTATGGATATAATCCATAATCATAAAAAATGTTTTCTTTGAGGAAGTATATACTCATAAACCTTTCATAATGATTTGAAAAGAAAATGAGAGTTATCCTAAGCATATCCCCCGGGAGTGTCGTAACAAAGAGTGCAGCAGGGCCCGTTGTCGTGCACCAGTTCTCGTTCGAGTCTAGCTCAAAGTGGTGTTTTTGGGTTTTACCCCTAGGTACATCTGTGCGAGAGCCACCTCTACCTGCTCATATCCAGACAGGGATGTATTGCTCGGAAAACTCACAAAATCTCTACAATACCAAAATTCTAGGAAGTTCTTATATACTAATCCTCAAAGTCCATCTTAGGTCTATGTGCTCTAATCAGACTTTATCAAAATCTATCTTCCATGTTTTGAACTAAACTTCCTCTAATACCAACTTTAACGCCCCGACCCCAGTTACCTAGAGTCGGTTCATTATTACATAAAATTGGCATGATCACAAGAAAGATCAAATCTCGAAAGACCTATTGGTTTAGTATCCTTGGAAACACTAGATATATTCATAAAGTTTTACATTACATCATAAAGTGATAAAACTACTACAACAACATATTGTCTCCATAGTCCACACTATTATCCCCTCATAATATCTCTACAGGTCAATCATAATTTAATTCTTCACATCCTGGGAAAAATAAAACATAGAAAAGGGGTGAGCTCAAATGCCCAGTAAGGATAACAATATAGCGGAAACTTTCATAAATAAGAATAAACATTTAAGGCAATGTATAACTAAAACAGAAGCCGTTTAAACTTAAAATTCAACATAGTATGGAAGAAATATAATGAAATAATGCCATTTACTTATTCACATGGATATTCTACTAATCGAATAATCATATGCAATATGAATAACCACTTTCATAATGATGGAATGCATAATGCCAGAATATCATAACCACATATCCAAGGCCTCATGCCAATACTACAAATAATATTTTGTCATGGCCTTATTCAAAGACACTAGTTTGTCTCATGAGACCTAATGATGCATTGAGGAGCTATAGCGGGCTCCACCCGTCACATTTTAATTCCAATGCATTCCCATATGAAAAGGTTTAAACATAACATAAACATTCGTATTAAAACTAGAATAATAAATGTAAATACTTCATCCATAAACCATGAATGGTATAAAAATAACACATCCACAGTCAAACATATCACAAAACCTTCAATACAATATCGAATTTTTTTTCATAACAAATCAACTTCAAATAAGCGTAAAATCCATCAAAAGATGTTGACATAGCTGAAATCAAAACTCTTTTTAGATAAATATCTATTTCTATTTTGAAATCATTTAAGAGTCATATATTTATAAAATAAAACATTTTCTTTGAAAATATTCTTATAATCTTGTAAGGGAAGCTTCGACGATTTTATAACGGTGGAAAATAGGTGCACTCACCGTATAAGTTAAAAATACAATTTTACCTTAATTCTGTCGAAAAAGTTAAAAAGTACCTTGTTTAGAAAAGGATGGAAAGATTCCTTTATAAAACTCTTATAAAAAGTCAAACAAGGGTATAAATAACATTAACCCATATTTTTTTAAATATTAAAAATGTTTTGAAATACATTTTTAAGAAACATGGATGTGGATGATAATGAGATCCTAGTAGATTATTACATATAAACAACCTCGAATAATGAAGAGATTGCGAAATAAAACCTTACCTTGTACTTTTCCTTGGTTGGGGTAGGTTAACCTCATGTATAATGGTGAAATAATTGTTATTAAATTATACAAGAATATGATATCATATATGATCTTTTAACATTGATTTGATAATAATATCTTAGTATTATCGTCGTTTTCGGTGTTAACTTACTCGTTTTCTTTGATATGTTTTGTTATGTAATCCATGTTTGTTATGGATAGTATGTATCTTATTTATATACAAAATGATATAAATTCCTTAAAAATTATTTTTAAATCATCAAATGATAATTATACTTGAATGGATACGATGGAGAATGAATCTCATCGTGTTTGTGGAGACGGTAGTCCGTACGTACGAACAAGCGACAATATCATTCTTTTGATATTAAAATAATATATAATTGGATGGTATAACATATATAACGAATAATTATCATGTTATATTTTTTATTTACATGAGTTACACATCATTATTATACCCATCCAAATAATAATTTATTGAATAACAATTACACCACGACGTGGAGACGGTAAGCCGTACGTACGCACGTATGGTGACATGTTATTCAAAGGATGGATAGAATACTGAATATGGTTGTACCATATTTATAATAACATCACAGTATATATAAGATACTGGATTTATTATTTTATAATGGTAATAACAAAGAAGTAAAAAGTCGAAGAAGAAATGAATTTGAAAATGGGTGGTGAAAAGATTACCTCTTCATCGGGTTCTTCCTTTTGATTTTGATCAAAAGGGCTCTTAGGTTGGATTTCTGACTAAAGGAAGGACTCTAGGATTAAGTGAGAGATGTTGAGAGATTATTTGGGCAGAGTTTGGCCGAGTCAAAAGGCTTTGAAGGTTTGAGTTAATGAGAAGGGAGAGTGCACTTTTATAAGAGGGGTGAGGGGGACCTTTGGAAAAGCTAGAAATATTATTTTATAATAAATTCATATTCGGTTTCTAATGGCTCCAAAGTGGATTATTTAAAGTTTAAGGTGGGGATAGGTCGAAAAAAACTCAACCAATATAATTTATACATGTTTGGGTTACTATATTAACCTTATCATTTAGTTTTAACTCTTAGTTAATTAGTTTGACACTCACCATGTCACATTGTATTTTTATATTATATAGTTAATAAACTTACTATATACCTAAAAGATACCCCTCAAGTGTTCCATTAATGATAAACCTATCATGATATAAGTCTCTTGGGCGAACCTTATATTTTTAGGACTTTAATATCAATTAATAATATAATATTTGTTTTAAAAACTCTTTTATGTCAATTTTGAAACTATTTGGAAAATTGATTTTTTGAAACTCATAACAGAATGATTAGTTCGCAAAAATCAAATTAAATCAATCCTAATATGTCATATTATCCTATAAAATTAGTTTAATTCATTAAAAGTCTCAAATTATATTTATTTGGGTATTTATAATATCAATTATTTTAATTTTTCACTATTATGGTAATTACTGTATCATCATTTTGTCATAAATAAATTAAATTATTTAATGTCTAAAAATTATAAATAAAATATCATTATATATAAAATCTTTTTATATTTATAATGAATATTTAAAATCTAATTTATCTTATGTATAACCATATATTAAATATGTTTTTGTAAATAAACATTGATTTTAACTCTTTTAACTCTTCTTTGAATTAAAAAATAATAAATGTCCTAATCTAATCCAAGTGGACCTAAATGATAATATTTCATTCCTAAGGTTGTTTTTGGTCATGATACACTTGTCCAATAGAATTAGGACATGTGTTAGGGTAATATTAATATCATTTTTACCCTAAATTACCCTATTTACTTTTAACCGTGGTAAATAAAAGTAAAAAGTTACTATACACCAAAAATTATTTTCATCTCATTGAACCACATTTTACTCCTTGATATTAACTGTGTCTCTCGGATTTTAAAAATTCCAATCACAGAAGCGGTAAAATTACGTTTTATGAAAAATTTAGTTTTTTAACTACCACTTAGTAGTTTCACTATTCATCAAAAATTGAAGTTTTTCAGAACAATGCCAAAATTTCACCCTAAGCTATAATTGATATTCTGAATTCAAAAATGATATCTATTTTACAAAATTCCAAACATAAAAGTTTCATTAATTAATTTTATAATTAATTCCGATGTCACAACAAATAGCATGTTTTTAAGAAACAATATATATCAAAAGATTGACAATTTTTTATGTCCAATTTCAAAGTGAAATTAATTATAATGAACACCATTGGATAAGATGGTAAAAATATATTATAATTATACTTTAAAACCAATAAATAATATAATTTATCACTATAAATTATTTTGATTAAAAAATTTGTTTTTAAGTATTTTTCACTATTTATAAAAATTGGACGTTCTCAGAAAAATACCAAAAATTCAACTTAGGATAATTTCGATATTCTGAATCCAAAAATGAAGTCCATTTTCAAATATAAAATATATATAATTTAAAAAATTAGGTATTACTATTCATAACGGCTAGTTTGATCGGTTGTGGTGTATGTTAGAACTCGATGTTGCGTACAACACACGCTATTACATTATTTAAAGGGAAACGTACCGTAGAAGCTTGGTGTGTTACAGATGCTCTCACAATCAATTCCCCTTTTAGTCAACAGTGATTAAAGACTCTCTGAGGATGCACTCCCAATCAATTCCCCTTATAGTCAAAAGTGATTGACGTCTCTCTGAGGAAGCACTCACAGTTAGTTTCCCTTATAGTCAAAAGTAATTAATGAATCTCTGAATAATAACTCACATTCAATTCCCCTTATATTTAACTACACTAGTTTCTCATAGCCCTGTGTAAATCAATCGAGCATAGTAATTCAATAAGACCAAGGTAACCCTCATGAACTACTTGGATATACAGTCTACAACATAACTGCATGTCAGAATACAATTTACACCATCCTACAAAACAGGCATGGGAAAAACTATAAGGCATCCTAACAGGCTAACCAGGACCAAACAATAATAAACAGAACATGCATGGGAAACCACTTCCAAAGAATAACAATCAACCCGATTCACATTCAATTGAACACTATCCTAGCACACAATCATGGCAGGCAATTATCAACGCTAAAATAGTAAACACTCAATACCCTGTTCAAGGGTATTGGATAAATTTTCACATATAACTCAATGAAATTCAATAAAAAGGAACAATCCACCTACATTGGTGTTGGGAGATCTCTATACGGGAACCTCAAGCCTTAATTCTCCCAAAAATATGGTGGATCTACAAAAACACTCAAAATGTTCAACTGAGGATAACTTGAGAAAGATGAGGAATCACGAAACAAAGCTCCAGAAGAAAGAATAGCTTGCTGATGTGATCCCAACACAATCAACGGTGGTCGAATTAGAGATCAGTTGCTCGGTCAGGAGTCTGGAGGAAAATCACTGACATACAGGTTCTCTCAGAAAAACTAGGTTGAGAAGAAGGTATTTCTAGCTATTAGACTCTACCCCAGTATGTTTAATGAAAAAAATAAAATACAAGGAATTTAATTAGGAATTACATGGAGTGTACTTTCCCTTTCCATAATCTGCTTTAGGCAGTCTCCCGGTAAACACATGGTCATGTGCACAAGCGCTACATGACCAGCACACGACTACCAGCGGTAACTGAGTACACGACATATAATCATAAATTACAAGGTGTGTAATTCAAAATTTTCCAGAAACTCCTCTTTTTTCTCAAAAATCTACCAAAAAAGGAAAACATACATGAAAAAGAAGATCTGGGTTCTTACAAACAAGTATAGTCCATTGTATAAATGTGCCCTACCATAAAAAATCAATCTTTGTAAAAGAAGCAACATTCATTTTGAAACATTAAAAAAAATCTATATGTGTCTATTCTAGATACAAAAATAATGTTTTTAGTTACTTACGACACAAAATAACTACACTTTAACACAAAGATCATCCAATTTGGAAATGTGATGTGGTAGTCCTTAACAGCTATAACAGTAAGTCTAGCTCCATTGGATTTACATAGATCTACCTCCCCTCGACCAATCTTCTTGAATCTAGTTGGTTCCTGTATTTGGTTACATATTTGAGCACCATAATCTGTATATAATACCCAATTTGTAGAAAAATATAGATTGTATTCGATAACAAATTCACCTAAAGCTTCCCCTTGCTTCTTAGGCTGGGTGCAGTTCCTCTTCCAGTGGCCCTTCTTCCCCCATGCGAAATAAACAACCTCCTCTTCTCTTGCCTCATGTTTTGTCTTATTTTTCTTGGAAGGCCATGAAGAAGATTTGGGCATAAATCTCTTCACCTTCCCATTATTCTTATTTACTATAAGGATAGAAGGCTTTTTTCACTTCATATCATTATCCACTTGGTGAATGACGATAAGAAGATCATATAGTGACTTTTCAATGTTATTCATATTGAAATAGACAACAATGTTAGAGAAGCTCAGAGGGAGTGATGCAAGAATGAGATCAGAGCCCATTACTTCGGGGAGTTTAAACCCTAGAACCTCCAGCCACTCCGTGTATCCAATGAGTTTGACTACATGAGGCCCAACTGGGGAACCTTCTCCAAGATTACTCTGAAAGAGTGCCTTAGAGATCTCAAACCTTTCATGTATTTCTCTCTCCTATTAAATACAATGGAGGTGCTCGAGCATGCTATAAGAATCCATGTTTTCATGAGACTTCATGAGCACACTAGCCAATTATGATAGCATCAAATATTGAATATTGACTGCATCATTCATATGTTTCTCATAGACCAGGAAATCCTCATCACTCACCTCTTTGGAAGGTAGATCATGTAATGCTAACTCCAGCATGCAAGACTTTTGTTCACGGTGTAGGATAACCCAAAGGCAGCTAAAACATTCTCGAAGTTACTATCAGTGAGGATGTTTAATTTATCTAGAATTGATCATAGGGATAGTGTGGTTGAAATGTTTTTAATTTTTATTCTATAATTAAAAGAGCAGATCATTAGTACATTCGTGATTGCAATTTATAATAAATAATAAATTTTATAAAGTCTCCCACTATTTTATCAAGTCCCAATATCCCTAACCAATGAACTCATAATGTCCAATTTCCATGACATTCTAGTGGAAAGTATATATATTCCTATTCACATAACCCCAACATGTGTTGGTCAAGTAACTATAGGGTATTTAGGTAGGTGGGTCTTTTCCAACTGCAGGCTTGCATCTCCATGATTTGTTGAGTAGACTCCCAAATCCTAAAATCATGACTTTAGATTTCCTCAACTCTTACATCCAATATTACACCATGTATAGAAAGGGATACTCCTCTTGATGTAATATGGTTAAGTCAACCCGAAACATTCCATAAGGGCTTCTTGTATAAAAGTAAGTGTCCCAACAAGGGTTGGTCAAACACATAGTTTTATTGAATTTTGCCCTTAATCAAGTAACAGAAGTCTTGTTTGGAGTCAATATTTTATTTGAGGGATTTTTTATATCCTCTTTGTTAATTTCTTATTGTCATTATCACACGCTTTTTAATATTAAGTGGAACTTACTTAAGTGATTAACCATGTCTTGATAATATTTACGCATACGTCTAGTATATTTTAGTTCCATATTGTGTGCTTGTTTAAGTCATTAGTTATGTGATTGTGACAACACATAAATAATGATAAACCATGAAACAAAAAGAACTAAAATAATTTAAATGGAATGATCATGAGTTTTTCTAATGGTTATTTTATATAGTGGTTGATAGACATACCCTGACCTAGGAGAGAAACACCTTTAACCTTTTGGGTTCTTGTTTACAATATCCACCTGTCCACCTATGTATCTCCTTGGATTTGTTTCATCTCAGCTGCATCTTGAACTGCCTCCACAAGCTTGGGAGTTCCATTCATTACATATTCCCTTTTTAACTCACATGTTGGTGAGGGGTAAAATGGTGTTTTACGTAAAAGAAATTTTGGGCATGGAGCCCCTACATATTAATGAGGACAAGGCTCGCAGGCCAACTAAATAAATTCAAATAAATAAATTAAAAGAAATCATCCACATACAAAGGTCTTGGTCTAGCTCATGATCATCCATACATGCAATGATAATTATGCATAAATAAAATGACCAATCAATTATTTAATCGTTCTGGTTTAATATAAATCATGCTCAAATCAATTAATTATTATCTTTAGTTAATCAATCATTTAATCTTAAACCCTTTTATAAATTTCCTTGAGATTCACATCCATCCTAATTTTAAACCAATAAATTCATTTAAAATTATCTTTGTACGTAACTTATAAATTAGAGGCAACCTGTTGAATTCCTATTTATAACTTCCCAATGAGTAAAAATAAAAATTACACAGATGTTAAATTAAACACACACATATATAAAACACATATCACGTGTAGTGCCTCAACTTTATTCCCACACAATGGTACATGTCTCAAGGGTTTGTATAATATAATAATAAATTTTAATAAATCTATGTAAGTTGGATGAGTATACGACATGTTTTTTCAACTACACCATGTCTATAATTTTTCACCATCTATCCAAAGTACACGCTCGAGGAAACAATGTGTGAGTGTACATAATAAATCTTCAGAGTACGTGGTCTGTCCAGTGGGCCACATGCTATGTAGTTCCTCATTACATGGTCTCAAACTGGGCAAGCAGTGAACGGGGTACACAGTACAACCCTAACCTGAAGGGACTACACGCCGTGTCCAGTGGGCCACAAGGCGGGTAATCGAGAAATCAAGTGCCACCTATTCTGGGTCAACACACGTAGTCATTTAATACTTAGAAAGAGTCCAAAACATGGCTTGGTTTGGCAGACCAGTTCGATGCATTGAATCTTGAATACACAACATGTACTGCAGGATACATGTGGTGTGTTCTGGTGTTGTACGGCTAGGAAGCTTTGGCACCTCCGGATGCGATCCTCTATTTTATTTTAATTAAAATTAAAAGAAAAGACCATTTCTTTAAGGTGAACTAGAATTGAAAGAGGAGGAATAGATCTCGAGATTCATATTTGCAGAACAATTAACTTGAATTGAAAAAACAAAATTATTAAATGCATAATTCCTCAAAAAATAATAAATAATTAGAAACTATGATATAACCCATATGATACCACATGATGGTTCTGGGCGCAGTGGAAGCATGGTTGGGATGATAGCCAACATTTATTTTTACCATGATCAATGATTATTCTGGGATCAATTTGATGATGAACACCTGTCTCCACAGAATGTAATCAAATATTTAGATAAAGATGAAATAGGCCTAAAACCTTAGAGAGGATCTTGCACATCATGTTTATAATGAATTTAATTAATTTCGTAAAGAAAACTAATACTTGTATCTTTGGTATTTTTCTCCGTTGATGATGTTGATCGTCTGGAATGACCCTTCCGGATTATTTTGGTCCACCTGTAAGGATCCAAACTAGAATCTCTTTAGCGGTGATCCGTACGTGCTCTTATGGCCTCTGATTGACACCGCTTGTTCTCCAGGTGCTAGTGCGGAGAAGCGAGTGTCTTGTGTCGATTATTCTTGATCGCCTTTTCTTCAGCCTTACAGAATGTCTATCATTCTTGAGAGGGGAGAGAAGAGGATTTTAGAGTGTTTTTTCTGCTCAATAATTCTCAATTCAACAGGCATGTGGTTTAGTGTATGGCACAGTAGGCATAATTTCTTATTTAAATACATGGAATTTCAGTTACAATATTTAATTACATAGAAACAATTAAAACATTCATGAACTTAAAGAAAACCCATGCATTTAATAATAATACCACATCATTATTTATTGTGTTCCAACTTGCACAAAATGAAATTATAAATAAAACTCTACATTATAAAATAATAGCAACGTTATTTTAATTTGTTCCATCTAGTTAAATAATTATTTACCACCTTGAAAATAATTATTTTACTACCGGAACAACCTTGGTCCGCTTGAAATCCACTTCCATTTATTGAACACCCAAATAAATAAATAAATAATTTATTCACATAAATAACTATTTTATTTAACAACTAGTAAATAAATATTTATTAAATGTTCAATAAAATAAATAAATATTTTTTCAATTTATGCTATTATTGTAACATGAATAAAATTATTCCACAGTCTGGAGAATAATATTTATTTCATTAAATAAATTCAAATAGAATTTGACCGAGACCACCAAAAACACTTACTGTGTGACCCTATAGGATTCTTTCTCATTGTCATTAGGCGGGATTGCCTGAATTCCAAGATTACTCTCTAGCAACGAGTCAAGGCACCTAAGAGAAATAATGTAACGTCACAACAACAACATCAACATATGAACGCTCACTCTATAATATAATCCCTTTGTCGCAATATCTCATCAAGTAGGTTTCATGATTGTCTCATCAACTTTTATGCATGATAAGTTGTTCTTTGACTACTTGAAATAAACTCGTAGTTACACCATGTCCATGGAATTTGGGGTGATGGTTATATTTCAATCAAAGGGCCAAGATATCAACTTCCATTAATGGAAGGTACAAATCCTTCCTTGACTTATCCATTAAAAACATGCCACTCATGACACACCCAATGTACCCTACCTCTTTCCTACTATATATGTGACAGTTTTCATCAGTAAATCAAAGTGCATAAGTCATGACACGTATTAATGATAATCTTAATGTCTAAGGATCATTACACACGCTCGCAGATAGAAATATATGATGACACCAAAACATGTGGAATTCCTACTAGCGGGTTTGTTCTCATAATCTCCTTTCTTGGAGATTACAAAGTGTGAACTTCATGAGAGGAAATATCTTCTGCTTACGAGTACTCACACCTGATGGTCTGCATGCTATATGTCCCATCATAGCATGCCATCTAACCACAAAACTATATTTAACAATTTTGTTATAGCATTTCAAGGTTCTCATCATATCCAGGAATTTTCATGACCTTATCAATGCAATAAATACTCTAGGACATTATTACATCATAGTCATGAAGAATAATGAACAATATGTAATAATACATTAAATATCAATCTAATCAGAGTAAAAACAGTTGGTTCTAGGACACCAACTCGAATAGATGGAAGCATGTCTGACATGAAAGGTGTGACTATTGAGTGGAAAAGTTTAGATTTACACCAATGCTCTAGAGAAAATTTCTCAGAGCGGCCGACCATGCAACCAAAAAGCCTTCTTTCAGGTAACATACTAGCGTAATATCGAAGTAATTAGGCTCCATAGATAATGAACTTTTCATTAATATTACTAGATAACATGAAATGACGATTTTTAGGATATGAAAAGAATATACCGCACACCCACAAGATAACTTGAGACTCTAAATAAACAAACATTAAATGAATCTAAGGCACTAAAAATATAAGAACACATATATTATTTGGAAGACTAAAACCAATTAATGTTCACTGAAATTCATGTGCTTCATAAGAACTGTCCAAGACACACAAAAGAACCAAGGCATTTCAACCAGATCTTGTGACGCCCCTTCAAGATGTTATTTTTGTTATGAAAAGCATTTACACATACAAAGAGTGGGTCATACGGTCTCCCCAGACATTCCACTGTAGTGTCTCGAAAGCCCCATTGAAATTTCACCCAATCCTTATGACATCCTTCAGATATAGAAACCGAATATTTTAACAGTTCCTAATCATGTCATCCAAGTATAGAGGATGTGATTGTCTATGTCCAGGAAGCTCTCGTGATGTCTTCTAAGAGATTCCACTATGAATCGTGATGCCCACCATACATGGTGGATGAGGCTCATGATACCCTCAAGGGATGTAATCCAACACATGAATAACCATCTACGATAGTTCATACTAACTCTCATTAAGACGTTCAGATTCATGAATTAACTCTTATAACGGCACTCAATCATGTATTCCAAGTCATGCAGATGTTCCTCGAAATGTCAATCTAGCTCTCAAGAAGTCTTCTTTGTGAGTCAACTATGACTCACGACATCCTCCATACAAGATAGGTGAATATTGTGATTCCATCATGGGAATTCATCCATGAATTTTCACACCCAATAACATAGGTCATACTAACTCTCATAAAACCTTCCATATGTGTCATCTAGCTCTCACAATGACTCCCAAACAAGCCATCCAGATCATGAAACATATTTTAGGGAAGCTAGTCTTGATTATGTAATATCCCTTCGGCAATCCATGCTGGATATGATAAGTTTATCGACTAGCCAACTAGATTAGATGGTTCCCTAGTTTACATCAGTCAAACACTCTCTGACATTCCAGAATTTCATCGAAGGTGTGTCAAGTGGGAAATCTGTGCATGTCATAATGAAATATAGACTAGAGAAAAGGGTATCCCATGGTTCAATAACCATGTCCACCCTCGGTGTGTAAACCTCAAACATAGGGAATCCCCATAGTGTAAGCCCCTATAAAAGGAACTATGACAAAGACGATTCCTTCAAATAACTAGGATATGTAGGAAAAACTCCCAAAGGCCCATGATCTATATTAAGTCATCATAGATTTTTCTAATATGTATGTCCTACATTCATAAGGAATGGAAATTGATCATTTTTCCTCCCCTATTTTTTACAGTGAGCATAGCTCACATGGGATTAGGGAGTTGAAATAATCATATCATTTTTCTTACAAGCCTCCATAAAGTTAAGGGAAACATCAGTTTGTATGCCCAAACCAGTGTAATAATATGAAATTCTTCACCCAAAGGGAAAGATTGGTATATAATCCCCAATCAACTAATGTATGATAAATCAGATTCATGCTATAACCAAGATACCTATGATTCCTTCCAAAGGTCTTGATCTCATATAATCTTCCATATCGACGTAAACCCAATGTCTCTAAAATTTGAAACACCAGGAACCAATCATACCCATGGTCTGATCACTCTACCTTATCCCTTGGTGGTATGGGAAATCAACTAAACTATTATGACTCTAATTCCTACCATACACAAGATGTGTAGGATGTGTTCTCAAGGCATGGGCTCTACATTAGACACCCTTACGATTGTACCATTATATAAGTCCCATTTCAATATGTTGTATGGATGACCATCTATTACACTATTTCTTCTCACACTAAGCATAGACCATGTGGTCTTAGGGTCTCATAGTGAACACCTGATTGGCATCCTCACTCACTCACTCCATTTTTTTTTATTTCATAAAAACACTTTATGGAAAAGTGAGAACCTCTATGCACACAAAAGACACATAAGTGGGATGGGCTTGAAACCCCACCTAAGACCAGACCCACTCAAAAGGAGAAATAGAATAGTAACTAAAAACAAAAAATGAGACGACCAAGAAACACTGTCTAGGTTGACCCATCCAAAAATCACTAATAGAAAATCAGAAAATCAAACACTAAGTCCATCTTGAAATCATCAAACATGTTACCCGTCCTCGAGACACTGCACTGCCACCGCACCAGTGACCACCCATCCATGAAATGCAGTGTCAGGAGCCGTAATCTAGACCTTCGGATCTTTGAGGGAGGTGTAGGGTAACCGGAGCACATAGAAAAAGATGACCATAGGGAAGGGATCCATTTTCACTACTAGAGAGAGAAGAAACACTGCCATACTAGAGGATCAGAACACAAATTCCATTACTGAGGGTACCAACACCATCCAAAACACCATGGGAGACATCGAGGATCACCAAATTGGATTCAGGCTCAATGGGGCAGAGAAAAATGGCAGAGGATTCTAGGGAGAGGAAGTACCATCTGAAGCCAGGAAAAATAGAAATCTGTAAAGTGACATACCATAGAATAAGGCCGAAAGAAAACCAGGAAGGATAAACCCTCAGAAACTAACGAAGGAGGGTGAGATATGGAGAAGGCTTCGTTAAAAATACTACGAAAGTAGAACCAAGGGATGAATGAACGAAATGCCAGGAAGAAATTCTTGAATAATTGAGTGAATAATAGCTCAGGGGACGAATCTGGCTCCATGAATTCTTGAGGTCACCCTCTGGGACCACATAATGACCCTGGAGGAAGATGATGGACCTGTCACGTACTGACACCAATGACCCCAACCAAATGAGGACCCTATGAAGACCACCAAACACTACCGGAACCCCATCCATCCACCACACGACACACCAGTTTCAAATCATCAAGGGTGCAGTAATGAATTGAGGGGAATCCAAGGTGCCTGGGACCTCACACCACCGAGAAGATGAAACCCTAGATTGGAAGAGAATACGGAGAGAGAGGACCAAGATTCCCTTTATAGGCTCATCCCACAACACCCCATCCCTACTTGGAATCCTGAATCTCCTATATCTAGGCCAAACCCATTATCTAATCTCCGATGAGTGTCCTGATATGAACACCCATCACATAATGGAATCTACCTTGAGGCCAGTCCCAAGGGTCTAATTGAATGAGGATAACTCTAATTACTATAATATCTAGGATATGTATGATGTCTTCTTGAGACCTAAGAATTGTTTTTGTGTGTTTTAGTTCCAAAACATTTTTCCTCTCAACATGATTTAAAATTTCATGGCGTTAAGGATCCATAAGGGTTTTTATTCCCATAATAATTAGGATTTATTGGATGACTCATAATGGATAAATCCCCTCCTTGGAATATAAATATACTTCATTCTGGATAGAATATTCTGATGCATCTAGTTATATGTATTCAACATATAAATAAGCTGCCCACCAATATGGAAATGGATGTAGAACCTCGAATACATATAGATGGATTCATTAATGAGACTGCACTTTCCTTTGTTCATCAATAAAATTTCATTTATTTGTTTGAAAGGAGAATTAACATATGATAATTTTTTCAGGTTAACCAGTCCCATATCATGATTAGAAAGAGATTCACGTACCTATCAAATATTTATAAGAGATTCCCAGAGTATGCAATAATTCCCCTCAAATGGATGTGATGACCCTGACCTCCCATGCTCTTACCCAATGAGATTCCCCAATAGATGATGGACCTAAAAACCCAAATGACCATAGTCCTTTGGAAATCAGGTCTATGACTAGCTATAGATGGAGGAACCAATGATAGTTTCTTGTAAAAGTTAAAATGGTACGCCAGTTTTCATCGATGCGATCAAAATATCTCCCCAATGTCAAACCATCAAGAGAAACCCATTCCACACCATCAAACCTGACAAAACAATGTGCAAGACATTTCATCTTCTGGGTATCATGTATAATTTCAAATATACACATCATTATTGCAATACCAAGAGAACCAAAACATGAACTCAAATGTATAAATAATTAGAAATATCTAGTGAGAATTTCCCATTAATGATTTTTGGAATAAGAATATATACTATTGCATCTGTTCTAGTTCTTATGAAATCCCCTTGTTTAAAAGGACTATTTGGTAAAATTATGCTATAGGGATGGTGCTCAAAATTTTTCCTCAAGAAAGTTCCTAGTGAGAATAACATGATTCTTTTATAGGGCCAGATTACTATCCATAAATTATTGGTATATTTTTTACCCCTAACATTTTATTAATCTATTAAGGGAGAGGCTTAATAGACACAGACTAGGAATTTTCTTAGGTCACCCTTTATGGGTTTTCAACTTAATATGTTTTGTGCATTTTCCATTTCACAATTACTCAATATTCCCTAGATCACACAATTTTTATTTCTATAGTGTAGAGACTAAATGTTTTCTTATAGTTTACTTTCTAAAATTTCATCCTATAGTGAATTATGCCTATATCAATAATAAGTATAATGTCTTGAATTTCAAACCAATAAAATTATATAATTTTAGTTCAAATATATAAAAATATATATTTTTATAATTTTAGGGTCCTCGGGATTGGATTTTCTATTTTTATGGTTTTGGGCATTCTATATCATATCATCTTTTGGATAAAAATGATGAATAAATAGATGATTTATATTTATGAATAATTCTGACTCCCTTGCATCCTAATTATTATTCTAATGAATTAATGCTCATGAAGGGTCTTGACACCCATCAACCATGATTCTAATTTTTTAAGGGTAATGTCTTGGCCAAAGTCCAAGAAACAATTTATTAATAAAGAAGGGAACTACAAAATTCTGAAAGATGGGATTTTATTACAATCTCTTTCATAGAGAGAAATAAGTTCAATCGGAAGATTATCAAACCAGGTGACACTCTGGTTGATACCATTGTTAATGAGAGCATCATCCACCATGTTTTATTCCCAATAAACATGAGTAGCAATATATCTAATATCTCAAAGAGAGTCCATACATCTCATCCAACGAGATGTAAGAGTCCAGGAAAGATGGATCACGTCATTCAAAATTGCTTGGATGATGGAGGTAGAATCGCTTTTAATCCAAATGTTGTTCCAACCCTTCCTTTGAACAAAGTCAACAACATGGATCACTGCCATCATCTAATACTTCTAGATAGTTTTTATATGGTCTGTGTAAATAATTTCACAAAACCATTTATTAGGAGAGGATAATAAAGGGTATACCCATCGAGGATGATCGCATAATACTCTAAGGTTCCATGTTCCACTGCAGTATTGTTGTGTCTCACAAGGATTTGAGGTCCATTATGATATGAAGAAGTCCCCTCTAGTAGATGGGTAAAGTGTATTTATGTATGATCACATAATAATTACATGCATGTTCATGAATTTTTGATCCCTTCTCTATTCAGTATGTTTTTAAATATTCATGAGGATTCAAACATTTGTATAATGATGTTTGATATGGAGAAATGATTATCCAAGAAGAGTTATGATAACATGGGGTAGTTTAGTTTTATGGTTATGGAACATAGGCCTCACATCATGTAGTTTCACCTGATTAGCTGAGGGATATAAAAATGTTCAATAATAGACTACCACAATCCTACATTGAGAATGGGTGCAATACACAATGACATAACATTAAGAATTCCAAATCCAATTGAATAGTCTGATCATTGAAATTATAAATCATGATCTAGAAATATCTAAGTCAACTAAAAAAGGTGGGTAGTAGATATTGGTTGAACAAATGTAATGGTGGATAATGGTATCTTATATATATTTGGTATTATATCATGGATTTAAGGGGGTATTTTCCTCTAATACCAAAACATCTACCAAGCATAAGCTCTGATGAAGCCTTATTCACTAGTGAATCTTAGCGGGGCCTACTTAGATAAGTCAGTCTGTATTATAAATATATAACTTTGGAGAACAAAGAGAAATATCTTAAGGCTTTTGGGTTCTAGTAAAAGTTTATCAGTTCAAGGAATTAGGGGGTGTGAGCTCATTATTTAAAGTCGTGAATGTGGTTAATGGAAAATTTAATATTCAAGGGGTGTTTGGGAACCCTAAAAGTTGTGTCTCTATTTAATAAACACTTTATTTCGGATAGGATATGTTACCAATAATTTCACTAACTATTTCATGGATTACAGACTCCATAAATCATTTTGAGACTTTACCTAGGGAAACAAGATGGGCTCTATGAGCTTTGTTCATTTTTATTACATTCTAAATTTTTCATAAACTCTGAATATGACCTTTTTAGTGAAAAAATAATTGAAATTTTCTTAGACATCCCTTTATAGGTTGTTATATTGATAATTTATGTGACAATTTCACTAGTATTCTATGGTCATACGATTTGGACCTAGAAACAGTGGAGCGTTATACAATAGCCTAATCAGGATTCTTTTGGTCAATAGCACTCTTACACCCATTTTCTTTGGATATGGGCATGTTTTAAATCATTACTCAAGAGTTATGGGTCATGAGTAATGGTATGAGTCATTCATACTAGCGATATTAAAAATCACACTATGGTGATGTGTTCCACTTTGATGATGCCATGTATCAAAAGAATTATGTGTCCTTTCTTAATAGACCAAAATAGAACAAATTGATAGTCTTAAAGAAATTATAAAGATCCAAATCATACATGGTAAAATAGAAATATATTTTATGCATTCCAAGGGCTGTGAATTTTTTTTGTAAACCTATGACACTCGAGACACATTGTTTGGTTTATGGTTTTATGTTACTAGAATTTAAATTAACTCGTCCAAAACATTGGTTGATAAGTGTTAGTCTCTTGGGGTCCTTCAATATAGAGGGGTGATGGATGATTGTTTTCATGGACTAATTTCTTGTCTTGGGGATGTTCTTATTGTGATTATTGACATCATGTTAATAGTATTTAATTTTTGTGAAATATAATATCATGTGACTATGAGGTATTTATTTTAGTATAATGTTATATGGTAAAGATTTGGGAACCTATGTGGAATTATAAAAGATATATTTGAGGTCAACATACACTGGTTAGGTCTATTTAGATTTTGTGGGAATATTTTACCATTTTAGGGGCTCACTGATGTGTATCCATATACAAGATCCCATCCTACAAAGTTAAAAATCATGTTCAATCAAGACATAAATAAATATTATCCATATTTAGGTTCTGATATTCTATATTACTCTGCTATCCTTAAGTTGTTTATGGAATTTCATGGTTGACCAGAGTATAGGGGAATATTCAATTTTTTGTGGCATGTTTTCCATAGGTTTGCATGTGAATTTTTTTAGGGATTTCGTTGTTCTATAATCATCATTATTTTATAGATCCCCATAGGGATATAAATCACATTTAGGGAGGGATCATTTTCCTTAGAAGATAAAAATTATTTATGAGACTTCTTATTTTAGGATCCAGAACATTTGTAGGAATGGATAAATATTACCTACCCTAACACAAATCTAGTGAGGAAGTGAAATAGATATTTATATTTTCAAATACTTAAGCAATAGGGGACCCAAATTTTTTTTGATTTTATGGCTACGCTCGATGATGGGTAAGCTAAGAATCATTTTCTATCAAATAGGAATGAAAATCAAGCTAGGTGTAGATCATACATATACCCTCATGTGTAAATCTACCTAATATGTAGGGAGGGTGAATTTTTCATCCCTTGGTGATCGTTAACATCATAGTTGGTTAATGGGGCCCCATATATATATAAAGTACATACATAGGGAAAGATAATTTCTATATACTTTCCTAGTATAGAGATACGATTTCCTATAATGGTATTGAGATAAACCCCTCTTCTCTAATATTGTTTTGTTGAAAGGGTGATCTCCTATAAGAATTTTTAGGTCATTGAAGGATGTAACATAATTAATATAGTTTAACATCATGTGACAATGGCATATAATGAATATGAATGACTAACTCAAGTCATTTGGGTCTTCACAAGAGATTCATATCCTAGAATATAAGGGTACAAGATTGCAGTGTCATAATATTTTATTGACATTCCTTCAGATACACTGATGAATAACATTGAGGGTATTTGAATATTCAAGAATAGTTGGTTTATGGGAAGTGTAAATCATAAACCAAGTCTATCTGAGTTAACAAGATATGAAGTATGGTGGGTATGGGTCTAGCCATTATTAATGGTGGAAGCTCGTATCCCACATAGTCAGGACAATAGCACAAATATAGATGGGGGAATTTCCTCTTAGACCAAAACATAGACTATGTGAAATCTATGAGATTCTTATTTATTCAAAAAGGAATCATAGTTGGTCCCTTTACATTGACATGTCCTTGTTACTTGTTATCTATAAGGGGGAACCAATAACACAAGATCTCATGGTCAATTGGGTATAGAGAAAAGGATGTAAACATGAGGAGTTAGTTGGTATTCACTCATATATTGATGAAATTAAGTTGGTTCATGGAAAAAATATAATTGAAGATGGAATTTAATATCATAATGTGTTTTCCAATGGCTATTCAATTCCTTTTTTGGGAAAATGGATAAAACATTCATGAGTACACATTCATCATAGGGGATGGACTACTTAGAATGAAAACCACATGTTTAGAAGTTTAATGACTTGCGAAAAGTATTTGGTTCAATGGTTTAACATGATGGTACTATGACATGGTTCTTAGGATTTTAATAGAATTATCCTCGATCATTCCATTTAGAGTATATTTTCATGTTGCATAGGCTAACATGAGTCAAGATCAATATGAGAAACATGAAACCACTAGTTAGTCTATTGAGTTTTATAAGGGTTCATGATAGTTAATGTGTGGGGTATTAATAGTTTTATATTATTAGAAATACCCATTTAAATTTTGTTCCCAATGATGAACATACCTAAGTGTGATAAGAACCAATGGTTGGACCCAAAATTGGTCATCCATGCATTACTACATAAGTTGTGATGGAATAAATAAATCCACATGTAGTTCTATGATTCAAATTTTCCTTCAATGGTTTGTCCAACAAATACAGAAGGGGGGTTTTCCATTTATGTTACAGTTGGACCCCAAGATTTCAGATCAGTGAATCACTAGATATCCTATGATGATAGGTGTAACACCCCTATATTTCATAGTATGTTATTTTTTCAATGTAATTCAATAACATTCACCACTCACAACACCGAGTTCAAGCGCACCATGACTTACCAAACTAGCCATTCAAAAGAGGTTATGAATAATATTAACTTAATTTTGAACTTTATATAATCCTTATAATTTTAACATCAATATTATGGGTTTCCTAGACATAATATAAGAAGAAATTCATTTATTTCCAGATAAAAGAAGTATTTTTCAAAAAATGTTATTTTACTGCCTTTTAATAGAGAACCCTTTTTAAAACAATATTTGATGCTATTATATATTCAATTTAATTAAATTAAATTCATATTTAGAAGCGGGACATAAAAAATTATTTTGGATAAAGTTTGGCACTCTTCTGATAACTTTTATATTTTGATGAAAAGTGAAAAATACTATATATTAATTGAAAAGAACTTTTTTAACAGAAATAATTTATAGTGATCAATTATTTATTTGAATTGTTTGGATGTATAATTAGATTATATTTTTTTCACTTAATACAACGTTGGTCATTATAAGCAATTTCACATTTAAATTTCACATAAATACATGTCAATATTTTGATAGTTATTACTTTTTCAAAACCTGCTTTTTGGTTTTGACAACTGGATTTAATTTTAAATGAATAAATGAAACTTCTATGTTTTGAAATTGGTAAAATAGAATTAATTTTTCAATTTTTAATATCAAAATTAGGTTAGGGTGAATTTTTGGTATTTTTCTAAAAACATTCAATTTTAGATGAATCGTGAAAAAGACTGTGTTATTGTTTAAGACCCACTTTTATTTAAATAATTTATTATTTTATTTTTATTTATTTTTATTTAAAATAGATACATAATAAAAATATTAGTTAAATTTCATTAATTTTTGTCTTTTTTATAATGAAATTAGATGTATAAAAGTTTATTGAACTTTTTACCGTCTTTTACCCACCTTCTAGGAGCATTTGAGAATTTGTATAAAACTTAATTTTTCCATTTCTGTGAGTTGAATTTCAAAAATCTTAGAGACACAGTTGATATCATTATGTAAAATGTGGTTCAATAAGATAAAAATAATTTTTTGGGAATAATAATTTTTGACTTTTATTTACCATTGTTAAAAATAAATAGGGTAATTAAAGGTAAAAATGATATTATTATTATTACCCTAAAACATGTTAAAATTCTATTTGATAATTGTAATTAGACCAAAACAACCTTAGTAATAAAATATGACCCTTTAGTTCCAAATGGATTAGATTAGGATACTTATTATTATTTAATATAAAGAAGAGATAAAAGGGTAGAATTCAAGTTTTCATAACTAAAACATTTTAATATAGGGTTGTATATAAGATAAATTAGACTATAAATATTCATTAATAAGATAAAAATATTTCCTAAATAATGGTATTTTATTTATAATTTTTAAAAATTAAATAACTTAATTTATTTATGACACAATGATAATGCAGTAATTACCATATTAATGAAATATTAAAATAATTGATATTGTAAATATCTAAATAAATGTATTTTGAGACTTTTGATGAATTCCACTAATTTTATAGGTTAATATGAAATGTTATGGTTGATTATATAATTTTTTTCCCAATGTTATAAGGTTCTTATGACTTTCACATAAACAAAATACCAAATATTGTCCAAATTGACATCAATTAATTTTTAAAACAAATACTATATTATTGGTTGATATAATATTTACAAAAATCTAAGTTTTAGAAAAAGGGGTTTAATAATATTATATATGTCATTAATGAACTACTTGAGTTTCTCATGGATGTCTATAGTATGTTTATTAAACGTATAGTGTAAGAATACAAGAAGACACGATAAAAGTCAAATTATTTATCATAGAGTTAAATCTAAAAGATAAGGTTATAATAGTAAACTAAACTAGTCTAAAACCTACTGGTTGAGAGGATTTCGACCCATACCCACTTTTTCTTCGAAATAAATAAATTTGGAGCCATTATAAACAGAATACGATTTTATTATAAAATAATATTTCAATCTTTTCCTAAGGTGCCCCTCACCCCTCTTATAAAAGGGAACTCACCCTTTTCTCATATTAACACCTTAAAAGCCATTTTCTCGGCCAAAACCTACCCAAATATCCTATAACTATCCTCCATTTATCCTAGTGACCTTAATTTGGTCAGAAAGCTAACTTAAGGAGCCATTTTGATCAAATCAAAAGGAAGAACCCGAAGAAGAGGTAAATAAATTATCACCTCTTTCAAGTTCCTTTCTTCTTCCACTTCTTCATTCCATGTTGTTTCCATTGTAAAACAATAACTCTAGTATATTATATATAATTTAATGTTATTATAAATATGGTACATCGATATTCATAATTATATCCATCCTATGAATGACATGTCATTATACATGCGTACGTACAGCTGACCATCTCCACGTCGTGGTGTAGTTGTTATTCAACACATTATTATTTGGATGGGTATCATAATGATGTATAATTGATGAAAATAATAAATATAAAATGTTAATGATTCTGTATATATGATATACCATCCAATTATATAAGAATTTTATATCAAAATAATGATATTGTCGCTCATGTATACGTACAGATTATCGTCTCCACGAACGCGATGAGATTCATTCCCCATCGTAACCATTCCAGACTAATTTTCATTTGATGATTAAAAATAAAGTTCAAAGACTTGATATCATTATGTATATGAATAAGAAACATCCCATCCATAACAAACATGACTCAAGTAACAGAGAATATAAAGTAAAACAAATCAGTCAACACCTGAACCGATGATAATACTAAAATATTATTAACAAATCATTATTAGAAGATCATATATGATATCATAATTATGTATATGGTTCTTGTAAAATTTATTAACAATTATTTAACTATTATACATGAGTTTAGTTTACCCTTAACCAATGAAAAGTACAAGTTATGGGGTTTCTTCTATAACTTTTAATTCCGTGAGATTTCAATTGTTCGCCACTTATTGCACGTGGTGTATTGTGTAGTGCCATTTGATATATATGACAATGATTCACTTTATATAAATTGTATTATGTGAATGATTTTGTGGTTATTAACATTTGGTCATATTAATCTATTGATTACAACATGGTAAGGTTTAATTCTACAATCTTTTCATTATCCGAGGTTGGTTATACGTAATTATATACTAGGACCTCTTTATCATTCACATTCATGTTTCTTAAAAATGTATTTCAAAAGCTTATTAATATGGTTTAAATTCTTTTATAACCTTGTTTTAATTTTTTCAAAGTATTTTTAAAGGAAACTTTCTATCGTTTTCCAAACAAGGTACTTTACAACCTTTTCGACAAAGTTATGGAAAGAATGATTGTTTAACTTATACGGTGGGGGAGGAAATTTTCAGCCGTTATAACATTTTTGAAGATTACCTTTCAAGATTGTAAGAATATTTTCAAAGTAAATGCTTTCATTATAATTATGTGACTCTTAAATTATTTGAAAATAGAATTATATATTTCTCTCAAATAGTTTTGATTTCATCTATGTCAACATTATTTTATAAATGTTACACTTGTTTAAAGTCGATTTATTATGATACTTATATTCCATATTTTATTTAAGGTTTTATGATATGTTTGACTATAGATGAGTTATTTTTATTCCATTCATGGTTAATGGTTAAAGTATTTACATTTTGTATGCTAGTTTTTATACAAATGTTTACGCTATATTTAAACCATTTCTTAAGAGTAATGTATTGGACTAGTATGTTCCGGGTTAGGGACCTGTAAAAGTAAGACCTCCGGGTTGGGGTCCAGTTACCGTAGACCCTCCAGGTTGAAGTCTGATTACAGATGATCTCTGGGTTAGAGTATAGTTACAGAGGCTCTCTAGATTGGAGTCTGGTTAGAGAGGATCTCTGGGTTGGGGTCCGGTTACAGTTAGCCCCTAGGTCCTGGCACGAGGCCTTGACACCAAAATTAATGTCTGGTACTATACATTCCCCCATTATGAAATTAGTTATTACATGGGATTATTCGACTAGTAGAATATCCATGTGCATGTTTATATAGTAATGTTTTATATATTTTTTCCATATTATGTTCAGGTTTATGTTTAAAAGGCTATTGTTATTATTACACATGTTTCCTTAAAAGTTTATAGCCTCCACTAAATTATTTACCCTTACTGAGCATCTAAGCTCACCCCTTTCTTATGTATTATTTTCCCAAGATCCCAAAAAGTGTTTTATGTTTGAGATGCATGATTATGCTAAGGGAACGGTGAAATTCTCAAAGGATTACATTTATGTATGTTAGAAAGTGTAATGTAACGTTCATGTATATAATCTATTTTCCAAGACCTCTAAACTGGTCAGTCTATTGGAAATTCATTCCTTGTAATCATGCCAATGAATTAAAATAATGCACCAAATCTTGGAATCTAAGGTCAGGGAGTTATAGTTGGTTTTAGAGGAAGTTTAGCAATAACCTTGAAAACTATATTTAGATAAACTTTGATTAGAGAACATTACCCTAAGACTGACTTTTAGGATTAGTATTGAAGAACCTCCTATAATTTTGATAATGTAAACATTTTGCAAGTTTTCCAAGAAAATACATCCCTGTCTAGATACGAGGAGGTAGAGGTGGATCTGGCACAGATATACCTAGGGGTAAAACCTGAAAACACCACTTTGAGCTAGACTCGAACGAGAACTGGACCATGACAACGGGTCTTGATGCATTCTTAGTTATGACACTCCTGGGGGATATTCTTAGTATAATTATTATTTTCATTCAAATCATTATGAAGTATTTTTTATTATATACATCCAAAAATAATATATTTTTATAATTATGGATTATATCCATAAACTAATAAATTTATATTAGGTATTTTACAAGTTTGTAATTATTCATTTCAATTCATAAACTGACATAGTGTATGTCATTGTATAGAAATGGCACACTGTAGAAGGAATGAGAACTCCAGAAATATGTATGATCCAAAGAGTAAGAAGGATTATATCATTCATGGTATTAAGAAAACATTTATAATTTAAATAGTCTCCCATGAATTATCAACATATGAATAAATAATATCATCTGTTAATAAGATAATTAATGAATTCTCTGAGTCTTATGGCTTTCAAGGGAAGCAAGAGAAGAAAAGGATGGTAGAGAGAAATATGGATAAAGGGAAGAGGGGAAAGAAGGATTTTCTTATATGTGATAAATGTTGAATGAATCACCCTGGTAAATGCTTGAAGGGAATGAGAGTTTGTTATAAGTGTGGAGAAAAAGGACACCAAGGATGTGACTACATGGGTTAGAAAAATGATTCAAATGTAAAACGATTTATCTGCAAGGCGTTGGGACACTACACGAATCAATGTCCCAGTTATCAGAGTATACAAAAAATGATGTTATTGGATAATAATCAAGTTATGATTGTACCTTAGGTAAAGATGATTGACCAGTGTTCTTATGTTATTATTATAGAATTATTTCATTTGAGTGTCGTATCCGCAATATACTAGTTATATGAATTATGGAGATAAATAAGAATTGTATTGCAACACTATTTTATTGAGGATTTGATATTATAAGATTATAAGAAAAGTGACATAATAGTAAGATACACTTTTTGGAAAATACATGGTTAAAGGAAAGGTAATCCATAATATGGTCCTGATAATGAGGTAGTGATCTTGGAATAAGAGATGTATGATTTGGATAAATTATATTGGATATTCTTGACTTCCTTGGAACTGATTAATAGTTTTTTTATTTCATCATTGTTGGAATATTCGAAAATTTTGGATATAAGGAATATATCCAATATTCTATAAAGATTAAAGGACCTTGAATATAATAAATAATGTATTATGGTAAATCAGGGTGATACCATGTTTTAAAAAAAGAATACATGATGAATGTTTTCACATGTTATTACGTGCCGAAAAGGATCTTCATTGTGTTGAACTTCCCTATAAAATTTGAACTGTCGGTTTGGATAGAAGTATTTTGGATCAATCTAAAGGTTGGAATGGATTATGTTTGAAATTGGATGCTATTATTAAGGTTTTTTTTGTATTGTTATAAAAAGGACAACTTAGAGGTCGGGCGACAACCAGTCGCTTATAGCAAGGTCGTGAGACTTGAACCCGCAACCGAAGGGAGAAAAGGGAGCATCACCTACCACTGGCCTACGTGATGTCCTCGATTGTATAATTTATTTTCTTTTTTAAAAGGTCTTGTAGGTGAATTATAAATTCATTATTTTTGGAACCCCGTATGACTAGGATAAATAGAATATTTTTTTTGAAATCTTTTGGAGTGAAAGATGTGTTTGTGGTAGGAATTAGTTAAAGGATGAAACTGTAATTGTCAAGTATATATATATATATAATTATTTTTTCCTCTTATTATATGGATAAATTAATTCTTAAACATTAGGGAAGGGATATTAAAACCAAAAATTTGTTATCAAAATACCTTATGTTTTTTTGAATCGGTGTTATTCTAAATCATTATAGATTGATGGATTTGAGGCCCTAAATTTTACCCTTGTTTGTGATTGATATACTCAATCACTCCTTAAAAATATTTACGTTTTCCTAAAATTATGTGTCTCTATTATCCACCAATTTTCTTCTAATCAAGATCATAATTTTTTGGTGACCCTTTCATTTCCATTTTCCTCTTATTAAGACTAAATTTTATTAACATGATTTCCGATGTGGGTTTTCCCACAACGGTATTTTCTATTTTCAACCATTTATTTTAGAAGAAAAATTTAAAATTGCGAGGACTCAATTTATTGAAGGTGGGAAGAATTTAAAACCCCTATATTTCAATGTACATTATTTCTTCAAAGTAATTCAATAACTTGCACTACACGCAACACCTAGTTCAAGCCCACCACGACTTACCATACTAGTCGTCCGAAAGCAGTTATGAATAGAATTAACTAAATTTCGAACTTTATATAATCCTTCTAATTTTAATATCCATATTATGAGTCTCTTAGATGAAATTTAAAAACAAATTCAATTTTTCCAGATAAAATAAGTATTTTTCAAAAAATGCAATTTTACCACCTTTTAATGTATAACCCTTTTTGAAAAAATATTTGATACTTTTATATATTTAATTTAATGAAATTAAATTCATCTTTAGAAGTGGGACATAAAAATTTAGTTTGGATAATTTTTGGTACTTTTCTGATAACTTTCGTATTTTCATGAATAGTGGAAAATACTATATTTTAATTGAAAACAACTTTTTTAATAGAAATAATTTATAGTGATAAATTATGCATTTGAATGGTTTGTAAGTATAATTAGATTATATTTTTATCATTTAATACAATGTATTTCATTATAATTAATTTCACATTTACATTTGACATAAACACATGTTAATCTTTTGATAGTTTTTACTATTTAAAATCCCGCTTTTTGGTTTTGACAATAGGAATTAATTTTCAATTAATTAATGAAACTTTTATGTTTGGAAATTGGTAAAATAGAATTCATTTTTGAATTTTGAATACCAAAATTATCTTTAGGTGAATTTTTGGAATATTTCTGGAAACTTTTAATTTTTGATGAAAAGTGAAAAACATTGCGTTATTGTTTAAAACCCTCTTTTTATTTAAATAATAAATTATTTTACATAAATTTATTTTATGTCAAAATATATAAATAATAAAAATATTAGTTTAATATAATTCACTGAAGCATTTTTTTATAATAAAATTAGATGTAGAAAATTTTATTGAAATTTTACCGTCTTTTACCCACCTTATTAGAGCATTTGAAATTTTTTATAAAACATAATTTTACAACTTCTGTGAGTTTTATTTCAAAAATATGAGATACACGGTTGATATCAGAAAGTAAAATGTGGTTCAATAATGAAAAAATAATATTTTCAGAATAGTAACTTTTGACTTTTTTACCACGATTAAAAGTAAATAGGGTAATTGAAGGTAAAAATGATATTTTTATTACCCTAACACATATCCTAATTATATTGGATAAGTATAATTAGATCAAAAACAACCTCAGGAATAAAATATGACCCTTTAGGTCCACTTGGATTAGATTAGGACATATATTATTATTTAATTTAAAGAATAGTTAAAAGTGTTATATTCAAGTTTTCATAACTAAAACATTTTAATATAGGGTTATACATAAGATAAATTCAACTATAAATATTCCTTATAAAGTTAAAACTGTTTCCTACATAATGGTATTTTATTTATAATTTTTATAAATTAAATAATTTAATTTATTTATGAGACAATGATGATGCAGTAATTACCTTATTAATTATAGATTAAAATAATTGATATTATAAATATACAACTTAATGTAATTTAAGACTTTTTATAAAATACACTAATTTTATAGGTTTATATGACATGTTAGGGTTAATTAGATAAAAAAAATTCGAATTTATTAGGTTGTTATGACTTTCACAAAAACAAAATACCAAATAGTGTGAAAATTGATATAAATTATTTTTAAAAACAAATGCTATATTATAAGTTCATGTAATATCTCTAAAAATATTAGGTTATACCAAAGGGCATAAATAATATCATATATGGAATTAATGAACCACTTTACATTCTCTTGGATGTTTATAGTATGTTTATTAACCATAGAGTGTAAGAATACAAGAAGACACAGTAAAAGTTTAATTATTTAAATTAAAGATAAATCTAAAAGATAAGGTTAAAATGTTAACCTAAACTTGTCTAAAACCTATTGGTTTAGAGGATTGCGACCCATACCCACTTTAGCTTCGAAATAAATCAATTTGGAGCCATTATAAACCGAATATGATTTTATTATAAAATAATATTTCAATCTTTTCCTAAGGTTCCCCTCACCCCTTTTATAAAAGGGAACTCCCCCTTCTCTCAAATTAACAAATTCAAATCCATTTGGATCGGCCAAAACCGTCCCAAATATCCTCTCAACTATCCTCCCTTCGTCCTAGATGCTTTACTTTGATCATAAAGCTAGCCTAATGATCCCTTTTGATCAAATAAAAAGGACGAACCCGAAGAAGAGATATATATTTCATCACCTATTTCAAGTTCTTTTCTTCTTCCACTTCTTCTTTCCTTGTTGTTTCCATTGTAAAATAGTGACTACAGTATATTATATATACTATGATGTTATTATAAATATTTTACAACCATATTCAATATTATATCCATCATATGAATGTCACGTCACTATACGTGCATGTGTACAGCTTACCGTCTCCACGTCGTGGTGTAGTTGTAATTCAATAAATTATTATTTGGATGGTTATAATAATGATGTATAATTGATTTAAATAATAAATATAATATTTTAATGATTACTTATATATAATATACCATCCAATTATAACCGATTTTAGTATCAAAATAATGATATTCTCACTCGTGCGTACGTACGGATTACTGTCTCCACGAAATTGATGAGATTCATTCCACATCGTAACCATTCAAGAATAATTTTCATTTGAGGATTAAAAATAATGTATATATACTTGATATCATTATGGAAATTAATTATAAACATCACATCCATAACAAACACGTCTCTATTAACAAAGAATATAATGGAAATCATATCAGTTAACACCCGAAACAATGATAATACTAAAATATTATTAACAAAGATTTATTAGAAGACCATATATGATATCATAATTATGTATATGGTTATTTTATAATTTAATAACAATGATTTAACTATTATATAGGAGGTTAATGTACCCTAGACCATTGAAATGTACAAGGTAAGGGGTTTCTTATCTCACTTTTAATTCCATGAGATTTCTATTGTTCGCCACTTATTACATGTGGTGTATTATGTAGTACCATTTGATAAATATTTTTCATGATTCTATTTATATTCAAGGTAATCTATGAATTATTTGGTGGTTATTACCTTTTGGTCGTATGACTCGATTTATTACAACATGGTAAGAGTTAGTTCTATAATCTCTTCATTATCTGAGGTTGTTTATACATAATTATCTACCGGAACCACTTTATCATCCATATCCATGTTTCATAAAAATGTATTTCAAAACATTTTTTATATGGGTTAAAGTGCTTTATACCCTTGTTTTAATTTTTATGAAATTCTTTTAACGGAATCTTTTTTTCATTTTTCAAATAAGGTACTTTACGACCTTTTCAAAAAAGCTAAGGAAATAATTTTTTTTAACTTATACAGTGGGTGCAGCTATTTTATACTGTTATAACATCATCGAAGCTTCCCTTACAAAATTTTCAGAATATTTTCAAATTAAATATTTTCTTTATAATTATGTTACTCTTAAATGATTTCAAAATATAAAGATATATTTCTCTTAAATAGTTTTGATTTCATCTATGTCAACATCCTTTGATACATTTTAGACTTTTTTTAAGTTGATTTATTATGATACAAATCTTCCATATTGTATTTGAGGTTTTGTGATATGTTTGACTGTGGATGATTTATTTTTATTCCATTCATGGTTTCTGGTTAATGTATTGACATTTCGTATTATAGTTTTAATACGAATGTTTATGCTATATTTCAACATTTTCTTAAGATGAATGTATTGGACTAGTATGTTCCAGGTTGTGGACTGGTAAAAGTAAGCCCTCCGGGTTGGGGTCCTGTTACAGCGGGCCCTCTGCATTGGATTCTGGTTATAGATGCTCTCCGGGTTGGAGTCCGGTTACAGAGGCTCTCCGGGTTGGAGTCCATTTAGAGAGGTTCTCTAGGTTGGGGTCTAGTTGTAGTTATCCCCTAGGTCCTAGCATGACGCCTTGAGAAAAAAATTATAGTCCGGTACTGCACATTCCCTCATTATGAAATTAGTTATTACATGTGATTATTAGACTAGTAGAATATCCATGTGCATGTTTATATGGTAATGTTTGATTTATTTTTTACATATTATGTTAAAGTTTATATATAAAAGGCTATTGTTTTTATTACACATATTTCCTTGAAAGATTATAGCTTCTGCTAAATTATTTACCCTTACCGAGCATCTAAGATCACCCCTAATGTTTTATTTTACTAGGATCCCAAGATGTGTTTTATGTTTGAGATGCAGGGTTAAGCTAAGGGAATAATGGAATTCTCAAAGGATTATTTTTTTCGTATGTCTGAAAGTGTGTTGTAACATTCATGTATGTAATCTATTTTCCAAGACTATTAAACTGATCGGTCTTTCAGGACCTGATTCCTCGTAATCATTCCAATGTATTAAAATAATGCAACGAATCTGGGAATCTAGTTCAGGGGAATTATAATAGGAATCATGCCCCACATGGTTCATATAAAAGAAAATTCCATACACTATTAATGTTTTTGTGTAGGTAGAGTAAATTTTCTATCTTATTATGTATTTTCTTGGATGTAAGGTCTGAGAGTCACTACACATCTCATCCTAGAAAGAATCAAGCCACATGTCTTTCTATATAATTCTTTTTACACATGTCTAGATCATATGTAGTAAGGGGTAAAATTATATATCATGGTTGGATATATTATTTGAGATATAGGTGTCACTTCATATCCTATATAAATAGTAATCAAGCCACACATTGTCATTGAAAAAGTTACATTCATTGGTTTGGCCCACATTTAGTTATGGTTGAATTTTTTTCCTTTGTTTTTTCATTTCATATTACAGATCGACCTATTATTTGAGATCAAGGAATTGCTATATAGTCAATGGTAATTGTAATCATGCCACATGTAGTTCTTGATAATATTCCCTACATATGTCTGGCCCATATGAAAGAAGGGTTAGTTTCATTATTTATATTTTTTATTTTGTTCTACCAAGGATTCTAGATCCTAGAATCACTACATATCCTTTGGATGTTGGAAACTAGCCACATGTAGTTCTTAATGAGAAAGTTCCATACACAGTTCAAGCCCCTTCTTAGGGAATAGAAGAATTATCAATATCTGGAACATGATTCCTATATGAGAATGAATTACACCTCGATCATTTCCTCATATAGTGGATAATTCATGGTTGAGCCAGGGGAAATGAAATACAGGCATAACTATGTATATTAGAGGAATGATAATCATGATACTTGTATTTATTATGAAAATAACCTATATAGGTTTAACCAATATTGATACCATGATAGTTTTTATGTGAAGTACTTCTTATGATACCTTGAGATAGTGGGGGGGGGGGGTTATGTGTTCCCCATCCATCATGTCTATTGAATAAGATTTATTAGAATAGACATTATGTATGATTCAAGGGACTTCCTATATATGATTCATCTTTTCAAGATTCATCACTATTATCATTGTGGTTATGAGAACTAATACCAATTCTTCAGTGAGGAATGAATGATGGAGAACCCTTCTGTTAAAGTCTTAAACAATCTAATGAAAATGAACATTGAGGATCAGTAGCATATAAAACTGTTTGTCATTGAGCCTTGATAAATCAACTAGTTGTTTATATATTTTTTCATCATATGGGAGCTATCCGTGGATTTTTATTCAGAGTGCGGGTAACTAGAATTCTATGGAAAACATTTCCTATATTTTATAAGGTAGAGAATATGGGGTAACAAATGTGGAAATTCACATGGTGGTTAACTAGGCCCATAAAAATTTTCAGATCTTGTTGGACCATGAACTCTTGTGTTTTCAAATATTATCATGATTATATTTGAAATACTATTATTCAAATCCTCTATTTGACCATTTTTTTCTACATAATAGTGGGTTGAATTGGTTGACTAGACGTTATATTCTTGATATGGTCTATTAATGTCATAATAATTGATGTTGGTTTTATTGACTGTTAGTATTGTGTGAGGGACACTAAATCTGGTAATAAAATTGTGATTCATGAAGTTGATGATTTTTATAATACCAAATTGCTTAAGGTGTATGGACTCGTAATATTTTTAAATGAATTCATTAGTAGTATGAAATTATTTCATGTATTTACTTATGGAAAGGGGATATAGACCTTCCAAAACCATTCCCCATAAAAAGACTACCATGAATACTTTTCATTTTGTAGAAACTTGTGGGGGGGTGATGAATTTTTCATGAATCTAACATGAATGACACTTCCTAGTGAATTATATGTATCCATGAATCATTGTCTTCTATTAAAAACCAAGCCATCTAATTTGGTGATAGTGTCCACTTCCAGACTAATGAACACTGTTGGTGCCTTCATGGACTTCGTTCATGATCATGACAATATCCCTTCTACAATACATATAACGAGGACACAATTAAATCCTTATTTATATAAGTAATTATACATATTTTTCCCATCATGAAGGGTAATGAATTGGTTCTAGCTGAAAATTTGTTATCTTTTTGTATAGACCCAACAGTAGCGTTCCTTTTTGGATATAATACATGATGTGCTCCATCTATCCAAGGGTGGATATTAGATCATAATGATCTAGGGATTTGTTAACATGATTAATTTCTACTATATATGGAATTATGACTATTGATACTACACTTTTGTGTGTGCTATGGAAAACCACCTCCTCCTGATCAATATCATCTAGGAATATGGATGAATTATCTCGTTCACTGGAATGAGAAATATATGTGTTGGGATGTGATGTAGTGTAGGCTCAAAATAGAAATATACCAGCAATAATATAAAGTAACCAATGGGATGGGATAATTATTACTTCATTATGGAATACACTTCATTGATCTCTTTAATAACATAATCAAAATAACCATTGACATTCAGGTAGGCTATCTGTAGCTACAGGGATTTATCCATGATAGTGATTTAGTCTTTTTATTGATCCTCATTATCATTGTCGACATCAGATTGTGATAAGGAATTGTATATAATTTCCTTGTATGGGGACACAAATACAATTCCTTGGCCAACCCGGTTAATATTCTGTTTTCCATCCTATTTACCCTTATTATTCAGGTGGAACCATCAAAATATATCTCACACACATGGAAAGTGTCATCAGAAAAATGTATTTTTATGGAATTTCTGGGCCCATCATTATTTTTTTCATGAATTATTTTTCTTCTAGTAAATCATATATTTCCTTCCCTTTAACTTCCATATTTGAGATGCATTGAATGACATGATATTTTATAATTACCAACCATCAGGCTGAATTACTAGTTAATATAGGATTGAAAATAATATACTTATGTGGATTCACATAAGAGATCAGGTTGACCTAGTGATGTTATAAATAATGAATAAAAATTTTCACAATGAATATGATCGTGAGATAATTAATCTAGGTAAGAATATACTGAGTCTCCTTACCAATAACTATTCATGTGAGACAGTAGATACCGTTTTCCTATATAATTTTATATATGATGAGTTCATTGAGAGATCATTACATATAGGCCACCTATAGGATAAGTGTATTTCCATTTACTCATAACATCAAGATTGGAGGATGTAGCAAGTAAAACATACAATACTGAAATTATTCTAAAAAAAGACTTACCCATTTGATAAGACACTTCCTTCATCATTAAATTAATGATGGGGAGATATTTGCCTTCCATGTAGGCTATATAATTCCTAAGATAGGTGAGGTACCCATGTAACCCCCTCAAATCAATAAGATCACATTGTGGTGGATGTTTCAAATTTTCACTAGTTTTTTTCACAACAACCATGATTCCACAGTGGCATACAAAAACGTTGAGGAATTTAACAAAATTTATTCCAAAATAACACTTCATAGGATTCAACATCACACTATTCTAAAATAATTTTAAAACTATTATTTTGAAGATTGGTGATGTGATCACAACACTATCTTAATTTAACAACTAGTTCATCAACATAAGATTCCAATATTCTCCCCAATAATGGTTTAATAATATGATGCATGGTTTGTTGACATGTATTTTTGGAATTATTTAATCTAAAGTTAATGAATTGGTAGAAAACGTTACAATGAATATCTCTAAAGGAAGTGACTTCCTCATCTTTAGGGCCCATATTTATATGGATATACCTTTACTACACATCCATAAAGAAAAAGGAATGAAGTCTAGTACTTTTATCAATCAAAAGTTATGTAATCAAAACTAGGAAATAATCCTTTAGGAAGTGTCAATTAATGTCCCTAAATCGAGGCATAACTAGATCTAGACATTATTTTTCTTGAAAAGGATAATGTTGGTAATCTAATTTTTATACTACACCTCTAAAATAATGCAGGATTAGATCGAATTTTCAATTCTCTAATCTACCTTGGCAGTGTGAGAGGGGCGCATTACTCATCCTACCTTCATAAAACCTTGGTGGCCATTAAAAAATCCTAGATGATGAGTATCCACACTGGGGTTCATCCCAGGTATATTTTTAAAATTTCAAGTGATCACATATAAATGATTCTATAGAAATTAAATGTATATATATTTCCCTTCAAGACACATGGTTTCACTAAATAACATATGTCACAAGTCTTCTTCTATTCCCATATTCTCCTATCTGAGCTCATCGATGGTGGTGGTGAAACCTTCCTCAAATATGTAAGGAGTGCTCATGATGTCATCCTATACTTATTTAATATTTTTGTTTGTGGGGGAACCTTTAAACACATTGAAAATTAAAGGTTATATCTATTCCTATAGAGGTTTGGGAGACAACAATAATTTATATTAACATCTAGAACTACCTAGTTAATTATGACAAGTTATCGAGGATTCATGTCATCCATTAAAATTCTAGAAGAAGATAGAGATGTATGAATACCATGAGTTTTAGGGGTTATCCTATGATTATTTTAAATTATTACGAATGAAACAAGTAAATTCATTGATCATGATAGAGAATTTGTTTGAATACCCTTTAATGTTCCCAATTAATCTGGCTTGATTGTTATTACATGGACATGGACCAGTAATGTATGTGATTCATAGTAGCATTTAAGGACCGGTTCTTATACCTTGATCGGGTTTATAGGCTATATAAAATAACCATGACTTAATCTCTTGGGAGTTACATGAGCGATTATTAGGACATTAGGTGTCACAACTGGTATATAACCATATATCATTAGTTATTTTACACCCAAAAAATATCTCATTTCCTCAATGAATAAATATTATAATTATTTAAATGGGGGTATTATCACCATTTGATATTATAACTTTTCTGTTGATGGGGTATTTTAGATTTGGTGAAATGATGCGGGTAAAACCACATGTCTATGAGTTAAAGCTCTTTTGAGTAGTATATTGAATATTGTTTCTTCTTTTATAACTAAGAACTCAAAATTATACATTAGGTCCCTAAAAAAATTCTTGATTTTAATATCTTTAATACCCTCTAGTCATGGTTTCCTTACCCCAGTATGGTCAGATTCATTGGGTAAAAACATAAGTATCATATCCAAAAAATTGGAGAACCTGTACTAGGGTGAAATTGATCATAGAAAGCATGTCTGATATATCCCTTCAGGTGTTGGTATTATCGTTTTTCTTGAATCATACTTGTTTCTAATATGTCCTTAGAGTGATTATTCTTAATCCAACTCTTTGCATAAGATGGTGATATGAAACCATATTTTAATAGTTTCAAATTGATAAAAATAAGGATTATTGACTTCTATTGCTAATTCATTTGGACATAGGTTGGAATGAGGAATTCCCCTATGAGTTGTTTTTTATGATAGAGAGTTTCAAGGATTGATATATTATATGGGACTTCAGTCAAATATTATAGAATATTGTATTTCTGTAGCACATGTATACACTTCCCAATGTTGGGTTTATAATTTTCATGTGACATAGGAGAAAATGTGGTTGAGTAAAATGGTCATGGTTCTTGAAAATAGGTCGATGTAAAATATGTTGAAACTAGTTTAGGTTGTGGTGTCCAACCCGTTGGTTTGTGATTATCAAAAAATATCACTCCAAATAGAATTTCATTTTAAAATGGCGGGGTTCATACAACCGATGAGTGGCTCTGAGGCATCTCTATTATCCGATTGTATTAGTAAAGTTCTCTCTAATGGGTTTAGCTATATATATGGATTCTACAAGGATTTTATTAGAATATTTGGTTTTCATTGATCACACTATCCCATGTTCCCTTGGATTGTGTAGCCTTGGCCTTTGTCTCCCCAAAAATGTGTTTGGAACACATATTCTTGAGCAGATTTAAAATCAGAAAAATGATTTCTTAAGTAAAATTTTTTAACAAAATCATAAATTCACTCTTCATTAGATTTGTATTTCATTTGGTGGGAAAGTGTTAATTCTCCAGTTGTGTAAGAAAAGAAGTCTCCAAGATTCAGATTATGTTTAGTAGCTAGAAACAATTATTTCTCTTTTGTATTATCATATATCTGATGATTACATAGATCTACCAAAGGAATATTCATTAGTGACTCCCTACGTATTGTAATAATTACTAGTTTAAGAATATGATCTCGTAGGGTGTCAAGAACTCGATTGACTATTTTTTGAGTCATCTGGTTTTCAAAAATATTTCCATTCCTGGAGAAAAATTAATACCAGTCACCCTCTTCTTCTAGTTGGGATACAGTCACACAAGTTGCCTCTTCTATGGATTTTCACACTATTACGTGTCAAAAAACAAGTATAACCTAATGGATTATAATAAGGATAAAATATTCATGGATGTTGTGAACCATTCCACTATGAATGCTATAATAGTCAGGGTGGATACTAAGGTTGACCTCAATAGGGTTTATAGTAATCAATAACTTGGGGATGATATTTCTATAATTGTAAAAAAATAATCTAGAACATATTCATTTCGTTGGGAACACTAATTGTTCTTTAATTATTAAATTAAAGGGTGGATTAGTTATCTTTAACTTCATTCGTATGAGTTTTTTCTTCTATTGTCACTCAATGGGAGGTACTAGTTGATTCAAGTCATTCCTATGTGATCAGATGGTAACTATTACTAGCTTTAGTATGAATGTAGAAGTTTATAATTTTCTAGGAATTTTACACTACGTCATTAATATGGGTTGAGATTTGGCATAGCGTTCCCCAGTGTTACCTTATAGGAGTTCTGACATTCATGAAAACTCTAGGAATATGAATATATATTTCATCAGGATAAAAGATTTTTTCAACCGATTTTAGATGTTCTCATCACATTGATCCAGCAATTGATCAAGTGGTAGTCAGATACTGAGTTAGTACATTAGACCCTTCCACCTAGTGAAAAAGCCAGAGAGTCTTTCATTTTGAAACTATTTTTAACTTTTTTTTATGGTGAAAAAATGTCTTATTTAATGTATAATTGATCTGACACATGAATTTTCAATAAAGTTTTTACCAGCTAGTGATGGGTCTTTTTGAGAGGTTATTGAACAAAGTTATGGGTTTCCCTACTATTGTCTATATAAATAATCTTAGTTTTTTCACCTCATACTGGTCTTGAGGTCCATCATCTAGAGAAATTTTGTTACAAAGTGTGTGAGATGTTGTTGTGGGTATCCAGTGCTATTGATGGATGAGAAGATATGATTTCCAAAATTGTGTGGGGGAAAAGTGTCACTCACCCATTCAGGGCATGGATTCCTATTTGGATACATTGGGGAACAACATACATCCATGGATTCCATCTGAGCAGCTATTGAATCAATGGGTTTGTATGTTCTAGAGGAACCACTTCATTATCCATCTCATTTGAATATGCAGTGTGTGAGGATTTAATCGGTTTCCATTATTTCATATCCCATTTAATTTTAAATTCGTTCAAGGGAAAAATTATCACTATGATTTGGAGGAGGTTATCGCCAAAATGGTGGAAATTCATGATCATCCTTAACTTTCTATTTTATATAAACTAAATTCATAGATCTAGAAATATCATGATTATTAAAGGCCACCTTTTTAGGTGGATTAGCTCCTTCCAGATGGGTGGGAGGAAGGATATATGTTTTCCGTTGAAAGTGATACATAATGGGGACATTTCCCATGAGTTATTCCCCAGTGAGGAGTATTTGATTTTGAGTCTCATTATCATATTATGTAATTCATTACTATATGGAGGGTATTTCAACCCCTCCAAGTGGTGAGTGGGATGTGGTTAAGAGTTTCCCTTCCACATTGGGATAGTTCAACCAAGAATATGAGAATTCCTCTTTAATAGGTTCCAGGTTCTGGTCCATCCTATGATTCTAAATACATAAAAACATTGTTTTTTCATCAATATCACTAACTTCTTGAGGTTCTATTTCATAATTTCACCCTTTTATGTTTTCATCATGGTCCACATCATTTCCCAACTAAAGGGTGATGAAGTTCACTAATGTGTATTAAGAAACTATAGTCATCCCATCATTGAAAAAATAGAATGGCAACTTAATTCCACTCATTTTCCCTTCTAGAGATTCACGAGGATCCTACCACTCATATTGACCACTCTATTTTAATATGACATACTCTCCTACTAGTGGTTTATTGTATCCATAAAAAAATCAACCAATCGTGGCCTATTAATAGTGACCTTGAGGGAATTTCCAGTCGTACACACCAAAAATTCATGGTGTGTTTCTCTAAGTATAAGGAAAAACTAGGATGTCAGTCATTCTTATTTACCTCATACCCAAGAGAAGAATGATTCCCTTTTGATATGATGATAGATATTCCTTGATCCCTATATTCTATGGTGGATTTAGTGGCATCGTTGAAACTCTCTGATATCCTTATTGTGAATCTGATGACTCATAGGATTGAAATTGAGAATAAAATTCCCCCAAACCTGTAGGCTAGGTTGTTTTAGAATCAATGTTAATTTCTTTGAAATTTTTTTGGCTGTGATAAACCTAGGTTGGAGGTCTTGGTAAAAATCCCTCTTCCGTGTGGCATGGTTTTCTCTTGAATGGATGTCATAATGGCTATTATTCTGATCCACATGATTTGGAGTAATTTTTTTTTTGAATGGAACTACTTCCATAGAATCTTGTTACCGGGTTACTAACTGTAGATATTTTTTAGTATTCTAAAAAATGACTATTTTATTTGAGATGTGTTCCCATTGTTTTGATATTCCTAGATAAAGAGTTGGTTGAGTAATGTTTCTCCCCGTCGACAGTTTATTTTCATTCTCAATGCCAAAGAGTTTTATTTCATTTAATGTCTATCCAAAACATCACATAGACCTATGATCTATCTTGTGGCTATAAAATTTTAGGCTTGCATAGAAAGTATATTTGTTGTCCCGTGGATAGGGTAAAGTTCAATTATTTATACATTCCATATCCTCATATATGAATTTCCAATGAGGATTTGGAAATTTTTTTCTTAGTAGTTGTTATGTAGTAGAGGAAACATGTTGTGGGTTTTTTAACACCTTTCTAGTCTTTGGAACATGGGCCATGGTGTAAGAAAATAGGTACGGGTGATAGTAGAGTGTATTTATAATCTGGAGGTGACCCTCATATCATTATTAAGGGGAGTGTATAACCTTCTAATATTGATGGTTCTCCCAAATATTTTGGAATAATTAAGGAATTAAAACATCCTAATTCTCATCTAGGACCTCGTATTCAAAAGTGGAAATGGTACAAAACAGAGTTTGAATGTTGTTTTGGTCCAAATCATTCGGTATATCTATGCCATCCTCCACTTCACCAGAGTCATATTCATTAAATTTTTCAAACCATAGTAGTTGTTTCTCTGGGTCACCCACTGAATAAGTTATGGTACTACTGATAGTTGACAAAGAACTTTATATGGTTAACCATAGTGTTTAAATTATCTGACTATATGAAGGTGTTCGTCAAAGGAAATTATTTCTTATCTTGGTGAGACATTACCATTAGAAGGTTGTATTTAGAGGATGTCAAGGGTAGAGTCCATGTGATCTGTATTTTTACTACACTGAGTGGACTATTAAGATTGCAAGAACCTTCTTTAGAAAAATATTAGGCAGGCCCTCATGGTTTTCCTTAAATAATAAGTACGACCTTGAGGAAATTTGAATTGAAATCATTGGGAATTTGAGCCCTATCATAATTATTGGTTTTAATATTATAGACTTCTTTTTAGGGTAGGGAGAGAATATTATCCTACTACTACATGTTCCCTAGAATATATTGATTCCCTTCTATTGTAGTGAGTTTATTATCCCATTACGAAGAAGCTGTTGGATTATGAAATTTAGCAACTATATTATCGGTGGGGATATGGGCATGCCTTTGGGTAGTTAAAAAAAATATTAGTCCATGATTATTGATGTTGGTAAATTCTCACATTACAAATATTAATTCTCAATTAGAAAATACCAATAGACTTCCAGAATCAGAGAAGTGATATGATCCTCCTCCAATAATTCCTATGAAGGATGTTGGTGAAGTCATTCATCACCAAAAGATGGAATGCGATCCTAGCTCCTATAATATGCTAGAAAATGATGAGTATATTAATTCAAAGGGATATGATACTTCCATTTGGTGATTAACAACTTATACTAATAGAACTCAACTGGATAAGTATTTTAGTATGACCATATTTTTTTGGAATATGCCACTATATTTATTTTAAAGGGATGGGTTCATTTCTAGAGGTGGATTCCAAACCAGGATGAAAATATGTTTTCAAAAAAGGAATTTGATCACAGTCTTATGCGACATCCTTTATTGGAATATGTCGATAATCCTCATAGATATGATCAAGAATATGTACATTCTCTAGTGTATCCCCTGTTTATATTGATCATGGAGATAAAGGATTACGGATATTGGGATATTAATATTTGTTTGTCTCTATATCTACAAGAGTACTATAATATGTTGTCTAAGTTCTTCTTACATTGATATAATATAGTGTGTATTTAGTATAGAATGTGCTGGAATATAGAAATGCATGTTCTTAGTCTCCAAGATACACTAAAATATATATTCAATTGAAGAAGAGATATAAAACCAATACTATCCTCATCTTTATATGAGGTAATTCTGATGGGATCAATGTATGGGTATAGGGATAAGTGCATCCCCCTGCATGGAGTTAGAATACATAGGAATAATTATTCTTGGTTACAAGGAATATGAGATTACTTATTGGAATCCAGGAGAATTTTTTTTTCTTCATCAGTGGAATAAGGACTATAATTCCACACCCTTCTATCTACAACATTATTTTGTTGGTGAGATCTCATTGGTACCATTGCATAAGTATTTAAGACTATGACCAATTGGGTGGTGACATCAGTAGGTGACTGATCGGTACTGGAGGGATTACACTGGTGATGGAGTTTGATAGGAGTCCTCTTAGGTAGATCCTTCCCTAATATGGAGTCGTGATTGTATCTTGGATCAACCAGTCTTTGGTGATGATTTTGTTATTGTAATTATGCATGGATAAACTACCAAATGATATGAAGTGTAAACAAGGGTAACTAGATTCATTAAATTTTCCATTAAACGAGTGGGGTTTATACAATTTATTGCCTAAAACCCATATGCACTACCTCGAGGGTCAAGACACTACCATGTCAGTGTTATTCCCATACCATCTCATTTTCCACCCAATTTTTAAGGATTCTAGTGGGAAATATTAATACACATTCTGAAGAGTTTGATGTCATAGAAAATGATCTAGATCATTGTCATGATGATGTATTGATCTCTGGTCATGGTGATGTTTGTAAGAATAGTATATATAGTCACACGAACACCAAGTAAAAAAAATTACAAATCAGTGTATCAATGTATTTATTAAGAATTCTCAATTAGCAACATATTGGTAAGAAAATTCTTCATTATTGTATTCATTTTATCCATTTTTTCGTGTGGTATTTTTTAAAATAGACCATTTATTAAGAAATAAGTGTATATTATATTATTGTCGTATTCACATAGGGTTCACCATTATTTTTTCCAACAGAATTGTATGGAATGCACTATCTGGGTCTTGGAAACAATATTTTTTACAACTACTATAACTCTATTATTTCGATATCAAATTATTTTAAAAAAGGTTCACATTTTGTTTCCAAGAATGGATGGATATGATGATGACATAATATTATCGAGGGATTAATATAGTTATAAAATCTATTCATTTAAAATTTAATATTTTTCTGAATAATAGAAACTCACATCGGCTCCCACATCTGTGGAGAACCGTGACACATCTTCAGAAAGAATCATATTAAGTTGGGGTTTAAAAAACCCAATCAAATATAGGACCTCATATAGGTCTGGAGGATGGGATTTCAGCCTCTTCTCCCCCAATTGGGGGAAAATATTTCCTATCATGGGACAGTATTATTATTTTTTATGTGTTTTTTAATATTTCCATAATTTTGGTATAATAATGGGTAGCCTAGTAAATGTACAATGTGTTAGATCTCTATACACGCAATTTACTGTTCCATTAATGACAACATCTATATGTACCTAAGGTTCTCAATATATTTTCTATTATTTTATAATAACGAGGGACTACTTGATCATTGAATCCATACACCTAGGCACTCCAAAGTATACTTCAATATAAGAAGAAGTTTAGTATATCAGAATTGGAATTGAACCACTAGGAGGAGTCCAACATATCCTTTGATAACAATAATCAAAACCCGTTATGATTGTTTATGATCGAGCCATGTATTTTAACATCATGTTGAAAGAGAACACATATTGTTATTTAAGAATTGAGTATTGAGATCGTGCCATAATAATGAATCATACATGTTCTTCTTATAATAAAAATCAATGTACTCATTGTTCAGCTTGTTCCCATCCTACTATTGGGTGGGGAATGATAGTTAATTCCTAACTGTGTTATCACTACAGAGTTTATCAATATTGAAATACCTTAAGGACTTACCCTAAGGCGAGTTCCCATATATGGAGGTGTTTTATCATATTGTTGAGTGGGGCTTACAAACTAAGGTTTACCTAATTAGGGTGAATATTATGATTCTAGTGACACTATCATTATAAATCCCCATGATTGTTTAAGAAATTCTCATTGTCGAAAATAAGGTATATAAAGCGATTAGATGAATTGTATACAGATGCATGATTGGTGCATCAAACGATCCCTGATGGAATTTTTGATATTGATCTTGGGCCATAGGACAATTTCCTATGTATCCTCTTTATAAAAAAAGTTATTGTCTTTTAGGTAGTCTACATGAAACATTTGAGGATATCCGATCATTGGTGTGGCTCTGATTTGAAACAATTCTATGATATAATTTCTCAAATTTAATTATATTTTAGTTATTAATGTAATGTTTTAAATGATTAAATTACTTATTTTGATGGTCAATATTAAATAATAAAAACTATATTTTATGATTAATTAATAGTATTAACGTTTTAAATTTTATTTTAGTTCAAAAATTTATTTTTTATTTTATATCAAAGATTATTTTAAAATATTAATTTTAGTGTTTGTTTAATTTTTATACTAAACATTTAATTTCATTCCTATTATTAATACTACTATATTATTTAGTAAATTTTAGTTTATTAGTTAATTAATTTTCTTTAAATAATTTAGAAATCTAGTAGAAAAATTATAATTTAATTCTTTAATAATTGTAATTATTTTTTTATTCTGTCAATTAAATAATATTTTAATTTTTTTTGGAATTTGTTTAATAAATTATCTTTGAATTTATTTAACAAAATTTATAGTTTTTATTTTACTCTACATTTTTAGATTTATTTTTAAATATTTAACATATTTGATATTTTTTATTCAATGGATAATATTTCATCAATTATAAATATCTATGTAGATTGGATCTATAGCAGAAGGGACTATATAGAAGAATTATTGTTCTAGCCTTATAGTTGAATTTTAGATTTAATCACATTGTAGTAGGAACAATGTAGTCATTTTGTGGAATTTTAGGTATCTAAAATTTCCCTACTCCCATGTAGCCAATCTGGGTGCCATTCATGTAGCCGAATATTGTAAATAACACATAGCTAAATGGAAACATATTCATTTATCTCCAATAAATAGGATCCCCCTATATTTAAAGGATATGCAATAGTTTCTTGTGTGTAAGACCACCAGATGTTGAGCCACTAAAGAAACTAGGTCTGAAGAAGCCGAGGTACAGTCCATCGGTATTAGATTAAACAAGATGATCAAACCAGATCCTCCCCACTTTTGAGAACCAAGATACCTCTGATAATTTTTGGGCCACTATTTTGAATCCTACTGAAAATTAAGAACCATGGGAAATTAGGAATTTCCATCCAAACAAATATTTGAGGATGAACATCAGAGATTACAAAGAAGATGACTAACAATGATGAAACCATGGCCTCACTAACAACATGGTTCTGAAATCGTATTGAATTCATCTAAATAAAATATCCTTAAATTTTGAAAAACATCATAGAATGAGTGTGGATACATAAGATAAAGATGAATAGATAAATGGAATCCTTTTAATGTTAGTAAAGCCTCAATACTGATATTGAAAATAATAAGATGATTCGAACAAAAAATCAAGAAACTCCTTTTTAGATCTCATCATTCCTCAGTATCTCAATGGAGTTTCTTATAAATGAATATGAATTTAGTGGATGATGTAAGACCTATGTTTTTTTTTGAAGATATTCACTATGCCTTGGACGATGCCATTGAGAATGGGAATGTAGATATTTAGCATATTTAATCATGATGTATTCAGATTAAATGTTTTTTAGAGGAACCCCAAAATCACAGATGATTTTGAATTTTAAGTTATATAACCCAATTCTAAGATGATTTGAGATAATAATAAACTCAAAATTAGTATTGATGAAGACAATGGGGGATTTTAAATACCCATGTTTCAACATCTGTAAAGTTCCAGTCCTTGGAGAAATATATTGGTTTAATTTTTTTATCAATGTTTTACTCAATATTTGTTTCATGTTTTTTGGGTAGTTTTTTTTATTAAAGGAAATGTTTGTTTCAATATATTCAAATTTGGTCATCATCAAATAAATTTTGTTCCAGTACTACTATTACAGGAACGTTTTATATTTGGTGAAGATGGAAACATGATTTAGTTTTGGATGACTATTGAGAACCTATTAGAAATAATTATAGATTAATGTATTCTTGAAAAGTGTCTAAGTGTGTGCTGATATAGAGGTATGTGAATAATTTCGTTAATTTTTACAAGGAAATAATAATGACACATTTCAATGACAAGGTACATAGTAGAATTACCTTATAGGTGTAGCAATATAGATTATTTTACTGTCAAGATTTTTTGGATAGCTTAATGAAATTTAGAAAATAATAAGGAGTTGGAATTTATCATAGATTTATTTTTATGGAAATTATGAATTCCAAGAATCATTATAAAGATAGGGAAATTATTTTTTAAAATGGAATGATGAGACATAGAGGTTGTGGATATTTTTCATGAATACTGCAACATTCGATGTAGATGAAGATTGAATTGTTTTCACTCTATAAACCTGATCAACTGGTTTTGTAGTGGACAAATATTATATATTAAATTGGTGATTTCATTATGAGATTTTATTTCATGAAAATATACAATAATAATTTTTTATAATTTTTTAAGTTAATTTTTAATTAGAGTTTATTGATCATACTTTCTATAACTTCAAATTATTCTTTTCTCTTCTATATTTGGATTGACCCATTCTATTAGAGTGTTTTATTCATCGATTATAGACAATTAACTCGGTCCAGTTAGGGGTTAAATGATTTTATTTCAATTTAATTTCTCAATTATTGATCATTAATTGTGAGCACAATTGGAGAACAATTGAGTCATGTTTCATGATGATCATTGAGCACCTCGACTAGATCCTATGAAAATAAGGTCAAAACTAAGATTTTAGTTGAAAAACTAATATATTTCAAACCAAATAAAATTAAATAGTTTTAAATTTAATTTGTTCATTTATTTATTTTTTGTATGTAATTTTTAAATAAAGAAAAATTATTGAATCTGGAGATCAACTAGATTTTACCACCATTCTCTTTCAGCCAACTTCATGTATCTTTTTGTTTCCTACTAGACACTATTGTTTATTCTCCTATTCCTATTAATTTTTTTAGAAATTAAAATAACATATATTATATTCATAAAAACAAATTTTAAAATTATTAAAAATATAATATTAATAAATCCAATAAACCAGGAAAGAGTAAACCCTTTGGGGAACTCATTTTGGGATTCAAGACTGGTTTCTCTTATACTTCTCTAGTTAGGTAAATTTTTCAATGATATTTTTAAAAAACTAAAAATCCTTTGGTCAATGGTATTTTCTTGATAACATTTCACACATAAAATGGTTTGGATTGATCAAAGATAAATCATTTGTGGTCTATCGAATGATATAGCTGACAAGCCCAAGGGTTGTCATGTGAATAAAGAAACATGTCCAAAGTTGTCGCATGATAAGATATGTCATTTCCAAGGGTGTTGTGTGATCAAATATGTAGTGTTTAAGGTCTATTGTCAGATATAACTAACATTACCATGATTTATCATGTGAATGAAGAGACATTTCTCAAGGTGTCACATGATATGAGCCTTCATGTCCCTGGGTGTCACATGGTCAATGTAGAGATGTATGACGTCTATATCATGATTAAAAATTGACGTATATGTGTATTTTCACTTTATTCCCTAACAAGTATAGGTGTATTTTCATGATCAAGTGACTAATCATGAAAACTGCATAAGTCTGATGCTTGGAAAATAGTAGATCTTTCTTCCCAGTAATCTTTTATCATTTTTAGCCTTTGTCAGGTAAATTCTTTATTATTTGTTAGGATTTTTCATTTTATGGAATCTTGTCATCGAGACATCGTACTCAAGTCCATTCCCATGATCTGGCTGACACATCATAGATCCTTCTTATCTTCAAATAAAATTGATCACATGAAGTGCATAATAAAATTCACAATCCCTTAATTCATTCACTATGTTAACGAGGTGGATGAATCATGCAATCCCATAGCCCGCCACATCAAAAAATACTATCCCATCTTGGTGTGTGTGTGTTTTCAGGCATCAAAGGTGGATCATAAAGGTATCTCCATCCTAAATCAATGCTTCATTACATGAAGATTAGATCTAATATCATGGATTCAGTCAGTAAATGGAGTTTTTTCATAAATAATTGGGCTCTTTAGGTGATATAACTATAAATCACTAATGACATCATCCTTGTGCCACATTATAATCAATAACCACATGATAATTTCATGATTTATTGATTTTATCTTAGGAACACCGTTGTAAATTGACAAGCATTCGTCCAGAAGAGAATCTCATGATCGATCTAGGATGTTAATGGTAATTCAAAAGATCAAATCAACATGTGTGAGATCTTTCTGGAGTTTGAGTTTTCATGTAAAAGTGACTTCATGAGATCTATTTGACATATATGGTGTATATAAAATAATGATGGAATATTGACAAGGCTTTGCGAGATCAAGTTCGCATATCGAAGGGAATGTGTTTTATCAATGAATTAATCACATGAATATAAGATTACCTTTGCATGAAAAATATTGCAACTCTGTTCATATATTATCCCATCATATTCATTTTTTTATTTAATTATCCCCTTTGGGATATTTTCTTGAATTTTTGAATCAACATGTTTCATGATCAGAAGGACTCATCTGAGGGGCTTCATGTGACTGTTTGAGCTTATTTAAGAGCCTTTAGGAGATCAGTAAGGATTCAATAAGCTCAATTCATATACATACAATAAATATCATTCAATTTTTATAATAAATTTTTGTGATGCTTTTGAGGTCTGGTGATTTTATCCCTATTTAATGTTACATAATTTTTGTAATCGTGATGATTAATCTTTATCTATCCACACTTCATCCTTATTTCCTCACGGGGAAAATAATACATGTGATTTTGGTGTTTATTAAACCATAAAATATTTTACTTATCAATTTTAAATCATTGATAATATAATATAAATTGGTATTAGATACACCTCATAAAAATAAATAGGTTCATAACACCAAATATGTGAGAATAGAGTGGAAAATTGAGATGAACATTTTACAATGATCATGTAATTGAAGTGAGAATTAGTAAATTGATTGATTATGTGTATAAAATGTAAACACGTATAAAAAAGTGGAAATAAAACGTAAAATAAAAAAAAATTATTTAAAAACATAATAATTTAATATCATATATAATAATAAAGTAATATGACCCAATGAAAAGAAATTCTATTATTAAATTCCATAATAATTGGTAACAATCGATTCAAAATACCAAGGATGATATAATTCAAATTATGAATTAAAATTCCTTAATTTATTAAGGATATATGGTATTACATGTGAATAGGTTAGTTTATACACCATATAAAATAAATTGGTGCATAATATTAAAATATTCTTTAATAAAAGGAAATTGAGATGAAATCCCTAACCTCACATTTTCATCTAGTTGAATTTTCTTTAGCCTCAAATTTAATTTGATTAAGTATTTCACTAACTTTTTTCATAAATATATCATTATTAATAATAACAAATTTTGTCTTCTAATTATATCTTATCTCTCATTAGTTAATAATATTTATTTATAACATTTGTTTCATGTGATAATTTATTTGTTTTCTCTTGCAAGTTTTTTCATGGATCTTATGATAATTATTAATAGGATATAAATATATAGTATATATAATGACAATAATTACACAAATTTCATATTTTTTCATTCGATTGGTTCACGAGGCAGGAGTTCACCATAAATAAGATTGGCGGATTTATTACACTTTTTATAGAGAATGAGATGGATATATATTATTAAATATATATAATAATATCACATCATATGAGATATATTGTTGTTATTATATTGGAATTGATAGAACATAATTGAAGTAGTAAAAATAAGAAGTAAAAAATGAGGATCTTAGTGAGGACACCTATCATCATATAGAATAACCTCATTGGGATTTTTTTAATGGCCCTAGGGTTGGTTTTCCAAAAATACTAGATGCTCTAGAACTTGTGTAAGGATGATGGGAAGTTATTTTTTTGGGTTTTCATAAGATAAATTCTCTGAGAGGTGTGAATAATTTAGGGAAGGGGTTCCCTATTATAATTGAGGAGGAGGGGTTTTTTTGAAAATACCCCATGATATTCAATAAAGGAAAGTCACTATCACCAAAACTCCTTGTACAATTTATATAGAATATATTTGGGGGAATTTATGGTTGAGAAACACCCACACCAAAAAAATAAACATGTTTTAAACTTTTTATTCTCATATCCTCTATGTTTAAATTCTTTTAGCATTTTAGTTTTCACTACGATAATTAGTTTTTATACATAGGTAAATAATAATTTAATGATAAAACAAAATGATAATAAGTATACACCAAGTAATCATAATTTCATAATATTAAATTCATTTTATCAACTAATAATTCCATGTGTGTGAAAAATTAATTTTTACATAGGCACATGTAATGTGCAAACCCACAATTTAACCTTAATCAGATTAAATAAATTTTACTGTATTCACTAGTAATTATGATCCAAAATTATCTATAAATTAATATATAATATTAACTATTCTGGTAAAAAAATATTTAATCAATTTTATGATACTAAATTCATATATGTGGTTGAATATAATTTACAAATAAACTTATAAGCACGATTTAAATAAGGTTTTCTAAAGAAATGTATTTTTTTCCAATTAAACATTTTAATATCAAAAAATAAAGTAAAAAATTTATTATAAATACCAAAATTGGAATAATAATAGTATAAAAGAACTAATATTATCATCAAAAGTATTTTAAAATAAAATGTAAAAATGAAAATTATTTAACTATAAAGGTGGATTTTAATAAAAAACAGTATTTCTCACTATTCATAATACACATATATTCACACGATTAAAAAAATCAATCAAATATAAATTTTAAGGGATGATATCGAAAATTATATTAAATTTTTCAAATAAAGTTTACAAAAATAGTAAAAATTAATTATAAAAAAAGCGTGAAAATCACGTCAAAAATATTTTTGAGAAACAGTTTCTATTTTAACTATAAAATGTAAATTATTCCATATTTAATGCTTATAAAAAATAAGACTAATTACATAAAAATTATTAAATTTATAATATATAAATTTCATTAAAATATTTATCAAAAATTGATTAATTTTATTTAATACGATAGAAAACACCTTTCATGTATAAAATAAATTTTCTAGAGAACTTTTGTTTTACATTCAAATGATTTTTTGATTTATAATCTATTGATAACCAGTGAATTTATTTTATATTTATGTAACCCATATGTGTTTCATTATTTATGTCTTCATAATAATACACTCTAGTTTAATGTATAGGTTACAATAGTTAAATTTTAAAAATATATTTCATGGGTCTTTTAAGATTGGAATTGTGTGTTATATATGATGTCAAACACAATGTTATTATTTTGAAATATAGGGTGGTACATTTATAACATTTAGTTAAAATACCCATAAAAATAATAAGATGAGATATAAATCCAAATTCTAGGAATATATAATTTTTATCATGATATGAAATTTAAAAGAGACTATATATACCCAATATAATTAAATTTGGTTCATATTACATAACATATCCCAAATAAGGAAATTAAATATTGAAACCCATTACCTAAATAATAAATTATTAATTAAGAATAAATTTACTGGAGTTTATGAGAATCAAATCATAATTTCCATAAAACAACAATTCAAGAAAAAATTTAAAAATAAAAGGATGAGTGAATCCAGAATTAGAAGGATAATTTTTAAGAATAATGGTAATAACTATGTGAAAATAAATTATGTTAACCACAACCCTAGTGACTTATATAATATATGAGTTGAAGAAGGAATAGGGAAAGATTAAGTAAAATTTAAAATATTGATAATGATTTTCTAATATATAAAAATTAAAATTGTATGTAGTGAAATCATATAAATGTTAATTGGTTCATAAAAAGAATCATGTCATAGGGATTTGAAATTCTCAAAAATAACTCTTACCATGGATTCCCTCTTAGCTATTAAAGTCTACCCTCTTTCATAAAAAAATTATAATCCATAATAATTTATTTTAAGTACTTTTTATTTTATATATATAATTGATTTAGGTTAATAAACCATCATCTCTCAATCATTTATTGTATATTATTTATTGCATTGGCCAAATGGGGTTGTTCATTTGATTTCCCTAAAATAACAAATATACATTGAATATGTAAAAATATATAATAAAATATTTTCATAATGTCCATAAAAACGTAGTTATATATTATTTATCATTATAGTTGTATAGATGTTATAAATCTTACGAGATATTTCAAAATTGATTTAATTTATAAAATATGTCTCAGTATGCTCATTTTTTGAAGTTAAGGACAATATTAACATTTCTTGTCAATATCAATAATATAACAGGAAATTTATTTTTAAATAATATTATTCATTTATTAAATATTATATTAATTCATTAAAATAATTTTTTATAATCAGGAACATGATGTGGTGGTGAAAAATGCACAATGTTGTTCATTGTGGTGGTGAACATGCCATAATATTGGCAATGTTTGCATTTTTATTGAATGGATAAAAGGATGGTAGATAATGGTTAATCCATAAAAATTATTAAATTTTAATATATTAATAATATTGATTTCATTAAATTATTATTTTTATTTTATATTTTTGGGTGGTAGATGAAAATGAAAAGGAATAAAAAAAGTTACTAGGAGTTCATGCCTTACAAATCTGGATAACTCAGTTTCTACTTCTATTAAGCCTTTTAATGTTGATATTTTTATGAGAAAAAAACATATTGAACATGTATAAGAGTTTATTTAAAATTTTATATCTAATTTTGGTTGAGCTCAGATGGTAAATGTGTGTGGACAAGTTGAGTTGTGAAATAACATTTTTATAAGTGAGAGTGGTGACATTTTTATACATATTAATTTCATAATAATAAATGGGATTTAGTTTTAAAATAAATTGGATATAAATTTTAAAATTAGTGATAATAAGATAATTTATGGTCATGAAATTCCCCAAAACATATTTATATATTAGTTTGGGTGATATTTCATTACAATACCTCTTGGCGTAACACTTTTTCGTCATTTTAGCCTTTACTACTGTGACTCTTTTTTACCATGGTAACTTATTATTATCAACTAAAATAAAATTAAACATATTAACTAGTATTAATTATGTATATTCAAAATAAAATTATTTTTTTGAATTCAGTTTTTAACAATGATGAAAATTAAATTCAATATAATTTTGCATAGCCAATAATATTTTTTAGAAAAAATGTATTTTTATGAATAGAAACACATATTTTGGTCAATTATTAGCATTAGAACTAATAGCAATGATATATATTAGTTTATGATTAAAGAAGGATAATTATATGAATTTAATCCAGTATAAATCTTAATGGAATCCTTGGAATACTTAATTAAAGTAAAAAAATACCAAAAGTAATTTATTGTAATAAAAGATAACTTAGGTTCAATAATGTCAAACATAGGTTGAAAAGTTCAAAATATTATTTTTAAATAAATTATTTTCTCCAAAAAATATATATTTCATTTATAAAATATTTTCATAATTTTTTATAATATGCCTAAATAATATTGATGTTATAAAATTTCTTTTATTTCTAAAAATATAAATCATTTATATTCAAAAAATAATCAATCATTTTAGAAAATTACAATAAATTCGTCCTTAAATAATATTAGGGAGATGAATCTAAAAGTGGGTTCAATTTAATAAAATTAAAACCCTAAAATCTAATAATTCTACTTTTACATAGAATTTTATATAATTCACAATTAAAGTAATATTTCTAAACATAACTGGATTGTTTATCTCTCAATAATTTAGTTTAAATCAATTTTAGTTTTAAATTATTTATTCCATGTTATTAATTTTTTATCAGTCATTACATGAATATCATAAATATATTCTTCTCCATGTACGTATTGAATTTTTTAATGGGTAGTTATTTATTAACTAGAGTTGATGATGATTCTTGGATGATTTTTATAGATTCATGAGATTGAATTGTATTTCAATCTTGATAAATAATTCATTTTAAATACAAAAGTTGAATGAGATATTTCAATTTTCTATTAAAAAGAAATAATGAGGCGATAACATAAATCACACTGGTGGAGTTGATCTTGATAATTTGGAAATGTTAATTGTGATGATAGATATGATTTTCAGCAAAAAAATCACATACATGTATTAGAGGATGAAGGAGTATGGTCTATAGTTACATTAATTTTTTTTGATGTGTTTGAGAAGGATAATAAGTCAATTGAAGTGTTTCACATTTATTTCAGTTATATCTATAATTTTATAGACTTAAGTAGATGATCCAAGTCACGTTTCCAAAAATATTTACATAATAGAAATTCCAACATTTCCAAATCAAATATGTAGTAGTGTGAAGATCCATGATACTGAATCGAGAAGGTGAATATGCTATGTTGTAATTTTAGAAAGAATCATGTAGCTGAAGTGATCAATGTAGCCGATTACTACATATATGTTGATAGACCTATAATCGATCAAGATATAGTTGAAGTGAACCATGTATCCAATTGCAATGTTTCATATTTCATGAAGACATTGAAATCATAAATATTTTATGAATAAGTGTTATTTGAGTAAATGTATAACACAATGGTTGTTTATATATCATAAATTATAATTAGGATTAATTAGTCAGGCGATTTAAATGAGGATTTGACTAAAAATTTGAATTATTTTAGATGAGTGATAAATCAAGAAACAACATATCAATTTGAAGAAGATGATTCTATTACCAAAGATTGAGTGGTTTCTATAATTCAAATATAGAATCATTGATAATGAAAATTTGAGAATATTATTAACGTTGATTTAAGGAATATAAATATTTTTCTCATGTTTCAAAAGGAATTATATTTATATAATTCATAGAAATATCATGTTATCTTTTTAAATTTAGAGAGAGGATGATACATCAAGAATCAATGAGAAGAAGGTGAACATGATTTGGGTGCCCTTGAATGAGAAAGACATGTATGTATAAGGATGTAAATAAGAACCCAAATTTCATCAGATACAGAAGGATACCATTGACCATCACTACATCTAAAGTTACTGAGTAAGTAAAAGGGTAATATAAATCCTATAGAATCATGGAGAAATTTTAGTAGAATGAATAAGGAGGAATTTATCCCATTGGATAATATATTAATGATTAGTGGAAAGCACCATTGGGACACTAGTGTAGGATAAAAAATAGTGGGATTATTTTTTAATTACTTATTTATGTGGGAATTAATGATATCTTATGGGGATCTAGAGTTGGATCATTATGGGACTTAGTATTGATATGAATGAGACAATACTTGGATGTCACCACCTTTATATAGTGATTAAGATATAACCAGGTGAATAATTAGTTATAGTAAAGTTTATGATTTTATATAAAACCTTTTGATTATTTATTTTAGTTAATTACTTAATTTTAGGTGAGTCTATAATAAATTTAATTGTTTCGTTTGATATATTTATCCTACATAGGAGGTATATTACAAAAAAATGATAATTCAAAAAGTTATACCACTGATTCCCCCTTATTATTGGCCCATCTGGAATGTGTCACATCAACAGGTATCCGAGAGGGGGTTCCCTCTAATGATCCATAGTTTTTTCTTTTATTATTTTTTTAAAAATTGTGAATATAATGTTTTTGAAAGTGTTTCAGTTTCTTTATATAGAGAAAAATAAAGTTACTCATGAGGGAAAAAATAATGATATTTTGTCCAAGAAAAAAAATAAAAAAATATATCCAAAGAACTAAAGGTATAATAAAAAATGAAAATTGATAAATACCACTAACTGATGTTAATATTTTTATTATATGTTAAAATAGTTATCTTTATTGGGATTCTTCTAATGAGTCTTATACAAGCTTTTATAATGATGCATCATCTATTGGACTTTTTTATGGTTTCAATGGATATATAAAAAATGTCCCAATGAAGTGGTAAATTGTATTGATGTTACTATCAAGGGAATTCATTTTGATAAATCATATATTGAAAAAGTAGTTGAAAAGATAGAGGATAAAAATTTTAAGAAGTTCATCAAGTACATTTCTCTCAAAAAACTTATTGAAGAAAGAGAATATTCAATATCAATTTAAAATAAAATATAATTTTTTATTAAATGATGTACATAAATCCCATAACAATTATTGATGAGAATATATATATGATGTTGTGTCCCAAAATAAGTTTTCAAAAATGTGGTGGTTTCACTAAAAAATATTATCATTCTCAAATTGTTAAATTTGGAAAAATTATAAAAAAAGTAGAGATGGATATTCATAAGATAATGTTTGTGTTTATATATGTTCAGATACAAATCTATTCAATATAGAAAAAATATATCTATTTATGCAAATTTTATAAATCTAACGACTAGGGGAAGAATTTTGAGGATAAAAGACAACCTTCTTATCTAAATTAGAAGAAAAAATAATTGAAACAAGGGTATTCCTTGGGAATTAAATAGAATATAGTTAATGATCAAATTACTCTCAATAAGAAAATGAACATAAAAATGATGCCATTTAATGGAATAAAAATGGTTGATAATGAATTTTTTGAATGGTGTGAGATGTCATGATAGAAAACCAATAAATTCTTTACATGTCTTCATGGACAGTTGGAGCTATTTTCAACTAAAATGTAAACACATGAGGCTTCAGGTGTCGAAATGACTATAATAAAAAATGATGTTTCACACAATAGAGTGGATATTAATTTAAGCAAATAGTTTCCTAGGTTAGTGGGAATCTCATATCCACAAAGATACTTCTGATATACTAATTGGTCCATCTTTATTCCCAATTAATTTTTTTAGATATAAAATTTATGGAATTAAAAGAGAAATATTTAGTTCTTTACTACTAGGAATTATGAGAGAATTTATTTAATATAGTCTACATCATTCTAAAAAATTTAATATGAGGATTTCATCCTGTAATGGGGGAAAACATTGATAAGATTCTGTCTTTTCGGTAAATTCTAGATAATCTTGAAATTTTTATTGATTTCAATCCTAATGTTTAATGTATCAGAATAAAACATATAGTCCTTTGTATGGATTACAGTAAATAAACTTAATATAGTGTAGTTTAGTTTATAAGAACATGAGAGATTGGGCCAGTGGCATGAATTTTATATAGATTTTTTAATTGTTTATTAAGATGTGTGTGGGATATATGTTTCTTTTCCGAGAGACAATTTTTTTAAACCCCAATTTGAGGAAAATGAAATTCTGAGCGTGATATCACATGAATGGTAGGGTTTTGAGAGAATTTAAAACCATTTTTATATTTCTAGACTTATATTACCAAATATAATTAACCATTTTTCAATAAACCAGAATTACCTCAATATAAACAACATTTTGAAGTTACATGAGTATTACATAAACTAATATTACACCATTTTATATGAATATTCAATACATTTCATAATAATATATTCCAAATAACCATAATGGTTTAGTGTCATTGAAGATTAGATACATAATAAACTTATTTCAAGAAAATAATTCAACATCCCTAATTTATTTATTATCACATAATACCCTTATTAGACATCTCATACTTAGCATCATTTTTCCTTACCTGTAAAAATGGAATCATAAGAAAGAGTGACGTTAGATGAATAGTATAACTAAAAATTAGGTATATTACTCAATGATCATATAAATAAATATGATAAGTATAATGGTATACTTTAATGATAATTTCATACAAAGTTCATACCCAATAAATTACAAATATTAAATCATTATTCATGGGAAACAAATTTATCCTTTAAAAATATATGAGTCATACATATGAGGAATCATCATCAATAATTCTTAATCTATGAGATTATATAATAAGAATAAAAAAATTCATAGTAATTATTGAATAATCATAATCCTATAAAATTATTTCATTGTACAATGATCGTTGAAAACACTATCAACACATAGTGTAAAACATCCCAAAATGGATTGGGTTCACTTACCAAGAAAATTTTGTTATTGAAATTGAATAAATCCTCTCCCAAATTAACTTATCAATTATCATAAAATAATTTAGATATATTTAATGGACCTACCAATAACATAATGAAAAAATTAATATGTATTGAAAATGATCATTAATACAATCATTAATTATTCTTAACATAACAGATAGAAAATAAATGGATTTTAGAAAAATTTAATCATCACATAATTGTAATTCATAAATATAAACAACATTAATGTCATAAATAGATCGTATGAAACATTAAGTACGATAAACATCAATGTATTATGAATTTGATGAAAATAAATTTCATAAGAACATGTGAACCATTATTTGAAAACAGTAGAAAAAATGTTTTTTGATAAAATTTTGAACAAAGATATTTGAATATATATTAAAAGATAATTTATAACAAATAAACATGAAAATTAAGATCTAATGAAATTAATTATTAAGAAAGTGTGAAATTATTTTCATGTGTTACATGTTAAAACAATAAATCTATTCATAAATTTTGTGAAAATCCATAAATAATATTTCTTGAAAATTATTTTAATAATTCATTTTTACTACATTGAAATCAAAGTAAATTATTGTTCATTTTGAGTTAAAATATTCTTTTTATAAAAGAAAATTTCATTATTGAAAAAATGTTAAATAAAATATACATTGTAGAGAATTTTGGTCAACCTAACTGTAAATATGTATTTAATTTATGGAAAAACATTTTCCTGATTGTTTTAAGAGCCAAATAGAGGATAATTAAAAGAACGCATGAAAAAACTAAACATAACAATAGTATAAGTAAATATATTGGGTTTATATGATAAAAATAATATAATTCCCTATAATAATATTCAAAGATAATCAATTTTGATTGAAAATGAAATTTCTGCATAAACCCTTCCCCCATGTATTGGATTCCTCCGTAAATATTATTTATATCATGTATAATAAAATAATATTTATAATAAATATTCATGTTAATGATGGTCATACTTAGACTATAATATAAATTCATGTTATAATTTCTAATTACCAGTTTTTTAATAATTATAATTTCAAATCATCATTTTGGTTAATACTATTTTGTATTCCATGTGTGTTTTTATTTAATAATTCCAGTCTAGTAATATTTTTTATGGTTTCATTATACCCATAATCTTAATAATATTTTATATATAAAATATATTTTAATAATATACACATTTATAACCATTCATATAAGGTTATGATGGAAAATTAATTACACCACTTTATGGAGTTTATAGTTTGTACATAAACACTAGGGAGGTTTTTCCTTTTCAACAGATGGAACAAATATAATAATTTAACATTATATAATCATTAAAATATCATAAATAACATATATATTCACTAAATAAATCCAATATACTACAAATTTAAGGAATATATGAAAAAAAATCACAATGCTTCATAGAGGTGGTTGTCCTCATGTATACAGAAGCTTCACTATAATATCTTTTATTATTTAAATTAGGAATAAAATATTTTTAATATTAACCAAAATAATTATAATTATAGTAATTATAATGATTTATTAATTTTAAAATAATTATCGAAAATTTATAGTAAGTGGATGAAAAATAAAACTAGAAACTGATTGGTAAAGACAATTACCTACCCCTAGGAAACTTCATTGGGCTTAAACCATTAGCCTGAAAAGGATGGTATTTTGAAAAAAAAAAGAAGTCGTATTAAATGCAGATGTTTTTTTGTAAATTTTTTAGAGACATTTTTTCTTATATATATACAGTTCCAAATTATTGAATCATTAAGGGGTAAAGTACCTCCTCTATAGGTATGCTAAGTGGAAAACATGTAAATACATAAAAGTTAAAATATAATGATGTCATATTCAAATGAAAGTGGAACCAAATGGAAAATGTTTGGAAGATAAGACATGATAATTAATAAATATATTCCTCTAATCTTATTTAGTCCATTTTAATATATATTTTAAAACTTACATTTTAGTTTAATCCCTTTTTTAATCATTTTTGACCTTAACTGATGCAACAAATTTTAACTATAGTTTCTATTCATTAGGATCTAAAATTATAAGGTAGACATTTATAGAATTTTGAAATGTATATTTAATATAAGGAATTTTTTATTGATATCAATTCCAGTAAGTGGAATAATTTCATTTTAAAATAAATATTCAAAATTAAATGTAAATAATTTTGAGAAATATGAATGTTTTAGAATAAACTGAATTTAATCCAATACCATGCCATGTAAAAACAATTATATATATTTTAAAATTTTTGAATGAATATATTATAAAATAATTTAATTAAAATAATTCATTTATAGTTATTAATATAATTTAATTAATATTGAATCCAATTTCAAGCATAAAAGAGTATTTTGAGAAATTATGTCTATTTTTATCTTCAAATTACTTCATTTAAAAATATAAAAAGTTTACAACAAATTAATTCAATTTATTAATGTGTGAAAAATAAATTTTCATATGCTTAGTACAATTCGTTAATTTTTAAATAAAATTTATATGACATAAAAAAATATCATAAATAAAATAGTACAATATATTTATTTTGGATAAATATAATTTCTCAAGTGAATTTATAAATTTCATTTAGAAACTATATTTCATTTAAATATTATATAATGTTCATCATATTTAATGTATATGAATTATTTACATATATTTAGGGTGGAATATTTCACAATCTATCTAACTTGATAATTTATTAAATAAGAATATTTAATAAAATCTTAGGGTGTTATACATTCCAAAAAAAGGTATATATATAAATTAATTACTTATTCTTCATAAGTCTAAAGAAATGTTCTAAAATATCATAAATCACTTTAATAAAAAAAATTATTAAAAATAAAAATAATTTCAATTCCTTTATTTATGGAAACCCATAAAATTATTTACCAATGGTGTTAAGTAAATATTTTAAATTATCCTTATATGATTACATCATAAACTGTAAAGTTATTTAAAATATAATTTGATAGAAATAGAGGTGTTATGTACTTGAACTCTCGAATCTGGTGCTAAAAACAAAATATTTAAAACATACTTGATACCAACTGAAGCAACCCAAACATAACCATCAACCATTATAATACCAATAAAACATATTGAGTGACATATATACCCACTACATTTTTTTAATTTTTTGTTGAATTAAGAAAAGAAATTAAGAAAAAATTTCCATAACTTTCTAATAAAATGGAATGTTTTTCACTAAACAATGGATTTCAAGTTTTACCAAAATTAATAAAAATATCCCACAAAATTTCCTACACATAATTCCTATGTCAAAATATTATACATTATACTCTACTTTATAACCTAGGAAAATAGATATATAAGAAGGGTCACATCAAATGATGAGTAATAGAAAACATAAATGATAAAAATTTAAGATCATAAGTCCAATATGATAAACATGTTGGTAAGAGGACAAAATATATTTGTAGTAACAATCCATAAGGAAATGATTTCTGATAAAACATTGATCATATGTTATAAATCATAACATATGGATTATGGAATAAAAAATATATCATAGGATCCTTAAATTAGATAAATGTGGAGGAATCAATAAATATGTCATCCTAAGTATAATTTAAGGCTCAATACCAAGTCAATAAAACATAATAGATAAAGTCTCATAGTATATTGGGTTTACTCCAAATTTTGTGGCCTACCTGTCATATCATAATATGTACACAAATGAATATACCACATAAAAAAGCATTATAATTTTTTCAAATCACAATTAACCTATTAATGAAAACTGTTTCACAAATAATTTTAAAAACATAAACATATTCAATCATAAGAAAGGTGATATATGGTATTATTAGGTAATATCCATAATAAATCATAATAATAATTAAATCATAATGAAAAATATTTATCAAAATTTTAAAAAAATAGTTTTCATAATAAATTTGAATGGTACCACATAAGAAGAGATTATGAATTTTACCAATTTAAACAAAATTTTCATTAAAAAATTTGAAAAATATCTAAGATTATTTAGAGGGTGGTTCGTGAAAAATATAACCAAATGAGATGAACATTTCTTTATTAGAGGGAAATAGTGGTAAAAAATATTCAATAAATATTTTTTAAAATGGTTGAATGAATCTAATAAGTTATTTACAAAATACATTTTAAAGGGGGTTAAAACAGGACATTAAAAGCCTTAATTTTTGAAGAATTAAAATTATTAAAACACTGAAAAAAAATTCAATTAATGATAATAAAATTGTCTTTTAAGATAAAAATATACATAAGGTTATGAAATACATCTGTTTATTTATCTAAAACAATATACATTATTTTTTAAATGAAAATTTACAAAAAATGGGTATGAAAATTTCTTCATAAAACTATGAAAACATTCATAGGAATATTAATTATAAAATATTATCATAATGTCTATTAAATTAATTAATTCAATAAACATTATTTGTGACATTATTCTCAAACTTTTTCAACTGATGTAAAAAACGATCAGTATAGAGAATGATAAAAACTTTTATGTTAAAACATAAAAATTAAATGATATACAAAATTTATCTTAAAAATATTTGAATAATATTGAAGAAAATTATTGAAAATATATAATTAATATGACCATCAAGGACAATTTTTCTAGACTATAAATAAAAGACATGGTCAGAATGATAAGAAAAAAATTTCATGATATGTGAACAAAAGTGAAACTGACTGTATGTAAGGAATATAAAAAAAATTAATATATATCAATGAATTATATAGGTTTTTTTGTCAAAATAATATATCTATATCAGTGTTTATAATTTATATAATCAATATTAAAAACTATGTGGGATTAGAAATGAAATAATTAAGACTATTATAATATTTGGATCAAAGGACCATGATAAGAAGAACATTACAGTAAAATATAAATACCATTAATAATTATAAAATTATGTTTTGATACATAATAGAGGATAAATTTAAAGTATATATTGAATTTATATGTATATTATAAACCATGTCTCGAATAAGGAAATTTGTGATTTGAAACCCCTTACGTACATTATAATTTCTGAAGTAATAATTCATTGATAACAATTTTATTATAATGAAAGGTAAATTAAGGGATAATAAATATGTGATAAATTATAATACAATTATAAGGTGTAAAAAACCAAACATATAAGGATTAATTTCATAAATAATTTCTATAACTCAATGAATGTAAATGAAGTTAACAATAACCCATGTGACTTATGTAATATATGAATCATAGCACAAGAAAATGTGTGTTTATAAATGAATGTTAAACTACAAATAGTGATAAATATTTTATGATATTATTCCCCAATAAATAAATAGTCACATTATATAAAATTAAATTTTTTTATAATAAGAAACATGTCTTATGTAATTGACATTGTGATAAAGAAACATAACCTTATATTCCCTCTAAATCAAACATAACTAACCTAATATATAATAAATTAATAATACAAAATTTTGTATGTATATTTAATTTTTTATGTCCTATTAATTATCACTCCATTCATTTAATGTATATATTCATATCAAATTTCCCACTTTGGATTGTATGGTCAATTTATCCAAAATGGATTGGGTATATTGAGCATGGAAAACATGGTCATAAAAAAGTTACAAAATCTCTATAATTTAATATTTTTTGATAATTTTTCATTGTTGTAGAACAAAATATATAAATCTCAATATAATTAAAAAATAAATTTAAATTATCAAACATATCTCTGTATGCTAGTTTTTGGTGGATTAAATCCTAATGATAATTTTTTGTTAGTATCTTTAATATAATGGATAATTTATATATTGAAAATCCTATTCAGGTCATTGATATCATAATTATACATTAAATATAGTTTATGAAGATCCTTTTCAACCAACGATGAAAAATTAAGAACATTGTTCATGTTGGTAATGAACTGACTGCAATATAGAAGATTCTTGTTTTTTTAATGGGATAGAAGAAGGTAGATAATGATTATTCCATCATTATAATAAAATTTCAGAATATAAATAAAACTATTGTCATTATATTATGATTTTTATTGTATTTTTTGTAGAAAAAAAAAATTAATGGAAGAAAAATGGAATAGTGTCTTGGGGTTCATACCTTACTCTATGGGAAAACAGCTTTGTTTAATTATATTAATAATTTAAGGATTGTCTTATAATGATAAAAACACTATTAGGTGGTTAAGATTGTTTAAAAAGTTTTTTAAGATATGTTTTATGATAAGAGGCTAAGTGTTTCAGCAGTATAGTGGTGGGGAAGGTGTCCTTTTATAAATTAGAGGGGTGTCATTTTTGAAAATGTTAATTAATTAATATTAAAAAAATTAGATATTCAAATAAAGTGTACCAAAAAAGTTAGTCAGTTAATTCATGATGAGAAAAAATTATGAGAGAATAAATATAACTATTTAGGGATGATTGTTTGTGTAATTTTTCGACATTAATTATTTATTTTTCACTTTAATCACATTTGACTATGCACAATGGTGACTAAATTTCCCATGAATAAAATATATCTATGAAATAAACATAATTTAAAATAATTAAATAATCTTGATTATGTAAATTCTTAATATTAAATAAATTTTATTTAATTAAATTTATAAAGGTGATAAAAATTAACTTCAATATAAGTATGCATAATGTAATAAATAAATTAATAGAAAATGTATTATTGATTTTATAAATACTTTTTATGGAAAATTTTTTTGATTAAATTTATTACCCATGATATTTATAGTTTTATTATATAGAATGATATTTATTTTAACGTTAATCTAAGTAGAAACTAAACGATGTCTTATGGATCGTTAATTATAGAGACATGACCAAAAATATATTTTTAATAGAATAATATATAACATAGATTAAAAATTTTCAAACAAGGTTTAATAAATTAAATATATTATTTTTAGATAAATTATTTTTAACCTAAAATACATATTTGAACAAGAATAATTTTTCATAAATTTTTACATCAAGATTATTTGATGATTATTCCATAACTATTTTGATATTTAAAAATACATTTTCACTATGAACTAAGAAATAATCCTTTTCATAAAATTTCAGAGAATTATGTTTAAGATAATATTGAAATTATAAATCCCTAAAATGATTTTAATTTAATACAATAAAAAATCTAAAATTTAGGACACACAATTTTAAATAAAAACATATATAATATATAATAAAAACTATGTTTCAAAAAAATAGTTTTATAAGTTCATGAAAAATTAAATTAACAACCCTTATATTTTATTAGATATTTATTTGATACTAATAATTTATATTAATAATAATTCCTTAAATCTCAAATATAAATTTGTTGACATCATTTCTCTAAAAAATAAAAATTTACTAAAAAAATTCATTTAGAAGAAATAGAATTTTCTTTAATGAATTATATCTTTTATCTATTAAAAAATATTTATTTTATTTAAAATAATTTATTTATTATGAAATTTTTTAAATTTAACATCTAAATACTCTATATTTATATAAATTGTGTGCCATAAATGTTGAACCAGTAATATTATACTACATAAAATTACACACATTTAATATGATTCATATATTATTTATTTCCAATGAATGTTCAATTATTTTAAAAAATATTTACTACTGATAGAAATATAGTTTTTGGAATGATTTTTTTTCCTAAAACCCCTGTTTTTATATTCTAATAGAGGATACATAATTAATTTTTGGGTATTATACCTCACAAAATTAAATTCAACAATTATTCAAAATTGATTATCAATAATTATTCAGTCTTCAAATCTTGATGTATGATCTTTAGAGACTAGTGGAACTGGTTCCATGAATAAACATAAATAAAGAATGAATCTTGAGTATGGTAACTCCATTTTAGATGTCGGTGGCTAGTTTATTGCATAAAAATTTACTTGTATAGATAAACATGTATGGGCGTGACTTGGGATTGATTTCAGGGGAATTTAAAGGGTACTAAGTGGGACTAAGTGATATAGTAAAGAGGCATGAAAGATGATTTCCTTGAGGAATGGACATATTAGTGATTATTACTTAGGTTGGTATAGAGATTCTTGGGGAATATCATTTGATCAGAGTAAATTTTTTATTGAGTGGAGTGGAATGATGGGAACGAGTCGATTAGTCATGCTATATCATTATGATTAGGCATTATTTGTTCTAGGATGTTGAAGAGGGTAATCACTCTCGTTGGGTGTGTTTAGTGGCAATTTATGATCATAAGTGAGAGGGGAATTGGCTCTATCTAGGGGTGTCCCACAAGGGAGTAGAACGAGAACATGAAATTATCATGGATAACTGGTAAGAAGCCATGTAAGGCTTCACCAATGTCAAATAAGGTGTTTCATCGTTGAACTAATGGAAAACATTTTTAGTTCACATATGGAAATAGTGAAGGTATGTGTTTGAAATATGGATATGGGGTCCATTAAAACACAATAGGGTGTTATTTGGTACTAGCTATAAGCTAAGGATAATGTAAAAAAATCTATTTCTTCTTTTTCTTTTAAACTCTGTATGGAAATTCCATGTCTGAGTGCAAGAATTAGTGTTTTCCAATAAAATATATGACTTAAGGGTCATGATTGTGATATTTATTTGGCCTAGAGGGATAGAATCCACATTGGTATTTTTTTAGCTATCAAGAATGGTTGGATATGGATGAATAATTTATTCTGTGAGGAGATTCTGAGTTTTCTGTTCTACCATCTACTAGGGATATTTGTGGGAACAAGTGTGTCCGTTCTTGAGGTATACGATATGGGATGTTATATAATGTAATTATTATTATTATTTTTGTCCTATCCATGTTGTACAGTAGTAATGAGACCCCACCCAAAATGAGAGAACATATGTATGTGATACAACATGAAACACAGTATGAGACAATACCCTCAGTGAGAGGGATGTAGTAATGGTACGATATATGAACATTAATTGGGTGAAAGATTAATGGTCATGAAGTGATATTAGAATTTATTTTGAGTGAGTAGGTGGTGAATACGATATAATTCCTTAACCTGAGATAGATGGTAGTGGTCAATACATGACTTTTGGAATTACCTTGAGTTAAAGGTATGTGGTCTAGATATGATATGATATCTTAACCTAAGTGTGATATTAGTCATTAGGATGTGGTTGGAGATCTTTCCCCAATTGATAGGGTAGTAGTAGGATGTCATATAACAAAATTCCAATATTAAGTGTGTAGTGGTCATGATGTGGTATAAGTCCTTACCATGAGTTAAAGGGTAGTGATAATGATGTGATATAGGACCAAACCATAAATGAGAGGATAATGGTAGGGACATGGTACCAATCCATACCCTAAGTGAAAGGAAAGTCCTCTGTTATCATATTTGATATTTGGACTTTATGAAAGGCCCTACACTAAGTGAATGTGTGAATAATGATACTTAGATCCATGATTTTTCCTTGAGAAAAATTTTTTGGGTTTGAGGTTGCATATTGATATGAATTGTCTTACAAAATTGATCGAAATTGGTGAGTTTAGATTCCATTATGGCCTATTGTCACATGATGTCATGATGTAATTTATTTTATATTGTATATTATAACCTGATTTATTATTTATATGCATAAATTTCATATGATGTTAAATATGAAGGGAGCTTGGTGGGACCCAAATAATTTAACACACATGACCCACTTTTTCTCCCAAGTACACATGAAGACCTTATATTGGTTTTTAGTATTCATGTGGGGAACTATATTGGGTATCTAGAAGGGTGTTGGGAGTCTTTTAGATGGAGTGAAATGTTTTTTATAGTTCATCCGCCTTTTATTACTGGTCAAACTGGTTGGCATCCTTTAAATCATGATTTTATATTGGTAAAGAGTTCAATTTATGTTATAACAGCATGGTGTTATCTATTATTATAGGTAATTACTTATATATAATTCCGTGATATTAAATTGATGATATATATATATATTCCATGATTAATATTTTATTAGTTGTTATTGAACATAGATTATACTCTCCCCATTTTGTTTACATTCTCTCACTCCTATTCGAAAACCTTTGTCATAAGATCCTGAATTCTTGATGTATTATAGGTTTCCATATAATATTTTGTATCATGATATTTAGTTGGGGGTATTTCAAAAGGAAATTAAAGATTATTTTTTGTTTTATTAATACATATTTATTTTACTTTTAGGTAGTATGTATTTTCATATCATAGGTTGAATATTATGTGTGGTCATATATTTCAAAAGCATAAGGAATGTCTAGGATACTAGTGATGTGATTGTTTTTTATTTCATTTTACTATTTTAATTTATTTTATGCTTAATGTTTGATGTTACTGGCATATGTTTATATATTGTTTTAATTATAGTCAGGGGTAGAAAGGGTGTATGTGTTCAAAAAACGTACTAGGATCATAGGTATTATGGACATGTGAATGAGTACATATAGTTGTGATTTAATTTTATGAATTGAAAATGGTTTTAAAAATATATTAAAAAGACAGTTTATTATAAGAAATCCATAAAAAAGGGGTTCCAATTAACTAAATAATCAATAATAAATCACTCTGTGTTTTCCTAAATAACATTATGATGTCGTGATAATTAGTTGAGACTTTTTTGAAGATTTTAATGTGTTCAATTGATGCGATTATAGTGGTGGTAGTGGTAAATAAAAACCCTTGAGAATATAGTTTGAGATATGAGACGGTTTTTTTAAGACATTGGGTATTAATCACTAGTACTAGTATACTGGGTTTATCTTTATGAGGGATCTTTTAGTTATTCAAGATAGTTGTAACTATGATATTGTGGGTCTATCTATAATTATTTGAGATGAGATTTGGGGGATAGTTTAATGGATTTTCCTAAGGGAATTATGTTTTGGGTTTTCTAAGTTTGTGATATGCTTACAGATCTTGGTACAAGGGGGATGAATTATGGGATTATAGAAGTAGTTTTAGATTATTTGGGTGTAAATTATTTTCCATATAAGTTAGATTAAGAGTTTTGTTTTTTAGTCATTCCCTTAGTCATATTGGGAATGGGGTAAGCATGAGTTCAATATGGGGAGAAGGATGACCTCATAGAATTGGGTACATTATGATTCAATTGTGATTTCTATTGTGAAACACTAGTATAATTGTTGTCGGGATTATGTCTTCCTACTATGGCTTTGATTGTGAAACAACATGTGATTCATGATGAATTGGGTAGTGAAATAATGTAAAAATATTAAATATAATATTTTGTGATGATAATGGATTTTAGGGATAGTCTATTGAGGAATCTTGGGAATAAATATTTTTTAAGCATGAGGATAAATGGATATGTCATTTGAAAATTCACATTAGTAGATTATATTATCGTTGATGTAAATTTCCAATATGTTGTTACCACTAAAACTTTAAGGGTGGTTAGGGAATGTCTTTAATGGGTAGTTCCATATTGAAATTACCATGGTATTAGGTGATTTTTTAATTGTTAAAACAATTAGACATGTATCCCTAATAAGGAATATGATTATGTATCATTCATTTTTCCACAAACATCCATTCAGTTTATTGGTGTTTGGAGGGTTTTAAATGATGATTATTGGATTTACTTTATTGGGGCCTACTCATTCAGTAGATATTTAGTGGTCATGTAAATAGTTCATTTGTATGAATATTGGTTTCCATGTGGTGGAGTATAAATCATTGATGATGGATTAGGGAGAATTTATTATCAATAGAAGTGTAGGATGGTGATAGGTGTTGTTGATCCAGTTAAGGGAACAATGTAGAAAAACACTCTGAGTACTTAAAAAATGTGAGTTAGGAATTGAAGGTGTTATGATGAAATAATTTCAATTCCATGTATAAGGTTTATATTCCATTAGAGTTTGGAACTTGTTTCTAGTGGTTTGTGATGAATGATTGTTGGATTAATCATGAGAGGGTAGTTTTTTCCACTTTAGGTCATAATCCAAAAGAGTATATTTTCATTGGTCGATGTTTTTAGATTTTGGAGAACAAGGATTGTTTGAAGGAAATAATAATAGGATATTTTTTTTATTTTGTATTATAAGTTAAGTTATGGTACCAAAAACCCTATAACTGAGTGCATCCCACCGGTAATTGGCATGTGTTCCATGCATATGGTATATGGAGATCAAAGACCATATTTTCATACATGCCAGTTATATATTGTATGGTGACGAATTTGGTGATGATTGGGATAATGGTATTTAAATACATATCTAGATCCAAGAATAGTCCAATTTTATTTATTATTCAATAGTGGTTGTTACTATCAGCACACTTGGTAACTAAATGGGATGTGTTTCACTAAATGGTCTTGGTGGTGGTCTATGGAATTATTTGGTTTCAGGTATTGGTCTGTGGATTTAGTGTTATCACAATGGTGGGTAGTGATATTTTTTATAAATTAGTATGTATAGGATCCCAGGATTGTTGTTGAGAATGATTCAATTACATATGGTTATTTTTCAATTAGATGTTTCATTTAAAAGATGAGGAATACATATGTTGTATAAGTCTGGTAGTTTTCCAGGAAAACCAATGGGGTTGGATTAGGAATTGTTATAGAGGATCCATGACTGGTTGTATTTGATTATTAGTAGTGGAATCAAATTTATATTTTCATATTGTGGAATATGTAATTTTCTCGAATACTTAAATGGGATTCAAATCCAAAAAATGGTTAGTTTATAATAAATTTCAATGTTACAGGTTCTAAAATTTAGAGGAAATTATAATATATCATATCTAAAGAAAGGAGATTTTTAAAAATTGGCATTCAAACTATAACACCCCAACCCCAGTTAGCTAGAGTCAGTGCATTATTACATAACATTGGCATGATCACCAGAAAGATCAAATCTCGAACGACCGATTGGTTTTGTATCCTTGGAAACACTAGATATATTCATAAAGTTTTACATTACATCGTAAAGTGAAAAACTACTACAACAACATATTGTCTCCATAGTCCACACTATTATCCCCTCATAATATCCCTGCAGGTCATTCATAATTTACTTCTTCACATCCTGGGAAAAATAAAACATAGAAAAGGGGTGAGCTCAAATGCCCAGTAAGGATAACAATATAGCAGAAACTTTCATAAATAAGAATAAACATTTAAGGAAATGTATAACTAAAACAGAAGCCTTTTAAACTTGAACTTCAACATAGTATGGAAAAAATAAAATGAAATAATGCCATTTACTTATTCACATGTACATTCTACTAATCTAATAATCACATTCAATATCAATAACCACTTTCATAATGATGGAATGCATAATGCCAGACTATCATAACCACATAGCCAAGGCCTCATTCCAAGACTACAAATAATATTTTGTCAAGGACTTGTGCCAAGACACTAGTTTGTCTCATGAGACCTACCGATGCATTGAGGAGCTAGAGCGGGCTCCACCCATCACAAATTAAGTCCAATGCATTCCCATATGAAAAGGTTTAAACATAACATAAACATTCGTATTAAAAATAGCATACAAAATGTAAATACTTCATCCAGAAACCATGAATGGTATTAAAATAACACATCCACAGTCAAAAATATCAAAAAACTTTCAATACAATATAGAAGTTTTGTTTCATAACAAATCAACTTCAAATAAGCGTAAAATACATCAAAGGATGTTGACATAGATGAAATCAAAACTCTTTTTAGAGAAATATCTCTTTCTATTTTGAAATCATTTAAGAGTCATATATTAATAAAATAAAACATTTTCTTTGAAATTATTCTAATAAGCTTGTAAGGGAATCTTCGACAATTTTATAACGGCGGAAAATATCTGCACTCTCCGTATAAGTTAAAAAAACATTCTTACCTTAATTCTGTCGAAAAGGTTAAAAAGCACCTTGATTGGAAAATGACGGAAAGATTCCTTTATAAAACTCTTATAAAAAGTAAAACAAGGGTATAAATGACTTTAACCCATATTATTTTAAATAGTAAAAATGTTTTGAAATACATTTTTAAGAAACATGGATGTGGATGATAAAGAGATCCCAGTAGATTATTACGTATAAACAACCTCGGATAATGAAGAGATTGCGAAATAAACCCTTACCTTGTACTTTTACTTGGTTGAGGGTAGGTTAACCTCCTGTATAATGGTGAAATAATTTTTAGTAAATTATACAAGAATCATATATATTAATATGATATCATATATGATCTTTTAACATTGCCTTGTTAATAATATTTTAGAATTATCGTCGTTTCAGGTGTTAACTTACTCATTTTATTCTATATTTTTTGTTATGTAAGCCATGTTTGTCATGGATAGGTCGTATCTTAATCATATACAGAATGATATCAGGTCCTTAGATACTATTATTAATCATCAAATGAGAATTATACTTGAATGGATATGATGGAGAATGAATCTCATCGCGTTCGTGGAGACGGTAGACCGTACGTACGCACGAGCGACAATATCATTCTTTTGATATTAAAATAATATATAATTGGATGTTATATCATATATAAAGAATCATTATCATGTTATATTTATTATTTACATGAGTTACACATCATTATTATACCCATCCAAATAATAATTTATAGAATAACAATTACACCACGACGTGGAGACGGTAAGCCGTATGTACGTACGTATGGTGACATGTTATTCAAAGGATGGATAGAATACTGAATATGGTTGTACCATATTTAAAATAACATCACATTATATATATAAGATACTGGAGTTATTATTTTAGAATGGTAATAACAAAGAAGGAAGAAGTGGAAGAAGAAAGGAACTAGGAAAAGGGTGGTGAAATCATTACCTCTTCTTCAGGTTCTTCCTTTTGATTTGATCAAAAGGGCTCTTAGGTTGGCTTTCTGACTAACTTAAGGCCTCTAGGATGAAGTGAGGGATGTTTAGAGAGTATTTGGGTAGAGTTGTCCGTGCCAAAAGGCTTTGAAGGTGTGATTTAATGATAAGGGAGAGTTCCCTTTTATAAGAGGGGTGAGGGGCACCTTTGGAAAAGCTAGAAATATTATTTTATAATAAATTCATATTCGGTTCCTAATGGCTCCAAAGTGGATTATTTAAAGTTTAAGGTAATTATAGGTCTAAAACCAATCAACCAATATAATTTAGACAGGTTTGGGTGACTATATTAACCTTATCTTTTAGTTTTAACTCTTAGTTAATTAGTTTGACACTTACCATGTCACTTTGTATTTTTATATTATATAGTTAATAAACATACTATATACCTCCAAGAGACCCCAAGTGGTCCATTAATGATACACCTATCATGATATAAGTCTCTTGGATGAGACTTAGATTTTTAAGAATTTAATAACAATTATTAATTTAATATATTTTTATAAAAACTCTTTTATGTCAATTTTTACACTATTTGGAAAATTGATTTTTGTGAAAATCATAACAGAATTATTAGTTAGCAAAAAGTCAATTAAATAAATACTAATCTGTCATATTATCCTAGAAAATTATTTTAATTCATTAAAAGTCTCAAATTATATTTATTTGGGTATTTATAATATCAATTATTTTAATTTTTCACTATTATGGTAATCACTGCATCATCATTGTGTCATAAGTAAATTAAATTATTTAATGTCTAAATATTATAAATAAAATATCATTATGTAGTAAATATTTTTATATTTCTAATGAATATTTACAATCGAATTTATCTTATGTATAACCCTTTATTAAAAATGTTTTAGTAAATAAACTTTGATTTTAACTCTTTTAACTCTGCTTTGAATTAAATAATAATAAATGTCCTAATCTAATCCAAGGGGACCTAAATGATAATATTTTATTCCTAAGGTTGTGTCTAGATACACTTGTCTAATAGAATTAGTACATTTTTTAGGGTAATATTAATATCATTTTTACCCTTAATTACCCTATTTACTTTTAACCGTGGTAAATAAAAGTAAAAAGTTGCTATTCACCAAAAATTATTTTCATCTCATTGAACCACATTTTACTCCTTGATATTAACCGTGTCTCTCGGATTTTTGAAATTCAATCACAGATGCGGTAAAATTATGTTTCATGAAAAATTCAGTTTTTTAACTACCACTTAGTAGTGTCACTATTCATCAAAAATTGAAGTTTTTTAGAACAATGCCAAAATTTCACCCTAAGCTATAATTGATATTCCAAATTCAAAAATGATGCCTATTTTACAAAATTCCAAACATAAAAGTTGCATTAATTAATTTTATAATTAATTCTCGTTGTCACAACAAATAGCGTGTTTTTAAGAAACAATGTATATCAAAAGATTGACAATTGTTTATGTCCAATTTCAAAGTGAAATTAATTATAATGAACACCAATGGATAAAATGGTAAAAATATATTCTAATTATACTGTAAAACCACTAAATAATATAATTTATCACTATATATTATTTTGATTAAAAAGTTGTTTTTAAGTATTTATCACTATTCATAAAAAATGGAAGTTCTCAGAAAAATACCAAAAATTCAACTTAGGATAATTTCGATATTCTGAATCCAAAAATGATGTCCATTTTGAAATATAAAATATATATAATTTCAAAAAGTAGGTATTACTATTCATAACGGCTAGTTTGACTGGTTGTGGTGTGTTAGAACTCGATATTGCGTAGAACACACGCTATCACATTATTCCAAGAGAAGCGTACCGTAGAAGCTTAGGGTGTTACATTCTCCCCTCCTTCAAATAATTTCGTCCTCAAAATTTCTAGAATAATACCGCATGAAAAGACATGGGTGGTTCTTCATCATAAGTTCCTCGGGTTCCCACGTTGCCTCTTCCATCTTATGGTTTCTCCACAAGACTTTTGTCAGACGAGTCATCTGGTTTCTAAGTACTTGTTCTCTCGTATCAAGAATCCAAACGGGCTCTTCACAATAAGATAGATCGAATTCTAGTTCTAATTACTCATAGCTGAGTACATGCATTGGGCCAGGCATGTATTTCCTCAATAGAGATACGTGGAACACATCGTGACCTTTGGAGAGACTTGGCGGCATTGCCAATCAGTAAGCTACAACCCCAATTCGTTCTAGAATTTTGAAAGGTCTGATGTACCTGGGACTCAATTTACCTTTCTTACCAAAATGTATGACTCCCTTCCATGGAGATACCTTCAGGAAAACATGATCACTGACTTGAAATTCCACATCCTTCCCTCGATTATCGCCATAGCTCTTCTACCTACTTTGAGATGCTTTGATGTGATTTTGGATTACCTTCACCTTTTCCATCGTTTCCTCCACCAGTTCTGGGCCTACAAGTTTTCTTTCACCAACGTCATCCCAAAAGGTTGGTGTGCGACATCTCCTTCCGTATAACGCTTCATATGGTGCCATAAGAATACTCGAATGGAAGTTATTGTTATAGGAAAATTCTACTATAGGTAAATATTGATCCCACATACCCTGAAAGTCAAGTGAGCAGGATCTCAACATGTCTTCTATGGTTTCAATAGTTCGTTCTGATTGTCCATCTGTTTGAGGGTGGTAGGCAGTGCTCAAATGAAGTTCAGTATCTAGGGATTTCTGAAGACTCTTCCATAATCATGAAGTAAAATGGGGATCATGATCATAAATAATCGATAGGGGTACTCCATGAAGTCTCACAACTTCATCAATGTATAGTTTTGATAGACGTTCCAGTGGTAGATCTTCTCTTATAGAAAGAAAATGTGCTAACATGGTAAGACAATCAACAATAACCCATATTTCATCGTTCCTTCTAGGAATCTCTGGTAGCCCCATGACAAAGTCCATCGTAATATTGTCTCATTTCCACTCCGGTATGGGAAGAGGTTGCAATACTCCACCAGGCTGTTGCCTTCCATCTTTCACTTGTTGACAAACAATACATCTTGACACAAAATCAGCAATCTCCCTCTTTCTGTTGTCCCACCAAAAATGTTCCTTCAAATCTCTATACATTTTGGTGCTCCCAGGGTATATAGAGAAATTGGAACTATGATCATCATCCAACAATTCCCTTTTTAGATCAGGTATATCGGGAATACAAAGCCTCTTCCCGAATTTCCAAATTCCTTCTTCATACACAAAGTCTCTCAATCTCCTATCATTCGCAGCATTAATCTTCTTTTGAAATTCTTCATCATCGGTCTGAGAACTCTTAATCCTTTATAGTGAATATGGTTTGGCAACCATTTGAAAAAGCATTGATGTTTCACCTTCCCTAGTTATTCCCATGTCCATCTTCACTAGATCCATAAAAATTGGATCGATTTAAATTATCATATTGTTCAAAACTCCATGATCTTTTCTGCTCAAAGCATCTTCCACCTTGTTTGCTTTCCCCGGGTGGTAGTGTATCGTACAATCATAATCCTTGAGTAATTAAACCCATCTCCTTTGCCTCATGTTGAGTTCTTTTTGTGAGAAAATATACTTCAAACTCTTATGATCAGTATAAATATCACATTTTCACCATAGAGGTAGTGCCTCCATATCTTCAAAGAAAATATCACAGCTGCTAACTCAAGATCATGAGTAGGATAGTTTTGACCATGAATTTTCAGCTGTCGTGATGCATAGGCAATAACCCTATCATTCTGCATAAGGACACAACCAAGTCCTTTCTTTAATGCATCACTATAAATAATGAACCCATCATTCCTCGATGGTAGAGTCAATATAGGAGAATTGAATAATCTTCTCTTCAGTTCTTCGAAACATTCTTCACACTCTTTTGTACAAACAAATTTAACCCCTTTACGTGTGAGCTTCGTTAATGGGTTTGCCAATCGGGCAAAATTCTGGACGAAACGTCGATAATAACCTGCCAAACCAATAAAACTGCGTACCTCAGTTATACTCGTAGGTGATGGCCATTCTTGGATTTCCTTGGTCTTATAAGGATCAACATAGATTCCATCTTTAGAGACAATGTGGCCAAGAAAAGAAATCTCATGAAGCCATAATTCACACTTGCTAAACTTCCCATATAATTCATGTCTTCTCAGAGTTTTCAGGATAATGCGCAAGTGACATTCATGATCTTCGTAGCTTTTACAGTATACCAAGATATCATCAATAAATACCGCCACAAATTCATCGAGATATTCCTTGAAAATTTTATTCATCAGATCCATGAATACAGAGGGTGCATTAGTCAATCCAAAAGGCATTACAGTAAACTCGTAATGCCCATACCTGGTTCGAAATGATGTCTTTAGAATGTCTTCCTTCTTTATACACAACTGATGGTATACAGATCGAAGGTCAATCTTTGAAAAGTATTGAGCTCCATGCAGTTGGTCAAATAAATCATCAATGCGAGGTATGGGATATTTGTTCTTTATTGTTATGGCATTGATCTCCCTGTAGTCGATACACAACCTCATAGATCCATCTTTCTTTTTAACAAAAAGAACAGGGGCTCCCCATGGAGAAACACTAGGGCGAATAAATCCCTTATTACTCAATTCCTCTAGTTGTTTATTTAGTTCAACTAATTATACAGTGGCCATTCTATAAGGGGTCTTCGATATAGGCCTTGATCTATGAATTAAATCAATGGAAAACTCAACTTCTCGTTCTGGAGGATGTCCAGGTAAATCTTCCAGAAATACATCTACATATTCTTTAACAACAGGTACATCCTCTATTTGAACATTCCTTTCCACACCCACAGTAATTTCATTCTCTTCCTCCCCAATAATTGAATTTAGTTGAGCTACTGGGGGTGGATCTAGATAAGAATTAGGTGGTGACGATTCTGCTCTAAAGATAATGTGTTCCTTATCATCATCATCGAAAATCGTAACCACCTTATTCATACAATAAATCTTTGCATCATAGTCAGAAATCCAATCCATACCGCAGATTATATCAAACTCAATCATAGGTATGACGATGAGATCAGTAGATAAAGAACATGTATGTGCTCTATTGGGGACTAATTCACAAAACTTTGTTGCAATGATACTTCCCTTAGGATTTTTAACTGACAACTAATTTGTTAAATCAAATTGGAAATATCTAATTTTCTTAGCAAACTGGGAAGATATGAAACAACGCGATGATCCAGAATCAAATAATGCATTTGCTAAACATGAGAAAACCATTAAATTACCTACCACCACGTCTTTTGGAGCTTCTACCGCAGCAGTAGTGATAGCATAAGCTTGGCCTTGTTCCCTTAGCCTTTTCTGAGGTAAGTTCCCCTGATGATTAGGACATTAATTTGCATAATGTCCCATCTCCCTGCAATTGTAGCATTGAACATTGGTAGCTTCCTTCTTCCCTTTGCAATCACGAGCTTGGTGGCCTTTTTCACCAGACTTGTAATAGACACTCATTCCCTTCAAGCAAGTACTGGGGTGTTTCTTCCCACATTTACCACCGGATGGATATTCAACCATTCCCTTCTTCCCCTTATTTCCATTCTCAGATTGATCAGCAGATCTCTTCTTCTCTTCCTTTTCTTTAAAGTCATAATACTTAGAGAATTCCTTTTCGGTCTTGATAGCACATGAGAAAATGTCTTCGAATGACGAGAAGGATTGTGAGACTAATGCTCGACAGAGAAATGGTTTTAACCCATCAAAGAAAAGATCAATATTACTTCTTGGGTTACGTATATAATCTCCATCATACCTTGATAACCTTGTAAAGTTAGCCTCATACTTTGCGACATTCTCATCCTCCTTTTGTCTCAGACTCAGAAATTGTCTTTCCATATCTGCTCGATGGTCACGAGGGAAGTATTTTTCTAAAAACAGATCTTTGAACTCCCTCTATTCCATATTTGATACTTCATCGTCTTCCTTCGTGTTTTGAATCAATGACCACCATTGATCAGAATCTCCAGTGAGGCGGTAAACTGCCATGATAACATTTTCCCTTTCACTACTCCCCAAAGCCTGAAATATTTTCTCTAGGGAACTTATCCATTGCTCAGCTACTAATGGATTTTTACTCCCATTGAATTTTTGTGGTTGCTACCTCATGAAGTGATCTAACATTGATCCTCCATGCTGCGGATCAGGGTGCTCCATATCGGTAAGGTTATTATTCATAACCTGAGTGAGTTGTCCCAGTATGGTGATTAGCTGATCGGCACCAGTTGCATCACCATCTCCACTATAATTATATTGAGCAGGATGGCAATCTCTACATAGAGTGCGTGCATTGATACGGTTTCCATTTCTTCCACTAGGTTCCATTTCTAAACAATGTCATAAACTATATCAGTTTATGAATCAAAATACATAATTTCATACTCATAAAACACTTAACATAAATTGAACTATTTATGAATATAATCCATAATCATAAAAAAAAATTCCTTTGAGAAATTATATACTCATAAACCATTCATAATGATTTATAAAGAAAATCAGAGTTATCCTAAGCATATCCCCCAGGAGTGTCGTAACCAAGAGTGCACCGAGGCCCGTTGTCGTGTACTAGTTCCCGTTCGAGTCTAGCTCAAAGCGGTGTTTTCGGGTTTTACCCCTAGGTACATCTATGCCAGAGCCGCCTCTACCTACATTTATCCAGATAGGGATTTATTGCTCGGAAAAATCACAAAATCTCTACAATACCAAAATTCTAGGAAATTCTTCTATACTAATCCTCAAATTCCATCTTAGTTCTACGTGATCTAATTAGAGTTTATCTAAATCTAGCTTCCAAGGATTGTACTAAACTTCCTCTGATACCAACTGTAACTCCCCAACCCTAGTTACCTAGAGTCGGTGCATTATTACATAATATTGGCATGATCACAAGAAAGATCAAATCTTGAAAGACCGATTGGTTTAGTAGCCTTGGAAAGACTAGATATATTTATAAAGTTTTACATTACATCATAAAGTGAAAAACTACTACAACAACATATTGTCTCCATAGTCCACACTTTTATCCCCTCATAATATCCCTGTAGGTCATTCATAATTTACTTCTTCACATCCTGGGAAAAATAAAACATAGAAAAGGGGTGAACTCAAATGCCCAGTAAGGATAACAATATAGCGGAAACTTTCATAAATAAGAATAAACATTTAAGGCAATGTATAACTAAAACAGAAGCCTTTTAAACTTGAACTTCAACATAGTATGGCAAAAATAAAATGAAATAATTCCATTTACTTATTCACATGGACATTCTACTAATCGAATAATCACATGCAATATCAATAACCACATTCATAATGATGGAATGCATAATTCCAGACTATCATAACCACATAGCCAAGGCCTCATGCCAGGACTAAAAATAATATTTTGTCAAGGCCTTGTGCCAAGACACTAGTTTGTCTCATGAGACCTACAGATGCATCGAGGAGCTATAGCGTGCTCCACCCGTCACATATTAAGTCCAATGCATTCCCATATGAAAAGGTTTAAACATAACATAAACATTCGTATTAAAAATATAATAAGAAATGTAAATACTTCATCCATAAACCATGAATGGTATAAAAATAACACATCCACAGTCAAACATATCACAAAACCTTCAATATAATATATAAGTTTTGTTTCATAACAAATCAACTTCAAATAAGCGTAAAATCCATCAAAGGATGTTGACATAGATGAAATCAAAACTCTTTTTAGAGAAATATCTCTTTCTATTTTGAAATCATTTAAGAGACATATATTTATAAAATAAAACATTTTCTTTGAAAATATTCTTATATGATTGTAAGGTAAGCTTCGACGATTTTATAATGGCGGAAAATAGCCGCACTCACTGTATAAGTTAAAAAAACATTCTTACCTTAATTCTGTTGAAAAGGTTAAAAAGAACCTTGTAAAGAAAACGTCGGAAAGATTCCTTTATAAAACTCTTATAAAAATTCAAAAAAGGATATAAATGACTTTAACCCATATTCTTTTAAATAGTAAAAATATTTTGAAATACATTTTTAAGAAACATGGATGTGGATGATAAAGAGATCCCAGTAGATTATTACGTATAAACAACCTCGGATAATGAAGAGATTGCGAAATAAACCCTTACCTTGTGATTTTCCTTAGTTGAGGGTTGGTTAACCTCCTGTATAATGGTGAAATAATTGTTATTAAATTATACAAGAATAATATATATTAATATGATATCATATATGATCTTTTAACATTGTCTGGTTAATAATATTTTAGAATTATCGTCGTTTCGGGTGTTAACTTACTCATTTTATTTTATATTTTTTGTTATGTAAGACATGTTTTTCATGGATAGGTTGTATCTTAATCATATCCAGAATTATATCTGGTCCTTAGATACTTTTATTAATCATCAAATGAGAATTATACTTGAATGGATACGATGGAGAATGAATCTCATCGCGTTCATAGAGACGGTAGTCCGTACGTACGCACGAGCAACAATATCATTCTTTTGATATTAAAATAATATATAATCAGATGTTATATCATATATACAGAATCATTATAATTTTATATTTATTATTTACATGAGTTACACTTCATTATTATACCCATCCAAAAAATAATTTATTGAATAACAATTACACCACGACGTGGAGACGGTAAGCTGTACGTACGCACGTATGGTGACATGTTATTAAAAGGATGGATAGAATACTAAATATGGTTGTACCATATTTATAATAACATCACATTGAATATAAGATACTGGAGTTATTATTTTATAATGTTAATAACAAATAAGGAAGAAGTGGAAGAAGAAAGGAACTTGGAAAAGGGTGGTGAAATCATTAGCTCTTCTTCGGGATCTTCGTTTTGATTTGATCAAAAGGGGTCTTAGGTTGGCTTTATGACTAATGTAAGGCCTCTAAGATGAAGTGAGGGATGTTGAGAGAGTATTTGGGTAGAGTTTGGCGAAGCCAAAAGGATTTTAAGGTTTGATTTAATGAGAAGGTAGAGTTCCCTTTTATAAGAGGGGTGAGGGGAACCTTTGGAAAAGCTAGAAATATTATTTTATAATAAATCCATATTCGGTTTTTCATGGCTCCAAAGTGGATTATTTAAAGGTTAAGGTGGGTATAGGTCTAAAACAACTCAACCAATAGAATTTAGACAGGTTTGGGTTTCTATATTAACCTTATCTTTTAGTTTTAACTCTTAGTTAATTTGTTTGACACTTACCATGTCACTTTGTATTTTTATATTATGTGGTTAATAAACATACTATATACCTTAAATAGACCCCCAAGTGGTCCATTAATGATACACCTATCATTATATAAATCTCTTGGCTGATCCTTAGATTTTTTAGGAATTTAATATCAATTAATAATATAATATTAATTTTAAAAACTCTTTTATGTCAATTTTGACACTATTTGGAAAATTGATATTTGTGAAAATCATAACAGAATGATTAGTTCTAAAAAAGTCAATTAAATCAATCCTAATATGTCATAGTATCCTATAAAATTTGTGTAATTCATTAAAAAGCTCAAATTATATTTATATGGGTATTTATAATATCAATTATTTTAATTTTTCACTATTATGGTAACTATTGCATCATCATTGTGTCATAACTAAATTAAATTATTTAATGTCTAAAAATTATAAATAAAATATCATTATGTAGGTAATCTTTTTATATTTCTAATTAATATTTACAATCGAATGTATCTTATGTATAACCGTATATTAAAAATGTTTTAGTAAATAAACATTGATTTTAACTCTTTTAACTCTTCTTTGAATTAAATAATAATAAATGTCCTAATCTAATCCAAGTGGACCTAAATGATAATATTTTATTCCTAAGGTTGTTTTTGGTCGAGATACAGTTGTCCAATAGAATTAGGACATGTGTTAGGGTAATATTAATATCATTTTTACCATTAATTACCATATTTACTTTAAACCGCTGTAAATAAAAGTAAAAAGTTACTATTCACCAAAAATTATTTTCATCTCATTGAACCACATTTTACTCCTTGATATTAACCGTGTCTCTTGGATTTTCGAAATTCCAATCACAGAAGCGGTAAAATTATGTTTTATGAAAAAATCAGTTTTTTAACTACCACTTAGTGGTGTCACTATTCATAAAAAATTGAATTTTTTAGAACAATGCCAAAATTTCACCCTAAGCTATAATTGATATTCCAAATTCGAAAATTATGTCTATTTTACAAAATTACAAACATAAAAGTTTCATTAATTAATTTTATAATTAATTCATGCTGTCACAACAAAGAGCGTGTTTTTTAGAAACAATATATATCAAAAGACTGACAATTGTTTATGTCCAATTTCAAAGTGAAATTAATTATAATGAACACCAATGGATAAAATGGTAAAAATATATTCTAATTATACTTTAAAACCACTAAATAATATAATTTATCACTATAAATTATTTTTATTAAAAAAGTTGTTTTTAAGTATTTTTCACTATTCATAAAAATTAGAAGTTCTCATAAAAATACCAAAAATTCAACTTAGGATAATTTCGATATTCTGAATCCAAAAATGAAGTCCATTTTGAAATATATAATATATATATTTTCAAAAGGTAGGTATTACTATTCATAACGGCTAGTTTGATTGGTTGTGGTGTGTTAGAACTCGATGTTGCGTACAACACACGCTATCGCATTATTCCAAGAGATGCGTACCGTAGAAGCGTGGGGTGTTACACAAATCATAATTTAAATATTTTTAAAATATTTGGGATATGCTTATAGATGTTATCATAACTTTGGGTGGATCCCAGTGGTATATGGTGGATGTTCGAGTAGTTTTAATCAGTGTAAGGAAGAGAATTTGATGTAGGTGTCCCTCTACACCACAACTAGTGGGGGAGGCCCCATTATGGTTATGTAGAGGGTTAGGTCACACTATAAATTCCCTATTCATATATTAATTTATCAATATTAGTTATTTGGTCTTCCTTGTAGGAGTAAATTATAGCATGAACCTTCGGTAACTACATAATTAGTTCCATAAAGGAGATGGATTATGTCATGGGGCACTAGGTTGTGTAACATGAGTGTGGTTGTGGGATTTCTATCTAGCTATGGGGAGGTGTTTTATAGGATAAACCACTTGGTCACCCCTTGACTCAAACCCTAAAAGTGATAATTACATTGTGACATAAGGGTTAATAGCACAATAGGACCCCAATACTTTTTTATGATGGGCAAATTCCTCATTTTAGGGTGACCACCTATACTCAACTCAAGTTCCACTCAAGAGAGGGAATTTAGGTACCCATATCCTCCTTTTTTATCTCTAGTGGAACACTTTTGAAGTTCCTATGATTATTTTTTAATTGATGGTTATTATTTCTCACGAGATCTTAGAATAACCCTCCCTATATTCTCCTAAATCATCCTCTTGGTTTATTTGATTTTAGTTGGTCCCATATAGGGTAATGATAAATATTCCACTATAGTATAGTTAAATCATCCTGATACAATGGGAATTTTGGTTACTATGGATTTATGACATATAAAGAGGTGAGATACTTCCCATTACTCACCATTTTGTTATAGGTCCTTTTCTTTGTATACTTTTCTATGGTTTTCATTGAATTTCCATGGAAATATTTTCATAATAGATGGTATATTATGGGGATTGTTTTTTTAGGAGTGCCAAAAGAATGAAACTTATCATTGGTTCATTATTTCTTGAATTTAGAACTGTGTGATCCTCCTTGGTGATTTTTTATATGATTTTTCCTAATTTACTTAAAGTATATAAATAAATATAAATGAATATATTTAATTGTAAATGCTATATATCTTGAGATAAGAATTTCATAGGATGGTTTTTCATGGTACGATAATGTAAGTTGATTGAAACCATGTTTCGATAATGATAAACCTGTTTTAGAATTTGGTGATTATTTTAATAGTTATTTTTAGGTATGTGTTGATTTTCTTGAAATCATGCTCCATGAGATTGATTGAAGTTTTTTGAAAAGAAGACTGAGTGAGATGTATGGATTATTTGATTGGATTATAAAGGGATATACTTATTGAATATAATAGTTAGTTATGAGGCCTAGGGGTTATCTAGAAAGGCTATGGGAATAGTCATAGGACATAGGAATTACTCAAGCTATAAGAGTGTAATGATTTGTGCACATCATGTATTCATCTTAAGATACTGTGGGGGGTGGAGAGTGAAATGAAAAGATTTTGGTCTTTCTCCAAGTTTTAGAACATGTGAGCAGAAGGTATGTTGATGGGATACATTTCTAAGGGGAGGAGTGGGGTGCTTCAGAATATAATATTCATTTGTTTATTTTTAATTCAAAAGACTATAAACATTGACAAATCATGTGAAAAATTATTAATTGATATATGTGAGGACACTAAAATTTTTAATTACATCACCACATTTTCAAATAATCATGTATTAAACTTATAATGTAAAATATTGTATTTTTTAATATATTTCAATTTTTAAAAAATCCACAATTCCATAAAAATACAAAAAATTCACAGTAATCTAGTTTTGATGTTCCCATTCCAAAAATGAAATCAATTTTATAAATATAAATTTTTTAAAATGGGAAATATTTTGTTTAAATAAAATTCATATGCATCAAAACAACTTCATTTTAATATCCAAATTGTGCTCCAAACCCCCTTTGTTCATAAAAGCTTATATAAGAAAACATGGGGAGTACATAAAGAAAATGAGTGATCTATAAATACCAATAAGGTAATAATCATGATGATGAAGAAAATGGTATGAGTCATATTACATAACATGATATTAAATTAAAGGTAGGTTAAATTGTGGATAACATATAGATAGAAATAAATATAATGGAATCATTACTACATGATTTCATAAGAACCTGGTAACCCCGTGAATAATAAAAACATAACCATATGTCAAGGCTCACTATAATGATGTCATAACAGCGTGGAAGGCATCCAATAATTGATTAGGTTCACTCCAAAACCCCATAATTATCATCTCATGAGATACAAATATTACCCAATGAATTATTGTGTTATATATATGCACCCATATTAACATGTACATGTATATGTGTTCCAAATTATCAAATAAAACATTTTTCTTAAGAATAAGAATTACCCATGGATAGAAATCAGTTACATAATCTTACTTCAAAGAATAATTATAGGATATTTCATAAAGAATCAATGTTGAAAAAGGGATTATATATTTTTGGGAGTTCTTAATTGAATAAATAATTATTAGTTTCAAATATGAATTTAATTTTTTTAAAATAAATCGTTGGAAATGGTAGATAATTCTGTATATAAATTAACAATTAAAACATCATTTTATAGAATCAGATAAATAATTTTAAAGAAGTAATGGATATATAATTTTCTCTAAATAAGAGGTTAAAAAAAACATGTAATAGTAAAATAGTTCATATTTTATAAAATCTTGAATTGTTAAAGGACATTAAAATAGTGTTATGTGAATGGATTATTTGATTGAAATGTATCACTTCATCGGCTCTAGTTTTCAAGAAGGATTTTGGAAATGATGTATATAATGTATAACACTAAAAAAGAGAGGATTTATAAGATAAGTACATATTTAATAGAAAAAGTTAATGAATTTATAATCCCTCCATAGTCTACAATATCGATTGAGGGTGATATATAGATAAGAAAGGCATGACCAAAAGGCATGTTGGTGGTTTGAATAGTTCCATTAAATTTGGTCTAGATTCATTATTCACTGGCGCATAACATCCTGAATTGTAAAATGATATTTATTAAAAAATTGATTGAGAATATAATTATGTATATTTTATTCTTTTTAATATTATATATAATCTTAGTGTCATTTAATTGTGATACTGAATATATATTCACTATATCTTTGTAGTTCAGGTCATGTGTTCAAGGCCAAATTAGATTTAGGTAATTATGAGAGTTTATAAATTTGGATTCCATAAATATAGAGATGTTATGACACTAATTTAATGAGTTTCCAAAATTTCATAATGGTGTTAGTAAAAAATATTATTCACATCGAAAAATTGGTTTGAGTGTATATGTTTTATTGTTATAAAGTTAGTTCAATTATTTGAGTTTTATGACCATGATGAACTTTCCATTTGTTTTATTTCAAGTTAATATTTTTCAAGTAGTTGATTATATGGGAAAAATAAAATATAATTAATAATCTATGTTTTAACCATAATAAATTAATTTTGAGCATCTTTGAATTTGTTGGTGGAAAAATAATATCATAATTCATAGGGGTAGTGAAATGGCCATAATATACGAAAACTCACTTTATAATTGATTTAAGGGAGAGTAGAAAATTGATTTTATTCAATAATAGTGACGTATATATTTTTTGGATGCTTATGTTACTATTTAATGGTTTATGGTATACATTTATTAATGGTCAAAGGGGAAAATAATCAAAAGAAACTTCTATGGGAATTTTAACTTTTCATTGGGAGAATCCTCTTGGATACCCCTTAATGAAACATGAGATGGTATTTTGTTATAAAAAACACTTCTGGTGTGGGAATGAGGGTTGGAAAGGTAAATGGAAAGAGTTTCAATTATTTCCACTCCTTATAAGGTCTGATGAGATGGGTTGGTGATGGGTGGTATTTATTAGGGGAGGAGTGGGGTGTTTTTGAATATATTATTCTATAGTTTATTATTTTTTGTCAATAATATCTATAGTGATGAATATTGTGATTAAAATATGTAATAAATATATGAAATTTTATTATAATATTTATTTTCATCGTCCTTGAATTAGTTATTCATGTAACATATAATGCTAAATACTAGGTTTGGACGAATTCATTAGTCACAATGAATTCAAATATTTAATAAAAACCATTTTTCATGGGGTAGATTCAAATAGGTAATCATATTTCATTAAAATATTGGAATAATTATAAGAATTATGTTTCAAATAAAATACCTATTTATTTAAAAAAATATCAATTTTAATATTTTAATCATTTTTCAGACCACTGAAAAAATTATTTATAATATCATAGTATTATATTATTATTATTATTATGCATAATATTATTTTAAAAACCATTTCATGAATATTAATTTTTTTTAAATTTTTATATTTATCTTAAAAACATAAATAAAAAATTCCTTTTATGAAAATTTAGAAAAAATAGTTCATCATTTTTGAGACATTAATTTATTTTTAGCAAGATATAAATTTTCTTTAATTTAATTATATTAGATAAGTGATTTTTTTTTTATAATTTAATTAGTGATGTTACTATTATAATGGTTAGGTAACTATTCCAAATTATTATATTCCTATTTCTATGGTTAGATAACAATTTTAATGGTTATAAAATTATCTCATCAGTCTAATTTTTAGTGGTCATATGGGTTTATTTCCATCTTTAGATATGTTATATATCATTCATTCTTCATTCACATAAATTATTTTTCAACATAGTATAATTTCATTTTCAAAGTCATTGTTTCTTTTATATTATTTTTTTCATTTATACAATGTTTTCTGAGTGAGGTTATTCTGAGGGATCAAGCATATATGAATTTCAATATTCTTATTTTCTTATTATACATTTTTGTACCATTATTATTTTTTACTTTTTAATGATAATATTTTTAGCCTAAATTTAATTCAAAAATAAATATAATGAAATATTGTTAGTTTAATCATGTGGTGTATGTTATTTATATAATAATATATTACTAAATGTAACACATCTGTATATTCAGATGGGAAATTCCTTGAATTAAATTATGGGTCATTACAATCTTCACACCTTAGGAAATTTCACAATTAAAATTTTATTTCTCCCAATAAGTTGAAAATATATGATTGTTATTATATTAAATTACATCATTAATTTACCATGTTTCATCTACATACTTTGGTTTCCACCATAATACTTTGACTAGGTGATTAGCCTTGTTGAATATAAATTTTGTCTCTGTATTTCAATAACATCATTGGAAACTCTATTTAAGGGAGATCATACTCTAACTTTGAAATATTTGGAATTAATACATGTGATATATGTGTTATGTACATACCCAATAGGTACCTATGGAACGTCTAATGTAAATGAGAAAATTTTTAAGGGAGTGAAATTTCATTGTCCATAGATCTAATGTGATATGGAATCTCGAATGGGCCAATTAACCCAGCACATAGCTCTATCTTTATCACAAACATCATGACTCTATTATAAGGAGTTCTATTAATGAACATTTTTTCACTAAAACAAATTATAGGTCTCATTTATTGTTATTTACATAACACTTCTTTTATCTTTTTTTTATTTATGATATGTCACTCAATGGACAAGACCTTCTTAGTAAGTTCTTCAACTACTTTAGGTTATAACAACATTATTTCCACAACTTTATCAAAATATGTTGGTACTCAAAATTTCATTCCATAGTGGGATTCATAATGATATATATAAATTATCTATTGAAAGATGTTATTGTATAACAACATGACCAATAAAAATATATTGATCCCAAACTCTGTTAAAGTCTGTTGGTCAAGAGCTCAACATTTCCATTAGGTGTCTTAATTTTTCACTTAGATTTTTTATAATATTAATGGTGAAAGCCATACTGATTTTCATCTCAGGGTTTATCTATTATTTGATACTCCACTCTAATTTTGATCTAAATCTTATATATAGATCATATATAATTAATTTTGGTGTTCAATACAACCTCCCCACGTCTCTAATTTAAATCCTTATAAGTTGATTGAGTGAAAAGTCATTCTAAATAGTTATGGAATGATCAACCCTTACAAGTTGTTCTACCAAAAACCATATTTCATTATTCCCTTTTGTTGTCTTTGGGAGGACCATGAAAAAATACAAGAAAATGTTCTCCATTTCCATAAAGGTTTGGGTTATGGTTGCATCAACCCATTGGTAATGATCCTTTCATCTTTATCATACATATATACCAATAAATTTTAAGTATCTTCTATTATTTCCTTCTACATATTGCACAACTAATAATAAACTTGTGAATCCCAATAAATATTCATGATCTATTTATGGATAGGGAATTTCAATATATGTGAATTATTCAAAAATTACTTCCTTACCTTAGGCTTTTATGGTACACATTCATGTGTCACAAATATCACAACTCATTCAATAATTTTTAATTATATGTATTTCCATTTTTATTATAGAATCCACTTTTTTATTCATATCTACATCATCCCATTTACCATTATTTTTCCTCTCCAAAATGGATGGTTGAGAACTCAATTGATCTCGGTAGGATGTTAGTTCTTCCATTATGACTTTAATGTCCACTCGTTTATAGTCTAAGAAGAATGGATCCTTTTAAATTCTTGTTATTGATTAGTTATAATGATCATTTCTACATATATCTTCTACAAGGATGGAAATGGATTGATAAATTATAGTCTTTTGTCATCTCCAACCATATTCACCAACACATATCATGCTCCTTAAGTGTGAAAATATATTTGAATCACTTATAACACAAATAAATTTCATACTTATACTAATAGAGATAATGCATCTAAATAATCAATGTGAAAATCACGGCTTCAAAAACTATATTATTCAATGGATAGTTATTCTCGTGGAAATTATTCAAACTTGAGGTCTAAGAAATCACTTTACAATTTTTTCTAGTACACAACACTTTCCATTATTTAGAGCCTCACCAAATACCATAATATGTTCCCACCTAAGGTTAGTGAGAGTATTGATGGGACGATAATGCTCATTTTCATTTCATTTAATCCCCCAATCACATTTATTAATAAAAAACATCCCAACCTTCTTACATTCAAGGTTAGTGGGTTTCAAAATCATGAAAATGTCCTAAAATACATTTATAGTTCCAAAATAATCTAGGGAAACTACATATCTTCATTACAGATTTTTTTTGGGACAGTCCTCAGTCTCCAATATAATCAATGGATCTAAATATATCACTTTTTTGTGATAGAGGTCCCCATGGTTAAAAATTCCTCCATCCAAAATGAAAATTTACTATACATTGTCATATTGAATCTATTTTTGAAATGAATTTAAGAAAATAATCAAATGATTGTCATTATCCCCCTTTATTTTTATAGTATTATATAATATCACCTCTAAAGGCTACCAAAAATTTGTTCTAGTAATCTCTAAAGACAATATGCATTAATTCAATAGAGACTGATGGCACATTAGTTAGACTGATGGGAATAGCAAGGAAGTCATAGTGTCTATACATTTTTTTAAAGGAGTATTTGGTATTATCTTCATTATTCACCATTAACTAGTAGAATTATGACTACTGATCCTCCTTAGATAAGTGTTAGTCCCTATAAGAATGATGGAACAAGTTATCAAACCATTTTTAAGATGATTTTGTTAGGGAACGTCTGCTCGTCTTGTGTCATTGTTTGATGTTGGACTACAGTGAACCCTACATTATCACTTTCTAAAGGTGGGTTACATTCATCCCTTATTTAGAGATATCTATTCATTGATCAAAATATCATGTTGGGATTTCAATTCTTTCTTCCATGGATTCTTCCATGAAAGTCTTCATGAAGTATGGGTCTCCATTATAGATTGAGAAATTTTTTGTGAAACTCATTCACTGTGTCATCTCTTTTTGGATGATGTTTAATTAAGTTGGTTTGGCCTATACATTCCAAGGGCTCAAGTCAATCCATAATCCTTAAGTTATGAGAGTAGTCACATTGGGCATTAGTGTCATGTTTGGATGTTGGAAAATTGGGACACCTATATTCCTCCACAAAATAGGGCTTCCAAATGGAATGGAAACCTGAGGCATCCCACGTCGATTGCAGGTTATCCTATTCCAAATTAATGACTTCCAAGGTTTTTCCCAACCATCCCTTTTTTAACATGGGATATATTGTGAGTTAAACATATACAAGAGATGGAGTAGAATTATCAGAACACTTATGATGGTGTATCAAATACGTACATTTCTAAGAGGGATCTCATAGAAGGTTTACTAGATGGCTCGATAATAATTCCCAATGAGGGAGGGAAGAAGTTGGTTTTCCCCATAAAGATAAGGTTCCACTCCATGAAGTTTGATCTGGACAACACTGAAGGTGTATCAAGGAAATGGACCCCAATTAGGGAAACACCATGGTGTACCATTGGTTGGTATTGAACCTCACATAGGCTTCCTATATACCATGTTTAGAATGTAGAGATCAAAATCCATGTAGTTAAATGGGGTAATGTGTGAGGCTTACACATTGTCATATTCCCATCTCAATAGGATCACTCTTAGTTGGATTATTATGCATTCTATGGGCTTATTCATGGTTAGTTTCATGGATTCTATAAGGAGTAGAATGGTATCGGTGTGGATTATTGCCTGATATGACCTAGCAAGATGGAAAGATCCCACTAAGATGTGGTGACCCATGTAATAATTAGGATGGAAGTGGAGAAATTAATGATGTAGAATGGATGGAATAGATAGAGAATGAAAAAATGAAGGGGTTGTTAGGATTTAACCCATGAGATGTTTACAATGTAACCCAGATTGTTGGGAATCAATGTCCATATAGTTATAGTATCCCATTTACTTTAACATCATATGATAAGGAAAAGAATGAATTGATTTGAATTGGATGGTGTTGGGATTGAGCATCAGAGAGGTTTTTTACATATCCCAGTTGGTTGGAATTAATGTCCACGTAGTTAGGAGGGGTTAATTGGGAATTACACATGGTCAGTAGCCCAAACATGTGGTCTAGGGAAAATGCATTAAAGTTGTCCAAGAATGTGGTGCAGAGATTATTCATTGAAGTCTCCCACGTGGATCTTAAGGAAATGTGACATCTAGGTGGGTCAAGATCCTCTCGAGATATAGTTGATCACAGGAAAGACCAGTATTGGAATACATGATTGTGGTTGCTAAGATCTGAAAGGTTCGCCCCGAGGAGGATGAAACCAAGTTTGGGATTGATCCTCAGGGAGGCCTCCTACGTAACCTGTTTAGAATGAATTGATCAAAACCCATGTAGATCGATGGGTTGGGACGTATTAATGGTTAGAGGCACCTCAAGAAGGAATATATGGCTTACTCTAGGATGGATGCCCAGAATAAGTGTGTCATTGTCTCTAGTAACATCTAAGACCATGTGACTCATGCTCTTTGTGAGAAACAGGATGATGGAGTAGACTGGGTGGTCGCGTCATGATAGATTCATCAGCGAGGGAATGGGTGGGGCTTACGTGTTGAAGTGGACTTGGGAGAAAAATCCAAAAGGGAGGGATATGGGGTGTTGAGAGTCCCTAATAACGATACCCTATTTGGTATTTTCTTTAGAAAGAGGCAAAGAGGATATATATTTCTACGTCATGAGAGAAAGGCTAGGGGATTACCCCATGATGGATTCCCTTCATTGCAGGGTGTTTTTCATTCCATGTGAGGAAGATATCATTATATGTGAGGATGATCTCACTTCAATAGAGATTAGTGGGTGTGGAAAATAACTGTGGTAGGGAAACTGAGGTACATGGAATAGGTAGAGACTATAGTTTAATGTCATGTGTTGAGCATGATGGTGCTTGGAAATTTAATATCTCACAGCATGGATGGGGAGGACTCATCACTCACCCCTTGGACATACATTATTGATACCCTCCCATACATGGGTAATGGAAGGTGTTATCGATGAATGATAGGAGTTGGGTGGAGTGGAGTGTTCAGTCATAAGGTCAAAATTAGCATGGTTATTCTATAAAGAAAGAGCTATTATCCTAGTTATTCTAAAAAGAAATAGGTAGGAAAATACATCGTGAGACACCACATGAGGTACTAAGAAATATCTACACCAAATATTTGAAGTCCTAATGGGGGACGTGACAATAATATGTGTGATTTGTGCACAAGAAGGTCTCAAACTTGGTGTTTTGGGGAAAATACAACACATAGAAACTATGGGATAGGTTGTACACAATGTTGGTGGACTATATGCAAAAGTAAGTGTCTGAGTAGAAGAGATGAAGGATAAGGGAAATTGTTGAGTGAAATAAGGAACTTTTTAACACAATTTCTATAGGAAAAATGAAATGGGAGAGGTTCAAGCATTTGTGGGACCACCTAAAGGGGAAGCCATAGGGTATTTGTCACCAAATATCTCGTACCTTGGATCCATGCCTGGTGTGGAATTGTAGAAGAGGATATCTTCCATGTGAGATAGAGACAGTTTTCCTTCTAGAGGGTACCTCAAGGAAAAAATTTTCCCTTCTATTTATATTAGAAATCATATGTGGGGTCATGAAAAAATGCTAGAATTGAAGCGGGCATTTGACATCACATTGGGATCATAGGATTTTTATGCACTTGATGGTCTTTGCACATATCCACTACACTTGTGTGCATCTTCCTTATCCTTTTTCAAGAGTTTGGGGTGCAATAATGGAATTGAAGTTACATTGGGAATGTAATATTATTACATTTGTTTTTTCCTCTTGCATGACACACATGGATCTTTTGGGTGAGTACTTCAAGATTATAATAATTTCACAATGAGTTAAAGAGTGCCTCTAGTTTTCTCAAAAAAGACCACTTGCGGCTTGAAGAATAATTTGGTGTATAAAATTCTCCCTTGGAATTTGAGCTGAATAGGCACTATAAGATTAGGTTCTAATGGAAACATCAAATTGTATAATGAATTATAATAGGTTCATGCAGAATACAGGGATTGGAAAGTAAGGTTCCTATAGCACATGTAGATAGTCGGGTCCAATCCAATAAATACATAAGGGGAGCCCTCTTCATTGTATATATACTTTCCATATGATAATTTCCTTTTATCTAGTGCATGTATATTCTGGATTCTCATGCAGAAAAATCAAATTCAGTTGTGGTATTAAATTCACCCACTGAATATTACATGTTGTGAGCTTGGCTGTATCTTCCACATCCTCCATCCAATTTTACATACTGTGAATAATTATGCGTTATGACACACATTATTTTAACCCCCACCATTAGAGTTTTCAAAACATGGATGAAATGTTTGGTGAACAGACAATTTCTGAGAATAAAGATACATTTTATTCACGGAGGGAAGAGATGAATGTGAATCCCCAAATAATTCATGCCAGAAGGGTGCTATCATAAAATCTAATTCTCTTGGGAATGCTAGAATAACCTCGAAAGTACTACCTCTTGAGTAATAGTCTTTCTCTCTAGAACATCTTTATTCTAGTTAAAGAGTCCATTTTTGGGTTTTAGTCAGACTCAATATGGTTGTGGGTCATGCATGAAGATAAAATCCACTAATATAATAATACTACAAATAGTCAAGCTTCTTGGAAGAATTGGGACATCAATTTCTATAACTTGAATCAGATAACAAGGATGCTCATGGGAGATGAACCAGTTCTTGAAAGGTCCCCAAACCACTATGTGAGAACCTTCTAAAGCATTATCAAAAATGAAACCACGGGCTGGTAGAAGGACTGGGACCGGTGGTCTGGGGGTAAATTTATAATTGATGGGCATGGGAATTCTGGGTGTGCCACACATGTGAGAAATTCAGAGCATATTTACACTATATCAAGTGATTCAAAAATATATGGACATTGCAATTCCGCTTCTACTATTAGTAAGAACCTGTACCAGAGTTGTTAAACTGGTTGTCCCTTGACACACTCATGTTACACCACCACCATGGGGAGGTCAGTTTTAGACTTTTTGACATTCACTAAATCAGAGGAATTCCACTAGAGGTACTTTAATAAGAAGAATTATAACCAAAGTAGAATATCTAGATGGATAGAGAATGAACCCACATAATGATATGTAATTTTTTGAAAATGAGTAAAGAGAATTTGGGGATCAGGAACATCCTAAAGGAAATATATTACTGAGCATAGTTCAACCTATTCCTTAGGAGGGATAAGAGTGTGAGGATGCTAGGTTGAGGGAAGGAGTTCCCAAATTTGTCACAATGGGGAATGGTATAATCATATTGGTTAGTCTTAGAGGTGGGAAAATATCATAGGTTGGGGTTTAACATTGTTGAAATCTAGAAACCATGGATATGTTGTGATTCATTTATGGATTCCTTTCATAGCGGTCAGATGTTACCAGTGAGGGATATAAGGATGGGGATCCTTCTGAGAACATTAGTGATGGAGGGGATCACAACAGCCCACCACAAGGTCAATAAGGGAGTGCATGTATTGGTAAGGATTTACTGTATCCTAGGGTGTACCTCATAGGGAGGAAGACCTAGTAGAATCCATAGGCCTTTTTAGATCTTTCCTGGCTAGGTTATAGACCACATTGCTGGATATGATTTTGGAAACACGATTAGATATCTATGAAATAACCTACAACAATCTATTTTTAATATTTCTAGGGTCTGGTAGTTGTTGTTAAATGAGTAAGGGGTTATTATCAAGATTCTTAATCATGAAAAATTCAACACCATCCCCTTCCAAACTCTGTTCGGCCACATGGTTGATGAACATCAAGGTTCATTGGAGTAAATGGAATACCTACAGAGTATCTAGGGTATTGTGAAAGAAACTTGGACTGACATAAAAATAGTTTTTGAACCATACTTATTGTCCCACTTAGCGAGATAGTTCAAATTCATTTAGCAACTATTCAAAGAAGTGTATACAAAAGTTCATTAATTGTGACGCCCTTGCATCATCTGTCAGTTGAGTTGTGTGTTTATGAGTTCCATATTTGGTGAAATGATCACACTACTCCATAAAGATGTAAATTCTATCCTATCGGTGGAATATGATATAAAATGGGTGGAAACATACCTAAAAGAAATCTAGTGAAGATACATTTGGAAAATTAATGTAGTGGAGCAAGGGTAGCATGAGAGAATTCAAGCTTTCATTTGATGTGTGATCCAGGAGGCTAACTGAGTAGCAGTGAAAACATGAGCTGGATCCTCGGAACTACAAATGAAAATGTGTGCATCCATGACTCTTATATCTAAGGAGTGGTGGTAATGAAGGTGGCCTTGAGGACCTTATATATAATACCCATAGAAAAAAGTAAGGTATCACATTCATTTAACTTCTGATTCTATTTTCCTGAAACTTTGGTCTGCCTAGAAGATGTTGAAATAATATCTATCAACTAAGGACCTACAGAGAAAACAAAAACGTATTGGCATTGATCTTCAAGAATACGGGCACATTTATATTGAAGAAAGGGTGGTATTACATCATTGTCATTTGTTCCTAATTGCCAAGGATTCCTATTCATTACTACGAGTGAAATATGAAGAACCACATATCCTAGTGAATGTTATGATCTATCAAGGGAATGATCCTGAAGAAATGGAACCCTAGGATGATAGGAATGAAGATGAAGGAAAATAATATGAATAAGAAAGAGAGGATGAGGAGGATGATGAATGAGAATAAAAGGAGGAGGAAAAAAATTAATATCCTGGTAGTAAGGAAGCGCAGTGGAAAATGGACCATCCAAGGAATCCTTGGGAGAGTGGTGAGATTGTTGGATCTGATGAGGGACTCATTGAGCATCTCGAAGTAATCCATAACATAAATCTTCTTGATCCCTTCTCTTTTCATAACTTAAATCCTCTAACAAACCCTTGTCTTTATTTAGGAGAATATAGATGTTGATCAAGGACCACCCGCTATATGAGGTGATAATTTTCTGTTCGACATGGAGAGACCTATCCATAGGCCTACATCTGGTTCTGAGCTAGGGAACATTCCATTCATGGCCAAGATGGCCAGATGTGGACCAACTGAGGGGGAATAAATAAAAATTCAAAATTCTTGTCTATTATGATTTCCCATAATAAATCCATTCCAATGATCAAGATTAATGTGTGAATAGGGGTCTCCCGTGGTTGAAGTTCCTACGGTGACCTGAGCACTTGATATAGTTACACATAGCTCTCATAAGTATCTAATTTTATATGCCTTTATTTTTTATACAAGAATATGTGGACTGAGGTTCCCTATTCCACATAGTGATCAAAAGACTATAGGATTAGTAGAATAAATTTTCTAATAAATCTGCAGAAGCTTTTCTGATGGCTGTTGTTATCCATGATGAATTGATTATTCAAGCTGATATGGCCTTGATGACATCTGGAAAGGAGGTTTCAACCATTTATGATTCCATAAACTAGGAAGTTGAATATGGAAGAGAGGTGAATGATGTAGAGGAAATTATGAATATGGTTGCCCCCATGCTATAGAGCCTAGTCCCTAAGAGAGGATTCAAGATTAATATCTTGTTGAAAATCTTTGGGCTATTATTTTATAGTATGAAATTGAAGACCTTGAGGATCTAGGAAATTCTGATCCATACATATCTTAGGATATCCACATGACTCAGTGTAGGGAATGGATATACATGAAAAGTTTTCATGGTGCACCATGGGCATAATGGAGAAGAAGAATAGGGAGACTCAACACCTAGATTTGTTGTTATTGTGGTAGAGTGGTATATTCTCATAATATTAATTTGACAATATTTAAATGCCCCACTGAGTTGATGTAAGAAAGAAATAATCACTTATACACCACCTAGTCCATGTAGAAATATGATAGTATTTGGATGCTCTATAAGTCCAAACAATATATCTAGTGCATGGATTTACAAGCAAATTAGCATTATTCTATTATCACCAATCAATCAGAACTTGTTTTCCAATTACTGGTTTAGATATCGAACGCTCAAGAGAAGAATAAATAGGTGTACCCTTAATTGGATAACCTTTGTGATGAACATTTTTGGGCATAGATCATAGATAATTTGATTCAATCTATGACAAAAAATGAGTATATAGAGATCAAGAAGGTGCACAAGACTTCGGAATCCAAACACTAGAAAGTGGCAGTGTTGAAGTGTTCCATGGAAGGGGAAGATCCATAAGAACCATGTTTTTCAGAACTTATGATACATATGTGTTTGGTTTCATGTCTTGAACTATGTGTATAAACACTTTATTTCTTACATTAATTATCACATATCTATCATATCTATTATTTAACTAATGAAAAATCCCAAAGCCCACATGGTTCATTCCTGGTGTGAGAAACAAGGGGAAACAACATAATTTACATTTTGTATAAGAGTGCAAGATAATCATCAAATACTCATGGTCTACTATTATTGGCTGGCCACCTAGTGTATTTGAGATAGGAGATTCCTTGAATAAAGAATTTATCCCACTGAGTATCCAACATTTCTTTCCCAATGTGTGATAGTGTACGGACAAGATAAATCTAGGGGCATTGGAATCAATCTGAATGGAGGGGTAATGAAATGTGTGCATCACAATACATAAAATTCTGAATCTTGAGGAGGATGTTATGTTAGTATAGGATGAATTTTGATCATGTTTGAAACACAGTATCTGAACTAATATCCTAAAATTGTGACAAAAGACAGGTGTCAGCTGTGGAACATTTTCAAAACATAGGACCTAAACTGAATTGATTTCCAATTCCTTTGGGAATGTTGTCATAGGATGGTAGGTAATCCAATGAGGCCTAGGACTAGGTCATTAATGGCCCCCTTCATATGCTAAAGAGAATGAGGATCCAAATGAGGGGCACGTGAAGCATGTGGTGGATTGACGGAATGTTTTTTTTTGATTCCAATAGTATTTGAATCATGCCACTGTGACTTAGAGAACATCAGTGTCGGCGCATTGGAATGAACAAAGATCAAACCCATCATCCATAAAGGAACTCTACAATGAGGTCCTAGGATGAAGTTTTAAGTCATAAAAAATAAGGTCAACTCATATCATCGTTTATTGTCATTGGATCATGATGTGTATCACTTATTAACATTGTGTGATTGGGACATTTCACATACTTTATGGCCACACTTTCGGAACCTTGGGAAATATTTTAGAGTTGTGTTGCATGGACTGTGGAAGTTTATATCAATATAATATTTTTTTGCTCAAAAGAAATAAACTATACATGAATAAGCCAAAGTAGTCTTGTGCTCCATACAAGTGTTAGTGAACCGATGGGATGGAAGCACATGTGATACGATAAGGGGTGAAAGCACATTGAAGCTCTTAGTTGAATGTCATATTGTTTAGAATGTATATCTGGGGTTGGGTCCATATATGATGTCTCCTAGAATCTCTAGGTATCACATAAAGATGGGAATATAGCAACACATAGTTCTTGAAATTCCATATAGTTTAATGGCATGTGGTAAGGATCATAATGTCATTGATTTTAAAGTTATATGATAGGAACATCCCATGAATTTTAACATCAGGTGGTAAGGAAGATGAAGTAGTAATTTCAAAATGTATGTGCACGGCATGGCATCTGGAGAACTGAAGTGAATGGGGACCAGAGTGGTAGACACCACACCACACACTTTCAAGAAAACCATGAAGAGGTTCTTAGTTTATTTTTGTAGAGTTTGGATCATAGATATATTAGTTTATGGTCATAGAGTTAGAAATGTTGGCATCATATTTTATGGTAATAGTGTTTAGATTGAAGGGTCTTAGTTCAACATCATAGAGTTTGGACCGTAGGGATCCTATTTTATACTCATAGAGTTTAGACGGTATGGATCCATGTTTATGGCCATAGAGTTTAGTCAATAACAATCCATGTTTAATGTTATAGAGTTTGGACCATAGGGATCCTATTTTAAGGTTGTAGAGTCTATACCATAGAGATACTATGTTATGGGCATATAGTTTAGACCGTAGGTCTCCAGGTTTAAGGTCATAAAGTCTGAACCATATGGATCATAGTTTAAGATCATAGAGATTGGACTGCCAGATATTGCATCTCTTCCATGTGGACATAAACCCTACTAAGACTCCCAATCCCACGTGATCCATACTCAGAGTGGGAAATAATAATAAAGATTAGTATTTCACTATCATATGTATAAGAGTACAACAAAAGGATAGTGAATTTAGGATGATGGTGTCCTAAAGATGCGAATCTTTTTTTCCCAAGACACAATGGTTCATAGAGGGGTACCACCAAGGGTGATTGAGTTATGCCAGAACATAATGAGGTGTAAATTTTGAATCACAGTACCTAATATCTTGGAAATGATGAGTATGGAGTGATGATAGATGATAGATGATGACCATGTTTGAGACACATCATCCATGTTGTGTTACCAGTGGTGAAAACAAACAAATGAGGGTCAACTATTGACCACATTCAAAACATGGGGCATCTCTCACAATTTCATTTGAATTCATCCAAGGTGTTGAATAGGATTATAGGTGAGCCTTATGGTTAATCATAATACAGTTAGGGGTCCATTCAGTCCTAAAAGGTGATGGAGACCCAAATAAAGGGACACGTGAAGCATGATGATGGAATGAGAAAATATCCATAAAGAATCCAACACCCTATATTATATACTACATCATATATAAACATTTCATTGTGGTATTCTAGATAGAGGGATTCAAAAACCATATCAAGGACATGGTCCTTCATATAGCTCTTCGATATGGCATTGTATTAGATCGGTGTCAATTAGAGACAATAATGGGGAGTGGTATGAAGGTTAGTGGACCAGGGGATAGACCCAAAGAAAAAAATCCAAGAATCAGTATGCATCCCATATGGATGGAAATCAAGACACAATACTTCATGAATTCAGTGTAGTTGAATGTCATGCGGCAAGGATGACAGCTGAGATTCAGTTTATTATAGTGTATCTTAGACATTGGGGGGATAGGTATCCAAAAGATTATTTTTATATCATGAAAAAATAACCAGATGTAAAAGTTGACTGTAGAAGTCCACACCATACACTCTCAAGGGAGAACTCAGGATAAAGTGTTAAAAGGATGAAATTATCACTAGGCCCAAAGACAAAATGTCTAGTTTCACTTACCTATCCTGTGAGGCTAGGAATCATGACATAAATAGTTCTGAAATTCAAAACATCTTAACATCATGCATAGGAGATAATAGTGGAAGGGGTTCTTCTAATGGAACATGTATGCGGTGAGTACCATAATCCAATATCGATAAGGAACCAAGATATCCACACCACAAAACATATTACCAATGTTGAGACCAAGGCCAAAAGAACAAGAAGGATTGTAACTCTATGGATGGGCCTAAAGATGAAATTTATGGACATCACTACGTTTCCTATGAGGGAAAAATCATGCCACATGTAGTTCTTTAATATGGAATGGTAAGAAAAAGTTTAAAGGGAAATGTATTCTTAGGTGAAGACATCGTAGTGCTATGTAGTTTATTGTCATACAAATAGGATGAAAAATACATTATTTAACATCATACAGTAAGGTAATGGGATGTTATCAAATTTATCATCATTCCACAAGGATTCTTGGGGCCTTAGTTTATTGTCGTAGAGCTCAAACCGTAGGATGTAGCTTTTAAATCAGAAATATAAAGTGTGTCACCCTGAAGGAAACCCAATGAAAATGAGAACCAAAGAGATCCCCACCCCACCACACATTCCTAAGATGAACTCACACATAGTTTAACATCATGGGGGACAAGGAAAAGGGTTTGGGAGGGTTTGTGTCAAGTCAAAAAGGTGAAGTGTCTGGGTGTCACTACATATCCCATAAGCAAGGGAATCAAGCCATGCATATTTCTTGATGATCCATGTATTTTAACATCAAGTGGTAAGGATAAAGGTCATAATTTAATGTTATGTAGGAAATAAAATTTTTGTGTCATAGAGGACAAGGGAAACATTCCTTTTAAGTTCATGTAGAAAGAACCATCAATGTGTTGATGTTTAATGTATTTTAGTTAGGACACAACAATTTAACATCCTGTAGAATGAGGCAGCATAGTTTAACTTCATGTTTTTGGGATGATAATGGATGAATATTTCACAATGGATGTGTGGTTCAGTACCAAACCTGATGTGAATGAGGACTACATAATCGCAACAAAACATCACACATCTTATAGAAAATTCTACAAATTGTTTAATGTCATGTAGTGAGGATTAAGCCAATGCCTAAAGGCCAAAAGGGGTTGACTGGACAATAGATGGCTCCAAATAAAAAATTTCTAGACATCACTATATTTCCCACAAGGGAAGGAATAAAGCCACATATAATTCTTTAATATCTTTGTATTTTAACATTAGGTTGTATGGATGAAATGTTACATAGATTATGGTTATGAGACATAGACTATAGTTGTTCCATAGTTTAACTTCTTGTAACTCGGATGTTTTCATATAGTTTATGGTAATACTTCTTAGACCCTGAATCAGTTTAACATCATGTAGGATGATATAGATCTTATATTAAGGTCATTGTGCTTAGACCATTGGAGAATTGTAAAATTAATGATCATACAACTATGATGTTGAACTGTTTCACAGTTTAATGTCACACAACAAGGATGAAATAGTAGTTTAACATCATGCAAGAAAATATGAACATTATTTTTGAAGTCATGTAAAAAGTACCATAAATTCTATATAGTTTTATATCTTGTAGCTAGGATTAATTAGTTTAACATCATCCATGATGAGGCAGCACAATTTAATGTCAAGTTGCTTGGACAGAAAAATAGCTCATGTGAAATACCACTTAAGGGACTTGGAAATTGTGGGAGGAGAAATTCGCTCACAATCCATGGTGACCAAAAAGTGTGCACCATTGGGATTGACATTGTGGATGATGTAATATCCCTCTCATTTGGGTTCCAACATTGGTGGCTTCCTACCAGGAATCATTGGTTCTCATAGAGTAAATGTTGTATCACCATGGAGTAAAGAGTGGATGAGAATTTTTTTTTGAAAGCTCTAGATATCTTCTTCCATTGCCTATATAGATTATCGAAGGCGTAGAGCCTCTTCTCACCAAGAGTTTCTAGTTTTTCTAGATGGACTTCTGGTACTCTGGTAAACATCATCTGATCATAGACAATTGTACTATGTGAAGGAAACTGAATCTAAATGGGATCACTACATCCATTCCATAAACTAGGGGATCTAGAATCACCTATGTGGAATTATGATTCATTGTTTGATACGCTCGACCAACATTGGAATGATTTTCTAGACATATTTTCTTGTTCTGTCCCAATTTATTCTAAAAAATGTTGGAGAGAGTCCTACAGAATGCATTGATCTCCCCATTTTCTTGTGCATGGTAGTGATATGTGTGGATGGAGCATATGCCATATTTGGCATAAAACTTCTTCAACTCAACTACTCGAAAGATGGTGCTTTTATCAGTGATAATAGCCTAAGGAACCCCAAAATGATAGATGATGCTAGAGATCACATATTTAGTAATAAGTTGGGCCTTGACTTCCTTGAGCATAATCACTTATGCCCACATGGAAAAGAAATATGTCATTGTCAAGAAGGACTTGCACTGGCGTGGTTTTGTAGGTGGGTATGGTCCAATGACATGGAGTCCTCATACCTCAATCTTCCAAGAGTACGTTATAGTGTGGAGGGGCTCTAGAATTTGATGCATGATGTAGGAATAGATCTAACACATGTGGAAGCTCTTTGATAACTCAATACAATCAGGGATGATGAAGGAAGAGAAGTATCCCAACCATTGAATATCGAGGGACAACTTTATTTCTTCCTAATGAGAACCTCATGGCATTACATCAACTATCTGCATATACTGGGGAATCATTCCACCTTGAATGTGAAAGAGGATAATTCCATCAAACCCAGGTTTATAGAGAGTCTTCTCCATGACAATATCACTATGGTGGGTAAACTAAACAACACGGTGAAAGATTCACTCACATTCGGCTCTGTATTATGGGGTATTGTCATACTGGAGATAATCTATGAAATGATTTGTCCAATATAAGGTTTCTTCCACCATATAGGGATCTAGTATACATGATGTAGAAACATCAGTAGTAAGTTGTTCTACATTTGGTTTTCATTATTGTCTAAACAAACATGGCTTATGACCCATTGATGTGCCACATGAATGAACACATCTTCTTGGTCAGCCTCTGTGAGAGAATTGAGTATGATGACCTAGGCATGAGCTTGATAATTATTTTATTGAGGGACATTAGTCCCTTCAATTTTTGAAGGGAATTAGGCCATCAGTAAGAGGGAATGATTAAGAAATGGTACGAGCTTAGGTTTCCTTACGATGCAGTCACCATTAATTTATTAATGACCAAATCGAAGTCCCTCTTTACATATAGGTGGGGACCATCAACACTGAGATCCAACTCAAGACCCGTGATGATATCGTGATACTCATCCTCATTATTGATTTTTCCCTCTGATAGAAAGTATGAGAATGGAATGATATCCTTGTTAGGTGTGACGAATACTATCCCTAAGACTACTCTATTGATCTTGTAATCATTGATTCCTCAATCAGTTGTGATCCGAGAGGCACCGTCGAAGTGAATTTTCCAACATGGATCTACCTGATACATTGTGAGGATGGACTCATCCAAAAATTCAGGATCTAGAGACTACTATGCTGGGGATGAATTATTGGACATGAAATATGCCAACACTTGACCCTTGATGTCCTATTTTAGAATGCATATGATGTCAAACTACTGAAGAACCACCACCCAGAATTATTGCTAGCCAGTCAACCTAGGGATGTTCAGAATGCACATTAGTGAGTCAATGCGGGAAACTAGTTTTTTTTCATGATGTTTTAGGTAGTGTGATTATTTTTACAATGGGAAAACTATCACGAGGAATATCTTCTCTATAAGAGAATATCGAGACTCTATTTTGAGGAGTATGCAACTAAGATAGTATAAACTATTATATATCGTTTTGTTGTTCTTATGGGTGAGATGGGAATCAAGGGATCATTCTAGGGAGATCAGATAATGGACTAGAAGGTTTCTAGATACAGTTGGATTTAGAACTAGAGGTTTTATTAGGCACTACTTGGTGTCCTGAAAAGTGGTATGGAACTCTTCATGCCCTGGTACATGACACATTTATTAATGAGTTTTGAAAAGGGCATACACTTGCTGGACAAATTCAAGATGTATCAGTGTATGTCTTCTAAGTATACATGAAAGCCTCAGAGCTCCAAGACATTTCTCTAAGGTGGTATCTTGCTAATGGCCTTGATCTTATCAGGGTCAATCTCAATGGCTTTGTATCTGACAATAAAGCCAAGGAACATTCTTGAGGTCACATCGAAAGAACATATCAAAGTTGTAATCTTCAACTATCAAAAATGAAGGAAGCTAAACACCTTCTCAAGATCTCTAATATGGTCCTGAAGCTTATGGGGTTTGACCACAAAATAATTCATGTATCATTTACCGAGTGTCCTGAGAATCATTTTGACGATGTGGTTCAAAGTGTGCTCAAATTTGGATCCTACATTCATAGGACTGAAAGGCATTACATGATAATAGGAGGTACCCTACAACACTCTGAAGGTAGTATATTGATCATCTTTAGGGTAAATATAAATAGTATTTTACCCTAAATACCCATCCATGAAGGAGAGATCCTAGAATCCAATGATGGCATCGATTGACATCTATGTCATGATAATGGGAAAATAACTTTTCAGGAAATGGTAGTGTAAAAACCCAGAAATTTCAAGCAAATTTTTTTTTCTTAATTTCTTTGAAATTTTACATGTGCGCAGTTTCTGACAGCAACGGATTCCGAGGCCCGGTGTTCCCGGAATCAATTTCCAAAGTTTAGCTTGGGTACGTTCAGTGAACGAACGAGTGGGTTTTTCTATCTTTTAATCCGTTGCTCGGAATTGAAATCTGAGGGACCGATGAACTCGTAGAGCCGATAATTTCTTAGGGGGACCTTAGTTGCAGTTGTGTTATGAGCGGGTTGAGGTTTAATATGGTGGATTTAGAATATAATAAGTAAAATTTATTGTGTACAAATTTGAACTATGGAAAGTGGTTTTTAACCTACAAAGGGGAAGTCAGAGGTGGGGTCCACACCCACCTAACTTCCCATGGTGGGGTTCAGTGTGTTGGGGCCCACACGAACCCCTAACTTCTCACCTCCCCATAACTCCCCTTAACCCCCATTGATCTTCCCTTGCTTTTTTTTGACAACACTCCCATTTATGAGACCCCTCGCCTTTCCCTCTCTCTCTTTAACTCATGCCAACACACATAATTAATAGATTAAACTTATTTAATTAATTAATTAAGTTTTTTATGGTTTAAATTTTGAAAGCTTGGCATGATTAATTAAAATAAGTGGAATTCTTATTTTAATGGGTTGGAAATTGGTGTGTGGAGGATTTGGAGAGCTCTTGAGTTTTCTAAAGAGTATCAACCCACCGACGAAGAACGATCACTCTTCTCAATGAAGAACATCTTCCTCCCGCAAAAAACGGCGCCTCTTCGTTGAAGAATACTGAGGTTCTATCTTCTCCAAAGAGACACCGACAAATGAGCAGGGATCAGTAGCATGGTGCAGGCGCAACGATCTACGTTGACTACGGCGTCTTCCTCGCGTCAAATCTGACGAACGAAAAATGACACGAGGTAAGGGTTTAAATTTGAGTATACAAATAATTTCTTGATTATTCCCTTTTAAAAATAAAGAATGCGGATCAACTCATTATCAAGTTGATCTGCGAATATTTTTAATCGCGGGTTGGGAATATTTTTTTGCGAAATGGTTTGCTCCAATTTTATTTAGGATGTTGCGGGATGGTTTACTTCAAATTTTTCTTTAAAGGATCGTGTGATGGTTTGATTCTATTTTATTTAAATAAAATTTATTATTCTTTCTTCGTAAAACCCTCTTTAATCTTGGTTTTTTGATAACGCCTAACACGGAGGGCGCGGGCTGAACAAACACGGCACGACGACCCTATGCAGATTGTTGTTGATGCGTGGATAGACGAGCTACGATGAAACAGGACTGCAACGGTGTTAGGAAGTTGTCGCAGTGATGAACAGGTCCCGGGAGAGCCGTAGGCATAGTCGGCGGGCAAATCAGACCACTGGAGCGCGTCCAGTGGTCCGTGGAAGGAACTATCGGCAGGGCGGCGCCGGCGACCGAAGGTGGCGGCTGGAGCCGTCCAGCCACCTAGAGCCGCCAACGCCCCAGCGCGCCGCCGGAGACATCCAGCCATAGCGGCACACCGTCAGATCCCACATCCGTGTCAGATCCCGGGACCGCAGGGTGGCGCCAGCTGGCGCCGCCGGCAACAATTAATGGTGGGGGGCCGCTCCGCGGCTTCCGCTCGGCCACGATCGCCGAGCCGCGGCTGGCCATGCATCCAGGCCGCGGCTGGCCAGGCGGTCGGGCCGTGCCGGTCGGGCCGGAACACGCCGGTTGGGTAGGGCTGTGCCGGCTAGGCCGGGCCACGCCCAATTGGGACGAACCCGGACCTGGGTCGGGTCGACCCGTTTCGGACCGACCCAGGGGGTATCGGGTCGGGTCAGACTGGGCCCGAACCCCCATATTTTAGACCAGTTTCATTCAAATGCCCATATCTTGGGCTAAGTACTTTCAATGGACACAAAGTCAGTTGCGTATGGATCCTTGGATTGAGACGGTCATTTCGTTATGTTACACTCAAGCTTTCGGTAATGTTTGGGTACGGCCGGGTTGGTTGGAACCCAAATCCAACCGGGCTCTCAGAGTAGAAACAGTTATAACGTGAGTTCCGAATGTCCAATTGACATGTCATAGAATTTGTTTGATTTATTTTGGTGAGATGTATCTTTTGGTATACTTCACCTAAGGTTTGGATGCAGTTGGAGTATGGTCGGGTTGGATTGTACCAAAAATCCAACTGGTCCCCTTGAACGGAAAAGCCGATAACATTCAGACCAGACGTCCGTTTGACGAACCGTCAGTGGTGTTGGTAAATACATTGAGAAACGGTACCTATGAGTATCCTCTACGAGTGTTCGGGGTACAGTTTAGTTACAGTCTGGTTGGTTGGTACATGAAACCAACCAGGCCCCCGGGACGAAATAGCAAATAACTAACAGACCGGGCGTCCGATTGACGCGCCGTCTGTTTCATTGAGACCCCTGCGACGAGGTGGTCCGCAGTGATACTTATTTGTGGGACTTTGTGATACTTTGAGTATCGACCAGTAGCTCATGGAGCGGATCCTCTCAGAGACGATCGTACGAAGTGCGAAGACCTAGTAGTTGTGGACTTGACGAGTGGTTGCCCGATTCGACATGGAGTGAGTCGACTAGCCCAGTGGACGGAGCGCCCGGTATTAGGCGGCAGACCCATGGCGGACGGAGCGACTGGTAGTTTGCAGCAGACCCGCGGTACTCGACAGGAGGACTACCTCTGTAGGCTATTAGGGGAACCACTACTATGTTTGGGCGGCAGACCCCTGGCGGGGAGCACTACTGTGATTGGGTGCGAACCCGCGGTACTCAACAGGAGGAGTACCTCAGCAGTCTAAGGTTAGTGAGTAGCACCTAAGAGTCATGATAGGGCTACTGTACTTGACAGAGGAGGAGTTCTCCAGTAGTTGTGGTTTCAGTATCTTTAATGAAAATCCTGGTTTGAGCTGAGTCGTCGACCTTTGTGTTTTCCTCATGATTGAGATGGGTTACTTGATAACTTAGGTATATGTATGGGCATATACCTAAGTAGTGGTTATTCGTTTATTTCATATATGTGTGATACCTCATGATTGAGATTAGCTACTTGATAACTTAGGTATAATTATGGGCTTATACCTACGTAAGGGTTATCTGTTTAGATCCTGATTTGTGGTTATCCTTTTTGGATTTAGTGAGACCTTGAGGGTCGCGGGGTCCTTAATGAGTATCGTTATACTCACCCCTGCACGGGCTATTCCCGCCCCTCGTTGTGTTAGATGCAGACTACAGACAATGCTGATAGAGACCGAGTGTACGAGGACTGGATGGTACCCGGAGGCGGACCCCATGACGAGTCAGTATCCGGAGGTGGACTTCATGAAGAGATGGTACTCGGAGAAGGTTGACAGGTGAGATCGTTGAGGAGGCTATATGTACCTACCCTTCAGGTATGATTCGTGGTGGATGATCCAGGAGCTGCACTATTTTTACCTACCCTTTAGGTAGGATTCGAGGTGGACGACCCAGGAGCTGCTTCTATTCTTCCAGCTGCTTGTCTTTTCTGTTGTACTTTCGTTCAGTTGTAGCTGTATTTTTCAGTTGGGTTTGTATTCTGGCCCATTTACTATTCATCACTTTCTTTTTTTACTTAGTGTATTACTTCTGGTTGTACTCTATGGTGTTTGTTTACTTTTATAAAGGCAATTCCTTCCCAGTTATTGGGATTTACACTTTTAGTGCTAGTCTCCAGCCCCTGGCCTATGGAAGGCAGGTTTGAGGTAGTCATAGCAGGGGCCCCGAGGATGGGTTGTGACAAATTGGTATCAATGGAGTCGGTTCTAATGCAGAACATTGGACTCTGATATTTATTTTCTATGAAGCAATGGTGTTAAGGGTACAATGTGTGGTCTTTAGTTCAGGGAGTACAGTGTTGGTGCGGGCGGCTGACGTATCCATACACTAGGACCCTGACTACTAGTTTCTGACTCAGTGCACGAAAACAATGATTGTGTGTGTGTTTCCAAAAGTTTCTTTAAAATTATCTCAAAACAGGTCTGCTCACATGGTATAATCATTTGACCGTGTCACATCTTTTTCTTTCTGAATGTCTTCACCTAGTCAGACAGCATGGGTACTGAGTGGGGAGCATGATAATAGCACACCAAGCAGCGAGAACTCGGTACAGAGCCCTCCACAAGTTGAAACACCAGCATAGAGTGCACCCCTCTTGAGCACGATGCACGAGTTACAACGTCAAATTCCTCATAGGTTTCGAGGCGAGTTGGATTTTCATATGGCTGGACACTGGCTGGAGTTTGTAGAACGAGCTTTCCACATAGCCAGGACACCTGCAGACTTGATGGTGTACTTAGCTATTAGCCTCTTCCAGGGAGCAGTTGAGAGGTGGTGGAGCCACATGTTCCAGTTTTGTGACGGGATGACCTTCACCTGGGGATACTTCGAAACCTTCTTCAGGGTGGAGTTTATACCAGTGAATCTACACTCTGAGCATGCTCAGGAGCTACTGCCCTTGCCGCAAGGTTTTTCGTCAGTAGTCAAGTCATCTGTAGGCAGGAGGCGGATGATTAAGAGGTCAAAGAGGACTGGACCTACATGTGGGTAACCTAGGGTTATAGATTCGATTGTGCGAGGGAAACGAAATAGTGCCAGTCATACGAGGATAAGGAAGTGCAATTCATGCAGCAGATAGGGTCACTTGGCTCGAGACTGCCCGACCTGTCTTGCAGATGACCAGCAGGCAGTAGATGAAGGACCTCCCAAGAAGAGGCAGAGGTTTGATTGAGGCGGACCTCATGGAGCTCCAGAAGCAGGCAGACAAGAGCGGTACTAGATCTAGGCATTGAGGCTTTTGTTATTAGTGCTTCTAGCTTCCTTTTGTTGTTTTTGTGGTTGTATGTGTCTTTATACTTTGAGCTGCAGTAATAAAAGACGCCTTTCTTTGTGACTTTACTTTCCTGTACTCACTTTATGTTGTTACTAATGGGTTCCGGTTTGAAACCGTTGACTTTATCCTCACTGTCGAGATACCTTCTGGAGGAGATCCAGTGACCACACACTGCTACCGATAGTGTGACTCGACCCTTGGAGGCGAGAGTAACGGTTGGATCTCTTGGTAGTAGTGTCAAGTCATTATGACATCATCCATGGCATGAAATAGTACCATTCATGTAAGTATAGACTATATTAGGCAAAGAACGTGGTTCATCCAAGAGATGTGACCAGATTTCTCTTTTCATCAGAAGAGAAATCCCAGAAGCTCTTTGGTGGAATGTAGATAAGTTCTTAAAATTGGCTAGTCTCAACCATTTTTCGTTGAACAAACGGTTTACGACTCTCTCCAACTCAATATTATCTGGTGTGTCTACTCTCAAGAAAGAAATTAACCTGAGACAGCGGTGATGGCTTGAATTTCTCTAGGACTGTGACTTCGAGATAGTTTATACTCCTGGAGAGGGGGAACGTTGTGGCTGATGCTCTCAGCAAGAGATCGGGCACTCATCTACTTGGAGAGGCGACAGAGTAGCTATCCACGTTGCATATATCCTTCGTGGATAGAGATAGGGCAGCCTTCCTATAGTCCCTCACAGTCACTCCTCCACTTCTTCAGCGGACAGAGAGGCACAATGTTGGGATGTTGACTATGAGACGTGACGTGCACAGATATCCACAGGGCATACAACTGATGGATTTTCTATACGAGGAGGGAATGCCATCCTTTTTGGAGGACCATTTAGACACTGGAGGATATGCTATGTGCATGTGTCCTTGACTTTGGTCATAGCTGGGATGATCACCTACCCTTGGTGGAGTTTGTGTATAACATCATCTACCATTACACCATCGGGATGGCACCATTCGAGGCATTGTACTGCCGACCTTGCAGATCACCTCTGTGATGGACTGACCATGGCGAGTCAGCACGTGTAGAACCAGAGATGGTTTAGGTTATGATGGAAAAGGTGCAGATCATCCAGGAGCAGATGAAGACTTCACCAAGTAGACTAAAGTATTATGCTGATAGAAGAAAAGACCACTAGAGTTCAAGGGTGAAGACCACGTCTTCAGACGAGTCTCACCTCGACAGGATCTACAGAGATTTTTTTGGGGTGGCAAGTTATCTCCGCATTTCAACTGACCTTTCCAGGTCCCCAGTAGAGTAGGAAAGGTGGCTTACCGCCTAGCCTTTTCACCTCAAATGCACTGGGTTCATGACGTCATCTACGTATCTCAGCTGAGGAGATGTGTGCACACATATCTGTCATCATTGACCATAGAGAGCTGGACATCGATGATATGGATAATTTCATGAGGTTCCAATATAGGTTAAGGATCGACAAGAGTGGGTCCTATGGGGATGGTCGATTCCACTTATTGGCTTTCGTTGGCAGCACCAGGAACCTCCAGGATAGTATATGGGAGTTGGAGCCTCAGATGCGTGCTCGGTACCTCCTCTATTTTCCCTAGTTTGTGTTGTAGCTTTACAGTGACGTAAATCCCTGAGGTGGGAGTAATGTAAAGATCTGGAAATTTCAAGGAAATTTTTTTTCTTAATTTCATTCTAATTTTACGTGTGCGCAGTTCTTGATGGCACCTGATTCCGAGGCCCAGTGTGCTCGGAATCAATTTCCAAAGCTTAGCTCGGGTACGTTCAGTGAATGAACAAGCAGGTTCTTCTATATTTTAAGCCGGTGCTCGGAATTGAAATCTGAGGGCACCGATGAACTCGTAGCACCGATAATTTCTTAGAGGGACCTTTGTTGTAGTTGTGTTTTGAGCGGGTTGAGGTTTAATATTGGGGATTTAGAATAAAATAAGTAAAATTTGTTGTGTACAAATATTAACTAAGGAAGGTGGTTTTTATCCAACAAATGGGAAGTTAGTTGTGGGGTCCACACCCACCTAACATCGCATGGGAGGGTTTAGTGTGGTGGGGCCCACACGAACCCCTAACTCCTCACCTCCCCATAACCCCCCTTAACCCCCTTTGATATTCCCTTGCTTTTATTTTTTTTGACAACACTCCCATTTATGAGACCCCTCACCTTTCCCTCTCTCTCTTTAACTCATTCCAATATACATAATTAATAGATTAAACTTATTTAATTAATTAATTATGTGTTTTATGTTTTGAATTTTGAAAGCATGGCATGATTAATTAAAATAAGAGGAAGTCTTATTTTAATGGGTTGGCAATTGGTGTGGGGAGGATTTGGAGAGCTCTTGAGTTTTCTAAAGATTACTAACCCACGGACGAAGAACAACCACTCTTCTCGATGAAGAACATCTTCCTCCCACGAAGAACAATGTCTCTTCATCGAAGAATACCGAGGTTCCATCTTCTCCGACGAGACACCGACAAACGAGCAGGGATCAGTAGCATGGTGCAGGCGCAACGAACTACGTTGACTCTGACGTCTTCCTCACATCAAATCTGACGAATGACAAACAACATGAGGTAGGGGTTTAAATTTGATTATATAAATAATTCCTTGATTCTTTCCTTCTAAAAATAAAGAACGTGGATCAACTCATTATCAAGTTGATCAGCGAATATTTTTATTTGCGGGTTGGGAATATTTGTTTGCGGAATGGTTTGCTGGAATATTATTTAAGAGAATGCGGGATGGTTTGATTCAAATTTTTCTTTAAGGGATCTTGTGATGGTTTGCTTCAATTTTATTTAAATAAAATTGATTATTCGTTCTTCGTAAAACCTAGTTTAGTCTTGATTATTTCATAACGCCTAATGCGGAGGGCGTGGGCCAAACAAACACAGCCCGACGACCCTCTATAGTTTGTTGTTGATGCGTGGATTCATGGTCGACGATGAAATGGGACCAAAACGGCGTTAGGAAGACATCTTAGTGAAGAACGGGTCCCGAGAGATCCATAGCCGCAGTCGGTGGGCAAATCGGACCCCCGGAGCGCGTCCGATGGTCCGCAAAAGGAACTGTCGGCGCACTGTGTCGGTGCGGTGGTGGCTGGAGCTGTCCAGCCTCCTGGAGGCGGCAGTGCCCCAGCGCGCCACTGGAGAAATACCACCGCGACAACAGCCGCGACGACAGACCGTCGGATCTCATGGCTACGCGGGATCCCAGGATGGCAGGGTGGCGCCAGCTGGCGCCGCCGTCATCAATTAACGGCGGGGGGCCGCGCCCCCCACTCCGCGGCTTCGGGTCGGCCACACTGGCCGAGCCGCGGCTAGCCACGCGGCTGGGCTGGGTCACGCCATCTAGGTCGGGCTGCGCCCAATTGGGCCGGACCCAGACTCGGGCCTGACTCAGACCCAGGTTGGACCGATCCAGGGGGTATTGGGCTGGGTCAGACCGGGCCCGAACCCCCTAATTTTGGACCAGGTTTGTTCAAACTCACATATCATGGGCTACAGACCTCAGATAGATGCACCATTAGTTTTGTAGGGATCCTTGGCTCGAGAAAGTCATTTCCGTATGTTACACTCAAGCTTTCGGTAATGTTTGTGTATTTCTCGGTTGGTTCGAACCCGAAACCAATCGGACTCTCGGAGTAGAAATAGTTATAACATGAGTTCCAGACATCCAATTGATGTGACGTCGACTTTGATGGATTCCTTTTGGTGAGACAGATCTTTTGGTATACTTCACTTGAGGTTTGGATGCTATTGTAGTATGGCCAGGTTGGATTGTACCCGAAATCAAACTGGGCCCCTGGAACAGAAAAGCCGATAACTTTCAGACCGGACGTTCGTTTGACGATCCATCTGTGGCATTGGTGAAAACGTTGAGAAATGGTCCCTATGAGTATACCGTATGAGTTTTTGGGGTATAGTTGAGTTACAGTCGGGTTGGTTCGTACACGAACCCAACCAGGCTCCCGGGATGAAAAGGCTAATAACTCACAGACCGGGAGTCCGATTGACGCGCTATCTATTGCGTTGAGACCCCTGTGACGCGGCGGTCCCTTGTGATACTTCTTTGTGGGACTTTTTGATACTTGGAGTATCGACCAGCAGCTCGGGGAGCGGATCTTCCTGGATATGAGCGTACGGAGTGCGGAGACCTAGTAGCTGTGGACTTGACGACTACTTGACCGATTGGACTTGGAGTGAGTCAACTAGACCAGTGGACGAAGCACCCGGTATTAGGTGGAAGACCCACGGTGGACGGAGTGTCTGGTAGTTGGCAGCAGACCCACGGTACTCGACAAGAGGAGTACCTCTATAGGCTACTAGGGGAACCACTATTGTGTTTGGGCGACAGACCCCTCGCGGGGAGCACTACTGTGTTTGGGTGTGGACCCGCGGTACTCGACAGAAGGATTACCTCAGTAGTCTAAGGTTAGTGAGTAGCACCACAGAGTAGTGACAGGGCTACTGTACTTGACAGAGGATGAGTTATCCAGTAGTTGTGGTTTCCGTATCTTTAATGAAAATCCTGGTTTGAGCTGATTCATTGACCCTTGTGTTTTCCTCATGATTGGGATGGGTTACTTGATAACGTAGGTATATGTATGGGCATATACCTAAGAAGTGGTTATCTGTTGATTTCATATCTGTGTGATACCTCATGATTGAGATGACCTACTTGATAACTTAGGTATAAGTATGGGCTTATACCTAAGTAAGGGTTATCTATTTAGATCCTTTTTTGTGGTTATCCTTGTTGGATTTAGTGAGACCATGAGGGTATCGGGGTCCTTAGTGAGTATCATTATACTCACCCCTGCACGGGCTATGCCCGCACCTCATTGTGTTGGATGCAGACGACGGACAATGCTGAAAGAGACAGAGTGTACGAGGACTGGATGGTACCCGGAGGCGGACCCCACGATGATTCAGTATCCAGAGGAGGAGTTCATGACGAGACAGTACTCAGAGAAGGTTGATAGGTGAGAGCATTGAGGAGGCTATCTTTACCTACCCTTCAGGTAGGATCTGTGGTGGACGATCCAGGAGCTGCGCTATCTGTACCTGCCCTTCAGGTAGGATTTGAGGTGGACGACCCAGGAGATGCTTCTATTCTTCCAGTTTCTTGTCTTTTCTGTTGTACTTTCGTTCAGTTGTAGTTGTATTTTTCAGTTGGGTTTGTATCCTGGCCCATTTACTTTTCAGCACTTTATTTTTTACTTAGTGTATTACTTCCGCTTGTACTTTGTGGTTTTTGTTTACTTCTATAAAGGAAATTCCTTCCGAGTTATTGGGATTTACACCTTTGGTGCTAGTCGCCAGCCCCTAGCCTATGGAAGGCGGGCTTGGGGTAGTCACGACACTGGCCCCGAGGACGGGTTGTGACAGGTAGTTGAGATCACCAAAGCCGATGAAAAATCTGATCTATATATTTTTTTTCCTAGTAGAACGATTTTATCCAAACATCTGGGGTACTGAAAATCCATGATGAAGTTGTCTCTTGTTAGTTTATCAACTTCAACCTCAACCATGGCCCTGTGATATGGGAGCATCTTCCGGGGAGGTTGTTTGAACCTACAACGATATACCAAGAGTCCAAGATGATGGAAAAAAACCTACATGTCTATCCCTTCCATATTGACATATCTCAAAGAGAATACTTCATTATGTTTCTTATACAAGTCCACATACTGTTGTTTTTACTTTACACACATGGATTTATTGATCAAAAGTGGCATCAGATATGTCTTGGTGCTAATATTCATTTCAACCAATTCATCCACAGTGGTGGAAATACCTTCATCAAATGCAGGAAGAGCATGATACAAATCATATTCATCGTCAAATGTAGGGGAATTTGTGGGAGGAGACAATTAAACTGGGCCAACTGATTCTTGAGAAATATCAATTCCCACTTGGGTAGAGGAGGAATATTTACCAAGAGACTTATGCACTGTATAAACCATGGTGACAATGGCTATAAACTTGATATCAATAGTCCTCCATTAGAGGGGTCGATTATTGATGATGTAAAAGTAGTGATTTTTCATTCTGTGTCAAGTCAACTCGGATCGGTGGGATAAGAAGGTGTGGAGTACTGATGTAGACAGGGAGTGACCATCCTAATACCTCACAGGGGTAATAGGATATTATATCACTCAATCATGTCCTTTTTTAGAGTATGAGGTAATCTTCCAACATTCCATGTACCTTGGAACATGTATTCCCATAATATTAGAGACTATGAATTAGTGTCTAATGTTTGGGGTGGTGGCCTCTGACCGAAGAATTGAGAGGATGAAAGCATCATCCATGTCCATCCAGGGGTCGGTGATAGTAGTATTGTACTCAAAATCATTGGTATAAACCAATTTTTCTTTGATATTATAAAAATGGACATACAAATAAATGGATTCACAAGTGGTGAAAGGATTTATTTCACATTAGAGAATGACCACTCGACTGTAGAGGGAGTATATGAGGCATCGGTTTGATGATGAGTGAACTATTTCATACAGATACATCTGGGGTCTACTCATCAGTTCATTTAAGAGGTATCTTGGGAGACCACCATAATTTTAGTGGTTGAAATTAGGACACATAACTATGTATTTGGGAATATTTTCTCCCAATTGATTTTTCCTATTCATCCATAACATTCAATCATTAGGTTAGAGGGACCTAGATCTGCCTTAGTTAGTCCTAGCATGCAGAGCATCCAAGACGGGATGAGATTGGTCCCACAACAGGGTTCAATGAAACAATGATATAATTCCATTCCATTGAATTTCTTGTGATAACAGTGGGATGATGTGACTTTCTACATGGGAACCTTCATCTTCTTCTAAGAAGGAGATGGTGGTTTGAATTATTCGCATTTGACTTCCTCTACATGGAAGACCTCTGTGTCTTCTACCTCTGTCTCAAAATATAGGGGACTCTTCCAATCATATGCGAGGAATTTTTTTTATATATTCTAATTTATGGGAGCCTCCAAAATAGAGAACTTTGCAAGAATGAAGGAATAATGCTTAAGAACATTCTATTTCCAGGTTAGGCACACATCTCATCTGGCAAGTGGTTTCTCTTTGGTAGGAGGTATGAAATGAATTTCTGTTAAAACTAGTGGGATTCATGTTAGGGATAAGAATATACATCATCTTACTAGATTTATAATGAAAATTGACTACCAAATGTTTTATCTATGGCAAAATCCATGCCACAAAGTAGTGTAGCTAATGATGATGTGGTTGTGACAGCTCTCCCAGGTTGATTAGCATGAACATCGGTGCCAATGAATCTGAAAATAAAGGATGAATGGATAATTCCTACTGATCCTTACGATGAACCTTCGATATGGTCTCAGTAGAGTGCATGGCTTGGATTGAAGCACTGGACAAATCATTCTAATGATTCACATAGCCATAACATCATCAATGATGGTGTCGACCTTGAACACTGGGTGAACTAACCTAACACTCTTCGTCATTAGGAATCATATAAGGATCCAAAAACATGAAAGTATTCATGGAGGTATACTCCTTATCATCATACAATGAATCATCCAATATTAGTCTGATTTGGGGGAGGCATCCCAATCTATAGAGGCATGAAATCATCAAGGGTGAAGGATGACTTCAGCATTGCTGGATGACATTGATTTACCTTGCAGCATCATGGCTTGATCTTTTGAGAGGTAGAAAGATGATACACGGATATTGAAATCATAGATTAAGGATGTATGAAAACATCAAGAGTCTCATTCCAATTAAAATGGGAATTCATGACACCATGGGCATGAGAAACTACCTTGTGATCCAACCAATCATCATACTTTTGAGATCCGTAGATGGTGACCTACTACCATTCACTTTAATTGTCACTGTTAGTATTTTTAGAAATTCATGTCACATATGCCAAGGTAGTTCCCAATCATACTATATTGTTATAAACCTGGTAATGGAACCATTCCTTGAAAACATATCATTTCATTATGGTATTTCTAGGAGACCTGTGAAAAGGGAGGTACTTAAGGCAATTAGTGATATTAGCTCCTGGGGTTTCCTATATTATAGATACATCATAATCCCCTTATCATGTGAACTATGGAAATAACCTAGAACCTAAGATGTGTTTAATGAATTGGTCTATTTTCTCTTGTACGGAAAGGGAATTCAGTTGGTCGGACCCTCACAAGGAGATAAAGTCACACTAGGGGTCGGAGCAAGATTTTCTTACCTAGGTGGTGAAAGGTTTTGGGGCCCGCAACGGAAGCCGGTGGGCCAGGTATTTTAAAATATTCATCGGTAGGACAATATAACTTTTCTTCACTAGAAATCTGAGTCTCAGATAGGTCTGAGGATCTCTCTTACATAATAAGATAACCAAATATAAATGAAAACTTACCTATTTCAAACCTGATGTTGTGGTTGACTGCAACTAGTCGATGTTGATCATCGCTTAAAGGATCCAAAGCTATAATCCTCTAGATCATCTACATGCTCTACAAAAACATGCAGTTGCTTCGATCATCAAATTCTAGGTGCTAACACGGAGACCCGACAACGCTTTCGGCGTCCCGATGATCACCGTATCGAGATGCCTTTGATACTGAAGAGAGATCTTGATCTGTGCTTCTTGGATCGACAGATTCTCTCTATAGAGAGTTGGAGAAGAGAGAGTATCTCATATTTCATTCCATGAATGTGAATGAATAGTGATTAGCCACACATTTGAGAGATCCTCCTCCTATATTTATTGTAGCATTGATAAATACCTGATAGGGTTCCCCGACCCCTGTTTACTTCAATGTGCACTAAATAAATAATATTGATGAACTAAAATGCATCAAAATTATTAATTTTTTTATCACATAATTGTAACATATATAAAATATTTTATATGATAAAATTTGAGCCATTTAACTTAACTCGAGGTCCCGTTTAATTTTAAATGAACCATGAATATAAAATCATATTCTTTCGATTAAATTTTATATAGTATTTACTAAACATGTAAATACAATAAATAAATTCAATCCATTTATTCATAACATGAATAATAATGAATTTATTTAATCCTTTTAGTGATAAAAAATGTGGACAAGGGTCGACCCCATGGTGGTGTCCACTATGTCCATAAACCTATTCAACTGAATAGGGATGATTCTTGAATACACTGTTGTGTGTGACCCTCCAGGCTTTTAAATCAATTGCAGTGAATAAAATCCATAGACCAAGAGCAGAGGCTAGTAACCCATCATGCCCCCTAAAGAGATAAGTATTTTCATAGCAATGACAATCAACCTACGAACACTGATGGTGTATTATAATCACTTTGTCATTAAATATCTCATAAAGTATGACGCACACTTTTGTCATCAACCTTTTATTGCTTTATAATATGTTGATCTATCTGGATGAATTTTCTTTTCTATTGGTTTAGCCAAAGACTTATAAAGGCAGCATCATCTTGAACAACCAGGCCTGAGATATACAACGTCCTAAACATGGAGGTGACAAATCATTTCGGACCATTAAACCAATGTCATACCACCAGAGATGCACCCAGCACAAGTTACCTCGCCATGACTTCAATACCATGGTTTTTCCATGCATCAAAGTATGCAATAAAATGGTACACATTGGTAATTTCCTCATGTTAGGAGACGAATACACATGTTCGTATATAATAATGACCAATGACCCCCAAAACATGTGGTGTTTCTATTGGCGGGGCTATCCTCATTATCACACTACTGGATATCACCAAATGTGAACTTCATGAGAAGAAATATAAATGATTATCATCCACCAGCACCTGATAGTCAGAAATCTAATGTGTCCAGTTAGTAAGATGTATATAGACCGTAGAACATATATTTAAGATTAATGTTATAGTATCTTGAGGTTATCATTATAGCCTAGGATCAACTATAACCTCTCAACATGAAAATTAATCATTGGACATTACCATTATAATAGTGGGCGCAGAAAATTATACACTATAATGGTAAGAATACATCATGTATAACTAACTATACACATGATATGGTAATAAAAAGTACTTCATAGTTGGGTCTAGGGAACCAACTATTTCAACACTCCCAGTTGAACTAGATCCAACTTTCTAACCAAAATTGTTTGTTAATCACATGATAAAGATCAAGCTTCTTATGAGTAATGGATCTAATTTCAGGTCATACCACCTTTCTGTTGTGTTGCATATCTATTGTATGTGGAATCATATACTTGAGTAAAACTTCTAAAGGTAAGTTATCCCTGAGTAAATCATTTTTCTTAATTTCATAAATTGCATCTTGCCCAGTATGAATATCATAATTTACATTATGATAATACTTCTCCTACTAAGGGTGATTCCAAGAACTAGAAAAAATCATTATGATTGTTAACTGCTTCTTATCTTCCTTAGAAGCTGCAATGTACTCGGTATTTGTTGATATGGATACCATGGGATTTTATTAGATTTACTCGCTCATCGCCTTATACTAACTACGATTATATATCATAATTATCTATGGATTACTAGTTTTTGTCCCACAAAAACTAGTATACCTTCTTCTCCATATACCAGGTTGATATCATTTGTACTTTTCAGAGTACAAGATATTAGTCCTGACTGATCCACTTATAGTTCTCCTGGATATAATTGATTTTTTCCTCTATAAAGTATATTCTGAAATATCAATTATTGTACATATTATGTCATCTATGATTGATTCATCACTGAAGTGTATGGAACTCAATTTAAAACATTAATCTCTTACCATGTTCTTAACATGTCATCCCAGAGAGATTAAGCCATGTGACATTGGAAACAATTCAGAATGTGAATTGTTCCAACTTGTAATTTTTAAAATGATGTCACTTTATGTATGATGGACTAGGACCAAGAAACATATGGATCTTCCTCAGTAGATCCTGTTCCCTAGAACTCTGGTTTCTACATTATTTCAATCAATGGAAAATTACTCTTATCCTAGTCTTACCTAACTGTAAGACAAATATATGTTTCCCATATGTTGCTGAACATATTTCACTTGGAAAACATTAGCGCTCCCAGTAACCTTTGGTTGACACAAGGCAAAGATTAATTTGAAATCAATGCTCTATGATCTTGTTTCTTTAATCCTGAACTATATTTCAGTAAATTGCAACATTCATTTTCATTTGATTGTGTCATATTTCCTTTTTGGTTGCGTCGCATAGACACATTCCAGGAAAGATGATCAAGACATTCAATGACCAATTGAATGATCTTAGAAGATTAGCTATGGAAAGTAAAATTCTTACGAATTTAGGAATACCGACTTCATATAAACAATCAAGCCTTCTTGGTACCATGATTGTACAATCCATGTATCATTTCACTTGAATACCCAACACAATATTCAATTTATAAACCCCGTTTCTATTTGATACATGGAATCCATTGTTTAATTTTAATTTGATCTTGTAAATCTTAGATTATTTCTATATATTTCTTTATTTTAGGATTTATTATTCTCAATGAATAATTTATCGCCACCCATGGTGAATATAAAACCATTATAATGGTTTCATCCTTCCAACGCAGTATGTGTTATTGGAACAGGCTTATTCCATATTCACTTTTAAAACATTTTTTATGGGAACCATTTGTGCATATAGATCCCATGTAAATATTTCTCCCACTATCTCTAATAGATATGTGCACCCTTATACATAAATTTAGCCTAATATATGACTACATCTTTTCTATCTTAGGGATTTATGAAATATCCTAAAAAACTTTTAGGATATTTACTTTGATGCACCATGTGTTTAGATTGATGCATGTTTGTTTATATCATAACAAACTCTTTGAATCCTAACACATGATCTATGACATAATGGATTTTCATAATAATATGACTCTTATGATATCCATTTTTTATTTTAGTTGGAATATTGGTTATGGGTTCAAGCATTTATTTGCAAAGCGGGTCTTGAAATATAATGGAAGTTTCTACAAGTAGAAACATTGTTACAACTTACATCATAACATTGATGTATAAAATGTGTATTTAGGAATTTTTCAATGCTACATATTGTTGATCAATGCTGACATGTAAGAAATTATCATCAATTCTCCTTATGAACATCAATATCGTGATGTAGATAAGGTAACATGCATTTAGGAATTACTCCATGCTACATTATCATGATCGATGATTGCATAGTCAATATAATCTTTGGTGTGCCAATCTGAAGAAACTCATATCTTAGGACCATGATTATAATTAACTATTAAATTCCTTAATGACTTAAAGGAATATTATGAAGTAACTTTACCTCTAGCTTCCCTTTGGAATAGTTCACGCTCTCTTATTAAACTAACATTGGATGCTTAGTGGAATACCTTTATTTCTAAAGGTTTCATTGTCTGAACCATGTATGTCAACAATACCAAAGGTGTTTAGCTGTGATGAGACTAAAAACAAAACTGGGTAGACTATTGATGTCCACTTATAGTTTTATTTGATAAAGAACCATATTTCCACAACTGGGTAGGTCTTACATTTTATTTTCATCATGTATTTCCTTTAATTCAAGTATGACTAAAATATTCGGTGGGTATGTTAAACCATAAACGACATTAATTAAAAAACATGGAATAATGTATCCTTATGTCCAAAATAGAATGTGAGATAAATTATTTGGTTGTAGTCAACAACTTTTTAAATTTAAATCAATCACTAGGAAATATAAGTTATGTGTTTCTCAATGTTGACTTAGGAATCACCCTTTCATAGCTGCTCAGAGAAGACACTTCACTTCTTATAATGTTCCTTATACTAACATGGTTACTGTATTTAAATACACATATGTTATTGGAATATTTTATTCAATACCCAATAAGTATGTAAGAAACATTAAATTATATTGATCAAAATATCTGAACGATAAGCGGGTACTTGCTTCTTGTATTTTTTTTCTTTGCATTTTTAAACATGAATAAATTCATTATATGTGATGAAAATGACCTCATGTTAAATAACAAACCACTTTTTATTGGAGGAAATGAATAAGGTTCCGTTGATGTAACTTTCCATAAGGATTTTCTCCATGCCATTAAATTTATTCACTATATGGTTAAAAGGTGGTGCTACCTTTAATATTTTTATGACTTGGAGAATGTTACCCTAAAGGTAATGAATTGCTTACTCTATACCATTCGTCTGTATCCTTTAAACAAAACTAGAGTAATTGGGTGTAAAATGTATAAGAGGGGGATGTCATGAATGTTTGTGAACATTATTTCACTTCACACTCAACGAGTACAATCATCACATTCATATCATTCTTAGATTTCTCCTTGTAAGGATCTTAGAGATAAGACAACATGTTACCTCATCCATATCGTGATGTAGTGACCACAACTAACATGAAACATTCATGATATCATTATGATAAAACCCTTATATGCATAATTCAGGAGTCTCTTATAAGCAATTTCACACCCTCGCTTCCTGAGGCATATTAACAGGTTGGGACTCAGGCAAATTGAATTTATCTTATATTAATAATGTGCCCAAGCGCATATAATACACTTGGAATTTCATTCTTGTTTGGACATTAAATTATTCCAATATTTATCGTAGTTTTTACTTGTGGTATCATTTGTAATTACATACAAATAATCTTTAGCAGATTAGTACTTTTTATGTTTATTACTGAATGTAACATTACTGATTAATTCAATCATTAAATGTCTCCCACTAATTTTCTGAATTATGGGAACCCTCTGTACTAGAATCGGAATACTCTATCATTTGAGTATTATATTGGGAAGGATCCAGGAACCTCCATCATTGTATATAATCTTTTACTACTCCACTACTCGGATGGTCCATGGTAGGCTTTTGGCTTTCAAGCCACATCAACTCACGGTTCCTTGATCTATTGAGTGAATTCCCAACATAAAAAATCATTACTTGATTTACTAAAAACTTGTCTCTAAAATTACAACAGTAAATCTACGACTATTTCTTTGCTACAGTTTTAGTTAAGTCAACCCATTACCCTAAGAAGAACTCTCTGATAGTTAGAGCCACCCTTAGTTATGGCATGATCGACACCCTGAACACCCGGTTTTGTTCAAACATGAATGATGGAAGGCTGTGGTGGGTTAATATTTATTTCAGGATTTTATTGGTTTCTCTTGAAAAATGTAATCAGTTTCAATTAAACTTGTTCATCAATGTTGTCGCATGCACAACTGAACTTTAATAGGAAAACTTACACCACTTCTTTATGAATTTTGTAATCTATTTTTTATGTATTTTCATTCTATTATAAAATTTATAACATAATAATTAAATGAAGAAAGGTAAACTATTACCCGACTAGTCTTGAGAATCTAAATGACCTGATGTGAATCATACCTGTGTCGAATGCTTGACTACTGATGCAACTTTCCCCCTTCTTGTATGGTCACTTCTCTTCTAAAGTATTGCATCGTCTTTTCAGGGTCAACATCATGTCTTGGTGTACTGCCTCATTTTGGTGGGATCCACATGTCGTCATGCATCATCTTGGACAACGAACACTGCCTCATCATGGCGGGGTCCATGTCATTCACCGTCTTCATCCGAAGTACAATAATACTCACGAGCATGTGATAGGGACTAGTGGGATAAATGTACATTAGGTAAAAATTGGGTGAGCATGCCCTTATACATTTTAACCGAAAAATTATGATGATGTGAAGACTGTCAAATAATTAATTACAATCATCGCATATAGTTAAATAGTTAATTAAATAAATAAGAAAATAAATGCAACATGCATGGGTCTATTCTCAAGACCAGTAGATGGATAAGATCAATGCGCAGTAAAATTAAAATGTATTAAATAAGTACGAGGGTTACTTAATTAAATAAAATTAATTAATAAATTCAAATAATTTAATTATTCATTAGTCCACTAATGAAGTCAGTTTTAATTCCAATATTAAAATAATTGATTAAATTAATTTAATTGAATAATTAAATTAATTTATATCCCTGAATATTAAAATAATCAACCAAAATTAATTTTAATTAATTTAAATGTGATACTAAAGTAAAATTAATTAAATTAATTTATTTTGATTAATATAAATGACCGATCCCCAAAACATCATTGACAGGCCTGTGCGGGTCGGGCCAAAAATGCGTAGGACCCTAGTAGGCCGTGGAAGGGTCAAAGTGGGATGAAACTATCCGTCCAAATCCATTCAGTGTTGGGCAGGTCTTCCTGAACTGCTTCCCCCAAAATCAGGCAAACAAAATAGTGGAACGTCCTAGATCTTGACCATAGGTGTAACGACATGTGGTGCATGCAAACCCGATCCAGATGTGGTGGCAGTGAGAGCCAGGGGGCACACAAGTGGTGAGCGGCGCAGGGTGAGGCTGAAAAGATAGAGACGTGGGCTACCTAGTTGGGTAGGCTGATGCATAGGGCACCTAGGGCGGTGCGCCGTCGAGGGGAGCAGTTGGGTGGTGCGTTGGTAGTGGCGCGACCAGGCTGGCACCGGGAGGCAGATGAGAGAAGGTCCGAATGTTGGGTGGAGGGAGGACTAGAGGTTTCTGGCCAATGCGGGGTCAGCTTGTTATGCAGAGGAGAGTTGGGAAGGCTGGTGAGCAGGTGACATTCGAGATCTGGAGCAGCCTTCAGAGGGTGCGCTGGTGTTGTGGGTCACAGCGGTTCTGTTGTAGTATGACGAATGTGGGGAGGTCAGGTCGGGCGAAGCGGCGACCAGGAATGGAATGATGGCCAAAATCTCGGGCTAGTGGTGTGTTTCACTACTGGAGAGCGTAGGGATGAGCCGCTATATGGCCTACCGAGGAGTGGAGGTGGGACGACAAGGGGTTTGTGGCCTGCTATATTGTGGTATGCTACAGAGGGTGTCTCCCCTTTGTGGTGTGGGGAGGAAGCCAAAGGGGTCAGTGAAGACCCCTTGTTTACAACCCCCTTTTTTGTTACTTTTCACAAAGCCGACCCCCCATAATTTCCCTTATTGTGAGTCACCCCTCCTTTATTATTCCAATCTCCTTTTTTATGTGTCAAGGTCTCCCATAATTATTTATTTTGTGTGTTTTTCCACACATAAATTTTTATAATGGCTACTTGATAGCCTTATAATATAATAATAATATTATTATTATTATAATAAATTAATAATTTATTATTATTATACTTTTATAATAAAGATAAAATAAATATTAGTATAATAATTAAATTATTATGATAATTATTAAACTATACAAATTTATAATTTTTCATATATTTTCAATCATATACGATTAATGGTCAAAACTTGATCGATCCTTCGAAATGAGTAAAATTCAATACCTGAGATCAAACCAAAAAAGTGATCTAATCCGAAAACTTAAAAGGGCCATAACATGGCCGTTCGAGAACGGATCGACGCATGGTTAGAATCACTGAGACCGTTTTTTAACCATATAATTAATTTTAGGAAAATTAATTTTATTTGGCTCAGAATATCTACGCGTGCCTCTGATAACACTGAAAGGTTATGGGCCCATACCAAAAGCCGGTGGGCTGGGGATTTTAAAATTTCATCAGTGGGATGATGGAACTTGTCTTCACTGATGATCCGAGCCCCAGATATGACTCAGGATCTCACATAAATTATATTGTGCCAAAAGTAAAAATGAAAACATACCCATTTCAAATATGAAGCTGCATTCGATTGGCACTAGTCGATGGTTACCATCACTTGAAGGATCGAAAGTAGGAACCCTTTAGATCATCCACACATGCTTCAAAAACTTGCAAGAACGTTGATCATCGAATTATGGGTGCTAGCATGGAGATCAGAAGGGGCTTTTGACATCACGACGATCACCGCATGAAGATGCCTTCAATGCAGAAGAGAGGTCCAGGTCTGAGCTTCTTGGATCGAGAGCTTCTCTCTCTATAGAGCGGGAGGAGAGAGAGTATCTCAATATTCATTCAATGAATGTTACTAAATAGTGATTAGCCACACTTGTGAGAGAGCATTCTCCTATAGTTATAAAAGAGTTTATAAATACCCGGTAAGGTTCCCCGACCCCTGTTTATTTCAAGATCCACTAAATAAATAATTTCAATGAACTAAACTGCATCAATATTATTTATTATTTAATCAAAAACATGTAATATATATAAAATATATAACGTGATAAAATTTGATCCATTTAACTAAACTTGTTGTCTCACTTATTATTAAACGATCCTTGAATATAATATAATATTCATTCGATTAATATTATATAGTATTTACTAAATTTATAGATACATAAAATAAATTAAATCCAATTATTTGTTACATTATTTATAATGAATTTATTTAAATATATTGGTGATCATAAAGTTGTACAACACTCAGACCTCGTGGTGGGTCCCACTATGTCCATTAACCTATTCAACTGAATAGGGAGGATTCTTGAATTCTCTGTTGTGTGTGACCCTCTAGGCCTTTATATTAATAGTAGTGAATAAATTCCACAAACCATGAGCATAGTATGACTACCATCATCACCCCTACAGATATTAGTATTTTCATAGAAATGAAACCCAACTATGAACACTGACTGTGTATTATAATCTCTTTGTAATTAAATTTCTCATAAAGTATGACACACTGAGGTGTCATCATCATTTTTTTCTTTATAATTTTTTGATCTATCCAGATGGATTTTCCTTTGTACTGGTTTTTCCAAAGACTTATGAAGTCATCACCATCCTGATCAACCAAGCCTGAGATATAAATATTTTTAAACATGGAAGCGAAAAGCCCTTTCTTGACCATTCAACAAATGTCATACCACCAATAACACACCCAACACAAGCTAACTCACCACAATTTCAATACCATGGTTTCTTTCTTGAATCAAAGTACACAATAAAATGATACACATTACTAATGGTCTCAAGTTTGGAGACCAATACACGTGTCCATGGATAAGAATCACCAATGAAACCCAAAACATTTGGTGTTCCTATTGGAAGGTTTGTCCTCATGATCTCACTACTAGAGATCACCATGTGAGAACATCATGAGTAGAAGTCTCAATGATTATTATCCCCCATCACCCAATAGTCAGACATCTACTGTGTCTAGTCACTAAGATGTATATAGACCATAGAACATTTATTTAAGATTAATGTAATAGTATATTGAGGTTCTCATTATAGCCTGAGATATGCTATAAACTATTGATACAACAATTAATCATTGGACATTGACATTATAATATTGGATGCAGAAAAGCATACAGTACAATGGTAAGTTGACATCATGTATAACTATCTATACACATGATATGGTAATCAAAAGTACTGCATAGTTGGGTCTAGGGTACCCACTATTTCAACAGGTGGCGGTGTTGCGTTGTGTGGTAGAAACTTTCAATTATGTGCTAGCCGATGCTAATATTGAGGTTGTACCTGAGGATATTTCCCATGATGAGGCTATATATGAGGTTCCATCATTACAATTCTTGCATCCTAGGGAGATATATTTGTGTGACCGATGTAGTCTTAGCTGTAGAGTCTCTTCTTATAAGAGATGGAGGATATAATGGGTGTTCCTACTTAGCATGCTGAAATGATTCCTCTAAGTGATGATCACTATTTGAAATTTCCAAGAAGCCACCTATAAAATTCTGAGTGATGAGAGTAGAAACCAATTCAATCTTAACATTCCCCACACACATCGTTAGTAGGTGTTCTTCGGTAAGTATCATGTTATGTAAATATGTGAGTCCCTTCCACCTATAAACAATGTTTGCACCTCACTTATCTAGCTATTGTTTGCACTTGAAGAGGTCAGCGATATGTGACTTGCAATGAAGTAGGCCATATATTGTAGTGGGTCACCCGTACCATTGATGGGGGAAAGGACAAGATTCCAAAAATCTATGGGTGCCTAAAATTAATCAATGCATGTCTAATACGTCTTTCCATCAGGTCGGATTTCCACCTACCGTGCCTCAAGGGCCTCAAGTCAAGGATTGAGAGAATCCATTGGAGTATCCTAATGGGGATTACTATATGTGTGATGGTTCATAAATTCATGTTAAATTACAAGAAAATCAACACAATAGGTGGGCTCAAAAGTTTATGGAAACGCTAGAGAGGCTTGTGGAGATGCTGGAGGAATGACTTATGGAGATACTAGAGGACGAACCAAGATCAGGTCTCGAGGAGGGTTCTCACATAGCTCGGGTAGATTCAGCCATAAATACAAAGGTAGATTTCCATAGTCTCCAATTTCTACCCTATCACCGTGAACAAGAATATCAAGATCAATGGGAGTTAATTGGCTATTTAGGACCTATGGATTTCCCTTCTGGCCTAGTGGAGGAGGTACATGATCATACAGAGGGTCACCATAATCTGCATGTCGCTCTACAAGGTTCTAAACAAGGATCTTATCAATAATATTCATTTGATTTCTAAGATTATGGAGTAAAACGGCCTTGAAAAGATAATCTTATATGTTCTACACTGAGTTGGACGTGTCAGAGGTCTTAGAGGCCTTAGACTTTCCTTTACCCTTGTTGTGGTCTCAACCAAAGTACAATGACTTAGATGGATATGCATGGCCAAGTATTAGCCTTTGCTGGAAAGTGATGATTCTAATATGAGTTTACACAAGGTACAATGATACCATGGGGGAGAGTCCTCTTCATCAAGCCCTTATTTGGATTCCTTATCCTTGAGCAGATTAAGGTCATCCATATTCATCGGGACTACACTAGGTGGCGTATCCTCAATATCACTTGACAAGTCATGTTTGTACATGATATGGTTGAAGTGAAGAGAAAGAATACTATCCCAACCATGGACCTGAACATGCGGGGTTGAATCTTTAATAATTCTTTAGAGTATAGTGAAACTCTAAAAACCTCACGGTGGAAGGGTCTGGTGATAGCTAGGTGATGTAGGATGTAGAGACATGAGAAGAGCAGCTAACTCAACAATGAGACACTACTGTCCAATGTCATCACAATGCTCCTAGCTCTTTAGATAGGCCAAATTATGGCCATGAGGGTTGAATTTAATTATGTAGAGGGTTCAAAACATGAAAAAAATCTCACAGAGTATGAGATACCCATGAATGTTAATACGAGAAGTAGTGATCATCCTGAAAATATTAGACAATACATTAACAACTATAGTGTCCCACAGAATTATTTACATAGAATAGGATTCTGACTCTTGGATGCTACTCTCTTTTATTGGGGACATATGAGTAATTAGATGTGGCACTGATATGGACTATTGTGGTGGTGTACTATTTGGTGGAGAAAAATCTATGTGACCAGACTATCCGCCACTCCCTAGATCATCTCGCAGAGGCGGTACCAACCACATCATCATGTATATATCGTAAATGGTGTTTATCACTACCTAATGTGGCAGGGAAATGGATGTTGGTGGTGAATATATTGAGTGATCACCATCTACCATACCCCTAAATATCTTTATGTGATCTCATGTTTATGTAGAGAGTGAAGTTTGAGATGATAGAGAGGGTTGCACTATGAGACTCTGGAAGGGCGCCAAATCATCATCCAATTGCACGTAACTATTAGTGGATTCAAGGATCTGGTGCATCTCACCTTCTAGAATGATGAAAATCAAAAACTGAGTTCCTTCCCCATACTCTAATGTAGTGGATCTGGGTGAAGGTTTCATCATTGAGTCACATTCCACTTTAGAATTTGAAAATTGGAATATATTGAAAACTACCTGATACTTCTTGAAGTTCATCCCTTGGAAGAGAAGGTTCATCCTTCTTCCATAGGATGTCTCCTCAAGGATTGGTAAAAATTTCATAGGGGTAGGACATTCATGTGGGTTGGTTCTTGAGTAAAAAGGGCCACAACATTAGCTAGATGGAAAATATGTATGGAATCAGAGATGACCTCCACTTGGACTGCAATGAGAGTGGCGAAGACCTCCACACATGGGGCTGGAATGGTAGTGAGGACCTATTCTTGATTAATTGAGATCATGATGAGGAACTCCATGTTTTTTATGATGGTGGGGAGTACCTTTGTTTAGGTGAGATGGGGTGAGATGGTGTGAGAACCTAGGAATATATTGAATGATCCAGAGATAGAAACTCAATTTTGAGTAGTAGGGGTATGGGAAGGACCTTCGTACTAGTAAGTAAATGCATGCGGAGGACCTCCTCAGTTGGGAGTGCTAGTAATTGGAGGACCTCTATGGGAGTTACTGATAGAATGGGGAGGAAGTCTATGTTTGATGCCTACATAATGGGGAGGACCTCTATAGTAATCATTAGTGAAGTGGGGAGGAACTAAACTTTAATGGGTGATGGAGTAGGGAGAAACTTAACTCTTGCTGATTATGGTATGAGGAGGGTTACCGTACTAGATATCATTATCATGGGTTAGCCCGTGAAGGTTGGTAGATGTGTCATCGATTGAAAGAGTCAACCTAGCCTACCCATTGGTTGATGAGGTCTCGATCTCCATTCATGGTTGAAGTTCACCTACTCTGAAATAGTAGGTAATTGGTAGTATGCTTAGGTGGGGGCATGGTTCACTAAAGACATAGAGGAGTATACCCCCTGATGTTCATCTTTCTGATCTCACACCAGATGTTGGCATAGGGTCATCTATACTGGTGCTGAAGGAGAAGGGGAAAAGAATACATGTTCTTTAGCCCGAGGAACTGGTTGTTGGTGGCATTGGTCTAGATTGGTGGGATCCCTCATTGATGGATCCCAGTAAGTAGTCATAGCTCGTATGACTCATATATCCATTACCTTATCAAAATAGGTGAGAAAATATTCTAAATTTTCTTGATAGATACCCCCGAAGATGTTTTAAGTTGGACTTTGGAGTCGTGGCACTCTACATAGACCTTTATGATGGTGGAAACAACAAGGAATAGAAGACTCTATGTCCAAGAAGGCCATGTGCCTCGTGGGAATGGCCCCCTCCTTCTTGTACTGTTGTATGAGGATGTAAATCACCCTTCTTTGAACAATCTCTGAGGGTGATGTGGGGTATGGGCACCTTGTATCTGGGGTCATGGATAACATTGTGGTAGAGGTGGAATCAAGTGGGGTTACTGAATTATGGTTCCTATTTCTCCTAATCCTATGGGAAGAGAGAGATTGATTTCCAGTGGCCTAGGTTTACCCCAATCTCTGGTGAGTTCCATTCTTATCCCACCATTTCCATAGAGGGACTTTTAGGTGGATAGTGGTATATGGTGACACACTTATCTACTGATTTCTCGAATGCTACTAATCCTATATTGAAGAGAAGAGATAAAATTGGGTTCACAATTTCTATTTCTGATGCTATTGATGGGGTACATTCATTTAGATCATGTCATTGTTCACTGATAGAATTCATTGAACCCAACATTCCTTCTTACCAAAGGAGGGTGACATTCATCACTTCTTCAGAGATGTTTTCTTCTTGATTGAAATGAGGTGATGGGATGTGAGTTCCTCCTTACAGGAATTCCACCTTGGAATTCTTCTCCATGTCAAGATCTCCCTTATAGGTTAAGATGTTATTAATGAAACTCATTAATGGTTACATATCTTTGTATATATTGGTTAATTATACTACTTATTTCTGGACATTCGAATGGGTCAAGTCAGGGCAGTAACATTTACAAAGGGGAGTAGTCACATTGGGCATCAGTGGAATATCTAGACACTAGAATATGGGGACACCTGCATCCTTCCTCATAAAAGGGCTTCTCAATGGCACATAAACCTATGGAATCCGATATCAAACATGGGGTATCCTATTCTAGATGCACTTCTTCCAATTTTTTCCTCATGAATTCCATTTTTAACAACAAGTTAGGCCACGAGATTAACATCTAGAAGAAATGGAAGAGACTGATCAAAACACCTGTGAAGGTGGATCAGATAGATACATTCCTACATGGATAAATAGGAAGATTTATCAAATGGGTGGAATGGAATTCTTAATGAGAGCAGACCCATGATGGTGTGTCTCATAAAATGATGTTTTCACACTATGAAAACTAATATTAAAACCACATAGATTTGATCAGGGAAGTGGAACCAATGAGGGGGACACAAATGTTTACCATTGGATGGGATTGAAAATCAAGGAGGCTTCATATGTACCATGTTTAGAAGATGGGGATAAAAACCCATGTAGTTCCAATGGGTGATGTGTGGGTCCTACACATGGTTAACTACCCCTCACAAGAAGATAACTCTTAGTTAGATGAATATGTATTGTGTGGGGGCATATTCATGGTCAGCTACCCCAGTGATGCTAGGAGAAGAAATGGTATGGATGTAGTTTATGAACTGAGATGCCCCATATGGATGGCATGATCCCACTAATATGTGGCAGCCCATGTCAGAATGAAGTTGGAAATAGAAGAATTATTAAAAGGGAATGGATGAAATTGACAGAGTATGAAGAGTTGATGGGGTTGTTAGGATTGAACCTCAAAGAGGTTTCCTACATATCCCTATTGGTTGGGAATCAAATTCATTATAGTTCTGGTATCTAATGTAGTTTATTATCATGCGGTAAGGATGAGAATGAACTGATGTGAATATGACAGTGTGAGGCTTGAACCTTAGGGAGGTTTTCTGTGTATCCCAATGGGTTGGGAATCAAAGTCCTAGTAGTTATGATTGGGGTGTTGGAGGTTATATAAGGTTATCATCCCAAGAATGTTGATTGGGTAATGCACACTAATGTTTCCCATGACATTTGTGTGGGGATTAGGCATTGATATTGTTTGTGTGGACCTGAAGGGGAGGTGACCCTAAGGTGGGGAATAATTCTCTCGATACATAGTGACTCAAGGGAAAGAAAAGGATTGGGATGGATGATTTTGTATTTTGTGATCCAGTAGGTAAACCCCTATGGGGAGGGCACCAAAGTCATTGTTGAACCTCAGAGAGGCCTCCTACATACCCTATTTAGAATAAATAGATAAAAATCCACATAGTTTAGTTGTTAGAGACTTACGACTGGTTATAAACCCTTATATATTGAAATTGGGGATAGATTTTAGATGGATAACTAGAATAAGGGAGTCATGTTCACTACTAACCTCTAAGATCACATGAGACATACTTAGTCTGAGAAATAGGAGGATGCAGTGGACCAGGTGGTTACTTCATGAAAGGCGCATCAGTGAGGGATGATGTGGGGCTTATGCATAGAGCGGGACATGAGTGAACAATTCCAAAGCGAGAGGTATAGAGAGTTGAGAGTCCTAGAGAACCATAACCTCTATATTCTTTTTATCTAGAAGAGTCATGGTGAAAAAAGAGTGCCACCTCCTATAAGAATGGTGAGGGGCTTACACAAGAGTGGATTTCCTTCCCCATGAGGCCGACATCATTCCCTATGATGAGGATCTCACTCCCATGGAGATGAGTGGGCATGGGAAATTCCAAATTTGGGGCACCCCATGTATGTGGAACATTTTGAGGCTATAATTTAACATCATGTGCTTAGGACATAAAAGCATGGAAATTTAACGTACAACATCACGAATGGGTAGGACATGTCCCTCACTGCTTGGAATTATATGACTGATACCCACCCATACATAAAGAAGAGAAGGAATAAAAAATTCCCAATATGATCGGGGGGATGTGTGCTCAGTCATCGAGTCAATGTTAACATGAAAATGTAAAAAATCAAGATCCATTAGAATACATAGAATGAAAATCAAGGGGTAAAAACACGACATGGGAAACTAGGTGAGGCAATATGAAATCACTATGATCAATCCCGAAGGACCACATGGACAAGGTGCATGAAAAATGTGCGAGTTTCATGATATAGGGGATCAAAAATGTTTCTTTTGGGAAAAGAAAAAGCATGGAGCCAAATTGAAGTGGGTCACACAATACTATAGGCCTACACATAAAAGGATGTGGCTAAGTTGAAGAGATGATAGATAAGGGGAACTGTTGCATACAAGAAGAGAAATTTTCATGAACATTCCTTAGAAAGAAAAGTAAATGTGTGAGGTGTAATCCCTTGTGGTCCCACCTAAAGGGGAAACCATAGGAGAATAGTCATTGAAGATCCATTACCTTGGATCCATGGATTGTGCACTTTCGTGGAATAGGTTTTCTTACATATTTGGGAGTAACAGTTCAACATCCTAAGGGTTACCTCAAGGAAAGGGGGTGTCATTCTATTTATAAGAAAAATCAAAGGTAGTGGTGTGGAAAAGGCAGACTCAGATGTGGTAGTCTGACATCACATTGTTTATGTAACATTCTTATGTATAGGAAATTATTTTCATGCATCCTCTACAAATGCAAAAATATAACAACCCTATTATTTCTATTACCCTCATACATGATTTAAAGACATAAAATTACACTTAATACAACATGAAATATTGTTAAGCCCAGTGTATTGGGAAATTAAGAACATTATATGACAACTAAAAACATGAAATAAAATTTCATTATTGAAAACATCATTTACATGACCACAACATCCCTTCGTACTACCCATTGCATTGGATAACCTGAGGACATAAAAAGGAAAGTGGTGATATATAAAGACTAGTAAGGGAATAAACATGGAATAACATTAGGAGGACAATTCATGTCATACAATTGGAATATCAGTGGATCATAAAAAAATATTCACTTAAAGGAATGATAAAGAATGATAATCCTAACATAGAAATGTTGAAAAAACCTAAAACATTGTATCATATGTCAAGGATAAAAAACCAAGAAATCAAGATGGACAAATCCCATAAATAAATTTTGTAAACCCATATCCCAAAATGTCATATCATGATACTAAAAATTACCCAATGCATTGGATCACTATATAATTTTAGGCGCACCCATCACTTTCATTTCATTCTCATGCTTAAGTGTTCCACCTAGATCATAAAGAATGGATTCATTCATCAAAATAATTTATTACATGATCAAGTGGTGTGAAATAAATACATGTATTTCTTTAATAAAAAGCTATATGTGTATAAATGTGAACACCCTTGATATTGGAATGGGTATGGTACTCACTACTCGATGATTTTGGCATGGAAAATACAGGTGCAATTTTGGCAGCATAATGGTGAGGCCTAAAAATTCATAAAAAGGGATGATGAGATTGAAATAGGACTCTCATAATATTAAATGAAATTGACAGTAATATATTCATATAAACAAGTTTCCCAACATAAGAAATTTTGAAATATAAGGAATAACATAATAACGAAACTTGAAGAAAGAGTAGAAATGGAATAACTCTTAGGAAATTTTGGCATGGTAACAGGTGTACGTGGGAGAGATTAATGAGAGGGAAAAGGGTGTCTCATCATTCAACATTAATAATGGAATTATAGGGTATGTTTAAAAATATAACCCGTTAATTTTAATTAAAAATATAAGGGTGTAACAATATAAGGAAACCCGGATAAAAATTGACAAAGGAAGGAACCCTTATATGAGTGTGTGACTTCAACAGCTTGAATAAGGGATTAATGAGATACTGGGGCACCATGGGAGGATTTTGGAGAAGTGAGGATAGAATAAAGACGTGATCCAAGTATTTATATTAAATATAAGTGGAATCTTGGGTGGGTTTATATAGGAAATAAAGTGGAATTCATTAATATTTCATAAACAGAGGTTTTGAAATCTATGTAATAAAATATTCAAAACCACAAACCTTCCCATGGTTTTTTCACATGATGTTTTCCAAAAATTAGTGGAAACCATTATTTTATAAGAAAATGGGATTAAGATATTAAAATATTAGGCTTTCATAGATAGAGGTGAGTCATTTTATTAAATAAAAGAACATAAAATAATAAAATATATTATGCATTTAGGAGGATTCACTAAGGCTTTATAAAATAAGTCAAAAAAATATAAAATTGCATTATTTTAAATTTAATAGTTAAATTTGTCTTAATGTTCCTTTTCTAGTGTTTATTAAATCACTATTGGGACATTATTAGGTCGTTAAAAACAATATATATTTATATGGTATTTTATTTTTACCCAAAAATTTGATAGTCTCAGAATATTATGAAAAACTAAACATTGGATAATTTTGACATTCTGATTGCAAAAATAATATTAATTTTATCTAAATAATTTTCTAAATATTTCAATTTTTACTTTTAATATAAAAACATACAATTATTGAAAATTGATGTGTTTTGACAAAAACAGTTTTTAAACCATAATAAAAATTTCATTTGGCCTCCTAAAAATTATTTGATCATTTATAGTTAATAAAATAAATTTAATAATAATATTTTATTTAAAAACTATTCATTAATTCATCAAAATATAATTATTAATTCAATTTAAATATTAACCAAAAGTATTATGTGTTCTTTAAAAAATAATAAAAAAATTAAGGTATATTTATAATTCTAAAAATATTTTACATATTCATAATGATATAATCTTGATACATAACCATTTATTAGAACATCACACACCCTAGAAGTTTGGTACATGATGTTTGGGTTTTCATGGGGCTATTTGATGAACATAGTTTGGGTTGTGATGTCGATGAGCATGAATTTATCCTGTAAATAGTTTCCCTCATGATGAAGTTCTTAGATCTCATCCTAGACTTGGTCTATGGAAAATACTAGAAATGATATCTTCATCAGAAGCTCAATTAAATTGTATTCATAAGGAACTGTACTACTGGTTAAGGCCACGACCTCCTCTGTCTAGGTTAAAATGATTTGTTAAAACCCTATATTTATACTAGTCATGGGATCACTGTTCTAGGTTCATATGATCAACAGTAATGATACATAACATTCATTTAAATCCAATTTGGATATAATAAAACAATTGGAGTGCTTCCATTTTATATATCCATTTTACAAAATAAGATATTTAATTAAATCTATAGGGAATATTCACTTATAATTGTTAGGTTGTTACATTCTCCGCCCCTTTGAAATTTCTCCCTTGAAATGTTCATTTCCCACATTAAAACATATAAGGGTAACTATGTTTCATTGACTCCTTAATTTCCCATGTTTCTTTTTAAAACTTGTGGTCTCTCTACAACACTTTGACCAATTGCATTTTCTTATTTCATAGGACATTGTCTCTACAATCTAAGATCTTCACTGGCCTATCCCCATAAGAGAGATCTTTTTCCAGTGGTACCACCTCAAGATTGATTACATGATAGGGTTAATCCATCTACTTTCTAAATAGGGATACATGGAATACATCATGCACATGAGATAGGATAGGTGGGAGTGCTACTCAGTAGGCCACCATTTTTATTCAATCAAAGATCTCAAAGGGTCTTATGTACCTTGGTCTATGATTGCGATTCTTCCCAAATATCATTACTCTTTTCCATGGAGATATGTGGAGGAATAACATGTCTCTAAAATCAAATTCTTTGTCTTTTTTGATTATTTTCATCATAGTTTTCCTATCAACTTTGAGCAACATTGATGTGCTGCTGAATGCTCTTAACATTCTCAACCATTTCCTCAACAACTTTATGACCAAGTCGTTTTCATTCCCCAACATCATCCAAGCATGCAGGTGTTCTGCACCACTTCCCATAATGTGATTAATAGAGAGATGTTCTGATGCTTGAGTGGAAACTGTTGTTGTAATAGAACTCAATCAATGGAAGATGATGATCCCATTTTCCTTTGAACTCTATTGAGACTACTCTCATCCTCATGTGTCTGGATAGTCTTCTCAGACTGGCCATTAGTTTGATAGAGATAGGTCGTGATTAATTTTTGCTCAGAATTAAGAGCATATTGGAGACTCTTCCCTAACATAGAGGTGAATCATGGATCTTGATCAGATACAATTGATAGTGTTACACCATGCAACCTAACCACTTTCCTAATATATATCCATGCAAGTTAATCCAATGAAAAATCCTCTCAAATTGTAATGAAATGTTCCATCTCTGTAAAATGATCCACCACAACCTAGATATCATTGTTTCCCCTATATGTCTTTGGAAGCCCGATGAGAAATTCCATGGTGATGTTTTCTCATTTCCATTTAGGTATGGGTAATGGTTGCATCATCCCATTAGAATTTTTCCTTTAAACCTTCAATTTCTAACATACAAGACATCATGATTTATATTATGAGATCTACTTCTTTATATTGACCCACCAATAGTGTACCTAGAGAACATGATAAATCAATGTGCTTATAGTGTGTATTGAGAAGGTTGATCCATATGCATCCTCCATAAACTCCATCTTTAACTCAGGATTTTATGGTACATATATTCATGAAATTAATCTTTCCACACCTTATTCATTAACATTAAACTCATAGGATTTTCCTCTTCTAAAATTTCAATTTGCATCGGAATTCCCACATTAACTATTTGATAATCCTACAAACTCTCCAGAAGATATGATCAAGCATTAATTTTTGAAAGGAATGATGTAGCTCCTTCCTTTATGATTCCCATGTTCATCCACTTCATGTCCAATAAGATTATATCCTTCTCAATTATCATCAATGAATGAGTTGCAGGATCCTTTCTACATAGAGCATCTTCCACTATATTCGCTATTGTTGGATGGTAGTGAATTGAGTTGTTATATCCTTTGATCTTCTCTAACCAGCTTCATTGAAGCATATTCAACTCTTTTTATATGATTATATACTTGAGGTTTTTTTCATCTGTATATATTTCAAAAATATCTCCAAAGAGGTGATTTTGAATAAAATTCAAATCGAACATCACTATAGCCAACTCTAGATCATTGGTTGGATAGTTCTTCTCATGAACATTCCAATTCCTTAAAGAAAAGGTAATGAATTTTTCATGTTTTTATCAACACACTACCCATTCCCGTTTTTAAAGAATCACTAAATACCAAAAAATCTCTCCACTTATGGGTAGTTTGAGCATGGGTGTACTGATAATATTCCTTTTCAACTCTTGGATGCTCTATTAAAATTAATCCTTTCAAGAAAAAAAGACTCCCTTTATGTTATATTGGTTATAGGATTTGAAAATCATGATAAATTTCTCACAAATCAATGATAATACCCAGATAATCCAAGGAAACTGTGGATATATATCACAAATATCGGCCTTGGGCATCTTTTAATTTCTTGAGTCTTTGAAGGGTCTGTAGATATCCAATTTATTGTGATGATATGCCCTAAGAAAGTGGCTTCATTCAACTAGAGCTCACATTTGCTATAAATTGAATAATGATCTTCTTTTTCCAAGGTATTTAAAATAATAATTAAATGTACTGCATGATGGTTCCTACTTTTGGGGTATATTATAATATCATCAGTAAATACTATCCTGAAATTTTCAAGGTATTCTCCAAAGACTCTATTCACCATGTCCATGAAGTTTTATGGAGAATTAGTGAGTCTAAATGGAATCACTATGAAATCATAATGCCCACAAATTGTATGAAAATCTATTCTGGGGATATTATACTTCTTCACCCTTACTTGGTAATATCCTAAACATAGATTTACCTTGTAGAATTATTTTTCTCTACGTATCTGATCAAAGAAGTCTTCAATTCGTGGAAAATGATACTTTTTCTTTATTGTGATTTTGTTGAGATCACAATAATGAATGCAATGGTGCATTGACCCATTATTTTTCTTGACGAAGAGGACTAGTTCTCCCCATGGTGAAGCACTTTGGAATATAAACCCTTTATTTATATTATCATGTAGTTTTCTCTATTTATCCTTAAGTTCCACAACATCTATTCTATATGGTGTCTTAGATATTGGAAATTCTCAAGTTATAATATTATTATATAATTAATCACCTCTACTAGGAGGAAGATAAGGAAATTACTTAGGAAATATATCAATAAATTCCCTCACAATAGGAATGTCTTCAATGATGGTTCCTTCTTTATACTAAATCATTTGGACAAGATACGCATGCTCATATTGCAGTAAAATCCATGCTTCAGATGATGGTGCTAAAAAGATTCCACCTTGTCCTTGAATTTGTATAGAATTGAAGGGCGATTCCTAATATAGAGAGTGATTACCTTCTCACTATAATTTTTGTTGGATCTATATAGGGAAATCCAATTCATGCTAATAATTGCATCAAATTACACCATGGGAAATATCATTAGGTTCACCATGAAGTTCAATCCAAAAATTGTGATAGGGGAGGAGTTATATACATGGGATTATATAATTTCACATTTTTCCATTTTGACTAACATCTCTAATTCTAAACTTTGTGGTGTTGTTTGGATTGTGTTGGGAAAAGATCCCTCAAGGTATCATTGAAGAATTTTGAAGGTGATTGTGTTTGTTGACAAAGTTCACATATGTGTTTTGATTGTTGACAAAGCAAACCATGACGTACAAATTTGTTAACAAATGGGATTTCATGGTCGCATGTCGAGTTCAAGGGTTGTGGTTAATGATCCGTGTTTGATTGAAGAACTTCGACAATGGAATTGATGATCTGGAGGTGGTATAAAAAGAGCAGATACAAGGTGGTGTCGTTTTCCAGTGTTTGCCAAATTTTGGGCCTGAAAATAGACAAATGGAGAAAAGTTGTTTTGGAAAAGGGACTTATGTGCCGTTTTCTTGAAGGAGAGAAAACTTTTGCACCATATTTTTTTTCAAGATCAGAACATCAAAATATGGAAAAGGGATAAAGGGTGCCCATGTTTTAGGGTTGGCCATGCAAGTGACTTGTGCTGTAGAGACTTGCGCACCAAGACTTTCACACTGAGAGGAGACTTTCACGCCACTACACAGGGTGTCCAAATGCATATAAATAGAGTCATACCTCTCCTCATTTAGTGGAGAGTTCAACAATTAGATAAAATCAGAGTCTCGTTGCGTAGGTGTGGTGGTCGTGCAAGTGGTAGTGTGGTCGCGCAAGTAGAAGTTGCGCGCCAGTTGTTCGTTGCATGTCTAGTGTGGTTTGGGTGACAAAGGAAGGGAGTCTCCCAAGTTTTGAGTTGAAGAAGGAGGTTTCGTACAAGTATTTCGGTGACACTTTCCCACCAGGATTTGAAGAAGTGCAATAGTTGATGGTTGCGTTCCAATATTGGTTTGGGAAAAAAAGGGTGTGAGTCGCACAAGTTTGGAGTTGCAAATCCTTGTTTCGCGCAAGTGGTTGAGGTGGACTTGTGCGCCAGTTACAAATTGCGCACCAAAACTTGATCTCCGGATTATAGAAGGGCGCCAGGTATGGTTGAAGCACGATAGTGATTTAGGGATGTGTGAAAGCTGGAAGATGTCCCAATACCTTTGGTGTAAATTGAGATTCATCTACAGGTGAAATATGGACCTCAACAGAGCATCTACATACAACAGAGGATGTATTCATTAGTGATAATGAAGAGAGATATAGGACTATAAAAGGTGAGTGGATCCTTTCCAGAGTAGTGAGAAAAAGAAGAGGATGAAGGTGATCCTCTCCACCGGCAGTGAGCCAGAGAGAGAAACTGGGAGTGTCCCTTGGGAATGCAGTGAGTTAACCTAAAACATTGTAAAGGCTGTGAGCCTGGGCATAGGAGTGATCTAGCCTGATCCTTGTAAACAACAGTGTGCTTTAGTGGATTTGGTACTGCGGCACATTGTCGTTGTATGCTCCTTAGATGTAGCCAATTGAGGGTGAACCAAGTAAAAATCTCAGTGTCTGCCTGCTTACTTCCCTGCATTGCTTTTAAAGCATCATCATCAGATAAAGAAGAAAATAATTGGTCATAATAAACACCCAAGTGAAAAAATGTGACACTTGTAATAAAGAGTTCACGATCTAGTGGGGCAAGAAGAATTTTGAAAAATAATATCCATACCCTGATTCACCCCCCTCTCAGGGTATATAGGCCCCTATTGGTCTTAACAGATTGTTCTACTAAACTTCTATGATATAGAAGAATGCATAGAAATTAGAATAAAAAAGTACATTCTCTATTAGTTTATGAGTAACTAGTGTACCTATCACCACTTAATTTTTGAGATTCACTTCAAAAGTAGTGATTGAGAAATCTCACCTTTACTACCTTGGAAGTTGTTGGTTGCCTCTAAAAACCCATGGCTTAGTGCATTGGTTTCAGAAATTCTCTATTTCATTTTCGTATTAGAAATGAAAAATGTGATGGGGTCAATTGAATAATTCCTTACCTCCATTGTAGTAGCAGGTTTTTCTTTCTGGAAATCACTGGCTAGGTGCCCTTCCTTCCTGAACCTAATGATTTTTTATGTCCACTTTTGGCATTTTTAAGAGTTCTTATATCCACATCTTGGGAAAGTGGGATGTTGAAATTCAATTTCACCATTATATCTATCATTCAGTGTGACATAATTTTTCTCCACCATCTGATTCTTATCCCCATGACATCCATGAGACTCATTGATCTCCATTTAGAGATTAAGGGAACATCATACAATTTCCACATAACATTCAAAGTAATGGATTTCCATGGATTTCCGTAGGCCAGTTTTTATCCTCCTCAATAAGTACCCAACATTACCTTCGTGGGTAACGAAAAAGATATAGTCATATCATGTAATCCTCTTAATGTTTTCCTCATACTCTCTGATGGATTCTTGAACTTTTATTTCTTTAGGGAAAGGAAATCCCTTTCCATATTAAGTTGTAGAGTGTGAGGAAATAATTTATCAGAAAACATTTTACCTAAATTCGTCTATCCCATCGCCTCGATCTCTCCCATAGGCTTTTTATTTTTTATTAATGTCCACCATTGTTCAGCATGACCCTTCATATGACAAGTATCTAGAGAAACCTTCTCTTATTTGAAGCATTGAATGCTGAAGAAGTTATTGTCAATGGAGTTGATTCATTGTTCAGAGATTTAGGGATCATATGCTCTATGGAAAGGGGGAGGCCATTGTCTCCTGAAACTATCGATTATGACTTGTTCTTTCTTGGGGGGTGGGTGTTCCACTATATCTGGGATTCTATTAAAAACATGACATAACTTAGAGAGTATCATGAAAAAGTTTGTTATTCTCACTCCCCTCAGATTGGGCTTCTCATTAGGGTAGTCATTACATTGATCTTCACATCGGTTGTTAGTCATATTCCTCCTATTACATTCCCCCATCTATAATAAAAGAAAAATAAGGGTTACTTATTTTAAAATATTATACACATAATGGGGAATCCAACAACATTAAAGGTATAACATATAAATTACATTTAATCATTTAACTTATGAATTTCTAGGCTTTATTCTATGTTATCCATGATTTGTTTCCTAATTAATATTCTTATGAAATTTTGTTACTCCCTTAATAATAGTTACTACTTAGATCATGAATTTACCAAATCTTATCCTATAGGAGTGTCAAACCAAGAGTGCATCATGGCTCGTTATAGTGAACCAGTTCACTTTCAAGTCTAACTCAAAGTAGTGTTTTCAGGTTTTACCCCAAGATACATTTATGCCAGAGACACATCCACTTGTTTGTATCTAGATATGGATGCATTTTCTTGATAAAGTACATACTCTATACTCATGAAAATTTATGTATTTTTTTCTTATACTTAGTCTTATCCCTAATGCTTTCACTGGATTTTTCTAATCCTAATCCTCAAAATAAATAAACCTCCCTCTGATAACAACTTTAATAACCATGATCTTTTTATTACAATCATACAAGATTTAAAGACATAAAATTAGACTTAATACAACTAGAAATATCGAGAAGTCTAGTGTCTTGGGAAATTAGGAACATTACATAACAACTTATAAATTTAAATACAACATAATTATTGAAAACTTCTTTTACATGACCACAACATTCCATCATACTTAACATTGCATGGGATAACCTGAGAACATACATAAGAAAGGGGTGATCAATAAAGCCGAATAAGGGAATAAAAATGGAATAACATGAAGAAGAAAATACATTTCATATAATAGGCATATCAATGGAGCATAAAAGAAACATTAACATAATTTCTTGATATATCATGATAATCATAACAAGGAAATGTGGCAACAACTTAAAACATTGAATCATAGGTCAAGGGTGAACTACCAAGACATCATATTGGAAAAGGTACCATAAATGAATCAGGTAAAACCCTATCCCAATATGTCGTATCATGATGATAAAAATTACCTAATTCATTGGAGTGACATATAATTATAGGTTCACCCATCACTTTCATTTAATACTCATGCTTAAGTGTGCCACATAGATCATAAAGCCTAGATTCATTCATCGTCGTAATTTAGTCCATGATAAAGGGGTTTTAATAAATAAATGTATTTTCTTAATAAAAATTTATATGTGTATAAAAGTGAACACCCTTGATATTAGAATGGTTTTGGAATTCACTACACGATGATTTTGGCATGGAAAATCCCGATGCTATTTCGACATCATAATGACGTGGTATACATATTTATAAAAGGGTTGATGAGAGGTAAAGAGGTATATCATCAAATAAACATGAAATTTATAGTAATACTGTCATTTAAATACATGTCTCATTATATGGAATTTGTTAATAGAGTGCCTAACATAATTAAGAAAACATGAAGAATGAGGAGAAATTGAACAAATCTTATAAAATATCATCATGGTAACTTGTTTTTGTGGGAGGGATTAATGAGAGAGAAAAGGGTATCTCATAATTAAAATATAATAAGGGAAGTATGGGGGAGGTTTAAAAACATTCGTCATCATTTTTGTGGAAAATAAATGGTTGTAACAATATAAGGAAACATGGATAAAAAGGGAAAGGAAAAACCCCTTACATGAGTGTGAGACATCAAAATTTCGAAGAGGAGATTCTTGGGAGCTTTGGGTGACTCGGGAGGATTCTATAGAAGGTATGTTAGAGTTGTAATGGGATAAAAGGTTTTTCAGTGAATATAAGTGGGATCTTGCAAGGGATAATATAGGAAATGATATGGGAATTATTTAATATTTCACAAACATAGGTTTTGTAATCTATATAATTTAATATTCAAAACTAGAAACCATACCATGGTTTTCCATGGTATTTTACATAGAGGAGTGTAAAAAAGTCTTTTATAAGGCCATGGTCTCAAGATATTAAAATATTATCCTTCCTTAGGTGGAGGTGAGTAACGTTATTAAACAAGTGAACTTAAAATCATAAAATATATTCTAAAGTTTTGAGGATTCACTAAGGATTTTTAAAATAATTCAATAAAATATAAGTTCATTTAATTTTATAGATAAATATTTTATTTCTCTAAATATTCCTTTTATAGTGTTTATTACATCACTAGTATGCCATTATGATGTCAAAAAACACAATATATATTTATATGGTAATTAGTTTTTACCCAAAAATTCAACTGTTTCTAAAAATTATAAAAAAATTACCATCATATAATTTTGATGTGATGATTCCTAAAAGAATATTATTTTTTTCCAAATAATTTTATAAAATATTAAATTTTCACTTTTAACATAAAAACCGACATTTCATGAAAATTAATGGATTTTTAAAATAATATTTTTCGAACCATAATAAAAATTACATATACCCTCATAAAAATTATTTGATTATTTATATTTAATAAAAGTAATTTAATAACAATATTTTATTAATATAATATTTTTTATTTCATAAAAATATATTTTATAATTCAATTTTAATATTAAAAAAATACTACTTGTGCTTTTGAAGCACTAAAAAAATGAAAATATATTCATTATTATAAAAAATAATTTACATAATAGTAATGTTATTATCTTGATATACATACCTTTATTACACCAGAATACTACCTAATAGCTAGGTTTGTGATGGTGGGGCTTTTATGGGGCCATTTGATGAACATGGTTTGGGATGTGATATCAATGAGCTTGAACTTCACCTATAAACAGTTTACCTCATGCTTAAGTTGCTGGATCATGACTTGGGATTGGTCTTGGGAAATGATCATAAATTAAATCTCCCTCAAAAACTTTGATAAATGGGCTCCATAGGGAATGATCCTACTGGTTGAGGATATCACCTCCTTTTTTTGGGTCGAAAGGATTTTTAAACCCCAATATTTATACTGGTCAAGTGATCACTATTCAACGACTATATTATCAAAATTAACGATACATAATTGTAATTTAAATCAAATTGGATAAAATAAATTAACCAGAGTGCATGTTTTTTCTATATCCATTTTACAAAATAATATATTTAATTAAATCAAAAGCGAAATTTCAATTATAATAGTTCATGTAGTTATTGTGAATCTATTATAGACATTTTTGGGAGGTCGAGGTGCAAGAATGTATTTGAAGTTCCATTATACACATAAGATTCTTATGAATCATTTTTAACCTTTCACACAACCCTTGGATTGTGCATGTGAGTGCCTCAAGATTATCAAGAATCTACTATTGAATTAAAGGGTTCCATCAGTTTTCTTGAACATGAGATTTTGTGGCTTGAAGTAGAATTTGGCACCAACAGCATGGTAGAGGAAATTTTTTCATTACTTTTATTTTGTCGGGTTCGAAAAAATAAAGTTAAATCTCATTGAATCATCTATATTCTTGATTAAGATGACTAATGCACTCCATTATAAAGCAGATGGGTATATAACTACCTTTTATATATTCTCTTATACCAACTTCTTGACTTCCTCTAATTGGATGGTATCAATTCTATATGGATTATTGGATATGGGTAGGGAGATATGTATAATTTAAATTAGGAAATCATACTATTAATTAGGATGATGTACTTGAATCCCATACAGAAATACATTTATATAGTCCCTAACAATGGGAATGTCTGCAAGAATGTTTATCTCCATTATCTCTATCATTTGAGATAGATATTCATTCTCGTAAGGTAATAATATACATGATTGATAAAAATTTTCCAATGTATATTCTTCAAAAAAAATACTCTCAACAGAATAATAGGATGATTCAGGATATAGAGTGTGATTTTCCTCTCCTTGTAGTTGATGTTGACATTATATAACTTTAGTCAATTCATTACCAGTATAACTTCAGATTCCACTAAATTAAGTATGAAAATATTTCCTAGGAGGTTGAGTCCAGAAGAATTAAATTTTGAGATTTTATATAACTGGGATGAAATAATTTTCCCATTTTTATTTTCATAAATAATTGAATCTTCTTATTTTTTTTGTGTGTCTAAATAGGTATGTAAGACATTTAAAAAATTGAAAAATGCGTAGAATCCAAATAATGCAATACATTTACAATTATTTAATGAATAACTAGTGTACCCCTAGACATTTCACTATCATGGTCTAGATAAGGAGTAATCATCATATAAACCTATCCTTATTCTCTTGGACATGGAGGTTATTATAATGGATTATCTCTGAAACCATTGGTTTAAGGGATTATCATGCATATATTGAGAGTTCCTTGATATTGGAATACATGACTATAGGCTAAGGGTTAATCAATACCATATTTTCTTTTATTTCATTAGTGTAATTATTCATCTCCCTTTTATATTGATTATCCTGAATCCCATCTTTTTCACATATGAACCATCTATAAGTTCCTTTAATATAGATTTTAGGATACTTATTCCCACACTTTTTTACATATGGGTAGTTGGGTTTTATTTCCTAAATGGGATTAATCCATTTCAACACTAGAATTAAAATCCATTTTTTTATTTTTATCTACATCCCCTCAAGTTCACTAAAAATAAAGAATCTATGTCTCAACCTTAATGTCGCAACATAAAATATATTTATAGCTTTTAATTTCATGAATCACAAAATATTTTTATTGACTCTAATTTGATCAAAAAATACGTGTTCTAATTTCATATTGACATTAATGAAAGAGATCAAGGAATATTATACAAGAAGTATGAGTATTGTCTCATAACATCCAATAGCATCATTTTCCTTTTTATTAAGTATAACAAACTCCATCTATATTTTTACATGATTTGTTTGTGGAAATATTTAATGAAAAAGAATTTATTGAATCCTTACAATTTCATGTATTTGAAATTCTTCTATGGGATTCATGTTCTTGAATAGTGTTGACCATTGATCATCTTCACCCACTGGGTAACAAATGACCAACATGACCTTATCTTTTTTAGATAATTTATGGATAGAGAATATCTTCTGAATGGTGTTAATCCATTGTTTTGTGATGATGGGATCATAAGATCAACTAAATGGTGAGTCCTTTCTCACATAAGGTATGAAACCAAAACATTCTGTTTCATAGAATAATGAGGTAATTCCATAGGTTACATGTAATTATTCATAAACCGAGTTATCTAAGATTTTAAATCAATGATGTTATTGGATATTTCTCCCATAAAGTTAGGCATCTCATTAATTCAATCACTACATTTCCCATAACATTTTATGTTAGTAACATTTATCCTCTTTCCCACTGTTAAATATTGTAATGGAAAACAATAGATGAAAATACATAATGTAATAAAAATATACGAATGGAGATTATGAACATATAACTAAAAACATATTAATTAAATGTATATCATAACTTCTGAGTCTATTGTTTTAAATATAGGTTATCCATCAGAAATTTCCTATAAGGGTTTCAAACCTAACAATATACTTATATGGATCAAAATTTTTAACAAAAATATTGTGAATTTATCGAAGTAGATCCCCTAAGAGTGTTAATATAGGTGTTGTACTAGATATTTTTTTCACTCACTTAGTATTGGTTGAGTATATACCCAATGATCCATTTCAAGGTTTTTACCCCAAGGTAAATCTATTCAAGAGCCACATATAATTTTTGAATCTTGATAGAGATTTAATTTTGTAGAAACCATTCACTCTGTACTTTACCAAAAAATTAATGATATTTTCCTATACATATACATATCCATTTGGTTTTCACTAATTTATTCTTGGACTAAACCCTAAAAATAAAATTAGATTTTTCTTATACCAACTATAGCAACTCAATAATTTTACTCATGTTATTAGAATATTTTTAATATAAATATACAATAAAAAACAAAGGATATGGAAGGCTAGTATTTTTCAGATGCTATGTTTATAAACCATCATTTACAGTATAAAATAAAACAAATTTATTTCAATATACATTTTGAGATCCAAAATCATTTTTAGCCTCTAATATTTCATAGGATAACCTTGGTAATGCATAACGAAAAAGGGTAAGGTATAAATTCATGCAAGTGAAGAAGAATTATAAAGAAACAAAAATGATTAAAATAACATATCACTATACTATAAAAGGATTGATAGACATATGATCAAATGTGGGAATGACATAAATTTGGTCGAATTAGAAGATAATGGTGTCATTGGAATGTGGAAGCATCATAAAAGTTTATATCATCAGAAGAAGTTGGGTATCATTACAAAGAACTCCTACCATAGTCTACAGAGCCCCAAAATCGATTTTGTTTTCTCCCAAATCCAACAGATATCATCTCGAGAGATATAAAAATTATCTAATGCATCAAAACCCTATTCATGGACACCCATTATAACATGTACATGAATATGTGTTCTGCATAAAAGAATAATATTTATTGAATAAGTATATGAAATACCCATTGGAAGGTAATGGGTTATATAATCTTTCGTAAAGGAATAATAATTAGATATTTCATATTGTTTCAATAGAGAAGAATGAATTAAAAATTTGGGATGATAATATCTGAATAAAAAAACATAGGTCTTAATAATTAGTTCATTTAAAAAAATCAAAATAAAGTGTAGTGGATTTTGTAGGAATGAACCCTTTAAATTTGTTTTAGGGAATAAAAAAAATTAAATTTGGAAAGAATATTTAATTTTCATTTAATCATGATGCAAAAAAATATTTTGAACCCTATAATAGTTCTTATAAAATTATATAATTAATTAGTAAATTACTTTTAAATAGTTTTACACTAATGGGTTTATGTATTTAAAAGTTACCCTTATTTATATTTGATTTTAATGAATGTGTTTAGAAATAAATTTAATCCACATTTAACCCCCACAATGAATGGTAAGATAAGATTGGTATAAGTTTTAGAGGCATATTTACTGAAATTATAATCATCAAATAATTATAAATAGAGATACAACATAAGGAAAAGAGAAAATAAATCATAACCCAAAGAAAATAGGGTGGATTGGAGTGTTTCCTAACAATAGGTCTAGATTCATTATGTACATTCACTTAACATCCTGAATGATCTCACCATAATTAATAAAAAATTTATTTAGAGAATAATTTATGTATGATCCCATCTTTTCTTTTTATTCCTATCATTATGTTTTGGTTAGAAATTTAATGTATGGTTATCTCTAGTTAAACCCCAGTTTCCAGTTATAAACAAGAAAGTTTGTTTTTGGGTAAGTAATATTGATGTGAAAGGGTAATTTGGATAAAAAAAATATTCAAAATGTAAATCATAGATTTATTACATTAATTTCTATGGTGATTTGACCACATATAACCATTTAACACCGTACATGTTTTCAGGTAGGTTGTAAAACCAAAATTTACATCATAAAACAAATTTATCTGATAAAAGATTTCTTATTCCGTTTTTAATTCTAGGGGATGATATTTTAAAATTATATTTATATTTGGGGAATTACAACATAAACACGACATTTACATCAAAAAATGCTTTAACAATTTTAAAATCCTACTTAACCTAAGGTTTTCACTGTGTTCTCCTCTCTCTTAATTTACAAACATACCAACAGTGACATATAAGACATCCTCACCAATCTAGAATCTCATTTCATTATATCTTCATGTTTAAAATAATTCCATTGAATTTAATTCGTGCCTTCATTTAAGGGAATTAATTAGGATCCTAATTTTTTTATGTTGATAATTCTTAGTATCTACTATTATTTTGAGATGGCTGGTATAGAACATATCCCTTATGCCTAAATTGAAATCTCATGGTATTTAAAATAAGTTCAATCTTACCAAGATTCCATGTTCCTGACATGAAAAAACGAATAAATCACTTGTTTAATGATAATATATTACTTATAATTTTCATGGATCACTCTGGTTCAATCAGAATTGTGACTGGGTGATCAACCAACCGCAAAGTGATCCTACACTTGAAATCATTATGAACCAATAATTTTTATAATGCAGTTTCTGGAATAACACATTGAATGTTTTATGGATTAATACTATGAATTTTCATAATTAATATTTTTTATTTAATTTCATGAGGTTGAATCACATGAATGGAAATTGTGAAATCTTTTAGTGTGAATAGAATCCTTACCTTATGAAATATAACCTGTGAGAAAAATTGTTATTTAAAAAAATGATTATTGTGTATTATATTGATATATTTATTATGCTTGACACTTGTCCTTGTGAATTTATTTCTTTTATTCTTTCCTATCTGGAACTTTTTTGATTTATGTTTAAAGGTGGGATGATTTATGGAATGTTGAGTTTTGTCTATTTTTTTATTTTTTATTTTTTTGGGTACTTAAAGTAATTTAATGTTATACTTGAGGGTAATGTGCTTGGTTGCAACCACCAATTGAGGGTGTGATGAGTTGTATGATATATTATATGTGGATAGAAGGCAGGGGGAATAGTTTTCTAGAAGATATTATACACAACCATTTGATTATTAAAGTAGATACTCCGGTTAGCAAAGACGACGTGAACATTTGATCTAATTCATTATGTGTGAATCATCCTAAATATGAGATTCTTGAACTAACATGGGTGATAAATCCTAATCCAGATGGGTCCACCATTGATAGAGATATCCAATATAGTTCCAAGGAAGGATTGGATGGCCTTAGGAATTATGCCAGATCTTATGTTTCAGTAGATTTATTTTATTTTATTATATTATATTTTCATAAATTAATATGATTTATTTTTTTATTACGATTACCAAATAATAAGACTAGTTTTTTTAGTCTTCATTGGTGGTGGCCTATTGAGTTTTATTAACAAAATATTTGGGATTACATTTTTCACCTATGTAGATTTCATGGATTCATGTTAGGATAATGGAATGATATCATGTATTTGACTATTTCTTTCTAGATGGGTTAAAGAATAGAAATGGGATTGAAATGGGGTTCAGGACCAAGTATTTGGAGTATGTTTTCTTCTAATCTTTAAATAATTTTTTTGACATTTATAATTCCATTTATCTTCTTTAAGCATTCAAATATATTATTCCTCTATTGTTTAATTTTTTATTTATCCATTTTTCAATTATAGTTGTTGTTTGATTGTTTATACTATTTTCTACCATGGTAATCTAACCTATTTTTATTCTTCTAGAAATATTTAGACATTTTACCATAGGGTATAGTCACCCAACTATATTCTTTATACTCTCACAGATAGTGAGCATCATCTTCTATGTAGGGAATTATGCCTATGGTCATGAAAAACACTCATCTTAGTAATGTTATGGAGCACCGAGTCAGGTATATTAAAAATCACCTAATATTTTTTATTTTAAGATTGTTAAAATTAATTAAATAGAGATATCATGTCTATAAACTCTTTCCCTAGGTCATTTGTGTCATGTGTCAATATTCTTATTATTTTTATGTATTTATGAGAGTTTGTATGGTTTCTTTCATAAATCATGATATGTGTTGTCACGATTTTTTAATTTTAAAAGTTTATTAAGGGTTTTTTTATCCAAAAGAATATATAAATGAGAATGACATAGAGTGTATTTTTTAATTATTAAATAATTTCTTCATTTAGGTTGGTTTTCTAAAAATGTTGAACATACATGGTTTTATTTAATTTGGAGTGTTTTTAACAAATAAAATTAATAAGAATAATAAAATTATCTTATTAATAAAAAATTTAAACATAATAATTTACTTTAAACATTTCATTAATGTAGATGTAGAAAATGAAAAGCTTTGTTTATGGGGGGCGATGAATCGGTCATAATATGTATAATTGTTTTACTTTAGAATTGATTGGTATAAGGGTATAAATGTATACTACACTATAATAAGAAAATATATCTATATTTAGGATTACATTGATACAATGTTAAGGTTTATAAAATTTATATGGTTGAGTTAGATGATAAAAATAATCTAAGGGGTTCAGTTGAGTGTTTTACCTCTTCCTAAGAGAGTCTCCTCTTAGCAACCCATTAAGGATCTTAATGATGGTCTTTTCGTAAGACTATAACTATATGGATGATGGGAGGAGTTTTGGGGTGAGAAATGGGATGTTAAAACACACGGCCGATTGTCGCCTATCGACCGGTCAAATTTCCGGTGCTCTGCTAATGTGTATAGCAGCACTCGGGTCGAATCCTCGGCGATGTTACTTTGTAGTAGTCATTTGTTTTTAGTTGATTGTATTTTGATTAGGGGGGTTTGTTTCAAATCTTAATTGAAATGATTTATTGACTATAATTGATTTAACAAATTGATAAATATTGGGGTGAGTTCATTATTAGGGAGTTAGGCTTGTGATATCCTTGAGCTTTTCTTTATATTGCATTTAAATTAACACCCACTTCACAATTTGACGTCGATTAGAATTCCTAAGTGTTAAAGCTTTAATCCAAGCCTTAACATAAATAGGATTCTAAAATCAATCATTACTTGTTTATGGTAGTGTATTTATGGTTCCAATAATACATGGAAACCACATGCTAAACAAAATATGTCATTAATCCACGACATATTAAGTCCAACATACACAATGTTAAATTAACGAATACTCATCGAGCAAATACTCTCAATCACTTAACATCCCTAAATTTTGACTCACCCCAATGAGATATTTACTAAGACATTTGGGTGTTTAATATTCTGTTTATAATACTTATGATGATAAATTAAGAATAGAAGAAAAAGAAAGGGATTAGAAAAGAGTGGTACGTTGAACACACACACACGAACAATGATGATAATTAAAAACAGATTTTCGATTGAATGAGGAAGCAAAAGAAGGGAAGGGGATTCAACTTAATTTAAACTATTTTAATAACATTAATATTAAAATACAGAAGGTGGAAGATAATAAGAGATATTGAAGAAGAAACTTGCATTAAAACAGAATTACAAAAGAAAGGACTTACAAAATTACAAAAATGAAGAACACAAAAGTAAGTGAAAACAAAGAGAGGAGGAAAGGTCTCTCAAGTAAAAACATGAGTATGGAAGGTCCTCCCAAGCCTTTGGAAAAGCTTAGGTCGTGCCAATATGATCTCCTCTCTTCTGAAATGTCAACCCCTCTCAAGGAGAGAAGGGGAGAGTATTTATAGCCCAAGGAGTGGACTGTTTGCATTCCCAATCTTTCCCTCCACTGGTATCGCCAATTTGGCTATTCAAACAGCCGAATCATCAAATATTTCCATCTTAAAAGTTGTATACAATACTGTTGGCCGACTAATCTCAAAATTTGGAGTCATTTGGACTTACGGATCAAGAGTTATGGCCGGTTGATTAAACAAAGTTAAACTGTCCATTTCAATCCAGTCATTTTGATGTCCATAATGTGAAAGGGTTTGTGAATATGAATATTCCTTCAAATCCAAATGGTTTCTTCAATACCGTCGTCTGCCTATATCTCCTCTTTCACACTGAAATATCTCAGCTCGATTTGATGCTTATATCATTAGATATGTCATGCATACTATACTGGTTTTAATTCTCGGCCAGAATGGTGGGCTGGACTTCAATGCTTTATTTGGGCCCCTTGTACTTATATTTGGGCCTTGAAATTTTTATCCAAGATGAAATTTAGTGTCCCCCAAATTATGATGGAGAGTTATTGTTTTCGGACTTCTGTATTGAGCCCAGTAAATCAATCTTCATGGCTGGTCCACTTTGTTCACAGATTCATTGGTCTTGTTTGTGAGGACCATATGGCCCTTCAAATGGCAGAATTGGCTCATGGTACCTTCTAATGAAATGTTTTATATTGAAAGGAGAATCCTACAAAACAAGAACCACATAATTTGGATCAGTATAGAGACAGGTATTCTAAAAACATTAAACTAACTCCATTGGACTACTTCTATAAATGCTCAAAAATTATACTTAATATTAAAACATTAATATTTCACACAAATTATGCACATTTAATATAAAATAAATAAAGGGAGTATATAATAATTCATGAGAATATTAATAAAATAAACTCACCCACACTTAGTTTTGTGAATGTCATCATGTGCAACAAATATAAAAACATGACAAAATCATTTTCACTCACCAACAAATATTAAAATTTTGTTTTCTCCAATCAGGGGAGGTTTATACTATTTCACTCATCCATTTTGAAATCCACCACAAGATGTTACAGAAACAATGTTCCAAAACTAATTCATTTTTCCATGCTCAAATTTAGAAATGGAAAATGTGGACACTCAAAACTCTCACCTCTCAAGATGATAAAATTTATTTGTGGAGGTTCACTCTTTCACCAACCAAAAGTGAAAATCTTGGAGTTTGAAAAGAGCTCTCAGCTTACAATCCCTATCCAAAGTGCACAAGAATCAAGAGATCTTTTTATGGGGTTTTTCTGTGGAAATGGGACGGTAGGAATATAATGTCCAAGAGAGAGAATAAGAGGGTTAAAATACCAACATAGAAAAACAATGCACATTTTTTTGAAATAAAACATAGAAGGAAATGAAAACACATATTTACAAGGGAATGATTGTGTGAAGAAATACACAATAGAGGAAGATAATATAAAGGGGATGAGAAGATAAAATATTTACAAATCACCAAACTTCTCCCAATGATATAAGAATATAATGCAAGTGTACTTTTTTTTCTTTTTTTTCTTTGCTTTTTCGAAAGTTGACCTTGAGACAGATCTCACACTCATATCCCAACCCATGATGGATCTCCTCACGACACTAAGTATAATAGTTATAACAAGATCAAAGGGTGAGGAAGAGTGATTTTTGACTTATCCAAGACACAACCGATTCGTTTTATTTTATTTTTTTTTTGATTTTTTTTTTGATTTTGAATTTTTTTTGAATTTTTTTTGAAAACATTTCAATATCATTTGTACAATACATTCACTAAATTAAAACCTCCCCCAACACTAAAATGGATGCTTGCCCTCAAGCATATGATAACACACCAGAAAGTAAGGAAATGATACCCAAAAATGAAATCCAATCCCCCCCACACTTAAATTTCAGAAACATATGCAATGAAAATCTATGTTGATATTGGGTGGGATAAGGTATTGGGCTTGTAATGTGGCTATCAAAGAAAATGTTTTCATAGGCTTGAAGGGGCTTTCAAAAGGATGATTAATGTAAGGGTAATGAGCGGCTATTTGGCTATTGTGATTCTCATGTGGTTTAGAAAATGCCTCTATCATATTAATACACACTATGGTAGGAAATTCAGCTCGAAGGTCCACAAACTCAAGACTCACAAATGGGGGTGAAAACACACATTTTGAAAAGATGGCCATAGGTGGCCTTGGCATGAAAGAAAATGTTTGTTCTCACGGTTGGAGAAAAATAATTTTCCAAATAAAAAATTGAGCATTCAAAATGTGTTGGTTTTGATACAAAATTATTTATCCAAAGTCATGATGAAAATACAAAAATTTTGAGATCAAAACATGTCTGTTAACTCCCCAAAATGGTTGGACAAAATTTCAAAACTCGATGGTGAGTAAGAATGACTTATAATTTTTTTTGTATTTTTTTAAGTGATTTTTAATGGTTTTTTTTGTTTTTATGGTTTTTATAAAATACACACCCACACAAGAAAGATAAAAAGAAAAGGTTTGATGAATATAGTGGTAAAAAAAATGAAAGAGAGAGGAAGAAGAAGAAATAGGTTGAGAGAGGAAGAGATAGAGAGAGAGTTAAAGGGAAAGTGGTGCCCCCTGGTTTAGATTTGGTGGATCGAATTCTCCATCGAGTGGTAGGTCGGCTAGAGAATTTGGGGATCCAGTGGAAGTAGAGGTTGATCCATGCTTGTGGGATGTTACCTGAAAAAGAAAAATCATTATTCATATAATGAAAAAGTAAAAAGAAATTGAAATTTCACAAAAGTAAAAGAAAAAATGGGTTGACTCCCATGAAGCGCTGCATTTTTTTGTATACAGTTGGACAATTGCAGTGGACTACCCATAGTCTGATGGTGGCCATCGTATTTTCTCAACTCCAGTGTGCTTCCAAAGAACTTTTTCTTTGGGAGACTTGATGATTCATTGGATAATTTCTTCCCATCCTTGTTGGCGTGCTTGAAATTCAATGGGTTTGGAAAGAGAATATTTCTATCCTCACTTTGGTCTTCAACCTGAGGAATGATTTTATCCACAAAGTGATGGTTTTCTATTATTGAAAATTCAGGAAGATGGCTCAATTTTGAAGGTTCATTTATGTAAGGATCAGATAACACAAAAGTAGAGAATGAGATCCCAATTGTTTTTGAGTCATTTATTTCATCACTTACCGATGTAGAGTAATGAGGATCAGTGGAGTCATAAGACTGAATAAAATTTTCAATATCCTTTATTTCAATGTTGTTCACCAAAGAATGGTCAATTTCAACCTCACCAGTGATCACTTTATTAATTAGGGTACATATATCACAAACATCACTACCATCGGGACAATATAATCACATTGGTTCAAGGTTCACTTCACATATAACAGAATTTTCAGAATCATGGATAGGAAAGGATGAATGTGGGATAATTTGATCTGAATCAAAAAATGAGCATTATAGTTCATTTTCCTCATTACCATCCATGTTGGAGCATTGGAGGTCATAGATGAGATGAGATTCCAAAGAGTTTTCAAGATCCTTTAGATCAATGGAGTTTGCATTTGTAATGTCAACATCAATTTCACCATTAATCACTTGGGTAATGAGGATGAAATATTCACAAAATCCTCTATTAATAGAACAGGAAGAACATGATGGATTAGGATTCAACACACTCCCAGAGGGAGTTTCAGAAACATGGATAGAGAATACAGATTGATTCTCTAATGGATATCGCATGGATTGAAAAATATTGAACTTGACCATTTGGTCTCCAAATTCCATGGATAAGATTCCAGAATGGACATAAATTTTGGTTTTAGATGTCATAAGGAATGTTCTTCCTAGAATTAGAGGAGATTTTCAAGAAGTTTTCTCACCTTCCATGTCAAGGTCATAGAAATCAGCAGGGAAGATAATATCATTGACTCGGACAAGGACATCCTCAATTATTCCCTCAGGACTGGTTGTGCATCGATTGGCTAACTGAATGACAACACTCGTTGGGTGCAAGGGACCTAGACCAAGGTTAGAGAATATGGATTTGAGCATGACATTAATTGAGGCTCCTAGGTCTATGAGTGCATCATCAAAGTTGGAACTTCCAATTTGGCATGGGACTGTAAAGGTACCTGGATATTTGCACTTAATGGGTATGGAAGTTTGGGTGGAAACATTTTCAAAGGTCATAAGTTGCCTTTATGGGTACACAAATCCTTGAGAAACTTTGCATACTTAGGAATTTGTTTTATGGCATCTAAGAGGGGAATGTTGACTTCAACACGTCTAAACATGTCGAGCATTTCAGGATCAGGTTCAAAGGACTTCCTTGGTTTTGAAATGGCTTGAGGAAAAGGAATTGGATTCCTAAGTGGAATGGAAGGAGGTGAGGGAATGGTTTCAGGTTCCTTTTCAAGTTTATTTTTCTTTTCATTTTCTAGGTCAACATTTAAAGGAGGGTTTGAGGATTTATCTTGAGGCATAGCAAGTTGCTTTCCTGATCTAAGTGCAATTGCACTTACATTACCCTTGGGGTTGGGTAATGGTTGAGCTGGGAGTTGGGAAGAATTTGATTGTTGTTGCTGGCTGAGGTGAGATGCACGTTGACCTATTTGAGTTTCAATGTTTTTAAGGATAGAACGGGTGAAGGAGGCAAGATATTCCACTGCACTTTCCCATGGTTGATGGAAGTTACCACCACCTTGACTATATTGAAATTGGGTTGGATTTTGAGGAGGGAATTGAGGGGGGTGAGAGATGGTATTACCATACCTAAGGCCTTGGTTATAGGAAGAAGAGAAGGGCTCAGAGTGAGGTTGGTTGAAGTTCTAACAAACTGACCTGATAGTTAAGGATTGGTATTCCGCTGAGCATATGCTACATTGAGCTCCATTTATCCGGATGAATCTGATTGATCCTCTTGAAGTTGTGGACATGTGTCTATTGGATGAGCTGGGGAGCTACAGATTCCACAATTCTTGATAGATCCAGGGAACAGTGACTGTGGATAATATGAGGTTGGGGCTTTGGTAGCCACTGCTAGTTGACGCACAAGACCTGTAAGTTCACCCATCCACTCAGTCATCTTGTTAGGCTCTATGGATTGATTATCTTGGGATTTTTTGACTTGAGCATGTGCTCGAGTATGGAATTGTTGTGTGTTTGCAGCCATGTTACTTATGAGATCTCTTGCAGCTGCGGGAGTTTTATCAACAAGAGCACCACCACTTGAGGCATCAATGAGAGTTCTCTCCATATCCAATAACCCCTCTTAGAAGTATTTGATCAAGAGTTGGTCAGGGATTCGATGATGTGGGCAGGTTGCAATAATATTTTTGAACCTCTCCCAGTACTCATGGAGTGATTCATTTGGGAATTTACAGATACCACTTATTTCCTTTCGGATGGAAGCGGTACGAGAAGCAGGAAATAATTTTTCTAGAAAGAGACACTTCATGTCATTCCATGTAGTTATGGAACCAGGAGAGAGGTAGTAGAGCCATGACTTGGCAGAGTCAGCTAGGGAGAAAGGGAATGCTCAAAGTTTGATTTGTTCTTCAAAAACCCCTAGAGGCTTCATGGTAGAGGACACCACCTGGAACTCTTTGAGATGTAGATGCGGATCCTCACCGGCTAGCCCATGAAAATGAGGGAGAAGATGAATCAAACCCGATTTGAGTTCGCAGTCAGCTTCTATGTTTGGATATTGAATACCAAGGGGTTGGTAATTCATATCAGGGGAAGCGAGTTCTTTTAGGTTTTGTTCCCTAGGATTGGCCATTTCAAATTCAACTGGTTGGATGAGGACAAGTTCTTGAATTATTTGAGTATCTCTTATGTTCCTCCTATGTTGGCGAAGTGTTCACTCAATTTCAGGGTCAAACAAGTCTGAGGGATTGTTTGGAAGGATACGGGGCATTCAAAGAGATTTTTGAAGAAAGAGGAAGATGGGGTTTTCATTTTATTTTTTCAGTTTATGATTTTTATGAGAAGACTGGTTTTTCTTTGTGATTTTTTTTTAATTTTTTATAAATATTTTGGTTTGTTTTTTGGTTTTTTTGACAATAACCAGATACTAATGACAACTTAAAGCACCATCCCCAGCAACGACGCCATTTAAAACGCATGGCCAATTGTCGCCTATTGACCGGTCAAAGTTCTGGTGCTCTGCTAATGTGTATAGCAGCACTCGGGTCGAATCCTCGGCGATGATACTTTGTAGTAGTCGTTTGTTTTTTGTTGATTGTATTTTGATTAGGGGGGTTTGTTGTAGAGCTTAATTGAAATTATTGATTGACTATAATTGATTTAAAAAATTGATAAATATTGGGGTGAGTTCATTATTAGGGAGTTAAGCTTGTGATATCCTCGAGCTTTACTTTATATTGCATTCAAATTAACACCCACTTCACAAGTTGACGTCGATTAGAATTCCTAAGTGTTAAAGCATAAATCCAAGACTTAACTTAACTAGGATTCTAAAATAAATCTTTACTTGTTTATGGTAGTGTATTTATGGTTCCAATAATCCATGGAAATCACATGTTAAACAAAATATGTCATTAATCCATGACATATTAAGTCCAACATACGCAATGTTAAATTAACGAATACTCATCGAGAAAATACTCTCAATCACATAACATCCCTAAATTTTGACTCACACCAATGAGATATTTACTCAGACATTTGGGTGTTTAATATTCTGGTTATAATACTTATGATGATAAATTAAGAATAGAAGAAAAAGAAAGGGATTAGAAAAGAGTGGTACGTTGAACACACACACAAGAACAATGATGATAATTAAAAACAGATTTTCGATTGAATGAGGAAGCAAACAAAGGGAAGGGGATTCAACTGAATTTAAACTATTTTAATAACATTAATATTAAAATACACAAGGCGGAGGATAATAAGAGATATTGAAGAAGAAACTTGCATTAAAATAGAATTACAAAAGAAAGGACTTACAAATTTACAAAAATGAAGAACACAAAAGTAAGTGAAAACAAAGAGATGAGAAAAGGTCTATCAAGTGAAAACTTGAGTATGGCAGGTCCTCCCAAGCCTTTGACAAAGCTTTGGTCGTTCCAATATGATCTCCTCTCTTCTGAAATTCCATTTCCTCTCAAGGAGAGAAGGGGAGAGTATTTATAGCCCAAGGAGTGGACTGTTTGCATTCCCAATCTGTCCCTCCACTGGTATCGCCAATTTGGCTATTCAAACAGTCGAATCATCAAATATTCCCATCTTAAAAGTTGTATACAATACTGTTGGCCGACTAATCTCAAAATTTGGAGTCATTTGGACTTAAGTATAAAAGTTTATGGCCGGTTAATTAAACAAAGTTAAGTTGTCCATTTCAATCCAGTCTTTTTGAAGTCCATAATGTGAAAGTGTTTGTGAATATGAAGATGCCTTCAAATATGAATGGTTTATTCAACAAAGTCGGCCGCCTATATCACCTCTTTCACACTGAAATATCTCAGATCGATCTGATGCTTACATCATGAGATATGTCATGCATACTATACTGGTTTTAATTCTCGGCCAGAATGGTGGGCTGGACTTCAATGCTTTATTGGGTCATGGTACCTTCTAATGAAATGTTGTATATTGAAAGGAGAATCCTACAAAACAAGAACCACACAATTTGGATCAGTATAGTGACAATTATTATTAAAACATTAAACTGACTCTATTTGACTACTTCTAAAAATGCTCAAAAATTATACTTAATATTAAAACATTATTATTTCACACAAATTATGCACATTTCATATAAAATAAATAAAGGGAGTATATAATAATTCATGAAAATATTAATAACATCAGATGTGTTTGGGAATTTTACATGGTTTATAAGGTGTGATGATAAGGGGCAGTGAGAGGTGGTATTTATAAAGTGGGGAGAGGTGTGTTTCTTAATATAAGATTCTGTAGATTATTTTTCATTCCCAATACTATCAATTGTGGTGAATCTTATGACTAAAAAATATTTTACTCCTATTTTTATAAATATTGAATGATTTCATCAGAAAAGACTAAGTAATTCATGTATTTAACTTATAAGGATAACTATCTTAGATTGCTGAATTATATTATTCATAAAAAAATCAACAATTTTAGTAAAATAAAAAAATCACTACAAATTTTATTAAATATTTATATTTAAAAAATAGAATACATTTTTGAAAACTAATTTATTATGTATGAGAAAAAAAAATTTAAATATAAAATATTTTATTAACAAAATAAAACATTTAATTTTATGATCAATTTTATTACCCTTTAAAAATTACTTATGGTTTCATAAAATTAATTTTTAATTACAATAAAACTTAATTTTATTTCATAAAAACAATTTTGGATAATATTTTATTAAATATTAAAATTTACCATAAAATGATAACAAAACATTTTTGTTTATTAAAATGATACTACTTATTTTATGATTGTAAAAAAATTAATTTTATTCTGATATAATTTTTCTATTTTTACTTTATATAAAGTAAATAAAATACATTTTACAATTTCATCTGCCATGTAATTATTCTAATAGTCATGTTATTATTCCATGTATCTATATTAATTTTTAAATGGTGATATTACTATTCCAATGGTCATATTACTATTCCAAATATCAAATTATTAACTGTTATATCTGTTAACATAAATCTATAAAAACTATATTTCATTTAATCATCTTCTCTATAGGTTATATATATTTTAAAAAAAATTATTTTATTTCTAATATTCTACTTGTTGTATATGATGTTTTTTAAGAGTGTTATCATTTTATGTGATTGAAAATATCTCAATATCTATATTCAATTTATAATTTATTATTTTTTTGTTTTATTAAATTTAACATTTTAGTGGATAACATTAAACAAAAAATGTAACGGTCAAATAAATGTTATAAAATAATGTTGTTTCTATCATATAATGGAAAATGTAATGATTATTCTAAGGAGATGTCTACCAGGATTGATGTAGGATATAAAAACATCATGGATGTAAAAGATCATCATAAACGTGTTACAGATAATAAAATGAATAAAGATGGATTCTATCCATCTTCCAAGATAAAGATTATTGTGGTTGAGTCTATTATTAGACAATGGAATCCTTATTTTAGTGGATATTCCCATCCCCACACCATGGAATAATATATTGACTCTATTGATAATATATTATATATAATCAAATAATAAATAAAATATATATTTTTATTAGTCATCTATTTGTTATAGGGAGAATACGGTCAGTTGTGGAAAAAATCTAGATGATGAATCCATTTGAGGATATTAATTCCATTAAATGGGAATAAAATTGAAGAAAATTAGTTTTTAAAAAATATTTTCCTTGAACTCACTATCATAAAATAAATAGAGAGTTACTTAGATTGAATAAAATGGTAGATGTGTCTCTTGAAGATTGTGAGGAAAATATGACAAGCCTTTCCCAATATTCCTCTATCTTTTTCATCGACAGAAGAAGTAAGGTGGATCACTTATTTATTGTATTGAATCCATTTTAACAAAATGGCTTCATGATTCATTACTATAAAATCTATAAAGAGCCTATCTGTTATTCCCATGTGGTTGAGTTATATATTATGTATTCTTAATAGTCTCATGGGGATAGAGATAATATTAGGAAGATATATGTTAATTTAGTAGAATCAATGGTTAAATCCATTGGATGAAAAAAACCAACATCCCATGTTTCAAACCAATGGTAAAAAACAATATAGAAACTATCTTAGGGGAATGAAAAGATTCTTTAGTTATATAAATTATGATCATATGTCCAATCAATGTCAAAGGGAGTTGAAGAATTACTCAAATCAGATAGAATAAAATAATGTTCCAATAAACCCTCATCCTATATTTAAATGTTTTAAACGCAATGAAGTGAGTAATTATGTAATATAATACCATAACAAAAGGGTTTTCATATTAATCCAGTGGAAAATTCTCTAAGGCTAGTGAGAATGAATTGCCTTATTCTATCAATATTATTAAGGTGGACCTAATAATTAAGTGGTAGAATGTATTTTTGTTATTAAATTAGGGATGGAGAATGTATTATTTTATTCCATATTTACACATTCATTCATATCATACATGTTTAGTATATCTAATGAAACACCACAATAAATATAAATTTTGAGTTATCTATGATAACTAAAAACAAAGAAATTATTGTATCCCTATTGTATAAATCCTCACCATTCAATTATTTTGGATTAGATATCCCACAAAATCTTATTGTATATCCGTTAGTGGGATTTATTTCTATACAGGGAATTGATTGGCTTTCAAAATAAAAAGCCAACACCAACTATTGGGAGAGAGATATATACAATAACCCAATCCTTAAACATATATTGGTACACTATTATTATAATTATTTTCTAGTAAATATATTTTTGAGACCAAGATGCCTAGTTTCTTTGGAAAATTAGGTACATAAAAAATATCTTAAACAAAAAAGAAAATTTATTTTTTAAAAACTCAAAAATGGTTCTCATACTCCCATAACTTATATAAATATACCTGAAATATCAAGGGGGAAAATATATACTATAAATGAATATATTAAAATCTTATTATGGGTATAACAAATGTAAACCATGATAACATAAATGGGTTAGGAGGACTCCTATGATACCATAAGAAGACAATCATAAGCATAGAAACATGGCACAACGGAATAACATCACATGATTGTGGAATCATAAGCATGTGAAAACATCATAAATAACGAAATAATAATAATATTTCAAGGGTACCCTCCAAGGTAACATAACATAGGATATCCATTGTTATAATCAATGTATTCTTAGGCTAAGTGCCACAACAATGTAGTGTGCTCTCGTTAACCGCATGTGCACCATAAATGGTATATCATGAAACATTAACATTATGTAGTGAATTGGAGGAATAAAATATATGAACAAATCATATCATAATATTTAAATAAATATGTATGATACTATAAAAATTAAACCATATATAAATCATAATCATTATGTAACCCAAAATAAAGAATTAGGTTTCACAATGTTTTTAATGGAATAATAAGAGGCCATAAAATATATATTATTAATAAAACAAGAAAATAAATAATTTTGGAAGTTATTTTTTTAAATAATACTTGATCATGGACATAAATTGAAGGAAGTATTAATAATAAAAATTAATATGTATGAATAAAAACACACCACTTATCAAAATATTTTTGAAATGAAAAATATTTATTAAAAGATATAATTTTTCATTTAAAACATATATGATTTCCTAAATAAATTTCTAAAATAATTATTGATTTTATAAAATATAAATTATAAGAAACTACACATTTTATAGGTTGATATAAATAATAAAATTAGGTATTAGGAAGTTCCCTGAAATTAGGTTCACTTAAAAGAGATAAATTTGAAGGTAACTTAGAAAGGCACTTTCAGGAAAAAAATTAATGTAATATAGTCTTATATAAAAATAGAATATATATATATATTGAATATGGTTGATATAATTTATAACAATATAAAGTATATGGTCAAGAAATAAAGAAAATTCTTCACTAAAAGATACTGAGGGAGGTTCGCTGGACCGTAAATGTTTTTTCTAAAACTGATCTTCATTTTAACATAAATTATTAAATAATTAAACATAGTTCATTAGATATATACCCATAATAATTTTTCATATATATTCACTTTTATAAATTCCATTTATTTTAATTTAATGATTTTTTTTAATAGAGTTTCTTATTATATCGATTATGCAATGTTGCTAGTTTATTTTCCTCACAACACATTTGTTTTGTTGAATGTGGTGAAAGGTATTGTAAAATAACACCACGGACTCTATATTTTTACTTTTTTATTAACTTTATTTTTCCATTATGAAATAAATTTTTGGTTTCAAATTTTATCCAAAAAGATACAAATTAATAAATATTCATTGATTTGTCTATTTAAAGTGGTTAAACATACTACAACCTTTTTTTAATTTTTGTTACTTATAGAATGTGATATAGTATAATTTAGGAAAATTATTAGTGTAATAGATTAAATTTTACCATACTAAATCTATTTTAAATTTCATCCATGTTATTTGGTATAGGGAAACACAACATTTCATTCTTGGAGGTGGTAGTATACACAAAACATGATGAAATTTTCATTTTCTATGAAAAAGATTATAGAGAATGGTATAAAATGGATGTTACATTTCCAAAATAAAATTTTAAAATAGTAAAAAATATATTTTTATCACTCCATCATGGTTATTGGGATGTTTATGTGTGTGGAATAAGATAAGTACTTATAAATGCTCTCTAGATAGTATTAACATCCCTTGGAAATTCTCCCTTGGGAAACTCTTTAGGACTCCTTAGATTAATATTTTAGTGGGACCAAGGATTCAAATGTGTATGTAGGGTGTTGAGTAGATGTTTTGGTAGAGTTTTTTATATAAGGATTTTGAATGGATGTTGAAGTTGGAAGGAGGTGGTAACCTATTATAAGTAAAGGAAAGTGATTTTTTGTAAAATCGTATTATTTCTCAATAATATCACTCCATTATTCAAGAAAACATGCACCATAAATGAAAAATAATGGTTTGAGTAAAGCAATATGACTGTTCCACTCTCCACTAACCATTATAAAAAATTTTTTCTACATTTTCAACCTTTTTCACAGTGTCAAACAATATTTACCTCAATTTACCCTTATTGTGCAAACTCCACTTGCACATAAGGAAACTAAATTTAATATACAAAATTTAAATATAAATTATTTAATAAGTTGAATATTTAAAATTTAAATATTAAAATAAGTTGATTAATTAATATTTTTAAGAGTTACAGAAATTAAGGTTTTTATATTAGCACACATAACACATTATACCACTTTTTTTTTAAATGTATATTTTGAAGCATAAAGATTTTGTGCTGAATAAGATCATCAAACTAATTTATTATAATATTATTAATAATATTTATATTTTTTAAAAAATTGTTATGTGATTTTAAAATAAATAAAAAACATAGCATCCCTATGCATATATTTAATTAATTAATCAAATAAAAGACAATTGTCATGAAATATTATTTGATTTTCTAAAATAAAATTCTTGATTTTTATAAGATCACATATTATTTTAAAATGATTGAAATTAATTTATAAATATACGTAGTATTTATATCAATAAGGTTTTAAAAAAATTTATTTCATATACAAGTGAAGGTATTAGCAAAAATGGTATTTTTTAACTCATCATCTATAAATAAATTATTTTAGAAAAATATTGAAAATTAATCCTATTAATATTTATATATGGTAAATAAGAAATGAATTTATATTTGTTATATTCATCTTATAAAAGTTATAAAAAAAATTAGATAAATTTTTTGAAAACACAATAATAACCAATTTTATAAAATGCATTTTATGACATGAAAAATATCTATATTATTACTATACCACAAGTTCAATTTTTTCCCAAAGGTAATATTAAGAACATATTATGTTGTGAATTAATGATATAGTTATGTCAGTTCTTATCAACCATGTTACTTTTATAATTCCTCGACCTCTGATCCACAAAAATAATGTCCCAAATCAGTTCATTAAATAGCCTCAAGCACTCCTCCCTATATGCCAAATTCCTCTGACTACAAGTGATGGTTTAATAATGTGTCAATTGGGATAATATACCCTCTACATTAGTTATATATAATAGAGGAATAATAAATGACTAAAAGATATTGAAAGAAATATAGTAACTGATTAGTGTAAAATAATCACAATTAATGAGAAAAAATAAACAAGAGAAACCCAAATAAACATCAATGCATGAAAAGACTGAGAAATGAATACCAGAAGATAGAAATAAAAAAGATAGTATAATAAATAGATCCATACTAAAAAAAGGAATAATTTAATAATAGACTCCAACTCTTGAAGGAATCATGAGTAAATGCTCCTCCACAACTCCCAAGCTCCCATGTCTACCCATAACCTTAACCGAATGAAGTACAGAACAAAGTGAAGATCCTAACATATGACTAAAAGATTTATTCAGGTACACACAGGTGGCTAAAACATGGTGTGAGATATATTTAGCTGGCCACCACCAATAGTGAATAATTCAATCTAGTATATGATTATAAAATTATGATACGTGCAATTATAATAAGAGAAAAATAGATTACTAAATGTTGACAAGTCTTAGTTAGGTTCCCCAAGGTTAACTGGCAGACCATACCAACAACAAACTAATATATAATTCATCAAAACATTACATTATGTATATATATTCTTAAATGTAATAATTATGTCTTAATAGATATCCATGCACCGATGAGGACCTGAGGCATAAGACCAAGGAATACATATATAATAATAATAAAATAATATATGTCTTGTAATTTAAATATTGGTATATTCCCAAACATTTTAATAAGGGATACAGTGTTCCATTCTCTTCAATACTATTTAATGTTGTTAAACATCATGTACAAGATCCTAGTCATGGGAAATAATCATCATGTCCAACCACCCAAATGGATGTGAAATGGAAAGCCTAACATCACCTACCAAGGATGTCTAAAATATAATTTCCATTAACCCTTAATAAGGGCTCTAAAAAATAAAGATATATAATCCAATTCAATGTTCTCAATGATCCCTTAACCAAGATGTTTCATAAAGAGGATACATTTATTTCTGAAGGAACAATGCAATCCCATCTTACGTGTAATCCCATCCAAGGTATTCCTACATCAAAATATAAGGTGCTCTCAAGTAAGAAAAAATCATTGCACTGATTCATAGTCACAATGTTTGAAGATGATAACAAAATCATAAATAAGGAATAATAAGGATCTAGGTGAACTATATTTGAACCGTTGTAACTGTACATGATAATTATCCATGATATTAATCCATTTGAATATAATTAATTGTGATTGAATGTCGGTAAAATGTTTTATTTGAGTAAAATTATAAAAAATAAAGAATACATCTAAAAAAGAGTTCCCTAAAACAATTCTAGTATACAAGTTAAACAATAAATTTTATAAGTACTATAGAAACCCATGGTAAGGTCCATTCCAATTATCAAATCAAGTAACTCCATTTATTTCCATTTTATATTTAAAAAGATATTTCACCTCTATGTGGTGTAATTTTAAAGATGGTGAATCGTTTTTATACCAACTTATTAATCAAGAGGGAAGTCTACACACCCATAAATTGTGGTTCAAATATATGACAAGACATAAGCGTCATGGGCGTATAAGCAACACATCCAAATATAGTGGTATGAGTCGATGAAGAAAACATTCCATAGATGTTATCAAGTGAGAAAGGAGTTAATAATTTATGTTATTATTATTTAATAAATTAATTTTAATTTTATGAGTTGAAACATGGAATGATTGGTGTGAAAGACAATAACACATCTTATAAAAATGAAAGGCGTAAAGGGAAATCCCAATACCACCTACCTTATACAATGGATTCTTCACTAATCCATTCTCAGGAATTTATATGAGCTAAAACAATAGAAATAAGATGCTTTTTCAATTGACTTTCTAATAGGGAATATGATCCCACACAGAAGTACCATCAACTTTAATAAAAATAATGAAGATAGAAAGAAGGTGGAATCATGTTCATATTTTGGGTGATCTAATGAAATTTATTTCATGTGATTTTGAAATCATACAAGTGAAATCTGTACATTCCTTCTAAGAGAATCAAGAGGGAGAACCCACGGGAGGTTTCTATATGCATAATGTGGAAGAAAATAGGGTAGGAACTGATAAAGTATGTAGTGAAGAAATGGTAAATTACATAATCTTAAAAGGCCACATGTTTTGTATACTTTGTTTATCTAATCGTGGTCCAATTTTATGCTATAACTGTACTAATGGCACACCCCCATTGCATGTTTACATTGCACGTTTAAATAAACTGTGTTCTAACCATCCAAAAACCTTTGAGATTTTTCACTATCTCTAATGGTTTAATGGGACACCTTTAGTGGTTAAAAAAAATAGTAATCCACCAATTTTTAGGACACATGGTTTAGAATACCATTTTATAATATTCATGTGCCAACCTTGGGTCTCTTCCTATTTCACCCAAAATTGATTTGTGGAAGCCCCCACTCCCAAAACTAATCGGGACAACTAAGACACTGCCTAGGTGTTAATCCTCATCCAAAAAATATAATTTATGTTTTCCAAGACCCATAATTATATTATGAGGATTAGTTTCAGATCCATCTCATCCACCAAGGAATAATTTTAAATTATATTTGAATTTTGAAACCAGTCCATAACACAAGACATTATAATCTCCCCACCATAGAAATTATCATACATGTGAATCCTTTTATAGTAGATAAATTTCACCCATCCCAATTTGTATGTGAATATCCACTCAAATGGTCACATTTCATTCCCCATAACCAATGCACATATAAGTAAAACATTAAACATGCGTTTCCACTAAAACATGATTAAACACTTCTATTTGTAACTGAAAAATAATGATGGTTATTACCCAATCCTATCTAACTTGAGACATGATATTTTCTACATCTCTCTTCTAATCTATATAACGTTTCTCCACTCTATATGATCTAGTTTTTCATGGATAATACAAACTAAGGTACTCACACCATCGGAACTACCTCTTGACATACAGACTAAGAATCCTAATGATAATTCTGGAATGATTCACAATTCATAATACCTGGTAGCATCTAAGGACATTGATCCTAGTCCATACCTATATAAAAAATTTTAAATCCAAATTGACTACATTTTATTGGTCTTGAAATACTTTCTTTAAATAGTTCCAATAAACTCTTACAATGTACTCATATCTTCATAAAATGTATTGAATTTTGTTTCTCTCAAATCACATTGACGAACAAATAAAAAATTCATGTTAAAAACACCTTTGAAAGACTATTTTCTGAAAAAACTAAGTTTTAATAGTGGAAATTTCACTAAATATGATTCTAAAACCTTTACCCCAAGGAATACTTATATCATTTCAATAATTCTCACTGATGATCATGATGAATTCTGATTACATCTTCTGTCTAAACCATACTGTACTGAAAACATTCATCATTTCATAACAGATGCATTTACTAATACCTAAATCAATATCCCATGATTTTTACAAGCCATATTTTTTTTAAAACATACTCAGACTCCACTATGTTTATACTCACACTTATACTTGGAATTTACCAATAATACCATCTATACATGCTTCCATTTAATTAATAGAATATGAGTACCCTTACATTCATCGTTTAATTGGTTTAAGGATCTATGAACATACTCGGATGATTGTTTCCATCTAATGACCAATATCTCACTCCCCCATTTAAGACAATAATTTTCATTTCATGAGTTAAATGAGAAACCAAATTAATTTAGACCATTCCATATCTATCATGGATATGAAACCTGGTTTGGCTATGAACCCATTCATTCCCAGCACTAGTATAAATATCTATCATCACCCGTCCTCTCTTATGAAGAAAATTTTCTATATAGATTTCAAAATTTGATTCATAATATGGGTCACCACCCTGAAATATCAAACAAGGTACTAAGAACCTACTATATTCCATTAAAACAATCCTAGAGGAAAATTATCAAAGATTATCTTTATAAAACTAAAAAATATTAATATCTAGGGAGGTGGATCTGTATATAAATGGCACTCTCTCATCATGATCATGGATAATTATTGCTATTGATCATCACTAACTATGAGTACAAATAGATTCTACAAACATTAATGTATATCGCTCCTCATCCAAACTCACAAGAACTAGGATATACTTTACATAACCCAAACTAGACACCATGTATCCCAATAATATGTTTCAATGTTCAAACATGGATTAAACAACCCATAAAAAATAGTATATTCTTTAATTATACATCAACTTAGGGAACATCATTAAATTAACCAAAATATTAGATTAACATTCCCACAAGTGTCACAACATTTAAAAAAACAATTGCCCATAGAATTCACCCAATCCATCATTGATTCCAACTCTTGATAGATACTAAGTGAAAATAGTCAATGAAAAACTTTCTTTATGTAGTGGGTGTACTATCAAAGCCACTTGATTAAGGATCAGACTTATTATTCTAGGCGTCTTCTATCAATAAGGATAGAATTATCATGTTACATGGAATTTCATATTTTGTTAACATACTTAGAGATCCATTGGAACCCCTAATTAAAACCAGTCACCGAACTATACGGTGATTTATTAAATGAATACACAATTGATAAAACCACATAAAAACACCTAAAATAAAACCTATTACTACTGTTAAATTGTTCATGGAAGCTAAATAATCCACAACATTTAAACTAGTTTTTATATGAAGGAACTCTATATGATTTATTGAAAACAATAGATATCACAATCCCTATATCAAAAAACATAATCACTAGCCATGAATCTATCATTGAACGAGTATAAAGCAAGATAATTTACTTTACATAATATGTAAACTCTAACTAGGAATATCTCAAGTATTGAGCTCAATCAATGAAAACATAGCTAGCCAGCTATGGTTTGTTTCAATTCAAAGGGACTCTAGGTCTCCTACTTATCACTAAGACCTATCACATTAGATCTGAATCCCATATAAGGTCATTTATTATATGGTATCTAACACACATGTAAATGCTCTATATGATGTAAATCAAAGATGTTAAGCTTACCAAAAAAACAACCCAGCCACTCAAGGGTGTTGTTTCATCACCTAATAATCCTACCTGAGTCAATAAATCAAACAGAAAAAATATACAGTGATTAGGATACGAGATAAACATATGGAATCAACTTAAAACTATATTCATTCCTAATAAGTCACCAGTTTGAACTACCTATCCTTTAGATTGAATAAACAATAGGAAGAAGCCATCTACGTCCTGTGGGAAATTCTCTGGTTCCCACTCATGTAACTCTTATAGAAAAATAAATCTAACCAGTACATGAGGGCTAAAACTAAGACACATATAAAAGGATTAATTTATTGTAATTTAATAGATTATAATTTACTAAAAATATAATGAAAATAATTTATAAAAGATATAAACATCTAGTTTTAAAATAAATTCATACTAATAACTTTATTTAGTTCAAACTATTCATAATAAATGAAAAAATATTCTTATAATTTACTTTTTAACCATTTAATTTTTCCATAATTTCATTCAACTAGGTTCTTTTAGTGGAGATGTAAATTATATTATATAGACTAAAATAGTATTTATGTTTTAATAAAATTTAAATTAACTAATGAATCGGGATAATCAAGGTACAAATTTGACCTAAAAACCATTTTATTCATTTAAAAGTGTACTGGTCAAGCAATGTCTGATGATATGTTTATATGTAACACATATAAGTAGATACAAACACTTTATATAATAATACAATTAATAAAATCATACCCATATAGTTTTAACTGTCGTGGCCTTATGAATGTATATGTAACCTATAAGAATCCTATTATTTTATTCAAAATTCTAAAACACCCTTAGTGGTTTAATATCACAAGAAATATTCCCCAACTGATAAAAGGTTGTGAAATTAGTGATTTAATAATACTAGTCATAATCACAAAATTATATCAGTACAAGACTTCATATAGGAAACCATTTTTCTATAAGAATTTTAATGTATCACATAGCATGGTATAGTTATCTGAATTACCATTCTTAAACTATATTCATACTTACCTTTATAAGTTACAATATAAATTCACGTAACTGCAATGAGGTCATTACCTTCGGTCTTAAAATATTACAAGTCCATGTATAATGGTTTTATTACATGTGTCTCCTTTACCAATTTATAAAAGATTATACACATAATAAATTTTTATTGGAACCCATAAGTCATAACCACTAATTTTTCATCCAATAAAACAAATATTCCATGAATACAATATTTCATGAGTGGTTACTTAAGGTGTTACTATCAAGATATATGGGAAAGAATCAATTAAGTTGATGTAAGAACCTGAATAACCAATCACATATCATAATTATAATAGGGTATTCACAAAAAACCAATGAACATATGATATCATTCTAAATTATATTTCAGTATTGGCTATATACTCACCTTAGTAGTACATGAATAAGAATGAAGATATATCACCCAAACATGTAATACAAATCATTATGCATGAGAAAAATAAATAATGCAGTCCACATGGAGTGACAAATGCATGGAATTGAAATCTCTATCTACCTGTATGGATACTTGTACACACCCCACCTCTTTACAATAACTCCTAGAGATACAACCCATAAATCCATAATTCAATAAAAATCATAAGTAAAATTATCACACATGTGAGATAATAATCAACTATATTAACAAACAACATGAAAAATAGTACCGTCCTAGGAAACATTATCTTTCCCATGTGTGTGGGTTTGCTGAACCCTAACACAAGATATTTTACAACTTTTATAAAAATAATTTCCTTAGATATACCATCCCAAAATTTTATAAAGATGCAAAAAATACCTCTTATACACAAATATAACATGCCAACAAATGAGGCTCAATTTTGTTTGTTATGCTGGATCAGTATGTTTCCTTTAGTATTCCTCCCCATATGCCAAAGGTTATCAATTAGACGTGAGAGTCTAATAGAGGTACTGTGAGGAGGCAGTACACTGTGGATTAGTTATAAACATAAGAGTGATAATACATTACTAAAAGGAACAGTTAAATAATATAGTATTTGATTAGAAAAAAATAATCACAAATGATGAGTAATAATGAATAGGAAAAATCCAAATAAACATCCATGTATGAACATGCTGAGAAATGATTACAAGTATACAAGAATAAAATTGGTAATAAAATAAATAGGGATATACTTAAAAAAATTAGAGACTCCGACTCTAAAATTCAGCCAAATTATTTGCTCATCCCCTACTCACAACCTCACAGGTCTATTTCTATCAATAATCAAAAGAACAATAAAAGAAACGTAAGGTACCTTATCTTCAACTATGAGAACTGTTTATGTACCAATAGACAACCTGAGTAGGTTTGAGATATACTCAATAGAATACCACTAATGGAGTCCAATGGAATCTATTCTCTCAATATAAAATAAAACATTGTGATGATATATTAATTAAATAAGAGAATAATAAGTATATATATTCTATACTGAGGTTTCGCTCGGAGACCTAGCCAACCATACCTACATAAACCTAAGATGGAATGTATCTTAACATTCCATCATGTATATACATACATACATATAATCAGCTATTTATCCACATATTTTCATGTACTAGTGAGGACCCGAGGTATAAGACGAAGTAATACCCATATAATAACAATAATTAGTATTATTATAATAATAATAACAATATAAGTCTCGTTATATTAATATGGGTAAAAACAAAAGTATCTAATCATGGGATACAGAGCATCATTCCCATAAATCCCAATCAACGATGTCAAACACCATTTCCAACAAACTAGTCATGGGGTGTGAAACACCATTTCAAACAACCCAAATGGACGTGAAATTTCATATCTGACATCCAAGGAAAAGGAGGTGTGAAACATATAGTCCAACAACCATAACCTAGGTCTACAAATAATAATCATATATATGGAATACCACGAACCCTATGAGACCTTAACCAAGGTGTTCTTTAAAGAGGACCTATATATCTTTCATGGCATAGTGTAATACCATATGACCTTTGATTGCATCCAAGTTCATTTTACTTTGCAATCTATGGTTTTCTCATAGACCAATAACTAATTCAACCAATTCTTATTCACAACAATCTCATAGGGTAAACCATGTATAATGTAAAGAATAATAATGGGTCATATGAAATATCCCTGAGTTGATGTAACCCTATATTCTAAAAGGTATATAATAGGCCATGAAAACAATCCATGGCATTTTTTATTTACATATAAGTAAAAATTAAAATATTTTAGTAATATTGTTTTATTATATTTCAAGTATGAATAATAAATATTTCATGTCTATATGAATTCAATGAATTAATTCAAGTATAAAATTTGGACCATTCGATTTATTAGTAATGTTGAATTCTAGGTGACGTTTTATAATAATTTTCATTTCAAGTAACTCCATTTTATTTAACATTTTTATTAAATAAGGTAGTGAACCTCATAGGTGGTTTCATTAAAATATGGGTGATGGTTGTCATACCAAATCATTTTACAAGAGGAATGACTGTAGACCCAATAAGGGTTGGATCAATTACATGATAAGGAATAATGGATAATGTAATATAAGAATCACAACCTAAAAGGGTAGTTTAATAAAATTTAGAAGACCTCTGATGGTGTTATCTAGTTTATATGAACTATTTAATTCAGGGTATTCGAATCTAATAGATTAATTTCCCATTTATGTGGTGATTCCTGAATGGTCTGGAACACATCACAACAGTTCATTTTATAAACATGATACATTGTAAAGGAATATAACAAGGCTAACTAACTTATACCAACGACATATCAATCTTCCATTATCAGTATTAGATTTGAGCTGGAATGGGAGAAACAAGATGAATCATTAACCAACCTATAAATATAGCATATGCACTCACATGGAAATAACATCCAAATCAAAAAATTAGAAAAAAACAAAGAAATAGGTATCATATTCCCACCAAGGGTGATCCAATGTAACTGATTTTTAGTGAGTATGATCTCATATAAGGGGGATCCATCTATACCTTGGAGAAGATCTATGAGGGAGAACCCATGGGAGGTTGTTGTACATGCAGAGGATAATATAATAAGGGATGAAGAGATAATGGATATATGGTAAAATTTTGAAATTCCATTCATTTAATGGGATAGATGGTTTAGATATATGGTTTGGAAAACCATATGCCAACTATGCATAGATATTATAGAAATGGATTATCCCCTCACAATGTTATCGAGAATGATTAAAATACTATGTACTAACCATGTGTCTTCCTCAAAGGGTTTTTAGAATCTAAAATAGCATCCAAGGGCATCTCACACATTTAAACTAACTATCATCCACCTATTTATCTATTTCATGTTTGATCTGTAGGGTTAGTACTAACCATGAGCCAAAAAATACCCTTAGACCATTTCACTCAAAAAATATTTTTTGATGCCCCATGCTCTGGAAACCCTTCCAAACATTCATGACACATCTCAAGCCATAAACCTTATACAAAAAAATATTAAAAATACATAAATTATGATTCCAATATTAGTTAATGATTAGGACCATCCACAAATGAAAATTTTGAAATATCTTTGAATTTTCACGCTTGTCCAAAACATAGGATATTACAATAATTTACTAAACACCTATATATTCATAATGGAAATTTATATAAATAAATTTGGTTCCTTAAAATCTTCCCCCATTAAGAAATATTACCCTTTAAATTTTATTCCCTAAAACAAGTGAGAAATAGGTGAGTGTAGTTTTATTTCATTATCTCTTTAGGTTTCCATGTTTCCTCTTCAATCTTTCGGTTTCTCCATTGTAATTTGAAAAAGTAAATAGTCATGTTGTGTAGAGAATTGTCAATGTGGTATAATATCTTCCCCAACTTTTCCTTGAATGAGTGGTAATTATCCAATTATACCATCTTTTCTTTCAATATATATGAGAGATATGGTATATAATTCCTCTATTGGGATATATGGAACATTTCATGGAATTTCGACTTGTTCGATGGAGGTTTTAGCTAATAGGTCGCAACGCCAACATTTTCATGGATATCAAAGGATATAATATACATATGACATAAATTATAATTTTAAAAAAACTACACTACTACGTTCTAGGGAGATATATGTAAAAAAAAGTTATCATCAACTTCTAACATACATTATTACTGATGGTTATCATCATAATTTTCTATCAATTTTAAACAATTCAGATTTTTTGTTTCAACATTATTTATAGAGTATACATTTTATTTTTATGTGGTTTGTTCATTTAGGAAGTTTTTCTAACCATTGTGTTATTAAATGGTAATATTAATAATTAAGAATTATTTTAGAATTATATAATTTTTGGGAAATTAAAATATAAATAATATATTTAATTTTAATAAAAAATGAATTTATACCAACCTTGATAGTGGTGGTGGGAAATGGAATTCTTTGTTTAGGGGGTAATGAACAAACCATAATAACAATAGCATTTTAATTTTATAATTTACTAAGGAGAGGGTAGAAAATTAATCTTCCAACATAATAATAACATATAAATTTATTTTCGATAATGATGTCACTATGTCATGGTGGATGGAATTAATTTGTATGAAGTAGTAGAAGTAATAAACCGAAAGACATATTATTGATAATTTTAAGTATTACAACAGGAGTATCCTCTTAACAACCCATTAATGATCCTTGGGATGGAATTTTGGAAATACAAAACCTATTTAGATGTGTGACAAAGTGTTGGAGAGATAAATGGGTATATGTTGGGATATAAATAGTTCATAGATTCTTTGAGGAGAATGGGTGGTATTTATATGGGAGAGGGATGTTTTAATGTATATTATTCAATAGTATGTTATTTTTTTAAGACTCTCAATAGTTTTTAATATTTCGACGAGATATACTAATTGGTACATATGTGTTAGAGATAATTGTTTCACACACAACCCATTATTTAACTAATCATGTATTTAACTTATAATTTATATTAACATATTTTTTCATATATTTCTATTTAAAAAATTAACATTTTTAGAAAATAGAAAATTCATTAGTTTCTAATTTTTATTTGATGATTCTAAAAATTGAATCCATTTTATCAAAAAATATTAAATATCAGAAATTTAATATTAATGTAAAATCCATTTTTGTTAAAACCCATTTTTTGGATCAATCATATTTTCACTAAGAAAAATTAATTATTATTTTATGATATTATATTTCAATGAAAATAAATCATATATATTTATGAAAAGTGATTATGATTAAATTGTGTACAAAATTTATTTTATCATATATACTAATTTATTATAAATATATTTTGACAAGATCAAATTATATTATTTTATAAATATTATTTTATTTTCTTTTGGATATTTTAAAATTCATAATGGTAATATAACTATTCTAATTTTTATGAAAGAGAGACATTGTAATAGTATGGTAATATTCAAGTAAAGGTCAGATCCTAATAGTCATATGTCTATTTACACAGTAAATTTAATCCATTATTATAATACCTCCTCATTCACTATTTCTCTTATAGGGTTCTAGAATTATCATAATAATATTAATCATGTCATTGATGATTCTTTTACTTTTTATAGTCTGTATGGGATGAAATATCTTCAATGTGTAATTTGGGCTGGTGTAATTTACATTCATGTGTGTGTGAATTATTTGTTTTCTTTGATCTAGATATTATATTGCAATATATTTTATTAAACATTATTTAATAAAATTTAATGTTCCAATGAGATGTAATTGTATTTCTTTGTGAATCTATTATAAGACAAATTTAAATAGTTATGGTGAATGATGAAATATTTTACTAGTAGATCTATTTTTATTGTACATAACATTTACATAGATACCCAAGCCTTTAGTACTTATTATTACCTGATTTTTCTTATAAATATCCAATAAAAACCCAATTATCTAGGGGACTAGTTCCTTTAGAAGAATAAATTTAAAAAATTATCAACATGTATCAAAAATAGAACATATTTATTTTGATATACATAACATGACACAAGATCCCATTGAGATTCTAAAACATCATAGGATAACATTGGGAATATATAAACAAAATGGGTGATCTATAAAGATTTTTACTGAAAAATCTTGCTAACGGTGCATTATATATGATTCTAATAGCATAACATGATATTAAAAAAGACATGGATCATGAATAATCATATAGAATCATGAAATATAGATGTTGGAATCATAAAATCATATAATCATAGTAATTTGTAGACATTATAATACATGACATCATATGCATAAGTTGAGGCTTAATTACATGATATTATAATGGGGTGGATAAAGTACCATAATTGATTAGGTTTACTCTCTATTATCATTCATATCATCTTAATAGATATAAAAAATACCAAATAAATTCACAAACTATTTGGATTCACCCATCATAATATACACATGTATATGTTTTCCATATGAGGTGATTAAACATATGTAATAATCCTAATAAATTCCCAAGGAACATAATAGGTCTTAGAAACAATTCTCAATTCATAATTAATGGATATTTAAGAATGATAAAATAGATGTAGAGGAATTGGATATTTTATATGTTTTTATTTGAATCAATAATGAGTGGACTCAAATATGGAGTTTATTTGAAAAACATGAGAAATTGTGGAGCATTGGGTATAGAAATAGACCATTAAAATCATTTTTTAATAAATAATTAAAATACTTTTAAAGAGTGAAATATTTTTTAATTTTATTTGAAACTAATGTAGAAAAGTTTTACCCCTATAAGAGTTTTTATTTTATGAATTTCTTAATGGATAAATTTCATTAAAATAGTTTTTAATAAAATTATGAAGGGATAAAAATTCCCAGTTAATCAAGTTTAATTTTATAGAAGGTATTGATAAATGCGAATAATTTTTTTATAACCCTAACAAGGAACAAGAGAATAATCGTTGTAAAATTTATATAGAGATATTAACATATTTCAGAATGATTCCATAATTTTTAATAGATATAGGTAGTGAGGTATAGAGAAAAAACTGCATCACCAAAAAAAGAGTGTAGTTCTAAGAGTTCCCTACCCCAATTCCTTATTCATTTTTCAATTTTACCTAATATCTTAAATGATGAAATTAGATTAATTAAATGCTTGATTAATATCCTAATTAAACAATATTTGGTTTAATATTGACTTTTTATCTTATTTTGGATTCATATAATTAATTTATCTTGTATATATGCACTGTCCCATGGCCATTTGTGTTAGGTGTCCAAGGTGACATTTATTTTAGTTAATCATGAGAGTTTATATGGTGTGGTTCCACAACTCCATAGAAATTTTTAAATGGATATGACGGGTTTAAAATTTTTAAAAGGTTTCTTACTATCATGTAGCTTTCATAAATATGCATAATTTAGGGAATATAGGTTTTATTATTTTATGGTTTGTTCATTTAAGTGGGTTTTCTACCCAGAAAGTACTAACAGTGTTTTATTTATCTTTAATTATATATAACCATTATTTAATAATAAAAAATAAAATATACTTATTAATATCACTGCTTACCACTAACCTAAACCGTATTTAAAGCCGGTAAAAGTTTAATATTTTTATTCCTACTAACTACAGTATATGTGGCAAGAAGGTTCGAACCCACAGGTAAGGATATTTTGGCCACTATTCTCTAAAAGAACCTAACTAAGACCCCACTTTTGTCAGCAGTGAGGTTGAATTTCTAATATTTTTATTTTTTAATATTTTTATTATAAGGAACAAATGAAGCAACATATTTATTAAAATTCTTGTTCTAAACTGCATCAAAGAAAGAAATAAGCTCAAAACAGCAAGTAACATAGAAACAATGCACTGAAAAGTAAAAAATCTAGAGAAAAATGTCCGGGGAGTATATCAACTATACTGGTTTTGAAGGTATACTTTCTCATGATATTGATTATAACTAATAAAACTGAAAGGGAGTGATTAATTTCCCTCTTCAAGAGATAATCACTCAATCTGGACAATTTCAGAGTTCTCTACCCTTAGATTAACCAACTTAAAAATTCAGGTTTGAAAAGATCACAGAACATACTTGTTGTATGTCCTCTAGCCTTTTATTTCCATTTTAATGTTTAAGAAAATAAATCCACATTTAAACTCACCGTATAAATATGGAAATCTTAGATTAATCACAAGTGGTATGTTGCATTTGAATGTAATGAGAACTGATCTCACCAATCAATTCCGATAAAATTAACAGGATAGTGAGAAAATAAAAGAATGATAACCAGTAGACTCGATTTATCTCCCAAACTATATGTTTTTAGGCAAAAATTACCTCAATTATGTATTATAAAACATTCATTTACAGAGGAAGAAAATTAAAGAAAAGAGAGGAAGAAAACACCCACTATCTGCATCGAATGCTGCTGCTCCTGGCCCTCAGGTCTCCATGGAATGCTTCTCTGGAAGTTGCTCCAAGTTCTTTGCTCTCCAGTGGTGTGTTTCTTCGAGTGAATCCATTTCTCTTTGAATTCTCCTACTTGCTCTGTTTTATATGACCATTGCCATCTGATGCTTGTCACAGACCAATTCCAACAACTTGGGCTCGTCATTAACTATTTCACTACACATGTGTGTGTGTTCACGACAAGCACATCGCACTAATTTTCCCCTCGTAACTAATTCCTGGTGAATTAGTTAGATGAATCTGGATGTGTTTTAGTCCCTTGAATGAATCAGAAAAATTAAATAAGCAAGACAGGTAAATAAATAAGGATGTAAGAAAGTAAAAAGGTTAATATTAAAGTTAAATGTTATTTTTAGTCATTATTAATTAACTAAAGCTAATTAATAAATATCTCATTTTATGATTATTATTTACTTTAAAAAAATTTATAATAAATTTATCAAACACTATTGATTTAATTAAATTAATGAATATAAATATTAAAAACTAATTTTTAATTTAATCATATTTAAATAAATCATTAAAATTTCACAACATAAGTAGATAAGTAATTAACAATTTAGTAATTTAGGTTATATTAATAATTTTATTATTACTATTAATGAAATTAAATTGATAAATTAATTCATTAATTATTTTATTTTAATAATTAAAATTTAATACTTTAATTTTAAATATTTTTAAATTAACAAGTATATTCTATAGTTTATTTATAATTGTTATTAATTATATATTTACAATAATTAATAATTAGTTTATCATTATCATTAATAATTTTTTTTATATTTTAATTTATAATTAATCTATGTATAAATATAATTCTAACTTTTATACATTATTTTATATTAATTTGACTTTTTAAAGTTTACTTTAAGTTAAACTTTTACATTTTTTTTCTTTTACTATTTTTACTTTACGTTAATTATACTTTTATTATTTAACTTTTAAACTTTTTATCTTTATTTTCTTCTTCTTCTTTTTTTGTTTGGTTTTATCTCATCCCCCTAATATCAGCACACAACAACTGGGGGGAGGGCTTCTTCTCTTGCATTCAATGATAGCGCATATTTTCCTAAGCTCAAATCAACAACAACTCCCTCCTTCAACAGTTGTGCGGCACGATTCAGATCGACATCAGCTCACGATGAAGACTTCTCTCCACAGCGATGCACCAAGGGTTTCTCTCTTCTAGAAGCCACGGTGGTAGCGGGATCAGCCTCCTCTTCTCCAGCTGGTACGGCTTACTCCAGCGGCATCGTAAAGTGAACCCAAGCATCGATCTGGTGCGGAAAACTCCTTGAAAGCACGGTGGATCTCCTCCCCAAAAAATCGTGGTGGTGAGATCTTGGCTCAACCTCCAGATTTTGAGAACCGGTGGTGATTCTCATCATTTATCGGTTATATTAATACATAAATTGTGTACTGAAATGTGTCGTGGTAGGATATTTCTTAAGATCTGGTTCTGAAATTGGACCATTATGGTTTGAGTTGCTTGTGGTTTGAATGAAACTGGTGATTTAGAAAAGAAAACAGTGTGAGAGTAACGGTAGCAGTATAAGGAGTCATAGTGAGACAACAGAAGGGATTGACGGTGGCACCGGTTTGAATCCAGTGTGTGGTGAAAGGGAGTCATGGTGAGACCGTGAAAAATGGTTACGGTGCAGTGGTTTACGGTGTGTCCATGAGAAAGGTCATGGTGAGACCGTGGAGAAGGTTACAGTGCAATAGTTTTCGGTGCATCCGTGAACCTGCAGAAAAAAAAGTAAAAATATAAAATAAGAATAAAATAATTAAATAAAGCTGAAACTAAATTAAACAATTGAAAACATATATAAAATGTAAACTTTAATAAATTAATAACACCAATTAAACTTAAATTAATTTATTAATAACTACAATTTGTAAAATTTAAATTGCTACAAAATTAAAAACTAAAAATTAAATAGCAACAAACTAATTAAAGATTAAAGAAAAATTAAGCATTTTATATAGAAAAGTAAAGTTATTTAAAATAGTTACTTTATCAAAGTTAATTAATTTAAAGTAGACATAAAATCATTATATTATTAAATCGTTATGTTAATTAATGAAATTTAAATAAAAGAATTAATAACACTAAAATAAGTTTATAATATTATATTTTAATTAATGAATTATGGAATTATATCTATTAATTAGGTTATATTAAATCAATTTTTAGTACATACAATGTCAGATTAATTTTACATATTTAAAGTGAAAAAATCAAACTAATAAATTATTTAATGTTTAATTAATAACTATGCAGACAAAAACAACAATCTTAATAAATATTTATTAGTCAATAAAATTAAAGTAAGAAATAAATTAATTATTTTAAGGCTTAAAATACACAATTAATTATAAAAATTGATTAATTATTAAATTTAGTGATAAAATTACATAAGTGTCATTATTTATCAAAAAGTGTTAAAATAAGTAATTAAATTGATAAAAATCAATTAAAAAGATGTCGAAAAAACAAGTGTTTTTAAGGCCACATAAAATTCCCCCACACTTAATCATTGTTTGTCTTCAAGAGATACCATGTTTTACTATCATAGAGAAATAGGTAAATGTTTTTAATTCAGATCAAAATGTAACATGTCCAGTACTTTAAACAGAGGACTTGAAAAACATTTCAAAAGGCTTTTAGAAACAAAATTGCTCATATGAACCCTGCCTTAAGAAAATACTCACTGGAAGTCTTGAAAACTATGAATCATCAAACAATGCAGATGTTATGCCTCATATGTGGTACTACTTAATGACTAACTTCAATCCACACTTAAGTCCAAGGTCCGAGGGTGAAAAAAGGTAAAATTTATGTGGAATTAAGAACAAAAACATAGGAACCTTGTACATTGACTCATCTCCTAGGTTTCAAAGAATAAATAATTTATTTTTGTGAATCACCTCAATGATAAAACATAAATGATTCCCATATAAACCAATTGATCCCTTCTTCATCTGGTGTTCATTATTCCCCTCACCTAAATGACCTCATTTTTTACCATAAACACTTTATTTATTTTTTCAAAGCCATGTATCATTGTTCTACGCACTGTGCAATGCACTTATTCAAGGTGAACAGAGGGCATTAGTAAACAAAAATTCACCGATCACCCAGGGTCTCAAAGACTCACCGTGGGATCCTAGATGACCAAAATACTCCAGTTTCAAAAGATTTATATAAAATTCATTAACATTGGCTCATTAAAGCAACTAGTTTTATTAATTTAAATAAAAATGAATGAGGTCCTTAGAATCAGAATCAAACTTCTAGTTCCAAAAGGTTATATTAATAATTCTATTAAAAAGGGTACCCATGTCACTATTAGAAATAGTTCCTAATCCAAATTTCCATTAAATCGCTAAGTAAGATCACTCATCAATCATACAAACTCATCAATTTCAGATTCAAAGCAGCCATTAACTACCAAAAAGGAACTTATCCTAACACAAGATCCATTTGAGAAACGTATAAAGCCTACAATTATGGAAGAATTTTGAAAACATTTATCCATTTTTTACAAAAAGTTTGATTTTGATGTAGGAATTGATGATGTTTCAATTAAGAACAGTTTAACACAGTCAATAATTGACCCCCTCCCCCACACTTAAAACCCATATTTGTCCCCAAAGTTGACTTCTAAATATGGAGAAGAACAATTAATCAATTAAGGTTCAAAATAGATTTACAATTTAGTAAATTTATGACATGTATAAAGGGTCTCTTTAAAGTTCAATAATTATTGTTTTCCACAATAAATTAATAATCAGCAGGTTCACAAAAAAGTAAAAACATTAATATTGATGTCCAGTGAAAAAGATTTTCAATTCAAGATTAAACAAGCATGAAACTAGTGAGTGAACAATTAATCAGGTGTAAGCAAGTTTAGAAGAATTATTTTTAGTTAGATATTCAATAAAGCAGAAAAAGTTTATGATAAACACCCCAACTTCAATCAGATTAGAAAGGCCAGTGGCATGTACCCCCCTGCCACACTTAAATTCATGAAGTGAATTTTTTTTAATAACAATGCAATTTAGTTTCCAGCAGTGAAGTACATGCAGCTTTTTATATTTAGACAGTGACAAATAGCAGAATAACATTCCAATACGTGTAGGATTTCTAACATATGCAGAATTTTTAAAATTCAGTAGCAAGATATGAAGTAGAATTTTATATAGTAAAAATGTAGCAGAATTCTCAGTACACATGTAGTAGATTTTTTCAATACAAGCAGATTTTAGCAAAAGTAAAAGCATAATTTATATGAAAGCATTACAGAGTGGAAATATTAAATGCAGAAATTATGAATTTAGTACTTCCCTGAATATATTTTTCCATTTCTCTCCAGTATGGGAATTCGACTCCCTAAATGACACAACACCATCATCCTAGAGACAAAGAACATGTAAACTAAGAAGAAAAATCCAGCATATACAGTGCATACAGGAGGCAGCAAAACATGACTTTATTCAAAGTAAAACAAGAACAAAGATAAATGTAAACACAAATAAAAGAACCTGGGTTAACTCCCAAGAAGGACTAAATTTAAAGTCTTCATTTAGACGTTATTTAATTACAAAAGTTTTATAAAAAATAAAATAAAAACCATGGGTTGCCTCCCATGAAACGCTAGGTTTAAAGTCCCCAGCCAGACTTCATTCAATAATAGTTTTCTAGCACAGTGAAGGCAGCCAAGCCCTTTAGATGTCCCTCAAAATGAAGATTCGTTCTCTTCCCATTGACCAACATGGGTTTATTTTCTTCACCAACAATTTCAACATCTCTATTCTTCAACACTCTCACTACAGTAAAAGGTCCAGACCACTTGGACTTCAGCTTCCCAGGAAAGAGTTTAAGTCCAGAGCTAAAGAGGAGGACCTTCTATCCAGGTTTGAATTCCATTTTTTGAATGATAGAATCATGAAATATTTTAGTCCTATCATTATAAATTCTTGAATTATCATAACTCTCTCTCCTAATGTCATCAATTTCACTCAGCTCAAGAAATATTCTATCACCAGCACTCTTTAAATAAAAGTTCATCACCTTAACTTCCCAATAAGACTTATGTTGCAACTCCACAGGTAAATGCCAGCATTTCCCAAAAAAGAAACCTGTAAGGAGACATAGATATAAGAGTCTAAAAGGTAGTTCTATAAGCTCATAAAGCATAATCTAGTTTGAGTGACCAGTCCTTCCTAGAATTCAAAATTGTTTTTTCAAGTATTTGTTTAGGTTCCTTGTTTGAAATTTCCACCTGTCCACTGGACTGTGGATGATAAGGAGTATTAGTTTTGTGAACACAACCATAATTCTCCAATAAATATTTAAACTTTTAATTCTTAAAGTGTGTTCCATTATTAGTAATAAAAGATATTGGGACTCCAAATCTTGTAAAGATGTTCTTTTTAACAAATTTTATTACACTGTTTGCTTGATTGTTGGGCAGAGCTACTACCTCAACCCACTTTGAAACATATTCAACATCAACTAGAATGTACTCATTCCCATGAGATGATGGAAATGGACCCATAAAATCTAAACCCCAATCATCAATGATCTCTACCTCCAAATACCCTTTTGGGGTAACTCCTATATCCTACCCACATTACCCAGCCTCTGACACCTGTCACACCCAACCACAAAGTTCCTAGCATCCTTAAAAAGAGTAGGTCAATAAAAACCAGATTGTAAGACTTATTGAGATGTCCTTTCACCGCCATAGTGACCTCCCCAAGGTGAAGAGTGAAAACATTCTAAAACTGGAAGCATCTCTTTCTTAGGCACACACCTTGTAAGAATAACATCAGCACACCTCCTAAACATCAGAGTATCATCTCATAGGTAATATTATATTTCAGAAATTTATTTCTTTCTTTGATTATTTGACAGATTTTTGGGAATGACACCTACTGCCAGAAAGTTGGAAAAATCTGCAAAGCAAGCAGATTGTCTGACTGACACAGTAAGAAACTTCTCATCAAGAAAGGAAGAGTTAATCTCCCTAGGATTTTCAGATTGAGATTGATTTAAAGGAATCCTAGATAAATAATTCGCAACTAAATTCTTAGCTCCTTGTTTATCCCTGATTTCTATATCAAATTCTTGTAACAAAACAATCCATTTAATCAGTCTGGGGTTCATTTCTTTTTTAGACAACAAGTACTTTAAAGCTGAATGATCAGTGAAAATGATGACTTTAGAACCTAACAAGTATTGTCCAAACATTTCCAGAGAAAAAAACAGCTAACACTTCTTTTTCAGTTGTGGTATAATTCTTTTGGGCCTCATCTAGTAGTCTACTAGCATAATACTCCACATGCAACTTCTTATCCCTCCTTTGTACTAGGACAGAACCTATATCCATGGCACTAGCATCACACATAAGCTCAAATGGTAATTTCCAATCACATTCAGTAATGATAGGTGATGTAGTGAGTTTTTATTTAAGCAGGTTAAATGATTTCAAATTGTTTTCATCAAAATTGAAAGCTGTATCCGTAACCAGAAAAGAACATAAGGGCATAGTAATTTTAGAAAAAAAAATTAATGAATCTCTGGTACAAACCGGAATGCCCCAGAAAACTTCTAACACCCATGACATTAATAGTAGGAGGAAGTTTTTTAATAACATCAATCTTAGCAGTGTCAACTTCTAGACCTCTCTTAGACACTTTATGACCATGCACAATACCTTCTGTAACCATGAACTGACATTTCTCCCAATTAAGAACAAGGTTGGTTTCAATGCATCTCTCCAAGACTAATTCAAGATTTTTAAGACAAGTATGAAAAGTACTACCCACAATGTAAAAGTGATCCATGAAATATTCAATAATTTTCTCAATCATTTCTGAAAATATAGCCATAATACACCTTTGAAAGGTGGCTACAGCTCCAAACAACCCAAAGGGTGTCCGCCTATAGGCAAATGTTCCAAAGGGGAATGTGAAAGTGGTCTTCTCCAAATCCTCTAGAGCAACAGGTATTTGGTTGTAACCAGAATACCCATCCAGAAACCAGAAAAATTCATTTCCAGTAAGCCTCTCAAGAATTTTATCCAAGAAGGGCATTGGAAAATGGTCCTTCCTAGTGGAATAATTAAGCTTCTTATAATCTATACATACTCTCCATTTTATGGCTTTCCTAACTTGGGATTATTCATTTTTTTCATTTTTAACTACCGTGAAACCACCCTTGTTGGGAAAAACCTGGATAAGGCTAACCCAAGCACTATCAGAAATGGGATAAATCATTCCAGTGTCTAGTAGTTTGATCACTTCCTCTATCAAAACTTCATTTATGTTTGGATTTAATCTTCTTTGACACTCTACCCTAGGATTATGATCAGGCTCCATAGGAATCTTGTGCATACAAAATGAGGGACTAATACCCTTGATATTAGCTATTGTCCAGCCTATGGAAGATTTAAATTTTTTCAACACATTCAATAATATTTTTTCTTGATTTTAATTATGTTTAGAAAAAATTATTATAGGAAGAGTGGAGTTCTCACCTAGAAATGAATATTTAATATGAGAGGAATGAGATTCAGTTCAAGATTAGGTGGTTCTACACTAGATGGAAGACTCTTATTCCTGGGAGGTCCATGATCTTCAACATATTTCGTGTAATTAGTATTTAAAGATGAAAGATTTTTAATTTCATGCTCAGATTCAGAGATAACAGTCCTACTATCCAAGGTGGGCAGTATGCTGTCCAAAATTTCCAAATTAGAATTCAACGGGTCAATGAAAGAAGAATCATCAAGTTGTCTTAACAGTTCTTCCTCATCAATATCAAAGTTCTCAGAAGTGTTGGTGTTAACAGAAACACCCTAAAATTAACTCAAAAAGATCATATGTTCCGAAATAGTGGACTCTTCTATGGTAGAAACTGGACAATTGTCCAGTTCTGGAAGATTTTCTAGATTGGTTGTTACAGTAGAATTTTCAGTTTCTAGATCAGGTTCACAACTTCACCGAAATTTTCTTCATCAGAGGATTGAATTTAATATTTTTCAATAAGTTCATGTTGATTTTGATAAGAACATTCAGCTTCAAGGAACCATATTTTTGAATAGTTTTCAGAATAAGATGGTTCCTTAATATTTTAAAAATAATGATCTCTTCTTCTTGTTCACCAATTTTGAATATCATTTGACCCTTTGAAACATCTATAACACCACCAATTGTGGCCAAGAAGGGACTACCCAAGATGATAGGTACCTCTTGATCACACTCCATATCCAGAACAAGGAAGTCAGTAGGTAGACACAACTTCCCAACTCCATTTAGCAAGTCATCTACCCTACCCACATGCTGAGTGAAAGATCTATCAGCCAACTAAAGTATGAATATGGTGGGTTGAGGGTCACCCAGCCGCAACTGTATAAACAGTGAGTATGGGTGTAGATTAATGCTAGAACCTAGGTTGCACAAACAGTTAAGCTGACCAGAATTTCCTAGAGTACAAGGGATGACAAAGCTACCTGGGTCTTTCAGTTTAGGTGGGATTTTCTTTTGATGTACAACACTACACTCTTCAGTGAGGCTGTATGTAGGAAATTCTTCAAGTGTCTTTTTATTTGATACATTTTAATTAAGATATTATAGATAAATTGGGATTTAAATTAAGGCTTGGATAAAGGTGATGTTCACTTGAATCTTGGATAAAAGACCAAGGAACTGAAGAAGTTCAGCCCTGGTGTGGCTTTTAGGTTTAAGCTTATCTGGGAAAGGGATGGGTGGGGAAAACATTTTCAGTACAGTAGAAAAATCCCTCACCTATTCCACAAATTTTTCTTTTCCTTTATTATTTTTATTTTTAGAAGATGTTTCATCTTGAGTTTCAGGTGAAAAATTCAGATTTAGATCATTTTCATTACTTTTCTGTGAAATTCCAGCATCTGTGCAAAGAAAATTTTTATTTCGAGATTGAAGTATATTTTCACTTTGGGAATTTTCATGGTCTTTTTTAGCAACATCCTGAGTATTAAGACCACTTATAGTGACAATAGCCATGGAATTATATCTATGGTTAATGTCAGTGGTACTTGGAACTCTACCTTTTTCCCTAGATGAAAAATCTCTATCATTTTGTCCTAACTGTGTTTCCATATTCTACATTCTCACATCAGTTTGCATTTTTTTAGACACATATTGATTTTTATGTTTATTAAATTGAGCCATATACTTTTCCTCTTGTGAATCAATTTTATTCCAAATTTTATCTAGTTTAGAAGACATTTGATTATCATTATTTCCTTGAGTGTTTGAAGACTCACCCCTTTGTTGATTTTGAAATTTCGATCTTGGTTGGTTCTGATAATTAAAGGCTTTTGGTTTCTTAATAATTCCTTGACCATTCTAGGACAAATTTGGATGGTTCCTATAGCCTTGGTTGTAATTGTTTGAGAATGGATATTCTTTTTGAGGCATCCTAGGACCATAGTTGAAAATGTTTGAAGTTTCAGGTTGTTGGGAAGTTAAATAGAAATTAGGAAAAATATTTTCAGAGTGCCCAAACATAACACACTTAGTGCACTGTTGCCTTAGTGACTGATACTGATTCTGATTTTCAATTTGATTTATAGTTGTTTTTGAATTCTGGTTCATTAAAGTTTGAAGTTGGTTAGTGATTTCGGCGAATTGAGGTTGAGTTTTTTTCATTGAATCATTGTTTAAATTAACATTTCTATTGAATCTTTTCCTTCTTGAATTTTTATGTTGTGAATTAAGGGAAATATTATTAAAGATATGTCTATGTTCTTCATCACTTTTATCATTGTAACTACCCCCAGCATCTTGATCCACTAAATTCTAACCAGAGGAGGACAAACCTTCATAGAATGTGTCCATAAGAAGGTGTGATGGGAGTTGATGATGGGGACACTGCCTAACCAGATCCTTGAATCTATCCTAAGATTCATGAAAAGCTTCTCCATCCTCTTGATAAAAACTAGTGATTTTAGTTCTAACCTATCCATTTAGTCTTTGAGGATACAATTTTATAATGAATGAGTTATAAATTTGATCCAAATTTTCAAAAATGTTTTTATATAAACATAAAAACCAATTCCTAGCATTCCCTTTTAAGGAAAAAGAGAAAAACACTCATACTTAGCTCATTCTTAGTAAGTCCTGGTAAGGGAATTTACTGCACAGTGTTGTAGAAATCTCTAATGAAGGCTAAAGATTCCTCATTAGAGAGCCCATTAAATGCAGACAGAAATGAAATATGGGATTGTTTCAACTCATAATTTCTGGACCTAGGACATAATCTAATGGATGATGGGTTACTTGAAACTTGAGGGAGTTGAAAATCCCTCATCCTAGGCCTTTCATGTTCCTCTAAGAGTTATGGGTGCTTATTTTGAATGTTATTTTCCTCAGGAACTCTATTATCAAAGTTATCCATTTCAATTTTGATTTTATTTCTTAGAGTAGTTAAATGTTTATCTAATTCAGGGTATAGGGGCTCTAATATAGCACCATAAGTTCTTTTTCTCATATAAACCATAGAAGATAATACCAGCAGTAAGAGTTCATATTGACAAGACACAATATTTTTTACAGTTTTCAATTTTTTCAATTTTTTTTGAAAGATTTTTATAAATGTGTTTTTAAAAAATGTTTTTTAAGTAATGGATTGTGCCTTCCACGGAAATGGCACCAAAAAAATAACCTAAACTATCATTGAAGCTGGTCAAAGTTTAATATTTTTATTCCTACTAACTACAGTATATTTGGCAAGTAGGGTCGAACCCATAGGGAAGGCTATTTTGGCCACTATTCTCTAAAAGAAACTAACTATGACCGCACTGTTGTCATTAGTGAGGTTGAACATCTAATATTTCTATTTTTATTAATATTTTTAATATAAGGAACAATTTAATAAACACATTTTTATTAAAAGTCTTGTTCTAAACTGCATCGAAGTAAGAAATAAGCTCAAAACAGCAAGTAACAGAGATATAGTGCCTTGAAAAGTAAAAAATCTAGAGAAAAATGTCCAGGGAGTATATCAACTCTACTAGTTTTAAAAGTATACATTCTCACGATATTGATTAAAACTAATAAAACTAAAAGGGAGTTATTTATATCCCTCTCCAGGAGATAATCACTCAAGCTGGCCAATTTCAGTGTTCGACACCCTTAGATTAACCAACTTGAAAATTCAGGTTTGAAAAGATAACAGAACTAACTCACCGTTTGTCCTGTAGCCTTTTATTTCCATTTTAATGTTTAAGAAAATAAATCCACATTTAAACTCATCATATAAATGTGGAAATATTAGATTAATCACAAGTGGTACATTGTATTTGAATGTAATCATAACAGATCTTGCCAATCGATTCCAATAACATTAATAGGATAGTGAGAAAAGAAAAGAACGATAACCAGTAGACTCGATTTATCCCTTGAACTGTAAGTATTTTACCAAAAATTACCTCCATTACGTATTCTAAAACATTCATTTACAGACGAAAAAATCTAAAGAGAAAAGGGGAAGAAAACTCCCTCTATTTGCATCGAATACTGCTACTCATAGCCCTTAGGTCTCTAAGGATTTCTTCTCTAGGATTTCCTCCAAGTTCATTGCTCTCTAGTGGTGTGTTTCTTTGAGTGAATCTGTTTCTCTTTAAATTCTGCTACTTGCTCTGTTTTATATGACCTTTGTCATCTGCTGCTTGTCACCGACCAATTCCAACAACATGGACTCGTCTTTAACTATTGCACCGCACATGTGTGTGTGTTCACGACAAGCACGTCGCAAAAATTTTCCCCTCTTAACTAATTCTTAGTGAATTAGTAAGATGAATCTGGACGTGTTTTAGTCCCTTGAATGAATCTACAAAATTAAATAAGCAAGGCAAGTAAATAAATAAGGATTCATGAAAGAAAAAAGGTTAATATTAAATTTAAATGTTATTTTTTGTCATTATTAATTAACTAAAGCTAATTAAAAAATATCTCATTTGATGATTATTATTTACTTTTAAAAAACATTATTATAAATTTATCAAACACAGCTGATTTAATTATATTAATGAATATAAATATTAAATACTAATTTTTAAGTTAATCAGATTTAACTAAATCATTAAAATTTCACAACATAAGTAAATAAGTAATTAAAAATTTAGTAATTTAGGTTATATTAATAATTTTATTATTACTATTAAATAAATTAAATTGATAAATTAATTCATTAATTAGATTATTTTAAAAATTAAAATTTGATACTTTAATTTTAAATATTTTTAAATGAATAAGTATATTCTATAGTTTATTTATAATTGTTATTAATTATATATTTACTATAATTAATAATTAGTTTATCATTAACATTTATAAATTTAGTTTTATATTTGAATTTATAATTAATCTATGTATTAATATAATTATAACTTTTATAAATTATTTTATATTAATTTGAATTTTTAAAGTTTACTTTATGTTAAAAATTTACTTTTTTTCTTTTACTCTTTTTAATTTACTTTAATTATACTTTTATTATTTAACTTTTAAACTTTTTGTCTTTATTTTATGCTTCTTTTTTTTGATTGGTTTTATCACCTCCCCCCAAAATCAGTACACAATAATTGGGGGGAGGGATTATTCTCTTACATTTCGTGATAGCGCATGTTCTCCTTAGCTCAAATCAACAGAAACTCCCTCCATCAGTAGTTATGATGCACATTTCAGATTGACATCAGCTCACGATGAAGACTTCTCTTCATAGCGACGCGGCAAGGGTTTCTCTCTTCTAGAAGCCACGGTGGTAGTGGGCTCAACCTCCTCTTCTCCAGCAGGTACATCTTACTCCAACGGATTCAAACAGTGAATCCCAGCATCAATCTGGTGTGGAAAACTCTTCGACATCATGGTGGATCTCCTCCCCCCAAAATAGCTGCGGCGGAATCTCGGCTCACCCTCTGGATTCCTAGAACTGCTGGTGATTCTCAGAATCTATCGGTTATTTTGATACATAAACTGTGTACTGTAGTGTGTCATGGTTAGATATTTCTTGAGATCTGGTTTGGAAATTGGACCATTCTGGTTTGAGTTGCTTCTAGTTTGGATGAAAATGGTGCATGAGAAAAGAAAACAGTGTGAGAGTAATGGTGGCAGTATAAGGAGTCACGATGAGATAGTAGAAGGGATTGACGGTGGAACCGGTTTGAATCCAATGTGTGTTGAAAGGGAGTCACGGAGAGACCGTGAAAAACGGTTATGGTGCAATTGTTTATGGTGTGTCCATGAGAAAGGTCACGGTGAGACTGTGAAGAAGGTTACAGTGCAATGGTTTACGGTACATCCATGAACCTGCAGAAAAAACAATGTAAAAATATAAAATAAGAACAAAATAATTAATAAAAGCTAAAAATAAATTAAACAATTGAAAACATAGATAAAATATAAAATTTAATACATTAATAACACCAATTAAACTTAAATTAATTTATTAATAACTACAATTAGTAAAATTTAAATTGCTACCAAATTAAAAATTAAAAATTAAAATCCAACTACTAATTAAAGATTAAAGAAAAATTAAGCATTTTATATAGAAAATTAAAGTTATTTAAAATAGTTACTTTATCAAAGTTAGTTAATTTAAAGTAAACATAAAATCATTATATTATTAAACCTCTTTGTTAATTAATGAAATTTAAATAAAAGACTTAATAATACTAAAATAAGTTTATAATCTTATATTTTAATTAATGAATTATTGAAATACATCTATTAATTAGGTTATATTAAATCAATTTTTAGTACATTCAATGTCAGATTAAGTTTACATATTTAAGGTGAAAATATCAAACTAATTAATTATTTAATGTTAAATTATATACTATGTAGAAAAAAACAACAATCTTAATAAATAGTTATTAGTCTATAAAATTAAAGTAAGAAATAAATTAATTATTTTAAAGCTTAAAATACACAATTAATTATAAATATTGATTATTTATTAAATTTAGTGATAAAATTACATAACCGTCATTATTTACCAAAAAGTGTTAAAATAAGTAATTAAGTTGATAAAAATTAATTAAAAAGATGTGGAAAACAAGTGCTTTTAAGGCCACATAAAATTTCCCCACACTTAATCATTGTTTGTCCTCAAGCAAAACCATGCTTTATTATCATAGAGAAATAGGTAAATGTTTTTAATTCAGATTAAAATGTAACATGTCCAGTACTTTAAATAGAGCTCTTGAAAAACATTTCAAAAGGCTTTTAGAAACAAAATTGCTCATATGAACCCTTACTTAAGAAAATACTCACTGGAAGTCTTGAAAACTATGAATCATCAAACAATGAAGATTTCATGCCTCATATGTGGTACTACTTAGTGACTAACATCAATCCAGACTTAAGTGTAAGGTTCGATGGTGACAAAAGGTAAACTTTATGTAGAATTAAGAACAAAAACAGAGGAACTTTGTATATTGACTCATCTCCTAGGTTTCAAAGAATAAATAATTTTTTTTGTGAATCACCTAAATGATACAACATAAATTATTCCCATATAAACCAATTGATCCCTTCTTCATCTGGCTTTCATCATTCCCCTCACCTAAATGAGCTCCTTTTTGACCCTAAACACCTTATTTATTTTTTCCAAGCCATGTATCATTGTACTAAGCACTGTGCAATGCACTTATTCAAGGTGAACATAGGGATTTAAGTAAATATAAATGCACCCATCATCCAGGGTCTCATAGACTCACTGTGGGATCCCAGATGCCCAAACTACTCCAGTTTCAAAAGATTTATATAAAATTCATTTACATTGGCTCATTAAAGAAAATACTTTTAATAATTTAAATAATATTGAATGAGGCCCTTAGAATCAGAATCAAACTACTAGTTCCAAAGGTTTGTATTCATAATTCCATTAAAAAGGGTACCCATGTCACTATCAGAAATACTTCCTAAACCAAATTTCCATTAAATCACTAAGTAAGATCACTCAGAAATCATCCAAACTCATCCATTTCAAATTAAAAGTATCCCTTAACTACCAAAAAGAATCTTATCCTAATACAAGATCCAATTGAGAAAAGTATAAAGCCTAAAATTATGCAAGAATTTTGAAAACTTTTATCCATTTTTTAAAAATTGTTTTATTTTGCATTGGGAATTGATGAGCTTTTAATTAAGCACAGTTTATCACAATCATGAATTGACCCCCTCCCCCACACTTAAAACCTAACTTTGTCCCCCCAAGTTGACTTCTAAATATGGAGAAGAACAATTAATCAATTAAGGTTCAAAATAGATTTACAATTAATTAGCTTTATGACATGTATAAAGGGTCTCTTTAAAGATCAAAAATTATTGTTTTCCAGAATATTTCAATAATAAGCAAGTTCATGAAAAATTAAAACCATTAATACTGATATCTAGTGACAAATATTTTCAATTAACGATTAAACAAGCATGCAACTAGTGAGTGAAAATTTAATAGGGTGTAAGCAAGTTTAGGAAAAAAAATTTCAGTTACATATTAAATAAAGTAGACAGAGTTTATGATAAACACCCAAAAATTAATTAGATTAAAAAGGCCACCATCATTTACCCCCCCCCCCCACTTAAATTCATGAAGTGAAAAAAAAATCTTAATAACAATTCAATTCAGTTTCCAGCAGTGATGTACATGCAGATTTTTATATTTAAACAGTGAAAAATAGTAGATTAACATTCCAATACGTGCAGGATTGTTAACATATGAAAAATTTTAAAAATTCAGTTGCAAGATATGCAGTAGAATTTTATACAGTAAAAATGTAGCAGATTTTCTGTACACATGTAGTAGATTTTTTCCATACAAGCAGATTTTAGCAAAAGTAGGACCAAAATTTTTATGAAATCATTAAGGAGTGGGAAAATTAAATGCAGAAATTATGAATTGAGTACTTCCCTGAAAATATTTGTCCATTTCTCTCTAGTATGGGAATTCTAATCCCTAAATGACATAGCATCATCATCCTAGAGACAAAGAACATGTAAACCAAGAATAAAAATCCCGCAGATACAGTGCATACAGGAGGCAGCAAAACATGACTTTATTCAAAGTAAAACAAGAATAGAGATAAAAGTAAACAAAAATAAAATAACATGGGTTAACTCCTAAGAATCACTGAATTTAAAGTCTTCAGTTAGACTTTATTTAATTAAAAAAAAATTTGAAAATAAAATAAAAAACATGGGTTGCCTCCCATGCAGCGCTAGGATTAAAGTCCCCTGCCAGACTTTATTCAAGAACAGTTTTCTATCACAGTGAAGGCAGCCAATCCCTTTGGATGTCCCTAAAAATAAAGTTATAGTCTCTGCCCATTGGCCAACATGGGTTTATCTTCTTCACCAACAATTTCAAGAGCTCCATTCATCAACACTCTCACTATAGTAAAAGGTTTAGACCACTTGGACATCAGCTTCCCAGGAAAGAGTTTAAGTCTAGAGTTAAAGAGGAGGACCTTCTGTCCAGGTTTAAATTCCATTCTTTGAATGATATAATCATAAAAGATTTTAGTCCTCTCTTTATAAGTTCTTGAATTATCATAACTCGCTCTCTTAATCTCAGCAAGTTCACTCAGCTCAAGAAATCTTCTCTCACCAGTACTCTTTAAATCAAAGTTTAGTTCCATAACTGCCCTGTAAGACTTATGTTTCAACTCCATAAGTAAATGAAATAATTTCCCAAAAATCAAACTATAAGGAGACATACCTATCGAAGTATTTAAGGTAGTTCTATAAGCCTATAAAGCTTCATCCAGTTTGAGTGACCAGTCCTTCCTAGAATTTGAAATATTTTTTTCATGTATTTATTTAGGTTCCCTGTTTGGAATTTCCACCTGTCCACGGGACTGTGGAGGATAAGGAGTACCAGTTTTTTGAAAACAACTATACTTCTCCATTAAATATTTATAAATATAATTCTTAATTTGTGTTCCATTATCAGTAATAAAAGCTCTTGGGACTCCAAATCTTATAATGATGTTCTTTTTAACAAATTTTATTACACTGTTTTTCTGATTGTTCGACAGAGCTACTACATCAACCCACTTTGAAACATAGTCAATAGAAACTAGAATATACTCATTCTCATGAGATGATGGAAATGGACCCATAAAATCTAAACCCCAAACATCAAATATCTCTACCTCCAAAATACTATTTTGGGGTAACTCCTTTTTCCTGCCCACATTACCCAGCCTCTGACACCTGTCACACCCAACCACAAAGCTCCTAGCATCCTTAAAAAGAGTAGGCCAATAAAAACCAGATTGTAAGACTTTTTGAGATGTCCTTTCACTTCCATTGTGACCTCCCCAAGGTGAAGGGTGACAACTTTCTAAAACAGGAAGCATCTCTTCCTTAGGTACAAAACTTCTATGAATACCATCAGCACACCTCCTAAATAACAGAAGATCATCTCAAAGGTAAAATTTACGTTCAGAAATGAATTTATTTCTTTGATTATTAGATAGATTTTTGGAATGACACCTACTTCTAGAAAGTTGGAAAAATCTGAAAACCAAGCAGATTGCATGATTGACATAGTAAGAAACTTCTCATCAGGAAAGGAAGAGTTAATCTCCCTAGGATTTTCAGATTGAGGCTAAGTAAAAGGAATCTTAGATAAATGATCAACAACTAAATTCTCAGCTCCTTGTTAAGCATTGATTTCTAAATCAAATTCTTGTAAAAAAATCCATCTAATCAGCCTGGGTTTAGTTTCTTTTCTAGAAAAAAAGTACTTTAAAGCTGAATGATCCATGAATATGATGACTTTAGATCCTAAAAAGTACTGTTTAAACTTTTCCTGAGCAAAAACAATAGCTAACAATTATTTTTCAGTTCTGTTATAACTCTTTTCGGCCTCATCTAGTAGTATACTATCATAATACACCACATGCAACTTCCCATCCATCCTTTGTCCAAGGACAACACCTAGAGTCATTGCACTAGCATCAAACATAAGCTCAAATGGTAATTTACAATCTGGTGTAGTAATTATAGGTGATGTAGTGAGTTTCTCTTCAAGCAGGTTAAATGATTTCAAATTATTTTCATCAAAATTGAAAGGTGCATCCTTGACCAGAAAAGAACATATGGTCTTAGTAATTTTAGAAAAAACTTTAATGAATATATGGTAGAAACCGGCATTCCCCAAAAAACATCTAACACCCTTGACATTAACAGGAGGAGGAAGTTTTTGAATAACATCAATCTTAGCAGTATCAACTTCTAGACCTCTCTTAGACACTTTATGACCAAGAACAATACCTTCTGTAACCATGAACTGACATTTCTCCCAATTAAGAACAATGTTGGTTTCAATGCATCTCTCCAAGACTAATTCAAGATTTTCAAGACAAGTATCAAAAGTATTACCCACAATGGAAAATTCATCCATGAAAACCACAATAATTCTCTCAATCATTTCTGAAACGATAGCCATCATACAACTTTGAAAGGTTGTTGGAGCACCACACAACCCAAAGGGCGACCGCTTATAGGAAAATGTTCCAAAGGGGCATGTGAAGGTGGTATTTTCCAGATCCTCTGGAGCAACAAGTATTTGGCTGTAACCAGATTACCCATCCAGAAAACAGGAAAATTAATTTCCAGCAAGCCTCTCAAGCATTTGATCCATGAAGGGAATTTAAAAATGGTCCTTCCTAGTTGATGCATTAAGCTTCCTATAATCTATCCATACTCTCCATTTTGTGGATTTTCTAACTTGGACTTCTTCATTTTTTTCATTTTTAACTATTGTGAAACCTCCCTTCTTGGGAACAACCTAGATAGGGTTGACCCAAGCACTATCATAAATGGGATAAATCATTCCAGTGTCTAGCAGTTTGATCACTTCCTCTCTCACAACTTCTTTCATGTTTGGATTTAATCTTCTTTGACAATCTACCCTAGGCTTATGATCAGGATCCATGGGAATCTTGTGCATACAAAATGAAGTACTAATACCCTTGATATCAGATATTTTCCATCCTATGGTAGTTTTAAATTTTTTCAACACATTCAAAAATATTTGTTCTTGATTTTCAATAAGTTTAGCAGAAATTATTACAGGAAAAGTGGAGTTCTCACCCAGAAATGAATTTGTAAGATGAGTAGGAATGAGATTCAGTTCACGATCAGGTGGTTCTACACTAGAAGAAATAATACTAGGTCTGGGAGGTCCAAGATCTTCAATATATTTCTTGTAAGGAGTATTTAAAGATGAAAGATTTTGAATTTCTGGCTCAGATTTAGAGATAACAGTCTTGTTGTCCAAGGTGGGCAGTATGCTATCCAAACTTTCTATATTAGAATTCAACAGGTCAATGAAAGCAGAATCATCAAGTTGTCTTAACAGTTCTTCCTCATCAATATCAAATTTCTCAAAAGTGTTGGTGTTAATAGAAACAACCTCAAATTCACTCAAAAATCTCATAAGTTTAGAAACATTAGACTCTTCTATGATAGAAACTGTACAATTGTCCAGTTCCGGAAGATTTTTCTGATTGGATGTTACACCTGAATTTTCAGTTTCCAGATCAGGTTCACAAATATTTTCAACTTTACAAAAATATTCTTCAGCAGAGGATTGAATTTCAAATTTTTCAATAAGTTCAAGTTGATTTTTATAAGAACATTCAGCTTCAAGGAGCTCTATTTTTGAATAGTTTTCATAATATTTTGGTTCCTTAATATTTTTAAAAACATTGATCTCTTCTTCTTGTTCACCAATTTTGAATATCAGTTTCCCCTTTGAAACATCTAAAACAGCACCACCTGTGCCCAATAAGGGCCTACCCAAGATGATAGGTACCTATTGATCACACTCCATGTCTAGAATAAGGAAGTCGGTAGGTAGAAACAACTTCCCAACTCCAACTAGCAAGTCATATACCCTATACATAGGATGAGCGAAAGATCTATCAGCAAACTAAAGTATGAATATGGTGGGTTGAAGGTCACCCATCCTCCACTGTCTAAAAAGTGAGTATGGGAGAAGATTAATGGTAGCACCTAGGTCGCACAAACAATTATGCTGAACAGAATTTCCTAGAGTATAAAGGATGAAAAAGATACCTGGGTATTTTAGTTTAGGTGTGATTTTCTTTTGAAGAATATCACTACACTCTTCAGTGAGGCTGTAGGTAGAAAATTCTTCAAGGGACTTTTTGTTTGAAACAATTTTCTTTAGAGATTTAAGATATGATGGGATTTTAATTAAGGCTTGGATAAATGGGATGTTCACTTGAAGCTTGGATAGAAGATCAAGGAACTGAAGAAGCTCAGCCCTGGTGTTTCTTTGAGGTTTCACCTTTTTTGGGAAAGGGATGGTTGGGGAAAAAATTTCAGGAAAGCAGGAAAATCCCTCACCTCTTCCACAACTTTTCTTTTCCTTTATTATTTTGATTTTTAGAAGAAGTTTCAGCTTGAGTTTTAGGTGACAAATTCAGATTTAGATCATTTTCATTACGTTTCTGTGAAATTCTAGCATGTGTGCAAAGAAAATTTTTATTTCTAGATTGAAGCAGATTTTCACTTTGGGAATTTTCATGGAATTTTCAGCAACAACCTGAGTATTAAGCCCACTTCTAGTGACAACAACCATGACATTCTCTCTAGGGTAAATTTCAGATGTACTTGGAAGTCTACCTTTTTCCCTAGATGAAAAATCTATTTCATGTTGGACTAATTGTGTTTCCATATTCTGCATTATCACATCTGTTTGCATTTTTTCAGACACATATTGATTTTTATGTTTATTAAATTGAGCCATGTACTATTCCTCTTGTGAATTAATTTTATTCAAAATTTGATCCAGTTTAGAAGACATTTTATTATCATTATTTCCTTGAGTGTTTGAAGACTCACCCCTTTGTTGATTTTGAATGTTCGGACTTGGTTGGTTCTCATAATTAAGAGTTGTTGGTTGCTTAATAATTCCATTGCTCCTTCCATGAAAAATTTGGATGGTTCCTATAGCCTTCGTTGTAATTTTTGGAGAAAGGATATTCTTTTTGAGGCATCTTAGGACTATAATTGACAATGTTTGAAGCTTCAGGTTGTTGAGAAATTAAATCGACATTAAGAAAAAAAAATTCAGAGTGCCCAAACATACCACACTGAGTGCACTGTTTCCTTAGTGTCTGATACTGATTCTGATTTTCAATTTGATTTACAGTTTGTTTTGAATTCTGGTTCATTAATGTTTGAAGTTGGTTAGTGATTTCGGCTAATTGAGCTTGAGTTTCATTCATTGAATCATTGTTTGAATTAACATTTCTATTGAATATTTTCCTTCTTGAATTTTTATGTTGTGAATTAAGGGAAATATTATTAAATATATGTCTAAGTTCTTCATTATTTTAATCATTTTAATTACCACCATCAACTTGGTCCACTAAATTCTGACCAGAGGAGGACAACCCTTCATAGTATGTATCCATAAGAAGGTGTGATGGGAGTTGATGATGGGGACACTGCCTAATCAGATTTCTGAATCTATCCCAAGCTTCATGAAAAGCTTCTCCATCCTCTTGATAAAAACTAGTGATTTTAGTTATATGCTCTCATTTCAGTCTTTGAGGATAAAATTACATAATGAATGAGTTACAAATTTGATCCCAATTTTAAAAAATGTTTTCATCTAAACTTAAAAACCAATTCCTAACATTCCCTTTAAGGAAAAAGAAAAAAAAATCATACTTAGCTCATTTTCAGTAAGTCCAATTAAAGGAAGTTGTTGCACAGTGTTGTAAAAGTCTCTAATGAAGGCTAAAGAGTTTTCATTAAAGAGCCCATTAAATACAGGAAGCAATGAAATATGGGATTGTTTCATCTCATAATTTCTGGCCCTAGGACTTAATCTAATGGATGATGGGTTACTTGAAACTTGAGGTAGTTGAAACTCCCTCATCCTTGGCCTATCATGTTCATCTAAGAGTTATGGATGGTTATTTTGAAAGTTATTTTTCTATGGAACTCTATTATCTAAGTTCTCCATTTCTATTTTGCTTTTCCTTATTAGAGTAGTTAAATGTTTATCTAATTCTGGGTTTAGGGGCTTTAATCTAGCAACAGAAGTTCTTGTGCTCATACAAACCATAGTAGACAGTACCAGCAGTAATAGTTCAGATTGAAAAGACTCAATTTTGTTTACAATTTTTAAAATTTTCAATTTTTAAATTTTTTTTTATAAATGTGTTTTTCAAATGTTTTTTAGTAATGGCTCGTGCCTTCCCCAGAAATGGTGCCAAAATCATAACCTAAACCATTTTTGAAGCCGGTCAAAGTTTAATATTTTTATTCCTACTAACTACAGTATATGTGGAAAGCAGGGTCGAACCCATAGGGAAGGCTATATTGGAAACTATTTTCTAAAAGAAACTAACTAAGACCCCACTGTTATCAGCAGTGAGGTTAAATTTCTAATCTTTCTATTTTTTAAATATTTTTATTATAAGGAACAAATGAAGAAAAACATTTTTTTAAAAGTCTTGTTCTAAACTGCATCATATAACGAAATAATATCAAAACATCAAGTAACAGATAAATAGTTCATTGAAAAGTAAATAATCAGAGAAAAACGTCCGAGGAGTATATCCACTCTACTGGTTTTAATGGTATAATTTCTCACGATATTGATTACAACTAATACAACTAAAAGTGAGTGATTTATTTCCCTCACCTAGAGATAATCACTCAAGCTGGCCAATTTTAGAGTTTTCCACCCTTAGATTAACCAACTTGAAAATTCAGGTTTGAAAAGATCACAGAACTAACTCACCGTATGTCCTGTAGCCTTTTATTTAAATTTTAATGTTTAAGAAAATCAATCCACTTTTAAAATCAATGTATAAATGCCGAAATCTTAGATTAAGCAAAGGTGGTACGTTGCATTTTAATGTCATTAAAACTGATCTTGCCAATCAATTCCGATCACATTAACAGGATAGTGAGAAGAGAAATGAACGATAACTAGTAGACTCGATTTATCCCCCAATCTGTAAGTATTTATCCAAACATTACCTCCATTACGTATTCTAAAACATTCATTTACAGAGGAATAAAATTAAAGAGAACAGAGGGAGAAAACTCCCTCTACCTACATCGAATACTGCTGCTCCTGGCCCTCAGGTCTCCAAGGAATGGTTCTCCGGGAGTTGCTCCAAGTTCTTTTCTCTCCAGTGGTGTGTTTCTTCGAGTGAATTCATCTCTCTTTAAATTATGCTTCTTGCTCTGTTTTATATGACCTTTTTCATCTGCTTCTTGTCACCGACCAATTCCAACAAATTGGACTCATCTTTAACTATTGCAACGCACACGTGTTTGTGTTCGCGACAAGCATGTCGCACTAATTTTCCCCTCATAACTAATTCTTGATGAATTAGTTACATGAATCTGGATGTGTTTTAGTCCCTTTAATGAATTTGAAAAATTAAACAAGCAAGACATATAAATAAATAGAGACGCAAGAAAGAAAAAAGGTTAATATTAAAGTTAAATGTTATTTTTAGTCGTTATTAATTAACTAAAGCTAATTAATAAATATCTCATTTTATGATTATTATTTACTTTTAAAAAACATTATTATAAATTTTTCAAACACTGTTGATTAAATTAAATTAATGAATACAAATATTATATACAAATTTTTAAGTTAATCAGAATTAACTAAATCATTAAATTACACAACATAAGTAAATAAGTAATTAAAAATTTAGTAATTTTGGTTATATTAATAATTTTATTATTAATATTAAATAAATTAAATTGATAAATTAGTTCATTAATTAGTTTATTTTAATAATTAACATTTAATAATTTAATTTTAAGTATTTTTTAATTAATAAGTATATTCTATCATTTATTTATAATTGTTTTTAATTATTTATTTACTATAATTAATAATTAGTTTATCATTAACATTTATAAATTTAGTTTTATATTTTAATTTTTAATTATTCTATGTATTAATATAATTATAACTTTTATAAATTATTTTATATTAATTTGACTTTTTAAAGTTTACTTTAAGTTAAACTTTTACTTTTTTTTCTCTTACTATTTTTACTTTAATTATACTTTTATTATTTAACTTTTAAACTTTTTGTCTTTATTTTCTTCTTCTTTTTTGTTTGGTTTTATCTCCCCCCCCCCCAAATCGGGGGATAGTAACTGGGGGGAGGGTTTCTTCTCTTGAATTCTGTGATGGCGCATGTTCTCCTCAGCTCAAATCAACAGCAACTCCCTCCTTCAGCTGTTGTGTGGCATGGTTCAGATAGACATCAGTTCACAATGAAGACTTCTCTACACAGCGACACATTAGTTGTTTCTCTCTGCTATAAGCAACGACGGAAACGGGCTCGACCTCCTCTTCCCTAGCTGGCACAACTCACTCCAGTGGATTCGAATAGTGAATCCAAGCATCGATCTGGTGCGGCGAACTCCTCGACAGCACGGTGGATCTCCTCCCCCCAAAATCACGGTGGTGGGTTTCGGACTCACCCCCCAGATTCCGAGAACTGGTGGCGATTCTCATCATTTATCGGTTATAATCATACTTAAATTTTATACTGTAGTGTGTCGTGGTTATAGATTTCTTGAGATCTGCTTTTGAAATTGAACCATTTTGGTTTGAGTTTCTTTCGGTTTGGATGAAACTGGTGCGTGGGAAAAGAAAACGGTGTGAGAGTAACGCTTGCAGTATAAGCAGTCACGGTGAGATAGCAGAAGGGATTAACGGTGGCACCGGTTTGAATCTGGTGCGTGGTGAAACAGAGTCATGGTGAGACCGTAAAAATCAGTAAAGGTGCAATGGTTTATGGTGCGTCTGTGAGAAAGGTCATGGTTAGACCGTGAAGAAGGTTACAGTGCAATGGTTTATCGTGCGCCTGTGAACCTGTAGAAAAAACAAAGTAATAATATAAAATAAGAAGAAAATAATTAATAAAAGCTTAAACTAAATTAAATAATTGATAACTTAGATAAATTGTAAAATTTAATAAATTAATAACCCCAATTAAACTTAAATTAATTTATTAATAACTACAATTAGAAAAATTAAAATTGCTACAAAATTTAAAACTAAAAATTAAAGAGCAACTAACAAATCAAAGATTAAAGCAAAATTAAACATTTTATATAGCAAAGTAAAGTTATTTAAAATAGTTACTTTATCAAAGTAAATTAATTTAAAGTAGACATAAACACATTATATTTTTAAACCATTATGTTAATAATGAAATTTAAATAAAATACATAATAATACTAAAATAAGTTTATAATCTTATATTTTAATAAAATAATTATTGAAATACATCTATTAATTAAGTTATATTAAATAAATTTTTAGTACATGCAATGTCAGATTAAGTATATATATTTAAAGTGAAAAAAAACTAATTAATTATTTAATGTTAAATTATTAACTATGCAAACAAAAACAACAATCTTAATAAATAGTTTTTATTCTTTAAAATTAAAGTAAAAAATAAATTAATTATTTTAAGGTTTAAAATGCACAATTTATTATTAAAATTGATTAATTATTAAATTTAGTGATAAAATTACCTAAGTGTCATTATTTATCAAAAAGTGTTAAAATAAGTAATTAAATTGATAAAAATTAATTAAAAAGATGTGAAAAAACAAGTGTTTTTTAGTTCACATAAACCACACTAAATTAAATTAAACTAACCATGATATTTGTTGGGGAAAACAAAATTTTTCATTCATACAAGCAGTGAACCAAACATAATAAAAACAACCTATTCATTTTCAAATCGATTAAGGGGATAGTTGAAAATGGTTATTCTAGCATAATTATAATAATATATAATCATATTTAGTAAAACATTGTTACTATATGAAGGTATATGGACTTAATATATTAGAGGTAGAAGAAAAAAATACAAAAATATATTAGGTTAGTAATTTCACCATTTCCTTGGTTATTCTCCTCTTGGCTACCACTATGGGATCCATACGATGATATTTTAGTGATCCCATAACTCTTTAGATCTGGGGAAGAAGGTTGAGGATTGAAATGGGTAGAGTGTGGGATAACTCTAGGTATTATATGGTGTGAGGAGAAGTGACGGTAAGGGATAATTTTTATAATAAAAAATAGGTTTGATTTTTAATATAAAATTTATCAGTTTATTTTTTATCATGATTGTGAATATTGATGAATGTTTGGACAAAATAAAACAGTTGTTACGTGTGAGGATGATCTAAGGGTTTCTTATTTTTCCCATAACAAACTTAACCATGAATTGATCTTATAATGTAACATATTTTATATTTTCATATCATATTATTCACAGAAAAATCACCATTTTAGGAAAAATAGTTAATATTTCTCCCTAATATCATTTAAGTGTGATTATTTATAAAATGAATTCCATTTATTGAAAAAATGTTTTTAAATAAGGAAATTTTTTTATCAAAATAAAATGATTATATATTAACTATTTTTTATAGAATAATCTAATTTTAAAAACAGATAAAAACTACTTATCTTTTATAAAATTACAAAATCATCATTATACATATATATGAATTTTTTACATGTAACCATTTTTAAAGTGAATTTTATTTAAAACTTCTAAATTTATAGTATGTTTTTATTTTAGAAAAGATAAATTATATATATTTTTTAATAATATAATAATTATTTAATTATGTCCAACAATTATTTTTCCTTATTTTACCCTTATATTTGATTATATTATGATAAAAACTCATTATATATATATATTATATTATTCTATTATTCTATGGGAAAGATAATTATTCCAATAGTGATATAACATTCATATCAAAACATTCATTTAATTTTCATGTAATAGACAAATTATAAAAATTATATTACACTTTAACAAATATATATACCTCACTATTGTAATACCTAATAATTCACTGTTATGATTACAAATTTTCATACGTTCCTTTATAATTTCAAACATTTTTGAAATACTTCTCATTAATTTTAGAGTCTTTCTATATGGAGTGATCTTCATTAGGGAATTAGAGCATGTGGAGTTTATTTTAGTGTGTGCATTATTATTTTTAGTTTATCTCCATGTACTAATCCTATATTTTATAGTCATCATTTTTCATAGTGTAATCTTTATCTGAAATATAAAAAAATTTCTATGTGAATATATTTTAATTCATAACAAAACAGTTATAGTGAATCATAATTTCATTGAATAATAGAATGAATTTTTGGTCCATTACCCCTTAAAAAATGTTTCCATAGAAATTTCTATAAATATATTAAGGTGACAACAAATGAGGGTATTTGTATTCATAAATTCCTTGTGTTCTAATGTTCTATAATAATATTTATGATTCCAACAGTGTACTTTGACTAGGTGTGCTTCCTTATCATATAAAAGTTTTTCTCTATAATAAAATATCTTTATTATCTACTCCTTTCAAGAGAGATAATAATACAAATGCACCTACATTTGATATTGTACACCCGAGGGATCTGGTGTATACTTCCTCAAGAGGGATGGATGGAACCTATAATTTAGTTGGGAAATGATTGGTCAGACTAAATGTTGATAAGACAAAACTATAATTCAATAAATACTCTCAATGTGAGAAAAAATAAAAAGGAATTATCTTTCCACTATTCCAAAATCACATTTCTCTATTATGGGGAGTTAAACAATGAAACACTTTATCAACAACTTCAAATTCAATGTCTCTTTGATAGTTATCAAGAAAAATATTCTATTTACTTTGTGTTATTATGATGTGTTTTTGAATACTCACATCCATATTAATAATTTATTTCACTAATTTGGGTCCCAATATGATTATACTCCAAATTCATCTCAACAGGTTAGAGTTTTTAAATTATTTCAATAGAGTTTTTAATAAGGATATAATTTAATTCTCAAGTGAAATCTATTATTGTAGGATAATTTCACTAATGAAATAAATTGATCCCATCAAAATTTTTATCTATTGGTAAAACACTACATATATTTTCAAGTGTTTGATGTTTTTTACTAAAATTGGAGATCATTTTGAGGGTTTTAGGACATACTATATTTTTTGTATATTATAAGACCATGTTGACGAATTTTATAGAATCTTTAGGTGATTCATAGATCTTGATAATATAAAACTAATAGTGTTGTTCCCTATGACATCCAAATTTCTCTAATTTATATCCTTTGAAGTTGATAAAGTGATTTTCCTCCCAAATGGTAATTAAATGAGTAGTATCTATAATCCATTATTCCATTAAAAATAATAAATTGTTCCTATTATTTTTCATCAAAAGGACCCAAAAAACCAAAGGTGATGTTCTCTGATTACCATGAAGGTATGGTTAATGTTTTCATCATCACCTCGGAATTTATCATTCCATCACTCCATTTCTGTTATGCTAGAAAATTTTATGAATTTCTTATGATATTCTTTATCATATTATCCCACTAATAGTTATCTCAGATATTTCAACACATCTTCATGCTCTCTTGGTGGACAGTTAATATTATTAGATGAAAATTATTTTAAAAAATTTTCATTATCTCAGTAGTCGGTGGTAAAAATAATCATGAACCATACATTACAAATTTACCTTCATCAATTTTGAATTATCAATATTTACAATTTATTATATCTTCCAAGTATTTTTTATTTCTAAATAAATCCTTTGAGAGTATTATATCTTTTACATAATGGGTGGTTAAGTAATCAATTGTGATCAGAAGTATATTATTACTTACTTTATTACTTCTTTTTCCATACTTTAAAAGTATAAAAAGATTTGATCCTTCTCAATACAAATAATTTATAAGCATGTAGGTTCATTTATACATAGACCATCTATAAGTTTAGTCACCTTCCCAAGATGGTAATGAATTTAACAATTACATTACTTGATCAATTCATAAAATATTACTTGAAAGATATTAATAATTTCTTATTTCAGAAAACATTTGAGGCTATTATGATTCATATATATTTCAAACTTATCACTATAATGATTATGAAACTAAATATTCAACGAAAAAAAATACTTTCCACTAACTCCAAATCATAAATTTTATAGTAGTTGTAGTTGAATTTCAACTTCCTTGAGGTGTAGGAAAAAAATTCACCATTTGTCCTCATTCCACATACCAATCCTTTATTTTATGCACCACTATATAGATAAAAATTACCAACTTGATGATAGTGTGGGTATTGGTGTTGTGATAAGAATATATATTTTTTGGTTCCAAAAATATCTCTTTACATTCATCAGTCTAAAAAATATACTCTATTTCAAATTATCATGGTCTGTGGGTATTAAAATCATTGTAAGTTCCTCAAAAATCGACAATAATACCCAAATAGTCTCCAGAAACAAGAGATATCTATTAAAGATTATTTTTGAGGCCACATTTAAATCACCTTTGTTTCAATAGGATTAGAAAATATCAATTTATTAGTGATTAAGTGCCCTATAATTTTCACTTACTCTATCAAAAGTTATCATCAACTATAAATATCATATACCTTCTTCTTCCAAAATGTATTTTGAATCATATTAAATTCTCCCCCTGATCCTCCTTGATTGCAGATTATATTAGAATATCATCTTTAATGACTATAATAATTATTTTGGAGTAATATATATTGACTATATTAAATAAGTCCATAAGGATTTATGGAGTATTAGTGAGTCTCATGTGAATCAATATGAACTCAAAGATTCCAAACATTGTTCAAATTTGTGTATTGGGATTTTATTACTTTATCACCATTAATAAGATATATTATATCTACATGACCACCTTAGATAAGTACTAGACCCCGTGTAGTAGATCAGACAAGTCATATATCTACCCCCTGGGATATTTACTAATTTATCAAGGCTCTGTAATGTTCATGATAATTAATGAAAATTCACATTAACTCGTCGTTCTTCTTAGTAAAAAGGATTGTTGTTCCCCATGGTGAATAATTTAGGTTTATAAAATACTTTTTTATATAATATTGTATCTAATTATTTTGTTCTTCTAATTAAATGGTGTCCATTATATTGGGGTTCATTTATATGGGTAGATATATAAGTATATGTTTAATTGGTAACTCAACCACAAAGCTATGAGGAAAACTATCAAACACTTTAGAGAATAAATTAGTATTTTCTATATCAATGGGAATGTTTTCATGAAGGATTCTACCCTATATCTCTATCATTTATATTCTTCCTTATAAGAAAATAGTATATCTGATTGAGAAGAATTTTCCAAAGGAGATTCATCAACCTCCTTAAAATTTTAAATAATAGGAAGATGATTCGGGGTTTTGAGAGTGACATCACTATCCCAGAAAATGATATTTTATATATATTTGAATAATAAATATATCCCAATTATAGAATCCATTCCTACTAGAGTAAGTATGAAAATACATTCTTAAAGGTTTATTCCCCAAACATTGACTGGGAAATGTTATATACAAAAGATGTAATTATTTTGTTATATTTTTCTCTACAAAATCAACATTTATATTTTGAGTGGTTTTTTTGAATAGTTATACTGAGAATTAATGGTATTAAATAATTTAATAAATAGAATAAAATAATACATTCTCCCTTCTTGAATGAATAACATGCATTCTTATCTTGACTTCCTTATTCAGGTCTACCTAAATAGTAATAATAATATAATCCCTCCCATACTCTAATTTTCATTGAGTTTTCATTCAATTATTATCTCTAAAAAACCTTTTCTTAGGGCATTGGATTGCATCATGTACATTTTCTTTTTAGTTAAAAAAACTATTCTACAGGATGAGGGTTGATGAGAAAAATTCCTTCTTCCTTCTCTTTAGTGGGATTCTTCATCACCCATTAAAATTTTAATGAACCTGAATTTTATCCATGTAATTCATCTTCTTAGAATTATTTTAGACAGTATTAAACATAAATATCACATAGAGAACTTAATAAAAACATTATTCTCAGAAATTTTAAATGAAATACGTAAAATATTTAGGAAATAAAGAACGGATACCAATGGATTGGTTTCCTGACCATTTGGATAGTAATAAGACTATTAAGAATAGTAACACCTCTAATAGAATAGTAACCTCACCTATGAATGTATAAATAAATGATTGGGATCCTATAAATGATAAAATGATATAATAATATTATAAAATAAGTAATTAAATTTTTATAAATGATAAATTATTTATGGGAATTTTTGAGAAGTAGTAATTTTTATTTACACATTTACAATTAAAATAAGGATTTAAAAGAAAAAATATTTTCATAAAAAGATTCATAAATTTATATTTTTTTGTATTATAATTATAATGAAACATAATTAGACCTTATTTTATTTTTTATAGAATTATAAACTAGGTTATAATATTAAAATAGGTATTTTTTTGAATAAATGGTCATTATAATTAAAAAATAAATTTCACCAAAGTAGAAAATTTTGTTTATAAAATAGAGTCAATTTTTTAATCTACACATTAAAAAATGGATAGGGTGATTATTTTAGATTTTTTTAAAATTGTAGAATTTTTTGTGAATAGTGAAATACAGTATTGTACGACATTTAACATTTTAAACCAAATAGATGAATTTTTTAGTCATGAATGAAGTAATAAACAAGTAGTTAGTACTCATATTCACTATTTACTAATCTTATTCAAAATAATAAATACTATTGATAGACTTTAGCCAATATAACAAAAATAAAATAATCAAAAAGCTATCTTTCGTCCCTTATAAATACTCCCCTCAACACCTCTTCTCTTGATACCTCTTAATAATTAAAATTTGACTAATTTATATCAAATTAAATTCCCAAGACACATAAAAACATCCAATACCTTCTGTTCACAACAAAATATCAACCCCAGTTTCCTTAAAAAGTTTCTCTTGGGGACAACATTAAAGAGGTAAAATCATACTTCTTTCTATTTTAATTTCTTCTCTTTTCTTACCCTTACCTATAATCTTTAATAAAACATGACATAATAACACATTAATAAAAAATATACTATAATCTTATAGTGTTAATGTAATATACATTATAAAATATCTTATCTATTCCTTTTATTCAAGGTGAAAATATGAAAACATCATTATTTATGTGTCGATTAATCACCACTAGGGATGATGTTTTTTAATTTTACATTAACACCTTTAAGGAAGGTCATAAACTGATTATTATGGTTAAATAATATTTTAATATTAATATATTAACATGATTCATTTTCTTGATCCCAAATATAAGCATTATATTATATAAAATGATACTAGTTCGTGACGGTCAGAAAAACATCTAAAATAAATTAAAACATTTTTATTATTATATTATCTAATGAATCATCATCAAATCATAAAATATGATAGGACCATTTAAAATTTTGGATGTCTGTTAATACCATATTATCAATCTTCTAGAGTTTTTCTTCCATTTTTAAATTACTCCCATAATTATTCTCATGGGAACCAACCATAAACCATGAAACGATCCCTCCAGGAATGAAGAAATTAAACTCTTGAACTCATAAAAAATAAAATAAAAAATCATAATAAAATTATGATAAATAAAATTAATATTGAATAGGATATTTAATTATTAATTAATTAATATAATTTTATTACTCAGGATATTAAGTGCAAGTAAAAAATGCCTTCGAATATAAGATATGGGGATTCTCAAACCCAACCCCAATTATTTGGGATATTCCTCTTTCATGCCAAATTTCAGTTTGGATATTATTCTAATTCTCCTTAAGAAATATTTCATCATTATTACCTTATCCATTTGGGGATATAAATGTTTCCACCCTATTTATATGAAAAATAAAAACATATTCCAAAAAACTCTTCTTCACATGGAACCTATTGACTCATCGTAAGTTATTTCTTCTTCCAAAAAAATAATATTCTTAAAAAAATATGTTCTTATTCCATTTTCGATTTTGAAACAATAATGATTATTGAAGAATTTTTTCAATATTAAACCCATTCCTTTATATGGATTATTTCATTACTATGATTTTAATATATTCTATGTGGCATGCATGCCTGTGTAAATTTTATGATTTGGCAGGTGGGCCGAAAATTATATAGCACTCCAATGCATTGGGTAATATAATATATCTCAGGAGTTGATGTATATTATTCATGAAAATGACGATAAATTTTTCACAATTATGATTTCATGATTATTCACATATTTTATACATGACCATGTTTCCATCTTTATTCACAACTTTGTGTGGTATTTGACCACAAATACATGGTGTTCTTTTTTAAGCATTTCCACATTCCATGATGTTATCCGATGTTTCTCGAATAATATTAATAATGAGAAAATACATATGTTATCAGGATAATCACTATTCTCACTAATTTTTTATTGTTTCATTTCCCTTATTCATCCTGGTAATGGGATTTTAACTCACCCCTTCCTTTAATGCATATCCTTGGTTGACTATATGAAATATGGAGAATGTGAGATTTAGGATTCTAAAGAAGTGTATTTTGAATAAATTTTTATTTTTTATTATTGTTAATGTTATGTATGTGCCAAATTTTCCTAAGATATTAAACATTTTGGTCTTAATATTCAATCACTACTATATTGTTTATCATTACAATGATGTAAAAGTTATTTAAGAAATATAGAGTGACTATAGTAGGTATCATGTCATGGTTTAGTAAAATTTGGAACTTCTTTTAGAGAATGTGAGTAATTTCCCTTCATATAAGAATATGTATATGAATATTGGTTTAAAAAAATTCTTATTATACTGACTCTATAAGACATGAATTTAGTGTTAATTTCATAAAAGATTAGTTATTCATTCTTTCTTGGATTACTTATTGTTCAAACCATTTCTATTTTAGAAAATGGTGGGAACCAGGAGAAACCATTCCACTCACCCATTTAGGGAAAATACACTGATTGTCAGAATGAAATCTCTAATTCTATGGGAGGAATAGTTAAAAACATTATGGCGATTCTTAACTAGAAATATTTTGTAATGAAAAACAATATCAACAACATGGAACATCCACTGTCACCTAAGAAGGAGGATCTCAACATTGAGTACCTTATGTGGCAACGACCAACAATGTTTAGTGGATCTTTGGATCCAATAATTATAGAATAATGGGTAAACTCTATTCATAATAAGTATTCTATGATTCACTGTTCATAGAATGATAAGGTGACTGTAGATTTCTATCGTTTAGATGTATAAACTGATCAATGGTGGGAATTGATAAAAAAATACTATGAAAATGGAAGATATTAAATGGATGGAGTGGGAAGAAATTAATAAAATATTTCTAAACAATTATTTACCTCAAACTCTTCATAAAAATATGGATAAAGAATTCATAGAGATGAAGAAAAAGGAAGGTGAATCTATACTGTTAAATGATGAAAACCTCACTAGGATTTCTAGGTGCTCCATGGGGTTTCTAATAAAAAATTATAGAAAAATAGACATATTCTATCATGTATTAAAACCACACCTTCAAAAATAAATATCTATTTGAGGCTTTTGTAGTTATGAAGATGTGGTACAATTTGCTCTCAAAGTATAGTTGGTGTTCATAAAATAGCCCAATGATTATGGAGATAATAAGAGTAGAATGGAGTTTCAAACTACTGGGTCAAATTAAAAAGGAGGAAATAGTATCCAACAACCCACATGTCAGATATTTGGGAAGAAACATCAAGTTAATTACCTGAATGAGATAGAGAAATTCTTCAAGTGTGGGAGATAAGGAACCAAGATCATGAATGTCGAAGATGCACAACAATGATAGCCAATGTGGGGGAAGAAATGAGATAACCACCAATGGTTCAATACTATAACTATGGGGAGTAAGGGTACAATGGATAGAAGGGTAATAAACCTCCTATTCTTGAGGGTAATCAGTGTTAGCATCCATCTAAATACAAATGATAAAGGAAATGATTATTCCATTATCATTGTTCAGGTGAAGAAAGAAAATGGCGTTGTATAAGGTGAACTTCTTATTCACTTATTAATGGAAAATTTCATATTAAATTTAAGTTCAATATATTCCATTATATATAGCATGTTTGGTAGAACTATTTACATGAAGGCCTGATATCTTCAAGTAGATATGTCCATAAAAACACTTAGTCATGTGATCATTTAAACCCATGTGTTGGACACTTCTCCATTTTGCATATGTGGGAAGATTCTTCCTGAAAATTTCATAACACTTCCCTTGGAAGAATTCGATGCCATACTGGCCATTGAGTGGCTCCCATTATATAAATCATACATCAACTATCGATAAAAAGTAATATCTTTCCATATTTTGAACCCTTCCGTGATCCTCATTAAATGTATAGAAGACCACGAGTCTCTTATGAAACATTCCTCAATGGTGGGGGTGTTTATTACCAATGATGAAGAATAACTTGATAAATGGTTGAGTAAAAGGATGGAATAAACCTAGAGTATGTTCCCATTATGAGTGAATATAGTTATGTATTTCCTAAAGAGTTAACTAGACTTCCCCCATAACATGAGGTCGGGTACTCAATAGAGCCCATACATGGAGCCACTCCTATCTCAAAATGACCCTGTAGGATGGCCCCAACTGAACTAAATTATTTAAAGAAGACGCTTTAGTGGAATTTGGACAAGGGGTTCGTATTCCGTAGTGCATCACCATGGGGTGTAACAGTTCTCATTATACTGAAAAAGGATGGATCGATGAAAAAGTGTATAAAATTACTTGGAGATCAATAATATCACCATAAAAGAGATGTATCTACATCCAAGGATTTAAGAATCCTATGGTCAATTATGAGGAGCTCATTACATCTTAATGGTAGATCTTCATTTTGGATATCATCATCTAAAGGTGAATAATGCAGATATTCAGAAGGCAACCTACTATACTAGGTTTGGGAAAAAATGTATTCATAGTGATACCCTAAACACTTACTAATGTCCTTTCATTATTAATGTATTTAATTAACAATGTATTTAGAAACTACCATGTAAAGATTCTGGTAGTGTTTATTGTTGATATTCTCATCTACTCCAAAGGAAATTAGGAACATGATGAACATATATGGACTGTGTTGTTGACATTATGAAAGGAGACATTGTATGACATGTTCAGAATGTGTGAATTTTGGATGCAGTAAGTAACATTATTGGGGTATGTGATCACAAGTGAAGGAATGATTTATAACCCATAAAAAACAAATAATATTAAGAAATGTCCCAGACCCACATGTGTCTTTGAAAACTGTTTGTTTTAGTGATTAATAAGGTACTACATATGTTTTGGGAATAATATCTCATGATTTTAAAACCCACTAAATAATTTAACATAGAAAGGGGTAAAATATATTTGGACTGAATAATGTCAGGAAATATTTAAGGATATCAATAAAAGACTAATTACTACACCTATACTCACACTAAAAGTATATAAATAAGGATTTTTGATATATAAGGATGATTCAAAGAAAGGCATGTTTTTTACTCATGAAAAATGAAAAATTGATAGGTTAGGCATTAATAGAGTTGAATATAAATGAGAAAAACTACCTCACACATTATCTAGAGCTAGTGGTGGCAATTTCAACCTTGAAAATATGAAAGAACTAACTCTATGGTGAGAAGTGTGACATATATACCAATCGTAAGAATCTAAAGTATATATTCACACATAAGGAGTTCGGCATGTGTAAAAGAAGATCATTAGATCTAATCAAGGACTACGATGGTTTTATTCACTACCATCCAGAAAAATAAAACAATGTATATAATGCTCTTAGTGTAAAAGATCATGCTATTCTATCCATGATATATATTTATAATAACCATACCTTCATGGAAATGAAAAGGATGGATCTATAAATCATAGTGGAGAGGAATACATACTATATTTCCCTAATTATTGCCAAACCATATATCCAAGAGGATATCATGGAGGCACAAATGGATTATATGGAGCTTCAAAATAAGGAGACAGTGATAATAGAAGGGAAGATACTTGAGGTCCACATCAATGATGACGGTTTGACTGAGTTTGGAACTATTATTTGTGAGCCTTAGTCACCTGAGATAAATAAGGTGATATTATATAATGAATATTTCTCATATTTATCTATCCATTATGTAACTATCAAGATGTACCATGATTTTTTAAGACACTTATACTTTGACAATATGGAGGATGAGATTTCATAGTATATATCAAGGTTTTGGATCTGTTAGAAAGTAAAAGAAGAGTGATATAAATACTAAGGGATGTTGGAACCATTTCATACACCCCCATGGAAATAGGAGAATGTCACTATCTATCTCATCCCTAATCCCCCAAAAACATCAAATGAAAACCATACAATATGGGTTGTGGTGGATCGACAAAAAAAGACTATCCTCCTGGACACCATTAAAAAAGATCTATTTATTGAACTAATTGATAAGATATATTTTGTTGATGTTGTGAGGATTATTGGGGATCCACTTTTGATCATATTTGATCATGATTCAAGGTTTACATCTACATTCTAGATAATTATTCAACATTATTTGAGTATGAAAACGAATTTTGGCATGAAATATTACCCTTAAACTTATAATCAATATAAATTGACTATTTAGACACTCGTGGACATTCTGAGAGACTAATTAAGGAAATTAAATGGTGGATGGGGTAAACACCTCCCATTAGTTTAGTTATCATCAAACAACACATTTAACTCAACATTACAGATATCTGCATATGAAGATCTATATGTGGAGTGATTTAGATATCCTATTTATTGGGATGAAATTAGAGAATGAATGATAAATGAAACACATCTTGTGTAAAAAAATGATACAAATGGTTCAAGGAATTGAACAATATATAAGGATTCACAGTGTTTAAAAACTATACATGTAGAAAAAAATTAAAGAGGGTTGGATTTTTAAGTTAAAGAAAAATTATTCCTTCAAATATCATCATGGAAGAGGGTCATGCTCTTTGAAAAGAAAGGAAGATTATCCTAAGGCACATTAGCCCAATTGAGATTCGTCATCGCATAAGAGAAATGTCTTATCGGCTTTCCTTTCCACTAAACATTGGCCAAGTTCATGATGTTTTCAATGTATCTCTCCTACGGAATTATATACCTGAACCCTCTCATATAAATAATCCAGAGGTGGTACAACTGGGGAACAACCTCTCTTATGAGGTGTAGCTGGTGAAGATCATGAATCGTAGAGACTAAGTCCAATGAAACAATATTACTCACCATGAAAAAGTGTTTTTGAGGAACCATAAGTATAAAGAGGATACATGGGAGCTTAAAAAAGTTATGAAGGATAAAAAACCGCAAAACTTTTCACCGAAGTATGCAAAACGAAATATCAAGGGATAAAATTCAATAGAGGGGAGAATGACATAACCTAGAATTTTATCATTGGAATTTATGTTCATATAAATCTTTTATATAATATAAAACACATACATCAAATATATATCCTAACAAAATCATTATTCCCATAAAGGAAGAATGAAATAAAATTTATTTATAGAAATTAAGGAAACTATATCGATGGAATTGTAACATGACTGTTGGAATAGTAATATGACCATTTAGAAGAGTAACCTCACCAATTAATATGTAAATAATTTTTTAATGTTTTAAAATAAAATGTGATATAATTATGTTTTTGTATAAGTAAATAAATTTTTAAAAATGAAAAATTAAGTGTCGGTGTTTTTGTGAAACATAAATGTTTACTTAAATTTTTATAATTAATATAACTATTTAATAGAAAATTTATTTTCATAAAATTGATTCCTATATTAATATTTTTTTAATATATTTATAATTTAATTTTATGATACAGTAATTAATTTTTTAATTGGTCAAAAATTTAGTTATAATGTTAAAATACATATTTTTAGAATAAAGGATGACATTAATTAATTATTAATTTTATAATATTTTAAAAATTATTATTATAAAATGGATTAGATTCCTTAAACTAAATTTTTTAATAAGTTTTAGGGTGAGACATTTTGGTTTTTATAAAATATTTTATTTTTTAGTGAATTGTGAAATACAATAATTTCTAATATGTAACATTTTTTACCAAATAAAAAGAATTTTTTGTCCGAAATAATTTAATATATAATTAGTTAAAACTAACAAGAACTCTTTACTATACATAGTCATAATAACCAATACTATTAATTTTCTTGATCCATAATATTTAATAAATGATAAAATAATCAAAAGTACTCATCTGCTCCCCCTATAAATACCACCCCTCACCACCTCTTCTCCTCACACCTAGAAACCCTTTAAGATTATCTAGATTCTTCTTAATTCCCTTACCAAGACTCTTCCCCATGAACAATAATTTATAGTCATTAAAAAAATACAAAATCCATGTTACATGAGGAGGTTCTCAGGGGACCAACATTCAATAGGTAAAATCCTCTATTTTTATATTTTAATTTTGTTTCTTTTTTTATCCATTTATCACCTCCCCTATGAAAATTGAGATGATACATATAGTATCATAATTATACTAAAATTATATTTTGTTAATTTTATATTCATTATTAAATCTATTATCTTCTCATTTAATTAAAAAAATAATAAATACATCATCTATGAAGTGTCGATTCACCAGCTGTGTGGATGACAAGTCTTTGTTTCCCATTACCACATTCAATTATGGGAAAAGGAACTATTATAGTTAAATAAGATTTTAATATAAATATTATGACTTTTTTCATTTACTATAACCCATATATAAACATTATATTAAAATAAATTATACCAGATAGTGATGGTCGTAAAACTACTGAAATTAATTAAAACATTTTCATTAATATTTTATCATTTGAATCATCCTTTTATCAGATATATATATATATATATATATATATATATATTTATAAGACCATATGAAATTCTTGACGTATATTAATAAATTTCATTCAACTTTGGATTTTTTATTCTATTTAAAAAGAACTCCCATAACTATACTAAATGGAACTGGACATAATCCATGAAATGGACACTCATTGAACAATTAAATTGAACTATATAACTCATCAAAATGTCCATGAATGAACTTAATAATATTATAATTAATCAAATAAATTTATAATAGAATATGGATCTATTAATTACTTAATATAATCTTATTATTCATAATATTAAGTGAATGTTCAAAACATGTCCTGACAAATATTAAATGGATTCTCAAAACCATATCCTTTTCTTTGAGTTTTTCATCATTCATGAAAACAATTTTGTGTAGAGATTATTTCAATTATAATTTAGTAGAAATTTATTTTTAATACATTATCCTTTTGTGTATATACATATTTTCTTTCTATTTTTATTAAAAATATATGGGTTTAACAAAAATAACACTTCTTTCCCCAAAACATCTTAACTCCTGTCGATTTATTTCTTCTTCACTCAAAAATGGTGATTATTAAACCAAATATGTTATTTTATATTTTACATTTTGGAACCCAAATTTTTATTCATTAATGTATTCATTTTTAAATACTTATCAAACATATTCCTTTCCATGGGTTATTGTTTGACTATGTTTGTTATTTGTTCAATGTGCCATGCATTATTTTGTATTTGTTATGATGTGATGGGTGTGTCAAAAATTATATAGTCCTCCAATACATTAGGTAATATGATGTATCTCATGAGATGATGTATATTATTCATGAACATGATGCTATATGTTTTCCACAATTATGATTTTATGATTATGAACATATGTTATGAATGAACATGATGCCAGATTTGTTCACAAGTATGTGTGGGATTTGAACACTAACAGATGATGTTTCTTTTTTTTTAATTTCAACAATTCGCGATGTTATCCATTATTTAACATATGATTTTAATAATTATCACATACTTATGTTATGATGATTATGATTATTATCACCCATGTTATATTATTTAATGTCCATTATACATTCTCTTACAAGGCTTTTATCCCACCTCTTTCTTTGATTTATATCCTCAAGTGACCATATGTACTATGTAGAATGTGATATTAAAAGAAAGATAAAGAGGATTTTATATAAATGTTTATGTTTTATTAGTTTTCATGTTATTTATGATACTAATTTTCCCAATATACTAAACCTTTGTATCCTAGTTTTTGTAATGATTTTATGTTTTTTTCTTTAAAATGATGTAATAATTATATAATAAATGTAGGGCCTCTATAAATATTGAATAAATTGAGGGCTGTTTTTTTCACAAAAGAATCATCTCCCCATTTCCTTTTTATAATTTCCAAGATACTCTGTCCCATAATTTTTACACATGGGATGTTCATTTTTGTTTTCAAAATTGGATATTTCTATTCTTCCTCTTGAATTAAACAATATTTTCAATTTTTTATATCTTAACCCAAAAAACATCTGAGAATCCACAATTACTATCTTTACCATTAGTCCACATACATGATATATTTATAGGTTTAAAAATATCAAATATCCAAATAATTTAATTAAATTTAAATTAAACAACTAAAGATGACTTCCAAATTAGTATTGGTGTTTATGAAAAATCATATGGCGTCCTATGAAAGACCTATGGTGTTTTGCACAAAGGGAGAAATAGACTCATATTTATTTATAATTATAAAAAGTAAATATCTATCTATTTTATGTTGGATATATTAGGTAAAATATTTATTGAAAACTATTTTCTTGAGTCCTTCCCATTATATATATTTAATATTCTATTTTGGTTCTTTCGGATTAGTGATAACCAATGATCGGGTTCTCCCTCATAATGGTAGAAAACAAGTATGAATTTAAATTATTCTTAAAATAGGAGGGAAAATAATATATTATCAATAGATATAATCTATTATACTATGAGGTGATAAAAATTCAACTAAAAGTAAGAGGCCTTTATCCCATAAACAAATCAATGAAAACAAGCTCTTTTTTAAGAGAATGAGGGAAATGTGCATGATTCAAGTTATTATTCATAACTTGAATAAGTTGAGCTAATAATACCCTTAACTCCTAACTTTCCACTCCCATTATTTTTAACATCTCATTAGGTCTATAATTATATTTAACATCACATTTTTTAGAAGTGGAATTCCCCCGTTTTCAATCCATTTGCTATTACTATAAGATATTAGGGATTACAATACTTAAACTAATAATAATATAATATGTAAAACTAAAAACATATGATTTTTAAATTCTTAATTATTGGTATTTTATACTTGCTGAGTATCTATATTTTGATCTAGTTTATCTTTGGTAATATTACTTTTTTATTTTCTATCCTAAAACTCTATTCAAGTCCATCATAATGTTTTATAAAGAGCTTATGAATTTACCAAATCATATCCTCTAGGAGATTCAAATTTGCTATGTAATAAGTCATGTTTTTCATGACCCAGGTTAAATTTGTGTTAATACCCAATGATCCAGATTATATTTATTTACCAAAGGTATGTATTCTCTACTTACACATCCACTTATATAATATGGACATGTATTTATTTCTTGGTAACCATTTTCTCTATATTTTTCAAAAAATTTAGGATTTTTTACTATACATTGACTTATCACCACGGGTTTTCCCTAATTTAATCTTCTCAAAATCCCCCAAAATAACTATAACATTATTCTATAAAAACTATAATGTCTTAATAATATTAGAAATATTATTAAATTATTTTTAACATAAATATCAAATAATCACAACATAAGTAACTAGAGGTATAATGTAATTTTGAGACTAAGTTCATAAAATCACAACACGAATCTAAAATATAAAATCTTTATTTTAAAGTCTATATTATTCTCTTATATATATTTGATCATTAAAAATTACATACCTAATAATTACATAAAACAATGGAGAGAGATATAAATCCCAACAAGTGAATAAGAATGATAATAAAGCCTCACATATAAGTTAAATGGAATAAAATGTTATCAAAAAAGATAAGTCCAAGGAATAATATTTTGGAAGAAAGACATAATAATGATTGAATAAAAATATTATTGAATTATAGGAATTTGGTAACATCCTAATATATGACCCTATTATCATAAGTCAAGGCTCACTATCCAAATGACATAACATGGTGTATATTTTCACTTAATTGATTAGGTTTACTCAATAATCCGATTATGATCATATAATGTGATATAAAAACTATGAAATTCACTGAATAATCATTTGATATATACAATCATGAAATGAGTATGAACGTATGGGATACATTTGGGAATAAAAAATAAGTCTTATTAATAATAAATATACTTTAAAATTAATGGTTTACATATTCCTATCACAAATCACAATCAAAGGATATTTTATAAATCATTAAAAGATAAGAATGATTTAAATATTTCACTAACTCATATTTAAAAAAATAAAAATAGGTAAAAAATCTTTAGAATATGAAAAAATATTCATGAGTTAATGTAGATAATTTTACATTGAAATATACATTTAAGCCATTGTTTTTAGGAATTTTTAAATTATATTTATTGAAGAAAAGAATAAAAAAAATTCATTACTAGTTGAGGTAATCCAACGATTTTGAACCCTTAAATATTTATTATTTTATGATATCATGAATTGGGAAAATTCCTTAAAATAATATTTCATGAAAGGATTAAGGTATATAAAATCATATATCAATCGGGTTTGATTTTAAATAAACAATTAATAACTGAATATATATAAATTTTAATCCTTAGAAGGAAATGGAGAATAATATATGTATGTATTTTAGATAAATATAAATAAAATTAATTATGATTATAAAAAATTAAATATATACTGAATTTTGTCTAGATAAAAGAAAGGAATAACATAAATAATAGAGGGTGGTTCTGAGAGTTCCCTTAACTCAGTTCTATATTCATTCTATATTTATACTTAACGTCGCAAATGATCAAATTAGGATTATTAAACACTTAATTTGGTGATTAATTCAAATATATTTTTTTCATTTATAAAACATTATGTTTTTTACAGTAATTTAATTGAGATACAGTGTTCAAATCCACCGTTCCAAGGTCTTTCATTTCCTTTGGCCAATGTCGTATTAGTTTTAGGTAAATATGAGAGTATATTGGGTTTAGTCTCATAACTCTATATATGTGATATGATATATTAAATGAGTCTTTTTAATTTAATAACAACCTTTGTATCTAAAAGTATTCATAAATTATCATTACTTAGAGAGTATATTTTTTTATTGTTATATTGTTAGTTCATTTAGGCAGGTTTTCTGACCATCAGGAAGATACTTTTTTTTATTTAACCTTTAGAGTATATAAAAACTCTAATTTAGGAAAAATGTAATTATTACTAGTTGTTTAAATAATATTAATTTAATTAAAAACATATATAAATGTGGTGGCAGAAAATGAAATGTTTTGCATATAGGGGTGGCAAACTGAACATACTATCAAAAAAAATTCATTTAGGAATAAATTTTTGGATGGTATAAAATTGATATTCTAGAAAAATAATAAAATATAAATATTTTATGAATGATTTTCTTAATATTTCATGGAGTATGGAATTAATATGATGGAAATATAAAAATAAAATAATCTATGAAATCTTATTGATAATTTTACATATTCTTATAAGAATAAAACTATTTGGATATATTGAGGAGGGTTGGGGAGGAAAATAGGAAGAGTTTTAGTTAGAACCAAAGAGTAGAAGTTATGAGGGGTGTCTTAAGTGGTACCATAGACACAACTTATGTATTTAATTTGATTACCATTTCAAGTACAAAGTAGGATATATAGATGTGTTATCCTTACTAGAATAGTTTTGATATATTTGTACGCACTATATTTATGGTAATTATATTAAATTACATACTATTTAAAAAGGTTATAGATGTTCCCATGATATATTGTGAACCTAGAGATACTAGGGAAATAATCCTAAAGATATATAATATGGCATAGATACATCATGTTAACATGACTCAGTTGATGTGTGACTATCAAGAGATAGTAGATAATAATTATTGAGGCATATTTTCATAACATTTTCACATGGTATTATCAAGTACATGATATCATGGGGACTGACCTCCCATTAGGAACAACATATATTTTATGTTTCATTGATAGTTCTAATCAGTGAACACATATAGTGGTCTCATTACATGAGATTATTATCATTTTATACTATTTAATCATTTACGTTGACATGAGATAAAAAATGGTGTTAAATTAATGGCGAGTTATCATGAATTGGCTATGTGATTGGAATTATGGTAGTGATTAAATAAGAAAAATATAAATTTTCACTTCCAAAAGGAAGTGGTATCCCAAGCATAGTAGACCAGGATTGTAGTACTTGCATTAAATCTATGTCCATGGAAGTCAAAGGTAATTCCATGAAATTTTTTCAATGAATAATAAATAATGTATAGGAGGTGTAACAATCTATACAACATGATTTAAGAATATCATATGAAAAAGTTATTAAATTACATAGTGAGTGTTCATAGGAAACATTTTCATTATACAATTTTTTTAATCTCTTTAAGGGTATGTATGGGTTTTTAGACCCAACTCTTGGTCTATGAATAGTATTCACTACTTTCAAGATAATTTCATAGTGGGTCACACACAATGTGATACTCAAAGTTTTATCCTATTCTTATTAATAGGAGTATAGGACATGGTGGGACCCACCAAAAGGTTTGAGATATTAACAATCAAAACTGAATAAATAAATTCACATTATTCATGTATATAATAATAGGATTTGAATTTATTTATTGAATGTATTAACAATTTACTAATTTAATTAATGAAATTTATTATTGTAATGAATATTATATTTATATTCAAGGTTTTTATAATATTTTCAGGATTTAAGAGTCGAGTTACTAACCCACATGTATCATGTAAAATATTTATAATATATTAAAAGTATGTTATAAAATATAGATGATGATTATGGAATAGTTAATTGGTTATAATCCATCATTTATATATTATTTAGTAGGTGATACTTATACAGGTGTTATGGAACCCTTTTTAGGAATTCAATTCTCACTATATAAGAAAAAAGGAGCTCGTTTCCAAGGTACTATTCATCCACTTAAATTTGAGAGATCATCTATCCTCTTTCCCAATTCATAGAGAGAGTGTGAATTTCTCTATCTATTCATTACAATAACAAATTTTTAGATTGAATTTACAAAATCTTGGTGATCATTATGATGTTGAAAGATTCCAAGAATTTTCCCACAAGTAGTGGAATTTGGTGACTGAAATTCACAATGACTATTAATGCTTGTTTGGATGATCATTAGTGGTTTAACCATGGATATTTTGAGCAATGATCACCATTGAGGTGAAATAGTCAATCTCAATATCAATCCACAAAAGTTAATAATTTAGTTAGTTTTTTTACTAAATAAATTGACACAAGATCCTCTGTCCGTTACTAGAAAATAGATTTCCAGAATAATGAATTTAACTCTATCTAGTGACGAAAAATATTAAATACCCATCCCACATGCTTCTTTTTTGTGCCCTAGTACCAAAAATTGATATCAATGGGATCACATGAATTATATAATCTATGGGAAATTAAAATAACCACAATTTTATGGATAAGGATTTAATTATGTCCCAAAAGGTTAGCTTGTGAATCCATCCGATCTTAGAATGACATGTTACAGAAATCAAAAAAAAAATTAATTCAGATCATAAATAATTTTTATAGGTATATGTTTATAAATATCATTCACATATATATATATATAAATTAAAATTGTTCTTTATTATCTTTCAGTGTAGGTACTAGAAAGAATTTGGTGTCCAGAACATTTCGTGCAAGTCGGTCAATTCCATACTTTAAAAACTTTCTGCCTATGAATAACATGTTCTTGATTATTTATAATAATAAAAAAATATAGTGGTTAGGTTGGGGTTAGAAAATATATATATATATGTTTTAAAAATATGAATTGGGGTGGCTTCCTAATTTATAAGATGAATAAACAAACCACATTAGTGATAGATTCTTTTTCAAAATTGGTTTCCAAAAATATTTTCTTTGGAATCTATTGGTATCTTGTGATGCCCCATGCATTGTTCCCCGATCTAATCATCCATGGTCACTGCCACTATGATAGAACTATTCCTAGACTCCTTCCGCTTGTGATGTGATGCCCTCTCCATGGTCGCCTCCCCCTACAGGAATACTATCCATTGTGGAAACTTTTCATTGGCACTCTCACCATTGGTCTCAGAATCCCTCTCATCCATCAAGCTCACCCATTGTTCCTCTCCCAACCATCCTTTCATGGACCCCACAATAGCCCCTATTGTATTCACCTCCACTTCGGCTACCCCCACAACCTCACCTCTAGTGGTTCTAGGACCCATGAAATGCATCACATCCGGTCTAAGACTCCCAGTGCACCTACCTATAATACACCTTATAGTGAAGGACCCATCTAACAATGGCCCTAGGCATGTCCTTCTTAACCTAGAATGAGAAGGGGAGGTTCTAACTAACTCGATCATGCCTATCCATGACTAATTAATTGAAAAACCCTTTTTTAATGACCTAATGCGTTTGAGATATTTTTTATTATTCCAAAATGAGTTTTTTTAGTTTTTGTAATTTAAATGAAATAATATTGATGAATTTATTTAATTTTAGAATAAAAATTAAAATAAATGAGGGAAAAATGAATTTTTTTTGAATTAAGATGATTATTTTAATTTAATTAATTTCCATCATCATGAAGTTATTGTTGTTTAATTTTTATCAGTAATTTATTGTACCTGTCAATTGGTCTGGATAATTAATCAAACAATATTTATATGAGATATTTTTTATATAATTAATAATTTAAAATTTGTGAAATGATATTAATAATTATATATTTATGGATGGTCTATGAATGATCTTTATTAATTTCATAAAGGTCTACGTCATTTTTTATATATTTCATACTTCTGAAGACCCCCATCACAATCTTGAGTGTGTGTTTATATTATTTTAATGAATCTATATGATGTAGAACACACTAAAAAGAGAATATAACCTATCTGAGATGTTCAAAGAAGAAAAGGGAGTGAGAAGCAATACGAATTAAACCCCATCTCGTATATTATACTCTTATATCACTATTGATCCATTGAGTATAAATGGATCGACCAATACTACAGGCCCAAGATCCTTGGGGTAGTTTATTTAACCTATGTGTTGCTTGCTATTTCATAAATATGGACAATTGTGGGAACACTTAAAATAATAAACAAATAATGCATAATGATGCGATGAAATTTTACAATTAATGCCTTCTTCAGTTGTAATTGAAATCACATAGTGTGAACATATTTAATAGAAACATATTACATTTATTAAGAAATAATAACAACCCTCAATGTAAAGTCAATTTTAAATTCCATTCATAGCATAAAATTGAAGAAAATCATGTGTATGAGGTACTCATAATCTATAGATTATAGTGACTTTTATTACTGGGGATTTATTATGAGAGTATTATATTGACATAACTAATCCTAATAGAAATGAAGTATCCATAACTAGATTTATATCCATTTAGAGGAAATGTATTGTGTAAATAATGGTTATGATTCTAAGAATGTGTTACTTCACTCAACAGTTCAAGGAACCACATGTCAATGCTGTTTGAAAGTTCGATGTCTACCATTATACTCTCCGAGTAGTTTCATAGTCATATCTTATGCTCCAGTTACCGATTTAAGTATTATTTCCAAAAAAACTAATCAAGAAATTGACTATTATAAATCTAGTAGTGAAGGATACTATGGTTTGATAATATAGTCTGGGATGTTTATTTAAATAATCAATTACTTTATAAAGTTACATAAGATAATGTATTGACTCATAAATTCATTTTTGGGTACATGAAATGGAAATAAACACCATAAATACATTATCACTAAAAAAATTCTTGATAAATAAAATATATTGACTAGTAATAAATTCCAGGAGTTCTATGGGATCTTTCACATAGTACTACACCAAGATAAGATATTTATATACCGGAGTCCTCACATCAGGATAAGACCTGTCATGGTGAAAGCATGTAGAATAAATAATATTATATGAAACATGTAGATGATTCACTATACATTCAGTGGCCCATGTTGAAATTAATGTCTATTTAACTATAGAAAATGCATGAGGATGATGATTCTTACAATATATGTTCTCACCTACATGAGATATATATATAATGAGAATGAAATAAAATAACAGTAAGGGATATCTATTGCATTGTATAAGTGTAATATGGAATAAGGGAATCTTGAAGGACCTCATGTTCTGTAGGAAATAGGGTACGTCAAGATAAATTATGTCCATGTGTTCAAATAGAACCAAGAACAAGAAATTAATCACAGTTTTTCCTATTTTCCGTGATTCTTTTTGAATTTTATTATTAATTTCATCATGAATAACAAAAACAATTATCCCAAACCTATTGTAATTTTCATTATAAGATGATAATAATTAGAAAGAAACAAATTATTCATTCAAAAATGGTGTAAGGGAAAGGATAAGTAGTCTAAGGACAACTCCAAGATGATGACAATGATACCACCACCTTTCAAAAGGCCAAGGTTACAGAGAAAGTGAAAATAGAATGTGGCTTCAAACATTCCATATTGTACAAAAGGCCACTATTAAAGGAATTAAAAATAATGGAAAAATAAGCATGGAAATGCTTATACCTTATATTTTTTATCACTTCATGTGATATACCTTTACTAAAATGTTGGGAACTAGGTAAAACCTATGGATTAGATTTTTAATTTACATATAGGAACCAAGTAGACTCAAAATGATTTACAAGGAATATATAGATCTTTTAGTTTCAAATGGTATGAGACTGGAGGCCTCTATAGTGGGAGATTAACATTAAAAATTTTCTAGTGGATTGGTACTTGTGTTAAATAATAGATATTATATTCCTTCATTTGCAAAAAAAAATCTCATTATCGAGTTTAGAAAATGTTTGATTTTTTTTAGTTTTTCCATTAAATGTTGTATATTTTATATGTATAACATGTGTTATGGTATTGATTATATTATCAATGGATTATATATAATTGAAACTAAAAACCATATAATGGAAATAAATGAAAATAATATTGAAACATAAATATATAACCCCCTCTTATGGAAATTTATACTTCGACATGTAAATGAGATGAATTTAAATAAATTACATCATGTATGGTTTGAAGAATCAACTAAGATAAAACCAATTGTTGTACGTCATGCTTGGTTATAAGAAAAAATAACCAATGTACCATTTAGTGTTAATGGATTAAGAGCCACTAAATTATAAAAAATGACTCATATTAATATATATAGTCAATTTCATGTAGATGAAACGGGTGTTATTTCATACTTTATTACATTTAACGATTACTATAGTAGGTATGGTTATATATACTTAATGAAATATATGTCAGATTCCATCCAGGTGCTTATGGAATACCAAAAATAGGTAGAAATCTATCTTTGCAATAAGATTAATGCACTCTATTAAAATTGATGTAGAGAGTAACTTAACATGGAAATGAATGCCCATATAATGTAGTTTGGGGTAAAATAAAAATTAAATCATCCTTATAAACTATAGTTGAAAACAATTAATGAATGGTGTAATTAGACTTTTTGATATATGGTCAAACAAACGATGATTCATGGAACTCTTATATTACCCAATTGGGGATACACATTAAATAAAAATATATCTTCCCTTAACCATGTACCAAATAAAAAAATATGAGATGTAAAATAAGTTTTTGTATGCGAATAAACACAATCTATCACACATTCAGGTATAGGTATGTTGGGATTTTTTCAATACTATACCTAGTGAATAATTATAATCTTGAATAACAGTTTAATATTTAGAGGTTATCATAATGTAACCAAATGATATTAACAATATAAACCATATAATATAAAATGGAAAAGAAAATACATATCATGTATATAGGAAGGGAACAATTTTACTATGTATATAGGTGGAGCGATGTTAACTATAATGAAGTTAATGTTCTAGATTCATGCGAGTGTGCACATGAACAAACTAAAAAAGGGATAGTGTTAGATTTAGACATTTTTGAGACATACATAATGTCTAGGTCTACTCAAGACATTAGAGAACCAGAGAGTACTGTTTTATTGTCATAAATTCAGGTGGTAGATTACATTTAGAGGAGGATGAACCTACAACCTATAAGTATGTTATAGATTAAAAGAGATGATTCTATATGGTAGGAAGCAAAATTTTCTAAGATATAATCTATGTACTTTAATAAAATTTGGACATTATTGGGTCTATCAAATCATGTTAAACCCACTAGGTGAAATTGGTTACCGATGAAAATGATGGGCTTGGATGGAAAAGTCTATTTATATATAGCATGAATGTTAGTAAAGGGTTTCATATAACATCATGGAATAGACTATGGTAAAAATTTCACCATTAGCAACGATGAAATACATAAAAATATTACTTGAAAGAGTATTCATTCCATATTATATTATTTTCCAAAAAGATTTCAAAAACTATTTTTCTAAATTGGATTTTTGTTGATGATTCAAATATAACTCAACATGAATCGTTTATTATATTAGTGAGTTCCAAAAACATATGAAAGATGAGAAGATATATTTTTGGGTAAATTTAGGAATCATGATCAAGGAATGATCATATAAATGAGTCAATTAGATAATTTGGATTCATTTTGAACAAAATCAGTCCATAATTCTATAATAAAGATAATGTGATCATGATATTTCCTTGTATTAAATGTTGAGGAAGTATTAATTATTAGAAATGAAGTAAAAATCACAAATCCAGATAATAAATTTTTAAATTAATTATTATACATGTAATTCATTGGTGGAGTAGCCTATATACTAGGGATTAAGATCTTTCAAGATAGTTCTCAGAGGCTTCTTAGGCTAAGTAAAAGTACATATATTGACAAGGTTCTCAAAAGTTATAATATGGATAAATCTAAGAGAGGGGTTTTGAAAACATCACATGGTATCAATAAATATATGAAAATGAGTTCATTAATGCATGATAGTATTAAATGAATTATTAGGATACCTAATTCTTTAGAAGTGGAATATTTCTTGTGATTCATTTTACATACTTGGTTCGATGCTCCCTCTGCATTAGGAATGGTGGGAAGGTATCAGGATATTCTATAATAATTACATTGGGTAGTTTTAAAGAAAATAATAATGTACTTGTGATATACAAAGGATATGTTCCTTGTGTATGTAGGATATGAGGAACAAGTAGTAATGGGATAAACTAATTCTAGTATATAGAATGTTCATGGTGATATGAAATAATATTTAGATAATCTTTTTTGTTAGTGGTTGGGTTGTGATCTTGATTAACAAAATGAAACCCACAATTATAGAATCTATAGTAGACTCTGAGTATATAGTGGTTTTGGATATATCAAAGTATTTAGTCTTGATATATAGATTTTTCAATGACATTGGTGTAGTTCCTAGTTGTGAAGACCCTATTTTGATTTATTTTGATAGTATTGTATTAGTGGATAATTTCAAGGATCCCAAGTCACAAGAGAAGAAAAAGAATACACATTGGATTTCTATTATTCTCATAAATTTCACTAAAATGGGAATATTCATTGACAATAGAGTATCTAGAGAGGATAATGTTGTAGACCAACCGACTAAATTCAAATCTCAATAGAATCATGATTTTCATGTGAGAGCTGGTAGGTTGAGAATTGTTAATAATTAGATTAAGTTAATGTGGGGGTATTATATGTTGGTAACCTATACACAACATATGTATGAAATTTGTTTTCCATTAAATGTATTTATTTTGAAATATACATGTGTTTTTTGTAAAATAATAGTGGTGATACATTTTCATCCACTATATTTATGGTAATCTCCATAGATTATATTTAATATTCAAAGGGTATAGTAGTTTCTATGCGATATTGATAACCTAGATATACCCTAATAATAATCATAATGTTATTTCCTATGGTGTTGACACAGCTTTCTAAGAGGATAGAGATGATGTGTCACTATTAGATTCTAGGGGCTCATGATCGCCCATTTTAGGAATACTTTTTTTTGTAAAATTCATTACCTTTATGACCTAAATAATTAATTTTTTCATGGATATTTAATGTAATTTTTTACATTTGGAAGGATATAACAATTTTTAAAAAATGAAAAAGGATCTAAATGGAAAATTATTTCCATCAAAATATGGCTTTCCATGAAGAAGGATGTTCACATGAGATTTTGAGGGATTATAACAAAAGAATCAAGATAAAATACATCCTTAAAGGCTGGAAGAAAAAATTTACATCATAAACATTAAATTTAATAAGTGAAAATATTGAATGAAAATCCATAAGACCAATAAAAGAAGAGAAAACTCACCAGGTATATGGAGAACATGTTTCACGGCCTAACACATTTGCATCATGATGTGGCACACACTTAAAAATTATAATCATATATTTACTAAAAGAATTGACCTCTAGGGAGTTGCGCCCTACACTATTATGGCATGAAACCATGGATTATGATTTAAAATATGGTGATGGGACCCAAAAAGTCTATCTTTGAAAGAGTAGCCAAGAGACCCCCTCTAATGACCTAAAATGAAATGGACCACAATATTGACACCTAAATGAGCCATATGTGAATTTGAGACTCATTAAATGACAAATTTATTATAGAATAATTTAATCCTAACCACCCATGTATATATATATAAATAAAATTGTTTTTCCGCTTCTTGAAAAAAAAAAATGAAAATACCAAGGCGTGGGGAAATTAGTTGTGTATTACAGGGTCCACTGCCATTAATTGTCCCAACCTTTATTTCATATTTCCATTCATTTTTTCCCTTCCCCTTTACAGAATAATTACAAGAATAAGGGGGTAATTAACACCTTGTTCTAGGAAATGAAAATTAATGTGTATGTTTATATTTGATTATATTTTGATATTTAATTTAGGTATTAAGGTTTCAATAAACATGAATGAAATTTAAAATTTCATTCATGTTGCTTAAAATGACCATTGACGACTGAATATATGAAGAACTAATTTCATTTAGAATCTAATTTCTCTAAATATTTCAAAATCATATAAAATTACTGGGAAATGTTTTTTTAATATAGTATGAGGGTAAACATAGTTCATTAAAACACTAAATTATCATACCAATGGAAATAGGGTACTCTTTTACTAAAAACGAGATACCCTGACTACCAAATCATCCTCATCCCAACTTTGGAACCAATTCAGAATAATTGAATTAATTTCAAAATCCAATTATAACCAGTCCCTAAAACAATAAAACATAAAAAAACTTTTTTAATTGTTCATTAAAAATCAATTTCCTTTCTCATCGCTCAATATTTTTTCAAATAACCAACTTCTTTCAAAACCAATAATCTCTTATTTCCATTTTTCAATAACAAATATATTTAATTATTTTTATTTAAAACCCTAATAAACAATTGTGATGTATTTTGGATTAAAATTAAAATTACATAAAATAACATTTTATTTAACTAGACACAAATATTTGAGTATTATATATATTTTTTGCCTCATAGATAATTAATGACACTCTATGGGATATTAAGTTGGTGTTATTTTTAAGGAAAATTTATATTTCTATTTTTTTCTTGTTTTTATAATTTATTTCCACATTTTATGATGTGTGTGTTTATTCTGTGGGTTTCAGGTTTTTAATTTTTATGCACACCCAATATAATCATGTAATAGACAATGAAATTATGGAGTTCTATCTTAAACTATTACAAGGCCTGAGAAATAAAAAGGTAGAAGAAACTATGATGGTAATAGAGTTAAACCATGTTTTTGGGGATCCTCAAAGAGATACATGAATATGAATCCTAGTAAAATATGAGATTCCATTCAACAAGGAATTTTGTTACGTATGTAATTTAATAGAGATACTATAAAAATGAGTGTTAATATGATTTTCTGAATGTGTTCATGAAATAGTTTGTTTCTAATTAATGGAAATTAATGGAAATTTCTATTATAAAATTCACAAGGGAGTGTTTCACTATTGATTCAAAATACCTATCAAATAATAAAAAAGGCGAAGGTAGTTTCTCAAATATTATAATTCATAGGGGTAATAAATTTGAAAAATGTTTATTTTATTTATGTGAAATTATTAATATCAGGCCATAGCATACCTTCAAAATAATAGAATCAAAAGGAATGAAGCCCATAATATTTTTACATCAATTAGAAGACTCAATAGTGAAATTTCAATAAAGAACGATTAAATACATCATTATCAATGTATAGAAACTTTTCTTCCCAGAATACTTGTGACTTCTCTATATAGAGGATGAGAGGATCCCAATAATTTTAGGATGATCACTATTTTTTACTAGGTATGCGACGATACATGTATAAAAAAAAAACTATGTCTGATAGTTGGTATGTGAGAAATTATGTTTCAATATACATCATGAATTGATTATTTGTGATGCGAGATAAGATGATGACCTGGGAGGAGTAAAAATACACCAATATGATGTTATTACTTAAGTTAAAAAAGTGGATGATGTAGACGTTGTCATACAAGAATATAATCAATGTAAAAGAACTGAAAATAAGAAATAGAAGTTAAGTACCAATACATAAGACATCATATGAGATAAGTATTCCACCATGTTTGAGAATTGTACACATTTTTGGATAGTACGTGAACCAATATTTGGTACTTATTGATTAAAAAATAATTGGTGGATCAGCATTATGATGTTTGAGAAAGTCTTTCAAAAATAAATAGCTAAAATATTTAAAGAAGAAGTTCAAGGATGAACCTATATATGAATCTAATAAATGAGTCCATTAATAGAACCTATCAAGGAACAACATTTGAAACTGTATTTCATGTGACCTAAAGATGAAAGAGTTAAGGTCGAGCTAATAATGTTAAAAAGAATATTTTTTTAGTTGAAACACAATTTTTCATTATTTTTTTGTATTAAATTTTAGATTCACATACTTATCAAACTATCATTAAAATTTCAATGATAATTTCTTGGAATTTCTCTTTTCTATTTTTAATTTCTAAGACCTCGAATACACAGGCATAAATCATGAAAATGAGAAGAATATGAGATACAAATCTAGAATATGGTGTAGGTTGAACCTAAGTTGCTGGTGTTAAAATATCTGTGAAAGGGGAGTAAAATTTTCCCTTATGTAATTTATTTTTATTAACAAAATTTAAGTATTTTATATTTTGAACTATCAATGGTATTATTGCACTAATTATTTCTTTAATCCTCAGAACTAGGAGACATAAACATGGTATGAAAATGTCCATTCAATGATTTTAAAATTACTTTTAAATATATTTGAATGAGAAAATTGGAAAATGATTTCTCAGAGATGAACCTATATATTATTCATTAAAAAATAATTATTTTTGGAGAGAAGTTATTTTTTTAAATAAAAAGTATCTTCAAATTCTCCATCCTTGAATTTTAGATATTTTTTAATCTATTTAATTATTCGTATTCATGGCATGAGTAGTTTTTCAAACCATTAATCTCATTCCCCAAAATATTTATGGATGAACATTTCAAATTCAATCAATTGTATATTTATTTAGATACATGGGCATATTCATGTATAGAATATTCTTGACATCTTACCATTCTATAATGGAATAGAATCAACTGTAATATGATTGAGGCATCTTTTTTGTTTAAGACTTTATCCTTGGATGCATCTTACATTAATAATTTGTAATCCTATAAAATTCATGTATCATCATCTTAAGAAATAAGATATGTTGTAATCCTGTTGTATCCATTCATACCCCCCTCATTCTATTTTTTACGATATTTAAAAAAAAGTTTGGTTGAGAGATTATCCATGATGGATCTGGACGTACATCATTTAAGGTACTTTTTTGAGGTGTTCATCTTAGTTGGGTATAGTTCCTGCATTATTTATTGTATTTTATTATTTACCTCTCCTGTAAAAAAAGAAAAAATTGGGTTGTGAAATATTAGGGTAAAAAATATGTATTTCCAAATACACCACCCTTTGATCATATGTGGTTAGATGGTTTATATGATATTTTTAATAATTATAAAATTAAAGGAAGATAAATATAGGTTTATTTTTTCATTCTGAATACTTGTATCATGATCCTAGATTGATCTCTTTTGAGGGGAATAGTGAGATGGTATCTATAACGGTAGATTCCCATTGAGATTCCCATTAGATATAATGCATTATTCTTTAGATTAAAACTTATTCATAGAGATTTATTCATTTTGGCACCATTACCCAGCTACCCTAAATCCTTGTAGACATTTGAACTTTACTGAAATCCCTCATAATAATTTGTGATTCTCTCTTTTTATGGTGGAGATAATAGATGTCTTGTAAGATTATAATAAGTGACATGTTTTTGAGTTATGTACCGAATCTCATTCAAATCATGACCTTGATGATGAGAATAAAAAATAAATTGAGGTAAATTGAAATTTTCATGCATATTATTTTTTAACCGAATAGTGAATATGGATAAATGAAAAAAGTATTAGTTATTTCAAATGAAACAATGTAAGATACATGAGTGATTTTTCTCTTTGAAAAGTATGGTATTGATAAATATTCTAATGTGATTCTCAAACATTTAAATTCATATTTTATCTTTTGATTTTAATGGCATTGAATTTAATGTATAGTATGGTAAACTTTCTTTTATGTTTGTTGATATTCCATCCATGAAAAAAAGTTTGACATTAAGTGTGGGTGATTTGACAGCTATATTTCATGAATAAATTTTTATTGTAAAATAAATTAATTTTATGAGTTAAATGAATTATTATTTCCTATATAATTAATGGAATTGTTAATATTCATAAGGATACAAAAGTTTTTTTAAAATATAAAAAATAAACCAGAACTATAATTATTTCTATCAAAATACAACTTTCCATAGAGATTGATGATCATAGGAACTGTTGAGGGGCAAGAAATTTGGAATCAAGATGAAATAGATTTTATAATGTTGGAAAAAAATATTTATATTGAAAATATTAAAATTAACTTATATAAATTTCAGGAAACAAGTCATGATACTATGTAATGAATATAAAACTCACTTTGGAGATGAATAACATGTTTCATGGGGTGACCCATATGTGTCACTACATGACACACAATGATAATTTATAGACTTTTTTATGTATAAAATAAACGTATAGGGAGATGAGTCAAAACATATTTTTCCATAATACTATGGATTATTATCTAAAATGTGCATATAAGGCCCAAAATTTCCAGGTATGTTGAGAAACAACATAGACCCCATTTTGTAACTAGAAATACTAGGGACACCATTTTGAAACCTAAAGGGATCAACAAAAATTTTTACTCATTCATGAATGTATTGATGATGTATATTTCAAACTATAAAACCCTAGAGATTTATAAATTAATAATGGATTCACCACTTATAAGGATAGATCAGGATACCACAGCTTAGGGAAAGTAACTATGATATGGATGGTCCTCCACCATTCATCCTGTTTTCCATCATTTCATGTCTTATTTTAGTTTTATCATTCCCCTTTAAAACCTAATAATTATAATATGTATGTATTTCCCACCTTGTTCTAGGGTAATGTAGTTGAAGGTGTAAGGTCCTTTTGGATTGCATTTTCTTATTACATTCATGTATTAAGGTTGATAAAATTTTTAACAAAATTCACAATATATTTATTTTTGTTTAGTCATTCGCATTGATTGATTCCTGTGAAATGAAATATTTTTGTTTTGTAACTAATTTCTGTAAACTATTTCAGGATCATTTAAAAATGAAGGGAAATTAGTTTTAAATAGGGTATAAAATAAACTTAGTGCATTAAAACCCTAAATAATTAGAGTAAGGGAAATAAGAACTTTTTTTATTAAGGAGGGGATACCCTGACCATCAGATCCTACTCATCCAAATATTGACACCAATAATGAACAATTGAAATAATATCCAAATCCATTTTCATATTAAACAAAAAACTACAAATCTATGATACGCTTTTCTAGTTGATAATCAAAATCTAATTTTCTTTGGCTTATCTGTATCTTTCCTCAAGAAGACATATTCTCTCAAAACCAATCTTATATTAATTCCATTTTCAACACCAAAAAAATTTAATTTATTTTTATATCTTTATAAAATAATTATGTTATATTTTGGCTTTGATCTCAACTCATTATATACTACCTTTTATTTTACTAATATATCTTGGTTGAGATTTATAAATTTTTTATTTTGGTTAGTTATGTGGGGAACTAATGGTACCCCATGGGATTTCAACTCAAAATGATTGAGAGTTATTCTCATGAAGTTATCACATATTGATCTTGTGAGATGATATCATAAAATATCTCTAGATAATAGCAAATGTTTTATATGTCACGGGTAGCTCCCATCATTGAAAATGTGTAATAGTTTCATAAAATTATATTATTATCAGTGTATATTATTTTATCATGTACTTTGATGAAAGATGAAAAAATGGGCCCTTGTTTACATAGTGGGTCAGCTTCCACAGGGTATGTCATTAGTTGTATAGTATGGATAGAATAATCAAGAGAGAATTTTTCACATCTGAAAGGAAGTTGTATCTTGAGCCTAGTGGACGAGAATGGTAGTACCATCATCAAATCCTTGACAAAAATAGTAAAAGGTAAGTCTATATATTCAAGTCAACAAATAATATATCAATAATGGATTATTAAAAAATGTATTCATCATATATTATGAGATATTCGATGATAAAAAGATTATAGTACACATTGAGTGTTCATAAGAAATTTTTTCATTACTATGAGTTCTTCTTATCTCCGTATGGGCCCTCGATGGGTTTCTAGAATCCTCCTATAGTATGTGAATACTATTCACTTCTATCAAGATTATGTCTTAGGGGGGCACAATCAATAGTGTATTAAAAATTATACCATATTATGATGAACATGAGTATAGGACATGGTGGACCCCACCATAGGGTCCGATATATGTCCAAGAATTAATGTTAATTAATGAATGAATTAAATCATTACTATTAAATTTTATAATAATTGGAGATTAATTTAACTATTAAATACATTAATATCGTATTATGTGAATAAATGAAAAATATTATAAAATCAAATATTATTATGATATTCAAGGTTCATTTACAATTATTGGGAATTTTGAGTCATGTTAAAGGCTCATTTTTATAAAATAATATATTTATTAAATATTTGGAGTTGGATAAAAAATATATATTATTTTTTTTTATAATTAATTGTTCATAATGCATCATTTATAGATTATTTAGTGGTCATTACTTATAGCAGATCTAGGGAACCCTTTACTGGTGGTTTACTCCTACCATATACCAAAATATTAGCTCATTTGCACATTATAATTAATCCAATAATATTTTATTGATTCTATCTTCAATGTACTTTAATTTAAAGTGAGGAATCCTCATTCCATGTGCTTGATCTGAAAACACATTCATGAATCAAAGGAACAGAGACGTGATGATTATCAGGATGTCAACAGATTCATTGGACCTCCAAACAAGAACCTGAAATTTGATGATCAAGGTTTGTGCATATAGTGGAAGCTTATGTGGATGATCAAGATGGTTTTGACCTCAGTTTATTTATGAAACTCTCACTATTCAGGTGTGATAGTTAAACACTCCATCAAACTGAATGAGGTAATTTTTCATTTAATTTCTTTTGATTTAATAAATTAATGCAAGATCCTTGAACATTTACCAGAGTGTGAGTAGCTGGACACGATGAAGTTATGTCACTATAATGATGATATTTTTTTAATTCCCCATTTCAACCACTTCTATTGGGAACCCTGGTACCAATATGAAGAGGCGGTGGTATTTATACGGAGAGGTGGGGTATTTTTTAATATAACATTTATTAGTTTAATTTTTTCTCAAGACTCCAATAATGATGAATATTTTGGATAAATATAGTAATTAATGAATTTTAGGTTGAGAAAATGGTTTATTACATTTCCTATTATGAAATTAATCAGGTATTTAATTTATAATGTGAAATTGCATATTTGTTCATATATTACTATTCAGCACAAATTCATTGTTTTTAGAAAAATACAAAAAAATCAACCTATTATCATTTCTGTGTGTTATTTCCTTAAACAAAATAAATTTTATTAAAACAATTTTATAAATACATTAAATTTAAAATTTAAATAAAATACCAATTTATTAAAAATATTTTGATGAAATGATAAAATGTTTAGAACTTATAAAAATTACTTATGACTTCCTAAATTTATATTATAATATTTTTATAAATATATATTGTTTCATGAAACAATTTTTAAAGGGAAATTTTATTTAAATAATTTTAATTAATCACAAAAAATTTATATAATGAAAATAAATCATATACTTCTTTTCAAAAATATAATTCTGATATCATTTGGTCAAAAAATGTTTTAACATATTTAAAACCTTTATTTATTTATATTTTGGTGAAAAAAATCTATTATTTACTAAAACTTATTTCACTATTCCACTAGCTAGTTAACTATTCCAATGGTTATATAACAGTAAGATTGCAACATTCAGAAAATGGAAGGATCATAACTTTCAAATTTTCCTTTACAACCATTATATACACCACCATTTTTTCACCTCATGATTCACTACATAACATAAAATTTTCTATACTTCCATAAATATGTTTTATCATATTCTTAATATTCCTCTTTATTTTTTCTGTCTATATGTCATGTGTGATCATCATGTAACAATTTTTACATGTGGAGTTTACATTAGTGAGTGAATTATTCTTCTCCATTCAACTCCATGTATTGTTCCTAACTGTTATTTTCTACATTATTTCATGATTTGTAATCGTCCCATGAAAAGGGGTGAGATATATGTCTATGTAAATTAATAAACTTGATAACAATGACAAATATTTTAGTGAGATATATAGAAATTATATCATAAAATATAAGGGTCATGAATAATAATATATAATCATGAAATAAAGAGAAATAAATCATAATATAATATAATCAAAGGAATGTAAAAACATAATAATACTTGAAATTATAAGCATAATTCATGGATCTCTGCTAATATATCATAACATGGTTTGCAGATTCCAATAATAGGTAAGGTTTACTCCATAATCTTATACATATAATCTCAATAGATATAAAAATTACACAATTTTTTGCAGCACTATCTGGGTCCACCCATAATAACTTGTACATGTATTTTTTTTTAAATAATTGAACAAAACATATAATGTAAGCCTAAGAAATGAAAATGTAAGGTAATGGGTTATATAATGTTTCCCCCCCAAAAAATAATTAATGTATCTTTCTAAAATATTTAAAAGAGAAAAATGAGTTTATTTTCATTGTATGTTATTATTTCAATAAATAAATATAGTTCACAGACATGGAGTCTCAATTATAAAAAAAACCATTTGAAAAAACATACAATTAGGTATAGAAGTGGAACATTAAAATGGTGTTTTAAGGAATCCATAAATATATTTTTTAAGAGGGATGGAATATGTTGTTTTCATTGAAATTGGAGTTATACTAAATTAGTTAAACCTAAATTATTTATATTTCTAATAAATCATAAATGGTTAAATCAATTTAAATTATTATTACCTGAATGCATTAAATAAAAAAAATATTCACCTTAATATGGATTGATTTTAATGAATATGTTATGAAAAGAAGGTAATTCATGTTCAAACCCTTCTTTGGAATACAGAATAAGTTCTTTAAATATGTATGAATTATATATATAAATAAATTAGAAAAATTATATAATCTTAACTATATAATAAGTTGATTTATTTTTAAAAAAGGAATAACCTAATTAAAAGAGTGTGTTTCAGAGAGTTACTTTACCACAGGTCTAGATTAATTATTCACCTTTACTTAATGTATTCCATAATCAAATTTTACTCATTATTATATTGCTTGAGAGACTAATTGAATAATATTTTAGTTATTTTTTAGATTTTATGTCAGTTTAAATCCATTTAATTAGGATTGTAAATTTATATTCCATGACACCTGGTCATTCAAGTCATGTATCCATGGTCATATTAGTTTTTGGTGATTATGATACTTCAAATTGTTTGGTTCCATAACTCCAGATATATGATGAAATAGATTTAAGATGTATCTTAATATTAAGAAGGTTATATACCTCATTTCTCATTAATAATAATGATTTAATGTTTATAGAATTTATTGTAATATGGTTAGTTCATTTAGGTGAGTTTTCTGACCATGATGAGTATACTTGGTTTTATTAAACTCTAAGAATTTTTTATAAAAAAATAATAAAAAATAACAAATATACTTACTAATCTCATTTTTATTTATAATAATTTAATTTATACCATCCATGAATGTAGTGGGGGAAAACGGAAATCATTTTTCTTGGGTAGGAAGGATGGACCACGATTTGAACAACATTGTTATTTTAGAATTAGTTAAGTGGAGGGAATAAACTGGATATTACACAATAATAATTTTATATAATTATATTTAGGTTAATAATTATACTATTTCAATGTGTATGGAATTCATATGAGTGAGTTATAATAATTAAATTATCCAAAGAGACATAATTGATAGTTTTACCTCATCATTTGGGAGTCTCCAATTGGATACCCGTTAAGGAAACTTGATATGGGAGTTTGGTAAGACCAAAACACTTTGGATGTGTGGTGGATGGTTGGTCGGAGAAATGTGAATAGTTTTATAGTTCTCCTAGGATAAGAATGTTTGAGGATAATGTACGGTGATAGTGGTAGTTTAAATAGGGCAAGTAGGGTGCTATCCATTTTTATATTCATTAGTTTTTAATTATTGATCAAAACTGTGAATGGTGATTAATTTTTGACTAAATAAATATATTTACATATGTGAGGTTGACATGGATGTATCATACATTACACCTTATGTAATTAATCTTCCTTTTAACTTATAATATAAGATACCATATTTTGTCATGTATCACTATTCACCAATAATTCAATGTTTTCAAAAAAAGTATAAATGAATAACCCCAATGATATGAGTAATATTGAAATTGTCATATAATATTAACATTACAATATTAATGTTACAATCAATAAAATTTATGATCCTACTGGTCACATTACCCATTACAATAGATATATACTTCATTTTTTTCATATGTCATCATGCACTGATTTATTTACAAGGTTATTCTCATTAATAATGTCTATAATATTTCTTACGATTATCTTTTTTTGTCATTATGGTTGGAGAAATATTTATTAGATAATTTAGGCATTTTTATTTTCATTATTACTTTCATTGTTCTTTTAATTTATCTCCTTGTATTGTTCCATGCTATTATGTTCTACATTATTTCATGATGTGTAAACAACAATGAAATGTAAATGTATTTATATGTGAATATATTATAATATATAATAGAGATTTCATATTTAATCATGAATAAGTTTACTAAGAATGGAAATTTTTAGTCAATTAAATTGATATCCCATTATGAAATTTCAACCTCATAATTTCACTACATGCATTGTGGTGTAAACAATGATGGTATTTTTGCATCAACTATTATTTTGGTTCCAAATTCATCTCTTCATATTTGTGACTCCTTCAAAATACATTGACATTGTGAGATGTATTTTTTGTGTAAAAACATTTCTCTACGGCCCAATATTTTCATCAGTTATTCTTCATAAGGGAGATCATTTTCCAAATATCCATTTAGATTTAGTATATCCGAGGGATCTATAGTATACTTATATAAGAGGGATACTAGTAAATCAGCCTATACTCTGGGCATATTTGTTTGGAGTGCAAGTTAAGACGACCAAACTCTGATAAAATCAAGAATCTCATGGCACAATAGCCCTAGAACATATCATTCCCTTCTTCTGAAATCTCATAACTCTCTTCTAGGGAGATATTTAAGGAAACACTTCATCACATATATCAAACCCCTTGTATCACTGATGTTTATTAATATGACTCTAGCTTCATAATTTTTACTATGATGATGGGTTGTTTGATAGAGTAGAAAATCTCAATCATTTCATTAACCAGTATGGGACTAGGAATCTATTTTTCTCCAAATTCAACCAAGCATGTTGGAGTTATATATTTCTTTCTAAATTGGCCTTCATAATGGGAAATATGAATTCTCAAGTGAAAACTATTATTGTTTGATAACTCAACCAAAGAAATATGTTAATACCAACATTAATTGAATTACATAGAGAAATATCCAAACATATCAATAATTTTCCAGATATTTATATGAAATTAGATATTATTCTATGTTGTATAGGCCATAATAACGTTTAACTCAATCTTTAGAGAATTTTGGATACATATCTATAATTTTGAGATAAATATTAGATTTTTGGTCAGATACTATGTATAGTAATACTCCATGATGTCTCCACATTTATCTAATGTATTTAGGTATTATTTTATAAAGTGACATGCTATCCTAAATGATAATTAAATGAGAATTCTTTAAAATTATTTCTTCAAAAACCATATAGAATTTATACCTTGGGTTTTCTTCTAAAGGCTCTGGGAAAACTTCATAGCTATTTTATCATATTCTCATGAAGTTATTGGTAATGGTTGAAGAATCCCATTCATTTTTTTGGTCTTTAATTGTTGAAATACCATGAAATTTGATGTATATTCTACAATATACTTCTTCATATTTTTCTACTAATAGTTCTCTAAGAGTCCATGATACATCTTTATACTCTTTTGGTGGATAGAAAATGATTATCTATACGAATCATTTTCAAAATCATTCTTCTCCGTATAATCTAATAGTACACATAGTCATAGTCCAAGTTTTACTATTCCTTCTTGAACAATTTTAAATTACGAGGATTTAGATTATCTTACTACTTCCACATTATTCTATATTTCCATATCAACCATTCATGTATCGATTATTTTTTTTGAAATATTTTTTAACAGTAATTTGATCTAGGTACGATATTGTTCCTCTCTTTATGAATTCCATTGCCATCATTGTCATGAGTAATATGATTGTATCTCTCTCAATTTTCATCATTGATAGGGTTAAAGGATCTTTTATACTAATATTATAATCAACATTATTCACCTACCCATTACGGTAATGGATTGAACACTCATAGTCTATAAGCATCTCTAACAATCCTTTCTAGGACCATATGATCTGAATATATTTAACAATTCTCTTAACTTAGATCACTTTATAGAATATTAAATGAAAAAGAACTACTTCCAAAACAAGATCATGCGTTGTAATGTTCTATATATGGACCACAAACTAGCTTTGGGCATAGTAAATACCTTTATTTTTCATTCAGTATAGATCTCAAGACCATTGAAGCTTCAATGTATATCACAAAAAATTACCCACATAATGGGATTTAATGTAATGGATTGGTGATATGGGATTTCTTCAACTTCAAGAATCTTTATTCACATTCATTGGTCCAGAAATTCTTCACTCCCTTACATGTTATATGGGATATAATTTTTTTTAAGTCATGATAAGTTCCTCAAAAATTATTTATAGTACCATGCTAGTCTATGGAATCTATGGATCGATATTACAGTTGTTTTTCTTGGGAACCCCTTAATCTCTAATTTATTTAAAGGATACACACTTATTACTTTAATGTAAAAAACATGCCCCTGTAATTATTCTTCCTCCATCCAAAACTCACATTTACTATACATTGCAAATAGATTCCCTTCCATGCATTTACACTATATGGGAATATCATTTTTTAATACTACCAAAACAATATCAATGTAATATATATGTAATCAATCAATTTAGTACATGATGTTTTTTTGAAAATTATTGGGTTTTAAGGGAATCAATATTTACTCATATTTTTCATACCTTGTATGAAAATAATCTGTGTGATTATCTTCCTTATTTTATATTAATTGGTGATATTCTGATCTGAGTTCCATCTTGAGAAATTATCAGAACCCTTACAGCTGATTGAATAATTCATCGGCCTATAGAATGAGATACCTGTTCATTAATAATATTTTTTAATTAATCAATAATCAATAACGAAGTGCATCGACCTATTCTAATTTATAATGAAGTTGTCCTACATTCCATATGGTGAACTATAATGGTTTATAAAATCCATGACTATATTCTCTTCTTAATAAATATATAGATATTTCAATTCCAAGACATTCATTTTTTATGGTGTCTTGGATATGGGAAAAGATTTAGGTATAAGTTAAATTGATAACTCATTCTGTCCAAAAGGTATAATACCAAAAAACTCAGGAGGAATACATATGCATAATCCTCAAAAATGGGAATTCTATCATGCTTAAATCCATCCTTTGTCTCAATCTTTTTAGAAAGATATAGTAACTCATAAGGAAATAATATCTATTATTGATAATAATATTACATTGTAGATTCATCATACTCATTATAGTTGAAGAAAATAAGGACGATTTGGGTTGTGAAGAGTGATTTCCTTCTCACGGTAGTTGATGTAGGATTTACATAAGGATAGTCAACGTACTCCCATTATAGCAGAAACTTTTTCCAAAAAAATTATGAAAATGATTTTCGAGAGGTCCAGAACACAACCATTGGTAAGAGAATATTTATATAGTTAGTATGTAAAAATTCCCATCTTTTATATTATCATAAATAAATAAATCTCTATGACTTCAGTTGGTATTTGATTAGTTTTACAAAAACATTAAGGTATAAAATATTTTTTTGAGTATTAATCAAATAATACATTCACCATTAATAAATGAATAACTATTATAACTTTCACCAATTAGTTTTTAGGTTTTAACTTTTTTGTAGTGATAACATAATTCCTTCTTTGTTCTCATTGAATAAGAGATTTTTGTTTTTGATTATCTCATAAATCCCTTAGCATATGGAATTGTCTTAAAAAGTTTACATTTTCCTTGTAGTTGAAACAATATAATATATTTTGAGGGTTGATTATAAAATTATTTTATTTTGTCTCATTATTATAATTATTCATATCCATTTGAAATTGATTAGGTTCATGACCCTATGTTCCAAACATGATGCATATACCTATTCCCATGAGATTATTTTTGGGAGTCTTATTCACATGCATTGGACATGTTGGAAGTTGGGTTATCGTTCCTGCATGGGATTTATTCATGTATCCTATAGAATTAAAATATTTTTTCTTTTCAACCTAAATCCCCTATAGAAAAAATAGAATAACCAATATCTACCTCAACCTTATGGGAACAATAAATAATATCTTGATAGTTTTATATGTTTAAATTCAGAAAATATTTTTTTAGTCAATCATTTAATACATAAAATAAGTGGTCAATATTTCTTCTTATGTCGGTGAAAAAGTTAGAGGAATACCATGTGAGCCTTGATAATTTTTCCATAGAAACCCCAATATACGCATCATTAAATTGATTTAGTCTAAGGTACTCCCTCTCCAAGTTAATATAGAAAGTTTGGGAAAAATATTTTTTGAAAATATTTTCTTTAATCCTTTTCAATTTATGGATTTGATTTCTCCTTTGTATTCATGATCTTTATAAGTTTCCACAAGTGATCAAATTCTCCCTCAATGTGATAGTTGATCTTTAAAATTCCCACATGTTGAAAGCATTTAAGTGTTACAGTTAGTTTCCAAGAACCATTTATGTTGTAATTTTTTTTAACAATATCCATATTTTTATATTAAGAAACTTTTTATCACACCAATACTATTATTCCTTATGACATAGTATATGGTAATGTCCTAAGTTTTATATTTGCATTGAAATGTCATAGTAATTCCTCTCTTAGATTAGAACCTAGAAGTTCCACTCCAATATTATAAAACATATGTCATATAGCTGGATAATACCAATTTTAGTGAAATAAATGATTAAGGAAACAATGGGAGGAGCCTCATAGAAACAATTAGCACTGTCAAATAGTGTACAACCATGGTAATTTCTGGTGTATAAAATTAAGAGAACATAAACCACCAAAAGGAAATCTACATTTATATATATAATTGGATGTTCCTATTTTGGATGTGTGTATTGATACTTATTCTATAATATTATTATTAATGGATATTATTTGTCAAAACCACTAATGTGGAAATGAATACGACGATGAAATACATTCACTATGATGTATGATACATTCGGTGATCCATAACTAACATTGAATTGATGAATAATTTTAGAATGTATTTGTTCTTTTTTATTTAATAGAATATGTTATATAAGGTCATTTTATGAGAAAGGAAAAACATAACTAAATTCTTTCCCATTGGTGTTCTATGGGAAGGTTCATTTATAAAATGTCAATAAAGGAAGTATCGAGCGCATAGGTTGATGACACCACATTGTAACCTGGTTGAATACTAATATCACGATAAATGGTATATATTTAAATAAATTTTTTCATATGAGGTTGTCTATTACCATGATGTTAACGTATTTCTCAATGGATTCCCAGGTGTATTTTTTGAGTCTAATCAAGGACTTTGAATAGCTCAACATAATGCCCTGAGAAATATGCCTAACGAGTGAAACACTATGTATTACTATAACTTCAGTTAGGTGTTATCATTATCTAAAATGTTGAATAAATATTATTCCCTTGCATTTTTAATTATAATTATTTCTTTTATAATATATATTCAGTAAGTAGTAATTCGAGATAATATTTGTGACCAGAATATTTAAAAAATAATTATTTTATATTTAGTAAATATAATATTTATTTATATATTAGTGAATAATGATAATATATTTATTTATTAAATAAATTTTAAATATTCAATGATTGATTAATATTTTATAGGAATGCAAGACCATGTTTATAATGAACAAAGAGAAATAATATAATAAATGTTATTTGAATTAATGTTAGACCATTTATTCAATAAATAATATTTAATTAATTCATGAGTTTTTTCATATGAATGAAAATAAAAATTACATTATTATTATTTTGACATAGGGATCACTATGGACTAAGAAAATTATGAGCTCCCATGTTAAATTAATTTCTATCTAACACTACCATAATTGAAACACAATTATATTATTTCAAACTGGAATGATTGGTATTTGTTTTGGTTGTGTATAAAAACTACCACAGAGTACTCACACACATTAGAGTGATACTCTATAAGGACACTCTCAAGAATTGATATTGATTATATTTTAAAAAACCTCTTGAATCATAGGAGAATAAGTAGTGTCATTATTTTTAATAAATTCCTATTATGATCAAATGGGATTGATGCACGTTTTAGAATCATTTTCACTACCAATTCAAGAATCCTACGATGTCACTAGGGGAACATAGTGCATATATGGTTCACGAATATAGGTAATATACAATTTATTCCTATGAAACAAGAATGGTTTGACATATATACATTTTAATATCCATCAATGTTGAAATAGTCCCTAATAAGGAAATTCTATGACTACATATATTAATTATGAATAATTATGTGATAATCCTACATTTTGGTTTTAGGGTTCTTTAACCAATCAATCATTAAATTAGTTTTTATGGTCAAAATGTTCTAAATTGTGGGAAAATAAGAATAATAATTAATTTTCAAAAAAAAATTATGTTGGGAATGCACTTCCAATGCTTCTTTGGTACCCCTTTTCTTACAAGTTATATCTGAGTGATCGCATAATAGTTTATAAATATTTAAAGATACTTTATTGATTTATTCATTTTTCATTAATAATAAATTCTTGATTAATCACTCATTAAATATTAATCATGATATATCCAATTCATTATCTTCTATCTCAAATAATATACTTAAAAAAGATTAATTAATCTTGTGGAAATTTTGAAGAAGTCGTTCAGAGGGGCCAATGATTTTGTCCAAATTCCACAAGAAGACATGGTGTGTAGACCATAGGTAAAATTCTTGTACCTATTTAGAAAACACCATGTGATGACTAGTCCATCCGAGTGCTTGGTAAAATAAACTACACTGTTGTTACTTGAATACATGATGTGTATTCAATAGTTAAAGATGATTCTTGTGTTTATTACATGGAACATGTGACTGGTAACTATGTAACTCAATGACCAAAAGACGTGTAGCCTAGGTACATTTTGTTTACTTCATATTACATAGTAATACAAAACTCCCAATCTGTATGTGTGATCTGAGGATAGAAGGCATGGATTTATTCATGGAATATAGAAAGACCGTATACGTCATGTAGATATTACCTATCTACATTGAGCCTAAAATTGATTTATTATATTGTTTAAACCATATCAACATGTGTCCCTTGTGTCAATTATTTTAATTTCATAAACCAAGTGATATTTTTTATATATATTAAATTTATAATAAATTTATACGTAATATTCAGAACAATATATCATGTATTAGTCATGATACACCAATAACTCTACAAAGATTAAAATCATTACACTCTATGTAAATAAATTATTTTAATGTGTAATTTATTTTATTGTTTATGACATAAAATTATGTGATATTATGTATATTCTAAATATTTAATGAATAAATTTTAAATGAGAATCATACATTTTCAGTAGTTTAGATGGGCAGTCAATGTGTTACCTCTTATGGTAAATACTTGTCAATTAGTCAATTTTAAAAAAATTACTTCATTATTTTACAATTGTTATGCATGAGACTCTCCATAAAATTTGGATGATAATTATAATAAAATAATTGATTTATTAAATAATACAGTTAACTAATTAAAGGAAGATTTATCATAAATAGAAACATTTTTTATAGAATTATAGTTTGTTGATTTCTTAATTAGTTGCCCATATGGGGATGGTCATTAAAAATATATTTTCCATTGTTTGAATTTTGGTTCATTTTAATTTATCCTTATTGTTAAATTTAATATATGGTATATGCATCACCACAACTTTGATTATTTATAGTCTGGTGTGTCCACAGTTTCCTTTTATGTAAACCCCTTAAACCAATCCTTTACATCACATAACAAGAAAGTTAGTAAAATATTGTTTAATGAATGGATCTACCATGTGAGTGGAGGTCATTTATGTTTGGATTTCAGTGATAAATAATCATGTAGATACATGTGAGAGTAGGAGAAAAGCTACAACATGAACCAAGTCATTATTTATTTTGTTTTTCTCTAGGGAAAGTTTCAGTTTATATCCCCTTGAAAAAATAAATATTAATAATCGATCATGATACTAAAAAATATAATTTTGTTATTTCTATCATGTTAAATAATTAATTTCATTATGAATGTTCTATCACGATCACAAAAATTAATGAGTTTACAAGAATGAAAGTTAAAACGAAAATAAATTCTATTATAAATAAGATTTATCTAATACACAGTTATTCATTAAAGTACATACAAATTATATTTAACATAATGTAATTAATATAAAAAAATTTAAATTTATGAATAAAGGTAAAATCATCCTAAAAAATATATATATTAGGTAAGTGTGTCCTGAATGAACTTATGTTAAAATTGAACAATAGTTTAATGAAATCAAATGGTCTATGTGGGGATGGTTTCAATTATTGGGGAATTTTAGATTGCTATTTGGGTTAACTTAAACATTTTTCACATCTTGTCTTGAACACCCATGTACGAAATTATGTAACTCGGAATCAAGGGATGAAAAAAACCTTATATAGGATGTCATTCTTTTGTATTCCACTCAGCATATAAAATAATTTTGAGTTCATGTTGTTGGAGTATTTTTCTTATCTGATACTCTTCAAAAAAAACATTCAATAACAGTGTATTTTCTATGAGATGGTGAATATGGGACATTTCCATTAGAATGTTAATGAAACAGAATATTATAAATCCAACGGTTATGGTTATTCATTTTTGTTAAAATACATTATGATTAATGAATTTAATATTTATTATCAAGATTTTATAAATCCGATCAAGTACTAAATAATTGTTCGTCCTAATTCTATAAATGAAAACCCACACGAATTCACACATACAACATTGATACACACATGAGAATGGTATACTTATCACAAAGAAAAGTTTTTAATAATGTAAAATATTCTTTCACATTATTATATTTCATGTAATGAAGTTAAATGTTCTTGAAATTATGATTCCTTTTGTTCTTGGAAAAGAGTATGGTGAAGAGGAATTACCTATCTACATGATACCTTTTTATGATGCCATAAATGTACTATTTTTCATGATATCTTCAATATATGAATAGATTCTAAAAACATGATGATATGGATGAACAAAACATTATTTATCACCTTACTGATCTATATCATGTTAACACAAGAAAATAGAGATGAATGATCAACAATTCATTGTTAAGATGCAAGCTAGGGGAGTTGGATCCATCAGGGCCTCATGTATTAATGATATTTACATTCCTAGTGTTCTTTGAAATAATGGGAATTAAATTCCAGTATTAGATACACATATATTTTTTTGTATCATAATTTCCTAAATATTATTTTAGTTTTATTATTAATTAGAACATTAGAAATAGTGAGAAGACCTTCTCAAAACTACTTCCTCTCATTATCAAATTAGACAAATATATAGGGTGTGAAAAAACAATTATTCCATATGGTAAACAATAAAAGTAATAATAAGGAAAATATTACCCAGACTCATTATATAAGTAAGGCAGTTGTGCATCATCCATATAAGAATAAGATAATTCAAAGGTAGGAAAAGGAAGTAAATATAAAATTTTTTTTCATGTGGAAAGAAAGGAAACTAGTAGAGGAACTCCATAAAGAAGTAATGGGAAGTTAAATGTAATTTGGTAATCGAGTGAAATATTTCCATATCTACATATTGGGTGTTGATATATTTTTTTTCTCAAATATATATAAATATTACATTACTATGTCGAATATGAAAATATTTCTAGAGGAAAGGAATTTATACGAGCATGCAATGGAGAAATAGTTTTATTTTCTTTGGCTCATGGAAAGAACAACCTCCCATTTCCTATCGGAATGATTTACATTTTAAAGAAATATAATTTTTTCCAATTGTAACTATGAATAACATATCTAATTATTTCATTAATATGGATAGATTTATTTTCAAATTATGAAATCAAAAAAATACTTTTTAACAACAAAAAAATTTCATATGATAGAGAGCAAAAAAATAAAATTAATTGCGTATTATATTATATAAAAAATATTGGTTATAAATAATGAGAAATTTTAAAACGAATCATACAAAAGCAAATTTTTTAATCACCATCTTGGTCAGGTAAATGAGACATTTTTTATAATGTTCTATCAAGGTAGTTATTTAGACACTTTTGATCTAAGACCACTTGAAAGTTTTCATGCGTGTTTATAAGAAAAAATGAACACATGACCATTCATTTGATTTGGTAAAATGGGTACTGATCTTATAGTGTTAATATGAACTTTTGTCTATGGAAATTTTCCAATAGAATATAGGGTGGCTATTCTTTAATCATAACATTTTGTATTGATTTGAGAATATTTGGCTATATCTACTTGTTGAGGAATAAGTCCAAGTCAGTTGATAGATTTAAGAAATTTATGAATGATGTATCAAAACAGGTTGGTAAAAAGATAAATAATATTTCATATGATCTGTTTTTTAAATATCCTAGCCAAGATTTTATTGACCACTGAGAAAATTTTGTGATTTTATCTCAACTCATTCCCCTTATACACCACAGTGGAATGATGTTTGGTAAAATATGTATAATTCCTTACAAGGAACATAGTGGTCGATGATAATTCATATAGATATTACATTATACTTTTGGGGTTATGTGATACAAACTTCATAGTACATAATAAAATGAGTACCAAATAAAAAATAAAAAATTTCCCTTCTTATTATGGGGTCAAATGAAATATATTTTTTCAGATTCTATTATATGGGGTTGAAAGTAGTTTGTTAAGACTCACTCCTTAAATAAACTATCACCACAATGAATAAATTGTATCTGTATAGGGTATCCTAGGGAAAAATATTATATTATATATAGATCCCATCAAAAATAAATGCAACCATCATAGGACAGTCCATAATTATTTAGAGGGATCATATCATCAAGAAGGATAATGGTAGAAATATTGACTTTGAGGAAGTTGTTGCTCGAGATACAAAAGAATTAGTACATGAATAGATTACATATTTCATGATATAAGAATATTTTTCCCAAAACACATATAGTACATAATATTACCAATGAGGTAAGAGAAACAAAAAATATATTTTTTTCTAGTCAAAAAATATGGGGACTCATTATTAACTGACAATAATTTTCATCACTCCAATAAAGATGTAGTAGAGTTATCATAACCTATAAAATGAATATAGGCCATGAATTAAGAGAAAGATTTTATTTATCAGAAAAATATTTGGGTTTTAGTATATCTTCCAGTGGATATAATGTGTATTGGGTGTAAATGTGTATTCATGAAAAAATAGGTCATGCAGGGTAATGAAAATACCTATAAAGCCTGACTATTGGGAAATAGTATGAAATAGTGTCAACAAATAAAATATGAAGGAACCTTTTCTCCATTTTTTATGTTAAAAAGAATTATAATTCTATATGATATATAAACATACCATAAGTATAAAAACTGTAAAATGGATTTCAACCCAACAATAAATAATGAGGATCTTCAAGATGATATCTATATTAAACAATAATAAGGTTTTATAACTTATTGTAATTCTAATAAGGTTTATAAGTTGAAAAGATGCATTTATGGATTAAATATAGCATCAAGGTCATAGAAAATTTGTTTTTATAATCCTATAAATGAATTTTGAATCCTTAATAATGAAGTTAAGACATGTTTTTACAAGATGTTTAGTTATAGTGAAGTCATTATCATAGTAATATATATCTATTAAAAATTTGTTTTTTGAAATAAAATACTTGTTATACAATCAGTTAGGTAATGATTATACATGTTCTTCTACTGAAAGAAAATCGGCGATAAATCCTCAGTTACAGGGATCAAGATCATTCAGGATATATATATATATATATATATATGAGACTACTTAAACTAAATCAAATTAGATATATTGACTAGATACTATAGATATTTAGTACATAATATACCAAGATACAAATGGTTCTACTGTCAAATTGTATACATAATTCTATGAAAATGTGTCCTCAAACATAAAAGGGAAAATATTGATTCAGTAATATTTCATATAGATCTATGATAGGATCAATCATGTATTCCATGTTATGTATAAGGATTGATTTATCCAATTCCATGAGCATAGTAGGCCGATATTAAGTTGGTTTATATGAACAACATTGGTTTATTTTTAAGGTAACCATTATGTATTTAAGTCATATAAGTATATCTTTATAGTTTAAAGTACAGAAAAGGATATTATAATCAGAGTTTATATTGGTTATATCTTTGAAATAGCTTATAATGTTTTGAATATGTGTTTATTATATAACTACATTCATAGTAGTTGAGTTGTGAGATATAAGAGCTCCAAATTTCTAGTTGTAGCTGATTACATTGGATAATGATATTATATATGGGACTAGAAAGTACCCCAAGAAGATGTTTGTATTAAAAACATTAACTAAGGGAATGATCTAATATATACCCTTAATTATCTTATTATATTATATAGTGATAATACTACAACATTGGCTCTCAAAATAGAGTCATGGTCATAGTAATAGATAAAAATTAATCAATAAGTATCCCTTCTTGTGTTATTTTCCACAAAATATTTTAGTTTCGATGATTATATATTTAATGGAATAGAAAATGTAAGAACCCATTATTAAGACACATCTGAAAAGAAGCATGAGTTTCATGTGAGATCTAATGGACTGAAGGATGTTATCAGTTGCCTTTAGTGAAAGTGTACGTATATTAGATTTTGTTCTTGGAAACCACATTATATTTTCTTCATGATTAATTTTATTCATTTTTATAATATTTATAATATTTTTATCACAAAATTATTTTTATTTTTGTGATGTAGTATGTGATAATGTCATGATATTTAATGTTCCACTGAAAGGTCATAGTAGTTCCTACCTATGATGATATCATAGAAGTTTCATGACATTATTCTCAAAATATTTTTTATATAGAAATATGATGGCATTTCCTAGGGAATAACTGGTATACACTATCAGGGGTGGAGACTTACATGATTCGAGGATGTTTCTCTTTGTGTATGCAATTGGTAATTCCTTGTGGATGAGATTATGAGATCAAAACTAGCTAATCAGAAATACATATTGATATTTGTCTTTAGATATTACTATTTATGTACATTTGTATTGATAATATCCTTTATTAATATTATTTTTGGATATTAGTGGACATTTGATTTTAAATATTGAAAAAATATATGATAAAATATGTTCATGATGAAGTACGTTATGTTGGGTGCATAAGGAGTTTTATTTTATTAATGAATAATGCGATGAAGGATTATTCACTTCAATTATTCAATAAATTATGATATCATAGGACCTTTTATAGAAATATAATAGTCTAAATAAATCAATGGCCATGGTGTTATGTGGGAAGATTTGTTGTAAGAGATTCAATGAATGAAACATCAAGCATATAGGTTAATGACACCAGCATGCCACCGGTATGATTAGACATTCTAAGATAAAGGGATTATATAACACAATATTCATTTTTAATAGGTTCTATTTCATTTATACATTAAACTTTTTCTACATGGATTTCATAGAATATTTCAAAACACTATCCTTGGAATTTTTGTGGCTCCACCTAATATCATTGAGAAATAGGCCTAGAGGGTTACATAGTAAAACTATCTTGATAATGAATTAAATATTATAATTATTTTGAATTTTGATTAAATAGTATTTCCACTCATTCTTTAATAATGATTAACATTTTCATGATTTCATATATTTAGTCAGTTTTTATTTATGAAAGTATTTGTTTGTTGAATATTGTCAAATATTTATTTCTTATTTAGTTAATATAATAATAATTTTTTGTTTTTCGTTTACTTATGAAAAGGCATTTATTTATTAAATAAATAGAAATTATTAATGGACTAATAAATATTATAGAGTAATTTTTGACTATGTTTGAAGGTTTAGAGGTAATACAATAAAAGAAATATTATTTAAATATATTTTAAATAAATTATTAAATAAATAATATTTAATTAATTCATTATTTTTATTCATTACAAGAATAATAATATTAAATTTTTTTATGTGGTGATTTCTGGGGATTAATAAAAAAAATATTCCCATGGGAAATTATTTTCTCTCTAACTATATTATTGTTAAAACCCAACAATTATATTTCCAACATGATGGAAAGCAATTTTTTTGGTTGTTCAAAAAAACACCCCATGAATCATGTCAATACCTAGAAATATACTCCCTAATAATTATCTAAAAATGTAGAGTTATCCTCCTCAACCACCCCACTGGTTCTAGAGAGAACAAGGAGAGTCCATCTTTGAAGGAATTCTTGTGGTGATTAAATATGAACTATGAAGGTTTTATGAACATTTGTTCTATAACTTAAAAATTCCTATGGTATATATTATAAGATCATGGTGCACTTGTGGGTCACCCCTAAAAGTAATATAACCTTTATTCCTATGAAACAATGATGGAAAGACATAGAGATTATATCAGATTTTTAAAAAAAGAATCCATCATTAGGTAACTATTTGTCTGCATAAATTATTTACAAATAATTTTTTTAGAACACACATTTTGTTTCATGCTATATTCTTGTAATTATTTATTGAATTAATATCGTTGGTCATGATTCTCTACATCATGTATATCATGGAAAATTAATTGATTATGACAAAAATCTGAGATGTTATTACCCTACCAGCACTTTCACTATACCCACAATCATATATTGTTAGAAAAGAATATATTCTAAATGTATTTAAAACACTATTCCATGATTAGGGAACTAAATATCGCCAAATGTTACGAGGCATTTATCATGTTAATTATTCAACAAAAACTTTCAATTTCATAGGAGAAATAGAAAATTCCATACTACTATAGTTATTATTCATAACATTATCTAGTTGATCTAGTACTACAATGATGTTTTCAAGTCCTTATCCCATATAGTTAGGAATCTCATTTGGGAAATCATTTCATTTCCCATTATATTTGTTGTCAGATTTATTCCACTTATTTCTCATCATTAACTAAAATAAAGGGAAATTGGGATGATAATACTTAAACTAATAAGTATATAAAAAAGGTTATATGAACATAGAAGTAATAAATTATAAAAGAAATATATATCCTAACTTTTTTCCATAACTTTCAATCTATGTTATCTATAATGATTTTCCATTTATGATTTCTAACTTAATAATCACTTCATATCCTTCATAATAGTTCGTAAAGATCATGTGAATATACCATATAATATCCCTCAGGTCTGTCAAACATAGAGATTAGTGTGGAGTTATTGTCATTCTCCAGGTACTAGTTAAGTTAGAACCCAACAATCCCATTTATGGTTGTTAACCAAAGAGAATATAATCCAAATCCAAATCTAAATATTGCATCAATATGAAGATTTCGTTTCTAGTAAACCACTCTATCGATAATTATACAAAATGATATCTTACTACCTATAAATCAATAATTAGGGTTTTTACTAATTTATTCTTAACCTAATATACAAAAATAACTAGACTACTCTTGATACAAAATATTACAACCCAATTCTCTTAAAAAAATCATGACATGATTTTTAATATAAATATATGATTACAACAACCCATGGATCCTTAGTCCTATGTTCTTTGGAAGACTAGGTTCGTAAAACATCAATGTCCACCTAAAATAAAAAATATTTTAATATCTGTAATGAGCTCCTATTTACCATTTTTTGGACTAAAAAATATAACATAGGAAGTAGAAAAAATGGGATTCCCAATAAATTCATATAAGGGAATATTCCTGATAAAGAAGCATAATATAAGAGTTAAATAATATAACATGATATCACAAAAGTAAAGGTACATGGATGATAACATAGATTTATTACAGAAATATGATGTAATCACAAGAGTTTGGTATCATGATAATTTTGAAACATCATGAAATGCATAAACCAATGAATATGTAAAGGCACACTATGAAGAAATCATAACATGATAAAATAATTACCATATTATAATAGTATCATTCCTTAATCCAATGAATATCATTTCATGGGATACATACATTACCCAATGAATTAGTGAGACAAATGTGTTCCCCCCATAATAAAAAGTACATTTATATTTGTTAAACTAAATGGAATTAAACATATTTAATATTGATGGGAAATACTCATGGGAATTAATGGGTTATATATTCTGGACATGTAGAATAATCAAAGGATATTTCAAAAAGATTAAAAATTAAAGAAGTAATTATATATTATTGACGACCATATTTTAAATAATATGAATTGGTCTCAAATAATGATTTCATTTTCAAATTTCATGATAAAGTTTAAATAAATTTTTTTATAAATGATCTTTTAAAACAATGTTATATGGAATTAGTAAAACACTTTTGAAGAGGGAGATAACATGGAATATTCCTTGAATCCAGAGAAAAAAATGGTAAACCATAAAATTTTTCTTATTTTATGAATTCATTTTTAGATAAAATAAATTAATGTAGAGTTGAATGTGTCAAAGGATGAAAAATATCCCCTTAATTAGTTTTTATTTTAAAAAGGTATTAAGAAATGAATGTAATGAATGTACAATCCTGAAAAATATTTGATGACATATTTGGTACCCATGCATGAGATGCATATAATGAATATAAAGGAATTATATAATTATTAATATGGAGATAACGTGAGTTAGATAGAAAAAATAATATCCAAAAAATGTTATTTCTTCATAGAGTTTAATTTCCATAGGAGCATATTTTTTATTTAATTGAGGATAATGTGTTATATAATAAATTTGAATTTATTAAAAACCTTATTATGAAACTAATTAGACTAAATTTTAATTAATATTAATATATCATTTCATTTTATTTTCATTTAATTGAGATACCAAGTCTATATTCACCAACCCATGGTCATTCGTGTCATGTGTCTATGGTCTTGTTTGTTTTAGGTAATTTTGAGTATTCATATAGATTTGATCCATTACTAAAGAGGTGTGATGGAATAGATTTAATTTCTTTAAAGTTTTTATAAAGGTTCTAATTATCTAAAAGTATTCATAAATAACCATGATTTAGATATTATAGATTCTATTATTATATTGTTATATTATTTTGGTGGATTTTTTACCATAAAAAACATATTCCTTTTCATATAAAATTATTATTATTTAACTAGTAAATAAATATTAAATAAAAATATTATTATTAGTATATTTAAAAAAATTTAATTTAATCAATCCATGAAGGTAGTGGTGGAAAATGAAAGTTATCATTCAAGGGGACATTGAATAGACTATTATATGAAAAAAATTTATATTTTAGAATATATTTTCAATGTAAAATCAATATTTCATATGAATAATAGTATATCATCATATATGGGACACTAATTTTACTATTTTATGGTGAAAAGAATTCATATTTTGGAGGAGGAAGAAGAAAAAAATCAAAAGAGCCTCAGTTGATAATTTTACCACTTCTATTAAGATTCTCCACTTGGATTCCACTTAAGGATTTGTGGGACAGTTCATGTGTAAGAATAAATCACTTTTTATGTGTTAAAGAGGGTTGGAGAGAGATTTTCATAGATACTTTTATATCCCCTTGGTTCGGAAGGTGTGTTGAGATGGGTTTGTGAGGGGTGGTGAGGGGTGGTATTAACATGGTTAGTAGAGGTCTTTTCTGAAAATAAATTTTATTATTTTGTTATTATTTCTCAAGAATATCAATATTGATGAACCATGTGACAATTTATGATTCTTTCTTTCGGGAATTCCTATTTTTCTACCCATGGTTTTGTGTGTTGACTACATTGTCTCCCCCAGTACCACTTTCCAATAAAGGGAGACTTTCATCACTTCCATCTTCAATGTCTGCTCCATGACTAAAATTGGAAAATGGGATGTCTTTTCCTCCATCTATGTATTCCTCCTTGGATATTTTCATCTAGTCTGGGACTCCCACATTGGGTTAATTCATGTTCATGGAACTCAATCATGATGTCATCTCTTTGCCAGCACCAGTTAATTGCAATGCTTCTGTCTCGACATTCTACATATATATTAATATAAAATAAACATTATTTCAAGAGATTAGTTATGTTGGGAATCACAGTGCATGTCTAGATTTTGGGTGAAAAGGTATATAATGTTCTTCATCCTGGTATGGAATCTCATGTGTATTATCTTATGGCATGGAACCCAAGTCATACCATGTCAGTCATGAGGTATTGACGACATGGGCGTAATAATTACAAGGATTCTACCTTAGGGACAAAAAATTTATGAATGGGGTAGCAAATTTTATGGGAATATATCATCAAATTATTTCACCTCATGAATCTATTTATATTCATGAGGTAGGTATTTGGGGACAATTCCTATGTTTAACACCATGTTATGATGGATCAGAATGTCTGATGAGATGGATCAGAGAAAGTTCTTAATCTATTGTAGATATGGATTGATTGATATGAAATTCCCTATGTTGGACCAAGGAGGTGTTTCCCAATGTGGTAATACGCCACACCTGAAAGGTTTATCGATGGATATATCAGTATGCCTCATGGAGGATGATCTAGGAAGATTTTTCCCCAAAAGGAATATTTCACACCATGATGGATTATTTATTGTGTATTAGAATGCTCTATGGAGGTAGATTTGGGATGTACAACCATGGTTGGGATCACCTAGGTTTACCTGTGGTCAAGATTGAACCTCATGGAGGTGTCCAATGTACCCTATTTAGGAGATATAGATCAAAACCCTCGCATTTTGATGCTAAAATTTTAGGTTTTATGATAGTACGGATCCATTCATTTTAATTTCATATGGTAAGGATGATATCGTTGAGAAAAGAGAGTTGACGAGGGATTGTGTGGGTATTATTCATGAAATCTTCCTATCCCAAGATGATTTATCTTGGTTGGAGTTTCCGTGGGGATTATGCATTGACCCACCTAAGGGACCTATAGGAGGAGTGGTCTCCTTGGTGAGGGGGCATGATCTTATTGGTGGTGTGACATAAATAAAATTTGGGTGGATTAGGATCTAAGGTTTGGAATTCAGGGAGGTGTCATATGTATCCCAGTTAATTGGAAATAAAACCCCACAATGTTCAGGGACGTTGGGGTGTATACCAAATATAAGGCCTAACGGATCATGTGGTCTTGTAGATGTCATGTTTTCTAATAACCTCTAAACCCACATGAGTCAAGATCGATGTGAGAAACAAGAGGAAGTTTTAGACCTGATGATCATTCCATGGAATGAGTTTCATGAGGAATGGGGTTTTTCTTACACATGGAAGCTTCCCTTCATAACATGATTTCTCTTAGATGGGATTATATGGGGCTTACACATAGTAGTTTCCGGAGTGTTTATATTAGTAGTGATGATGGGGATGGGGATTTTGTGTGGGAGATATCCAAAGAGGATATCATTCCATTTGAGTGTTAGAACATTATGGGTCATCCAACTCCACTATTATAAGGATAATCATATCCTTATCACAGAATGTAAGGCCACATTTCTATGTCATGTGTTGAGGATGTCATCATGCAGTTTAATTTCATACAAATATGATGTGTTCTAGGTAGTTTTACATCATCTATCTTGGATTTGGGTGGGATCACTCATCATCCCATGGGATCATCTGACCATTTATCATTCCACTTTGGGTAAGGAATGACATTCTCAGTACCGGGGTTCAACGATGGGAGGTGTCAGATGAGTGATCAATCCTGGGGTCCATGTTATAGTCCCTATGATGTGAAGAAGTATGGGTTATGGTATATATATTGAGAAGGAATTTAATGTGCTAATCTTGGTCAAAATGTAGAGTTGAGTGGGAGACCACATGAGAAAGTGGCACAGGCCATATGGGGACTTGAGGTCTAGGTAGACTAATCCTGGATGGGTGTGGGGGTTCTGGGAACTAAACCTTCACAATGGAGTTTCATAGAAGTGACACACCCTGGAGTGTACCTGGAGGGGATTTTCATAAAGCATAGGGACTTATAGAAATGTGAATCATAAATATCGTGTGATTCATGGATTTAAGGGGTTTTGTTATGTAGTAGAATTCATGAAAGACTGTGAACCTACATTAGGATGACATGCTGGATTAGTAAAGGAGTGAATTGTGATGAATGAATACTTAATGAAGCCTCATGTTCCCATTGGGCCTTCTTCATTCAATAAGGGTGTATGCCTTCACAAAAGGAACCTCCACCTATGACACTATCAACTATTATCTTGTTGTTGAAGTGCTCTGTGACTAAAAAACACACTAGGAAGTGGTTCACAGTCAATAAATCATGCATTTGAAAATAAAACGCATGGTCATGGAGCTACTGGAGATCTAGAATTTTGTGAATGATGGGTTATTCATGAAACATACTACTTATAGGGATTTAGTCCATTTGAAGTCAAATTCACTTCGAACCAGCTAGGCCTTCATCGACTATTCCATTTGAATGTATATTTAGGCACATAAAAGTACCCTTATTTGAGTTGGAGTTGAAGTGAAAAATATGATTACATCTGAGGGATAATCTACCAAAATTAGAATCATCCCCCTTTCATGAATATCGCTCAAGAGGCCCATTTGTGATGGTCATTGGAACGATGGTCATCATAAATATTGAGTGATCATACACTTATAAATTGTGGAGGGGCCCTAAAATACACAATACTTCATAAATATAAATTATATTTTTATCTATTTTTGGAGGCTCGTGTAATCTATGGACTTCACTCCATGAAATATTTTTGAACGAATCGGACTTATAGACCATTTCTCTATGAAAACTTATCTGCATAACGGACACCTTGACTTCATCTATGAGAAGTGACCACTGTGATCTAGATATCCATGGCCAATATCTGAAAATTACCTTTTCAAACATCAAGTGTGATCCAAACTCAAGGAAAAATACCCTATCATGAATGAAATGGGTGATCATTGAGTCAATTTTTTTTGATACATAGTGGGAAGTATTGACTGGTAGTATTTTGATATGGGAGAGAATTCAGAGCTCCTAGAACAATAAATCATTACATGAACTGCTGATAGAGACTCATAAGGAATATATTGAGTGGAAATAACATCACCATATGGCTTCACACTTAGAGATAAGGGCTTTATCTTGGTAGTGAGTAGAGAGGAGATATCATACTGGAGGCATACCAGGGAAATACCAATGGCACATGGATGATGAAGGACACGTCAAGATTTATCATGAACAAATCATATAATACTATCTCTATATCCACATAAACCGCATATATTGAGAAAATGTGGAGGACGAGGAATCCATAACACAATATGAGACCATTCTCAAAAAGGGCCTAGGGAATTTTCTCAAGGGGTGTAATGATAATTGGGATTTGTTCCAGGGAAGAAAATTCACATTTGAGTGATCCATGTCCTATTGGGATTGTGTACCATGCCATGAGTTTGAGGTAGAGAAAATGTGGGAAAGAATTTATGATTTAGTATGGTCTTTTCAGTTCCTTGTTGACTAGCCACTAGAGATTGTGCTCGAGCTGTTTAGAAGATGCTCACTTTGAATGAACATGTTCCATCTACACCATGGGGATGTTAGTGTATGACTATGATAAATTCATCATATAACTATAATTCAAATTTTAGGGGTGATTTATGTTGATTTCATACCCCTAGATAATGTGTGGGGTGGTCAAGAGTAGTCACCATCCGTAGTGAAGGCACTACTGAAATTGGTCTGGGGCTCTAGCAATGTGAAACTAGGGATGATGGATAATTATTTCAAGTAGTGGTACAAATATTTCTTGAAGGATATAGTATATGATGAGGTGAAAAAAATTGAAGATACAAAAATAAATCTATTGATGATTCTATAGTCATTTTTTAAGAGATACCAATAGGGCATGGAGGGTTCTTACTAGAAAATCCTAGAGCCATATCAGTGGTAGCTATGGGGATACAATTTTAATATTGAGGCTCAATTTGTGGTTAGAATAGTGGGGTCCATCATATCTCTCAACTATGATTGGATTCTCCCAATGAGGTATGTGAACATGGATGTATAGCCTAGAACATCTATAATGGATGTGATGGTGTTCATGGGGAAGAACGAGAATTTTTTTATCCCAATATGGGTGAAATTGAATATGTTACTTTTCCAAATCCACAAAGGGAATACATCGTTGTGTGTGGATGTGCCTTTTCATTTTTTATACATCATAATGGATACACACATAAGTGTTTATAAGTATCTAAAACTTATTTATCCTCCTACTAAAGTAGTCCAACTAGAAACATTGAATATTTTATTGAGTCATCCATTTATGTTGATTTTGATGGATGTTTTAGAGAATGCTTGATTGGAGGTCTATTTCATATTTTACTTTTCCCCCTACCAATGGGAGTGGTGACTGATGATGTAACATGGACCATGGATAATATATTGTACCACATGGCCTTCTGATTATGGTTAATAGTGTAGAGGGTCAACTATGAGCTTATATGAGATGTAAAATCCATAATGATTTGTGAGATAGTTCATGTGTTTGTAGAGCCTACACAGAAATGATACTTACTGATGAGGCTTTAATTTCATCATTTAATGATGAGGATGATCAATAATATTTTATCATGTGAATATGGAAAGGTATAGACTGTTATTTCACCACCAACCACTATGTATGGACAGATTAATGAGTATGTGTAGAGCTGAGAGAGTGCATATCCTAGGGATGTGCTGAGGGGGATTCATTTAAATGGTGTACCTTAAACCATGAGTTCTAGGTTGAGCATTTCTAAGAGTGCATCATGGAAGACGGCATGTACCAGTATGCACAGAATTTTTTCGGGTCTAGCCGTTCATAGGCCTAGATTGGTGAGTGATGTATGAAAAGGTGTAGCAGAACAAATCCAAAGACTCTTGGTCAAGTAGACATGGGATGAAGGAAATACATTTGGGGTAGATTTGATGAAAATTTTCAAATATCCACGAATAGGTTACACTGTGTGGATATCCATTGAGATGTCATATTTTATAATTCTAGGTAAAATAGGTATGTCTTCATGAATTTCTCAGGTGTGTACGGTATGTTGAGAAATCTCAACATGAATGGGATGAATCTTGCAAGGATTGGTCATGGAAAGTCAATATTCAATGTTTCTTGGAATGAGGTAGAGAGATATGTGGTGGATCTAGAAGAGCTGATCTATTCTCAAGTCACTATAAATCCTCTAACTGATAGTTTAAGAGTTATTTTTTATATAAACCCCTACCCTCAACTGTAGGAATAAGATCTGAATGGGATGACACCTCTTCATAAGGGGTCATACAAATATTGGGGGAGTGACCCCTATCGAGACACTAATGTGCGAGGACGCATTGTGGACAAGCATGTAAATACCTAGATCCCATGTGTTTCAGATATAACATGTTCTTATAAAAGATTCCTTGTCTTATATCCACATGCATATGAATCAAGCACTTAATTGGGGGAGGTCCACAGTGGACATAAAAATGGGGTTGATGTGTCCTCATCCAAAGAAGGGGAAAATGTGGGTTCACTCCCTGAAGTTATGTATGTGGGTATCCTACCATTAGTGCCTAAACATAATGTATCTAAGGAGGAAGGAACATACCCAGGTGTAACCATGGGCCTCTAGGAGCTCCTCACAATAGTATACCATCCATATAAATCTCTTTCCACTTAATTCCCTTGAATCAGTCACATTTCCTTCCAATGCGTGACTGATAAATTTTTTGAATTGAAGTTTGAACTATACTCGAGACTCTACCACTAGTGACAAGACATGAATTAGATAAACTTGAGACTAAGGTGTAAAGGATTATTTTTTCCACCTAGTAGAAATGAATGCGGATGTTTTTATAGTTTAGATAACAATTAAAGTTCTATTGGAGGGTATTGCTATGACTATGCCCTTGGTATAGTGGGTTGAGGGTAATCTCACGATAGGTCTAGAAAATGGATTCATGGTTTATAATAAAATAATAAAAATTCACCAATAGGGGTAGCTATTAGAGCTAAATTTGTGATGTAATAGGAATAAATTATTATGGAAGTGGAGGTGGCTTGGGACACTGTGTGGAATGTGCCAATCCCAAAACATCCACTAGTGGAAGCTGTGGGATATGAGTTTGAGATTGTGCCAAAAAAAATTGGAAGACTAGAGATTTAGGATGATGGTTCCTCCCTCTTCAATGACATAATCTCAAACATAGGATTCTTCCATAGGTGGATAAGATGATAAGGAATTATTCCCTGGGATAGTTATCTGGCCTCTCATTCGCATAGAAGGAACAATTCTATAGTTTCTCATGTTTGAGGACCTACAACTGGAGGACCTTAATGATAAAATATTGTAATTATTTCTTACATATGATACAAAACATCCTGAATACTTTCAATATTACATCTTGGATGATGTTTAAGAGAATCATATCATTCATAGAAATGAGCATAGGTGTGTTTGGAATTTCATCACCCACACCTAGATAACCAAACTACAAAAATATGTGGGATCTCTCTTTTACTGTTTAGTTAACTTGGGGACTTTTGAGGTGAAATCCATCACCCTTAAAAAGCTTCCTAGTATTTCATTATAACGTAGGAACATATATTGTGCTTGGACCTCAAACCATCCTAGAGGAGGAACAAAGCTGAGGGCTATCATAGTCATAAGAATGATAAGGATGAGATTGTTTACCTAAATGGGATGGAATTTATGTATACAATGATCACTACTACTCTGGATGATATCATTAGTAGTCTAAGGGCTCAAATAGTAGCAATCTATGACAAGGAGGTTGAGGAAAATAAGCTAGATGTTGAGTTCTATAATGAGCCGAACTATAAGTAGATTAGGGACGAAGATGTTCGCTCTAAGACAAATGATGATAAATAGGACCTATATGTGTGGAATTAGTCCATATAATATATTATATAGAATATTTATATTATTTATCACTCGATTTTTGAGATCAATGTTTGGTGGGATTTAGTAAAGGAGATGCTCTAAAATTTAAACGGCCCTATGAAACATTGTATTTTTTAATTCCATCAATCATGAAAATATTTCTTTTCGAAATTATTACACAAAAATTGTATTTTTGAAATAACCAATGAGAAATAAAAAATAATGTAAAGTCCTAGAAATTCAATATTTTTTTAAATTATATGGAATTCTTTCAAGACTGTGAAATCTGACGGCATGTGATTTCGTGGCCCGGAGTGCCTGGAATGATCCGTCGAAGTTTTGTTAAGGTATAATTAACATTTTTAAGATGTTTTCCGAAAAAAGTGGAATAACACTTAAACGGTTACTGATATCATAAATCTAAGGGCACTGTTGTACACAGGATGGCAGGCTTACCCTAGGCATGACTAAAGTTTAGTCAGCGCGGGCCCCCTGTGAGAAACCCCGAAAATGGCATAACCGTAAATAAAATAATTAATTAAAGCTATTTTATTTTTCAAATTCTTATAACTCACAAATGGTAACTCGGAATAAAAATCCAAGACCACCTACAAAATCATGATTGTAGGCTTTCTTTAGGTAGATACTAACATTGGCTGGCATGGGCCACCAATGAAAGTTAGTTTTTGTATGTAAATAAAATAATTAAGTGACAATTATTTTGTTCTAAAATATATAACTTTTTAATGGTAAATCGGATTGGAAATATGAGAGTACCATTGGGTTTTTTGGGAGTTTTTTACTTATTCATAGCCTAACTCAGATCGAAGTGAGTCGAGGGTGACTGTAAATAATTATCCGAACATTTTTTAGGTACGTTCCATGAACGCATGAGCGGAATTTTCTAAATTTTGAACTGGTACACAGATTAAAAACTTGAATACACTGTTGAATCTACAGGGCCGAGATTTTCTTAAGGGAAACATCACTTTGACATCAGTAGGTCTATAGAAAAATTTATGGTTTGGAACTTTTTAAAAGAAATTAATAAAATAATTTTTTTATTTTGTTTTCATTCCTTTCCTCCAACAGACAAGTGACAATGTGAGAGAAATAACGTCTTAAGCCAATATATGGCTTGAACTTTCAATTCTATGTAACTACACCATTGGGGAATTAGGAAGGTTATTAATTAATGGTCCTCCATTAATCCCACAAACATTGCACAACCTCCCCCTCTACTATTTATATGGAGCTTGGGAAGAGGTGTCGGCACTGCTTTGCCAAGCAACGAAGTGCTGAAAAAGTGCAGTGATGCCAAACCCTTGGAGGAGAGAGCCAGTATCAGCAGGAGGGGATGAACGACACCGAAACCCCGAACCAGAGATCGAATAATGAGTGATGTCGTTGGAGGCTAGTTGCGGGGGACAACGAACGACAACCCACTTCCACAAATGCAGGCTGACAATCGATCTTGAGGTAAGGATTTTATTTTATTTATGATTGAATTTAATTTATCAATTCTTCCTATCCTAATTAATGACAACGATGGCCAAAAAACAATGGCCATAATCCCTCATATAATCCTTGCTCCACTTTATTTTTATTCTTTGTTCATTCTTCATGCGTTATTCCATGCCTAATATTTATTAACTTTAGAAACACAGAGTTTTGTTGAGCATGTTATATGGACCCAGATCCCTCGACGCAAGGATCGCTAATATGCAATAATTTAATTTTTTGTGCTAGGAATGAAGTCGTAGTGTCTTTTAGAAGAAGGTGGAGGTCGACACCTGGCTGACTGTGAGAAAGGAAGGGTGGCGAACATCCGCGTCTCCAGATGATTAGGAGGATGCGGCCCGTCAGCCGTGGCGAGGCAGGGTGGAGGAAGGCAACCATCCAACCATGTGGTGGAGCGGCGGCACGCATCTGTGCTGTCGGTGGAGTAGGGGGCTGCGGCCGCATGGCCGTGGTGGAGGCCGAAGGGCAGCCGACCTTCCTTTCGGTCGTGTTAGAGTAGCGGCGCGCGACCGCTCTGGTGGGAGGAAGACCATCCAGCATTCTAGTCGGCCGAGACAGACCAGGCGGGACCCCTCTTTCAGGTCCCACGCTCCACCCAGCCAAATGGTCTGATGGACCAATCCGGAAAACCAGAAGGGGGGTGCTCTCCCTTCAGCGCTCGCTCTGGAAGACTGCATGCCCAACAGGCCACACCGTAACGGGTCGTGCCCCACGGGCCGCGCCACCGTGGGTCGCGCCTTTGACCCTCTCCCGGCGGGCCGTGCCACCAGTATGTGCCATCGGGCTTGGTCGGGCCACCCCTTCGCGGGTCGAGCCTTACTAAGGCCTAGTGGGATTGTCCCACCAAGGCCCAGGCCATCCAGGCCAGACTCGGACCGGGTTGGGCCGGGTCGGTCCGACCGTGGTCAGACTGCAGTCGGGCACATCTAGATCCAGTTTCTCCTTTTGGCCATAACTTTTGATCCAAGCATCTGTTTGAAGAACCATAAATGATGCCAGAATCCTTGGATCGAGCTGGTCCTTTTGGTATAATCCACTTTTTTTTGTATAAGGTTGGAGTACGGCTAGGTTGGATCAGAACTTAAATCTAACCGGGCCCTCGGAGTGGAAATACTAATAACTTACAGACCCAACGTCTGATTGACACGTTGTCTATTGTGTTTGGTATGTTTTGATGTGATATACCTTGGGGATAATTTTTCATGGAACTTCGGGTTGGTTGAGGTATGACATATTTCTTGGGGAGCGGTTCTCCCAAGCGCGATATGTACGTAACCCTGTGACTGGCTAAGACTTGACGAATGCTAACCATTTCGACTCGGAGTGACTCAACAGGCCTAGTGGAGAGTGCCTCTGTGTGACCCGAAAGACACATGGTGGGGAGAGCCTCTGTGTGATGTGGCTGAATCACAATACATGATAGGATAAGTGCCTCAGTAGACAACGAGGAGATCACCTCTATGTGACGCGGCATACCCACGGTGGGGAGTGCTTCTATGTAATTCGGCAGACCCACGGTACTCGATAGGAAAAGTACCTCAGCAGTCCAAGGATAGTGGGAAGTACCTCTGTGTGATGTGGCAGACCCACTGTACTTGATAGGGGAGGATTTCTCCAACAACTGAGGCATTCGACGCTGTGACTCGGGATGTTACTTGTAACTACTCCTAAAATAAATCCTGGTGTGAGCTTTCTTTACCTTTTTCTTGTGATTGAGGTTATGCTATGTGGTACTTTACCTGTGTGTTAATCTACCTTTGTGGTATTACCTGTGTGGTATTCTTCCCTTCTGTCCGAGGTGGGTATTTTCTGATAACTTAGGTATATGTATGGGAATATACCTAAGTAGGGTTTACTGTTGTCTCTATGTTTTTTGGTTTATTCTTTGTGTATTCGAGAGACCTTCGAGGTTCTCAGGGTCCCTAGTTAGTATTTTTATACTCACCCCTGCATGGGCTATGCTCGCACCAAGTTGTGTCTAGTGCAGATGACAGATAGCACTAACTGAGGACAAGGGTACCTAGATTAGAGACTACTTAGAGGTGGACCTTTGATGAGGTGATGCACAGAGACGATCATTAGAGAGATGTACCTACCCTTCAGGTAGGATCCTAGGTGGGTGTTTACAGGAGTTGTACACATTTTTACTTGTAATTTCTATTTTTTCTACTACTTTCCAGTTGGACGTGTATTCTGGCCCCTTTACTTTCTATACGCTTCAAATTTATTTTATATTTTACTTTGTGCTGGTATCTAGATGTGTTCTTGGTTTGTGTGAGTTTTCATTATATAATGGAAACATCTTCCCATTTTATGGAATGCACTTTTTGGGGCTTGTCGCTAACCCCTGTCCAATGAAAGGCGAACTTGGGGTAGTCCCAACTAGAGCCCTGGGGGATGATTCATGATATAGTGGTATCATAGGAGTTCAGTTATACTGAAGAACTAGGACTCTGATCTTTTCTTTGATGCAACGGTGATAAGTGTAATGAGTGTGTTTTTCAGTTCGGGAAGTCCAGTGTTGGTGTCGCGGCCGAGGTATCCATACACTAGGACCCTAGATTATGACTTCCAACTCAACACAAGAAAACGAAGATTGTGTGTGTTTTGGAAAAGTATTTCTTTTGATTTATTTGGAGTCATCTCACTAGGTATAACTTAATGACTATGGCACACCTATTCTTATCAGGATGCCGCTGCATAGGCAACCAGATAGGATTCCCATGAAAGTACGTGATGAAGGTCCACCGAGCGATGTGGCCTCGATGTAGGGCCCTATTACAAAATAAGCACCTTTGGGTGGTGTACTAGCATCCCCACTACCTGTTGGGAAGTCATTACCACCATCTCCACCAGTAGAGGATGCACACGGACTGAGGGCAATGCATGCATTCCAGTGACAGTGGCCTATGAGGTTTCAAGGTGAGACAGATTTCCAGGCAGCTGAGGGTTGGGTTGAGGTAGTGGATAGTGTTTTCTGCCTAGTTGAGACACCAGTAGAGAAGATGGTGATCTTAGCTTCTAGTATTTTCCAGTGAGTGACCATGAGGGTGGTCCGTAGGATAATGAGGCTTCGGTACTTGGACCATTTCCTGAGATGGTACCTTTGGGTAGTGTGCCAGCTATAGCACTACCTGTTGGTCAGCAGTTACAACTGGTCGTACCGGTAGGGGGAATATGTAGGATTAGTGCCTTACATGTGTTTCAGAATCAGATACCTCTCATGTTATAAGGAGATCCCACCTCACAGGTAGCTAAGGACTCGCTTGAGTAGGTGGATGAGAATTCCCTAGAGTTTCTACAGCTTCTGCAGGATGACATGTCAGTAGCTGTGTATTCATCGAGGCATACCGAGTATCTTAGGTACTCTATTAATATAGTACAACTAGTGATTCAGGGCTAAGACCTCTAAGCGCGTTGTGTATAGGGAAATCCTAGCCAACACCTTTCCTTTAAGTATTCCTACTTATGTTAGGGTTCTAGAGAGAACCATTGTGGTTGAATGTTATTTGGAAGAGTGGATACATCCAGTGAATTTTAGTAGTGGGAAAGAAGGATATTGACTCCAGTATCTGAGAATTATCTGTGTAAAATGTTTCGGGAAGAGAAAGTGTTAGGGATAGATGGATCCGCAAAGAAGCAGATGTGGAAGTAAAATTAGGATAGAAACAAGAGGTGGTGTACATTTCAACATGTTACAACCACCCCCTTTGTGTTCCCTACCAGGCTCATGGGGGTGGAGGATAGGGGAAGGGAGTAGTTACATACGGTGAAGTAGTGCGACCAAAGGGATCTAGGAATGATTTAATGAATGGTCTGTGTCTACTACTAGCTTCCGTATTAATATACAAAAGTACCAATCATCCTTCCTTCTATAGATATTGTCCAAGAACTAGAGTTTCTTATTAAGTCGTTGACTTGACCCTCAGGTCTAGATATACCTTTGGGAGGAGACTTGATAATCACACTTAAATCGACATTGTGATCTGACCCTTGAGGCGAGAGTTTCGGTTGGATCCAATTGGTGGCAGCATCGAGGCCTTACGACTTTAGTTTTGGTATAGACTAGACATCCACAGTTCATACTCAAATTGATTGTTTTAGGCAAAAATTGTGTGGTTTATCTACAATGTTGGGATGGGGTTTCCCTTAGTCGATAGAAAATGAAACCTAGTTAGCACAGGGAAAACTCATGCAAAGTAGGGTGACATCGATCATGCTTGAGTCAGCCAGCCCAACCCTCATGGAAACTGGTGTTTTGAGTTTTTAGTTCCAAACGGGTGTGCTAGAGGATGGGGATATCTTTTCAAAAGATGTTTTTAGGATTACCTCTCTAAAGGGAGAGGGGTGTCTACTTTGGATAGGTAATACATGATATTTGTACCTGACTTCTCCATTGTAACGGCACGCTTGTTAGATTTGATGAAAAAGGGGGAGCCTTTCATGTGGATGGAGAAGTCTCGGCAGAGCTATCAAGAGCTGAGACAGAGACAGACAAGTAGAACAATGCTACCCATGACCTGGAGTTAGCAGTAGATATATTAGCACTGAAGATGTGGCAGCACTACTTGATGGGAAAATGTTTTACATTCTACTCTGATCACAAGTGTCTCAGTTATATCTTCTCTCAAAAGGACCTGATTCTGAGATAGAAGTGATGGATATAGTTCCTCTTGGACTATGACTTCGAGACAGTCTATACTCCTAGGAAGGGGAACGTGTTAGCAGATGCACTCAGGAAGAGGTCTGGTCTGCAGTTGCTGAGTGAAGCGACAAAGAAGCTAGTCGTGTTGTAGATATCGTTTGAGGATATAGATAAATAAGCATATCTTCAGTCTTTGAAAGTCACACTCCCACTCCATCAGCAAGTCAGGGAGGTGCATCTTGGTGACACTGACTGTGAGGCTCGGTATGCTCATATATCCTCAGGGAAGGAACCTGATGAATTTTCAGAAGGTGGGGATCACGTCATCCTCTTTATAGGACGTACCATGGTACCAGTAGCGCTATAGGAGGAGGTGTTAAAGGAGTTCCATATGTCCCCTATGGTGGTACATCATGGAGTGGTGAAGATGTACCGGGACCACCAACGTCAGTACTGATGGCCTGGGATGAAGGAATTAGTGGCAGAGTTTGTATAATGATGTCTCAATTGTTAGCAAGTGAAGACTGAACAGAGTTAGCATAAGTATTATGATGAAAACATATGGAGACCCTTGGAGTTCCAGTATGGAGACCATGTATTCTTGCGAGTCTTTCCTCGACGGGGACTAAAGAGATTTGGCTGAGGTGGAAAGTTATCACTTAGGTTTATCAGTCTTTTTTTTATACTTCAAAGTATAGGCAAGGTAGCATACTGCTTGGATCTTCCACCACAGTTAGAGAGTGTGCACGATGTCTTCCACATATCCCAGCTGAGGAGATATGTGAACGACCCATCTCACATCATCATCCACAGTGAGCTGGACTTCGATGATGGGGCGACATTTATGGAGGTTCTAGTGAATATTGAGGATCGATAGGAGCGGGTCCTTCTAGGGCGGTTTATACCTCTGGTGCACATACGTTTCCTTCATGAGAACCTCCAGGAGAGAACATGGGAGCACGAGGATCATATTTGTGCTCAGTACCCTCTTTTGGCAGCTTTTCCTTTATTATGGCCTTTCGGGACATAAATCCCTTAGGTGGGGAAAATGTAATGTCCCAGAAATTCCATATTTTTTTAATTTTATGGAATTATTTTGAGACCGTAAAATCTGACAGCGCGCGATTCCTAGGCTCGGAGTTCCCAAGATGATTCGTTGAAGTTTTTTTATGGTTTAATTAGTGTGTGTAAGCTGTTTTCCTAAAAAAGTGGAATAACTCAACAGTTACTTAGATCTGAAATCTGAGGGCACCATTGTGTTCAAGATATTAGGCCAAACCTAGGCGCGACTTATGTTTAGTCATTGTAGGCCTCCTGTGAGAAAACCCGAAAATGGAATAATCATAAATAAAATAATTAAATAAAGTTATTTTATTTTTCAAATACTTATTACTGACAAAAAGTAACTCAGATTAGAAATCTGATACCACTACATGACTCATGAGGGTATGCTTTCTTTAAGAAGATACAAATATTGGCTGGTGCGGGCCACCAGTGAAGTTTAGTTTTTTTCCGTAAATAAAATAATTAAGTGACAATTATTTTGTTGTAAAATCCATAACATTTAATTGGTAACTCGGATTGGAAATCCGAGAGAACCATTGGGTTAGTTGAGGCTTGTTTGACTCAGGCAGAACCTAACCTCGACTGACGCGAGTTGAGCATGACTGTTAATAATTTTCCGAACTTTTTTTCGAGTACGTTCAGCAAATGCGTGAGTGGCATTTTATAACATTTGAACTAGTGCTCAGATTAAAAATCTGAGGACACCGTTGAATCCGCATGACCAGGATTCACTTAAGAGATGCTTCACTTTGATCGCAGTAGGTCTGGAGAAAAAAGTTATGTTTTGGGACTTTTTAAAAAAAATAATAAATTTTTATTCTATTTTCATTCTTTTCCTCCAATAGACAAGCGACAATTTGGAACCAGTGATGTGTTATGCCAATAAATGGCTTGACCATTCAATTCTAAGTAACTGCACCATTGGGGAATTAGAAAGGTTCCAAATTAATGGGCCTCTATTAAACCCATGAACTTTTCACCCCATCGCCCTCTCTTATTTATATGGAGTTTAGGGATAGGTGTCGGCACTGCTTTGCCAAGAAACAAAGTGCTAACAAAGTGCAGTAACACCAAAACCATGGATAATAGATCTGGTACTAGTGGGAGGTGATGATCGACATCGAAACCCCGAACCAGATATTGATGAAAGAGCGACGTCGTTGGGGGCTAGTTGAGGGGGAAGACATACACAGACCTTCTTCCATAAATGCACTCTCACCATCGTTCTTGAGGTAGGGGTTTTCTTTTATTTATTATTGAATTTAAATTATTGATTCTTAATATCCTAAATTCATGAAGACGATGGCCAAACCAATATGGACATCATCCTGCACATAAACCTTGGTCCTATTTCTTTTTATTATTCATGTGTTCTTCGTGCATTCTTCAATGCCTAATATTTATTGACTCTGGAAACATGAAGTATTACTGAGTACAATATATGGACACAGATCCCTCGACACAAGGATCACAAATATCCGATTGTTTAATTTTTTGGGCATGGAACAAAGTTGTAGTGGCTCGCAGAAGAAGGTGGTGGCCGTTACCCGTCCAGCCATGAAGAAGGAAGGGAGGCGTGCGTTCACCACGATGGTTGATGATGAAGTCATGGTTCGTCAGTCACTGCGGGGTTGGGGGGCGTCCGACAACTGGCCGACCATGGGGTGGAGAGGGGGCGCGTGAACATGCTGTCAGGGGAGTAGGGGGCAGCGGCGGAGGCCGAAGAGCGGTCGGTCGTTCGGCCTGCCGTTGCAGATCAGCGGCGCATGACCATGCCACTGGGAGGAAAGTCGGCCCGCCTTCTAGCCGACCACGCTAGATCAAGAGGGACCCCTCCGGCGGGTCCCATGTTCCACCCTTCCGAATTTTCTGATGGACCATTCCTAAAAACTAGACGGGGCGCTCCACCTTCTACGCCAGCTCGGGCGGACCGCGCCAGCTGGCCGCGCCAGCTGGACGGTCCGCCCCTTCATGGGTCAGGTTTTACTATAGCCCAACAGACCATACCCACCAAGGCCCAGGCCATCTAGGCCAGACCCAGACTGGGTCAGGTCGACCCAAACTCTGTGGGTCGGTCTGTGGTCGGACCGGACCCTGGCACATTTGGACCCAGTTTCGCCTTTTTGGCCTTAACATGTGATCTGAGCATTCGTTTGATGAACCGTCAGTGGTTCTAGATTCTTTGGATCAAGAAGGTCCTTTTGGTATACTTCAGTTGAGTTTTTTATTAGTTTCTAGTATGTTTATTTTGGATCGGACGACGAATCTAACCCGGTCCTTAGAGTGGAAACGCTAATAACTTACAAATCAGGCGTCCGATTGACGCGTCGTCTGTTGCATTAAGTACCAATTGACATGACATACCTTTGGGATACTTTTTCATGGAACTCTAGTGCTATTTAGGTACGACCTATGGTTGGGGGAGTGGTTCTCCCAAGTGCGATATGTACGGAACACTATGACTGGCAGAGACTTGATGACTGCTGACCGTTTCAACTTGAAGTGATTCGATTGGCCCAATGGGGGTGCCTCTATGGGACGCGGTAGACCAATGGTGGGAAGTGCCTCTGCATGATGTGGCAGACCCATAGTACTCAACAGGAGGAGTACCTCATCAGGCCATGAGGGGGAGCGCCTCTATGGGACGTGACAAACCCACAGTGGGGAGCACCTCTATGTGATGTGGCAGACCCAGGATACTCGACAGGGGGAGTAGCTCAGCAGTCCAAGGTTTGTGGGAAGTGCCCATATTTGACACGATCAACCCCTTGTACTCGATAGAGGATGAGTTCTCCAGCACCTAAGGCATTCGACGTTGTGACTAGGGTTCTTACTTGTTACAACCCCTTGAATAAATCTCGATGTGAGCTGTCTTTACCTTGTGCGTGTGATTGAGGTTATTCTATGTGGTACATTACCTATGTGTTAATATAGTTTCATGGTATTACCTGTGTGGTATTATTCCCTCCTATGTGGGCTGGGTATTTTTTGATAACATAGGTATATATATGGGCATATTCCTAAGTAGGGTTGACTATTGTTTCTAGTTTTGTAGTTTATCCTTTGTGGACTTGAGAGACCTTCAGGGGTCTCGGGGTCCCTACTGAGTATTGTTATACTCACCCATGCACAGGCTATGCCCACACCATGTTGTGTCTAGTGCAGATGACAGACAACGTTGACTGAGGACGAGGGTACCTGGATTGGAGGCTGCTCAAAGGTGGAACTTTGAAAAGGTGATCCGCAGAGATGATCATTCGAGAGTTGTACCTACCCTTTAGGTAGGATCCTTTGCAGGTGTTTACAGGAGATGTACTTAGTTTTACTTGTAGTTTCCAGTTTTTCTTGTACATTCAAGTTGGGCTTGTATTTTGGCCCCTTTATTTTCTGTATGCACCCTTTTTACTATATAGTTTACTCTGTGCTTGTAGCTAGCTGGGTTCTTGGATTGTGTGAGTTTACTTTTTATAAAGGCAAAAACTCCCAATTTTAGGGAATATTCCTTTAGGTGCTTGTCATCAGCCCCCAGCCTATGGAAGGTGGTCTTGGGGTAGTCACGACACAGGCCCCGGGGGATGGGTCGTGAAAAATAACATGTGACTCATACTTAGTTTGAGAACTAAGGGATGAACATGTGATTTATCACTTCAATGAGAGTGTGTGATAATTGTTGGACACTTGGTGTATGATATTGTTGACTGACAAATGAGTGAACTCAGATTGATGTGGAAATTACTTGAGAATGGGGTCCTCTGAACATCTGACTTTCTTTTAAAACATTCTCTAGAGCTCGAATGTTGTTACATCGGGGGTATGTAATTCTATCAAAACTGTTGGTCAGATTATAGTAGTTAAGAGGGGGTGAATTTAGTATCTATAAGAATTTTTATTAAAAAAAATTATTAAAAAGGTTCACCAATAAAATTGAATACAACCCAATTAATCAAGGTAGTACAGTTATTAAAGTTTGACAGTTCAAATAACTTATCAGAAGATTGATTGATTTTTAGTAATCTCAATATGAGTTATTGATTTTAGATGTGAATATATTCTAATAAGTTAAAACAATTATAACTTCTCTCAAAGATTAACTATCAAAGTAAATATAGTGATTTCTGAATTATCTAGGAAAATAGAGCAAAACTGAATTAAAAAACCTAGTGGATAAAACAAGTGGTCCAGTCTCAAGTTGATACCTAATCCACTCCACTTGGTGATAACCTTCCACCATGTAGTTTATATTAATAAACTTTATCCTGACCCTATATCGGGGTAAACAACAGTGCATAGGACTGTCCATGTCACACAACAACTTCCAAAGTTCATCAAGGGAAAAAACTATTAGGTCACCCAAGGAACTCTTCCAAACTTATCAATGGGAGTAAACAAGTGTAAAATTATATGAGAGGAAGGATGTTTTGTATCCTTCAGTTTAGTGTAGAAGACAGTGTATGTACTTCATACAGACTGACACACAATACTTCAAAGATAAAAAATACACAACAGAGAAGAGATGATGAGATTGGGTTAGAAGAGATCTTAGTGTTATTCAATGCATCTCTAGACTTCTAGGATAAATAAGATGTAAGTTTCAAGCCCTCTTATTAGAAATAGAGTATCACAAGTCTGATTCTCTTGTTTTATGTTAGATATAGCTCATGTTCTTTGTGGAGTTGGTATTATGAAGATGATTTGGATCTGATCTATGGTATTCCATATTATTGGTTCAAGAATTCTTTGTGTGTTCTTCAGATGTATCTTGGTATATGTATTGGTTTAATTTACAAAAATTCTCACACTTTTCTATACACTTTTACTCATCATACCTTGTTTTAGATCCACACTTTTCTTTTTATTCTTGGAGTACATCTGTTAGAGCTGACATGATGCATTTATCCTACACTTCGTACCATGTACTTTGATGAGACATGTATACAAAAAAATATTAATTATGTCAGTGCATTTAAAAGACTCAAATGTGACCATTATAAATTAAATTGGAAATGGGAAAACAAATTAATGAATGGTATCACAGTCTGTCTAGAAACACTGTCACTTGAAAATGGTATCACCAGGAAATGGTGTCTTCTTATTTTCCTTTGATAGGTGAGATAGTACTAATGGTATATTTCTATTAAGATTAGGAACTGGTGCTATATATTTGGTGTTAGGATCACAGTGTCTGGTCCATTTCCAAATGTCAAATGGTTTCCTTGAAATGAACCAATGTCACATACTTCATGAGATCTGAAAATGGTTATGGAGTCTCGTCACGGAGTCTAGGTCATGGTGTCTGGGTCACGGTGTTTGGGTCATGATGCCTGGGTCCATTTCTTGAAAACCAGAACCGGTGGAAGACTCATGGTTTCTCAGACATAGCCAAATATATGTATACAAACATAAGCAATAATATTCACCGAATGAATTAGACTTAATCATTCATTAAATAAAAACATTATAAAACAAAGTTAAATGTAGTTTATAATAATCAGTCAAGATTTAATATAATCAATATCTTGAGGTTTTTTTGAAGCATAAAGAAAAAAATCATATCTTCACATTATATGAGATAGATTAAATAAGTGTAACAATTTTTTATCATTAAAACATTAGGAGTCTAACAATATCCCCATTTTTTAGGATCACAAATCATATGAGTGAGATATCTGTTCTTAGTGTGATGTCTCTTCCATAGTGTATGTGTCTCTACCCTTTTTTTATTATTAAAATGAGTATAAAAGTAAATAAGAGAACAGAAAATAAGAGTTCACAATGCATTAGATTGAGAATGATGGTCCATTACAAGCAGTAGACAATAAAAATAAAAAATATCCCTATCAAAAGATAGTGTTCACTTTTCATTAGCACTAGTTTTCTTCACTTCTCCCTTGGAAGAAGCATCTTGAGTAACCATAGGAGCAGAGGTAGAAGTTTAAGAAGGGAGTGAACCAACTGTCAGAGAAGGAAGAGGGCGCCCTTCAAAAACAGAGGGTTAAAAGGTAGGTTTGATGGAAGAGTGAGATAATTTTTTGTCATGGATAACAGGTATGATCTGACTCTGATCTTGAGATGAAAACATATAGGTAGAGGCAAAGGCAGTGGATAAAGAAGGAGGAAAACCAGGTCGCAAATGTATAGATTTAGGAGCCACAATAGCATTGCTCTGCACATGATGATAAGACCTCAATAATTTGATGAAGTCAGCAATAATCTCACCACCATACCGCATCACTTTCTTATAATCATCTTTGTTCTTCATGAACTTTTCCAACAAAGGAGTGAAATCATTCAAATTTTGAACTTGAGTTTTGAAAGCATGAGTGATAGGATGGTTTTTCAAATTCATTACAAGGTACTTGAAATGGAATGTCATATCATGCTTAGAGAAAATCCCATTGAAGTTGAAATCCACCTTCTTAGTCATTTTTTTCCTGAGCATCATTTTCAATCGTTGAATGAATCCTTAATAAATCAAGGACTCTGTCACTATTTTTGACAAACATAGATAAACTCTCCTTGTCAAATCCACTTAGCCCTAATTGTAGTTCTTCCTTAACAATAGTTTTGAGAAGATCACTATCAAAGGGTTGAGGTGAGTACTTATAGGTATTAGAGAATGTAATAGCTAAATTGAGGTACTTGATCTGATTTAGAACTTTTTGTAGACATCCCTTGTACTCATTAGTCAATTTGTTGAGACCAATAACAATATCACGCATTTATTGAACAATCTGCTTGTTTCTCTTAGCCACCTTATCAGCTAAGGATGATAGGATTGGTTGAATCATAGAGGAAACTGCCTCTCGAATCTGACCACTAGCATCCTCAATATGATGAGAAACATGATCTGGACCAGATTTCAGCACTTTTTGTATATCTTAAACCATTGCTCTAAGAGACTTAACTTCATCACTTAGCAGTTTGTTCTCAATTCTGACCTCTTGAATTTCCTGTAGATTTGTTTGCTGAATATACCATATTATCTTTAATAATAGTAGGGTAGCATCTCTTTAACTCAAGTTTTTCACATGAGTAGGTTGAGTGTTCATGAACTTTTCAACTCTAGATCATAAAGTATCTCGAAAGGCTTTCAGATCATTCTGATTCCCAAATGTTGGAGGTTCGTCTGAAGGTTCAGGAATAGAAATTGAGATATGATCAGGTTCCATTGCATATATTACATCAAGAGATGATACTGGATTCAATTGAAACATAGTATATAGTTATATGGCTTTAACTGAGGCTTCTATGGTATCATTCACATCAAAGTATCTAGGGAACATATACCTTGTATCCATAGTGCTTTGATCAACTGGATAAGGAATTTCAAAACATTCTAGATTGGGATGTTTCTCCCCCAAAACAAGTGCATCTCTTATAGGAATAAGAGATTCAGTTCTTTGATATGTTTCCATGATTTCATCCATAATAGCCTCACCCATTACATTTCTAGAAAAATGAAAGCCTTTCTATATTCTTTCCTCAACATAGAGGATAATCTTAAGATCAACTTATTCCCCTATGTGTTCCTTAAAAGAAGCTTGTTTCTCAAGAGAATGTTCTTCTTCTGGATGCACATCCAGAATATCCTTTTCCCTTATATTAACAATAAAATATTCTCTAGAATTAGTTTCTTCATCCAAATCAACAGTTTCTTAAGGAACAAATACTTCCTTCTCATATATCTCTTGAGGAACAGGTCCATTGTATTCCCTTTCTATAATAGTTTCCAATATATGTGCAAAAACCTTCTCATCTTCTTCTCCAAAAACATAGTCACCAATTTCAAATAGTCCCAAAAAAGGATCAGGTATTCCCTTAGGTCTTGAATAATGCTTGACCAGATTAAATATTTCATATAGACTTTCATTATCGTCCACCCAATCCTTTTTCCATGGATTCAAATTGATTTTCATTCTTCTAAATGCAACATTTGAGATACAAAACTCATAGTCCTTGATGACTTATTCATTAAGTCCTACCATTCCTTTATCATATATTATAGTATATATTAACCTTTAGTAGAACAAGGAGGTAAAATTTGATGTTGGCTTAATCAACTCACACATATGAAGTGTAACATACTGGAATAGGTTAATCTTGTGTCCATTCATCATAAGATGAATCAAAAATACTTCTTGATAATTGAGGGTAGCAAAATATCTTTTTCTCAAACTAATTAGATTCTGAATAAACATAAACAAAAACCTGGGTTCATTATCCAGCTCAGCAACAATAGCTCTTCTCTATGTTTTATTGCCAGTCAAGATTCCGAAGGATTCTTCTAAAACTAAGATATCACTAAGAGGAGGAGGACCTCTATGATAGTCCTAAAAAATTCCATCATGAGGTATCCCTAGGCAAGTATCCCATGACCTCAAGGAAATGGTACATCTTTGGCCAATGATCCAGCTTCTTATAAAAAAATCATCTTCTTTATTGAAAGAGAATTGAAAAAACAGATAGAACTCAGAAACTATATTTGTGTAAATCGATATGTTCTTTTTGTGAACAATGATATCCATCCATGCTCTTTCTATACATTCAACACTAAAGTCTAACTTGATAGAAACCCATTACAGAAAATTTATTATTCTAGTAAAACTATTCTATCAACAAGATTCAGATTCAAAGGACCTTCGGGCACTGTCTTCGGTGCTCTTTTTTAATCTTCTTTGATCTGCACTTCTAAGGAGTTGATGAATACTAGCGTTTCATTCGAGGAATTAAGTGATGGTTCAAGAGAGAGAGATAGAGAGACAAAGAGAGACCTTAAGGGTTGGAGGAGGACTTATTGTTTGAGAGAAGAGATCTTGAGTGAAGAAAAGTGTGAAACCTATTTCATTTTTATCATTTAGGGATATCAAGCATCGCAAATTTTAAAGTGTTAAAATAAAAAGAATAAAATAATCAATCACGGTGATATAGGTTATAATGTGTAAATAAAATGAAAAGGTTTTATTATGGTGAGACCATAATAGAATTTCATGGTGAGACCATAACTTGTTTTCATGGTGATACCTTAACAGTTTTTACGATATAATATCTACTACGTGACTTCAAAATGGTGCGACCATTTTGATTAAAATAGTATGTGTGAAACGGTAACTAAGAGAGAGTAACTATGAGACTGTAAACATGAGACAACACCTATAAGATAGTAACTTATAGAACTATGAGAGTGAGACATTACTTATAATATAGTTACTCTTGAAACCATCAATTGTGGAACAATAAGCTGTGAAATAGTATGTTTTGAAATTAGAAAACTTTTTACTTAATATTTATCATTCTTAATTCTTGTATTATGCAATCTATTCTTTCAGAATTTAATGGTTTGGTAAATATATCAACAAGCCGATATTCAGTTCCAATAAATTTCAAAGTAATATTATATTTTTGATAATTCTATCCCAAAAAGTGATGTCTTACATCAATATGTTTTGTCCTAAAGTGTGGAACGATAATTTTTTGAGATGTTAATAGCACTTGTATTTTTACAATTTATAGGTATGTGCATGAATTTATATCCTTAATCTAGTAATGTGTGTTTCAATCACAAAATATGTGCACAAAGACTACCAGTAGCTATGTATTTAGCTTTGGTAGTAGATAAATAAAAAGAGTAATGTTTCTTACTACACCGTGATATTAGAGACTTGCCTGAAAGGTGACATGTTCCAGAGGTTCATTTTCTATCTAATTTAAAACCACCAAAATCTGCATCAGAATAACTAACAAACTCAAATGATTGTCCTCTAGGATATAATAGTCCTAGATTGGGTGTATGTTTGAGGTATTTGAAAATCCTTTTAACAACATTTAAATGAGATTTCCTAGGGTTTTCGTGAAAACAATCATACATACATACACTAAACTCAATATCATGTCGACTAGAAATTAGGTAGAGTAAGCTTCCAATTATTCCTCTATAAGTGGTTTGATCAATAGATTTTCTATCTTCACCAATATACAACATACAAGTAGTACTCATTAGAGTGTCACTACATTTAGTTATATCCAATCCATAATGTTTTATAAGATCATTACTATATTTTCTTTGATTTAAAATAATACAATAATTATTTTGAAAGAATTTAAATCCAATAATGAATTTTTGTTCACCAATTAGACTCATTTAAAACACATTTTGAATCATTTTAGAAAATTCAATACATAAAGAATTTTTGGATTATCCAAAAATAATGTATTCTACATAAATTTTAACTACTAAAACATTATTGTAAATTCGTTTTATAATAAGGGTATGATCAAATATTCCTCTTGTAAAACATTTGGAAATAAAAAGAGTACTTAATATGTCATAAGAAGCTCTTGGAGCATATTTTAAACCATACAAAGCTTTTGATACTTAAAAACATGATTTGGAATGTGAGGATTTGAAAAACATGGGGGTTTCTCAAAAAATACATCCTCAACTATATACCCATTTAGAAATTAACTCTTAACATCCATTAGATATAGTTTGAAATTCAGATAAGCAGTATAAGCAAGCGAGATTCTGATGGCCTTATGTCTAGATACTGTTGCGAAGGTCTCTTTATAGTCAATTCTTTCTTCTTGACTACATCCTTGTATAACCAATCTAGCCATGTTTCTAACTATGTTACCTTCTTCATCTACCTTATTTATAAACACCCACTTAGTGCATAGGGTAAATGTGTCTTTAGGTTTGTCAACAAGTTTCAAAACATTATTCCGTTCAAACTGATTAAGTACTTTTTGCATAGCTATCAACCAAAATTCATCATTTATAACATATTAATGTTTTTAGGTTCATGTTTTAATAAGAAAACTTGATGTTCAACCTGATTTCTAAGAGAATTTCTAGTTTGAGTTCCTTTATCTGAATCTCCTACAACAACATCTAAAGGATGGTGCTTATGTGTTCTAATTGCTCTATAAATATAAGGACTAGTGATTTCAGGTTCATCAGTTGGTTCGGGTTTTTTATGACTAAAATCTGAAGAATTTCTAGAACTCAATGTTTTCACAGATTCCAATACATGATGGTTAGAGGATTCAGAAATGGTGTCCATATTTAACATATCATCCTTCAGCTTCTCTAGAGTGGTATTTGTCTCATGTGGATCTGTCTCATCAAACTTTACATGTATATATTCTTCTACATATTTAGTTATTTTTTTAAACACTCTAGAGGCTTTACTAGAGATTGAATATCCTAGAAAAAATCCTTCATCACTCATGGATGGAAAATTGCAGAGATTTTCAATTTTATTAAGGATATAAACTTTGCAACCAAAAAACATTGAAGTAGTTTACTTTGTGTTTTCTATTGTTCCACAACTCATACGGAGTTCTTTTATGAATAGGTCAAATAAACACTCAAATATTAATGTAGAATTTTTTATTTAGTGCTTCATCCCAAAAATAAATTTCCAGAGTCGTATTCACTATGCTTGGTTCTAGAAATTTCATACAAGGCCCTTTTTCTTCTTTCTACAACTCCATTTTGTTGAGGTGTTCTAGGGGAAGAGAAATTATGACTATAAACATTTTGTGAACAAAAGGATTCAAACTCTTGATTTTCAAATCCACAACCATGATCGCTTATTAAGGATTTAATTCCACGTCTGCTAAGATTTTCTATAGTTTTAGCATATTTGGTGAAATGAGAGCATGATTAAAATTTGTGAGACAAAAAGAAATTCCATGTATATCTAGAAAAGTCATCTTCAAGAAAATAAACACATTTCTTCCCATTTTAACTAGAAACTCAAGATTGTCCAATCAAATCAATGTGAACTAGTTTGAGAGGTTGAGAAGTGGAAACATCTTTCATTTTTTTGATGGAAATTTTGTGTTTATTTCCATTTTGAAAAGGATTGAACACTTTATCATTTGGAAACTCAAGTTTGGGTAGGTATTTAAATAATAATTTTCTAGTTATCTTTCTAAGGGAGTGAATATTGCAGTGTCCTAGTCTCCAATTCCAAAGCCAAGAATCTTGGTGAAATACACCTAATCATGACGCATTTTGAGAAACTAAATAATGTAAGATGATATAGTATACATTTCCATTTCTCGACGCAGAAAACACTAATTCATTTTTAGAATTAAAAAAATTGTAAGAATCATTCTCCAGATTAACATGAAATCCATCATCACATAGTTGTGAAAAACTTATCAGATTAAATTTTAATCCATTAACAAAAAGTACTTTTGAAATTAAAAATGATTTAGAGTTACCGATTTAACCAAGGCCAATGATTTTTACTTTGGCATTATCACCAAAATTGACATCTCCATCATAAATTTTTATTAATTTCTTAAATAATTAATATTCTTCTATCATGTGTATTGAACACCCACTTTCCAAGTATAATAATCTTTTATAGGATATCGTCAAACAATTTCTCTACAAAATAGTCAAATAAAAATAGGCTTTGGTACCCATATTTTATTGGTTTTAGTAATATTAGTGACTAGTGCTTTAGGAAACCACATCTACCTCATAGGTTTCCTACAAGAATTATGTAATTTTGATGAAAAATAAACTCTATTTGGTCCAAAAAATCTAGGAATAGTAAATAGTGTATCATAACATAAACTAGTAGAATGTTTTCTAAAACTAGGATTAAAGATGTATGTTCTGGATCTAGAAACAAAATTGGCATTTTCAAAATTTATTTGACCACGTTGATAGCCAATACCAGTAGTATATTTAGAAGCAATTTGTTTACCTAGCATTTATACTGAAGTATCTTTACAATTTTTTAACCATTCAACATCCTTTTTAAATTTCTTTTTAGATAGATTTAAATCATTGTTTTCTTTGAGAAATTTAACATTTTCCTCTCATTCTACAATAATTTTGGATTAAACAGTTGAGGTAAGATCATGTTGTTTCTTTAAAGACTTATACATATCATTAACTTCATTAGATGTCTCTTCAAGAATATTGAAATACTCAAACATTTCTTCTTTACAAATATTTTTAGAATCATGTTCATCTCTAAAATAGTTTTAATTTTGTACAGGAGATGTTGGGGTTACCTCAGATGTGTTTTTCATGAAACACATATTGGATTTGTTAGTCTGTTCATCATGTGAAGACACTATGTCACTTGAACTATCCTTAGTATCAATCCAATTTTCATTCATTTACTTTTTATACATTCTATCTTTGTCATCATATATATTTTGATACTTGAGCTTGGGGAAATTAGCCTTTACATGTCCCTTTATCTTACATTCACAGCATACTATCTCATCAAACATGTCATTTTTTTCCTATAATTCTTCTAGCTTCCCTTTTAATCACGTCTTCCATTGAAATTAGGCTATCTAAAAAATTTCTTCTTCTTTTAAAATTTCATAAACCATCTAGATAATTGAGGTATCTCCTCATCATTGTCAGGTAATGATTGTACACTACTGGAACATTCCACAGACACTTCCAATTTATACTTTTATTTGTATTTAGAGGTGGTGGTCCTGAATGTAATAGATTTCCTTTTGGGTTCATCCACTTCTTCCTTATTTACTATCAGCTCATATTTATACATCATTAGTTTCCCAATGTGTTCATTTATTGGTAATTTTATGATGTCACAAGACTCTCTAATAGAGACAGAGGCGCCTCTCCATCTATTAGGTTGGCATCTAAGAATCCTCCTGATTTTTTCTTCGGAATTAACTTCTCGTCCAAGATAAATCATTGGGTTGAAAATTTCATTGAACTTGAGATACATGTCATAAATAGGATCATCATGTTTCATTTTAAAGTTCTCCTATTTAATATTATAATTATTAAGTCTCATTTCATTCACACTAGAAGTTACTTTATGTGAAAAAAACAAAGTATCCAAAATTTAATTAGCAGTTTTACATGCAGAAATTATGTTAAATTCCACATATCATAAAATGTAATTTAAATCATTCATGGATTTGAAATTTTTATTTTAGACATTCATAGTTGGGTTATACCATTTAATTCTATTAGTAGCGGGAATCCTATAATCATCTTTAATTTAAGACCAAATTTAAAGCACATACTTTATAAATGCATTTTCATATTAATCTTCCATTCTTTATAATTGGTTCCATTGAATAATGGTGGTCTATTTTGGCAGTACCATCCAATCTATTATCCATAAAAATGAAATACCTTTAATGAGCTAAAAATTTAGAATTAACATAAATTTATAGATCTTTAAAGTAAAACTAAATTCATAGTTGTATAGTATAAAAAACAGTGTCTTAATAACCTCCTTTGATACCAAATGTTGGTTGGAGTAGAGTAATCAAGAGGGTGGGTGAATTGATTATCTTTAATAATTTCTGTTAAAAAGTTTTCTTAAAAAATTTCCCCAATAAAATTTAATACAACCCAATTAATCAAGGTAATACAGTTATGAAAGTTTGATAGTTCAAATTGCTTATTAGATGATTGATTGTTTCTCAGTAATCTCAATATGAGTTATTTATATTAATTTTGAAGCTATTATAATAAAGGAAAACAATTATAACTTCTATCAAATATTAAATATCAAAGTAAATCAAGTGATTTCTGAATTATATAGTAAAACAGAGAAAAACTAAATTAAACAACATAGTGGATAAAAAGTGGTTCGGTCTCATGTAGAGACCTAATCCAATACACTTGGTGATCACCTTCCACCAAGCAGTTTATATTAATACCCTTGATCCACACCCTGGATCGGGGTAAAAAATAGTGCACATGACTGTTCAGGTCACATGACCTCTTCCACAGTTCATCATGGGAAAAGACTATCAGGTCACACAAGTAACTCTTCCACACTTATCTATGGGTGTAAAAAACTATAATAATATATGAGAGGAATCATATCTTGTATCAATTAGGTTAGTGAAGGAGACAATGTGTTTATTTAATATAGACACACTACACTGGTCAAAAGCTATAAACAATACAAAACTGATTCAAGATGATGAGATAAGATTATAAGATCTCTGGGTGTTATTATATGTAGCTCTGGACTTTTAGGTTAAATAATATGCAAGTATCGAGTCCTATTGCGAGTAAAAGAGCCTCACAAGTTAGATGCTCTGGTTTCCAATTAGATCTAGCTCATGTTCTTCTTGGAGTTGGTATTATGAAGATGATATTGCTCGAATATGTGGTCTTCTAGCTTTTTGATTTGAGAATTCATTCTGTGTTCTTGAGATGTATCTTGGTTCTTGTATCACTACACTTTTCAAAAATGCTTGTGCTTATGAAACACTCTATTACTTGTCGTTCCTTTTTCAGGGTCACACTTTTCTTTTTATTCTTGGATTTCTTGTGTTAGAGTTGATATGATTCATGTATCCTACACCTCATACCTTGTACTATTAAGTGACATATCTACAAAGAAATATTAGTTATGTTAGTGCATTTAATAGACTCAAATATTACCATTATAAATTAAAATGAATATGAAAAAATATATTAAATAATTGTTTCATGGTCTATCTAGAAATGGTGTAACTTGGACATTGTGTCCCCATGAGACAATGTCTTCTTCTTGGCCTTTAAACAGAGAGACAGTCATGAAGGCACAGTTGTGTTAAGATTTGGACCTAGTAGGACATATGCAGTGTTTGGATCATGTTTCCTGGTACTTTTCCAAAATTCAAATGGTTTCTTAGCAAGGAGCCGTTGTCACATAATTTAGGAGATCTGAAAAGGGTTACAGTGACTGGTCATGGTGTTTGGTCACGGAGACTGGGTCACGGTTTCTAGGTAATAGTGATTTGGTCATCGTGTCTAGGTCACAGTTTCTATGTCCTTTTCCAAAAAACCATAAATGGTGGTAGACTCACTGTTTCAAAGAATTAACCAAATATCTTTATAAAGACATAAGCAGTAATATTCAACAAATTAATTTGGAAAAATAATTCGTAAAATAAATAATTATAGAAAAAAGTTAAATATATTTTATAATAATCAGTCATGATTTATAGGAATCAAGATCTTGAGAGAATTTATTTCAATCGTAAATAAAACAGTCCTATCTCTATACGATATGATATAGATTAAAAAGGTGTACCAATTTGTGATCATTAAAACATGATTAAAACATGCTGAGTTCAACAGAAACATAGCAGAGTGAGGAGTGGGAATCACAATGCCCAAAATCTAGAACATAGTGAGTGGCATCATGATATTGGAAATCTATAGACCATTTTGAAATTAAACATCCATACTACATAGCCAGTGAAAGGGGAAAAAATGAGGGTAATCTACTGACCAGGTTCTAAATGTGGGAAATTTCTCACGATTTTATCCAAACTCTTCCAATTCATTTACACAGGATGGTAGGGGACCCTTGGCCAGAAACCATTCCATTACAGGGTCCCTTCATTTTTGGAGGATGATAATGATCCGAATAAGGGGAACACAGATCATTGAAACGAAGTGATGGAATATTCAAATGGATTCCTACAATTCCCAAATTACTCCACCATGGATTAGAGAACATTGTTATGGACGTAGTGTCCTGAAAAAAAATTGAACTCATCTTCTAGGTGGTCATCATATTGGATGTTGAGTGACCCATGAAAATGTGAACGATGTTCTAGATGTCTAGAATAGGAGGATGGGATCTCTCAGGTGGGGGCCTATGATGAGTTTCATGTTTACGTAATAAATTTAAGAAGATATACATAGATTTTAACATCATATCGTAATGATTCTAGCCACACAGTTTAATTTTATATGGTATGTATGGTTCCTGGAATTGTTTAACTTCATTCCTTGAGGATGCACCTCACTGTTTAATGTCATGTGACTAGGGTGTCACACACATTTTATGGTAATATGGATGGAACTAAGGAAAACAATTATGTTCATGTTTCCTGGTCTAATAAAATTCATATGATGGGTTTATATAATGTGATTGACGTAGTATAAAAGAATGTTTCCCCCAAATGAATGATAGTCATGAAGGATTGTGAGCCATACGAAACATAAGGGGAAGGATTCATATAGTTTGAAGTATTTCTTATTGAACAATAATGGGAACCAGTATGTCTAGAAAGAGCCTTGTGGGGCACAAAGAGTGATAAACTAAGGTAAATGAATATTTTAAACGGCCCTCTAACACAAAAAGATAAACAAACCACACCTTGAGTCAATATCATGATCTCCCGGAAGGAAATGTCCCATGGTGGATCAGTGAAGGGGGTGGACCCGAGATAAAATATCTAGGTGTCACTACAAATCCCATAATTATGGGAATCAAGCCGCACCTAGTTATAAAACACATCATGGTAGAATAACAATGCATGTAGGTTGGATACCCTCTTGAATGAGAGTAATAAATCATCTCATACTAGGATATGATTCATCCTTGATTTATATAGCGTATGTATATAGTTTAAAATCATGTTATTGGGATGTTACTTACTTATATTACTATATGAATTCATCCTAGACTGTTAATGTTTAAATGTAATTGAATGGGGTGTATACTTGAAATGAGGCATGTTGGATATTTTTGGTTGATTACACTACAGACAATGGATTGTCTTGTGGTGAATCAATATTTGGGACTAAAAAATAAAATGTCTATGTGTCACTACATATCCCATGAGGATGGGAGTAAACCTACATGTTGTTTCAGATGTGAATAAACATACTTTATGGTTAGATGGTTTGAACCATGAGATAGGTGAATTCAAGGATGTTCATATAGTGAAAGAGATAAAACTATATGTGATTGAGACAAAGGGGCCCTTCACCCCACTAATAAGATTTTAATTCTTCTTCAAAAGGGTTAAGGTCATATGGTCTAAACTACAGAAATATTTTAGGGTTATGTTGCTTGGACTAGGGGCAATCAGTTTAATGTCATGATGTATGGAAAATAAAAGTTATTTCTTGTATGAATGCTTACATTGGATGATAGAGGTAAAAACCGGACGTGAATGACCATAATGAGGCTCACATACCATAAATATATTAGGGGGAAAGAACCCATAGTTTAAGTTCATAAATCTTGGACCATGGTGGTAGGGAAAAAGGATTAATGAGTTTGCATCTGGGCTCAAAGATAAGATGTCTAGGAATCACTGTGTATTCTATGAATGTGGGAATTAGGCCACACATAGTTCTTGAACATAGTGTGGTAGAAGAACGACACTGGTAGAGGATATCCTCTCAGTCGATGGAATATGAGGCATCCCACCTTCATCGTGAGTAATACCTGGTTTGGGACATGGGAAAAGGTTTCTTGGACATTTAGTACATATAATGTGAGGCATCCCAATCAGAAATTTGATAGAAATAATCTCTTAGTAAGACTAAAATCAAATTTTTTGGGTTATTATCGTATTTTAACATTACTTGTTGAGGAAGATAGGATTTGCAGTATAAAGTCATACAAATTAGACTATAGGTACTAAAAATATTTTTCTAGTGGTGATGATGATGGGACCTACTATATAAATTTTAGGGTCATGTCACATGGACCATGGGATGGATATTATTTTATGTAATTAATTCTCAAACCAATGAGGGTCTTATTTCAAGGTCATTGAGTTTGTAATATAGGGAGGGCTTCCGCAGGTGGATATTTGTAGTACCGTATCCTGAAAAAAAAAGATGTTAATGATAGATAAAGAGAATCAACATCACAGAAAACATTCCTGAGAAGGATTTGTATATAGTTTAGAGTTAAAATTGTTGGTCTTGGGACTCTTATTTAAAAGACATGGAGTTACAACCAAGGGGAGACGTGTTCTCAAATGGAAATGTATTCTGCAATGGAGTTATAGACTTGACATGAGTAATGGATTATGAGTCTCAACACCATTATACATACTTTTGAGAGGTCTCACATAATATTTATAGTCATATATCTTGGACTTCTACTCTTAGTTTAAGGATATGGAGTTTGAACTATGTGCATAATTTTACACCATGTGCCTGAGATGTGTGCTTCTGTTTTATGGCCACGGCATTCGATCCAATTGCACAGTTTAACATCATGTACCTAGTACTAGTCTTATAGATTAATGTTATAAAGTTTTCACTCTATATAATAACATCTCAATGAAAAAGGATATATATGGTGTGGCAGGAATAACTCGGTCAGAATTAGGGAATAAGAGGCCCAGATCACACCACACATTCATAGGTAGACTCACACATAGTCTAAATTCATGATGTTGGGGCATTGAATATTTTTTTAAGGTCATGGTGTTTTGAACTACTACTCCTCTTTACTCAAATTACTATATGAGGAACTTGAGGTTGTTGGTGGGATGATACACTCTCCATCTGTAGTGATCAAAATGTATTCCCCATTTGAATAGAACTTATGGATGATGTAAGGTCCTTGAATAATTGGCTCCAACTATGGTGGATTCTTGTTTGGTATAATCATTATTCCAAGATATATTGTCACATCACCATAGATGAAGGACTAGAAAAAAACATTCTTATTGAATTCCCATTATGTCTTTTTCTGGATCCTCTCTATATGTTGTAAGTCTTGAAGCCTATTATCTTCATTGAATACCTTCTCAAGTAGATGAATTTCGCCCAGTTTTTCTATAATATACGGGTCATAGATATTTATACATAGCATTTGTAGCTAAACCTCAATGGGAAGGACTGCCTCTATTCGATACAACATGGAGTATGGATTCACCTAAGTGCGGTTCCAAGTCATCAATTGATAGGAATAAAGGCCGTTGGGGATCCTTTATGAACAACTATTATTTTTCTATCCTACCAAATTATGTGTAATGTTAGAGAGGTGTTTTATGAACGACTTGATCTTTCCATTTTTCTACAAGTGATTTTGGGGGTATTGGTTAGAATAGATGTCGAGCTTGGACTCCAACCTCTTTAGGAGAGTAGCCCAAAAGTTTGTATCATTGTTTTGATAATGTTGTGAGGAAGTCTAAATTGATAAAATATGAGAGATCTCATGAATTCAATCATGGATAATGACTTGAAATCCTTGAGTGGAATTGAGTCTTCCCAATTAGAAAATAAATCCACCATGGTCTGAATGATCTTGAATTTGAGAGCATTAGTTGGCAGATAGGTTCCCAAAACATCAAGTCATCATTCTACAAATAGTTCAAGAATACATGGTTGTATGGAGGGGCTCTGGCAGTCGATTCACAAAGTTGGCATGGATATAACTTGTCGGAAGACTCTTGGCATAATTGATGCAGTTGTGGACCATGGTGGGCCAGAATTAACACAATATTTAAATCTAGTTAGAATTCATAAATCATGAATTATGGGCACCACCAGAACTGGAATGAACATCATGCGTAACCTAGAAATATTATGTAATGGGATGTAATATTGGATAATTCAATTAAACACTCATTTATATTGATTTTATATGAGGATAGGCCTAAAATAGAAGGTGATATACACTGTACGATGACATATTCATTCACTATTATATTGATCTAGTGGGTAAATTCATTGATAGATGCAATCAATGAATTGGGTTTTCTAATCAGAGTCTTCTACTATTTTGTGGGAACCCAAGGGGCCATATTTTGAAGCAGTAGAATTCATATAGTTTACCTCCTTCACTTCATCTTGTGGTATGATGGGTGTGATGACTCTCTGATGTGCCACATGAATGAACATATCATCCTTGTTTGGGTCTATAAGGGATGCATCCAAATTGGAATATGTTTTTGATAAACCAGTCTATGATAGAGGGACATGATTCACTTCTATATAAGAAGGGAACTAGTACATTAGATGGATATTTCACTTAAATGGAGGCATGAGATCTTGATTTATGATGATTTAGTCACCATTGATCTACTTGATAACTAATTTAGAGACTCCCCACACATATAAGAATAGAAAATCAATATCATGGTCCAACTCAAGACCAACAATGAGAGATAAAAAATCTTCCTTGTGGTTGGTAAAACCTTATAATAATAAGAATGTTTTGGGAAGAATAGGCTATATAAGAGTGTTGAAGAAGACCCCCAAGCCTACTCTATTGATCTTTGGATTTTCAATACTTTTATCATTTCAAATTCAAGAGGCACCATCAAAATGCATCTTTTAGAATATCATAGATTGATCAACTAAAATCATAGCCTCTTCTGGGAAAGCAATATTCATAGGCACTTTTTCTAGAGTCTAATGGGTGGCCAAAAATTCCTACAATGCCCGACCCTTTATGGCTTTCTATGTGAAAAACCTTATGTAAAACTTCTAAATAATCATCACCATGAATTCCAACTAACTTATCAAGATTATAAAATATAGGATATACATTAGTAGATCCACATGAGATAGTATATTCATATCATAATTCTATTGATAATTCCACAACTTATACATTTCAAAAAAAATGATGAAGCATATTTTATCGTTAGAGGAGTATCTTGATTTAGTGTTGATGAGAATTTGACTGACACGATATAAAATATTTTTTATTTCCTCGTTGTTCTTATGGTTGATAATGGAACTGAGGGATTTTTCTAGAGAAGTAACATAAAAAACAATAGGATTTCCTGATATGGGTGAAATTAGAATATAGTGTTGTGGAAGACACTTCAGGATTTCCTCAAAGGTGTTCTGGAATTACCAATCCCACTAGTAGATGGTATCATTCTTCTTCAGCATGGAAAAGGGCTAACATTATTTGTCTAGATTCTTGATGAATTGGTGTGTATATGATAAGTGTCCTTGAAGGCGTCTGTGATCCCATAGGCTTCTCACATGAGGCTTCAACCATATGGATTTGATCTTCTTTGGGTCGATCTTGATTACTCTATATCTGATGACGATGCTGAGAAACTTCACAGAGATAACTTTGAAGGCAATCTTCGAGGGGTTACTCTTCAAAATTGGGGAAAAAAATAAGATATACAATTTCTCAAGATCCATGACATGTTCCTTATACTGTTATTAATTTACCAAAAACATTATCCACATAGAATTCCACAAGCATCCCATGGATCAATTTCATGTTATGGTTCCTGGGCCTATGTTATGTGGCTCGTATATTATTCTGGGTAAAGGGAATCACCTGATTGAAAAAGGTCCCATGAGGCACACTGAATACGAAATACTCATCTTCCTCAGGGGTATCAATATATTTTTCACACTGAGTATTAATTAATGAAGGAGATATCTAGGAAATAGGATATAACATCCATAAAGAGCTTTGTTATTAGAAGGATGAAATCATCCTTCAGACAATAGAAATTGAGATCTGAAAAGTTGACACAAACTCTAATATTCCAGTTCATCTTCTTCATTAGTTTGATTTTGGCTAGCCACTTGGGGTACTAAACATTCCCGATTAATTTATCTTTGATATGTTTATCAACCTCGGCCTTGACCATAACACCATTAGTATGTTGCATTTTCCACAGAGGCTACTAGAACTCATGATAACTCACTGAGAGGATAAGATATTGAAAGAAAACTAGAGGGTCTAGTACTACGATTTCATCATCAAATTGAAAAACACATTGTGTTGTTGCTTTATGAAGGTTGCATACTAATGATACTCCTTTAGAGTCATGTCTTCAATGATCATCGTTAAACATGGATCTTCCTTATTTAAGATGTTCACATGAATCAGCTCATCAATAACAGTAGTTAGGCCTCTTTAAATGTGGGTGGATCATCATCCAAATACACATCATCTTCTATGAAGGAGGAATGAATATGTAGAGGATTATCCAGGTTAACTGATTTTGGGGGATAACTACTTCCAAGTTCTGAGGATGTTGAATCCTCATTAGGGGAACCCCACGTGTTAAAACCATGGAATAATAGGTTGTTGAGTCAATTACATTTGGTATTCGACCGCAATGTCCATTCATGATGTCAATGAAATTATGGAAATTTGGATTCTGGAAAGTTAACCACACTATATATAACATGAAATAGTATCATTGAATGGTTTCCATGGCAGCAACTTCTCAATACTTCATAGGTGTAGGGTCCTCTAGTATTTCCTTTTCATGTAATGTGTAGGACTAAGAGGTAATATAAGGATGTTACTCTCATTTAGGGATGTGATGTCCCCTATATAGAAGATGAAAAACATCTCCCAGATCCTATGTTGTGGGATCTAGGAAATGAATCTAGATAATGAAAGTATAATCAATGTCTTCTCACTAACTCACCATAATAGATGTGTGCCAAACCTCATCGGTCTAAACTTCCTTCCACATACTCTTATAGTAGTCAAAATCCACGTAGGTGGATTCACAATATTCAATGGGATATGTATCAACTTGGAGTACCCCTACTCTTCTGTTGAGTGATTATTTGAGTCCCTCATGATATGGGGAGGAGTCTTACACAAGTGGGTAAAGCAATTTCCTACCCCACAAAGAATTATTGGTGGTACCCTGTGAGACTAGCATGAATGTTTCACTTTATATCATGAAATTGAACATGATATTCAACTAAATAATACCACATTATTAGTTCTCATTCCTGTCATAACCATGAATTTTAAATTCATGGGGTCACAAATATGCATCGGTCATTCCCAACATTAAGAGTTTTCAGGTTGGGATGACGTTAATCCCACAACATGTATCCACCAAGAAGCCTAAAATTTCCATTCCTTTGAACTGAATGTTGATTTTTAGAGATAGGATTATTCCCATTTCGAGGGATCTCTCATATTCTATATTTAATAAGATGTTTTCTTGGAATTTATCTTTCTCAGCCTCCTCCACATAGTTTTTATTTGTGGATTATACTTTTTCTTTGATGCTCATGGGGATTTTCAAGTATTATTTTACGGACTAACACATTTCATCTAACAATATATGGACTTCAAGGATTGACAGTCTTGTAGGTGTCCTGTATAAGTGCTTTAGCATGTCATACTTTGGGGCCAGATGCACATTTATCCCCACAAGGGGTTCCTCCATGGATGAGGACACTAGGGGTACTACCGGCTGCACCACTAGGTTCTAGATGGTGCTCGAAATATCCTGATGCTCATTGAATAACTTTCAAAGAACCACTATCAGTTGGTAAAGGTTTGGATTTAGTTGGATGCAACTAATCACATTGCAGTTAGGGTCGTTCTGACTAGTTAGTTATCAATGTTAGCTCTAGCTGATCTGCTTGATTAGTCAGCATGGTTAACTATGGTAGTATAATAGATGGAATGGGATAACAAATTCATGAAAACTAGGATCTTCAAAAAACAAGATTTCTAGTGTATATATCATTCACAATGCTGTTTGAGGTACTCTCTTGAGAATTCTAATGTCTTTCATGTAATTAAAATACACTTTGACGGTGTCAACCAGAGGCATTTAGGGGGTTCGTAGGGCAATCCTCATCATCAAGAAGTTTGAATTTGTCTCACTACTCGACAAAACTCACATAGGAATATTCTAGCTCATTATGGGGTCTTCAAATGTTTGGTAGACCCTAGGGGTTAGTCCCAACTCAATATGCGCATAATCTTGAAAAGTGAGAGACATATTTGGAACTAGCATGGGACATTGGCTTCACATACGTCAGCAGAGCCTACCCTTTTGAGATTTGGAGACCTGTGATGTAGATGTAGAGGCATCAACAGGGGAAGGATTTGTGACTTAAATATGTTTGGAACTACCTAAGTGGGTTTTGATGACACCATGGGCATGATAAACTACCCTACGAGCTAACTAGTTATCAAATGATTGAGTCTCACTGTGGGAAACCCGCTTCTATTCACCTGAACCCTCATTGTCTCTACAGGTCCTGGTGGAGATATGCGCCACCTATGTTGGATATTTCACATCATGAATGAAAATTTATTATATTATTCATAGATTCAATCCTTAAACACATATAATTCCCTGACGGAATTTCAATGGATCCTTTGTTAAGAGAAATAATATGGGTGATTAGTGTCTTCTGCTTCATAGGGCCTCATGGACTCTGGTATCCTCAGAATACCCTGCTCTAAGGCACTGATGAAATATCTTGGAACCTATCCATATTTTATATAATATTAATGGATCTTTCCATTGGGTAAGGGAACTTTGGAAGCCTATCCCCAATAAGGGGTTGTAGCCTGACGAGGGGTTAGATACACATTATCTCATTTATGCGGTTGTTCATAGCGAGGCAGTGCCTGTCAATTCATTAAAAGACAAGGATAATATCTATGAGGTTGTTACACATTGAGATCCTCCACTTAAAAAGTGAAAAAAAAACTAAATTCATAAGGTCCCCTACATACACTATGGAAGAAGTCTCTACTTTGTAATATCATCTCGCGGGAGTTGGAGAAGAAATCCAAAGCATTTTGATATCCTTCTACAAGACTTCTTATACATTCCTTTCCTTGTCAAATACATCATAGAATCCACATGTGATGTTATTAATGATAATGTTTGGGAATAGCATAGTCTTTAAATTCTACATAGACATCTTAAACAACTTCTCTTAAGTGGGTGACATATCGAGTGAGTATGTAACCCCATTCCCCCGGGCAAAAAAATATGTGATGTCCTCATTAAGGAGTTTATTACAATTGAAGTATTATTCCAGGATTTCATTTTACATGGTGAAGATAAATTGGAAGAGTAAAAACTTTTGAAGATCTTCCCAACCAATGATGTAACCAATTGATAACTAATTGTACTTGAAAATTGATTTCTCTTATAAATTATGGATGAAGCACAAGATTGTAGCGACATCCTACTACTCTAGGGTTCCCAACATAGGTCTACACCTCCATATTAAGTGGAACAAATGTTGTAGTGGGTATCCCAACCAATTTGAATAGTGAAAATTGAGGGTTTACAAATTCTAAGGGTGCTTTCATATCATTTACGCATGTTGGGTAGAACATTCTATCATGTGGGGTTTCAACCTGTTGTGTCTCCAAGGATTCTAGAGGAGTAGTGAGAGTGGACATAAAATATTCCTTTTGAGGGTCCTTATCTTGATAAGGGTTCCTAAACACAAATGCATTGAAAGGATCACCAAATTTAGAATATGGATTGGAAGCTCATAGACTAGCTCAATCTGGTCCCCATGGAAGTTGATCTCATTGCATAGGAGGATCTAGCAATGCATACCCTAGTGGCTCACCATACACTAATGCTGGTAATTTGTATGGATGGGTAGGATTACCAGGATCAACTGGGAGAAACTAGAAAAGTAGAACATGCACCCCCATTAGATGAAAAATGAGATCCTTAATAGGGATGTCAAAGTCCATAGTTTGCATAGTAGTAAGCTCATCGATTATCCTCTTATACTCTTTCACCATCTGAAGAAATGTGGAAACCATGGGATTAGCCTCTATTTTTTTACATTCATGGTTGAGTAAGAAGAATTAAAAGACACAACATGCTATATTCTTTTTTTTGATGTTCTGACCAGATGGTAATCTATCGTAGGGATCCTTGATGCTAATCAGCTTCCTCAAATGGAAGGTGAGGACACATGTATGAGTTTCTAACTGGTAATATACTACCCCAAGGGGTGAGATTTCATCAATAAATCATATTTCAGAGTCCTTATCTCTATAAAAATGAGAAAAAATCATGTTTACCATACATTACCTAGAAGTAAATCCTCTATACCAGTGGATAGGTAAGGATATCATAGGATAGGGATGATGAAGAGAGAAGTGTATTTTCCCCATCCCCTAATCTGCACATATGGAGAAACCATTTCGATAATTCATTGCAGATCTACGAAGCTATTGATGCAATATTTTTTGTGGTTATTGAAGTACTCAGATGACGTAGGGTGCTAGGCCATTAGGAGTGTTTCCAAATCTACCATTGAGCAACATTGATCGATATCTGTGAGGTTCCCCTAGCTTCCCAGATAGGTTAATTTTCAACCACGGTGGTGGTGAAGAATCACAGAGATGGTATGGGCGATACATGTAGTCTGGAAAATGGTGAGGGACTTTATAATATTAACATTTGAAGTTTCATTTGTCTAAAACACCAATGATAATTGATTTTTGTATAAATTATTCCATAGGAATTCTTACTCAGAGGCATGAATCCTTTCTTGGTCATCCCAATATTTCATTAGTTCTCACTGAGAGAAACATGGCAGTGTCGATGTGGATCAGTGCACCAGCTGGTTCGATAGTAGAGGATCCATTGTGTGAGCTACATGTTCACTGCATGATAGTTTTTCTCGGACTAGAGGAACCCAATGCATCATAATTTCCCTATAGAACTGTGTTTTCACTACTTCCTCATGTTCAAGGGTGGAATCACACATTGAAGGGTCTTCTAGTGAATCAATGTCAGAAGGATTCATCCCAGACTAGATTAACTATCCATGATCACTGGTAGTTATTGAGAGTGGGAATGGTGGTGATGGTGTGAGATTCACCATGATCCCTGAAAATGGAGCAAGAAAATAATCCACCATCATTTATCTATGGATAGATCTAGAGATCTTGTGGATTTCGCATTACAGGATGAAGAAATTTTGTAATTGGGATCCATCCCTAAACTCTAATAGTGAGACTGAAAATCCATTATCGGGTCATTTTTTCCTCAAAATTACAAATATCGATGAGGTCAATTATGACCTCAAGATTCTAATTATTTTTCCAATGATTACAACATTTGTTCTCCCTTTTACCATGTGATGGTTCTTTAGGGCAGAATGTGTCTTCGACAAGGGGATGACCTCCACACTGGTTGGTGTTAAAGTGGATCAGACCTCCACGTTTGTTAGTAGTGACATAGGGAGTAACACTCATTGACATGTGGTAATAGAATGGGGAGTAACTCCATACTATTTGGTTGTATCGTGATTAGGACCTTCATGCTTGTAAAAATGGACACTGGGAGGAGTCCATGTTGAGGGGTGGGAATACAGAGAAGACCTACATACTAGTCCCTGAAGGTGTGGGGAGGACATCCACATTGATTTTTGGAAACATGGGGAGGAAAGCAATCTTTACTATTGATAAAGTGGGTAAGAACTCCACTATTATTATCTATGGTATGGGGAGGACCTTCGTGTTTTCCAATGGTGATACCCTGGAGAGTGTAACACTCCAATCTTTTATGGAACTGTTTTTTCGAATAAGATATAATTTTTTGTTAATATCATGAAATATTAAAATTAAATTATTTATTTCACATGAAATACTGACTTTTAGTACATTACATGCAACACTGACTTGGCGTACAGTGCACGCAACACTGAGTTGGTGTATGATAAATGCAACACTGAGTTTCTACAAAACATCTTTTTTTTTTGTTTTCATTATTAAAATTAGATAATTATATCCTTTCCATTAAACATAGTAATATGAATAGTAATAACTAATTTTAATATATTTTATATAATTTTTTAATAATAATAAAACATATTAACAATAAAAGATATGATTTTTTGTAAAGTACATTTTTATGTTTAAAAATAATTTTTTCTGGAATGAACCAATTTAAACTAGGAAATTAATGTTAGACACATTTATAAACATAATTTTATAAAATAAATTCATTTTTTAATTAATAACATTGAAATTATCATAGAGTGAATTTTTTGTATTTTTCTACGAAACTTCTTTTTTTGATAAATAGGGAAAACTGCTGCTTTTTAGTTAAAAGCTACATTTTCTTCTAATTATTTGTTAATGATAAATGACATTGTAAATTATATTTAAGGCCATATTAGATAAATAATACATATAATAATACAACTAAATTCATTAGGATCAATTACACATTGAAAACGGATATAAAATCTTAACAAACTTTTGATCTTTTTCCTACATTAAAACCATATTATTTCGACCCGTCTATAGGATTAGAACTAATTTTAATTTTTCCGCTTCAATGAAGTTAATTTAAAAAATATAAAATACATCATTTTATTCAGTCTAATATTTATATTCTAATAGGACCATGCTAATTTTTACAAAAATTATTAGTAAAATTTATTGAAATTAATCACAACAGTTAAGGGAAAATTTAGTTTACTTAGGGACTAAACCTCAAAATTAAGGACCCAAATGACATATAAAAATTTCCCACACCAATTATATTTCCAGAGTTCGGCCATAAATAGTTAATTATTTATTTGGGTTGTTTTTTAATACTTTTTTTGGTAATAACATGTGCACACCAAACTTGTTTCTAGAAATTCAAAAAGAGCCATTTCCTTCCAAATAAAATGACACCACCACAACCCATTCATCACACCTCTCAAACCATTTATATTTGTCCAATATCTACCAAATTAGGCTAAAAATCCCCTATTTAATATTTAATCTTTTCATTGGATTGAAATATTTTCAATGAATCCTTCTGGAAAAAGACAAAGGGATTTTCCCGATTTAGAGGTAACATCTTCTCTAAAGCTCCTTATATTTGTTTTCCTTCTCCACCCCTCAAAACTCTTTATTCCACAATTGTGTGACAAATAAGTATCCTAAATATACTAGTATGTTATTATAAAATGTTTCTAACCTTAACTTACACACACCTCCATGTAATAGATACTGAACATAGTGTTTCTGTGTATAGAAAACTACAAACCCATGAAACAATGATTGTTTAGTTTTCCATTATCGCCAATCCTAGTGGCCATTATGATGGAAAATCTATTTATATTTGTCATAAATTATATTTACAATGTATTTAATCTTATTTATTCCTTTTAAAACATAAATATCTTTACTTTCTAGTTGGTGTTAATACGATAATCCCGTTTGAGGACAAATGTACTACTGCCCCCTCAAAGCGATATCATTCGTTCACGCACCACATAGAATGTAATAAGGATGGGTTAAATTAAATTATATGATATATATGAAATATTAGTTCTAATATAATAATGATATATATATAAATTAATATATATATATATATATATACATATATCATTTTCATACTTTCTTTCAATATGACAATAAAAACAGAAAAAGTTTTCATGCGTACATACGGCTTACCGTCTCCATGAACGGTGAATTTCATTACGTAATTCATTATGAGATAAGTTATTATATTATAAATACATTGGATTTATCTGATATTTATATAATGTTCTACATTATGAAATCATGATATATGTATAAGGATCAATTATATAATAAATAAATACACTTGTGAAGAAGAAATCAAATATTACCCGAATTGAAACCTCAATATAAGATCATCAAAAAATTGGTATTATGAAGTTATAATATAAGAAATTATGGTAATATATATAATAATATTTTTATGTAAAATATGTATAATAAACTTCTATTTATTCTAATAGAATCTTGTTTGAGTTTGGAGAGAGTCAAGACAAAAGGTAAGGAGATTTTCATCTCCCTATTAATTTCTGTGAGATACGAGGTTTGTTCTCCACTATTTAATTTTGTGTGGTGAATATAGTAAACATGATTTGAAGTATATGTATCTTGTACTTAAATTTATGGTTATTCAAATATACATTATATTATGTTCCTTTTATGTGGTTTGACTCTCAAAAGTTACCAAATATGTAAAGTAGTTCTGTCTCAATTTTCCTTCTTTGGGACTCATGTTTTTTAAGTACCTAAATGTTTTTTTGAGGTGTATATGAATACAATTTAAATTTTATATAATTAATATAAATATTTTAATGATATATTAATATTCTTGTAATTCCCCTTTCTTATATGGACATTATGATCCCAATTCACCAAGTTATAAGAGTTTATTGACACAATCTCCACATTTTTTTCGAGTTTGTTTATGTTTATGCTTCCATTGATGAAATATTATTATCCATATATCAAGAATATTAATTATATTCTTAAACCACTGTTTATTCATGATATCCTATGTTTTTATAACTATTTTCCCACTATTTTGTACTTAATATAATGTTTTAGTAAAACCTGACCACCTCTCTATACGTTTGGAAATCTATTGTGTTAAAAAAAATCAATTTTTTTTTCAAAACTAAATGTAGATAATTATCAAGTAAATATGAATTTAATATTTTTATACATTTTTAAAAGAACCATTTTTTAGTTTTAAAAGCTATTTTCAATGAAAAAGTTTTTCAAAAGGTTTTACATTATTGAATGCATTTTTCAAAGATGAAAGGATGTTTTCCTCAAGAAATTGTTTTAAAAGTGTTCCAAAATTATTTCCCATTTAATATAACATCTATTTGTGATAATCATGCCTTTATGATGAAATTTTTCAATGTTTTCATTCACATTATTTCTCTAAATAGATTATGTTTTGATGGCATGATTTTTTTGGCATGTTTTTTATGAAGTTTGTTTCTCTTTTATTGGTTATATGCTTTTGAAACTTGTTTATTTTCATAGGTTATAATGAAATGATTATGAAACATTTCTCTTTACAAAGGTTATGATATGTTTACAAGTTTATGGTTCAAATTTATTTTAATGGGTTTTATATGTTTATTTATAATCTAGTGCCACTTGTATGTATTATATCATTATATGATGGGTGAGACCTATATCTCCCTACAATGAATTGGGTAACGATTTATATATCATGAAAGAAAAAAGGGATGTAACAAGGGATACACAATTCCGTAATATAGGGATAAAATGAGAGTAACTCATTTCATTATTACAAGGTGGAAATAGGGTCACATGGTTCAGTAATACAGTGCTGGAACAGGGGTTACCCACTTCAGTAAAGTTCTTTTTCCACTAAAATGGTCTTGGTATTGATGCCATGACCACTATGGAAATTATTATATTCTTATGTGATTCCATAATTCCATGTTTTATTATTATGTTATTATTTCATGGATTATACTCTTTATTTCTTTTTGATTCATGTCTTGTGAACATGAAGTCTTTTTTCCAGGTTCTTTATTATGCTGGGTATAATATTCTATTTTCATGATCACATTCTCAAACCCTAATGATAATGTTTATACTAACCTTTGTCTTGTGTTTACCATTACTAAGCATTTTTGTTTCCAATTTTAATGTTTCCTTCCCAATATTTTTAAGATATGTTTTATATTTTTGGTGTCTAATAAGGTTTCTAGTCCTAAAGAGACTAGTGTGAGATACTGTAGCTCATTTATGTACTGATGTTAATGTTTCTAGGTTTCCAAAGTCACTAGACTAGTATAATATTGTCACATCAGTTTGTATAATGTTTATGTATTCTAAAGAAGCTACATAATGTTAATTTTTGTAAATAAAGGGTCACAATAGATTGTATAATAGGAAAAGGTTAGTTAAATAGGACATGTCTAAGGACAAGTATAGGATTGAGTCAACTTATATGAAAATTTACAAGAATTTTTGTGAAGGATAGTGTGAGTGGTTTCTAAAAAATACATCTCAATCTGCATACCACTAGTGTTTGTGGCTCTATAACATATGTACCTAGAGGTATGAACTTTGACTCGATCTTTTAGGACTGACTCATGGTAATCTGGTACACGAAATTATGCGTTATTGCATAACTGGTTTCAAACATTTTTGGATATGCTTTGGGAATTTGCAAACTCTTCATGAACAATTATGAAGAACTTAAATATAGGTTAGATATGAATAACCCAAGATAAACAGAAGATGTATTAGATTAAAGAAGGTGTCCTAAGGTGTAACAATATAAAATAATCTATGAATGTTAGGATTAAATTGATTTAAAAGTATTATTTATAACTAAATATGAATGTTAGAATCTTTATAGAGTTTAACCTTGATTAAGAGGGAATGATATAGTTTTGGAAGAACATATGTGTCCCATCCCCACTAGAATTGATGGTTGAGATGTTTCGTTATTATCATATTTCATTATTCTCTATTCTTCTTAGAAGTATTAATAGATATAGAGTACTAAAATATTTTTTTGGATAATATTAATAGTGATATTACCATGTAGGTATCCAGATGCCTGGTATGTTATAAAGATAAGTCTGAGAGATATAAGTATAAGGGGACATCATAACCATTACTTATACCTGAATTGAAATGAGAAGAAAGCACCAAATGTTTTCTCCTAGAGATTGTTTTTTAATTTAAAGGTAAAACTTTATTTGGGTTTGCATAGTATTTCAATTCTATTAGATTATTTTTCAATATAAATCAATGTAATCTGATACACATTATAGTAGTAGGGGAATTTCATGGAGTACCAATATTAATTTAAATTTTCTGGGATCCATGGATTTCCTTGATGTATTAGAGAATACTTCTCTGATTTATGGATACAATGTTATGTTTTTGTACTACAAATAATCCCCACATATATATGGTCAATCAAAGGGGATTATTCAAAATCTAGAAGACATGTTGATATATTTCTCAATGGGCTTCAATTGTTGATGGGATAAACATATTCCATTAGTGGAATCTTCTTAAAAAAATAGCATTCACTCAAAAATTAATATGGATCCTTATCAATTCCTTGATGGATAGAAGTTTAGAACTCAATTTTTTTTGGATAAATATATATAAAGTAGGGTATGGGAACCAAATATAGGTGAGGAAATGGTATAGGGGGTTAGATCCTTTAAGAAACACATCAGGGAAGCTCTGAATCGACGTAGAAGTTATATTGATAATCATCGATGATATATAGGGGTTGATGATAGTGGAAAGATATTATTTAGAATATATTAATTTAAAAAGGTTATGAAAATTTGAAATTTGGGATTACTGTGCCATAAATATATTGTTCCTTTTGAAATTCGTGAACATATTGTGATAGTTTATATTTTTATGATGCTTCCATAAAATCACTATTATGTATATGAAGTGTTCCAGGTGTCTCTCCTATGAAAGAATATACCAAATCAACAAAAATTAATGAACTCATTGGTCTGGAAATTGGGGCATGATATCTCTTACGAAAAAGAATTGGTAGATATTTTTTCAATGATAGATATTTCTATGAAATAAGACCACCAATTTTTTGGTGCATTAATAAATTTTAGGAAGACATATGGGAAACAATGATGTGATGAGACAAACGTATCCTTGCTTATTTGTGTTGTTGTAACATAATTTCATGTTTCAAATTCTTATATAGTGGGTAGAATATAACACCATAATATTTTAAGAAATATTTCTCTTCAAATAAAGTTCATTTCATTTATAAGGTTCATTACACACAAAACCAAGTTTAAATAAACCAAAATATACTATAAAATTATTATTATTTAATCTAACAATTACTTCCAAGACAATTTATTGGAGAATATGAATAAGACTGACTAAATTATAAAAAAAAAATTATTTACACATAAAAAAATAAATTAATTTGTTATCAATTGGTTTGAAAATAAAATAAAATCATTTGAATGTTAAAAAAAGTAATTATATTAAAAAAATAGTTTTAAATTAATTAATATTTATGAATGGTTTTAATAAAATTAAAATAATATATATTCAATTAAAATTTAACTAATCATTTGGTAATTTTTATATGGAATTGCATGAAGGTAAACAGAGTTTTATAGATTGAAAATTAATTTTAAAATCATTTTTGTTGTGTTTTTTCACACATATTTGAAGATGAATTTCTACCAGTTATAGAAAATGTTTCTTGTAAACTATATTATATATTTAGAATCATAAAAATAAATAATATATAACAATGTGACTATAATATTTTGTAATTATTAAAAATAATCATGTTAAAGGTTTTTGTTGCTATAATAAGAGCACAAATGAGTAAAAAGTGTTAAAAATAAAATGATAAAGGTTAAAATAACCTAACTACTTGTATGGATCCTATTGTGTGGTCATATGTAGAGTTAATATCATCTAATATTCAAAGATAAGTCATTTTGGGTTCGTTTTCACTTACTAGGATAGAAATTTATTTTGATCTTTTCACAACTTCAGAGTGTGTCTTCTCTATCTCTTATGAATAGACCCCACTTCTCCTCTCTAATACAAACATCACAACACTATTATGCTAGTTTTTTCCTACCAAAATACTTCAATGACATTCATCCATATATCTTATATGTCCTTTAGGTTACATAATATTATCCTATGAAGGCTTTAAGAATGAATCTAAGGAGGTTGTTCGAAGAAGAATTATAGTTCGTAACCATGTTTTTCCTTTTTATTTATTATTTACCTCCTTTAGTCCCCTTCTAACCGTTATGATAAAATAACATCGGTACATTCCATATAATAACATTTTATTATAACTTTTATAATTAACCGGGATTTTAATACATAAATATTACATTTTTAATATATTAATATTTAGTACATTGTCTAAAACAATATGCTCAAGGATGATCTATGTTTAGTTACATTAGATACTAGATATAAAATATTCTTAATTCATGAAAGGTCTTCAACATATCCAATAAATATATTCCCATTTAGTAATATTAGTAGATATTACTTACATAAAACCATTCTTCATGACACAGGGAAAAAATATGATAAAGGGAGAGCTCAGATGCTCAGTAAGGGTAAACATGAGATATATCAAATGATGATCATTTTGAAGTATAAGATAATCATAATTTTATGTTATCATAACGTAAAAAAATGATACACCATCAATAATGGATCATAAATAAGATTCATGTAATAAATTACAGCAATTCATAAGACATGAGTCTAATGGAATAAAAAAAACATGTTCTATGAGGGTATAACATTGACAGAATACATAGATTTTTTAAATACAAATATTAATAGGAAATAATATCATGATTAGCCCATAATACTTACCAACATAATCATATGGTAATGGTTTCAAACCCCAACCTATTTTAATAGTCAAGGTTCACTCCCAAGACTTTCATAGTGGACTTTACTAACCTGGGGTCACACCCCATTCTAGTCTTATTTATCTCATGATGTATCAATATTTACCCTATACATTAGAAGGGGATATAGGTCTCACTTTTCAAATAATTAAAACCATATGTATGTGTGTCATAAGATCATAATTCGTTCATGATATCATAACCCATGAAAGTAAATGGGTATCATTAACATTTCATCATTTCATAACCCATGTAAATGAAATGGGGTACAAAAACATTTCATCATTTCACCATAATCCAAAAAAATAAAAAGAAATAATAAGGATAGAATCAAAATATGATATCCCTAGTAAATATTATGTATCATCAAAGGATATCTATTGAGAAGGTAAATGTTTTTTTGATTACATGAAATAATCCTTAGAAAAAATAATGTTTCCATCTTAAAATCACTTCCCTTTAAGAAAATTGAGTACTTATAAATGAAAACATTTTATTAGAAAATAAAGATGTTAAATTTGAAAGTTATAATCAAATAATTGATTAATATTTATTGTGTAAAATTTTCTCTTGCCTTATCAGTTATAATATTATTCCATCAATATTTTTGTTGGAAAATTAACAAAATACCTCACTTAGAACAATCGTAAAATTATTTCTTTCAAATAATTTTGTAAAAATTCAATCAATGGTAAAAATGAGTTCAAAATATTTTATGAAAATAGTGAAAATACTATGGAAAAAAATATAATAGATGGACATGGAAGACAAATGTTACTCATTGGATACTTAAACATAAATTATTTCAAATAATGTTGGGATTGTGAAATAAATCCTTACCTATTTGGTATCATTTGAATCATAAGTCCCATAAATGAAATATAATTATATAGATATTTAAAACCTGTAATTTTAATCTCCTTAATCATGAAAGAAATTCATAGGAATTATATAATCCAAAAAGTGTTATATAATACATATGTCCCATACAAATAGGGGTATGATTAAAATCCATTACCTTAGGTCTGACTTCCATTAAATCTTATTTAAAATACTATAAAATAAGTTTAAATTTATTATAAATATCTACCAGAATAATATAGATGATTATTATATCATATATATTTGTTATATATATAAATATATATTTCTATAAATTTGTCCATATAATAGAGATTGAAAATCAATTACATCATTCATGGTGACAGTTTGTCATACGTACACACGAATATTCTATTCATATTTAAAATGATGGAATGAAATAATGGTAAAAATATAGAATTATTATTGTATAAGGTATATAATATATATTCATCATATTTATCCTCCTTACCATCAACTAAAAATATTAATTAAAAAATTCATTGATTCGCAAAGGTGGTAGTTCACATGAATGCATGACAGAGAATATCATTTTCTAATGGTTTTGAAGGTATGAAGGTAGATATGATATTGTAATTTAAAAATTATAATTATTTTATAAATATATTATATAAACATTAAACCAATAATATTAATCATCCATAATATATGTTGATGAAAAATTAATTATATCATAATGTGAAGACAATAATTTGTACACATGCACGAGCAATACTTAGACTTCTTGGTTGATGGGAAAGAGAGTATAGAGAAGAGTTTTCCTAAAAAAATTAAGACATATTTACAATTCATGATTTTTTACAGTATGATTGATAAAATAAATATTTCGGAGGTAAAGAAGGGTATAAAAATAAATTAATTGGTCAGGGCGATTACCTTTTCTTCAAAACGACCCCTTTAGATGATCTCTAAAAACACTTGGTTTTGTATTTTGTAAAGACCAATAAATCCAAAATGGGACTAAGGAATTTAAGAATAGAACATGTTAGGGTATGGTCATGATAGTGGGATAATGGTCGCTTAAATAATTGAGGGATGATGATTGCTTTTATAATTGATGTGAGGGTCCCTTTTCATAATTCTCAGAAGATTAAATTATAATAAGACAATTCTAGACCCAACTATTCCCAAATAGAATATAAATTCATAGGGAGTTAAATTTTAGACTATATATTATCTATGCTGTCCTTATTTTTTATATTAAATTTTGCTAAAAAATCTAATAACATATTACTCTCATAAAATATCATTATTGTCAATCGTGTCACTATTCATTACTTTGACTTTAATGACATAAAAAATAAAATTTAAATTAAAAATGATTATATTAATAAATAAAGAGTATTTCATTTTCATGTATATATATATATAATTCTTAAATCACAAAAATAATATCAAATTATTGTAATTTAAGTATTTTTAATATCATTTATTTTAATTTTCCAATAATTGAATAATTACTACATTAGTGTGGTGTAAGCATATAATGAAATTAAATAATCCATATATGTTAAAAATAAATTACCACAAGGAAGAAACATTATTATATTTCAAAATTATATTTATATTCGAACATATCCTTTGGATAACCCCATAATAAAAATATTTTATTAATTTAAAAAGGAGTGACATGTTTGCCTTTTCTTTAATTAAAACACTACAAAGGTCAAAATATCATCCAAATGGATAAAAATTTCATTAAACCAAAAATTCAACCATTATCAAAAAAATTAACTCATATTATAAAATCATCACATTTTTAGAGCTATTAAATAGTTATTATGATTTTATATTATTTTTAATTACAAGATTTACCCCTTACCATGGTAACACAAATTACTAATATTACTATTCATTTTGACAAAAAATTAAGTCACATATATAATAAATTTTGTCTTATTATTTCCAAATATGAAAACCAAATTTCTAAATTAAAAAATTTATTGGATAAAATTAATTTAAAATTAAATAACAAAAATGGTATTAAAAACATTTTAAAAAAATTACATTTTTAAATATAACATGGTATTATGATAAATTCATGCATAAAATCCTTTTTAAACCCCACAATTGATATTATTTTAAATAAAAAGTATGTAATGAAATTTTAATACTAATCCAAAATATAATTTTAATTTTTAAATAATTTGAAAAAAAATGTTTAACTAAAAAGTAATATTTTCCAATATTCATTAAAAACTCAATATTTTAAAAAAATTTAATAACTCATTATATGAAAATTAAAAAATGTTAAAATTAATAAAATAAGAAATTTTGAAAAAAAATTATAAATCATTTATAAATTAATTACAAAAATTAATCACAAGAAATGCTTTTTCGATGAAGAAGTATTTTTAAAAAATTAAATGAATTTTGAATAAATTCAATACTTATTTACTATGATTTTATCAATAAACACATATTTAGTAGTGAATTTCTATATATCATAAATATTTTAATCATATGAATTCCGTACAAATTAGCATCAACGTTATATACTTCACATTTCATAATACTATTTTAATAGTGTATCTTGTTTCTTGTAATCTTGGTGTTGCATATAACACATTTCATCAAAAAATAAATCTTTTTAAAGAGAAATAATTTCAAAAATGTTGATGTGTTACATCTCCCCCTTAATAAGTTATGTCCAAACAATTTTAACACATTCTTAGTAATCAATGGTTTGACATTTGAAAATTCCATTGTGAAAACACACATCTTAAAAAGGGTTGATAAAACATTTTATTGAAAAGAGAGAAAGTTATATATCATGGTAACATGGGATTACACTTAATGGGATTCCAAATATAATAACATTAGTTGGAAGAGAAGATATGGACATGGAGGAAATGTAATGTCTGGAGGTCATTGATCAAAAAAAATTGAATGATGTTTTGAATGTTAACAATCATAAAAAATTAAACCATAGATGTGGAAAAGACCATCAATTCATCATAATTGAAGGTTATTGGCGAAATTTTTTGTCTTAATAGATTAGTCACTCCTTTTCCATATAGACTAGGAACAAAAGGAAATATACTTATGTCATGACCCATCCCCGGGGCCCATGCTGTGACTACCCCAAGCCCGCCTTCCACAGGCTAGGGGATGGCGACTAGAACCAAAGGTGTAAATATCTATACTGGGATGGTGTTTCCTTTATAAAGAGTAAACACACACAATAGAGTATAAGGTGGAAGCAAAACACTAGGTAAAACTATATAAAAAAGAGTACTGAAAAGTAAAAGGGGTCGGAATACAGGCCCAACTAAAAAGTACAAGTACAGCTAAAAAGGAAAAACATCTGAAAGGTGAAAAGCAGCTCCTGGAATGTCCACAAAAAATCCTACCTGAATGGTAGGTACAGATAGCCTCCTCAACACTCTATTTTTGTCAGTCTCCTCCATGTACCGACTCATCTTAAGGTCCAACTCGGGGTACCGTCCTGTCCTGGTGCTCTTAGCCTCTGTCAGCGCTGTCTGTCATCTGCATCCAACACAATGATGTGCAGCCATAGCCCATGAAGGGGTGAGTATAATGATACTTATTAGAGACCCTGAGACCACCAAAGTCTCTCAAAATCCACCAAGGATAAACCACATAGTATGAAATCAACAGATAGCCATCACTTCGGTATATTCCCAAACATATACATAAGTTATCAAGTATACCATCACAATCATGAGGAAAAACACATAAGTCACTGACTTAGCTCATAAAGGTATACAACATATGTAGAGATATTGAGATGATCAGATATATCCATTGAATCATCAGAGCTGTCGGACCAACACATGATCCAGGACCAGTTGTCAGAGCTATCGGACCAACACATGATCCAGGACCAGCTATTCTGTCGGACCAACACATGATCCAAGAATAGAAGTCAGAATTATCAGACCAACACATGATCTAGGAACAGTCTTTTGTCCACATCCAGCCATAGGGTTTTCACAACGCATGCTTGATTCCGGGAGGGTCTGCTCTTCAAGCAAAGTGTTGACACATCAACTTACACCAAGTCCCATGAAGAATTATCTCAAAGGTCATCCATGTCATAGGGAGAAAATCCATGAAATACGTGTCCAAGACATAGAGACGAGATGACCAAGCCATTTTCCAAAAAGTACACAGCATGTTGGTACGGTTACACGCCATGACTTCAGACCTTGGGTACCGCCCGTGTACAATGGACCATGTCGAAATGCTAGTCATGTAGAAAAGTAAGAACTCAACATGTGGTATGGTTACACGCCGTGTCTACAGACCTTGGGTACTCCCCATGTGCAATGGACTATGTCATAAAACACTAGTCATGTAGAAAAAGGAAGTACACATCGTGTGGTATGGTTACACTTTGTGTCCAAGAAACTGGGGTCGTCTCCATGTATGCTGGCCAGGTGCCCATACAGAGCTTCAACCCGTGTTCTACAACCTATGTAATTGGTACATGGGGTAGCTTGTGCCACTGGTCATGTCTGGCCAAGCGGTGGTGTACATGCCTGTGTACTCCACCTTGTAACGCCCCGACCCCATCTACCCAGAGTCGGTGCATTAATTACATAACATTGGCATGATCACAAGAAGATCAAATCTCGAAAGACCGATTGGTTTAGTAGCCTTGGAAACACTAGATATATTCATAAGTTTTACATTACATCATAAAATGAAAAACTAATACAACAACATAATGTTTCCACAGTCCACACTATAACCCCTCATAATATCCCTGCAAGTCATTCATAATTTACCTCTTCACTACCTGGGAAAAATAAAACATAGAAAAGGGGTGAGCTCAAATGCCCAGTAAGGATAACAATATAGCGGAACATTCAAAATAAGCATAAACATTTAAGGCAATGAATTACTAAAACAAAAGCCTTTTAAAATTGAACTTCAACATAGTATGGCAAAATTAAAATGGAATAATGCCATTTACTTGTTCACATGGATATTCTACTAATCAAATAATCACATGCAATATCAATAACCACTTTCATAATGTTGGAATGCATAATGCCAGACTATCATAACCACATAGCCAAGGCCTCGTGCCAAGACTACAAATAAGATTTTGTCAAGGCCTTGTGCCAAGACACTAGTTTGTCTCATGAGACCTACCGATGCATCGAGGAGCTATAGCGGGCTCCACCCGTCACTTATTAAGTCCAATGCATTCCCATATGAAAAGGTTTAAACATAACATAAACATTCGTATTAAAACTAGCATACGAAATGTCAATAATTTCACCATAAACTATGAATGGTATAAAAATAGCACATCCATAGTCAAACATATCACAAAACCTTCAATACGATATAGAAGTTTTGTATCATAATAAATCAACTTCAAATAATCTTAAAATCCATCAAAGGATGTTGACATAGATGAAATCAAAATTCTTTTTAAAGAAATATCTCCTTTTATTTTGAAATCATTTAAGATCCATATAAAATATAACATTTTCTTTGAAAATATTCTTATAAGCTTGTAAGGAAAGCTTTGAAGATTCTATAACGGCCTAAAATAACCGCACCCGCCGTATAAGTTAAAAAAAACATTCTTACCTCAATTCTGTCGAAAAGGTTAAAAAGGACCTTGTTTTGAAAACGACGGAAAGATTCCTTTATAAACCTCTTATAAAAAGTCAAACAAGGGTATAAATGACTTTAACCCATATTCTTGTAAATAGTAAAAATGTTTTGAAATACATTTTTAAGAAACATGGATGTGGATGATAAAGATATCCCAGTAGATTATTACGTATAAACAACCTCGGATAATGAAGAGATTGTGAAATAAACCCTTACCTTGTACTTTTCTTTGGTTGGGGTAGGTTAACCTCCTGTATAATGGTGAAATAATTGTTATTAAATTATACAAGAATCATATATATTAATATGATATCATATATGATCTTTTAACATTGATTTGTTAATAATATCTTAGAATTATCGTCGTTTCGGGTGTTAACTTACTAATTTTCTTTTATATGTTTTGTTACATAAGTCATGTTTATTGTATCTTATTCATATCCAGAATGATATCAAGTCCTTAAACATCATTTTTAAATCATTAAATTATAATTATACTTGAATGGATACGATGGAGAATGAATCTCATCGCGTTCGTGGAGACGGTAGTCCGTACGTACGCACGAACGCTACTTCCATTTAATTTTTATTTTAAAAGAATCGAATACAAATGATACATAGGTATATTACTATTCCAGTATAATATAATATTTTATACATGTTACTTAAGTTCATTAACACCATCCTTTATACGTTCCATGTGTGGTATGAACGAGTCATATCATTTTAAGGGGGCGGTAGTCCGCACTTCCTTAAATGAAATTATCGTATGTATATACAACATGAAACGAATAATGGTATGAAATAAAATGGAATTACAGAAGCTTATATATAAAATATATATCATTAATATCATATTTAATTACAGTGCCATCATAATGGCCACCATGAGAGGCGGTAAGATGTATTTGAACAATCATCGTTTTCGTGAGGCGTTAGTTTGCCATCCACAGAAACATTATGTTCATCATCCATTAGATGGAGTTGTGTGTATGTGTAGTTTTAATCCTTCTTATAACAACATACTAGTATATTAAGGATACTGGTTTTGTTTCAAAAGAAAGGAAATAAAAAGAGTTTGGGGGTTGAAGAAGCAAAATAAATGAAAATAATTTAAGAGAAATCGTTACCTTTAATTTAGGTAACTCACTTTGGTTGGAACCAAAGGACTTCTTGAAATGCTTTCTGCCTAAGGGGAAGCTTCAAGGAGGAGGATAGGGATGTGGGGAGCTTAGGTGGGCAGAGTTTGGACGATCCAAGTGGCTTGAGAGGTGTGAGGAATGAGTAGAAGTGGTCTCCTTTTATAAGGAAGAGGAGGGGCTCTTTAGGAAAGTGTGAAAGTATTACTTTATAATATATTTGTATTCGGTTTATAATGGTCCAAAAATCATTGAGGTCGAAGATAAGATGACTAATATTCTAAATAACATCAACCAATAATAATTTGACAGGTTTTAGATAATATTTTAATCATTATAATCTTATTTATTTAAATGATTTATTAATGAGGTAAACATTGCATCATTATTGTGTCATTAATAATTTAACTTATTTGATGTCTAAAAATTATAAATAAAATATCATCATGTAGGAAATCCTTTTATCTTTCTAATGAATATTTATAATCGAAAATCCAACATGTATAACCCTATGTAAAAATTGTTCTTCTAAAAGATGTAAGCTTATGCCATTTTTATTTTTATTTTTACTTTATTAATATAATGTGTCCCTACCACATACAAGTGGCTCCAAGGGGTCCCCAAATTGACCCAAGGATGACCATGGTCGGGTATGTGTCCCCCAATAAGGGTAGGACACGTTTTAGGGTAATTTGGTATTATTATAATATTATTTTTTAACCCTTATTTACCGGATTTACCCTTTAACCATGGTAAATAAAATATTTACCACAGTAACTATTCAAAATGTCTAAAAATAAAAGTTACCTATTTACACAATTTGAACATCCTGATTCCAAATATGGAATCCATTTTCCTAAATTCAAAACACAGAAGTGGCAGAAATTAATTTAAAATTAATTCCCGCTGTCAAAACAAAAAGCGTGTTTTTAAGAGATAATAACTATCAAAAGATTGACACTTGTTTATGTTCGGTTTAATTGTAAAATTATGTCCAATGACCAACATTATATTAAATGGTAAAAATATATTCTAAATATACTTTAAAACCACTCAAATTCATAATTTATCACTATTAATTATTTTTATTAAAAAAGTTGTTTTTAATTAAAATTTAGTAATTTTCACTATTCATCAAAATATGAAAGTTATCCGAAAAGTACCAAAATTTCACCATAGGCTAAATTCGATATTCCGAGTCCAAAAATGAAGTCCATTTTCAAATATAAAATATATATAATTTCAAAAAGTAGGTATTACAATTCACAACGGCTAGTTTAATTAGTTGTGGTGTGTGTTAGAACTCGTGGTTGCGTACAAAACACGCTATCGCATTATTCGAAGGAAACGTACCGTAGAAGCTTGGGGTGTTACATTCTCCCCTCCTTCAATAAATTGCGTCCTCGCAATTTGAAATTGTTCTTCGAAAATAAAAGGTTGAAAATAGAAAATATATTTGTGGGAAAACCCACATCGGAAATTGGGTTACTAAAATTTAGTCTTAATATGAGGAAAAGAGAAATGAAAGGGTCACCACCGAATTATGATCTCGATTAGGAGAACATTGGTGGAAATTAGAGACATATAATTGGAGGAAAAACGTAAATATTTATAGGTAGTGATTGAGATCATCAATCACAAACAAGTGTATAATTGAGGTCCTTAAATTCATCAATCTATGATGATTTGAAATACCATCTGTTCAACAAAACATAGGGTATTAGGATAACACATTTTTGACGTTTCAAAATATCATAGTTGAAATCCCACATCGAAAAATGAATTAACGAGGCCTCTATTTAAAATAAAGAGTGGAAAGTATGAAGATTACCGAAAATAACACATACTAGGGTTCCATGTAGGAAAATATTGATATGGAAGAGATATCTAACCATCAATTATCTGATGGAGAGTGGTAGAGAACATGGCTATGAAATGGCCAACAATCCCAAAGCCATGAATTAGTGATGATTTAAGGTACCATCTAGGACAACATTTTTGTTCTAAGTTCCTTTTATTAATGTTGAGGAATATATTTATGAGATTGGCTAAGATCATAAGGATATATACTTACTTTATAATTAGAGTTTTATCCATTAATAAGTTTCTACCACAAACTCATCTTTCACTCTAAAAGATAATAGAATGTAATTTTTTTATTTATACTATTCATACAGGGTTCAAAAATAAATGAATTTATAATTCATCTACCAGATCTTTAAAAAAACAACATTATTTAATCCAGGACATCTCGTGGGCCAGTGGTAGGTGATACACCCTTGTCGCCCTTCGGTTGCGGGTTCAAGTCTCGCAGCCTTGCCGGACGCGACGGGTTGCCGCCCGACCTCCGGGTTGTCCTTTTATGGTAATCCAAAATAATCCAAACTAGAACTATCCAAAATACTTCTGTCCAAACTCACAGTCCAACATTTATAAGGAAGGTAAACATAATATAGATCCTTTTTACCCCGTAATAGCATATGAATACCTTCATCTTGTATTCTTTTAATAAACTGAAACATCTTGAATTACCATATTCCTTATTGATTACATTCATGCTCCCCTATTCCATATAGAATGCTGGATATACTTCATCAATCCAAAAATGTTTTAAACCCCAAAAAAATGATGGAATATACAAATCATTAATCAGTTCCAAGGTGGTCAAGAATATCCAATATAATTTATCCAAAACAATCATGTATTATTCCAAAATCACTAACTCGGTATCAGAACTATATTATGGTTTATCATTCTCTCAACCATATATTTTCCAAAAATTTATCCTGCTGTTGAGTCACCTTTCTTTGTTCCACACAATCTTAAGTCCTTAATGAAATAGTACTGCAGTACAATCCTTATATACTCCATAATTATTATAACAAGTACATTGTTGATACAACACTCAATTGACATAATCAACATAAGAACTCTAATCATTCCTCTTCATCTGTGGTAGTATCATAACTTGATTATTATCCAATAACATCATTTGCGGCATAGTCTGATGACTGGGACATAGGTTCGCTTAGTGTCCAAACTCCTTGCAAATGAAGCATTGTACATTTGAAACCATTTTCTCACCCTTCCAGTCATGTACTTTGTGCCCTTTTCCTCCACACTTATAACAAACTCCCATTCCTTTCAGGCAAGATCCAGGGTGTTTCTTCCCACAGTTACCACATATGGGAAAATTCTTCTTTTCCCTCTTCCCTTTATCCATTTTTCTCTCTTCCATCCTTTTCTTCTCTTGCTTACCTTCAAAGCCATAGGACTTAGTAAACTCTTTACTTATCTTATCAACACATGATATTATTTCTTCATATGATGATAATACATGGGAGACTATTTCTCTTATAAATTCTAGCTTAAGACCATGAAATATATGATCCTTCCTTCTCTTTGGATCATGTTCATTTCTGGAGTTCTCATTCCTTCTACTGGGCGCCATTTCTAAACAATGGAATACACTAGATCAGTTTATGAATCAAAATACATAATCCCATACTTATAAAACACTTAACATAAATTGAACTATTTATGGATATAATCCATAATCATAAAAAAGTTTTCTTTGAGGAAGTATATACTCATAAACCCTTCATAATGATTTGTAAAGAAAATGAGAGTTATCCTAAGCATATCCCCCGGGAGTGTCGTAACCAAGAGTGCAGCAAGGCCTGTTGTCGTGCACCAGTTCCCGTTCGAGTCTAGCTCAAAGCGGTGTTTTCAGGTTTTACCCGTAGGTACATCTGTGCCAGAGCCGCCTCTACCTGCTCGTATCCAGACAGGGATGTATTGCTCGGAAAACTCACAAAATCTCTACAATACCAAAATTCTAGGAAGTTCTTCTATACTAATCCTCAAAGTTCATCTTAGGTCTACGTGCTCTAATCAGAGTTTATCTAAATATAGCTTCCAAGGTTTGTACTAAACTTCCTCTGATACCAACTGTAACGCCCCGACCCCAGCTACCCAGAGTCGGTGCATTAATTATATAACATTGGCATGATCACAAGAAGATCAAATCTCTAAAGACCGATTGGTTTAGTAGCCTTGGAAACAGTAGATATATTCATAAGTTTTACATTATATCATAAAATGAAAAACTACTTCAACAACATAATGTTTCCACAGTCCACACTATAACCCCTCATAATATCCCTGCAAGTCATTCATAATTTACCTCTTCACTACCTGGGAAAAATAAAACATAGAAAAGGGGTGAGTTCAAATGCCCAGTAAGGATAACAATATAGCGGAACATTCAAAATAAGCATAAACATTTAAGGCAATGAATTACTAAAACAAAAGCCTTTTAAAATTGAACTTCAACATAGTATGGAAAAATTAAAATGAAATAATGCCATTTACTGGTTCACATGGATATTCTACTAATCAAATAATCACATGCAATATCAATAACCACTTTCATAATGTTGGAATGCATAATGCCAGACTATCATAACCACGTAGCCAAGGCCTCGTGCCAAGACTACAAATAAGATTTTGTCAAGGCCTTGTGCCAAGACACTAGTTTGTCTCATGAGACCTACCGATGCATCGAGGAGCTATAGCGGGTTCCACCCGTCACTTATTAAGTCCAATGCATTCCCATATGAAAAGGTTTAAACATAACATAAACATTCGTATTAAAACTAGTATACGAAATGTCAATAATTTCACCATAAACTATGAATGGTATAAAAATAGCACATCCATAGTCAAACATATCACAAAACCTTCAATACAATATAGAAGTTTTGTATCATAATAAATCAACTTCAAATAATCTTAAAATCCATCAAAGGATGTTGACATAGATGAAATCAAAATTCTTTTTAAAGAAATATCTCCTTTTATTTTGAAATCATTTAAGATCCATATAAAATAAAACATTTTCTTTGAAAATATTCTTATAAGCTTGTAAGGAAAGTTTTGAAGATTCTATAACGGCGTAAAATAACCGCACCCGCCGTATAAGTTAAAAAAAACATTCTTACCTCAATTCTGCCGAAAATGTTAAAAAGGACCTTGTTTTGAAAACGACGGAAAGATTCCTTTATAAACCTCTTATAAAAAGTCAAACAAGGGTATAAATGACTTTAACCCATATTCTTGTAAATAGTAAAAATGTTTTGAAATACATTTTTAAGAAACATGGATGTGGATGATAAAGATATCCCAGTAGATTATTACGTATAAACAACCTCGGATAATGAAGAGATTGTGAAATAAACCCTTACCTTGTACTTTTCTTTGGTTGGGGTAGGTTAACCTCCTGTATAATGGTGAAATAATTGTTATTAAATTATACAAGAATCATATATATTAATATGATATCATATATGATCTTTTAACATTGATTTGTTAATAATATCTTAGAATTATCGTCGTTTCGGGTGTTAACTTACTCATTTTCTTTTATATGTTTTGTTACATAAGTCATGTTTGTTGTATCTTATTCATATCCAGAATGATATCAAGTCCTTAAACATAATTTTTAAATCATTAAATGATAATTATACTTGAATGGATGCGATGGAGAATGAATCTCATCGCGTTCGTGGAGACGGTAGTCCGTACGTACGCACGAACGCTACTTCCATTTAATTTTTATTTTAAAAGAATCGAATACAAATGATACATAGGTATATTACTATTCCAGTATAATATAATATTTTATACATGTTACTTATGTTCATTAACACCATCCTTTATACGTTCCATGTGTGGTATGAACGAGTCATATCATTTTAAGGGGGCGGTAGTCCGCACTTCCTTAAATGAAATTATCGTATGTATATACAACATGAAACGAATAATGGTATGAAATAAAATGGAATTACAGAAGCTTATATATAAAATATATATCATTAATATCATATTTAATTACAGTGCCATCATAATGGCCACCATGAGAGGCGGTAAGATGTATTTGAACAATCATCGTTTTCGTGAGGCGTTAGTTTGCCATCCACAGAAACATTATGTTCATCATCCATTAGATGGAGTTGTGTGTATGTGTAGTTTGAATCCTTATTATAACAACATCCTAGTATATTAAGGATACTGGTGTTGTTACAAAAGAAAGGAAATAAAAAGAGTTTGGGGGTTGAAGAAGCAAAATAAATGAAAATAATTTAAGATAAATCGTTACCTTTAATTTAGGTAACTCACTTTGGTTGGAACCAAAGGACTTCTTGAAATGCTTTCTGCCTAAGGGGAAGCTTCAAGGAGGAGGAGAGGGATGTGGGGAGCTTAGTTGGGCAGAGTTTGGACGAGCCAAGTGGCTTGAGAGGTGTGAGGAATGAGTAGAAGTGGTCTCCTTTTATAAGGGAGAGGAGGGGCTCTTTAGGAAAGTGTGAAAGTATTACTTTATAATATATTTTTATTCTGTTTATAATAGGCCAAAAATCATTGAGGTCGAAGATAAGATGACTCATATTCTAAATAACATCAACCAATAAGAATTGGACAGGTTTTAGATAATATTTTAATCATTATAATCTTAATTATTTAAATTATTTATTAATGAGGTAAACATTGCATCATTATTGTGTCATTAATAATTTAACTTATTTGATGTCTAAAAATTATAAATAAAATATCATCATGTAGTAAATATTTTTATCTTTCTAAGGAATATTTATAATCGAAAATCCAACATGTATAACCCTATGTAAAAATTGTTCTTCTAAAAGATGTAAGCTTATGCCATTTTTATTTTTTTAACTTTATTAATATAATGTGTCCCTACCACATACAAGTGGCTCCAAGGGGTCCCCGAATTGACCCAAGGATGCCCATGGTCGGGTATGTGTCCACCAATAAGGTTAGGACACGTTTTAGGGTAATTTTGTATTATTATAATATTATTTTTTAACCCTTATTTACCGGATTTACCCTTTAACCATGGTAAATAAAATATTTACCACAGTAACTATTCAAAATGTCTAAAAATAAAAGTTACCTATTTACACAATTTTAACATCCTGATTCCAAATATGGAATCCATTTTCCTAAATTCAAAACACAGAAGTGGCAGAAATTAATTTAAAATTAATTCCCGCTGTCAAAACAAAAAGCGTGTTTTTAAGAGATAATAACTATCAAAAGATTGACACTTGTTTATGTTCGGTTTAATTGTAAAATTATGTCCAATGACCAACATTATATTAAATGGTAAAAATATATTCTAAATATACTTTAAAACCACTCAAATTCATAATTTATCACTATTAATTATTTTGATTAAAAAAGTTGTTTTTAATTAAAATTTAGTAATTTTCACTATTTATCAAAATATGAAAGTTATCCGAAAAGTACCAAAATTTCACCTTAGGCTAAATTCGATATTCCGAGTCCAAAAATGAAGTCCATTTTCAAATATAAAATATATATAATTTCAAAAAGTAGGTATTACTATTCACAACGACTAGTTTAATTAGTTGTGGTGTGTGTTAGAACTCGAGGTTGCGTACAACACACGCTATCGCATTATTCGAAGGAAACATACCGTAGAAGCTTGGAGTGTTACACACCTAGTGTCCATGTATCCCCAGAATACACCTCGAGTCTCACGAAGCCACTTCTTCCATGCTGTGCAGAGAATATATGTTTTGTGACCAGGGTCAAACGCCGTGTATTTATTGTCTAGCGTCTAAAACTCAAGCCACAGAATGATCGTACTACATATCTTGTTCGTCATAAGTACATTCCGTGTATTCTGTAATTTTCCAGAAACGACGCCTCCGGCCAGCACTCCTCCTGTGAATTCTGTCTTTCGTTCTAATTGTTTGTTCATCAAGAAACATCAGGTACTAGGTAACCTTGATATCATGTAGTTGTCTTCGGTGGTTCCGGGCCTCCGATAGGCTCCGAAAACATGATTTGATTCACCCGCTCGAAGAACGGTTGAGGAACGGTCCTTCCAATTCTGATCCAATCCGTCGCCTTCTATCGTCGTCGCACCTCTGCTAGGTCATCGTGATGTTGGTTCTTCTATTTGGGATCGTTGCATCACACAACGAACTCACAATGATCCATTGTTCATCACCCATGAGAAATGCGAAGAACACACCAAACATTCACAAGAACGGAAGAGGGATCAGGCCGTGTTCGTTTAGCCCGGTCCTTCCATGTTAGTTTGGTATCAAGCGGGTTAAGAGGAACAATCATGGAAGGAAGAATCAATGTTTCCAAAAATCAATACACACCCATACTTCATATCGTTCATTGGCAGTGGTGAGGAGTAAGTATGGACGTCATTCGTTTTAGGTGAGGATGTCCCACATTGGAAGGAAAATCTCGAGGAAAAAGGGAAAAGAAGGTCGTAGTTCTTCATTGGTGTTCTTTGTCGGAGAGCCTTTCCTCGTTTGAATTCTATCTCCAGGAGCTCATATTCTCCTCAACCCTCCTTTCCAACAAATGAATACCCCCCCTGAAATAATAGACTATGAGGTCTATTCTATTTGTTGGAATAAATTAAAAAAGTGGCATTTAATTAATTGATCTGTCTTAATTAATTTAATGGGGTGGGTTGGCACCATTAATTGTAGAGGAGATCAGAGGCCCCCTCATGAATGAGGGGAATTATTGAGGTTATACATCAGGTGGTCCCCACCAAATTAATTAAGAAGAGGTGTTTAGACCCCAGGTGGGCCCCACCACCATTACCTCTCATGGGAGGTTATAGTGTGGAGTCCCCCACCTCCAACCTCCACTGGGAGGTTTTTAATCAACTAAAAATAAATTAAGACAAGTACATAATTTATTTTATTATTCCCACGTAAAACCCAAACACTAACTTTCATTCTCGACCATATGTTGTCGAGGTTAAAGACTTCATAAATGTATACCAGTGCTGTGAGTTCAACGGTGCTCTCAGATTTCAATTTTGAGCACTGGTTCAAAAGTTATAAAACATCGTTCACGCATTTACTGAACGTACCTGAACAAATCTTCAGAAATTGATTCTTGGCACACCGGGCCTCAGAATCAAGCATCGTAAACTTTCACGGACTCGTAAAATTGTCATGTATTAAAAAAATTCATAGGATTTCTGGGTCTTTACATTTTCTCAACCTCAAGGGTTTACGTCCCCGTAAGCTACAACTGGAACTAAGGTAACAAATGGGGGTACTGAGCATGCATCTGAGCCTCCCGCTCCCATGTACTCTCCTGGAGGATCCTGTGCTGCCAGCGAACGCGCCCCTAAGGTATCGACCGTCCACATAGTACCTGCTCCTGTCATTCCTCAATATCCACTAGAACCACTAAGAATGTCTCCCCGTCATCTATGTATAGCTCTCCATGGTCGATGATGTCAGAAGAGTTGTGCACATATCTTTTCAGTTGAGATATGTTGAAGACGTTGTGCACTCGGTGCAATAGAGGTGGAAGAGATAGGCGACAAGACACCTCGCCTACTATACTGAGGACCTGAAAAGGTCCGATAAATCTCAGAGATAACTTGTTGCTTCGGCCAAATATCTGTAGACCTCATCAAGGTGAGACCCATAGAAAGACGTGGTCACCATCCTCAAACATTATAGGTCTCTGTCTCTTATGAGCATATGACTTATGCCTGCTCTGTGCAGTTTTCATCCGCTCCTAGATGATATTCACCTTCTCTATGGTAGCCCGTACCATCTCTGGTCCCACTAGTATTGACTCTCATGGGTTTTTCCAACACAGTGGAAATCTGCAAGGTCGACCATACAAGGCCTCAAAAGGTGTCATCCCGATGGTGGAGTGATAGCTGTTGTTGTATGCCGACTCCACCAAAGGCTAGTGATCCTCCCAGCTACAACCAAATTTGAGGACACAAGCACACAACATGTCCTCGAGTGTCTGAATGGTCTGCTCAGTCTGAACATCTGTCTGAGGATGGAATGTGGTGCTCAGATGAAGCTACATCCCGAAAGCCTCATGAAACCCCTTCAGTAGCCGGGAAGTAAACCATGCATCATGATCAAAGAAAATAGAAGAAGATACTCTATGTAGCTACACAATATCTTTCATGTAGAGGCATTGTAAGCTCTCTACTGAACTCTGCTCTCTTATTGGTAAGAAGTGGGCCTACATGGTGAGTCAGTCAACGATCACCCAAATTGAGTCATGACACCTGGATGTACATGGAAGACCTGTCACTAATCCCATGGACATCCCTTACCACTTCCACTATGGGACCTCTAATAGCTGAACCAAGCCTGCTGGTACCTGGTGCTCTGCCCTTACTTGCTGGAAAGTGAGGCATCGAGAGACAAACTCGGCTACCATCTTCTTCATACCTGTCCACTAGTGCTGTCGTCTGAGATCCTGATACATCTTCGCCACTCCTAGATGCACCGCTAAAGGGGATGTGAGGAACTCCCTCAACACTTCCTCCTAAAGCACTACTGGTACCATATTACCTTTTCTGAAGAGGATGATGTGCTCCCCACCTTCAAAAAATCCATCAGGTGCCTGCCATATGGATATCTGAGCACGTCGTGTCTCGCAGTCAGTGTCCCCAAGTTGTGCTTCCCTGACTCGCTGAAGGAGTGGGGGAGTGACTGTAAGTAACCGTAGAAAGGCTACTCTGTCTCTATCCACAAAGGATATCTCTAAGGTAGCAAGATGCTCTGTCACCTCTCCTAGCAGCTGTATACTGGATCTCATGATGAGTTCATTTGCAACAACATTCCACATACCAGGATTATCGACTATCTCAAAGTCATAGTCCTAGAGTAACTCAATCCATCGCCATTGTCTCAGGTTCAGGTTGTTCTGAGAGAAGATATACCTAAGTCTCTTTTGATCAGAGTACATAGTAAAACGTTCTCCCATCATATAGTGTTGACAAATCATCAAGGAGAGGACCACTACTGCTAACTCTAGGTCATGGGTTGCGTAGTTCTGCTCATGATGTCTCAGCTGCCAAGAACCATATATGATAACTATTCACACCTGGATCAGGACATACCCGAGTCCGGTCCCTGATACGTTTCAGTAAACTATGTACCCTATGCATTAATCTAGAAGCCTCAAGATGGTGGCACTAGTCAGCCTCTGCCTTAGCTCTTGGAAGATATGTTGGCATCTATGCGACCACATGAAGGGTGTCACCTTCTTCGTCAAGGATGATAGTGGTGCTGCAACTCTGGAGAAGTTTGGTATGAACCATCGGTAGTATCCAGCCAAACCCAGGAAACTCCACACCTCTGTCACACTCTGGGATGGCTCCCAAGCAAGTACTGCATCAATCTTCGCCGGATCCCTAGCAACTCCAGCCTCTGAGATGACATGTCCCAAGACGTGAACCTCTCGAATCCGAAACTGGCACTTCGAGAGATTACCATAAATATGGTGCTCTCGGAGTGTGTCCAGTACTACCCACAAATGGTAGGCATGCTCCTCATAAGTAGTTGAGAAGATTAGAATGTCATCGACGAAGACTACGACAAAGCAATCAGGGTAAGGATAAAAAATCATGTTCATGAGTCCCATGAACATTGCTGGAGCATTGGTTATGCCGAGAGGCATAAACCATAACTTTTAGTGGTTGTATCAACATCTGAAATCCATCTTCTGTACATACTCGTCTCGAACTCTAAGCTGGTGGTAGCCAGATTTGAGGTCTATCTTCAAGAACCCCCAAGTTCCCTTCACCTGATCAAAATGGTCGTCAATCCTTAGGAGTAGGTACTTGTTCTTCCCAGTCACCTAATTCAGGTGACAGTAGTCAACACAGAGCCTCAAGATCTCGTTCACCTTCTTGGAGAATAGAATTATGGCTGCCCAAAGAGAAACATTGGGCTAGCTGAATCCCTTCCCCTACAAGTCATCTAGTTGTACACTCAGCTTGTAATGCTCAGTGGGAGCCATCCGATATGCAGGTGTAGATATCGGTGTCGTCTTGCGGTATATGTCATTGTAAAAGTCCACCTCTCTACCAAGAGGTAACCCTGGGACATCATTAGGGAAAACATCCGCGTACTGGTCCATCACTATAGGATAGCTTGGACTCTCCACATCAACTACTCTGAGGGTAAGGTAGGCCAACTGATTAGTGATCGGCTGGACCCTCCTCTGAGTAAGTCCTTCCTGTGCTACAGAGTGTCCCTTCTCATCAGTGAAGGTGAACTTGATCTCATCTATGCTGACACACTACACATTGTGCCTAATTCTGTCAGTCTGAGCATGGACTGTAGATAACCAGTCCATACCCAATATGATGTCGTAAGGCCTCGATGCCGGTATGAGGAGATCCCAGCCGAAGCTCTCACCTCCTAGATTAATCTCACACTACCGGTACTAGTGAATAATCTTTGAGTCCGCTCTTGTAGGAGTCTCTAGCCGTAAGGATTGAGCCAACTACTCTATCAGAATCTCCAAGCTCCGAACGCAGGTAGTGGAAATGATAGAGTGACTGGAACATGTGTCTATAAGAAGAGTAGCTAGGGTGTAGTAGACACAAGTCATTCCTCAAATCATCTTCAGAGCAACATGATCGTATGCCTCAACTTCCTGGTGCTGAGCTCTCCCCTGTCCACCTGCTCCCTGCAGTCGGGGTGGACCTCATAGTGGTGGCGGAGGTAACCCCTCGAATCATTATCCACCACCAACTGCACGCCCAGCTCCTCTGCTACATTCACCTCAATCAAACCTATGCCTCTAGATGGGAGGTCCCTCAACTGTCTTCTGATCATTAGTATGGTGGGTTGGACAGTCACGAGCCATGTGACCCTGCCCGCCGCAAGAGTAGCATTGCCCGCTCCTAGCATGACTGGATTTTTCTCGTGTGCCCTGCACAACTGAACCAGGGTCCTGAGGTCATCCACCGGATGGCCTGGTCCTCTTGGACCTCAACGACATCTATCAACTTCCAACTACAGAAGACTATGTTGTATGTCGACTAGTGTTGGGTCTGGAAGCTAGTGACTACTCACCAAGGAAACTCTACACTCAGAGGGTTCTCTCTAACACCCACGCCTACGTCGAGATGCAGAGGGAGATCATGGAAGCTCTGATCTCTTGTCTGAGCCCCTACTCAATAGTTCGGGCCTTGAAGAATGGGTCATGCACCATATCTATGGAGTAACGCGAGAGATCGGTGAACCTCGCTGAGTACTGTTCCACCGTTATGCTACCCTGTTGTAGATGCAGTAGCTCCGAAATCTGCACTGCATGTAGGGTGGATGGGACAAACTCCACCTGAAACAAGCTCTCGAAGTCTGCCCAGCGAAGTGTCACCACGTCATTCACCTCAGGCATCAGGATCCACTATCTTCTTGCTGCTACCTAAAGGAGACTCATGGTAAGGATCACCATAAGGTTTGCTGGTGTCCCTACTAGTTTGAAGACTCTCACCATAGCCTCTAGCCAATCCTCAGCTACCTGCGAGTCCGTCTCACCCATGAACCAGGGCAACCTTTAGCACTGAAAATCATACAATGCGCTCAAGAGGTGTGAACTCTCTACTGCTGGGGTGAGTGGTATCTGTGGCCCAATAGGTAATTGTATCGCTGGTTACGCTGTTGTGATGGGGACCTGCACCAAGGCCTCGTCGCTCAGTGGGCTACCATCTAATACATCTCTCGGAACCCTGGCTGGCAATCTGCGGGGAGGCATCCTGAAAGGAAATAGGTGTGCCACGGTCAATAAGTTATACCTGGTGAGCTGACTCAAAGAGATCACAAAAAAAAATCTTGAAACATACATGTAATAAGTTTTTTCATGCACTGAGTCAGAAATCAGAAGTTAGGGTCCTGGTGTATGGATACATTGACTGTTGCACCAACACTGAACTCCCTAAACTGAAAACAACACTCACTTCACTTAACACTATTTCTTCAAAGAAAATATCAGATTCCTATGTTCTATGCTAGAACTGAATCCATCTGATACCAATTTTTCTTGACCCATCCACTGGGGCCTGTGCCATGACTACCCTAATCCCGCCTTCCATAGGCCAGAGGTTGGAAACTAGCACCAAAGGCATAAATCTCCATACTAGTAAGGAGTTTCATTTATAAAGAGTAAACACACCCAACAAAGTACAAGTCGGAAGCAAAGAACAAGGTAAAATCGTATAACAATGAGTACTGAAAAGTAAAAGGGGCCGAAATACAAGCCCAACTGGAAAGTACAAGTACAACTAAAAAGGACAAGCAACTAAAAGGTGAAATGTAGCTCCTGGAATCTCCACCATGGATCCTACCTGAAGTTTAGGTACAAATATCATCCTCAGCACTCCACGCCCGTCAGTCTCCTCTGTGTACCGACTCATCGTATGGTCCTCCTCTATGTATTGTCCAGTCCTGGTGCTCTCAGCCTCTATCAGTGATTTCCGTCATTTGCATCCAACATAACGAGTTGCGGGCATAGCCCATGCCAGGGTGAGTATAATGATACTCAGTAGGGACCCCGATACCACCTAGGTCTTTCAAAATCCACCAAGGATAAACCATAGAGTATGAATATCCATTACTTAGGTATATGCTCATACATATACCTAAGTTATCATGTATCCCATCTCAATCATGTGAAAAAACACAAAAGTCACTGACTCAGCTCACACAAGTATACAACATATGTAGAGAGATAGAGATGATTAGATATAGCCATGGAATCAACAGGGATGTCAGACCAACACATGATCCAGGACCCGATATTTTGTCAAACCAACACATGATCTAGGAATAGACGTTAGAACTGTCAGACCAACACATGATCTAGGAATAGTTGTCCGAGATGTCAGACCAACACATGATCCAAGACCAAATATTATGTCAGACCAACACATGATCTAGGAACAGAATTCAAAACTATCGAACCAACACATGATCCAGGAACAATTGTCAGTGGACATCCAGCCACAGGGTTTTCACAAAGCATGCTTGATTCTGGGAGAGGCTTCTCTTCATGCCAAGTGTCAAGACGTCAATAGCCACCAAGTCCCATGAATAAGTATCTAATAGGTATGCCACCTCATAGGGGGAAAATCTAAGCAATACATGTCCATGACATAGAGATGAGATGACCAAGCCATTTTCCAAAAAGTTCACGACTTGTTGATATGGTTACATGTTGTGTCTTCAAACATCGGCTACTGCGCATGTAAAATGGACCATGTTGAAATGATGGTCTTATAGAAAATTAATAACACGACTTCTAGTATGGTTACACATCATGTCTATAGACCTAGGGTACTACACGTGTCCAATGGCCCATGTCATAAGAAAGTGGTCGTGTAGAAAAAGGAAGTACACCGTGTGTGGTATGGTTACACGCCATGTCCAAGCAACTGGGGTCAGCTCTGTGTATGTTGGCCATGTGCCTGTACATGGCCTCAACATGTGTTCTCCAACCCGTATAACTGGTACACGAGGTAGCCCGTGCCAAAGGCCATGTCTAGATGTGCGATGGAGTACATGCCCATGTACTCCACCCTATGTCTGTGAATCCCCAAAATACACGCAGACTCTACCGAAGCCTCTTCTGCCATGTTGTCTATAAAAGACATGATGTGCTATTGGGGGTCACACACTGTGTGTTTCTTGTCTAATGTCCAAAACTCAAGACATATAATTCCCGTACTACAGGGTGTGTTCGTCAGAAGTACATACCGTGTATTCTGGAATATTCCAGACATGACGCCTCTAGCCAGAACGCTTCCCGTGAAGTCCTTATTTCATTCTGAGGGTTTGTTCATCATGAAAATTCAATTACTAGGTCTCCTCGATGTCCCGTAGTCATCTCTGGTGGTTTTGAGCCTCATATTGGCTCCAAAAACATGATTTTATTCACCTGATCGATGAACAGTCGAGGAACGGTCCTTCCCGTTCTGATCCAATCTGTCGCCTGCTATCGTCTTCGCACCTTTGCTAGGTCGTCGTGATGTTGGGTATTTAATTTGGGATCATTTTTTCACACAAATAACTCAAAATGATCCATTTTTCATCACCCATGAAGAACATGAAGAACACACCAAACATTCACAAGAACGGCGGAGGGATCGGGTCGTGTTTGTTTGGCCCGGTCCTTCCACGTTAGTCTTGTAGCAAGCGGGTCAATAGGAATAATCATGGAAGGAAGAATCAGCACTGCCCAAATAAAAACACACCCATACCTCATATAATTTATTGGAAGTGATGAGGATGAAGTATGGATGGCGTTCACCATAGGTGAGGATGTCCCACATTGGAAGGAAATCCCGAGGAAAAAGGGTGAAGAAGGTTGACATTCTTCGATGGCGTTCTTCGTCGGAGAGCCATTCCTTGTTGGCATTCTCTCTCTAAGAGATCCTCCTATCCTAAATCCTCTTTCCAACAAATTAATACCCCCTCCCCCCCGAAATAATAGATTATGATGTCTATTAGGTTCATTGGCATAAATTCATAAAGAGGCATTAAATTAATTGAAGTGGCTTAATTAATTAAATGGGGTGGGTTGGCACAATTATGTGTAGAGGAGATCAAGAGGCTCCCCCTCATTAATGAGGGGAGCTCAAGAGGTTATACCTCAGGTGGTCCCCACCAAATTAATTACGAAGATGTGTTTAGAGCTCATGTGGGCCACACCACCATAACCTCTCATGGAAGGTTAAGTTGTGGTGGCTACCACCTCCAATCTCCACTGGGAGGTTTATAACCAACTAAAAATAAATTAAGACAAGAACTTAATTTATTTTATTATTCCCACATAAAACCAAAAAACTAACTTTCATTCTTGACCATCTATCGTCAAGATGAAAGACTTCTTAAGAGAATACAGGTGTTGTGAGTTCAACAGTGCTCTCAGATTTCAATTCCGAGCACCAGTTCAAATGGTATGAAATGTCGCTCGTGCGTTTACTAAATGTACCTAAACAGAACTTCAGAAATTGATTCCTGGCACACCGGGCCGCAGAATCAAGCACCTTAAACTTTCATGGACTCGTAAAAATCCCATGTATTAAACAAAAATTCCCACGGGATTTCCGAGTCTTTACAACTTACATGAAAAGTCTAATTTTATCATTCAATCAATTACCACTACCATATTATCATTTTCTCTAAACAATGAATATTTGAGATGAATACTTCCAGCATTAACCACTGATATAAAATTCTAGAAGATCACATAATTAATGAAAGGATAAAATAATACCCCACATGTCATTAAATATTAAAAAAAACTGAGATGGTTAGCATATTTTTTCCAATATGGATAAGTACATTAATTTCTAACGCATGAACTATAATGTAAAAGGTATATCATAATGTAGTTCACATGCTAGTAATCATAAAACTCCTATGAAATATATCTTTCCAAATTCAAGACCAAAAAATTTAGAAAATAATTTCCCTATGATTCAAAAATCAACATAACATTAATCCATAATAGGATATCATAATTCCATATACCTAAAATGTGAAAAACATAGTCATATATTCTTTGGAAATGTGTGAATAAACTAAATTACAGTAAAACATTAGAGAAGAAATGTATGCCTCAACAGATTAACATTATCCTTTTTCATCAAATAAAACCATAGAATATTGAATATATTCCTTATATCCAAAATGTAATTAACTTTATAAGATATTAAATAAATAAAATTTGCATCATATCACTCATCAATTTTAAGGAATCCAATATTATCTGATGTACTTAAATCATATATTTATCTCAACTAAACATCATTATAAACGCATCAGACCCATATAAAGGGTTATCTTTTGGTTAATAATGTGTTTTCAAAAAATATCATCTTCTCCCTGAATCACTTTTCATTGTTATTGGTATTAATTAATTTATAATTTAAAATCCTTAAATGAAAACTGGTGAGGAACAATCCATATATGTTTCATCATTCTTATAATCTATAATATTATTCATAAAAAACTATTAGAACATAATTCAGAAATGCTAGTACATAAGAATTTCAGTCATTCCACATCGTCATTAATTATTTAACTATGATTCTTAATCTTAATCCTTAACACTAATTTCCATTCATATGTCATTTGTAGTCTCTTAAACATTAAGAAAAAACCCATTACTTATACATCTTTTTTAATGATTTCCTCAATATTTCCCCCAATGACATATATCTTCAAAATTATAATAATTTAAACATTTAAAACATTAAAACATCCCTGATACCTTATCAAAAACATTATACACATCCAATGTATTAAACAAATCATTCAATTTTCCTAACAAATTACATTCTCTATGTCCGTTTTTTCTACACCAAAAACATATTCATGTTACCTCAATGAATTCTCCGCTATTCTTATTCCCACATTCTTGACATGATAGAAACTACACATTCATTTATCTATGTTCACCATGAAACTCCATTTTCCTCATATTAGGTCATTCAGGAATCTTACCTAACCTTTTATTTTTGGTAATATTATGACATTGGTTATTAAGCATTATAACAAGGGTTATCCATCCAGTTATCATTTTATTTGGTTTATCAAAAGGAAAATAATTTAATTTTACATTATATTCATCATTAACTAGAATCCTCCTAGTTATAGTCATGATCTAAATCCAAAGTACATTCTGAGAAACCATAATCATAATTGGAAACTATGTAATCAATTATAGGATGTCTAAATCATGATACCTTCTTTTCAATGTATGAAACCATAGTTTTAAACTAGTGCATCCATGATTATAATCTATTTAAATATTTTATAATGGTTAATAAATAAAATATGGATCAATACAATTTATATCCAATGGTATTGTCAAATAATGTGTGCAGTAAGGAATGTTTTCAGGTATTTGGTGATGATATAGTCCAGCTCAATATGTTATTTTCGAGGTTATTACCCATAGGTACAACTATATTAGAGACACATCCAATTTTAGTGTCTAAAAAAGGATTTAAATTATTTTAGAATCACATAATATATTCTTTAACAAATAATTTAGGATATTATCTTTTATAGAGACTTATACATAGGGCTTCCAAAAAAGGTTTTCTAACCCTAATCATAAAAGGTTTACAAAACCTTTCTTTGATACCTACAATAACAAGCATGGATTTTCATATAAAATATTACATATTAATAGTTCAATATTTAAAACACAATATAAAAAATCCCAAAGGACCATATAAGTTTATTTTCTTTGAAGACTAGATACACAATATTCTTATTTCATAAGTGATCTTCAACATCTCTATAAAACATCATCCCATTTAATAGTCTTCATATATATACCCTACAAAAATCATTTGTTCCTGACCTTAGGAAATGAAACAAAAGAATTACTGAGATTAGACTCTCAATAAGGGTAAACATAAGATATATCAATAGAAATATAAATTGAGATTATAGGATAATAATAATTCTATGATATCATTTCATTCAATGTTCATCCCATGTTTATCATGGATCATAAACTAGATGGATGGAAAAAATAATAGTAGATCATAATACATGAATAATTATTGAATAAAAGACTATATAACATAAGATTATAATATAGACACGAGATATAGATTGGTGTAATAAATATAAGAAGAGAAAATCATTTCATTAGTCGTTAAGTCTCATTTCTGAGACTATCATATTAGAATGTGTCCATTCCCCCCAACTATACTTATAGTCAATATAATATACCATTATTATTGTACATACTCATCACATATGTTTTTTGAATATTTTTTATATTACAAAAAAATACCCCTAATGACCATTTTTTATATCCTTCAGAAAATTGGAACACAAACTTCTAGTCTTGTAAATGATCTTCAATATTTCCTAAAAGGATCTTCCCCTTTATTATACATACCAAAAACCACTATTTATAACTTGGGTAAATGAAGCATATGAAAATAGTGATATCAGATTCACAATAAGGTTAAACAAGTAAGATATCAATCACAAGATTATCATAAGAAATAAGCACATAAGAAACTAAAAAGAATGATATCCATTATATAAAATATTATGATATCATGTCATGGAATAAATAATAAAAGTTAGGAAAGAGTCATAGAATTGATTCCATGAGATCATAACATGGAATTTTTACATAGCAATACACATAAAAATTCATTTACATATTGTTGAAGGATCATTTCCAAGATGATCATAGTGGAAAAACATTTTTATTGAACCAGGTTGACTCCCCATTCCATACCTATATTATTGTACCGAGTTCACTCCTAATTCTAGTCTAGTCTATATCATGAGATATAAATCATTACCCAATTCATTGGAGGGACATATAGTTCCATCCACTCACATAATGAAAACCATACATATGTTTTCCATAAGAAAATAAATCATTTATCAAATCTGAACCCATAAAATGTATTAGGTTTCATAAACACCATTACATCATAACATAAACCCAAGAAAAGAAATGGGATTCATAAATATCATTCCATAATAAACACAAACCAACCACATAAAAAATACAGTTGTTACTCTTGAAAAATTTACCCAGTGGTTCATTTATAACATAAAATAAAATTATCCCAGATGGAAAATAAGTTTGAATGTTCCCTTGAAAATAATTCTCAAGGATAATATCTTTTCTCTTTTGAAATCATTTTCTATTCTCAAAAAGAGGAAAAAATTTGAAAGAAAAAAAATTCTTTGAAAATAAACTTATACGATTTTAAGGGACGGTTAAAGGAATTCAGGTTTTCTGAAAGTGGAAAAAACCATTCATTCTTTATATGTTCTAAATACATTCCCTTCATATATTTTTTTAGAAATGTCACAGGGTAAATAATTTGAAAATGAAAAAAGGATTCTTATCAAAATGATTAGTTAAAATTCACTTAGGTATGAAAATGATAATATTTCCATTAGACTAATAGTAAAATAATTTAAAGAAACATGGATATGGATTATAAATATTACCCATTACATAGTTCTATATAAATAACCCGGAATAAAATGTGATTTTAAAATTAACCGTTAACACTTTATAATTAGTTGAATCGTAAGCCCCAAGAAATAAAAAGAACAATATATTTATAGGAAAATACCTTAATATCCAAAATAATACTCAAGAAAAACATTTATGGGTTGTATATATAACACACAAAAGAAACAAGTAGTTTATAAGGTATGTGTCCCACAAATATAAAAGTATGAAAAAACCCCTTACATTAAGTCTTGACTTCCTTCATATACAAAAAAACTCATGTCTAATAAATATAATTTTATTATAAATTTACCACATAACCATAATAATATATATATATATAATAGTTTATATGATTTAATTATTAGAAAATAATTTATCATCCACATAAGTGCAGAACGCATCTGAAATATGTATTTCAAACATGCATTGTATGTGCGCACACCCACATCCCAAACAACTATCAAGTATTTTATTAAATGATTAATGTATATTTCTATATCATTGTGGTGATTAGAAGGGTTAGATATGAGTATACTCATAAAAGTGAAATGTTTTTTCATACACAACTATGGTGGAAGGTTATAAAGGTTTATAAAAACTGGCCATATGTTGTGTGAAGAAAGCATCTACCCCAACAGATTAAAATATTCACATGAATGTCCCAGCCTCACATTACACATGTTAACTGTAAAATCAGGATATCGAGCATCAAATATCTACTATACATATAAATCTTCATGGTGAACCAACTCATCCTTAGTCTTTTTTATTTTGGTATCATTCCATTTCATTGTTATTGATAATTCTTCAGACAAAAAAACATTCTAGAGTATAAGGATCAATAGAAATTGTCAAATTACTTTATGTGGCAGACATTATGGTGTTCCATAAACTTTTAGATTCCCGCGGGATGTTCCACATTTTATAAAATAATTTCATTCAGTGGTTTCCTCCCGAAATAAACTGTAATCTTTTGGGCAAGAACAAATTTTGTTTCTTGAAAATCCAATTTCATCTATCGACATCCATTCCATAAATTGGTTGGAAGGAATATTTACATCATCTGGAAGTAAGTCCTTCAAGAACGTAAGAACGTAATCAATGGATTTATTAGAAATCCTATGCATATTTTTCGCACGAAACAATTAGATTAAAAATTATAACTTTTTCATTTTACCTCACTGTCGATATACTAAATTCATGGTAGCATCAATCTATTTCCCCCCAGACAACTTCATCATTTTCATTAGATGCATCATGTGGCCTCATATTGAAATATTATAAGGTTGGAATCCCTTATTTTTTATGATGACAAATAAAAGAAAACTTTTCATATAAAAAATCCTCCAATCAAGTCCTCTCATTTTGTTTATCAGCAATTTTTTATTTCATTTTTTCTCTATTGTGATACTACACATAGTAGTTTGATTGAAAACAATATTTAGTTTTGTGGTAGCTGACATATTCATGGCTCAAACATGGTCATACAATATAATTGTAACATGGGAAGTTTATGTTACAACTATCTGAAGCATTGGGAAATGAAAAAAATCTAAAAATCTCTGCAATATGTTTTTGAAAATATCATTAGATATGATTAGTTTCATACATCCAAATTCATATCTATTCTATAAAAAAATTGTTATAAGTAATTTTGTCAAAATAAATTCAATAATATTGATGTTTAATTGAAAATATATTTAAGTAAATGAGAATTTTTCACTTTATATAAAACCATAACTGACATACTACTATATATGAGAATCATAATATAAAAGACAAAAAATACTATATTAATAAAAAAATATTTGAATAAATATAAATGAGTGTACAAGATCATGTACACTTATAAATGAGAATTATTCAAGAGGTTAGTATGTTTCCTATCGATGATATTTTACATTTTAGAAGATTATTTGGGTTATCACATACACTTCTAAAGGGTGTGGGGCTGGCCAGGGGGTGGGGTGGGGGTGTTTGGGTTTGGGGGACTATCTGGGGGGGCTATCCAAGGGTTCAGGATTGTCCAGGGGATTGGGGGTGTCTAGGGGTGGGCTGGTGTCTAGGGGACTATCTAGGGGGTGGGGGTAGTCCATGGAAGGCGAGGGTGTCCAGGGGGTGGGAGTGTCTAGGGGTGGAGTCTATCCAGGGGGTTGGGGTGCCTAGGGGTTGGGGTGGTGCTTAGGGGAGTTGTCCAGGGGGTGGGGGATATCCAGTTGTGGTGGAGGTGTTTAAGGGGTGGGGTGGTGTCTAGGGGGATGTCCAAGGGGATGGGGGTGTTTGGTGGGTGGGGGGGATTTTCATGGGGGTGGGGGCTCTCTTTGGGGTGGGGGTGTCCAGGGGGTAGGGGTGTCTTGGGGTGGGGGTGTTCAGTGGGTGGTGGTGAGGGTGGGGGATGTCAAAGAGGTGGGGGTGTCCACCCCCAAACAAAGGTTATAGAATAATATCTCTATCTAATATTATCATGACTTCAATACTTTATAGATGACCTAGAAGACTGTTGTTGTAAACCATGAATATCATACACATAAATCAAAACACACCTAACTGTAAACACACGTCCAAATATCATACGTGGATCATATTTTATCTTCCACTATAAATATCATACATGAATATATAAAAACACACCTAATTGTAAACACAACTCCAAAATTTGAGCTAGGTATGTGGATTATTGATGCCTTGAGAGGCTAGCTGAAAGCTAATTCTAGGTTGTGATAGAAAGTGTAAATATTGTATTTTCTAAGTTTACAAAATTTTATCTGTGTGTCGAATATGATCCTATGTATGTTTTTAGGCATATGATCCATGTTTTGATGGGACACTACTCATGGGCGTATTATCCTTGTTAAATCATTATGTTATATGAATATTTATGAATATTATATTTGTATGAGATCAATATGGATAATGGATAATAACCCCAGTGATATTTCCTTGAAAAGGATCGCTTCTTCTATAAAAGGTAAGAGTGAGTGTTATTATGAAACTTCAAGAAATGTCTTAATGTGTGAAAGCATCTATGCATTGGTTATATGTGATTCTTATTTTTTGTAGAGTTTCAGAGTGGATATCCCACCCCTCCTCCTTGGGCACCCCCCACACCCATGTATCCCCTACCCCTCATATAGCCCCTCACCCCACAAGACAACCCCCCACCTGGATAACCCCTCACCCCACCTATACAACCCCCCAACTAGAGATCCCCCATCCTCCTTGGAGACCCCACACCCCTCCCCCACCAAGACAGCCCACCCACCCCCTTGGGCAACCTACACCCCCACATGGACAGTCCACCCACCCAGCTAATAGACCACCCCCACCATAGACATCCCACCACACCCCTCCCCCACACCCCTGGTGAACCCCTACCCTCTGTATCCCCCCATGGATAGCCCCACCCCCCACATCACCCCCACCTCAAGAGCCCATCACCCTCACATAGACATATCACCCCCTATACAGCCACCCGTCCCTAGACTACCCACACCACCCACCTAGACAGCCCATCCCCCCAACCACTAGAAAGACCACACCCCTCCCCCACCTGGAAAGCCCATCCTAAGCCCCCTGATAGCCAACCACCCATGGACAACCCATACCCCCTTCCTCACCTGGACAACCCACCCTGCCCCACCCCCTCCTTGAAAAACCCACACCCCCTTCCCACACCCCTGTATCCCCCACCCACCCACAAGAGACCCTACCCCCTAGACAACCCACCATTCACTTAGACACCACTCCCCCCCCCCACCTGGATAGACCCATACCCCCTATATCCCCTCTTAGGTTAATTTTATTTAAAACCATTTTTTTAATTATGAATGTAAAACCATCATGGATTAGCCATTTCATTCAAAATAACTTATTAAATTTATCAAAACATCACAAATTAAATATATAAGGCACTATGGGTCACTAAGGAAATGTCATTTGGGAAAGGGGAAATCTCCTACATGGTTAATCCCAATTTAAAACCTGGTCCAAGCACATAGAATGTGGGGTGATGTCCAGTTGGTGGGGTGGTGTTCAAGGGGGTGTCCAAGGGGGAGAGGGGGGGGGGGTCCATGGGGGTGGAGGGTTTCTATGGGGTGGGGTGTCCACAGGGCAGGCAGTGTCCAGCTTGTGGGGGGTGTCCATGGGGTAGGGGTGTTCAAGAGGGTTGTGGTGTTCAGGGGGGTGTGTAGGGGTTGTCGGGTGGAGGGGGGGGGGGGCTTTCCAGGGGGTGGGGTGTGTCTGGTGGGCTGTCTAGAGAGGGGGGGGGGGTTGTCCATCAGAGTGGGGTGCAGGGGGTGGGGGGAATGTCCATTGGGGGGATGTCCTGGTGTGGGGGGTTTTCCTGGGGGTGGGAGTGTCTAAGGACTGGGTGGTGGGTGTGTCCATGGGGGGAGTGGTGTCTGAGGGGGGGGGGGTGTCCAAGGGGGTGGGGGTGTCCAGGGGATGGGGGGATGTCCAAGTGGGTGGGGTGTGTAGGGGGTTAGGGTAAGGGCATTTAAATGGGGAGTGTCCATGGGGTGGTGTTGGGGTGTGTTAGGGGGAGGTAATACTCATATAATACCTTGAAAATTACCTATACCCAATCCAACCAATATGAAAATTCCAATCCACAACCCAACCAACAACCAATTCATCCTCAATATCACTACCATTCCCATTATTCCATGAATAAAAACTATAAATACAAAAACCAAACCCAATATTAAACTAAACTAAAGTATATAGATACTACCATATCACCCCTATAAAAAATGGAAAACCACCTACACCACTACCCCAACTGTCCCCAATCCCATTACATTGACCATCCTTATATCCATTAACCATTACCATCTATAAGTGGGGATACATATCACCACCATTCATTATTTCATATGGTTTGTGAACTCTACACAGAAGGAGTGGCTCTGAAGACTTAAAATAAAAGTGATTCCCACAAGCATGACACTTGAAGTGTAGAAAAAATAGAAAACAAATAAAGATGTTCAGTATACCATGCCACAGACCGCATCAACAATGGTTTAGTCCAAATCAATACCAAAAACAAAAATTAAATAGATGAATAACATTAAAAATAAGGTAGCACATAATAATTTTATGTTCATAAATAAAAAACTTCTTGATTGTATATGAATCTATTAGGTGGAAGGAGTTTCAATGCCTAGGGTAAAGAGAGAGCTTTGGGAGAGCTTCAGATTAGGGCCAACAATCACGCAGAAGGGCGAGCTGGGAAACTGAGTATTTGGGGGAAACCATTATCTATTATTTTCCAAAATCATTGGGAAATATATTCCTTAACAATGGCTGTTTAAAAACCATTGGTATACATTATATAAATTAATTATTTCCAAAAAGTTTGAGTAAACCGTTGGGAAAAATTTATTCCAAATACACAATGCCAATGTTTTCTTCAGAATTTTTGGAAAGTTTTCTATATTTATATTATAAAAAAAATTTCTCATACCATTTGTATAAAATAATTCGAAAAAACTACTTTTACACTTGTGGGAGTAATGTTTTTCTGGACTCATGAATGTTAAGACTCTTTTAAGGAGTTTAAAATCTGGCTAATCACAGTTCCAGTACTCACACTCCAAAAAGTGGGGAACTTATTTTGTTGTATAACGATGGATAAATTAATGGATTAGACAACTTTCTGATACAAAATGATAAACTGATAGCATACACCTCAATACATCGGAAAATCCATGTGAAAAACAATCCTACACATGATATAAAGTTGGCAGTTGTGATATTTACGTTAAAAATCTAGATGCATTATCTCTATGGGGAGAAGTGTGAGATATAAAATAATCATAGTAGTCTCAAATATATATTCACATATGAAGATATTAATATGTTCCAGGGAAGATAGATAAATCACATCAAAGATTAGGACTTCTAAATCCACTAACATCCCGGTAAAGCTTAAAATGTGAAAGATGCTCTATGTATAAAGGATCATGTATCTTTAGAAATGAAGAAAATTTAAAAGGATCTAATATACATAGATTTATAAAGGATAGTAATGGTAATAATTAAGTTAGAAACTCCATCAATCCTTTCTCAAATGATTGATCACCCATCCCTTATAGAGAAAATAAAGGGTGATCAAAGAAAATATGTGGATATTCTGAAAAGGGTGGAAGGCGTTAAAAATTGGAAACCCTCTGAGTTCATGATTGATGAGGATGGATTTGTATGTTTTGGGTCACAATTATGTGACCGTCTAATCTAGAGATAAAGAAGGATCTTCTGAATGACACACATTGCTCAAAATTCTCTTTCCACCCAGGGTGCACAAAGATGTATTGAGATTTATGAGATAACATTTGCTAGGACAATATTAAGAAATAGATTGTTGAGTATACATAAATGTGCCTTTTTTTCAAAAAGTGAAGGCTAAAATATAGAATTATAAATAAATGATGTGACTACTAACCATACCAAAATGGAGGTAGGAGAACATCACCATAAAATTGGTCGCTGGACTTTAAAGGACATCTAAAAGAAACAATGCTATATGGGTCATTGTAGATCTTCTTACAAAGATAGCTCACTTTATCACAATTCGAGAGGACTTATCATTGGATTATATTTAATAGATATATATTATAGAAGTGGTAAATATGGATGGATTACCACTATCTATTATGTCTGATAGAGATTTGAGATTCACCTCGATGTCCTGGAAAAGTCACCAATATGCTCTAAGTAGTGAACTAAACTTCAGTATGATCTATCATCCTCAAACTGATGTCCAATCTCAGTGATCTATTTAGACTCTAGAAGATATATTTAGAGTTTGTTCTATGGACTTAAAAGGAGGATGGAACAAACATCTTCCACTAATTGAATTTTTCAACAATAACAGACTGCACTCGAGCATCTTAATGGATCCATGCGTTGCCCTCTAGAGGAAAAGGTGTAGAACACTAGCGTGTTGGGATGGTGTTAGTGAGCATAAGCTACTAGGACCTAAAATGGATGAAGAAATTGTGGATAAGATTAAAACCATTCAACAACAAAACAAGGAAGCCCAATGTCTACATAAGAGTTATGCAGACAATCATCAATGAGAAATTAAGTTAAAAGTTAGAGACATGATATTTCTCTGTATATCTCCCTGGAAGAAGGTCACAAGGTTTGGGAAGAAATAAAACTTATGTCATAGGTACATCAGCCCCTTTGAGATTCTTTATCATGTTGGGGTTTTGGCCTATCGACTAGCACTTCCACCTACCGTTGAAAAAGTATATGATGTCTTCCAAGTAACCCTCTTAAAAAAGTACATACTAGATCCTTCACATGTACTCTCTTTAGAGTTGGTATAACTGGTGGATGATATTTTTTATATGGATAAGCCTATGAACATATTGGATCGTAGAGATAATGTGCTACGTAACAAGACCACTCACATTGTCAATATATGGTGGCAGATCAATAAGAATGAAGATACAACATGGGAACAAGAGAAGGAAATGAAGGAAAAGTACCATCACCTATTTATGGTCTAGAATTGAAAATTAAAATTATTTTGAGAAATTTAATAAGTGGGGAATAATTTGACAAACCAATGTTTTATCAATGAAAATTTACCTCTTATAACTACATCATATAATCAAATAAAATCAAAACACAATGAACTAATAAGTACTATGTGACCATTAATAATAATAATGTCACTTCTTGGATTTGAATTTTGAAAACTTTATATACCCAACAATGATCAATAAGATGGGTATGTCAGGTAGAAGAAACATAATCCTTATGAATAGTAACATACCCTTATGAATTGTAATATCACCCTTTTGAATAATAAATCTTCCAAAATAATAGTAACTATACCCATGAATGTATAAATAATCTTTCGGCACCTTATAAGTTAAAATATGACCATAGTAATAGTATTAGTATTTTTGTAAATAATAAATAATTAATTAGAATTAATTATTTATTTAAAAGAAAATTTATTTTCCTAAAAATTTTTCTTGAATTAACCATTTTATGTCTTCAGGTTTTAAGATAATTTTATAAGACCTTATGTAATCTTTGGAAATATTACAAAATCAATTATAGTTTTATAATCTGTATTTTTCAACTAGATTATTATTTTAATTAGAAATTAAATTATTTATATTAAGATTTTTTTCAATGGAGATTATTCTTGGATTCGACAAATCTAATAATGGTAAGGGTTAATTTTTGGGATTTTTCTAAAATACATTAATTTTTTATTAATAGTTAAATATGATAATTTAACGTATATATACAATATAAGACAAATAGACTATTCATAGAATCTTGGCTCATATATGAAATAATAGTTCAAATTAAAATTCCCTTATTACTATTTTTTATCCTAGAATAATCACTATTTTTTGGTCTTGATGAGAAATAATATACTAAGATATTAAATATTATGAAAACCCTCCTCCACTCCACTATAAAAACCACCCAAATTCCCCTCTTCTCTTCACTCCTCTAAATCCTTGTGGGTCTACTAATTTGTACCGAAATCTCTCCCAATCTCCTCCCACACATCAAAAATCAATTTTTCTCATAAAAATACAAAATACTCTCCCCTTAATAGTCTGTCTATGAAGATTGATTCAAGAGGTAAATTCCTATTTTCAATTCTTTTACTTTGTTTTCAAGTTCATTTATTTTCTTTTCTTTCCTTACTACTCAACATACAAATGTTATGAAAACTCATGAACATTAAATGTATTGAAATATTTTTTATGATGGTATAATAATTCATTTTCATATATATTTTAGACATATTTTATACTAGTAGTAAAGACACCATCTGAGATGTGTTAGTTTACCACATTCAAGGATGAGGGGTATTCAATTTATATTACCATATTCAATTGTGGTCATAAAACCATTTTTTGGTTGAACCAGACTGTTAAATATGTATTTTATCATATATGTGGTTCAATAATCCCTTTTTTACACATTTCATTGATTTTAAAATAATGAGTGTTCGTTATGGTTATAACCCACCAATTAACATAAAAGGTTGTCACTAAAGTTTTATATAATGATTCAACATCAATACAACTAACCCAATTTAATTTACAACCATGTAACCTTATGGATGTTAAATAATAAAATTTATCTCCATCTCTGGACAACCACTCTCATATTTCTTGGGTATCTGAATATGAATAAGTCAAGTGATCATTAAAACCAAGGAATTAAACAAACCCGCACTACGAAATTGAACCTCATAACCAATCAAAAATGTCATGAATGAACATAAAAGTGTTATAAGAATTATTTTAAATATATAATAGGTTCTATAATTTTTAATTATTTAACATAATTTGAATTTTCATGTCATTAATATCATGTGAAGAACACCATTTGACTTAAGTTAATGGATCCTCTCTATTTCCCTTTATTTCAAGAATGTACTCTATGTTATAATATTTTATGTGTAATACCTATTGATGGGGTATGATTTTTAACCACCCCTATATTTTCATCATGATTTATAAGTTATTAGAAACCCATTACTCTCTTATTAATCCCTCTTCAGTACACTTGATGACATGCCAATAATCTGTGAGGGATTCTACCTGAACCTCCTTTATTACTTCGAGTTTCTTCATTATTCATATCACCAAAATGAAGTTTTCTTATATTTTTTATGCAACTTCTAAATTCATTTTACATGTATCAAATTCATTTATCTAGACTAATCATCATTTTCTTTCAGAGAGATACAAGTTTTTATGTGATTCCGTTCTCAATACATCACGATAAAAAAACTTGTTTTAAAAAAACATTCTGAATTATTACCCTATTTCAAGTGAAATATATCTTCTATTTAAGCCACCATATTATTTATAAAATAAGTAATTTATTATTAATAAAATCTTGGTTCACTTTTGGTTTTATAAAAAATATTGTTCTCTTTTCTATTTTAAAGGCTCTATAGTTTTTATATCAAAAACAAAAAAAATAGTTTTAATTTTAAAATTTCATAAATACTATTATTTTATATAGTCAATTAAGTTTTACATCACTTAAAATGATATAATATTATATAATTTATTAATTTACATTTATATTTTAATTAATTTCTTTCATGTACACTTATATGATACACCAATTAATTATCCTTTATGACATGATTATGATACCCATTTCGTTCCTTGGGTACCCTTATGTTTAGGAATAATTGATTATGTATGATTATTAACGTGGAAAAAATATTCATGAAATTTTAATACAGTTTCACCTAGATATCACTTTAATGCATTGGTTAATGTTGTGTCTCATGAGAAATTATGTGTGACGGTCGTGGCAGTTACCCTTGGCTTGTGCTACCATGTGCAATTGTATTGGAGGTTAGCCTTGGCTTATGCTACCATGTGGAAAAAAGCATAGAGGTTATATCTGAATATTTCTAAAGTCATGTTTTATATTTCTTCCACATTTATATGACAACATGTTTATAGGATTCCATGTTTATATATTATGATTACATATTTTACATGCCTTTTTATGTCGTCTTGTTATCCCTTCTAACCCATGTCCTAAAGATTTATTCTTATGTTTATTATGTTTTCGATATTTTTACCTCATCCCTTTGTTCATGTGATCCATATAGTACCCAATGAATATGTAAGGTCTCAATGGAAGTCAGTATCACTTTATTATTGGTAAATAATGAATTGTTTTTTAATTCTATTTTTTCAGTTTTATGTACCTGGTCTTCAAGGACACTAGACATCACGATCCTTAGCTAATACTCTGATGTATAATTATTCTTAAAATCATTTAATGTTATGTTTAAAATTATAGGGTTTATATAATTATTGGATCCACATTCAAAAATAAAACATAGATGGTGTTTCCATTTTCCAAAATATTATAAGAGTGTCACTCCGCCTCCACTATAAAATGCCCCATATTCTACCACTTCCTGACACATCTCTAACCACTTTTTTGAGACCCAAATCTTATAAAATATCTTACCATCATCCATACCTTCCTAATTTAGTCCTCCCATTTTTCATAATGCAATCCGAGAAATTCAATTGGTGAAAACCAAAAGGAGTTACCCAAAGAGGATGAAACATCCACCCAAAAGCTTCTTTATATTATTTTATTTCCCCATCCCCTCAAATATCCTTATTACATGATTATATAATGAAACTAGTTTCCAAAATATACTTATATATTATTATAAAAATAGATAAAACTATACATAAGCACACTTATATCAAATGTTTAATAAACATACTGTTTAAGTGTACGAAGAACTTTTGCCTCACGAAATGATTATTGTTCATTCTTCCTTTAATGCATATCAGGGTGAAAATTACTATGGACTAACAGTTATATATAATATTTATGATATTTATAATTTAATTATTCATCTTTAATTATTTTTAAATACATATCTTTAAACATTTCATGTTCAGTAAATATGATAATTTTGTTTAAGAAAGTCTGGACTACTGGCCCATCAAATTGACGGTATTCATTCAAAAATTATAAGAAATGTATAATGGATGGTTCAAGTTAAACACATGTGACATAAAAATATATATATTATACTAATTATATAATTAATTATCAAGAAATATAATATATAACATTTTAATTATTACTCTTTCACACCCTAATAATTTGATTACATCGTTTATGGATGTGTGGACTACGAGCTCCCCAACATGAGAAGATTCATTTAACATCACATGAAAAATGATTTTCAAATTTGTTTTCGATATTTATTTATATTTTATCATGGATATTTTGAAATGAAAATAAATTCCAAATGGTTTTGTGTTTTAAAAATAATTTATCAAATATGAAGAATTTTTTTCACAAGAAATCATTGTAAATGATATTTTAAAAATATTTCTAGTATAAGATAGAACCCATTGGTGTGACTCATGCCATTCAGGGAAAATTATGGATTTATTACATTTATATTATTTATAAGAATGGTTTATTTTTTGATTTAATTATGTATATGAATCTCATTTATCTTTTTCATGTTTTATTATTCTAAATACTTCTTGTCTGGGGAATTATTCATTTATTGAAGTGATAATGAAGCTTGTGTTTTTTTAACATGTTATCAAATGATTAAATTTTTATGATACCCCTTTCATTTCATAGGATATTAAATTATTATTTAAGATTTTTTGGATTATTTATTAGCTATTTTTTTATGAAATGGGTGGGACAAATATCTCCCTAAAATACTTTGGTTAATAAATTATATCCCATGAGATAGACTACTATAGTATTGGGAGTGGGATTTGAATACTAAGATGGACATATGTGTGAACCATGAATACCATGATGGTATGAGGAGTGAAATTATGATAATAATATAGCCATGGTAGTGAACCATGACTACCCTGATAAAATAGGGTGTAAAACTATTATATTATTATAGTCATGCAAGAAATTCCATGGAAACTATAGGAATAATATTATATTCTTATGGGTTTTCATCAATTCAATATCATATTTCTATGTTATTATTTCTTAAATTATGTTATTTCTTTCCTTGTAGATCATTTTTTATAAACTGTAAATATTTCTGCAATGATTAATTTCTATGATATTTTATAAGAATAAAATGATATTATAATGTTTTGATCACATTATCATAATCATATTCTCAACATTATGCTTGCATGTATTCATTTTTTACCCTTATTGAATATTTGTTCTCACCCATTTTTATGTTTTGATCCCCATGTTATAAATATATGTATAATGTATGATGTGTCTAAGAGGGGTGGTAGTAAAAAAGAATTTAGTGGGATTTAATTTAGCTTACATAAGTATAGGTATTCATGTTTCCACGTTTCCAATTCAACTAGACTTGTACTGACTCTAAGATTCTATTTTTTTAATGAGTTAAGTATTCTAGAAATGTGACGTAATGTTTATGTATTTCAATACTTGTTCATTATATAACAATTATAAAGGATTATTTTCTTTGGATACAAAAAAAATATTTATATTTATAATTAATTTTAAACATATCCTAAAACAATTCATTGCATATGGTACCATTGTTGAATCTTCTTACCTAATATGATTCAAAATAAGTTGGGTAAATTGAAACATAAGAAGGGGTGAGATAAGATTCTCAATAATCATAAACATGTTATACATCATTAAAATATCATAATTGATAATAATAGAATCAAAATGGAATGATAACATAATCATAGAACATAATAGTTATACAAAATGTTATAAATATCAACTCATGATTCATGGTTTGAAGCATCAGAAAAACATTAGACATGTTTCATAAGAGTGAGGAATACCAAAAATTCATAATCAATTTCAGAATAACATAGGTACAAGAAAACTGGATAAGAGTTTGGAATAAATATATGAATATAACTCTTATTTAATGTTTACCTACCAAGACATTCATCACATAGTATGCTTGGGATAACCACCCTTGTCCCCTATTGGGATTAGTTTAACCATCAATTTACTCATGGGATTGACCTAAAAATTAGTGTACCGAGTTGGTCCCTAGTTAGCCAGTCTTGTAACATTTTGATTATGAGCTTTAAAATATTACACATTGCATTGGAGGGAAATAAAAGAACCATCAATCAAGAAATAATAATTTTTGTCTATGTATGTCAAATTAATATGAAATAATTTATTATTACATAAAATCCTAACTTCCACATGAATATAAACAACTTTTAGGAATAAATTCTAAGAGAATCATCATCATAGGACATCTAGTGAAATATTGTGAATTATATAATTATAAAATATATCATTGTAATATTAAATATCATCAAATGATATTGATATATTTTCAAATTATTTTTATTAATTCGTTAAATGTATTGTTTAAAAAGAAGTGGAAATATAATTTTATTTTTATATCATTTAAAAAAATATCTAATGATGGTAATAAACATTTCAAGAAAATTACATGGATAATTTTTGTAATGTGTTGATGACCAATAATATTCATGATGATGGGGAAATGAATTTGATATGTAGATGTAAAAAAACTTCCCTTTTACACATTTCAACTATTTTAAAAATAGAGTTGCAAAAAAAATTAAATGGATTATATGTAATATTTTTTTTAATGATAAAGGACAGAGAACCCAAATTTATAATACACTTATTTATACATTATAGATTCTAAGGATCAACATGAAGAGTACGAACATGGAACAAAAAATTCCCAACCTAGAGGAAACAAAATGGGTACATATTATTAATAAAAATCTTTCAATATATTTTAGTAGTCAAGAATGGGATATGGAATGAATATTTTATCATGTATTAAATAAATAAAATTTTAGAAAATATTTTATTTTTAAGATGGAACTGACATATTATTTTCAATAATGGATTTTGAAATATAAATAATCATAATAAAATGTTGAGATTGTAACCTAAACACTTACCACCAGTACTAACTGAATTCAATATCACTCTTAAAACCTGTATAATAATTATTGATTTTTTATAAATATATTAAATAAATATTATAGATATATATATATTAATATATATAATTCCATTAATATTTCAAATTAACCATTTATTAATAATTCGCATTAAAATCAATATTCGGGTGTTAACTCTTTTTTTCCATGAATGATTATGGTTGATGTTTTTCATCCAAAAAAATATTATTGATCCAAAATATGAACGATTTTAGAAATATATTTTTTATTTAAAATAATGACATTTAGAATAAGTCATGTTTGGTTAGGAATATTAATGGTAAATATTGCTTCATAGATGTGGTAGCATGTACGTAAACACGAAAAATGATTTTATTTCAGCTATATAGAATAAAAGAAAATAAAACAAAATTAATTATTATATAATTATAACAATGTTATAAATATCATATATATATATATTCAAATATATATTTAGAACCATCCATATAATATGGTGTTGAAAAATTAATTAGACCACTTTATAGAGGTGGTAGTCATCACATACAAATGAGAGACAATTTAATTTTCTATTAATGGAAAGAAGGTAGATAATAAATGTTACATAACATTGTCCATTATGTTGAGGCAGTAAAAGAATATTCAGTGGAGGATATTCCAAAACAACTCTAAATATATTATTTAATTCAATTACATATTCATTGAGTGTCCTCTTTAATATTCAACTTTATCCTTTATGGATTGGTATTATGGGAAGACCAGAGCCTCTAGGATATTAGAGGGAGAGTTAGGTAGTGATTTTGGAATATATGTTTCATGTTATGGTGCTCAATGTGTGAGAAGAATAAAGGGGATTCATTTACCTTTTATAATCAAGAATGACACACTTGTAAATATTGTTACTTTTAAAATAATATATTGTCACTTTATAGGGAATATGGACTTAAAACAGGAAATATTAATTATAGGATATGGTAAATATTCAATACACTAAAACAAAAAAAATTGAAAATTTTTTTTGTGACATTTTTATCCTTATCTTTTAATTTTAACCAATTTTAACCGTTTTATCCCCAAATCATAGTAAATAAATTTTTAAATAATTACTTTATTTTCTTATGAAAAAATATAATTGATCACATAAAAAATATATAAAAGAGGATTCTAAATATATACCCCATTTAATTAGATATGATTTATAATTGTGGAAACAATTAATTCAAATATTAGTGGAAGAAATAATTTGAAATCTTTTTTTCAATAAACAATTTTTTTGGAAAAGGAATATATATCATTATATTCATACTAACAACCATTAAAAAATTGTTAAATATATTATATATAATGTATTATCTAGATATGTTACTAATATTATTCATCAATAGAAATTAATAAAATTAAATAAATTCAAAATGTGTTAAAAATATGAACATATGTAAATGAGAAATACCATAATTTACCTTCAAATTATTTTATTTAAACATTAATAGTTTCATAATAAATTTATGAACGATCATAATTTTTTTTATATGTTCACAAATTAAAATTATATATGTTTAATTTTTCATATTAAATAATTTATCTTATAATAGATATCATATATAAAAAAAATAAAAAATAAAAAATTATATTTAGCCAATAATTATTTGACTAGATTTTCATAACATTACATAACAATTCCACTTATGTAATAAAAAGACCTACCAATTTATTACATGTATTTAACAAATAATTTTAATTTATATTATTCTAAAAAATATATTATATTTTACAGAAGATGAATATTTCCATAAAAAAGTTCAAAATTCATTCAATGGTATTTTCATAAGTTAATCAGACCCTTTTATGAACTCAAATATTTTATCAATTTCATTTAAGTATTTAAAAATATATTTCATTATTCACTCATGTTTGGTGTTTTTTCTATACTCCTCCCAATATTTTTTTATTGTAAAAAAATACATTTTGAGGTTTCCATTGAACCATCACATAATGTATAAAATACAATTGAAAACACAAATTGATGTTTTGTGTGTATCACTAATGATCAATCATCACAAATTTACATAATAGTAAAATTAAATATGAAATATGGCGTTGTTACATTCAACCCCATTAAAAAATTTATATCTTTAAAATACATTATCCTAATAAAAATGATTATATTTATATATCATTACATTCTTGGGTTTCCACATAACATCCACAGTGTAATAAAACAACCCAGAATCAACATAACATGTAACCCAATGTGGCCAAACACATGGTGAAACAATGTAGAAAAAAAAACATGTCTTGTGTATAATAGAAAAAAAGATAAATAAATATTGTATGTATTAAGGGAAAATGAACTCAATAAATAAACATATAATCTAATTTAATGGATAATGTAGAAAGAAATTCATGTTCAATACCAAATACAAATAACACATCTCAATATGAAAATCCATCACCTCTATCCATGATCACTATTAGAAGGTCATTAGATAAGGGGAGTTGGAGAGCTAAATGATTCCCTTAACTTTACGAATATCATGAAAGCTATATTTGAATTTGCATAAAGGCATTTACTAGGTTTGACGAATACAACAAGTATGATACCACCATGACTTTATAGAAGGAATATCTCCAAGAAAATGTTGGTTATAGAATTTATCCAAAAAAATTATAATTTAATTTTAAATGAAATTAATTATTATAAAATAATAATTAATTTTCTTTTAAGGAATATCAAATTCATATAAAATATGAATATGAAATGTAAACCAATAATAGAAAGGATTGAGTAATATAAATTATATATTTAAATATCATAATTTTATAATTTTATATATCAAATACAAAATGATACTATCTTGTATAAAAGCAAAATCAATTGGGATCTAGACCATGAGAATAGGGACTCAGAAACATGGAGGAACACTAGAGAGGAATACAAAGAATCATACAGACATCAAGTCCTACCAGATAATATCGATATTACAATTATTTATTTGAGTGGTTAAAAACTCACTATGGTTAGCATATATCTACAACTTGACACACCCAAGGTTCCTAATATTCCATGTTTTAAAAATATTTAATCAAACCATGCCCACTTTTTTATCATATATTTTTAAATTTAATTGTAATTGATCCCACACTTGAAAATCCATTTGTATTTTCAAAACAATATTTGTGGAATTTCATCAATCACAAAATGTGTATAATATTTTATTAAGGTAAATCCATTTAAATACGCCTTTTAGATCCACATAATGATAAATATCTTATAAAATACATCCTTCATATACCATAAATCATTTTCATTGAACAAACAATATAAAATTACAAAAAAAATAATATATTTTATAGGTTTCCACAATGATAAAGAGGAACCTAGCTCATGAATGAAAAAATATTTACATTGAAAATAGGTATTGTAATTTAAAATATTGGTTCTTCAAAACTCTAAATCCATATGAAACATCAACAATTTCTTATCAAAACAACTATATCTAACAACCATAACCAAACTAGGTTCCAATGAAACATCTAGAAGAAATATAAATAGAATTTTATGGGAAAGAGGGTGAAAATGGGTTGAAATAATACCATACCTTAAATAGGTCATCTAATACATATGGAGTTCTAGATTGGGGTTAGTTCAAGATAATTTGGAATTATTATGATATTAGATATAAAATAAACCATGGCTATAGGGTTAATATTATAAATTTAAGAAATATGTAAGTGGTATATTTTTAGTCCCAAAGAATAGATAAATGATACGCTTACCATATCGTAGTGACATCCCCTTGATATCCAAACTGCACAGCTACTAGGTAAGAACTACAAAGTTTAAAAAAAATATTACTAAACCTTGCAAAAACCACTATATAAAAGCCTATTCACCCTCAATATTTTTTAGCTACTCAAATAGTTAGATAAACCATAATGAATCAATGAAAATGACCTTTGAAACATATTGTATCATTCCATATGGTGATCACATTGTTTTAGCAAACCATTTACAATTTGTACACCAGACCTTATTCCCTTATTTCCCCTTGATTTAAACCATATCCCCTAAAATCATGTAAAACATCGAAAATGATAATCTATGATCAAAATTAGGCATACCATTGAATCTGATGGAATCAAGGTTCATAGATCCATGAATATTTCTTCCCGTAGAAAGAACATAATATTATGGGCTAAAAAATGGAGGAACAAAAATTACTCATAAACCAATACAAATCAAATGTATCATTGTTATCAAATCTACACATACACAAATACATAGAAAATGGGAATTTTTTTACCGAGAAACACCTTTTCACGGCCATCCATAATCACAACCAGTTACTCAACAATATTATTTTCAATATTGAGATCAATATTTTCACGTTGAATCACATGGGATGGATCCATTTATACATATTCTTTTTAAATTCGTGAAAGAAATCATGAAGATACATCATGGAAGACGAAATATAAATCTAATAAGCCACATTTCCAATATATTAAATGATATCTAATGGCACGAAAAACAACATCTCCAACATTCATTAATTATAGAATCGATTATGTCCTAAGAGAGGTGAATCTATGAAAAAATCATTATAAGAAAAATAAAATTCCAATGGGTGATAATGACCACCCCTTATGTATTATTGACTATTATGATCATTCACAATCATATTACATACCTACTAAAATTTCTCAGTCATCTCTAGAACACGCCTTAGTCCAACCATTGACCATTCCCCAATTTAACCCAAGAAATAGATATCTTATAGTAAAAAATGAAATTATTTTATATGAACCATTTTAATCAAATAAATATCTATTTTTATATAAAATGTTACATAATTATATGTTTCTACCAATAACAATCTATATCCAGCACCCTAGCCAATAGAATATCCTTAAGAATCTAAAGGGAAAGATTAGTCCACCACCTATCCAAGATAGGTATTCCTTTATTATGTTCAAATGGTTACCCAAAACCTCTTTCTTACCATTGAAAATATAATATTTAAACTAATATTCTGTATCGAAATCAAATGTACTATGAACTATAAAGTTTACAAGAGTGTGAGAACCACTGACATTAAGGGTTTGAATAAGTTGTGATACATTATAATTTATTTTTCTCTAAAATAAACCGCTAATATTTTTAAAGAATATATCATTTTAAAAATAAAATAGAAACATTAGGTATATGAAATGGGAGGAATGTTATGTGTAGAATAAAAGATTTCAATGTTTTTTCCCTTCTGCATTTGACTATTTCCTTACTATGGAAACTCCAATTGGTCCTTGTAAAATCACAACAATATAAATTGATTACAAAACTAGCCAACTCCCAATGGACTCCTTCTATCTCCAGATAATTAATTATACTAACTCCCATTAATTACATTTTTTTTCATAATATTATATGGTAAAAATATAGGTAACTTTATAAAATAGATCATAAGTGTTTATCTAGAATTACTACATATTTTATACACTCTTTCTGTTATTACTTCATCAATTGTGAATATACTTCATCCTAATATAACTCCCTCTAGGATGCCTCAATACACTTTTATTTTTATCCATTCATTTTTTATGAATTATATATTTATCATAAAGTTGATGCCTCTGTCTGACACCACTAATTGATAAACCTCTAACTACTGCACCTACGAATAACAAACTACTATGTTGTTTTGTTACCTAGATAAATGTTACCTTGGTTAAAATATCATAATAATCCAAAATCATCCACATATAATATATATTTTTTTAATATGAAAATATTTAATTCATAGGATTCTTTAACCCATTAATATAAGAATTCCGGCACGAGAAATTGCATGCACTAAAATGTGTTTTCAAAGATACATTAAAATTAAAATTTAGAACTCCTACAATGTTATATTGTGATGAGACTCATCTCAAACATTATTGAATGATATTTAATGATAAATATTTCATCAATCATCCTTAAACTCACTATATGAAGATTCATTGAATGAATTACTCAAAATCAACAATTTTAAAATAATTAAAATGGTAATGTAATTCCTCTTATAACTCCACTATGAAATGGTTTTATGATGAATTCAATAAGAACTACTCCCTATAGTGGATACATCCTATTTTTATAGAACTTTGTATGTAATACTTCATCTGGTGGAATAAAAATGTTTTCCTACTAATATTGACACATATCCTCTATTTTATGGACCATGTAATGGTTTTACTAGTACAAATGGTACTCTTACTCATTTATATGTTTTAAAGAGTCGATCAGGATAATTTGGTAGCATGTGACCATCTTTCCATCCCTAATCCACTTCAATTCCATGGAGGGATTGATATTAAAACAATAATCTTGCATATCTTCATGGAATCATCCATATGAAGAAATAAAATGTTTTTATCTAACACTCATCTATTTGATGAATCTTTGACCGATCAAAATGACATTCTCAACTAATCCAAAAGTCTTAACAGTTCATATTTTCTACATTCCTGGTGTACTTGAATCATTGTAATATGGTAGTACAATTTTCATCTCTCATATGGTAGGTTTCAATGATTTTCATACATGTACCACATATAAAAATTATCATTTTTTTGTTCTAACATCATTCTATCCACTAATCATTATAATTACATAACTAATTGGTGAAATCCATACAATTTGATTCCAATAGTACATTAAAAAATCCAACCAATGATCTTTGGAAATATCTATTTTAAATATTCACCCCATGGAGAAAATATTTAATGCCAATTAAAACTAAAATTGATGGATCTTTTTTTGAGACATGTGATCCTGTATAATTCATAAAACATCATCATTCTTGAATTCAATAATTAATCATTGTATGGATTGTAAAATAATATGTGTAACATGAAATTTCTAAAATCTATCTTTCTAAAAACATCAAATGTATCTGTCGATCATAATCAATTCATTTTCCATCAATCATTTTCTTAAATAAATATTGAAAATTTCATCACAATATAGGTTAGAATATGTATATCTAAAAGAATAAAATCATAGAACAATTATTGATTTCATCTCACATTATTTGTATCCCCCATTCTATTTTTCAATCATTGTATAAATTCATGAAAAATCAACCTTAATAGTACAAATATTCATGATGTTAGAATCATATATATTAAAATAGCATCATATTACATAACAAATAACATTTACTAACTTGGTATGGAAATATTCTTAACCTTCTTAGGCAAATAATTCTCACTTGAAACTCAAAAACATTAATAATTAGATTTGACAACAAATTAAATTTCTAATACAAAGATAAACCAAGGGATATTGAATCTCCTCATTTTGATTTGTTAGAATAATATTCAAAAACATTATAAAAATTCACCAAACCCCATGATTTCATGTGAAGAATGTACTAAAACCATTATACAAGTATAATTGATGTTTTTGAAGAAATTCTATCACTCTACGCCGATATATTTTTCCATGAAATAAAAAACTCCATGTTATATTGATAATGATTACCTCAGATTAAAAAATAATTTCATGTACCCATTAAAAATGTTTTACTACTTCCACTCCTTCACAAATATAATCCAAATCACTATGTGGTCATTTTAATTTTAAGCATTAAAAATTTATTGGTAGAGGTTGAATATGTAATTATAACTTCAATTACTCATATAAATAACTTTTCATATATTTGGGTAGAATTTCATCAATTTGATATATGGTTGAAATATATTTTTGTATAACATTTCTTAAAACAACATTCTCTAAAATAAATTTAATTTTAATATCAATTTTCATTGATCTATAATTTCATAAAGGTCCATAGAGAGTAAAATGGAACATTTATTATCATAATGAATCTTAAATAGTTTCATAATATTATATCTCTTATATTCCTTTTGAATATTCATCCAAATCATATTTGTACATGTATATGTGGTTTCAACATATTCTAAATCCAGAACACTAAAATTAAAGAATCTTATTTTACAATACTTGTGCACCAATAACCCTCCTTCGATAAATGTTCCTCCTATTTTTTGTCTTCACATAATCCATTCATTATCCAAGGATGAATTAGTGAACCCATGAATGTTATTCTCATTACATATTCTAAAAACTAGGCTATAATTTGATGCTTCATTAATATACCATAGTAATATCTTAGCTACATGAATATATTATTCCTTCATATGACTGGGATATCCTATAAAAAATGTAACAACATATGAAATTTCAGGTTTTGATGATTTAAGATACAGTAATCCTCAAATCTACAATTGAATGTCCTTCTAATACACACATTTCCACGAGTCATCATTACTTATCATAGGACATAAAATATAAGATTATAAACTTCTATTGAATCTACTATTTTAAAATTTTATAATAACTCCTTGGAATATATTTCATGCAATAGTAAAATGTACCAAAACTTTTTTTAAATGTATAACTAGAAATAATGGTAATTCTCTAGTTATACATAGATCAGTTTTCTTTTTAATTTGATCAAAAAATTCATCACAAGTTTAACATGTATCTCCTTTAAAAACTATATCATCCCCAAAAATGATAGTAAGGGTACATGTTATCATTTTACATCATATTCAAGTTATGATAAAAATTTATGCAAGAAAATATAAATTTCTCTTGTAAGCTATAAGGTTTTGAATAACATGAACAATGTCCCCATTTCAAATCCATAAAAAGTTGTCTTCAGTTTACTCACCATGGTTCCGTCATTATAACGTATAATCCCACTAAACTGCCCAATATAATCCTCTTCCTTAATTTTTGAATTTAATAATGATGACTAATCAACCATACTACTAACATTGTAAAAATGATGATATATATTTATAATGAAATTTTATAAAGATTCCAGTCTCACAATAGTATAAAAAGTATCCTCAAAATGAACATGTTCTACTTAAGAGTATCACATGTAATCATTCCATGATTATTTCATTAAATATATCCATGTTAATTGAACATTTAACTAGAAAACAAAATTTTCCCAATATTATTATTTCCTACTAGTCGAGGAATAATATCTTTATTATCATTCAACTCTATATGATCAATATGCTTCATTCATCGTATATAACAACTCTTTATGTTCAACTATCTATAAAAATAATTGTGGTTCCAATGATGAGATTAGGGATTTATAACATTATAATCATAATTTAGAGCTGGTATAAATTGTATATTTATTTTTTCAGATGATGTTATTAGATTCATCATTTTTTAATGTTTTTCACTTAGTTATTTTCTTATAGACTTGAATTTCTTATCTATGGATTTTTCTATATCAACATGCACAAGTTTAGGATCAAACTCATATTCTTTCTCATTATATATTTTTTAGAATTCAACATTCTATCTTTAATAACATATTACTTATCAACATCAATAACTTTTTTTTATGTTTGATTCTAAGCAACATTCACATAAATTTTAACAACAAACATTTGTAGAAATTTTTTCCAAAACATGTTTATTTTTCTGTTGGAAGAATATCATATGAAAATTTCTTCTTATTCCTTATCATTAAACATTCCATGATCCATAATTTGGATATTTATAAATAATTTACTCCAAAAAACATTCATGTATTTGACTATATATGTTTTTCTTATACCACATATTATAGGGTGTCATTTTAAATTGTATATGTAATAAACAACACTTTTTTATATACACAGTTATACTTATCAATTATAAAAAGAATAATTTAGAATATTTATATTCAATGACCCTAATTCTTTACATTTTAATAAAACATATACATATTTATTTCTACAAATTCATTTTTAGGGATTTAGGGAGCCCTACATTGGTGTATGGTTCCAAAATTTTTATGATATAGTTGTGAAGAGTTTCTTTTGTGACATATTCCATTTTATGTGCTCAGATTTATTATATAGACACCCACCTCACTCATAAATTCCCATATAAATGTTATGAAATCCTACAGTGCCTTTGAATTATATTTGATTATCATTATGTTATTTATCATAGTGAAGTCATGATATATTGTAATAATGTAAAATTCACATTTTTTGATTGAATATTCATCAGTACATAAATATTATAGCATATTTCATCATGTTTTCTTGTGCATTAGATTAAAACTATCTTATGTCTGCCACCACCCAAACATCGTTTCATGAAAATTATATAAAAAACATCATATATTTTTTGTTGTTCTAAATTTTTTACAAATATTTTCATAGAAATAGTGTTCATAAATTTATGTCCAAGATTACCATGTATATTATGAAATATATTATTTTCATCGTCATAAATTATGGAACCCATGATAAAAGGATATTCGATCTGAAATAGACTACCCATGGTTATTTTTTACTTAGTAACAAATTTTCCAATTTTTAGACCTTGAACACTGCAATAATAATTTCTAAATATAACATATTTACCATAATCAAAATTTTATCTCAAAATAAATAAATATTGTTTCACCCTAATAAAAAACATAAACTCTATTGAAATTAGCTTCCCATCTATAATCAGTAACTAAAAAAATCATTTTTCATATTATCGATGAAAATAAAAAACAAGAACCTCAATATACAAGGAATTAAGTGGTGGATGCCAAGGTTGTCGCCTTTTACAATGAGACATCATTCATAAGTTAAGTAATTAACAATATAATAAATACATATACCATAAATGGGATTTCATTTTCTAGAAAAAATGTCAACCACACAATACACTTCCCAATAGGTATACCCAACCCTCATAAACGGATTGATGAGAGACTATCACTTGTGAATTATGAAATGAATCTTGCTAGAAATTTATATTTTAAATGAAATTTCTATACCACGATAGTAGAATCCAACTCCACCCCCAAAACAATGATATTATGTTAACTGTATATCGATAGGTCAGTTTCCTTCTCCCTACCTACGACCCCTAGTGAGGAACCCACTCAGTAGAAGGTACTGAACCTTAGGATGACTGATCCATTTCTCCCTCCAACATTTCAACCACCTCTCATATGACTAGATACAAAATAAAAATCAATTACCTTTTTTATCATAGAATAAGATGCCTCCCATTTGATCCAATTAGTATAAATATGCCTACCTCCTCCCCCATATTCAAGAATGGTTTTGGTAGCATAATAAAAAGAAGACCATAAGAACTTACACCCTTAATATGCTTCATGATCTCTACATAGGTCATGATATAGGCTGTCATACTAGAAAAAATTTTCAATCATTCTATTCCTCACCTCCCAAATATCCTAGTAAATGGAACTGAAGATCATTCAATAAACCTTGAACCCAAGATCCTGCTGCTCTGCACCTAGGAATCACCATGACAAAAAAATCAGAGCTAGAGTCTATTGGGAAAAAATATCTCAAGGTATCATTGAAGCATTTTTGAGGTGATTGTGTTTGTTGAAAAAGTGGACATCTAAGTAGTGATTTTTGACAAAGAGAAACAATGACATACAAATTTGTTGACAAAGAGGATTTCATGGTGGAATGTCGAGTTCAAGAGATGAGTTCAATGATCCATGTTTGATTCAAGAACGTCGATAAAAGGAATGGATGATCTGGAGGCAGTTCAAAAGAACAGATACAAGGTGGCGCTATTTTCCAGTGTTTGCCAAATTTTAGGGCCTGAAAATCGGAAAATGAAGAAAAGTGTTTTTGGAAAAAGGACTTGTGTGCTGAGGACTTGGAGAATAGTAAACTTGTGCGCCATATGTTTTTAATGATCAGAAGATCAAAATATGGCAACTGAAGTAGGTTCGCGCATGTTTGGGAGTTGGTCGCGCAAGTGTCCAAAAAGAGAGAAGACTTGCGTGCCGAGACTGGGTCGCGCAGGTGACTTGTGCGTCGTCACGCAGGGTGGTCAGTTTGACTATAAATACTGGACCACCGCTCCTCTTTTACAAACGGAGTTCAACACTTTGAGAAATCAGAGCTCCTGTCGCGCAGGTGTGGTGGTTGCGCAAGTGGTGAGTGTGGGTCACGCAGGTGAATTTGTGCGCCAGTAGTTGAAGTTGTGCGCCGGTGTTAGAAGTTGTGCGCCGGTTGGCAGTTGCGCGCCAATATTGGTTTGGGCGTAAAAGGAAGAGAGTCGCGCAAGTTTGGAGTTGAGGAAGCTTGAGTCGCGCAAGTGTCTGAGGAGGACTTGCGCGCCCGTTGTGAATTGCGCGCCGATACTTGTGCACCGAGATTGACTTGCGCGCCAAGTAAGGTTTAGTACCAACGGTGCTTCTCAGACTACGTGGAAGCTGGTACATTTCCCGATACCTTCGGTGCAAAGATATATTCATCTACAGGTGAAAGTTGTACTTCAAAAGAGCATCTACACACAAGGGAAGATGCATTCATTCATGCAAATGAAGAGACCTACAGGTCTATAAACTGTGAGTTGATTCCCTTTACAGAGCAGTGAGCTTAGGAAGACGAAAAAGGTGATCCTCTCCACCGGCCGTGATCCAGAGAGAGAGAAACAGGGAGTGACCCTTGGGAAAGTAGTGAGCTGACCCTAAACTTTGTATAGGCAGTGATCCTGGGCATAGAAGTGATCTAGCTTGAACATTGTAATCCACAGCTACTTAAGTCTAGTGGAATTTGGTACGAACCGGCAACTTATCGGCGTATGCTCCTTGGACATAGCCCTTTGCGATGAACCAAGTAAAATTACTGTGTCCTGTGCATGCTTTACTTTTTGTTTACTTTGTGCAACAGGAAAGAGAGAGAAGAGTGTTTTGCTTAACAGCGAAGCAAGATCAGAACGGGCGTTAATTTTTAATTAGGCATACCCTGATTCACCCCCCCCCCTCTCAGGGTATTCAGCCTTGTGGACCTAACAGAGTCAGTATCACCTGAGAACCCTAGCTCCCAATGTACAAAATCCTTAATCTACCCACCAACTGACTAACAAAAAATGAATTCCAATATGATTCCACACTCTATTGAGAATATAATTTTTACCTAGAAAGAAGAGAGACACCCCACATTTTTATGTTTTAATCATTAGGTATTGCACGACATATCCCTCATTATGTTATCCAAAAAATATTAAAATTATATTATCACCTATCATGTTTGAGGAAGAACCTATATCTAGAATCAACATCATATAATTAATGATAACTTTTAGAGAATTATCAATAACACAATCTACATCTTCAATTTTCATCACCCCATGTACTTTTTCCTTCATAACAAAACGAAACTTTTCTTATATGTGTTATTATAAATACTTTAAAATAGTGTCCTAGTTTGTCCCACCCTCCATTAACATCCTCTTGGTTGTAAAATATGCATTTCTTTGATAAATATCTATCATTTGATGACATTGAATTTTATTCTTCCTTCCACATAGGAATGTTACATTCTTTTCATCCAATGTTTGTCCCCATTTATTCTTGTATATTTCAAGGGAGTGACATATTAGTACAAATAAATTATTCCTTATTCCCATATAATCAAAAACACAAAAATTATTAGTAAAATTTTTATCTTCTTTAGAAAAATTCGTTATCCCTATGATAATTTTGTGGAGGTTCAATACATTTCTCTATATCAGATTCCACCTAGTGTCAGAAACCATTCTTGTAACGGTTATTTTCAGACCTGGAAGGGGTGATTTTTTTTTGAAATCATTTATCATACCATTCATTCAATAAAAATTACACATTTACTATTAGAATAATTCAATGAAATTTTATGTTTAGTCTGTGTAGATGTCACCAGATTCCCGGGATGAGTTATTTTAGCAGTTTGAGTTGTATCATCCATTATCTCTGATGATTTTATAAAATTAACACTTATGTTATTGAAGATAGTTTCTTCCTAAAGGATTATCAATTGACTTTTAGAAACATGATATCCTTTATAGGTGAGTTTCTTACCAAAATATTCCACCATATTTCCTCATTCTGTAACTTTTAGCATAGGGTTATTAAAATTCATAATGTATACATCCTCCTTTTAAATAAATATCAAATTACCTCATTTATCTTATAACATTTGTTTTGCAAAATTATCATCATTTCCTTGATATTAGTTATTTTATCAACACATCACCCATGTAATGATCTCATATAATATTCTCTATAGGAATATTCAATTTTTTTTCATCACAATTTGATGTATGTTTCTTTAATTAAATTTTAGAAATGATGGTTATGAACATATCCTTATTTTAAATATATAATTAACTTTTGCTGGTAGAGTCAAAAAATATATTCGAACTCAACACACTTAATTATGTTTATTTTTATATATTTCTTATTTTTGGGGGGCTATATACCATCCTTGTATGTTTTTTTAAACATCAACCATTAAAGATTTTATTTATAATCATCGTATTCACCAACTTCATTCTAAATAGAACTCATAGAATTAATTTCAAATTCCTCAACACTAAAAATATTCTATTTGGAGTTCTAATTTTTAAGATTCAATGGATTTATATTAGTTTTATGAGATTTGATAAAAAATATTATCATTAATTTCTAAAAAATATTCTTTGTCTTTAAAATCAATGAGTTATATAGTATTATGTTAAGATTCATGATTCTAAAACTTCATCATACCTTGAAAATTGAACAGTTGTTTAACATTTTCCCTAAATTTTTAATATTTTTTCATCTCATAAGAAATAATATTGTAATTAAATTCAATAGAAGTTAAATTTTACTTATCTTATAGGGAATAAATAATAGGATAATTCAAGTGTAAAAATTTCCTTAGTAGTTTCTTCAAAATGTTAGAATCTTCCAAGATATCCCCAAATCATAAGATTTTGATGAATTTTTTATTAACTATGAAAAAATATTCATCAATAGATTTTTCATCATCCATCTGGATTACTTCGATCTTTCTTCACCGAATTTAACATTTTTATTCCTTCATATTAATATTTACATCGAAGAGGATTTCTAGTTCTTCTGATATTTCCTTATCTATTATGAGACCCATCACATTTATATAAAAGTTTTATAGTAAGGATGTGTGTATAATTTTTCCAGTATTCACACCAACCGCAAGATTCCATTTTTTAGTAATTGTCATAGGAATAACATGATAAATTGTTGGAATCCCAAAATGGGCTACATCAATCACCTATAGGACAATATACATAAGATGAGGTATCCCTCACTTTCACCAGTGTTGATATTTTTATTATATTATATAGGAATAAATTGGTTATTAAATATTTTTATATCATAAATGATATGAAAATGATAGATTATACATAGGGAAACTGGATGATATGATATTAATTAATATTCCTAGGAGTGTGCAAACTAATTAGAAGATGGACAGGTGGTTGAATTAAAAGTTATATTTTATAATTTATTTTTAATTTAAATAACCCCTAAAACTTATTATAGTATATATATTATTCAACATAAAATATCATCCTCATTTTAAATATTAGGGATTTAAAGAAGAACACAACATATTTAAAAGGTTCTCCCATAGTGCGGGTGACTACATCCTTTCTAAGGAAACTCTTTTGACTCTATAAAAATTCATTATAGGAATATGTGAATAAAAAATTATCCAATTCTCATTAGACACATTTTATATCTTGATAGGGTAATTATAGTGTATCCATTATATATAGAGTTTTTCTTATGGTTATGAACATAAGAAGGATTGAAAATGTATCATAATATCTCAGAAAAGATTTCCTAAAAATTACACGTTCATGATACTTTTTTAGGATACTCTATTGGGTGATCCTATGATTTTTCCAGTATAACTCCTTATAATTTTCCTCAAAACACTAGGGCATTGATCTATGAATTTATTCTATGAAAAACACACTACAACATTAACTGATGATTCATATTGATTACACTAATTGATAAACCTCTATCGAAAATATCTATCAATAAAACACATGTACCAAGATAGGGTTTCTTCAAGAAAATGTTCCCACAGTAATAAAATAACATTGTACAAATATATTATTCACTTCATTATTACCCTGCATATAGATTGGGTTAATTTACAATCTGACTTATCCTCTTTATATATGAATGAAAACATGAGAATTATTGAGAAGTAAAATATGTTATCCCACCTAAGAAAAATTATAAAATCAACAATACCACAAAATTAAATTTAAATTATACACTTGCTAATCATTATAGAACATGCATGAGGGTTATAGAAATATAACCTATTCATTAAACATCCAATAAATATGTATATAAATAATCATTGAAAGAAAATATTGACAAAGTTATTATGAAGGGATTTAGAGTGTTTATGTAATGCTCCTCAAAACTCAGTTTGACAATTTTTTTCCAACAACATCATTACGAAATCCTCCTCAGTTTTTCTATTCATATAACTAGTGATTTTTAAAAATGATCATTCTAATTTTATAACAATGGATTTTATAACTAGTTTCAAAATATTATTTACTTTAATAAACCTTATAATATTTTTTTATTGGATTTTGATGTCTTCAAAATGTACATGTTTGATAGGCATGATCTGAAAAAATATTTTATAATTTCTCTATCTTTCCATCAAGTTTCCACTCAAAAAATATACAAGGATTGATATAATAACATAATCATATAAATATTCATAGAATCATCAATCTAATGACATTTTTTTTCTGATCCTCATTCATCTAATGATTCACTCTGTGATCAAAATAAATTAACAAATCATCCTAGAGATTTCATTTATCATCAACATTATTTGTATGCTATACATGATAATATATAGTTTTGTTTAAATTTTATATTGTTCTTTTGATAAAATTCTAGGATTTCCCTTCATTTAAAACATACAACATTTTCAACTATCATATTAGAACATTAAATAATTAGATCAGCTTTTTCAAAAGATAACATTGATTGATGTTCTTTATACAAGGGTATCAAATGAAATATTAAACCTTTATATAATTATCTTAATAAATCACTATAAGAACTTTTCTTCACTTGGAGAACAATAACTCTATCATAAAAAAATAAATATTCTGAAAATTTGTGTTAAGGGAATGATTTGGTACAATTCATTCTATATTGACAATACTAACATGAATCTTTGAAAAGTGTAAATCTTGTAACATAATATATGCTACTTTAACATCATACATACTATCATTCCAAAAAATATATATGCCCTTTTCCTATATTATCTATCTATTTTGCATAAAACCTATTTATATGATAACTATATAAAACATAACTACATCATAAAATGAAATTTGTAAAACTAAAACACAAACATTATATATTGATCTCTGGGTTATTCTTACATTATATGTCACCCCTTTTTACTTGTCTACCTTTAAAAAAATCTGTATAAACATTTCCAAAATCTAGGGAATATTACTATTTTTTTTAAATATTTGTTTAAAATTATCTTACTTAATGAGGAATATTTCTTATAATGGAAAGGAAATGTTCCTAAACTCCTTAATTATCTTATTTTATCGTAAAAAATCATTAACACATGATGATGAAAAAATATATGATATTAATACAAAATCCAAATGGGTAATGAAAATCCCTGGAGAGTCATGATCTATTAAATAGAAAAGTTACCATGTCCTTCTGATTAGCCACTAAATGAGTATAATATTCATTGTCAATATATATAATATTCATGTTATTTATTATTCATAAACACCATTTTAGTGCATTTTACACTTTAAACATCATTTCACATTATGATTGTAATACCTTCTTAAAATGCACTATTATGTGGTACATTTTTTAACATCATTTAAAGTACCCAATGATTCATCTGATTTTAAAGAATATAATTATAAATATTTTAATTTGATATTTTTGGATATATACTTAAACTCAAATATGAACATGTTTCATTCAGGGATCAATGGAGAATTCATGGAGGATGATGGAGATATTTGGCAATGAAAGGAAGCAATTCTGGAGAAGGCAGATTAGACACCAGCCCACTAATGAGAATGTGGGGCCCAACATATAGTCCCAATGAATTCCCAATATCATGGGATCCTAGAATAAATATATAAGAACAAATCCCACTTCAATATCCAATGCTAAATCGACCTCCACGGTATCCATTTAGGCGGCCCAAGTTAGAGATAAAATTTTGTGCCAGATTCTGCCGCTTAGAAAAACATCCCACCAATTAACCCATATCTAGAAAACCAAAACTCCTTTTGTTCTGCGATTTTACATTCTGTTAGGGTACATCCGTATCTTAATTTATGTATTCTATGTCCCTCCCAAATTCAGACATCTAGAAGGTCTTACAAGCACTTCGGTTTGGTGAAGGAAAGCTGGCTGCCACCTTGGGTCAAGGGTGGAAAAATCAACTCTCCCTTACTTTCCACCCACCTATGGCCTACCACAGTTAATTGACAAGACTTGGACTATTGGAGGCTAGACCCAAAGGCTCAAAAATTCCTATTTAAGGCAGTGGTGTTGGAGGATTTTGGGAATCTTGGATTCCTTGTTCTATTGTAATGTTATGCTGCAATTTTGTTGTCTCAAATTTGTCTTTCACATGTATGTTCTTCAATTCAGTTTAGTTTCTTAATAAAAGTTCTTTTTATACTCTTATTTTGTTGTTCTTCATATCACTTTGATACCGTTGGATCAAGGTGTAAATTTATTGACACCAAACCTTGTGAAATTAATCACACAACAGTGGAGTGATCATTTTATTTTTGTTGTTTTCTTTACTTCTCAATTTCCTCCCTCATGAGTCTACTTTCTGCTTCCATTGAAACTGTGGGATCAATGGAGGGCTAACCCACTTATGGGTTGATCCAAGGGAGTATAAAGGGGATGGATTGGATGTTATTTATCACCTTATTAATGTATAATCACTTCCTTAACTAAGATATTTATTTGATGATTTTTAAACTCCATTGTCCTTGTTGAATTTAAGGCCACACACTTTAAGTGCTAATACGAACCATTACCTTGAAGTGCTCAAAACATTGATCTTTCAAGTGTATAGGTGATTAGTATTAAAGGTTTTAGGCATTAAACTAGTAATTGATGATGTTGTTTTATCTCCTTAAATTAACCCATCACAAATATAAGAAATTTAAATCATTAAAAAGGAAATATGTCCAATCCACCCCGAGCGATAACCTAGGATCAATTCATTCATTTAAATTGAATTCACTTAAGTCTCTTAGAGTTCCTTTAAACCCATTTAATCAACCCAATTTGGCCACTTCATAGCCAAAAATTGTCTTTTGAATGTACGTGTCTATAGGTTACTTCTTAGGTCTCTGAGGATTCGACAACCCAAGCTAAACTACAGGGACCATCTTACCTTCTTCTCTTGGGTAAATTTGAGCAAGAATAAAATTTTGGCGCCATTTCTAGAGACCTAAGTATGTTATCTTAGACACTGTCATCCTTTTTTTCATCCCACTTCTCTTATCTCATCCCCAATTTCATTCCTATGTAAAACCCTTTTGAAAAAATACAAACATCGAGAACCTCTCCTTACATTGATCACTCCACACGAAGTGTGATGTATAATGACCATCCTAGTTTCTACTGGTGGGATAACCAACAACCAATTGAGACACAATGTTTTAACTCTTATTCTCCAAAAAACAATCCTAAATATAATGAGTTTCAATCCACACAAATCCAATTTGAACATCCTCCTATGGAATTCCAACAACATAGTTATCCTCCGGGAATAAACCATATGTCTCAACCCCTTATCCATCATGATCCACAACCATTACTTGAAAAATTGTGTAAAAAAATGTAAATAATGAATTTTGAGGCATCATCCTTGAGGTTAGAACTACAAAGCCTTAAAAATTGTGAGGAACCCATCCCTACACAAATTTTCCCTTCCATAGCCTTATGTGAAGTGTCTAGTTTCCCACAAACCACTCATGAATTTACTGAAGAGAAAACCTTTGTATTTGGGGAAGATGAAGAGGATCAAGGAATTTTTGAAGGGTCTTTCAATCAAGATTAAATTAACTTTTTGGATTCAAAAGAGGAGAATTTGACATCATGGATTGAGTCTCCTAAGTATAACTCCATTGATGATTTTTCAAAAACACAAATCACTGAACCATTAAGTGAAATCACAAACTTTGAGTCCATACCCATTCCAGAAATTGATCTTTAAAATTGGGTGGTTGAATCTTCTATTCAAAAGGAACAAAGTCTATTGAGAAATTTTCAAAATTAAATTGATTTTTATTCAAAGTCCCAACCTATGTCTAAAAGTGTTAGCCTACATGAACTTGAAAAAAATGACTTTCCATCCACCCACAAGTTTCCATTCATTGGGGATAGAAAAAAACATAAAATTTTCACAATTTCTTATCTTGAAACCAATAAATAGGTAATGATTCTTAATTTCTTTTTGAAGACTAAAAAAGAAATTGAATCCACCATTTTTTTATTCCTTGGATTTACCCGCTCATTTTAAAACATTTGTTTTTACATTACAGAAATTATAAACAAATAATAAATCTCAATCTAGTGGATATGGAGAAATATGGGGTCTTTAAAATGTTGAAATTGGTATTGGGTAAGTAGGGGGGTTCAAGTCGAGCTAATGACGTTAAACAAAGCGCTGCATGGGAGGCAACCCATGGTTTCCAAGTTTCCTATCATTTTGTTTTTTTAAAAAAAATTGACTGTTAACCTGTTCTTCTATTATGAGTATGGATTGGTATGAAAGAGGAGCACCATATTCATCTGTGTCACGTGGTGTGATCCTTGAGTAATACCTTACCCAGAAATTTAAAAATAAGACAATGTATCATCAGTTTATTTTATTTTATATATATACTTATATTTTACTTATATATATATACTATTTTTTTCCTTCTTCCACTAGGGAACTCTGCAAGTGACATGGATATCAAAGACCTAAAAAGTGAGCATCAAGAATTTCAACTTCAACCACCAGGACACTTCATTCCATGATCCTCATTTTCAATTTCCTTTTTGAACATTCATTCTCTACCTCTACCCCCTCCTAAATTTTCTTTTCATTAAACACTAGGGACATTATTATTATAATTTTGGGGGGAGATAAAATAAAAAATGATTTTGTGTCAAAAAAAATGAATGATTTGAAGAAAAAAATTTGTGTAAATTGAAGGAAAAATTTATTTACCTTTGAACATGGTAATACACATTGCACACTTTGAAACTGAATATCTAATAATTAGGATGCCCTGATTCTGATTTTAATCCTTGTATAATTTTATGAGCATAAATTTTGGAAAGTGTGGCTATCCAATGTGATATTTCATTGTTTATATTTTCATCCAAATAAAAAAAGATCACAATGCACGTCATTTGGATAGTGGGGTATTAGATTGAGTTCATGGGGTCTCCTAAATAAATAGAATAGGTTTGGGGATCATTTTAGTTTAATATGAGTATTCAAAAAAAATTAAAAAAAAATTACGTGTAGAGCAATGAAATGACCTAATACCTGGATTTTGGCACTTGGGGATCGTGACTTCATAGTTGTTTGGCCCAGAGTTAGAAGTTTTATCTTTATTTTTGGTTATTTGAATTTGATTTTGACAGAGTTAACTCAATATGATGCCCCAGTATGTGGGCTTCACATGGTTCCCTATGGTCTTTGAGCCTGGGAGTCATTGGCAAAGTCTCACTACAGGGGTTGACTCTTTTGTGTGCAACTTCAATTACCATGGAAAAATTGCAAAAAAAACAAAACAAAAAAATACAATAAAAAAATGAATACACATCTTAATATTGAAATGTGATTCCGTCTAGCGCTTCCATCATTCCCCCCTTGAAAAAAAATGAACCCCCTGTCTGTTGTGATGGACAACACATCCTTATAATTTATTGATATTGGATAAAATATGGCAATGAATTTGAACAAAGGAATTGTCTTGAGATTGGGATCTGCTTATGAAACTATCTTGTATTAAAATATTATGATGGGTTTCATGATTGTTTGGTTTATGTTTTTTTGGTGATCATTGTGTATTAAAATGTTTTTGGAAAAGGGAATTCGAATTTCATATTGTTGAGATATATTTTGCTCGGGACTAGAAAAACTCAAGTTGTGGGGTGATTGAGATAAAATAAAAAATGATTTCGTGTCAAAAAAAATGAATGATTTGAAGAAGAAAAATTTGTGTAAATGGAAGGAAAAATTTCTTTAACTTGGAACATGGTAATACACATTGCACACTTTGAAACTGAATATCAAATAATTTAGCATGCCCTGATTCTGATTTTAATCCTTGTATTATTTCATGAGCATAGATTTTGGAAAGTGTGGTTGTCCAATGTGATATTTCATTGTTTATATTTTCATCTAAATAAAAAAAGATCACAATACACGTCCTTTGGATAGTGGGGTATTAGTTTGAGTTCATGGGGTCCCCAAAATTAATATCATAGGTTTGGTGATCATTTTAGTTTAATATGAGTATTCAAAATAAAACTAAAAAAAATTGCACGTAGAGCAATGAAATGACCTAATGCGTGGATTTCGACACTTGAGGATCGTGACTCCATAGTTGTCAGGCCCAGAGTTAGTAATTTTATCTCTATTTTTGGTAATTTGAATTAGATTTTGACTGAGTTAACTCAAGATGATTCTCGATTATGTGGGATTCACTTGGTTCCCTAAGGTCTTTGAGCCTGGGATTCATCGGCAAAGTCTCGCTGCAGGGGTTGACTCTTTTGAGTGAAACTTCAATTACCATGGAAAAATTGCAAAAAAAAAAACAAAAAAAAACAAAAATACTAATAAAATAAAATAATGAATACTCATCTTAATATTGAAATGTGATTCCATCTAGCTCTTCCATCATTCCACCCTTAAATAAAAATAAACCCCATGTCTATTGTGATGCACAACCCATCCTCATACATAATTGATATTGGATTAAATATGGAAATGGAGTTGAACAAAGGAATGGTCTTGGGATTGGGATCTTCTTATGAAACTATCTTGTATTAAAATATTTTGATGTGTTTCATAATTGTTTGGTATAAGGTTTTTTGGTGATCATTTTGTATTAAAATGTTTTTGGAAAAGGGAATTCGAATTTCATATTATTGAGATATATTTTTCTCGGGACTATCAAAACACAAGTTGGGGGTGTGATTATCCACTAAATGAGGATAATATTCATTGTTAATATATATAATATTCATGTTATTTATTATTCATAAACACCATTTTAGTGCATTTTACACTTTGAACATCATTTCACATTATAATTGTAATACCTTCTTAAAATGTACTATTCTGTGGTACATTTTTGAACATCATTTAAAGTACCCAACGGTTCATCTGATTTTAAAGAATATAATTATACATAGTTTTATTAGATATTTTTGTAAATTGATCTAAACTAAAATATGAACATGTTTGATTCCGGGATCAATGTAGAATTCATGGAGGATGAGGGATATATTCGGCAATGAAAGGAAGCAATTCTAGAGAAGGCAAATTGGACCCCAGCCCACTGATGAGACTATGGGGCCCAACATACAGGCCAAACGAATCCCAAATTCTGTGGGATTCTAGAATAGCTGTATAGTAACAAATCCCTCTACATGATCCAATGCTAAATCGGCCTCCACGGTGTCCATTTAGGCGGCCCAAGATAGAGATAAAATTATGGACCACATTCTGTGGCCTAGACAAGCATCCCACCAATTAAACCATATCTCAAAAACCTTAACTCCTTTTCTGCTGAGATTTTACATTCTGTTAGGGGACATCCTTAGCTTAATTTAATTCTTCTATGGCCCACCCAAATTCGGCCATATAGAAGGTCTTACAAGAGCATCAGTTCGGTAAAGGAAATCTGGCTGCCACCTCGGGTCAATGGTGGAAAAATCAACTATCCCTTACTTTCCACCCACCTATGGCCTACCAAAATTAATTGAGAATACTTGGAATATTGGAGACTCAACCCAACGGCTCAAAAATTTCTATTTAAGTTAGTGGTGTTGGAGGATTTTGGGAATCTTGGATGCTTTGTTCAATTGTAATGTTATGCTGCAATTTTGTTGTCTCAAATTTGTCTTTCACATGTAAGTCGTTAAATTCACTTTAGTTTCTTAATAAAAGTTCTTCTTATACTCTTATTCTGTTTTTATTCATTTTACTTTGATACTGTTGGATCAATGTATGAATTTATTCACACCAAACCTTGTGAAATGTTTCACACAACGGTGGAGTGATCATTTTATTTTTGTTGTTTTCTTTACTTCTCCATTTCATCTCTCATGAGTCTACTTTCTGCTTCCATTGAAACCATGTGATCAATGGAGGGATAACCCACTTATGGGTTGATCCAAGTGAGTAGATAGGGGCTGGATTGGATATTATTTATCACCTCATTAATGTATAATCACTTCTTTAATTGAGATTTTTATTTGATGATTTTTAAACTCCATCATCCTTGTTGAATTTAAGGCCACACACTTCAAGTGCTAATACAAACCTTTACCTTGAAGTTCTCAAAACTTTTATCCTTCAAGTGTATCGGTGATTAGTATTAAAGGGTTGAGACTTTAAACCAGCAACCGATTATGTTGTTTTATCTCCTTAAATGAACCCATCTCAAATATAAGAAATTGAAATCATTAAAAAGGAAATACGTCCAATCCACCCCGAGCGATAACCTAGGATCAATTAACTCTTTTAAATTGAATTCACATAAGTCTCTTAGAGTTCCTTTAAACCCATCTAAAATCAAACCAAGTTGTCCAGTTCATATCCAAAAATAGTCGATAGAATTTACGTGTCTATAGGTTACTTCTTAGGTCTCTGAGGATTCGACAACCCAACCTAAACTACAAGGATCATATTACCTTCTTCTCTTGGGTAAATTTTAGTGAGAATAAAATTTTGGCGTCGTTGTCGGGGACCTATGTAAGTTATCTTAGAAACTATCATCCTTTTTTTCATCCCACTTCTCTTATCTCTTCCCCATTTTCATTCCTATGGAAAACCCTTTTGAACAAATCCAAACATCGGGAACCTCTCTTTACTTTGATCACTCCAAACGAAGTGTGACGTACAATGAACATCCTAGTTTCTACTGGTGGGATAACCAACAACCAATTGAGACACAATGTTTTAACTCTTATTCTCCACAAAACATTCCAAAATACAATGAGTTTCAATACCCATAAATCCAATTTGAACATCCTCCTATGGAATTCCAACAACATAGTTATCCTCCTGGAATAGACTGTCTATCTCAACCCCTTATCCATCATGATCAACAACCATTACTTGAAAAATTGTGTCAACAAATGGAGATAATGAATATTTAGGTTTCATAATTGAGGATAGAATTACAAAGAATTAAAAAGTATGAAGAACCCATCCATACACAAATTTTCCCTTCCATAGACTTATATGAAGTTTCTAGTTTCCCAAAATCCTCTCAGGAATTTACTGAAGAGAAAACCATTGGATTTGGGGAAGATGAAGAGGATCAAGGAATTTTTGAAGGGTCTTTAAATCAGGAGGAAATTAACTATTTGGATTCAAATGAGGAGAATTTGACATCATGGATTGAGTCTCCTAAGTATAACTCCATTGATGATTTTTCAAAAACACAAATCGCTGAACCATTAAGAGAAATAACAAAATTTGATTCCATACCCATTCTAGAAATTGATCTTTCCAATTTGGTGGTTGAATCTTATATTCAAAAGGAACCAAGTCTATTGAGCAATTTTGAAAATTAAATTGAGTTTTATTCAAAGTCCCAACCTACGTCTGAAAGTGGTATCCTACATGAACTTGAAAAAAAGGACTTTCCATCCACCCTCAAGTTTCCATTCATTGGGGATAGCCAAAAACTTACAATTTTCACAATTTCTTATCTTGAAACCAATAAAGAGGTAATGATTCTTAATGTGTATTTGAAGAATAAAAATGAAATTGAATCCACCATTTATGATATTCCTTGGATTTACCTGCTCATTGTAAAACATTGGTTTTTAAATTATAGAAATTATAAACAAATAATAAATCTCAATCTAGTGGATATGGATAAATATGGGGTCCTTAAAATTTTGAAATTGGTATTGGGTAATTTGGGGGGGTTCAAGTCGAGCTAACGATGTTAAGCAAAGCGCTGCATGATAGGCAACCCGTGTTTATCAAGTTTCCTATCATTTTGTTGTTTTAATAAAATTTATATTTTAAATAGGTTTATGTAATAATTTTTATATTTAAAAAAAATAGACTGTTGACATGTTCTTTTATTATGAGTATGGATGGGTATAAAAGGGGAGCACCATATTCATCTGCGTCACATGGTGTGATCCTTGGGTAATACCTTACCCAGAAATTTAAAAAGAATACAATGTATCATCATTTTATTTTTTATATATATATACTTATATTTTACTTATATATATATATATATACTCTTTTGTTATGTTTTTTTGTTTTCCTTTTTCCACTAGGGAACTCCGCATGCGACATGGATATCAAAGGACTAAAAATAGAGCATCAAGAATTTCAACATCAACCACCAGGTGACTTCATTCCATTATCCTCATTTTCAATTTCCTTTTTGAACTTTCATTCTCTGCTTCTACCCCCTCCTAAATTTTCTTTTCTTTAGACATTGAGGATAGAGTTATTTTAATTTGGGGGGATATAAAATAAAAAATGATTTCGGGTCAAAAAAATGAATGATTTCAAGAGAAAAAAATTTGTGTAAATGGAAGGAACAATTACTTTAACTTTGAACATGGTAATACACATTGCACACTTTGAAACTCAATATCAAATAATTTAGAATGCCCTGATTCTGATTTTAATCCTTGTATAATTTCATGAGCATAGATTTTGGAAAGTGTGGCTATCCAATGTGATATTTCATTGTTTATATTTTCGTCCAAATAAAACAAGATCACAATGCACGTCATTTGGAAGTGGGGTATTAGTTTGAGTTCATGGGGTCCCTAAATAAATAGCATAGGTTTGGTGATCATTTTTGTTTAATATGAGTATTCAAAAAAAATTAAAAAAAATTGTGAGTAGAGCAATGAAATTCCCTAATGCATGGCTTCCGGCACTTGGGGATCTTGACTCCATAGTTTCTTGGCCCAGAGTTAGTAATTTTATCTCTATTTTTGGTAATTCGAATTTGTTTTTGACTGAGTTAACTCGAGATGATGCTCGAGTATATGGGATTTACATGGTTCCCTAAGGTCTTTGAGCCTGGGAGTCATCAGAAAAGTCTCGCTATAGGGGTTGACTCTTTTGAGTGCAACTTTAATTACGATGGAAAAATTGCAAAAAAAAAACAAAAAAAAAATTAATTAAAAAAAATGAATACTCATCATAAAATTGAAATGTGATACCACCTAGCACTTCCATCATTCCCCCCTTGAATAAAAATGAAACCCCATGTCTATTGTTATGCACAACACATCCTTATACTTAATTGATATTGGATGAAATATGGAAATGAATTTGAACAAAGGAATGGTATTGGGAATGGGATCTACTTATGAAACAATCTTGTATTAAAATATTTTGATGGGTTTCATGATTTTTTGGTATAATTTGTTTTGGTGATCATTGTGTATTAAAATGTTTTTGGAAAAGGGAATTCTAATTTCATATTGTTGAGATATATTTTTCTCAGGACTAGCAAATCTCAAGTTGGGGGGTGATTGAAATAAAATAAAAAATTATTTCGTGTAAAAAAAAATGAATTATTTGAAGAAGGAAAAATTTATGTAAATGGAAGGAAAAATTCCTTTAACTTTGAACATGGTAATACACATTTCACACTTTGAAACCTAATATAAAATTATTTAGCATGCCCAGAATCTGATTTTAATCCTTGTATAATTTCTTGAGCATAGATTTGGAAAGTGTGGTTGTCCAATGTGATATTTCATTGTTTATATTTTCATCCATATAAAAAAAGATCACAATGCACGTCCTTTGTATAGTGGGGTATTAGTTTGAGTTCATGGGGTCCCCCAAATAAATAGCATAGGTTTGGTGATCATTTTAGTTTAATATGAGTATTCAAAAAAAATTAAAAAAAATTGCGCTTAGAGAAATGAAATGACCTAATGCGTGGCTTTCGGCACTTGGGGATCGTGACTCCATAGTTGTCTGGCCCAGAGTTAGTAATTTTATCTCTATTTTTTTTGTAATTTGAATTTGTTTTTGACTGAGTTAACTCGAGACGATGCCCGATTATGTGGGATTCACATGGTTCGCTATGGTATTCGAGCCTAGGATTCATCGGCAAAGTCTCGCTATAGGGGTTGACTCTTTTGAGTGCAACTTCAATTACCATGGCAAAATTAAAAAAACAAAAAACAAAAAAAAAAACAAAACAAATTAATACAAATCACTCTTCAGGATCCAATGAATCACACAATTCTTGGGATTATATAAGACATGTAGTGGAACAAGTCACTCTTCAGGATCCAATGCTAACTCGGCCTCCAAGGTGTCCATTTAGGCGTCCCAAGTTAGAGTTAAAATCATGGGCCAGATTCTGCGGCCCATAAAAACAGCCCACCAATTAAACCATATCGCGAAAACCATAACTATTTTTCGGATGAGATTTTACATGCCGTTAGGGGACATCCATAGCTTAATATACATCTTTTATGGCCCACCCAAATGTGGCTATATAGAAGGTCTTACAAGCTCTTCGGTTCAGTGAAGGAAAGCCGGCTCCCACCTCGGGTCAAGGGTGGAAAGATCAAATCTCCCTTACTTTCCACCCACCTATGGCCTACAAAAATTAATTGAGAAGACTTGGACTATTAGAGGATCGACCCAAGGGATCAAAAATTCCTATTTAAGGCAGTGGTGTTGGGGGATTTTTGGAATCTTGGATGCTTTGTTCATTTGTAATGTTATGCTGTAATTTTGTTGTCTCAAATTTGTCTTTCACATATAAGTTGTTCAATTCAATTTAGTTTCTTAATAAAAGTTCTTCTTATACTCTTATTCTGTTGTTATTCATATCACTTTGATACCATTGGATCAAGGTGTGAATTTATTCACACCAAACCTTGTGAAATTTTTCACACAACGGTGGAGTGATCATTTTGTTTTTGTTGTTTTCTTTACTTCTCCATTTCCTCCCTCATGAGTCTACTTTCTGCTTCCATTGATACCATGGGATCAATGGAGGGCTAACCCACTTATGGGTTGATCCAAGGTGGTAGAAAGGGGCTGGATTGGATGTTATTTGTCACCTCATTAATGTATAATCACTTTTTTAATTGAGATTTTTATTTGATGATTTTTAAACTCCATCGTCCTTGTTGAATTTAAGGCCACACACTTCAAGTGCTAATACAAACCTTTACCTTGAAGTGCTCCAAACTTTTATCCTTCAAGTGTATATGTGATTAGTATTAAAGGGTTTAGGAATTAAACTAGTAAGTGATGATGTTGTTTTATCTCCTTAAATGAACCCAACTCAAATATAAGAAATTCAAATCATTAAAAAGGAAATACGTCTAATCCACCCCGAGCGATAACCTAGGATCAATTCTTTCTTTTAAATTTAATTCACTTAAGTCTCTTAGAGTTCCTTTAAACCCATCTAAAATTAACCCATGTTTGCCACATCATAGACAAAAATAGTCTATAGAATGTACGTGTCTATAGGTTACTTCTTAGGTCTCTCAGGATTCGACAACCCAAGCTAAACTACAAGGACTGTTTTACCTTCTTCTCTTGGGTAAATTTGAGCGAGAATCACCTTCCTAATTTACTATATCTTTAATATGATGGAAGTGAGTGGATTTCATAATACAATATTTTTTTCATAATTGAATTCCTCCCATTAAGGACCCATGGTAAACTGATAATAAATTCTATGGAAAAAATATCTCACATCCACACCATAATGGGAAGAGTCTCCAATAAATTGGTTGGTCTTCAATGATTCAACATTATCTTTGGAAAACATGAAATCATGACAAGAAGTTTTCATATGAAATCCTCATAAACAACCTCCAATACTGATGTCTTAGATCCTGATATATCATGGTCATTACTTATTGTATTAAAAAAATACAAATGCATCCTACAATCCATTTTCTCTTACCTTATAGTTACTAGAATAACCAAAAATCCTTACAAAAAAACACTAATAAGAGATAATGACCAAACACCTGAGGACTACCCACAATTAATAATTATTCTAAAATAATGTAAATAACGGTTTCTTACTTTTCCGATCTAAATCCTCTCATCAAATGATGACTCATCCTTCATAGAATCATGGAAAACCATCCCACAATCATTTTCACATATAATATTATCTTAGAAAATATACTCATTAGTGTCCACTCCTCCCTTGATTCATTCATGTTTTCAGTCAGTAACTTATGGTATCAATGCATTAATTAATACATACGATTTTTTATATTAAATAACAAAATATAATGTCTGATAATAATCAAAAGAGTTAAACTATCAAAACTTTATTTGTCTTTGATAGAAAATATAATTTGGACTCTCATTATTTGAATTCAAAGTGAACCGATAAATAAAGATATATTAGATCCATGCCTTTAGATAATTAACCACAACTGCAAAGACAATGTGATGGGTAGTATATTTCTTCTCTTGAGGGTTCCATTGGTGATGGATATATAGAAAAACGTTTCCCCCTATATTACATCACATACCAATATCATGTATAAGCGGTTTTAAAAAACATCATAAAAATTGTGTTTCGGAAGAATTATAACTAGAGATAATGTAAATCTAACCTTCTTTTCCATGAATGATATTTGAAACTTTTCATTCCATTCTAACTTGACATCTTCAAATGTTATTTCAACTATTTGATATGTGATATTAGAAAATTCTCAAATTTAATTTTTTTTAAAACATGACCAAAATAAAAAGGTTAATATCTAAAATACATTTTTTTTGGGTTGCATTACTAATCTTCTTAATGATTAGAATGATTCAATGAGATGACCCTTACAAATACAACATTTCTCAAAATGTTACATCTTGAATCAAACATTCAAATTCTGAGTTCTTCCAATGTAGATTATGTTATTTTAGTGATCCAATGAATATATCTAGATACTCTCTATACTCCTTTTCGAACATGAAATTCACCTAAATAATATCTCAAAAATGACCACAAATAGAAAAATAATTGATAGAAAATCTAATTCATAATACCCTTAAATACTGTTGGATAATTTGATAGAACAATTAGCACAACCAAATAATTATAATGTCCATACCTAATCATAAAGGCTACATTAGAACTATAATCCTCTCATACCTGTTACAAAGAGTAACCCAAATGATGATCAATAATTCAATATCATATGGATCTTTATATTTGATTAAACAAGACATCAATATTATGAAAACCAAAAATTTTCATAGTAGTTACCCAATTAAGGAATCGATAATCCACAAAAATCCAAAGGATTCTATCTTATTTCTTTTAGAAGGGAACAAATAAAGCCATGGATGGCCTGGTATAATTAATAAATCCATCGGACACAATTTCTTTAAGTAAAACATTAATATCCTTCATATTAATAGGTTAAATGTTATATGATGGATTAGAGATTTGATTCTTCTAGAGAATAAAGTCTATTGAAAACTCAACTTCCCTTAGTGTTGGAATCCTATAAAAATCAATAAGAAAATACATTGGGTACTCAATAAATAATATAATAATAAAACTACTAGAATTTTGTTTAAAAAATTAATAAAATTATCTAAAAACTTTCATGAGATCACCTTATCCTCATAACCAACATTCCCTATTTTTCCTGATCATGGATCCCACTCATCCTAAATTGTCACGTACGTAACCTATTTTAGGGTTATTTTAAATTTATTTTCCACTCATGATTTGTTTTGGTGGTTTCCAAAGGTTTTATTGAGAATAGGTGAGTTTTCATGAATTGGGCCAAACTGCGAGCCCAATTCCAGATTAAAAAATAAATTTTGTTTCATTTATAACTTTTTCAATTTTTAATATTTTTGACTCATTCCAACTCCTAATTGTTCTCCCCTGATATATTAACCCCAAATTTAAATTTGGGGCCTTTATAAATCCATAAGCATGGGGGATTTTTGATTTTATTTGAGAATTGGGCCAACCCGAAGGCCCATTTTCCAGTTTTAAATTGTTTCATTAATTTATTAATATCTTATTCATTAAAATGGATTTTTCGGTGATTCCACCTCCCTATCGACCCTAAGAAGCCCAGGCGCGACCCCATGCCCTCCTCCCACAATTTGGAGCTCGATAGTTTCGCGAAAATAGTCGAAACTTTCTGGATTTCAGAAATCGTCCAGATTTTGGAGAGGTAAATTGATCCTTTCATAACTCCTTCTATTCTTAATCTTTTCCCTCCATTCCAATTCCTAAATGACCTAATAATTCTTGTGAGACCATCTCCTGAGTTTTGGCCGTTTTAAATTTCAGATACTAGTGTTTTGGGGAGATTCATTCTAGATTTCTCAAGTAAGTTTGTCCTTTTCTTTTCCCCTTTCAAATTGATTAGGGTTTCATTCTATTTTTTTAGGGTTTCCTCCCTTTTTATTGAAGTGAACAATGACCAGTGGGTAGGGGGTCGAACCTAAGGTTTAACCTTTGGTTTTATTGCTCCAATTTTCTATTTTTAGGTTTGATCTACCCTTCTTGAGGTGCGGCGGTGGTGCGTTTGTGTTTTCGCACAAAGGATTCAATGGTTTTATTTGATTTGGTAGGTGATTCCAATGTTGATGCAATCTTTGTGTCTTAGCATGCTGTATTTATCATATTTTTAGATTTATATAATTTTATTATTGCTACAAAAATTGGTTCTAATGATGTTTCCATTGCAATTGAATTTAAAATGCCAATTTGGTGTGAAATTGGGGGTTTTCCAAAGAAGTGTTTTGTTTGTTTATTTGGGGATGCCCTATAAATTCTTAGTTATTTTTATTGATCTGTAATAAGGCATAGAATGCTGTTTATAATGTTTATCCCCTTAGGTAATTGCTGCAAATAATGAGTTTTAATTGTGCTTGTAAAGAAAGTGAAGTTTTGGTTCCACTTTTGTGTGAAAATGAAGGTTTTACAAAGATAACACTTCTTGTTTAACATGAGGATGCCCAAAAATTTATTTGTTGTTTTAATTGATATTTATTGGTCTTCCTTTACTATTTTGGTAACTTACAATTGTTAACATCATGTACAAGTGGGTTTCTTAAGGGGTTTTGTGTGCAAAACTACACGAGATTTTGTGAAATTGATTTATTCAAAATCAAAGAGTTTGTTGTGTGTTTTAAGTGGTAAAAAATGAGATAGCTACTGTATTTTGTGTATGTGACCAGTAGTGGTGTTTTAAATCAAAATGGATGTGTGTTAAATCCTGAAATTGTTTGAGCACAAAGGGGGAAGCCCAGGTACCTAGGTGGGGCGGATTTGTACTAGTACGGCTAGTGGACCGGATGGGTTTTGTCCCTGTTTCACTTAGCATTTGGATAACGACAACTCTAACTAAACTATGTGGATGATGATTGGGGACCACTAGGTTATGGGTATGTTCCCTACTAGTGGCTCGTGCACGAGAAAGGATTTTACTATGGTTACATTACACTGAGGTACGAGGTACATGGGGCCTGAGACTATCTAGTGCCTAGGGGTGTTCCCGGTTTTGTTGCTCAGTGGATTTGTGGTATTTGCCCTTGTTTTTGGGTGTCTTTGGAATTATAATGCAGTATCTAATATCCCTATTTAAATGTGTTAACATTCTGAAAGTTTTATCTTGAAAAATGTTTTCAATTTAAAGTTTCATTTCGTGGAATTTGTCACCGCTTTTAATTGCATATTAAAACTGCTTGCTTTTTCACCTTGTATTGCATGCACCTTGGAATCATAGGGTGGTATCCTATTGGGCTTAGGCTCACACCCTACTTACACCCCTTGGGTGTAAGTAGACCTTTTTTTTTGACCCAGGTAAAGGGAAGGCTAAGGGTGATGGCGGTTCAGGGTGTTAGTCCTCATCCTTGGGGCGGAGTAGTGGAGACGACTTGGGGGTGATGACCCCTTGTCATGTGGAGTCCATGGGGCTGTTTTTTTTCTGTTCCATTGTGTCTTTGGACCTTTTTTATTGACTCTAAACCTATGTATTCAGTTCTGGTTTTTGTTTAAACATCATTTGTTATAAATTTTTAGATTCAGTTTATTGATTGTTTTTAATGGTTTATGACTTCATATTCGGGTAAATCGTTCCCAAACCTAAATAAATGATACCCGGGCACTTGTGCCAGCCCGTGGGGATAGGGAACGCCCTTCGGGTCATGTCACGGGCTGGGTTTGGTGCCGGTTTTGGCGGTGACCAGATTCGGTTCGTGACAAAATGGTATCAGAGGAGGTTCGCTCCATTTGAGTCATGTTATTTGGGAAATAGTCAGGATAGTCTAGAGTTATGATTTTTGGGACATGGAATTCTTGTTATGGGTAGTGTGCTTGATCACCACACCTCATTTCAGGATTCAAGTCTCCAGGGGAAGTTGGGATTTGTCTATGTCTTTGGGTTTTCTTGGTTTGATGATTATTAGGGGAAATGAAAAGAGAGTTGGGTTAATGGTCTCAATGAGCTCGCAGGGTCTGGCAAGCCATGTGGAGCCGGGGATATTCCCTAGATTACTCTCTGTGACAGTGAAGTGATTGGAATATGGCCGCCAACCATATGTCCAAGTCACCCACTGAAACTAGTTTCCTATCAGATTGTTTTGTACTATAGTTTTGCAATCTTGGAACTTTGGTTTTAAAAAGGACTTGGTTTTAAGAAGTGTAAAGTTTTTTTTTTTGAAATTATTTTCAAATAAATAAGGAATGGACTGATTTATGAAATGGTGGAACTGAATTTTTAGAATTTTTTTGAAATGGAAAATGGTGTTTTTACACCTCTTTTGAAAGCAAGAACTATATTGAAGTTGGTTTTGAAAAGTGTTTACAATAGAGTTTTCTAAACAATAAAATAGTGTTTTAATGGGATGAGATGTTTTGAAATTGATGTGAATATATTGAAAGTGAGTTATTTTTTTTTAATGGTTGTGCGTTTTTGAAAAGTTTTGTAAGATTTGAGTTGGAATTTGATCTCGTGGTTAGCGGTTTTGAGAAAAAGGATGTGTTGGTTGACCATTTTGGTTTTGTAAAGTGGAAAGAATTTTTGTTTTAACCTTTGGTATTTTCATGAGCAACCACATGCAAGGGGTTATATGGGAAGAGGGATGGTTGATGACATGACTGGATGCGTGTCGGGATGGAAATGATGAGGGTGCCTGGTGTGGCATAGAAACATGCATGTGTAAGGCCCATGGGGTACCATTGGTGGATGTGCTTACCGCTGAACCATTTGTTTTCAAAGAAATGTTTTTAAATAAAAAAAAAACATGATTTCTTGATGATTTTTTTTGGGATGGTGTATATTATGTGTTTTCGGAAAATGTTGATGTTGTGGGATGTTTTGAGTCCAAGAACCCCTCCTGTTTGAACTGTGTTTTGGGTTTGGGTTTGGTCAGTATGTTGTGTTATAGGGACGATTAGTGGTCTCTTTTGAAAAATGTTTTGGGATGCCTTTACGGTGGTTCCCTTCGTGTGTTTGGATCTGGTTTGAGGCATGTTTTGACTAATGGACCAGATTGGTTGGGTCCTTGGGTTCTCTCATTGGATATGGTATGCCCCCATTAAGGGTTAATGCACAGCTGAAGTGCAATCCATATTGTTTCGCCATTAGAAAATCCTCCAGTTTATCAATTTAAGGAATATTTTATCGATCATTGTTGATTGAGTCTATACCCATTCATTTCATTGATTTTTGGATCCTCTTGTAGTGGTAAAGTTATTGTGGAAGGTTTAAAGAAACCTTAGTTTCTAATGTTTCATGATTCATCGAAGGTGGAAGTGTTCTTTGGTTGTAAGTGTGGATGAGTGTCTCGATGGTGTCTAAGAGGACCTTTGGGTTCTTCAAAGTTTCTTTGATGCATTAATTCATGTTAAACCACCGGTGTGGGAAATATGGTCACGATAGGATATTGTGGCCACTTTCTAGAATTGTGTGTTGTTTGGGGATGTTGAATAAGGTCCCTCTCCATGAATTGTTTATATCAGTTGAAATGGTCATGTTTGGGGATGCCTTATGATGTCATGTACTCGATTGACTGCATAGGTGAAAGTAGTGAAATCCTATGAGAGTCCCTGTTATGTTGGGAAAATGTCTCCCTTGGAAAAACATCAAAATCATCTATTTTAGAGGAATGTGAGTGTAGGTGTTCTTTACTTCTATTGTTTCTCACCTGAAGAAACAAGTTGTGATGTGTGTGTATCTTCTTAGCCCTTGTTTCAGTGAAATATCGGGATAAGGTAAAGTGAGTTTGGAATGTGTTATGTCTAGAAAACTTATTTGGGACTGCGGTGTAGTTTTTGGTGGCACCGAAAAGAAGAATTCTCATTCAGTGGGTTTCCAAATATTAACTACGAGGCCGAAGATGCTTCAATCATTTGAGCTCCAGCCATAGGTCTCGGAGAGAAGCTGGCTTGTAGTCAGGGAAAATACCAGGGCCATTTAAACCCTTGTACAAAGTCCTATCCTTAGTATGAAAGATGGGAATAGTTCAAACCTATGGTTTCGTCATGGTTGAGCACATAGTTTGTGCACGTTTAGTAGTGGTTGTGTGCTAGGAAGCCATGTAGAAAGAATTATATTCATAGTTAGTGCACAGTTTCCCAAACCATGCAGACTAATCCTGCGCCCTTCCTAAATCTTTGATTTCTTTTTGGGTCTTTCTGTGTTGGCCCATGCTGGTCGGTTAAGATGGTCAGTTCTTATGGTGGGGAGACCCACTATGATTCTCATGAATATTCCTTCATAAAAATTTAATGGAATTATATCCCTTTTACTAGAGAGTATGTTTGGGCCTCCCACTATTAGTGTCTTGATTCTGTCTCGGGAAAACAATTTAAGTTGTCTCTTATGATGGGGAGCCCATTTGTGTCTCTTCATACGAGTAACTCATATTTTTTTTTTGGAATTGTCTGGGAAGTAGGTATTACCATTCGAAGATATCTAACTACCTACACATTCATTGGGTAAACATTGATATTGGAGAGTTTCCAATGGTTTAGTTATAGTAGGGAAGTGTAACCTTGTTCAATGTTGTTGTTTTTTTTTGGGTAAATTGATTGAGTATTGTTCAGATTTTATTTGAGGATTTTTAATTTGGGATAAATCCTGAATGTACTTTATTGTTTTAGGAAAGTGGTGTAAGTTTGGTTTGTGACATTATTCCTTCCATCATTGATCACTGGAGGTGTTTTGACCTTTGGGGGTGAAACCTGGCAAAGGTGTACCTATTGGTTTCTCAGTTGGGTTTGGTTGTTGCTTTGACCTTGCTTTGACTTTCCGGGGCGGAAAGTTTTCAAGGTGGGGAGAATTGTCACGTACGTAACCTATTTTAGGGTTATTTTAAATTTATTTTCCACTCATGATTTGTTTTGGTGGTTTCCAAAGGTTTTATTGAGAATAGGTGAGTTTTCATGAATTGGGCCAAACTGCGAGCCCAATTCCAGATTAAAAAATAAATTTTGTTTCATTTATAACTTTTTCAATTTTTAATATTTTTGACTCATTCCAACTCCTAATTGTTCTCCCCTGATATATTAACCCCAAATTTAAATTTGGGGCCTTTATAAATCCATAAGCATGGGGGATTTTTGATTTTATTTGAGAATTGGGCCAACCCGAAGGCCCATTTTCCAGTTTTAAATTGTTTCATTAATTTATTAATATCTTATTCATTAAAATGGATTTTTCGGTGATTCCACCTCCCTATCGACCCTAAGAAGCCCAGGCGCGACCCCATGCCCTCCTCCCACAATTTGGAGCTCGATAGTTTCGCGAAAATAGTCGAAACTTTCTGGATTTCAGAAATCGTCCAGATTTTGGAGAGGTAAATTGATCCTTTCATAACTCCTTCTATTCTTAATCTTTTCCCTCCATTCCAATTCCTAAATGACCTAATAATTCTTGTGAGACCATCTCCTGAGTTTTGGCCGTTTTAAATTTCAGATACTAGTGTTTTGGGGAGATTCATTCTAGATTTCTCAAGTAAGTTTGTCCTTTTCTTTTCCCCTTTCAAATTGATTAGGGTTTCATTCTATTTTTTTAGGGTTTCCTCCCTTTTTATTGAAGTGAACAATGACCAGTGGGTAGGGGGTCGAACCTAAGGTTTAACCTTTGGTTTTATTGCTCCAATTTTCTATTTTTAGGTTTGATCTACCCTTCTTGAGGTGCGGCGGTGGTGCGTTTGTGTTTTCGCACAAAGGATTCAATGGTTTTATTTGATTTGGTAGGTGATTCCAATGTTGATGCAATCTTTGTGTCTTAGCATGCTGTATTTATCATATTTTTAGATTTATATAATTTTATTATTGCTACAAAAATTGGTTCTAATGATGTTTCCATTGCAATTGAATTTAAAATGCCAATTTGGTGTGAAATTGGGGGTTTTCCAAAGAAGTGTTTTGTTTGTTTATTTGGGGATGCCCTATAAATTCTTAGTTATTTTTATTGATCTGTAATAAGGCATAGAATGCTGTTTATAATGTTTATCCCCTTAGGTAATTGCTGCAAATAATGAGTTTTAATTGTGCTTGTAAAGAAAGTGAAGTTTTGGTTCCACTTTTGTGTGAAAATGAAGGTTTTACAAAGATAACACTTCTTGTTTAACATGAGGATGCCCAAAAATTTATTTGTTGTTTTAATTGATATTTATTGGTCTTCCTTTACTATTTTGGTAACTTACAATTGTTAACATCATGTACAAGTGGGTTTCTTAAGGGGTTTTGTGTGCAAAACTACACGAGATTTTGTGAAATTGATTTATTCAAAATCAAAGAGTTTGTTGTGTGTTTTAAGTGGTAAAAAATGAGATAGCTACTGTATTTTGTGTATGTGACCAGTAGTGGTGTTTTAAATCAAAATGGATGTGTGTTAAATCCTGAAATTGTTTGAGCACAAAGGGGGAAGCCCAGGTACCTAGGTGGGGCGGATTTGTACTAGTACGGCTAGTGGACCGGATGGGTTTTGTCCCTGTTTCACTTAGCATTTGGATAACGACAACTCTAACTAAACTATGTGGATGATGATTGGGGACCACTAGGTTATGGGTATGTTCCCTACTAGTGGCTCGTGCACGAGAAAGGATTTTACTATGGTTACATTACACTGAGGTACGAGGTACATGGGGCCTGAGACTATCTAGTGCCTAGGGGTGTTCCCGGTTTTGTTGCTCAGTGGATTTGTGGTATTTGCCCTTGTTTTTGGGTGTCTTTGGAATTATAATGCAGTATCTAATATCCCTATTTAAATGTGTTAACATTCTGAAAGTTTTATCTTGAAAAATGTTTTCAATTTAAAGTTTCATTTCGTGGAATTTGTCACCGCTTTTAATTGCATATTAAAACTGCTTGCTTTTTCACCTTGTATTGCATGCACCTTGGAATCATAGGGTGGTATCCTATTGGGCTTAGGCTCACACCCTACTTACACCCCTTGGGTGTAAGTAGACCTTTTTTTTGACCCAGGTAAAGGGAAGGCTAAGGGTGATGGCGGTTCAGGGTGTTAGTCCTCATCCTTGGGGCGGAGTAGTGGAGACGACTTGGGGGTGATGACCCCTTGTCATGTGGAGTCCATGGGGCTGTTTTTTTTTCTGTTCCATTGTGTCTTTGGACCTTTTTTATTGACTCTAAACCTATGTATTCAGTTCTGGTTTTTGTTTAAACATCATTTGTTATAAATTTTTAGATTCAGTTTATTGATTGTTTTTAATGGTTTATGACTTCATATTCGGGTAAATCGTTCCCAAACCTAAATAAATGATACCCGGGCACTTGTGCCAGCCCGTGGGGATAGGGAACGCCCTTCGGGTCATGTCACGGGCTGGGTTTGGTGCCGGTTTTGGCGGTGACCAGATTCGGTTCGTGACATAAATGATGTGAATTACCCCCTCAGTAGATACAAGAAGAACCCAAAGTTGAAAATAATCATTCTGAAATTTAAATGAATTAATCCATAAAATTCCAATAATGAGGTATCACATATCAATATCATGAACATGAAAATACCACAGGACCTCATAGTAAGAAACCATGACATGGAATTCAAAAACATTTGTAATGTTTTTTAGCCCTTCTTCAAAAGGTAGAATAAAGTTCCATCATGATTTACATAAAACCAATTCATAATACCAAAGACGACATCATCATAGAATAAATAAATGAATTACATGATCCCATATAAGAAAATACAACACTATAGAGGCTGAAATAAACACCAAACAAGTCATGGAAGTAGACCTTTCTTTAGATTCCTCAAGTGCATACCTATCTATATAATTTTTCCCAATCTCAAATCCTCTTTATGATTTCTTCCCCATGTGGGAATCACACTAGTTATAGAAATGTGATACACTACACTAAGAGGTATCGAAACTAGGCTTGTATCATTTTTTAATAGTGGATCCATTATTATTTCCTCTTGAGATTCTTTTTCAAAAATATATAATATGACCTTATTTTCCAACTTGATAAAATGTCATGGCTGATTCTATATAGTTATTCATAGTATGTCTTGGCCTCACACACTTGTAGAAAACATCATGATTCCAACCCTAGGAATCATTTAGAAGTGGTCCTGATATAATTTTATCACCCTTATTATGATTCCCTTTCTAGCCAGATGACACACATTTTCCATGTCCTACTACAATAGAAGCTCTAGCTAAAACTATCTTTCCAACTAAGTCTTCTATATTCATATATTCTTTATCTACTTCCTCAACCAAGTTATATAGGAAAAAGAGAGTCATTATTGACCAAATATAATTACTATAACTAATCATGAACTTATAATCATTAATTATATCATTATAAATAGGATTGTGTAATAAGTAAAAAACCAAAATGAAATTTATAGCATACTCCATAAAAAACAATTCCCTTAATACATATTAAAAAATCATGTATCTTAGATTGTCTTTAAATAATAGGATAAAATATTTGATTCAATTAGTTTCTGAGAATGATCCAGAAATTATCTTATTGTATCCTAGATTTTATGATGGAGTCCCAACCACTTCTTCAAAGTCCTTCTGAAAAATAAGTGTAGAAAAAATTTATTGAGTCCTGTAGAGTTTTCCTGAATTTCAATGTCCACTCAGTAAATTAAATCCCCTCATTGGATTCATTGGATCCCTTAATTACATGGAAGATAATTGGATTTATATTAGTAAATTCATAACCCTGATCAATTGTCTTTATCAATATTCCGACACCTCTCGAGACCAGATTCTTGATTATTCGGATATCTTCTTCTACAAATAAATAGAAAACATGAGTATTTTATTAAGAAATATGTCTTGAAACATCCTCAACAAGATTCATAGGATCTCATATTGGATGTATTAAATATTAAACACAAAAGTTAATATCGAATTATCATAAGAGATATCCTCTAATTTAATTTTTTTTATGAATCAAAAAAATCATTTGAACAAAATAATTTGAAGAAACTATGAATTTAATGAACGAGAGAAAAATAAATGAACATGTTAATATACATAAACCCCATTAATCATGTTAATCTTGGTAAATGAAAATTAAACTCAAAGATATAGGAATGGACACACCCATGAATACCCATGGAAACTCGATGTCAGATAAAAATGTGAGATGGTCAAGAACCTATATCTACATAATTGTAGTGTTCTATTAGTATTAACTCATATCTAACTAATAGTTCAATACAAACCTAGGATGTGTCATTACACATCCTATTTCATATGCCCTTTGATAACATTTTCTTATTAACCAACCCAAGATAAACATAACATGTCACCTAACAAGGCTCTCCACATAGTGGAGAGAAAAACAAGAACCAATAAATGGATATAGTATAATATAAAAGAGATTGATATTTAATGTGCATGGATGAAGTAAATATAGTCACACATGATTGATAGAATCCAGTCCAAAAGGAAAATTTTGGAAACAAAACCAAATAAACCCCGAATCAAAAACCAGTATATCCATGTGAACATCTATCACTACAATCTTAACTCACCATGCTGGTAACATCAAACAAGGGGATATAATGAGAAATATTACTACATTATATTTACGTGTACCCTACAGAACTAGAGCTCCAAAAACCCAATTGAATATATACGATGTGAGAAAATTTCACAATGTGATACACCATGATTCATTAAATTTATATATATATATATAATCCTTAACATATATATTTAAAGAGAATATTTTTTTAAAATAATTGTAATTTGAAAACAAATTTCTCAAAACATCTATTGGTTTACATTATAATATGTCTTATTCATATAAACTAGGAGTATGAAAACTACATGAAAGATACTAATGATGGAATAATAAGTTTAGTCCAGTGAAATACCATGTGTTTAAATTTTTCATAACGAAATATGTAACTATACAATCTTGTATAAAACCAAGAAAAAGTGAGATATAATCAATAGGAATGTGTACCTAAACATGTGAATGAACACTATGAAAATAATACCATTAATCCCAATGACATCTTGTCCATCAACATTCTATCTATATCATTGTCTTAATACCTAGTGGCACTGTACTCACTAAGATTTTCTATTTCCAAAAGCCAACACACCCAAAGTTATCAATGTACATTGTTTCTTGAAACATTTATGTAAAGGATTCTCAAAATATATATACGATTTTCAAAATAAATCATCACCTCGGTAAGGACTGAAAATATAATTTTGAGTAAAAAAACATCTTTGATGAATTTAATAAAACAAATAATGTACATAATACTTTTTAAATGAAATCACACTTTAAAAATTCGTTTTCATTCCATCCAGGATAAAAATCAAAAAACAATTCCTCCTTGATTTGAAATAAATAATTTTCATAAAACAGTCATTAAGAATTTTCAATTAAATCATGTATTGCATGGGTATTCACCATTTTATAGTGATAAATACCTCATCATTATAGAAAACCTAGTCACCTACGAAACTGATTATTTGATTTTAAGATGTCAGGTCCTCACTATCCTTGAACTATAAGAATCATCAATTTTCAATGAAATGCAATAGTTATTGAAATCACAAACTAATCAAGTTCTAATGAAATTAGGGAACAAGTGATCATGAAAAGATATAGTGAGAGGATAATAAATCATGTGGGAATCAAAACATATCCTAATGGGATCCACTAAGAACAAAGGGAAATTAATAAACATTTAAATAGATAAACCTATAGAACACCAAGGAGTGTTTAGGTCTAGATAATGATTGATTAGAATGATATTATAGTTAAAAATGGACATGGTTATCAGGATAATTTTATAATTTTAAGAATCACATTAGGTAAACATGGTTAGGTCATATAGTTAGTGAAATCATGCACTAACCATGTGGGAGCCACTTCTCATTGAAAAAAAATCTAAATGGTTGTGTAAGAATATATAAAAGGGTTGATAAAATAATCTCAAGATATGTAACATCCTCTAGAAAGCCTCATTCACCTTAGTTGTTTTCTTGGACACTCTGATGGTTTGAACAACCATTCCTATGATGTAAAAACCACATATAGAACATATGGATCAATTCTTTATTATTACACCATGATTAATTTTAACCATACATAGATTGTTACCCTAAAAAGTTTCTCCTAAATATCAGAAAATTCATTCCCCTAACTCTAAAAATCCTTTAGAACATCCATATAGGTAACTAAAATCAAAATAAAACATTCACCTAAATGATCAGATATCACACTAAATTGTATTATTATTCCACAAAACATTGACTTGGTGGTCTTTCATGTCCCATTGAAATTTTTATCTTTGATATAGGGTATCTCTAGGTTGTTCCTACAATGGAATATGAAGCTATTACTACACAACCTCATAGTTCAATACATGGTAAGAACCATATATATACATCCTCATAATTGATACATGGATAACATAACTAATATGGGAGAGGATTAGAGAACTTTCCATGATATATTATAGCATATCGATAAATTCAAGAATCTTGTATGAACTAAAATATTAGGGTTTATTCATCCCTATCTATCCAAATCCCATAACATTATTATACGGTGATATTTATTGTATGAAATTTCCATTAACTTAAAACTGTAAATTTCTCTTACTATTTCAGCATATCGATTTTAATTTATTTTTACTTTTATGTTATCTTACTGAATGGATATATGTTTCTATACCATTTACTCATAATTATCACGTAATAATTTCTTGTTTTTCCAATTCATCCCAATATGTTGGATTTATGGATGTCTATCCATAGTAGGATTTACATGAGACCATCTAATTTCTCCACATGAAGATATGTTTTAAAGAAGATTCAAGTAGGGGAAGTTGTTTATACCATACACATTTAAAATACATATTGAAAGATGTAATAATGTACTCGTGGATTTTAATGTTAAAGTAATACTGAAAATAATTCAGATAATGTTAAAAAATGATAATATTCAACTATATATTTAATTCATGTGGAAAAAAATTTCAGTGTTTTTTGGTAATACTTAGATCTTGTTCAAATAAATGGGACTATCACTCCCTGTTGTCTCACTAATTGTTAAATATATTTCCCAACAAGATGTTCAAAATAAAAATATTATCTTATATTAATTAAATTAATGGAATTTATAATTCAATGTACAATAACATAAATGGAGTCATTCTATATAGATTCCTTAGGGTGTTGTATGAAGAAATCTATAGTATGTTTTTTCCATTTTGATATAGAAATGGGAAGACTTTTAATCATCCTCTCTAACTTCAAACATTCATTCATTGTTTAATAACATAAATAGCATCATGAAAGATACTATACAATATTTCTTTTTAATTTTCAGTATAATATATTCTCTTTAAGGTCTTTAAATATCTATGTACATCCATGATATTTGCAGACTGATGATCTATGTTCTTGAACGCACATCTCCTTATTAATTTCCCATATTAGGGAAGAAAAACTCGATTAAAAAACCTTATAATTCCATTATATTGATTCTTTAACTCTATAATTATCCATACATTATTTTTTATCTCCATATATTATTTATACACCTCTTTAATCACCACATAAATTGATGATAGAATAAACATCTTATAAATGAATGAATTATCACCTTTCATTATGATTTGAAGGTCCATATTTTGAAAATATATAAATATTGAATCATTTTTAATTCTCACCATAGGTATCCTTGAATGATCCTTACAATTCCTAGAATCACCCACCTTGTGCTTTTTTCTAGGGTGGCTTTGTATTGGGATGTCATAATCATTAATCAAATACAAATATCTCATTTAGAAAATGTTCACCACCATAAATGTGAATACAGACTCTAATTATTTATGATCATTATACATATAAAACCATTTTCCATGAATATTATGATTCTATTTTATTATGGAAATGATAAATGCCACAAAATACAGATCACAAGTAGAGTAATTTTTTTCCAGGAACATACAATTTCTGTGTGGAATATGATATCACCATGTAATTTTAAAATAGAACACATCCTATACCATTATTTGATGCATCACTGGATATCAAAAATCCTTCACCGCTATAGGTAGTGAAGAACAATTTTATTGAAAAACTTTATTTCCCCCAATATAAAAGTTTCAACAAAATCATCTTAGCAAAGAAACATGGATCCATTCTGCGTCATAATGTATAGGGGTTTCAATATATATGAGAAATATCCCAATAAGAATTTATATTATCGATAAATTCCAAGATAAATATTGATATCAATTATATTGGTGTTTTAGAAAATTTATATTCACTTCTATCTTTAAATTATCCACATATATAACCTCAATTGTGATTACAGGACATAATAATGATTCATTCTGTAGTCACGATTCAGACATGAACTTTTTTCCATAAAAACTAGGAATTATCAAGGTCATTAATGTAATCCTCAAATGATATTCATACTTTACCTTGATTTTGAAAAATGTGAGAATCTAATTTATAAATTATATGAAAAAATTATCGATGTAATCTCTAAAAAACTATTCATAAGATCTATGAGGATAGCTATGAAATTGGTATGTATGAATTGAATAATAATATATTCATAGTATCTATCCCTTTTATATAAGGTTGTATAGATTCTATCGTCTATTTGAACAATTATTTTATGATATTTTGGTTGATTTTCAATACTAGACAAGTAATGAGGACTACACAGCTGATCAAACAGATCACAAATATGTGGAATAGGTTACTTGTTCTCGATAATGATCTTTTTTAGTTCTTGTTTTTCAATGAATATACACAATGGACTACCTTTATTCATAATAAAATAACTATAATAGCACATGATGTGTATTACAGTGTATGAATCCCATTTATAAATTCCTATGGTTTTTATTATCAATTCGTGAAACTCAATTGACTTCACTCTATATAGAGTCTTTAAAATATGTGTAACATTATTTGTGAGTGATATTGAAAACTCATCTTCATTATTTTATGGGAAGACTAATAAAATATTAATTAAATACAATTTTATTTTAATGAACAAAATGAATAAAAACATCGTAGAGTTTATCGCCAATCGTTTGAGATAATATTTTTCATGAATAGGATGTGGGAACCATATAATTTGTTGATTTCTATTGTAAGGTCTTGATCAAGTCCAAACCTCCATTTGATCATATTTTTTCAGGATATCAAATATGACTTCTCATCTTTAGAAATTTATATAGGATATATATAGAGTGGTCCAATATAATCCCAAAATGAGAAGAAAATCAACTAGATAATGAATAATAAGATTTTAATAAAGCATATTCACAGAAGATTCTATTTGAGATGAGTAATTTACGTGATATAGAATCATCATACCATTATTTTATTCACTAAAAATTCAATATATGAATTATTTTTATTTGGAATGTGATACCCGAAATAAATTACTCAGATCTAGAAGTGTTCGATAAACCTATTTGAAATAAAATTTGTATAGAAATAAAGTGTAGGTTAAATTTAACATTCAATGCATGATTATTGTAAACCAATTTAATAATTATGATTTCACAATCCATACCATTATTAAAAATCATAAGAGGTTATTATTTAAAATTTGAATCATTAACCCATAGTTGCAGGCACTCGTTGGAATAATTTATAAACTCATTATAGTAGAAGCATTATATTTTTTGTGGTATATTAGTTTGGTTTCCCTTACATTCATTTCAGTGGTAGAACTATTCGCATCACATCAACATTCATGTTAATTATGAACTTATCTTCCACACTTGAATAAATTACCCATCCTATGGAGGAAATGTCCCTCACTCAAATCTCCGTATTTTATTAAAAATGTTTCATTAATTTTATTTTGTCTATGGGTTTTTTTCTATAAATTTCCTTGAAACTACATATTTTTGTTCTTATCAACAAAATCATGAGAATAGTTGGATTTTATATTCCCCATTCTTACCTAAGGAGTAAATTAAATAATCACTTTATAACTATTAATATATCTTATAGAAAATGGATTTTAGAGACATGGATTTTAACCACTAAGTTTTCAATCCATTTTTCATTCATGGTTAATGGGGAAACAATTCAAACCTTATAATTATGGTGAAATTGCCTCCATACGTAATAATAGATTCAACATCCTTATTCTTTAGTTCTATAAATTCCATATCTATATTACAGTGAAATGTTCAGGGAAATTACTTACTAAAAAATATGTCAAAAAATTATTCCCATGTGATCGAGTGAGTTTATTTTTATAGGCTCGTATTATTGATAAAAATACACCATTGGTAGGATTAACCCTGCAAAATATGTATGTAAAATAAACGTGTTGCGGTCCATGAAATAGATATTATGAAATTCCTTTTCTATTGTATTGTTCTTTTACTCAACAATTAGTGGAATAGAGGACCCACTGATTGAAGGTGGGTGATATCATAAAATTTCATCAATGATGAGTTATTACTTTGGAAATTAAAAAATTCATCTTGATTCATAGTGGTGTACATATCAAGAGTGATTTTACTATGAATATCTGAATGTTTTTCAAGCCCATCACCCATTTCATTTAGCCTCCCAATAGGATTGTCATGTTTTTGTGGTAACATTAATTGATAACAAGATTCCTTTATGTTCCATCAAATGACTAAAACAACCTGCATAGTGTGAGTAATAAAAATTAATAATTATACTGACAAGTCATAGGATTATGAAATCAATAAAGGATAACATAAATTATAACTCCTTCATAACAATCTATGACACTTTTGAATCATCCTATATCACTTTGGTATATCACAGTTCATACTAATTTATATCCTCTCATTGAATTAAATGGTTCATAAAGAGAATGTATAATAACCAAATCATATAGCCTAGTAGTGTCAACCCATGTGTGTAGTTAGAAATCATTATTGTGAACTATGTAAATAGCACGTTAATACCAAAATATCATGTATCCGGGTTATTACACCACATTATATCTATTCAAGGGACTACATCATCTTGTTTTTCACATTGGTATGACATTAGTAGGAAACTATACTCTATAAACATTACTTAAATATCATGATGGTTTCTAACATTTAGGGGAACACATAAGGATTTCACTAATTAATCTATTTGGAATCTGTACAACTTACTAAACCTTACTTCAATAGGAGCTTAAGCAACCTGATCATCATATATATTATTTTTTATGAATAATGAATTCTACTAAATAAAATACATGCCGAATAACTGTAGTGGTTTAGGATTCTTGGATACTAGATACATAATAAATGTTTTACATGGATAATATTTTAAAACTATAATAAAAATTCTTCACATATTGTATTCCTCTATATTAATATTGCTTAAAACCTTTCATCATAACAAGGAGAAATAAAATCATATGAAGGGTTGATCTAGAGATGAATTGAAAGGGAAAACATGGGAGACATAAATCAAAAAATATATATTAGAATATGATGATAATAAGAGTAATAGATAATGTGTAAGGTATATAAAGGTCATACCCAAAGACATAAATATAAACTCATGAGTCATGTTATAATGAAATTTCATTTAATAAGACATGTTTCATTTGATTACAGAATTCCCAACAACCATAAGCTAAGAGACCATAAAATTAGAATAATAATATGGTACAAGAATGTGAAATAAACATAATCATATAAATTATAGACCAGTGAAACCAACATATAATTACAAAACATATTGGGCTTGGGAAAACCACTAATGTACCATCTTGGGCTTGCGATAAGCACCCATGTACCATTTGAATTGGTATTAACACCCATGTAACACTTTGGGATTGGTCTAGCCACATGTGTAACCATTATTTCATGAGATATGAAGCATTACCCAAGGAATCAATGTGCTATAACAGACCCACCAGTAACATACAATAAATCATTCATATTTATGCCACTAGAATAAGAATTATTACATTATTATTTCAATGGTTAATTATCTTTTGGAAATAAAAATGTTTAATGAAAATATCGACAAAACAAAATCATCCAAATAAATAAATTGAAATAATATTGATAATATCCTTAAATCATATCCCCAATGAAACATAAACATTACAAAACATAATTTAACATATATGTAAAATATTGTTATAAAAGTATAAAATATATTCATTTTAAAATAAGTGTAAATAACCTTATCTTTTTTATCATTTAAAAACTAAAAATTCATGCAATAATAGAAATATGGCTTTCATTTAAAACAAATTGATAATTTTAAATGTAAAGAAGTATTGAGTAATGATCATGAAGAAAGTAAATTTTGATCGAGGAAAAAAATTAATAAATTATTATTTCCAATCATTGAAAATATATTCAAAAGTATGATTAATAAAATTATTTTTTAATTCATTTTAATCATTTGTAATAAAATTAAAACGTTCATGAAAATAATTTTATAAAAAATTACATGCAAATAAAAAATCATACTTTTTTTAAGAACATTGATATAAGTTACAACAATTCAAGACCTAGAGAAACAAAGAATGCAAGATTTTATTAACAAAATACTTTTGACTATCAATGAAGGTAAAAATGAAACTAATAATGAAAACATTAAAAATATATATATAGGAAAAATATTTGGGCTTTGGGAGAGAGAAAACCCATGATTTCAACAGTAATAATAGAAATTAAAACAATACCAATAAAATGGTTATATTATAACATAATCCCTTACCTCAATTCATGAATTTCTTCACACATTATCCAACCTCTAATGTAATAAAATTAAAATTACTACAAAATTATTCTTGATTATTATTCATTTATCTCTTACCATATATCCTCTTAATATAATTTTAAATTTCCAATTTATTAAGAATGCATCGTTAAAATCAATATATTGGTTTCAAATATTCTAAATTCCATGAAAGTTTTTGTATGGTGTTTCCAATCATTGAACAATAATCATCGATCTATAATTTTAATTATTTCCTAAATATGTTGTTTATTTATTAGGTGCATATGAGAATTTTTTTAGTTTTTCCATTAATGAATAGAAATAATGGTAAATAATAATTTATCATTCCAGGTTGATAATTATGTTATAAATATCATATATATTTATTAATTTCCACTTTAAAACTATCCATAAGAAGTATTATGGAGTTATGAACTGCATGTCCTCATAGATGCTTTAGACTGAATGTACACATGAGTGACATTATCATTTTCCATTAAATGGAAATTAAGAATATAATAAAAGTTACATAAACATAATATCATTTAAGTATATTATATATTTTGATTACATTATTTTGAGGCAGTCATAGAAGATTTTTAAGATGATATTTAATAATGAATATCCAAATAGATCAATAAATACAACTACAATTTTTTTAGGTATCCTCTTTCATAATTTACAATTTCCATTTAAGGAATCATATTATGGGATGAACACAACCTCTAGGTTGTGCGATAGAGTATAAGAAGGTTATTTTCAAATAGTTTAGGTTTTCTATGGTGGAAAATGTGTGTTGATAATGGAGTACAATAGGTGAACTTATATAAGTGAGGGGAGTGGAACCCTTATAAATAATACTAAATATAAAATAATATTAATTCATTCACTCATGGAAGTAGAAGAAAATTGAAAAAAATTCAAATATATGAAGAATAATTTTAAAAAAAATTATTCTTATTTTTTTTCTAATCTTCGAATCGTTTTAGACATTAACTGTCATTAATAAATTTTTACCAAACAGATATTTTTATCAAAAAATTTAATAATCCTTATTATAAAATTTGGACACATTTATTCAAAATATGTAAATAATTTCATTATAAATAATTTATAAAGGTTTTATAAATTAATTCTAATATCCACACATAAAATAGGCCAAACCCATTTTTAGAAAGAAACATATATTTGGTGCATAAAATGAATTTTTATTACTTACTTTTCTAGTAACACCCATCATATTAATGTAAATTTACAATATAGAATATAATTTGTAATTATTTAATTAAAATCATTCATAAATTGTGATTAATATAGTTTATTATTATTAATATATATTTGTACGAATTCAAATATTTTTCCTAAAAGTCATCATTTTTCCATCATATTATTTTATCATAACTTATCTCAATTTTATAATAATTTTATGAATTATAATTTATTTTTGAATATTTTAGAAAATATATTCCTTGTGGTTAATAATGAAATTAAAATAAAATGTATTTTAAATGATAATAAAATCTATAAAAAATGAATTTATAAAGAGAGCATTTCTGTTTAGCCCAGAATTTTAAGACTAGTATTTCATATCATTATATAACCACCCCATGTATTTCATTAAGTCATTTTATTATTTATTAATTTATTTTAATCATTTATTATTGTTAATTTAATTCATTAAAAGGTATTAAATTTATGAAAAGTACACAACTCAATGGAATAGAACAAAATAAAATCAATGGAATTTTTATAAGTGAATTTGACACCTCTTACACTATCATTTATTTTCAATTTCTTTTAATTATTTATTTATTCAATTCTTCATTCACTCGTTTGTTCAGTTTTTTATACCAAATTATATCGAACATATTGAATTGATTTAATAAGAAAATATATTCTTAAATTTGGGGGGGGGGGGCGATGTTACAATATAGATCATGACAGAATAACCCTTTAGGGTGCCCCATATAGAATGACTCTTCTAGAAATTGTGTGACACTAATCTCCCCCAAAAAATAGAAATCCTATGTCGTAGATTGTAAAGGATTAACGCTTGATTCAAATAATGACCCACAATCCTATTTTTAATATTACTAATATTACATTTTCATAAAACTAAATTTCACAGATATCATGGTCTCCACATACCTCAAGAAAGCATCTTTGTTACAAAAAAAATACACCGAATAGTAACTGGGGTATAATAACAATGTGGGGATATTATAACCCCTATATTTGGTAACTATAAATAACAATAAAACTAAAAAAATACTAACCATCATTATATAACAATAATTAACACACATCATATAAAAATTATATTATGTAAAATCAAAAAAGTCGTTCAATAAATATATAAAAACATTTATTGTCATACATGTCTCACAGACATAATAGATATACCCCATTGATAGATTATATACATTATGGTCCAAATTAAATCAAAATAAAACTAAAATTTTCAATATTAATAGAACTAGTCGCAATCCATATATTGTTTTAATCTCTTTACACTATCCCAACTTACCATATAAAGAATTACGAAAATTTGTGTTCCCTTATCCTAAAAGGAATCTTTGAGGTCTTATCATGTACCCCTGGTGATCGAGATAAGTTGTGAGTATATCATATGTATACAAAAGAAATGTTATCCTTATAAATACTTATTAAATATTTTTCATGATAACGGGACTTAATAAAAATCTATAATAAAATAAAATAAACCACCATCAAACCATGGGTTCTATGGTGACACATTGGACTAACTACACATGTTTTGACTTGGTCATGATTTTCTATAAATTAATCATAATTTCTTTGTGGGATTAAACCCCTTTCATGAATAATCTTAGTTACATCAAAACCCATGTATAATTTTTAATATACCTTGAGAGCCACTTTAAATACAATAATTTTTTGATGTATTTTATCAATAAGTACTAGTTACAAGGAGCATGACATCAAAATGTGATAAATAAAAACAATATGAAACGAACATAAATCAAATAACTATATTTATAATAATCACTATTTACTGTTTATCAGTATAATTAACATTTTTTTTAAATATATTATGAGCGTTGAAGAGTCATCATAAAGCTATTAATATTTGTTATTTCACTATGATTTTTATAAGAAGGAAACAGAATTTATTGCTTCTACAATTGTTCCTATGTAAAAAAATTTAATATTATTCATGGAGTATATTGTAACGACCCGGATATTCCATGTAATTTTTTTTTAATTTTATCGAAATATTATGAGTCTGTGAAAATTAATGGCGCGTGATTCCGAGGCCCAGGGTTCCCGGAATTAATTTTTTATCTATTTTAGTACGATTAGTAAATGTGCGAGTGATATTTGGTAAGATTCGAACCGTTTATTAGAATTGAAATCTGAGGGCACTATTAAACTCACAGCACTGATATTCTCTTAAACAGATCTTCACCTTAACCACAGTAGGTTGTGGGTGGAAGTTAGTATTTTAGTATTTCATGGAAGAAGAAAAATAAAATAATTAAACTTTTATTTTACTTTTTGAATCCTTCTTTTTTGAATTATGGATGTGGGGACCACCGGAGATGTAAAACCACCCGTTTTGAATTCATAGTGGTGGGGACCACCCAAACCCTTCTTAATGTGGGTAAATCCTTTCAACTCTCAATTTAATCATGCCATCTTACCTTAATTAATGAAACATATTTTAATTGTTTAATTAATAAGATTAACACAATTAGTTGCCTCCTCTTTTCCTGTGGGGGAATTAGGGTTGGAGAGGAAGATGAGTTTAGGGGAGAGCTTTTGGAGGATCACTTCCTCTAAACAATGAACGCCCTCTCCAATGAAGAATATACTTATGAATCAAGAGTGAGGATGACACACGAGCCCAACTTCATAAGCATGTTGTGGAAGAGACAATCATAGACACCCTCATCACCTTCACCTACTTCATGTCGTGGCACATCCAATGAGAAATCGATGTAGGGATTGTTTTTTCAAATACCCCATACCCTATTCATGTTGTTCTTATTGAATCAAGAACATTTATGTCACTTGCTACCAATCTAATGCCGAGGGTGTGGTCCAAACGAACATGGACCGACCCCTATGCAACCTTTGTGGATTTTGGTGGTCTTGAATCGATGGTAACATCCAGAGATGAGTGTTGAAGTATACAGAATGAAGAACAGGCCACCATGGTGTGCCCAAGGAAGCAAGTAACGTCACTGGTGACCGTGCCAGTGATCGAAACTGGTGGAACTCAAGAGCGGTGGCCGACACTCCGGAAATCCACAATAACGGCGGTGGTGTCATGGCGCCACTGGAGAATGGCTGCGGCCCATCGTCCGTGGTGGAGCAAGGGCGAAGGCCAGCACATGACTGGCTGCATGAAGGGGAGGTGGTGCGCGCCCGCACCATCGGGTGTTCATGAGCTGCAGCATGAGGCCGCAATGGCGAATGAGGGGGGCCAGCTCACTGCTGGCTGTCGGAGCTGGCGCAGTGTGTGACTGCACTGCAGAGGAGGGCTGGCCATCCGACTATCCCGGGAGTCAAGCGGGACCCTGGGTCCCACGTGACAGCTGTCGGCGCCATCCGGTCAGCCACCCAACCCGAAGGGCTGGGCCATTCGGGGTACCCAGGGGGATCCTCCGCCTTGGGTGGTGGCTAGGGAAAACCACACTGTGGGGCCCCCCAACTGCAGGCCAATGGGCCGGTTCAGACCCAGCATGGCGGTTCGGACCGGAACTGGACCAACATCAACCCCTTTACACTCTTTCGGCCATAACATGAGCAACGTGCATCCATTTGACAAACCATATATGGCACCAGAAACCTTGGATAGAGACCATCCATTTGGTATAACCCAATTGATTTTTGGATATTGTTGGGGTACAACCGGGTTGGATCAAACACAAATCCAACTGGGCCCCCAAGACTAAAAGACATATAACTTATAGACCGAGCATCTGATTAACAGACCATCTATTCTGTTGAGACCCCTAATATTTGGCGGTGTTTTGGGATACCTCTTCGGGGGACTTCATTGTAGTTGGAGTATCGACCTATGGATTGAGGAGGAGAACCTCCCAAAATCAAGTGAGCTTAGTGTGGGAACCTTGTGGATGGATGTAAGATGAGAAAGGAATCCTACATGGGTCTATGGTTTGGGATCCTACGTGGGTCTGTGTTCTAGGGTCCCACATGGATCCGCTCTATGAATCCCTGCGGGACTACTCCAAGATCCTATGTGGGTTTTTTGTACTAGGATCCTATGTTGGTTTGATGATTTAGGATCCTACGTGGGTGTACCTTTTAACAGAGAAAGATGATTCAGTAGTTAAATCTAATCAACTTTACTACCGTACCAATGATATACCTGCTGTGACCTATGTCTTTACCTTTGTGGTACTTCCCTTTGTGGTATTCTTCTATGTGGCATTACCTTTGTGGTACTTACCATTATGGTGATACATTTGTGGTATTCTTCTATGTGGAGATACCTTTGTGGTACTTACCATTATAGTGATACCCTCTTGGTATTCTTATGTGTGGTGTTACCTTTGTGGTGTTACCTTAGTTGTATTCCTTCCTCCATGTAATATTTGAGCTTTTGTAAAAAAGAGTTGAGCATTGTGTTTCTTCATAAATGAGATGGGTATTCTTGATATCTTAGGTATGTGTATGGGCATATGCCTAAGAAGGGTTGACTGTTGATTCCATGATTTTTGGTTGATCCTTTGTGTATTTTTTGAGACCTTTGAGTCCCTCGGGATCCCTATTGAGTATTGTTATACTCAACCCTAAACGGGCTATGCCCGCACCATGTTGAGTTTGGTGCAGATGATGGACAACGATGGCTGAGGGTGGGGGTACCAGGACTAGAGGTAACATGAAGGTGGAAATAGACAAGGTGTACTACAGAGACGATCGTTCAAGAGTGGTACCAACCCATCAACTAGGAACCTTGGTGGGTGTTCACAAGGGCTATTTTTAGTTTACTTTTTCTTTTCAGTTGGGCTTGTATTTTGGCCCCTTTTTATTTTTATACACACCATGTTTACTATATAGTTTTCCATTGTGCATGTATCATGATTTGTTCTTAGTTGTGTGATTTACAGGTTATAAAGGCAATGCCATCCCCGTTTGAGTGAATAAACCTTTTGGTGCTAGTCTCCATCCCCTGGCCTATGGAAGGCCAGATTGGGGTAGTCACATCACGGGCCCTGCAGGATGGGTCGTGACAAATTGGTATAAAAGGAGTCGGTTCTACTGTATAACATTGGACTCTGATCATTTAATGGCAATAGTGTTATGTGCTACGAGTGTGGTTTTTAGTTTAGGTAATCCAGTGTTGGTTCCGTAGCCGACATATCCATACACCAAGACCCAGACTTATGGTTTCTGACTCCGTGCATGAAAACACCGAATGTGTGTGTGTTTTGAAATTTTTTCTTTGTTATCTCTTTGATTCTACTCACCAGGTATAACTTATAGATAGTGGTGCACCTGATTCTTTTGGGATGCCTCCACATAGACAACCTTCCAGGGTTCCATGTATAGTATGTGACAATATCCCACCATGCGATAAGGCCTCATTATAGGGCCCTCTTTAAGTAGAGGCACCAGTGGAGGCATCAGTGGTACCATTACCCATTGGGAAACCAATGCCACCAGCCCCAGTAGTATAGAGTGCATGCCGCTTGAGCATGTTGCATGAGTTCCAACGCCCGAGGCCACCCATGTTTAGGGGTGAGATGGACCCACATGAGACTAAGGATTGGCTAGAGGCTGTGGTGAGAGTCTTTCAACTAATAGGGACACCAGCTGATCTCATGGTGATCCATGTCACCGGTCTTCTATAGGTAGAAATAGTAAGATTGTGTAGCATGATGCTCCATGTTCACAACATGGTGACACTTCTCTCGGTAGACATTGAGAGCATGTTTCAGGTAGAGTTTGTCCCAACAACCCTTCATGCAGTGCACATACCAGAGCTTCTTCATCTTCAGTAGGAAATCATGACTATGGATCAGTACTATGTGAGATTCACCAACCTCTCATGCTACTCCAATGATACAGTGCAGGACCCATTCATCAGGGCCTAGATCATTGAGCAGGGACTTAGACTGGAGAGCAGGGCTTCGATGATTTCTCTCAGCATCCCGACACAGGAAGGGGTGTCAGAGAAAGCCCTATTAGTAAAGAGGTTTCGTGCTAAACAGTTACCCGTAGCGAGACCTACCACCGGGCATCACGTAGAAGAGTCTTATGCAGATGACAGCTGACAGATGACACATATTTCCAAGAGTACTAGACCTAAAGGTGGACGACCGCAGGATTCATGGACGGTTGTGCAGGGCACCCAAGATAGGGCCAATCATGTGAGGAGTAACTGGTGTTACGTATGTGGTGGGCAGGGTCACATGGCTCGTGACTACCCGACCCACCATACGGATGATCACCAGAAGGTCAAAAGACCGCCCAGGCTGAGACAGAGGTTCGACTGAGGAGGTTCGTATAGAGCAGGCGGACGTGGCATAGGAGCAGGCCATGCAGATAGTGATGGGTGACGATTCCATGTGTTATCACCACCACCAGGTGTTCCACCCCGACCACAGGGAGCAGGTTGATAGGGGAGAGCTCTCCTTCAGGAAGGTGAGGTATAGGACCACATTTCCTTGGAGATGATACGTTGTATGATCTATGTCTACTCCGTCATAGCTGTAATACTTATAGACACATATTCCATTCATTATTTTATTTCCACTGCCCTTTTTCGGAGCTCAGAGATTCCAATAGAGTCATTGGCTTGATCCTTATGTCTAGAGACTCCTATATGATAGGATTTGATGATTACACACTGGTTCCGACAATGTATCATACTCTAAGAGGCGATAGCATTAGATGTGATCTCTAAGTAGCGGCGTCAAGGCCTTACGACATCATCTTGGGTATGGGCAGGTTATCTACAGTCCGTGCTCATATTGACTCTATTAGGCGCAATGTGCGGTGTGTCTGCACATATGGGACTTGGTATACCATCACCAACCAGAAGGAAGCCTTTGAAGCATAGGATTGAAATACCAAGAGGATAGTGCAGCTGATCACTCATCAGTTGGCTAGCCTTACCCTCGGAGTGGTTTATGTAGAGAATCTGAGCTATCCTCTAGTGGTGGACCAGAACACGGATGTCATCCCTGATGATGTCTAGGGTCTACCTCCTCATAAATATGTGGACTATTAAATTGACTAGTATCTAGGGATCAAAAAGATATCTACACAAGCATACTGGATGGCTCCCGCGAAGCTTGGTGAGATTTATGTACAACTAGATGACTTATAGGGGAAGGGGTACATCTGACCTAGTGTTTCTCCTTGGGCAGCCCAGATTTTGTTCTCTAAGAAAGTGAATGGGTGGTTGAAATTTTGTGTTGACTATCATCACCTGAACCAGGTGACCGTGAAGAAAAAGTACCCCCTCATGAGGATTGATGACCTCTTTGATCAGATAAAGGTAGCACGATATTTCTCAAAGATAGACCGTAGATTAGGCTATCACCAGCTTAGATTACCTGATGAGGATGTGTAGAAGATGAATTTCAGTTGTCGGTATGACCATTATGAGTCATTAGTTAAGCCATTTGGCAGGACCAACTCTCCAGGTGTGTTCATGGGACTCATGAATAGGATATTTCCGCCATACCTTGATTGCTTTGTAGTATTATTCATTGTAGACATTCTTATCTACTCAGCTACCGAGGAGGAGCATAACTATCATTTGCAGTTAGTTCCGAACACACTCTGATAACACCATCATTATGGTAAGCTCTCGAAGAGACAGTTCTGGATCCGAGAGGTTCACATTCTAAGACATTTCATTTAGTAGGATGGAGTTGCAGTGGATCTAGTGAAGATTGAGGTGGTAATTGATTGGGAGCCACCCTGGAGTGTGACAGAGGTACGATGTTTCATGGGTTTGGCTGGATACTATCAGAAATTTGTGCCAGCTTTCTACAGAGTTGCAGAACCTTTATCAGTATTGAAAAAGAAGTTGAAACACTTCGTGTGGTTGGAGAAAAGCCAATGGAGTTTTCTGGAGTTGATCCAGAGGCTGACTAGTGTCCCCATATTGAGGGTTCCGGAGGTGGGTGTTGGGAACATAGTCTAGTGCAACTCTTCAGAGACAGGGCTCAGATGTGTCCGGATACAAGAGTGACCAGTTATCGCATATGTTTCTCAATAGCTGAGAAAACATGAGTAGAACTACGCTACCCAAGTCCTTCAGTTAGCAACAGTAGTCTTCTCATTGAAGATGTGGCGACACTATCTGATGGGAGAAAATTTTACGGTCTACTCTGATCCCCAAAGTCTCATGTATATCTTCTCCCCGAAGGACATGAACCTCAAATAACGGCATTGGGTTGAGTTCCTCTAGGACTATAAAATTGAGATAGTATATACTTTTGAGAAGGTTAATGTTGTGGATGATGCACTCAGTAGGATATCTTTTATACAAATGCTACGTGAGGCGACGGAGCGGCTGGCCCCTTTAAAGATAACTATTGTGGAATGGGATGGAGAAACTTTTTCTTCAGTCTCTTATAGTCACTCCCCCACATCATGAGGGAGTCAGGGAGGCACATCATGGGGAAACTAACTACAAGGCTCGACATGTTCAGATATTCACAGGACAGGCACCTGATGGATTATTTTAAGGTGGCGAGCACGTCATCATATTTTGAGTACGTACCATGGTACCAGTGTCGCTTCAGAATGAAGTGTTGAGGATGTTCTACAAATCCCCTATAGCGGTACATCCAGGAGTTCTAAAGATGTACCAGGACCTATAACGACAGCACTGGTGGCCAGGAATGAAGAACGAAATAGTAGAGTTTGTCTCTCTATGTCTCACTTGTTAGCAATTTAAGGTAGAGCATCATATACTGGTGGGATTAGTTATGCTTTTAGAGGTCCCAGAGTGGAAGTGGGATGAGATATCCCTGGAAATCATGACAGGACATCCATGTACATCCATAGGTAATGATTCTATCTGGGTGATCGTTGACCAACTCACCAATTCGTCCCACTTCCTACCGATTATAGAGCGAGGTTCAGTAGAGAGCTTGGGATTCCTCTATGTGCAGGAGATTGTGAGACTCCATGGAGTACCCTCGATGATTATCTTAGATCAAGATGAACTTTTCACTTCATGACCATGGAAAGGGGTTTTAAAAGGCATTCATTATGCAGCTTCATTTGAGCACCACCTTCCATTCTCAGAAAGATGGTCAAACAGAGCGGACCATTCATACCCTTGAAGACATGATACATACTTGCGTCCTCAAATTTAGTTGTAGTTGGGAGGATAATTTTCTTTTGTTGGAGATTTCATAAAACAGAAACTATCACTCCACCATTGCGATGGCTCCTTTCGAGGCCTTGTACAACCAACCTTGTAGATCTCATTTATGATGGACTGACCCAGCGAAGTCAGCACACATTGGAGCAGATATGGTACTGGCTACCACAAAAAAGCTACAGATTATCCAGTAGTAGATGAAGACTGCCCAGAGTAGGCAGAAGTATTATGTTGATAGGATATGGATACCTCTAGAGTTTGAGGATGGTGATCACGTCTTTCTATGGATCTCACCTTGACGAGGCTTGGGGAGATTTGCTTGGGAAGAAATTTATCACTGAGGTTCATCAGACCCTTTCAGGTTCTTATTAGAGTTGGAGAGGTGGCTTATCGCCTATCACTTCCCCCTAAGTTTCACCTGGTGCATGAAGTTTTCTATGTATCCCAACTGAGGAGATACGTGCATGACCCATCTCATGTCTTCGACCACGGTGAGCTGGACGTCGACGACGGGGAGGTGTTTACGGAGGTTCTGGTAGAGATTGAGGATCGATGGAAGCGGGTCATTCATGGGAATTTTATACCTTTAGTGCACGTACGTTTACGACATGGGAACCTCCAAGAAACCACGTGGGAGTGGGAGTCTCAGATTCATGCTTAGTACCCCAACTTGTTTCCCTAAATTTTGTGATGTAGATTTCAGGGACACAAATCTCTGAGGTGGGAAGAATGTAATCACCTAGATTTTCCATGTAATGTTTTTAATTATATGGGAATATTATGAGTTTTCGAAATTTGATAGAACGTGATTCTGAGGTCCAGTGTGCCTGGAATAAATTTCTGAACTTTTTTTAGTACGTTCAGTAAATGTACGAGTGGGTTTTTGTTACTTTTGAATTGGTGATCAGAATTGAAATATGAGGGCACGGTTGAACTCGCATCACCAATATTCGCATAACGAGACCTTCACCTCGGCTATAGTAGGTCGAGGGTGTATGTTAGTTTTTCAGTTTTTTTGGAATAATAGAAATAAAATAATTAACATTTTATTATTCTTTTTGAAACCTCTCCTTCTGAATTATGCAGGTGGGGAACACCCGAGCAGGAAGACCTCCCATTTTGAATTCATGGTGGTGGGGACCTCTCGAACCCCTCTTAATGTGGGATAAACCTTTCAACTCTCAATTTAATCAAGACAACTTAAATTAGTTAATGATCCAATTTTTAATTTCTTAATTAATAAACATAACACATTAATTTTGCTCCTCTTTTCCTGTGGCGAAATTTTGGTTGGCAAAGGTGTTGGGTTTAGGGGAGATAATTTAGAGGTTCATTTCCTCCAAAAAAAGAAAACCCTATCCAATGAAGAACATACTTTAGAATCAAGATCGAGGACGACGCACATGCATGACATCAGATGCGTGTTACGGAAGCGACAATCGTTGGGACCCTCATTGCCTTCCTGGACTTCATCTTGTGAGACTTCCAATAAGCAATCGAGGTAGGGATTGTTGTTTTGAATGCCCCTTACCTCGTGATTTTTGTCCTTCTTGAATAAAGAACAATTATGCAGCTTTCTAAGGTTTTAACATGGAGGGTGCAGGCCAAACGAACACGGCCCGACCCCTCTGCAACCCTTGTGGATTATGGTTGCCTTGTATCGATGAAGAAGTCCTGAGATGAGTGCGTAAGTATATGGAATGATGGACTAGCCACCAAGGCACACATGTTGAGTCGAGGAACGTCATCACCGATCGGAACCAGTAGAACTTGAGAGCGGTGGCCGGCACTCTGAATTGTCGCGATGACATCGACAGTGCAACCGTGCCACTGGAGAAGGGTCGCGGCCTGTTGGTGGCATCAGAGCATGGGTGGTGGCTGGTGTAGGGTCGTCCGCGCGAAGGGGCAGTGGCACACGTCTGCACCGCCGGGCGTGGGGGAGCCATGACAAGAGTCTGCGACTGTGAAAGAGGGCAGATGACTCGTTGCCGGCCACCGGTGGCAGTGCAGTGCGTGACTGCGCCTCAGAGGAGGGTTAGTCATCCGACCAACCAAGGAGCGAAGCGAGACCCCGGGTCCTGTGGGCCAGCTTCCAGCGCCAGGCAGCGCCAGATAGTTGGCTAACCAACCTGAACGGTTTGAATGTTCGGGGTACCTAGGGGGCGCCTCCACCTTGGGTGGCCACTAGGGTGGACCCCACCACGAGGCCACCCAGCTTGGGGACAACGTCGGCTGCCCAACGTGGGACGCCCTTCGTGGGCAACCCATCATGGGCCAGGACGGACCCAGTGGGTAGTTCCAGACCTAGTAGGCAGGGTTGACCCAAAACGGGTTGGGTCGGCCTAGGCCGGGTCCGACTGGACCCGGACCAGCATCGACCCCTTACCACTCATTCGGCCATAACTTGAGCTATGGGTGTCCGTTTGAAAAACCATCTACGGTGAAAGAAACCATGGATTGAGATTATCCTTTTGGTATACCCCACTTGATTTTTGGATAATGCTGGTGTATGGAAGGGTTGGATTGAACACGAATCCAACTAGGCCCTTGAGACTAAAATGCCAATAACATATAGACCGTAGATCTGATTGATGAACCATCTGTTGTGTTGCGACACTTATTATTTGGAGGTCCTTTGGGATACTTCTTTGTTGGACTTTGTGGTAGTTGTAGTAACGGCCTGTGGATTGATGAGAGGGCCCTCCCAAAATCATGTGAGCTTAGTGCGAGAACCCTCTGGCTAATTGTAATATGAGAAAGGGATTCTACATGGGTCTGTGATTTAGAATCCTATGTGGGGCTATGTTCTAGGGTCCCACATGGATTCACTCTAGGAATCCACGTGGGAATACTCTAGGATCCTATGTCGGTCTTCTATACTAGGATCCTATATGGGTCTGATTATTTAGGATCCTATGTGGGTCTGCCTCTTAACATAGTAAGATGATTCAATAGTTACATCTAATAATCTTTACTCCCATACCAATGTTATACCCGGTATGAGCTATATATCTACCTTTGTAGTACTTACCTTAGTGGCATTCTTCTATGTGGATTTACTTTTGTGGTAATTTCCTTTGTGGTGATACCTTTTTTGTATTCTTATGTGTGTCAATACCTTTGTGGTATTTACCTTCATAGTGATAACTTTTTGGTATTCTTTTGTGTTGTGTTACATTTGTGGTGTTACCTTCATGGTATACCTTCCACCATGGAATAGTTGATCTTTTGGAAAAAAAATATTTGAGCCTTGTGTTTCCTCATGAATGGGATGGGTATACTTGATAACTTAGGTATATTTTTGGGCATATACCTATATAGGGTTGACTGTTGTTTCCATGCTTTGTGGTTTATCTTTTGTGGATTTTGTGACAACTTTGAGGATATCGTGGTCCCTATTTAGTATTGTTATACTCACCACTACATAGGCAATACCCGTACCGTGTTTTTTTTGATGTAGATGTAGGAGAGCAGTGACTGAGGGTGAGGGTACCAGGACTAGAGGTAGCACATAGGTGGACGTTGAAGTGGCTTACCGCAAGGACGATTGTTCGAGAGCTGTACCTACCCTTCAGGTAGGAAACTTGGAAGGTGTTTATAGGAGCTGTTTTATGAATACTTGTACTTTTTTGTTAGGCGTCTATTTTGGTCCATTTTTCATTCTGTAAACACCCTTTTTACTATATAGTTTTACTTTATTCTTTTATCCTACTTTGTACATAGTTGTGTGAGTTACAGGTTATAAAGGCAATGCCTTCCTAGTTTTAGGGAATACGCCTTTTGGTGCTAGTCTTTATCCCCTAGCCTATGGATGGCGGGCTTGGGGTAATCACAGCACAGGCCCCGGGGGATGGGTCGTGACATATATATTCATAATCCATTACAGTGGGTTAAATATGATGAATTGTTGGCTTCAATTTTATATGTTCAATTCTAATGTATATGAATTAAAATATGGTTGAAGGTTTATTTTTCCACTTGATATTCCATAAACTAAAATATTTCAAGTATATTTCTATAACAAAGTGGGAAGATTACGATGGTGTAATAATAATTATAAATATTATATATTTTAAAATAACATTTGATTATTTATGAGCCGATCTTAATAGAGACTAATAAAAATTGATCATAAAATTTATACATAATTTTTAATAACTCATGGATTATATTATGAAATGTTATATAGAATATGGAAATTTGAAATTAGTTTTAATGAAATGGAATACTAATAATTTAGTATACATGAAACAAGTTCTTGAAAATGTTGTTTGATAATTCTAATAATGTTTTTTATTTCCAAAAAATTATTAATAGATTTTTCAAAAATAATTTTTTTATTCAGATTGATTGTTGAATAATTGATTATATTATGTTATTATTTGAATAAATCTAAAAAATTTCGGTTGATTATGAAAATTTGATAATATATCTAAGAATCAAAGGTAATAATAATTAGATATGTATCCGTATAATGTTATCATACTTCAATGAAATTTAATTCATGGTAATGGAAAACATGAACTGTTAATTCATACATATAAGGTTAAATTTTATTGATTGTTAAAGACAATGGAAAGTTAACTCTTTTTTCCTTCTAAAATGAAGAAAACAGTAATAATAGAAAATGAAAACCTGAATGTTTTCATGAATAGAAGGTATGAATTTCATGGGAGGTGAGACTCAATGGATGGTTAGATGATCAAAAGGTAAGCTATCTTAGATGTTTAAATTAGTTAATAAATTTACCCATTCAAGGAAGGCATCAAAAAAAGATTATATAAATGATAAAGTTCATAGATGATTAATAGTGAACGTATTGTTAAATTTGTATCTAATATGGTTAGGCTATGCATAATTATGAAAGTTTTATTTTTTATATATGAGTTATAAATGAATTTGTTAAGGTTCATCTAGACTAAAGTAAGTTCTTCAGTTACCTACATAATGAAAACCAAAATATGAAATCCCCTACATACAAAATATTTATGATTTAATAGTATTATGTAATGATAATTTAGAATTCACATAAGGGTCATTAATAAGAGAAATAACTTACATATATTTCATAAGGATTTATATATGATTCATTTTCATATATCATAAGGATGAAATAATCATTTTATGAATAAATATATATCATTAAAAGAATAAATGGTGTTTATAAGATTAAAACTAGAATGAAGAAAATTATCTTGATCCTTTAAGGTGTTCCCACTATGTATAACCATTTTCAAATTTGAGGGGTTTATAGAAATTATATTTTGATGAATGAGTATAAATTAATGATACTTGAGAATATTCCTAATGATATAAAAATAAAAAATTGATTCAATTAAATATTTTCCTCATTATTCCGAGTAGTATTATTAATATTAAAAATCAATTGATTTTAAAAGATATAAGTTTATATTTTACCGAGAACTAAATCAATGTTTCCAGAATTAATATTTTATAGAATAAAAAATTAAGATGGTGAATTTATAGGTCATTAGTGAGTTATATATCACATATGATATTGTGATTCACGATAAAAAAAAATCAGAATATATGATGTATTAGATGGAAATAAATGATATTTATGATTATATACATTTCAATATTGTTATGAAATAATTGAAGTTGTGAAATAGATTTTTTATGTGTTTCCTGTATCTATCAAATTTTTTTAAAATATTATCATTTATAATTTTATTTTCTATTTAAAAGTAACCCAAACATTATTGATGTATAATAGAAGATCTTAAACTATTATAAGACAAATTATATTAAAAAATAGGTGGGATACCTGAAAACTATAAGAGGCATTAGAAAAATGATGAGATGAATCTTCCATAATCATGGGAGCATACAGACATGAACAAATGTTGAGGAAAAAAGATGGATGACCACCCTAGTAATTTTTTGAAGTATTTAATATATTATGAATATAGAATATAAATTCAGTGACTCATTAATATAAAATTAAAAGATGAATAAGATGAGAGACTAATAATTGCTATTATAAAGAGATCCTCTTGATAGAAACGTGTAATACCTATATGAGAAAAAAAATTATACTACAAAATAGAATAACAATATTGTATGAATCAAAGAAAAAAATAAATTTAAAAATGATATATTTTCTAGTACTTTTTGAAAATATTTAAAATAATAATAATAAGAGATTATGAATTTTAAACCATGTATATCCCTATAATAGAAGATGATTTTGGATATTAAAGGTGACATTAAACAGTAATATAATGACGAAATTTCATGTGTTGAAGATTAAGAATAGAAAATTGAATAATATTATTTCTACATTTTGTATATATCTATTTAAGTGTTCTAATGAATGTGGAAGCCTACTATGATTTCCATAGTGAAAGTAAGAATAGAACATTCATATGTCCTATAGGGTCTTAAAAATCTATTTTTGATCTACTTTAAAGGATTACATGATAAATATTATAATCAATATACTACATGTTAGTTTATGCACTGTACCATGTTGATTCTAGGATAATAGTTCCAAATAAATACACAATGTATATAATTTTCGATAAAAATAGAATATCTATGAATTTGTGATAATAGATATAAATTATTGATATGTTTTCATCCATCATAGAGGAGGAACTTTTTTAGAAATTTTAGTTTTCATGTTACATTACATTTTAGCATAACTAATTTCTATTCAAAAATAGGTAAGTGATATAGAGATGGAGAGATATAGATTCACTAAAAAAGTGTTGAGGTAAAAGAAAGGTGAATAATTTTAATAGATCCTAATTCACCGATAATAATTTGGCACCTCTATTTTTTGGATAGATACTTATGTGATAAAAATAATTTATATTATCCTGGGTTATATATCTAACTAGATCATTCATAAATAAAAATTTTCTTATAGAATAGAAGTATCTTTTCAGAATGAAACATGTAGTCAATACTTAAAGATATTGAATCAATTACTAATAATAATATTATATATTTGAAGACATTAATGAGCAGAAAAAGGATATAGTTGTGAAAAATAAAAATGAAATACCCTTTTTTAGTGACGTAGAAAATCTATCATCATCATGTTATAATCCTGAAAGTAATAAATCTTCAATGAATATATAATATTTATATGGGAAATAAAATGAAATAAAGGAAGAAAATATCTCAATTATAATTAATTCATTGTTCAAACATTAATATAAAGTAACATTTAATTCTGGTGATGATAGTACCTTATATGAAAAAATAATAAGTAGTTATGAAAATTTATCTGATAATTTATCATGTAAATCATATTAGAAATCATATTCCTACCTAATGTAGATCATAGATTTTCAAAAAATAGATGTACCTGGTTATTTATACCTTTTTTAAAACCCACTATGAAGAGATCACTCATCTCATGAATGATTCGGAGATGTAGAATAAGTTTTTTTGGTTAAGAACAATTGGTGTTTAAAATACTCACCATCCATGTGGAGTTTAAAATTACCAATAATTTAAAACAAGAAATATATTACTCCATGATAGTGAGGGATTTTCTAATATCCATCCAAGAAAAGAACAAATTCATGGAAATTCTTAAGGAAATATAAAATCCTAGTGATGAGATGAATTATGGTGTTATTGAGGAAAAAATAATAAAAGATGATGAAATGGTGATATTAAGAAAGGATAATAAAATGAACCACAACGTGATGTGTCTAGATTTTGAGGTAAAATTAGAAACTCTAATGATTACACATGTTGAATCAGTATTATAAGTTGAGATAAGAGCTCCTTCCATGAAGATATATTTGTATTATTATTATCAAAAAATACTTATATCTATTGGAAAGAATATATTAATATCATCTAATCATCAATATCATGTATCCTTAATGCAAAAGTTATCATCCACAATAACAAATTATGATTATTCAATTTCTAAATTTATGAAAAATAAATGTGTAAAATCAATCTATTTATAATAGTGTATGAGATAAAAAATTAAGGATCGCACAATTATATATAATATAGATTAAATAAAGTATAGAAGATGATTTCCACAAATAGAATGATAGATATAGAGTAATATATCTCAAAATTAGAAAAAATGCAATGGTGCAAAGCATATGTATAGAAAAAAGATCAAGTTTTCTTACCTATAGTGCATGTTATGAAATATTTAAGTATATGTAAATAGATTTTCAGAAAAATATTTCAACTAGTTAAGCTCAATGGAATCTTATATTGTAATAACATGACAGAGGGAATGCATTAAACTAGGCTCTAAAATAGACAGTGACAAGACCCAAAAGAAAATTCTCGATCACTATGGGATGGCCACTAGAACCTAAGCATCCAGAAAAACAAATGTGAAAACTTTTCCAAACTAAAATGAAATATATTGTATAATTAATTGAGGAAAATATAACATAAATTAAAAAATATGTCAACAAAAGAATTATGGGAATAATAAAAAATGGTAAATTTCATTCAAAAAACAAAATGACAACTCAAACTACCAAAAAATACTATATATTATACATGGGAAACACCCCACCATCTCACCTCCAACTACCCATTCCCAGTTGAAATGAATCATCACCAGATCAATGTTGTTCCCTACCATTTCCTCCATCAAATATAACATATTCCACAAACCCCAAATAGTGTTTGAAATGAGTGAGAAGACAATACTAGTAGGATCATATCCCCATAGTCTATAGAAATTATGTGTCAAATAATCCCACCATTTTAAATATTCAAAAAATTTCATGATAAAATATTATACACAATTATATCAAAAGGATGGTACATAATTTCCCATTTTCACTATTCTAAAACTGATGCTATATAAAATTGTTTAAGGAACAATGGACGTAAACGATTTTTTCATTTATCAAATCATGCATCGTATATCCATATTAAAACAAAAGTAATATATTATAATTCATAGTTGGTATAACTTCTATGATTAAATTGGTCCGAGCAAGCTAGGAATCATATACATTAGTAAGAAAATAAATACTAGTGCACACTAAAAAACACCATAGATTAATAGTGCCTAGGAATAGAGGAACTCCCCATGGGTTAACCCCTTACATTATTTGACAATCATGTTCCTAAAAAAATAGAGCCTTGCGAAGGGGGAACACCCCATGAGTAAATAACATATAGTAATATAGACAATAACCGATACTACAACACCCATCTACGTACCCAAGGATCCCATTTCATATGAATATCGAAAAGATTCAATTGGTCTTATATAATTTCATAAAATAAAACTCAAAAAAAAATTCCACATAGTTATTCTTTGTAAAAAATTTCCATAAATAATTTCACGTTTCGTTGATAATATATTTCTTAAAAAAACAAATTAAAATTAAAATTTATATCAAAAACATATGTGTTAATATCAAGAAGATGATGTTTAATGGGAATTATTATTTAAAATCATGTCTGAAACATTATATCAAGTGAGATTTACCAAAAAATGAACTAAGGCCGAAAAACCTTCACTAGACATGCATTCACAAGACAAAAACATTAGATCCAAACACTATATGGAGAGGGAACACATATTAATGAATGGGTAGGCCTGAGAAATCAATTCCCACATAATATAATCATGTTTTTTTTAGAAAATATCTAGTGGAGAAAATATATGAGATCTCATACCTTATAGAGCAGAAGATCATCCCCTGTCCATAGAAGATCATACCACCTACATCCAATCAACTAATAAATATTCAAGATTAAAGAGTGTATACATAACATGATTGATAAATCAGATGAATACATCAATGATCTACTACCAATCCTGTGATTAAAATGCAATAAATAAAATAGATTATACATACAATTTCACTGAGGACAGATTAATCTAGTATCAAAATTTCATGATAACAAGTATGAAATAAGAAATAACACCAATGTGGAGACTCAAAAAATCTATGGTCATTTTATAAATATAAATAATGGATCAATGAGTTAAAATGGGGGGTTGAGTACATAAAAAAATAATTGCACCCTTGAATAATAATCCTATCACAGCACCACCATCTAAAAAAGGATTCTGTAAGATAGAAAATGGTGGTAGGTAGAGTTCCTAAATTATAAGAACCATGACTAAAAGGCCATCATGAATCCACTAATGAGACAATAGATTTTATTTAGGAATTATATTCTTCTAGAATTCCATCGGTTGGATGGTGTCCCTCTACAAATACCATTGGTTCTAGGTCAGATTGAAATTCCATTTTTTCACCATTGTTTCCCCTAATCTAATAACATAACTTATTTAAAGTAAAATAGAGACATATATTGATCAAAATGTTACAATTATACCCCCCCAATAATATTTATATCACCAGAATGTTGTAAAGAGGAATTATACATCCAAAATTGGTTAGGAAATTGCTCCCTCTATGATGATTTATCTTCCCAATCCTTGTGAAAATATAATAAATGTCTCATATCAATTTCAGAAACAACAAATAATTATAAATTAAAACTTCCCCTAAAGAGTCAAAAATCAAAACTGTTTCCTCTATAGCTAATATATCTTGGTCCAAATCATGTTAGTCCTTATTCATAACATGATATGGATAGTGATGATAATTATTGATCCATGATATATGGATGACATGATGTATTCTCATTAATTGATCTGAAAAAATAAACCAATATGGTAATCAACCAATCTTCTCAGTGATCATAGAATGTCCAACATATCTTGTAGAAAAATTTCCTTACCACACAAATATATTTTGACCCAATCAAGGAGAAATCTTGAAGAAGACCTGAACACCGACATAAAACTCTAATGGATATCATAAATGATTTACATAAGATTTATTCTGAGTCTTAGTAGTAACCATCCATTTATTTATATCGTGAGTCCCTACTAAAAACTCCTAAAAACTATTTGACCCCATGAGTTATGCCCTTCCCACCTCAGACCAACAAAGTGATTATCTAGATGGGTGAAAATACAATTCCTCAAAAGTATAAATTTTGATAGATTATTGATAACTACAAATATGAGAAAACTCATCTAGTCCTAGTTGGCTATTCCGAAACCCTTTCAAAATAAATACTCACAGAGGAAGCATATAATTAATAATCTTAATAGCATAGTCAATATGGCCACCGCTATATGAATGATAAGTTGTAATAAACTCGATCTATATACCAATAACCTTTGGGAGACCCTTATAATAGTAGAATGTAATCCTTTGATCCTAATGACAATAACCTATTGGAGACCCTTAGAGGGAACCCTATTCAGCATCACATTTTTTACATGTACAACATACACAGATCTCAAACCATCGTGGTGCTAATTATCAAAATGATATGATATAATTTTCTAAACTAATAGTGGACTGAATTATTTCCTTTCAGAGTTTAGTGTAAAAAATAATAATTTCTGTGGATAACTCCTCCTATTTCAATATGTCCACTACATGAAGTTGAAGAAAACAAGATTCCATCATGTTTATTACCTTAATCATCTAACAGGTTTAATAGTAGAAAACTAAATTAGAAATGTCACACTTTATACCTAGGCACCACAAAAATTGAATCATGTCATAACACATCTTAATAGTACGAGGATGAACAAGCCATTATGAACTATGAAAATCCTATATTACAAACTTACTGAATGATAAAGGATAAAAATGAACACCATAATTGAAGAACTAAATAATTAAAGAGAAACTAGCCATGAGTGGTTTTTACACCATATAAGGATTCCATGATTCCTCTAGACTCATAATCATAATATAGATCTTGATAATTGTCTCAAGGTGAGATGATGATGACAGAACATTGGTCACAACTATATCATATTCCACCACTTTCACTTCCAGATAAAATTGATATTAAATCACTATATTATATATTTCATATTTAATTTCCAAGATATACTATGAATGAAATTACATAATCAGACTATTATAAAAAACATACCCCATCCCATGGCTATAGGCGATGTTAATGTCAAACATAAAGAGGTACACAAACCATTTCCTCTACCTGAGGTATAAGTATGGAGAGAAGATATGAACTATACTCCTATGATTAGAATATACTATTAATATCCACCTAAAAATATAGTGTATCCACCACATAAAAGAGATAATAATAGTTGAAATATCCAAGTCATCAGTTGGTTATTTTTTCCCATTTGGATGAATTTGATGAGAACATTAAACCACCACACAATCATCTTGCATAAGAACACATCCTGACTAAGTTGTAATATAATCACAACAAACCACATAGTCATTATTATGATCCCCTATCATTAGAAAATAACAGGGAATTCGAAAAAAAATTTACAAATCAAATGAGTCTTAACACTTTACTTCATATATATTTTTTACTGCTTTTATAGTATGAACATACAATGGTTAATCCGTATTTTAGAAGTATTTATGAAGATCCAATATAACTTAGTGATGGATAGGAATCGTTTTATCAGAAATAAATTCAATGGAACTTCATACGAAGAAAATACCATCATATTTTCATGTCCAACATAGAAAAATTGTTTTGAAATCTTGTCCCCCAATAAATAGACCTTTTTATTCTGAAACTACATTTCGATAGATTCTCATAAATGAGGTTACACGTCCAGATTATGAAAAATTAATTTATATAGTAACCAATATTTTTCTTGATTCAAGAATAAACTGGGATATAATCCATGAGTAGCACAATAAATGTAGTGATAATAGTGTAATTTTCAGTTTATCAATTCTATAAAATCTTCAAGAACATTAGTATTGAAAAAAGGCCTCAGATGTTATTTATATTGGCCGAACCAACTCATGAAAGCGATCAGTAGGATATTTGATTCCTTAAATCAAATAAAATGATAACCTAGAAAAAGTTAAATAATTGAAACCCACCTTTACCCCATTAAATTATTAAACATGTCATCAATATGTGGAAGAATATACTTATTCTTAAAATATTCTAGTTTATGTTAATTAAAATATATATATAGATAAAAAGAACTATCACTCTTCTTGTCAAATAGTACATGGGATACCCATAATGAAACAATAGGACAAAACATTACTTATATAATATGTTTTCCAAAATGATCTTGTGATATTTTAACTCAGAAGGTTACATAAAATAAGAGGGTATATAAATTGGTTTTGGACCATGAACCAAATATTAAAAGAACTCTTCCTCTCGTTCTTTTGGAAGAATAAAGAAGTACATCAAGAATACCTTGGGAAAATTAAAAAAAATCATGGGATGATCAACAAGATAATATGAATCCTCAAGAGAAATTATGAACATAGACAACATTTTTAAATTGTTAGGATGAGACAATCGTGCACATCTTAACATTAGATCCTACTCTCACTAATAAACATGGGATCACTCAAATATAAATTTAATAATATAACATGCACATGACAACAGAAAATATCATATCAATGAAAAATATGCAAATCCATCATGATAAAGTTTTTGAGAAGATCCATATCATGAACCAAAAAGTCTGTAACTAACTAATCATCGATTACTGAAAGAGGAAATTAAAGAAAACACAACCCCCTAAATTTAGTTATTCCAATTGGAATCACCTTGTTCGAAACATATAAAATAACATCCATTAGATGTTTCAAAACATCCAAAAAACTAAAAGTTATAAAATTGTGGGAGGTAACATTTTCAAATAAGAATATATTATATAAGATGAAATAGAAATTTATCCTCCCATTACATATTTACATGTATCATGTTCCCTCAGTAGCCCATCCACAATGTGAAATTTCTTCACTATAGAGGTATATGACGATAGCCTTATTGGTATTGAATCTTTTACCAAGGTCACATTACCCTTTGAATCTAATGATAACTGACTATATCAAGGTGTAGATAGTGAAAAATAAAATCTCTATAAATGAAATCATTGACCACATAAACTATAGGTCGTCGTAGGAGAGAGGAATGGTCTTTGGGTGTTCACATACTTTCAACTCTTATATGAAATCTTGGGTATACAGCAATCCAATGTCGATGGAGTAATAAATCCCACATTTGGGATCTATATCTACAATCTCTATTATTATCATGCCACTTCCTCTTCATACCTAGTTTTCCATAAAAATTCCCCCTTGTTGAATAGGGAAAACAAAGAAAGCCTGAATTTTCCTCAATATCCATCACTATAATCATAGCTTTATCAAACACTCCAACATATATTGTAATCATAAACCTATGTACCTATTATCAGATATAAATTGGAAATACATACACACACACACACACACACATATATATATATATGAGACTTTAGATTATCAGTCATCATAATTTAGGTCAAAAAATATCCAAATTAAGAAAATGGTTGGTGTACTCTACTGTCACCCATATATATTATGGAATATATTTTTTCAAATAATTTTAATTTATTCGATAGGTTTCTGTATACACAACACCATGTTTAAATGAAATGTCTCATATTAATAAATTATTATTATTATTCAATATGATATTTATCTAAAATATCTTAGATTAGAATGTATGGATAGGATTAACTAAATTATGAATGTATTTTTTGATACACACACATATATACAATGAATACATTGGTTACCAATTATTTATAAATGAAAATGATAAACCATTTGAAAACAAAGGAATTTGATTTCTAAAACACTCTTTTATGTTTATAAATGCATTTTATGTAAATAAATCAACTAAGTCAATTTTTTGAATGAGTTTTTAAAAAAATTATATATTATATATTTAATCAAATGTTTTAGCATTCATCAAATGTGTTTTCTAGGTATGATATGTGAATAAATCCAATTTGATGATTAAAATTTTATTTTTCCAAAAATAAATTTAACATTATTCACTGATAAATTGAAATTATTTTTTAATAATTTTTTTAAAATTTATTTCAAAAAATTAACTTTTTATGTTATAATGTAATAATTATCTGATTGTATGTTTCTGATAATTTTTAGAATAGGTAATTTTTTTAGTGGATAATGGAAATTCTAGTTATTAACAATTTTATTTTCATTTAATAATTTTAAATATTAACGATTCTATTATTATTTTTTAAATGATATATTATAACAATTATATTTAAATTATTACAATTTAGTTCATTGGAATCTATATAATATTCAATTTTGGTACAAAAATATTTTATACTTAAGTGAACAATTTCTTTGGGAACCCATTTTTGGTTGCATCTATTGGTATGAAAAAACAGATTCCATATATGAAATTGTCATATTTTTTATTATATAATAAATTTGTCATAATTTTTTTCCATAATGAATAGTAATTGATGAAAAAATTAGTTATCATGTTTATGTATAAAATAGGTTTATAGGGTTTTTAAAAAAATGATAAGTGGTAGAATAACTTAATATCTTTTAAAAACCCCATCTTCTTGGCATTTTTCAACATTATATTATTTGAGGTCATACAATGACTCATTGATTATATATAATTAACCATTAAAATTTCGGTAATCCTTTTTTTATTAAAAAATTCCATGTCTATCCTCTCTTATACTTATAAATTAGAACCCCCTATCCCCTTCTATAGACACTTTTAAAACCATTTAGTTTAGCCAAGAACTACCCAAAAACATTATTTACTCCCAGTATCACATTATGAAGGACATTTTTATTTTTAAAACCTCCTATAAATGTTTTATGTGTAAACCTAATATATATCTCTAAAGAAGAGGTATAATCCTTAACAATGAATGTTCATATAATCTCTTCCATGAAATATATAAAACCCTCTTCAACCATGAAAATATAATAAAATCATTATCTAAAATATACTATGTTATTATTATGTAAATTTTCTGAATTAAATTTATCACCTCTTCCATCATGTTAAAAACAAAATCACCAATCATTTGTATGATGGACTACCGCCTCACGAACCAATGTAATTCTTTTTCCATCACCAACACTCATATATTAATGCATGGTTTAAGGAAATTATAATATATTTTTAACATAATTTTTATTTTGGAATAATTATATTACTTATACCTTCTAAATTTCTATTCTGTTGAGGATGTGATGATGTCTCTTAGGTGTATGATAGACTACCCCTTTACGGAATGATGTGACTCATTTTTCACGAAAGAAATATATGTAATGTTATAAAGGTATTTTTTTTTGAATATATATGATATATGTGATATAATAATTATTGTATAAGGGTGAATTATTATTTAACATTAGTAAATTTAATTCGTAAAAAAATGAAACAACGTTTGTGCGTACGTATGACCTTTAATCTCCATGAAACGTATACTCAATTTTCTTATCTATGAAATATATCGATGAATATATATATATATATGATGTTTATTTAATTATTATCAGTTTTTACATTCTTTAGTTAGTGGGAAAAAGGAAAAAATGTATAAAAACATTCTATACGGTAAGACAATGAGAAATCATAGAAATTACTACCCAAAACATTGACTTTAACAAAGAATTATCAATAAAAAATGATAAAAGGTTACATGTAAATCCAATATGATATTATATATTTCAGTTTTGTTCTATGATATACCAATAATAACACAATTTTTTATACAATAGTTATTTGAATGTACAAAATAAGTCAATACATAAGGTCAAGTATTTTTGTCTCACTCTTATTTTCTATTAGACACATGCCATACTCAAGAAGTATTTATTTTATTTTCTATATATAATTTCCATGAATATATATTATTATTTTTATCCATAATATAATTTGGATTTACATATCCTTTTTACGTTCAATATTTCATTTAGTTTAAAGTTCAAATGTTACTAAGGTAGTAATGGATTTCGTTTCAAATTGTCTTTATTGGGATAAAAGTCATGTAATTATATGATTTTAGTTTATAAGGTGAATATACTAAACCTTTTACATGTTACTTCATTTTTTTCATAATTTAATATGTTTTGTTTAACTATATTATTCCTTGAGTCCTACGATTCTATTGTTACCAAATGGGTAATGATTTCATGTTACAATCTAATTATTTATTTGTTCTATTCATAATTATGATTTGGATGATGATGTTTTATGATATAACCGTACATTAAGAATTAAATTCTATATATAAATCTTGTTTCATTTGAATACATTTTTTTCATTATTTTTCTTCTAATTATGTACTCAAGCTATAAAAAATATGTCTCTAATGAAAAATCATCATTATTTCTCTCTTCAGTCAAAAATGTTTTCTCTTCGGTCAACATTATTTTTCCATTATTGAGATTCTAACTTTTCACTAAAATTATGAAATGATTATTGTTTTAATGTGAACTACATAAAAAATTCCCCACCATGAGGAACAATATTTTAATTGAAGAATACATTATAAGTTTCTAAGGATATATTCAAAAATATTTTTTTTAAAAATATTTCATGAATTTTTAGTTTTAAAATGTGATTCTTAATGTGGAATGGAAATTTTTGTCAAGGGATGTACCAAGTGATTTTTAAAAATTATTTTATATATTATATGACATCAGGTGATGTTATATATGATTTATTCATAAATATTTCTTTGAATATTCTATGTTTATGATGACATGATCTTTCTGTAACTTGTTTATTTCCACATGATATCAAATGATGAAATATTTATAAAACCTAATTAATATTTGTAGGTTATAATTGGATGAAATGTTTATATTATTGTAGAATAAATATTTATGGATTATATTAATGGTGGGGCCTATATCTCCGTCATATTTATTGGGTTTTGATTAATTTTCAAGGATCTCCAATTGTATACTAGATGTTATCCTAATCCCGAAAAGGTGTGTACATTGTATTTTAGGCTACTCCAAAAAATAGTATACAATATAGGTTTTCCACATAGTAATGGAGGTACTTGGGTAGTTATCTCAAGCCTAACATAATAGGAATATCATGGTTAGTAGCCTTGAGATTTGTTCTACTATACTTATTCGTTTTCCAAAAATAAAATTCTTATGAAAATGTTATCTTCTCCAAGATTATGACAAATGATTTAGAATTGTATGGTTTTAAAATGTTATTATCATGACATAATACCCTTATTCTCATGTTATATGAACATCTCTCTTATTTTCCCTTACAATTAATGAGTTCACATATTTTCTTATGCTACCTTTCATCAGGGTATGATTTGTCTATAGAGAGTGATAATTTTTTATAACATAGTGGGATATAATTTAGTTCACCTATAAATCCTGTGTATATGTTTCCTTGTCTCCAATTATACTAAAACTTTTTGATTAATAGGAATGTATTTGTATAATATAATGAATATTCATCTAAAAATGCGATATCATTATATTAAAAGCCTTTTTTAATATAGTAGGTATTAGACAATATGTTTAGTTAAACATTAAAAACAAAGTTGATAAATATTTAGCGAGGGCCCTTAAGATAATCCAATGTGTGGGATAACATCTTAATGTTTTGTTAAGAAGATATTATGTTGATTTCATAGAAATACATTTGCTTCTAAATAGAAAAAGAATATGTGGTTCTAACACAAATTTCACTATGGGTGATAACATATAAGAAGGTGGGTCGATCTTGACTTGATTATTACTTGGTTCATGGAAATTATATTTACTATGAACTTGTTTTGACACTCCCAATGGATATGAATTGATTAGTTAACATTTGCTTTAAGAAACATCATAAATTATTTTAATAGATGATGATCATGGATGACCAAGGATAAAATTAATTTTTATTATATTTAATATAATTTTTCTTTATTTATATATTCTATAGGTGATTCATTGTGAAAATGTGATTTCCCACTATGCTTCTTATTTTTCACACAATTATTATTTTTAGTTAATGGATAGAACCATGATAAATAATGCTAATTTTAAATTTGGTTGAAAATTTTGTGATCATGTGAAAAAAAATTGGATGATAATAAGAGAAAAGGATTTTTATTATTTATAATCATCTATTGCCATATTGGATTAACAAAATGAACTTTTGTGAGACTCCTAATGCAACAAATAAAAGGAAGATGGAATTGTATGAATGTTTGTGTGGAAAGAATAATTGGTTTTATACATTTCAATATTAAGAGAATAAGTACATATAAGAATATCTAAAATAGAGGGGGGGATTTTTTCTATGATAAAATGATGGTCATAGAGATAAAAAAATTTGATGGGTTTAATGTATTATGTTTGTAGAACATGAGAATCATCCATGTAAATTCCATAACCTATGAGTTAAATTATATACCATAGAAGGACCTATGTATTTTCAATCATTTAAGATTAATGATTAAATTATTCACTAATTTGGATTCATGAAATTATATTGTAGAAGTATGTTATGAAAATTTATTTTATATATAAGAATCATGAAATATAAAATATTTATCCTATTGTTAGAGTAAAATGTGTCTCCGATTAAATAAAGCGGTAAAAACTCAATCATGGGACTAAATTTTTATGGTAGACCATTTATACAATTTGATAAAAATGCCGTTTGATTAATTATGTGATGGTGGTTTATAATGATTAAGTATATTTAGTTAGTAATTTATGGAAATAACACCCTTCAATTTTGGAAATTTTGTAGTAAAATGATATTTTAAGGGGATATACATAATATAACATTCTCTAAAAGGTATATACACAATGAATATATAGTTATACCATTTGGTATTTTTTTGGAAAATTATGTTTTTATTTAAAAAACACTTTTATAGAAAAAGGGGGAAACCTAAGTTCAACAACAAAAGGAAATTGATTAAGGTACAAATTTAGTCAACTATAATTAGAATCCCTAAATAATTTCTAGGATATATTGTTAACCATGGTGTCTGGTATATCCATTATTAGATCTTCAAACTGAAATTCTATCTTATCCAAGGACTTGATGTACTCCTCTTGATTGTGATCCCTCCATTGAATCCACCGACTAATATTAGGTCTGTCTGGTCAATCCATGTATATTTCTACTCAAAGAGAGTAATCCTTAAATACCCCAAACATTTTAGTGACATGTTCAGTATCATTGAGGGTCAAAACGGTTAATCACCATATCTTCCAAGTTCAATAGAAGTTCCAAGGATTGACTGATTGAATTATCTGACTTTCCCTGGATTTTTATGTGCTTGGAATTCATTTTAGACTATATATCTATTGGAGGATGCAATGAGGAGTAGTCATTCCTCTCCGGACGGATGCCCTTTGGTCCATAAATGGAGGCTCTTATTTGGTCTCTTTCAATGTCTTGAGATGTAAAACTATTTATAAATGATAGCATGCTAAACATCAGAGGTGAGGTCACCCACCTATTGATAATTCTTTGAAAGAAACCCTTTCCCCATATGAGTGGCATTACCATCAATATGTGCAACATGGACCTCATTCACCTCACATTCATGAAGACCAGTATGGTGAACATAAGTAATTAAATCAGTTGTTGGAACATCCCTAACTATAGGAATACATCCCTCCAATTCCAGTTGTGGGTCATCAGCCTCATGGAACTCGAAATGAATACAAATTATTACCATTTGACTATTTCATCTCAGACTCACCCTACCTACTAGCTTCGGCCACCCCGTACTGTCTTCGTGGTCGACACCATCCCATGAAGTTTTTTCATGTACATTCTTCCACAACCCAATATCATCTTCTTCAATTTGACACTCCCATTTCACCCTCTCTTATATGAGAGTTGTCCCTAGGTGGCCTAGCAGTTTCTTCTTTTTCATTTTGACCACTCCATACACTATAAATAGCCTCATCATCACATATCAACTTAGCCGCCATGCCCTTATTTCCTTCCTCGATTTCCACCTTCCCATTGTCACACCCAATACCCATGTCATGTTTCAGTCTCTTAAGTACTACACTCATATTCTTCTCAGTGGGAAACCATTGTGCCATCTTTATAGGAATTTAATCCTCTGCCACATTTATAACTTTATAAACCCTAAACTATAAAGCTAGATTGGTTCCTACACTGAAAACCCCTCAGTCCATCCCCCTACACCTTTATTTCGATTATTGTTCCTAAAAACCATAATTTAGTGACCCCGTTTCTTTCCATAAGAACATATTTCCACCCATGAATCCTAAAATAATGGTTTTTTAATGAAAATCCTCACCAATTAAAACACCTAAAAAATATATCTACGCTCTAGAAGCATCGACATCAACACATTCACTTAGAGAAAAAGGATGGAAAACAACACATGTTCTACTATCCGAACACAGATAGTGCCCCCCTAGGTTCCTGAGCATATATAAAATATAAATTTTTTTGGGATAGATGTGGGAGTTCCGAAAAAAATAATCCATGTAGCAGTCATTTTTGAGTCTCGGTTTCCAAAAATATCACAACTTCACTTAAAGATGAATAAATTGAATTCATTGATTTTTGAAGGAGTTGAGGAGCATGCATGGAACAAGTCCTCCTTTGTTGAGAAGTGTATCATGATAAGACATCCATCTGCTAACCTCACTGAATATCAGTCTTGAAGACCACAATATCTAAAGATAAATGTGTCAAATGAGTCCACCAGCGGCCATCGATTCCTAAATCGAACTATCAGTGTCAAGATAAGAAGGGAAGATGCCACATTGAAAACCAAAATTTGGATTTTATGTTTCAGAAGATCCTCATACAAATTTGGTACCTCTGGAAAATATATCAATATGAGGAATAATACGTTGGAAATATTGTGTACGGAATGGGGTGATGGATAGTTTCAGAGCTCCATTAAAGGTCGAAAAAGATCCCCCCCTACAAGGGGGCGGGGCGGAATGAACATCACATTCAAGGGTTTTTAAGGGGATCACATGAATTAGACCATATGTTAAATCATTATAACCTAACATTTTGCCTTATTAATTCACCCAGTATCATCCAGTATTCAATTGATATAATATTTAGATAATACATTGATAAGTTTTTGGTAGTCATTATAGATGATATTTTTATATATTCAATGTGAAAGGATGATCTTGAATATCAATTGAGGATTATTAAGAATACCCAGTAGATGGATTATCTATATATAAAATATACAATGTGATAGTTTTGGCCACAAGAAGATTCATTTTGGGGAAATATAACCACAAGAGAGGGAATATATGTGGAACTATCAAAGACTGATGTTAGTAAAAATTGACTTAGACCAAAAAATTGGAATGAGATCAATATTTTTCATAGTTTGGCACGATATTATGGATGTATTGTGTGAATAATCTAAATATTGTATTATCAACTCACCATGATGACTCAAATGGGAGATATGTTCCTTCAGACAAAAGAATGTGATGTAAATTCCAAGGAATAGAGGATAATATTAGTTATAGAATCTATTATTAAATTATACTATAGTCAATAGGGGTATTTACTCAATATAGAAGATTAAAATAACGCATTGAGATGAATTTTTATAAATAATTATATATTTATTTCTTATTCCACATGAAAATTTATGGTTCGTGAAAACTAATTCTCAAATCAGGATTTTGAGTTAGGTGTGTTATATTATGAATTATAAGTTTGGAGGAATTTTTATTTTGGAGAAATTTGGATATATATATTGATAAATAATCATTGATATATGTATTAACATAAAAAGAGATAAATATGGAACCAAGATTATTGTTAGACCAGACTGAATATTATGAAAACTTAATATGATAACTCTTTGTGAATATGAACAATGAGGAAAATACATTGAGATGGAATGATCGTACCTTGTCCATGATGATGGTCACAATAGTTACACTATTTATATATTTCATAGGATATATCATGGAATCTTAATGGAAGGGGATACACATAATCTTTCTCAGTTGAATGTTTAATCATTTATCTAAATCTGGATTAATGAGGAAAAAAAGTATATCTTGTGGAAAAAATAAGATGAGAAATATTCCTTAGTTTACCTCAATTTTAAGGGAATTAAAATGTTAAGGACCTTGTTTTTGTTCTATCCGTTCTTGATTTGAAGGAAGAGTTGTTAAAAGGAGATCATAGTTTTTTAATATCTATCCATACCTAATTGTAAGTATTTAAATGGATTAGAATGAGTATTTATAGTTTGAATGTATAAATATAGGCATTTTAGAATGTCTATGTCAGTGATTGGAATGTCTTCAAGTTAAGGTTGGGATAAAAACACTTAGGGGATGTTAAAACCATTACACATACCATAATATATTTTGGACTACATCAATAATTATTTATTCATTAGACACTACCAAATATCTAAATAGAATAATACTACATGTGTTTTATTCAGTATACTTACAATGTCATAACACTTTATTTATTTTAGAGGATATTTATATCTTGATATTAACACCATGATATTCATTATTAAATTGGTAAAGATTTACCAAGGACTATATTTTTTTGTTTCTAATTATTATTTATGGTTTACCTAAATATTCTAGTGATGTATTCAGTAATTTATTAATATAGTGTTGAGTTTCTGCACTATGTAACATCCCTAGAAATATGTTCATTTTTAGAGAAAATTCATACCCAAAAGGATATTATATGATATTTGTCAATGTATTTATAGGGCTATTTGGTTCAACACATTCCTTTAGTTGAGTTTCCCTATAATAATATCATTATTTAGAGTATTTATATGTCTCTTTATTAATCCATAAATATAAAGAACAATATAGCTCAAACCTGATAGAATGATGTTAGATAAAGAATGGTATGGGGTCCTGAGATAACTGATGACATATCATAGAATCATAGAGCGATTTAGTGATTCACAAGGGAATCAAAATGTTGAGAGAATTCATATTCTGACAATCATCAACATGATCTACAAATTGAAGACAACGATAAGGTGTTTCTATAAATTACTACATGGAATAAGGATGTGATATTTTATAATAAGGGAATGACTATCCCTAGGTATATTGTTCATTTATGTTATTATTATTAATTATAGATGTTTTTATATATCATATCACTTTGATTGATCCTCTATAATGTGCACAACATGTTCCATCTATCCCTCACGAGGATGTTCAGAATTGATCATACTCATGTATTAAAATCATATATCGTGTCAATGGAGTATGATCATTCATATATGGATAATATGGTGGATATTATAGGTTATATATATATATTGATATATGATAGATGGACAATCTAATATTTAATGTTTTTTGGTGAAACAACCATATTGAGTAAAATATATGTGAACCTTAGGATATAATGAGGTAGAACTGTCTCCATAAGTTTGAATTAAAGTGAAGGAATATAGAGGGAAAAATAATTTTATGTGGGTGGGGGTATAGTGTAACACAATAAGATTTTATTAATAAAATAAAATAAATTTAATTTATTCGATATCTTGTGTTACAAATAATAATGATTCTAAACGAAACGTAACATACTATCAAAATATTATTATTTTTTCATATGAGAATCTTATATCGGTTTTAATGGATTATTTGAAAAGTATGAATATATTTTTGAAAATATATGGTTAAAAAAATATATAAAATATTTTATTTTGTTAAAAATTAAACATAAATTTAAATAAAAAACCTTATGAAAATAAATGAAATCCATTTCTAAGAACATGTTTTATTTTTACAAACAAGTTTTATCCCAATAAATTAATAAAATAATTTTTATTGAATTATTTGAATGATATTTTGATATTAAATATGAGAATAATATTTTAATATTAGTCTAATATGTTTCCTAGGCATGAAATACAAATAAATAAAAATTTACACATAAAACTATATTTTTCTTAAAATTATTTTTCTCACATTCTACATAAAAATTTTTAAATAAAATTTCTTTTATACCTTAAAAACATTTATTAATAAATAATATTATTTTTTAAAATAACCATATCAAATTTATCTTATAGTAAATTTATGATATTGTTCTGAAAATATTAATGTTTTAGTGAATAGTGAATATACTAGTTTTATTAGGAATTTTATTTTCTTTTGATTATTTTAAAAACATCAATATTACTCTATGATTATTTTAAATGAAATATTAGTTCAGTTGAAAATTTATATATAAAATTTAGTTCATTTGATTTTATTTCATGTGGAATTTCCATTTAATAATATTTTAAACATATGATAATGTTTTGTTTACAAAGTTTTATATGGATTCACTTTTAGGATTAGATATAAATTAAATTAATCTAATTATTTGAATTGAATTGGGAAATATTTATTTCATATTTTAAATCACTATATTTAATTTAATCAAATATTTTAAATATTATTTCTATCCCTAATCAATAATAAAAATAATAAAAACTAATTATCATGGTTTAGGATAAAAATCATTTATTGGGGGATTAAACAAAAAATATAATGTGTAAAATGACCCAGAAACTTATAAAAATATAATTCATATAATCATATTTATAACTTATGTCATCTAATGTTTTATAATGATCTAATTTTATTACTTGATTAATTTATAAAATTTATGTACACATTTTTCATTCAAAAATTCCTAGTGTGTCATATCACCCCCTTATAAAAGGGAACACCCAATCCTCTCCATGACACATATACATACCGATATGGATTACCAATTTCCATACCTAATAAATTACTATGTTATCTTACCACACCCTAGAGGCCATATTTTGATTACAAAACCCTCGAATGAAGGATATATTTGTAAACATAAAGGGTTTCTCAAGGGAAGAGGTTTATTCCTCACCCAACAGTATTTATATTATTTCATCTTCTAACAATGTAAAATATTATTCACACATGAATATATAATAAAATGAGAATTTATAATATACTGTTATATTATGTTTCTATATGAATGTAACTACATATATTTTATCTTATATCCCCTGGGAAAATAAACCATCGATCATATGTATGGTTAACTAACACCTCACAGACTCATGCAGTTAGTTATCCCCCACTATATATCACAAATTTTTATAATAATGAATTTTTATTATTTGTATTTTACTTTTTAATTAATAATTATTATTTATTCATGATATTACATTTATCTTATTAATTTCCATTCGGTGGGGGATATCATAAAGTCACTCATGTGTACAGAAAACTACCGAGTGACGAAGCGATATGACTCATTTTTCATAAACACATTACATAGAACGTAATAAAGATAATGATAATGAAAATAATTGATATATATTAAATAATTAATATTCTATAAGGTTTAATAATTATTTACCTTGGTTATATTCCATCCAACGAAAAAATTGAAACAACGTTCATGCGTATGTACGGCCTACAATCTCCATGACCAATATAATCAAATTTTATCAATAAAAATTATGTGTGACTATAAATAAATAAATACAAAAATAATGAGAATAAATGATATTAAATAATTTAATACATTATCGATAATAAATATCAATGATTAATGTATAATTTCCCAATCTAAAAAAGTGTAACATACATGACAAAATAAAGGATTTATTTTCTAAAACAATGATTTATATATTTATTATAAATAAATAGGTGTTAAAATGATATAAGTAAATAATATATAGTTTTAAAAATATTAGTACGGTTCTGGAATATACTTATAATAAATATATATTTCATATATTTTAGGATTTAGAATGTACTGGGGAATTCGAAACTAAAGGTAACAGATTTCCATCACACTTTTATTTTCCACAAGACACATTACTTATTCACCATGTTTTTAATTTATGTTGTGTATATATTTCCCATGAATATATTTTATGACTCATATAATATTAAATATATGGATTTAAATATTCTATTTATTATCTATCTTTCAGTAGGTTTAGGGTTCAAAAGATAAAATTGCAATACCAAATTTTATCTGAAATTATTGTCCTTCGAACCTAAGTATTGTAAGGAACCTATATTATTTTGTATGGTGTATGTAATACCACATTTACATGCTATATCACTAATTTTTTTATGATATCAATTTTTATTGTAATTAATTAATGTGTAATATGATTCAAATGTTTCTGAAGTGGTAATTATCTTATGTTACAATCTCATCATTTATCTGGACTATTTAGGTTTAAGATTCTGATGATGATATATTATGATCTATGAGACTATAAAATAATGAAATTTATTATCCCGTAGTTAATTATTGATAATAAATTTTTTATTTTCATTTTTTCACTACATTAGTACTCAATAGATGATCAAATATTTTAGGAAATATCAACATTATTTATCATTTTAGTCAAAAAGGGTTTATTCATTATACATTTTTTATAAAAATGTTTGAAGGATTTTTTTTAATATTATAGGTATTTATTTATCTTTATTTTTCCCTTTTTTTATATTTTAAAAAATTTATTAAATGGAATCATATTCTCATTTTAAAAATGTTTCACTTTTTACTTTTGACTAGAAATTTAAGAGGAATATTTTTTTTAACAGGTAAGGTATGAAAGGAATTTCCCACTAACATGAGAAATCATTTTTTTGAATGTTAAAAAATAAGTTTCCTAGTATATTTGTAATAAAAAATATCTTTTAATATTTAATTAATTTTTATTTTTAGTTTTTTTAAGAAAATTGAAAGGATATTTTACTTGGTAAATGTTCCAAGTGATCTTTAATAATCATTTTCCATCCAAGATGACATCTTTTGATGGTACTTATTCTTTTCTAGGGATACACCTCAATGATAACAATGTTAATATTTCTCAAAATCATTTATGTTTATGATGATTTGATTTTTATGAAATCCTTTTAATTCCATGGGTTATATTATGATGATAAATTTTTTATTCCAAATTCATTTTCAAGGGTTTTGATATGGGGATCTTTTTATGAAATTGTTGAACAAAAATATATAGATTATGTTATGTGTGGGAACTATATCTCTTCTAAATAATTTATAAGTGATTGATGTTATTTAATTTGTGAGGGTTCATGGGAGGTTATCCAATGACCAAAGAAGATGGTATAGTAGAGGTTATTACAACATTAAAAATAGGATACACCCGAATATATCCCTTTCATAATGTAGGTACAGTAGTTGATAAACCAAAACTAAATTTTCTGAATTTTATTAGTAGGTATCCTTTACATAAGTTTTTTCTATACATATGTGTTTTCAACAAATATATTTCTTATTCTAGGGTTATGTTCTCAATGATCATGTTTGACAATTAAATTATGATGTATGTATTTTGAACTACCATGATTTATATGATGACTCATGTATATGATATATGATACATTGGGAAATATTATAATATTTTATTCACATTTTATCATACAATTATTCTCATGTTATGTTTATATCTTCCTAATTTACACTTACCTATCACTTGAGTATACAATTTCTTAGCTTTCCCTTCCTTAGGGTATGAAAAAAATATATTTTGTATGATATGTCTATAGAGGGATCCAGTGATGATGAACTAAGTGGGAGATGACGTAATTCCCGTATGAACAAATTAATTATATATCAATGATTCCAATGCCACTAAAATATTACTATACTTAGTTGAGTATTTGATTAATGTAAAGAATAATCATCTAAAAATTTTAAATATTGACTTTTGAAAAGCTAGGGTCACTCTAACTCTATAATGAAACAATCCCACCACTAAAAGGAAAGTAACTTCATATTTATCACAATAATCAGGGATTATGTATATAATTATTGAAATAAATTGTATTTAATGTATTTACACTCCTTGAATACGTGCAAATTTTTCTGAACCATATATTCCCACAACCACATTCTAAGACCCTCAAGCAGAAAATTCATACGGTTCGGCTTAAAAGAATCAGTGATCCCTAAGAACCAAGTGACAAATATTTTTTTCCGTCTATTCATCCATATCATGAGGTTCATTAATACCATTAAAATATGTTGTATTTTAGTGATGTAAATATTTTGTTCTATCCTTATCACCTATAGGTACTGCTTAAGTCTCATTAGCATGGATATTAAGATTTCGTATATTCTAATTCAAACTAATAAAATCCCACAAGAAATCCTTGATGAGATTTTGACTAATGAGATTATTCCATTGAAGTGTATTTCAAACTAAACCATTGTGGGGAATCCTTTGAAGGCATTTCAACATCATGATTCAGCATAATAAAGGCATACATAAATGATTAAACAACCTATCAGTCTAATTTTATTCCAAAAAATAAACAAAGAAATTGAGACCCATATCAAAACCTAATATAGGAGACAGAAAACCTAATATTTTTTTGGTAATGTAAGGCTCATTGTGGATTGATTTGGCTAGACACTCACCATAATCTACCTTCAATATTTTGAAAAATTATATCACCTATTATACAAAATATAATGTCTGAATGACTCTGACAAAAGCAAAAATCTATTAAACAAACTGACGATAATTCCATTACAAAAAATAATGATAGGACCTAAAAAATACATAGAAATTTCATAAGGGGGGTCCTGATCCCCATGATATGACAACTAGTACCCATGTATCCAATAAAAAATATGTGGAATTGTTTTTCAAAATTGCATCCATAAAAAATACATGAATATTTAAAAGAATTAAAAAAATAAATATTCCATAAATAAAAACAAATAGTTGTAACATTGACAACTAATAATGATGCCAAAAATATGCTACATAAATAAGAAAAAAATGCCATAAAAAATACAGACAACACTCTGTGTGGTATGTTTGAAACACACTACAATCTGACCACCTATACTCACCTGACGCGAAACCTCAGTTACTCACTGTGGCACCCAACCCATTCCTATACATGATAAAACAAGGCCTATAAACCCTTGTGTGAGTTTTATGGGTGTGGGAAAAAAATCTTAGTAGGATACCAACCATGTTTTCTATAGAACATCCATGAAAAATATTCCTAATATGCTAAAAATATGAAAGTAATATCATGATAAAATTGTATGTAAATCTATATAAAAATATTGTAACAAAATTTCACTTTTGAATGTTTTAAAATATATTCCATATAAAAAATTTGAAATAAAATTTCATGTATATTTTGTATCATTTATCAAAATCATTCAATATATATGAATATGAAAATGAAATCCAGACATTGAAAAACATAATGGAAATCACCCATAAGATAACATTGGCCTACGATATCTTGGATAAAATTATGTTAGTAGTCTACTAAAGATTAGTTTCCACTAAATAATTCTGTAGAAAAGAATGACCTAGATATTGGAATAACACATTATGAGTGAACCCCTTATGGTGTTTGAGAAACCATTCCCTAAAACAAAAATATCTAGGTTATAGAAGAACAAACCAATAGTAAGCCCCATATAGACACAATAATATGGTGTAATACTAAAATCCCCAAATTTTTAACCACAATGTTTTGTATATATCAAAATATTTTCAATGGGATAATAATTTTATACAAAAAAATAAAAAAAAAGTTTTTCCCATCAAATTCATGCTTTGAAAAATAATTCAGTGAACCATTTCGTGGTTCTTCAAAAAGATATTTAATTTTACTAATAATGTGTTAAAACTTCCTTATATCAAACCCCACTATTCTATCATCTCATGAATAATAAAGATCATGTTAATCATCCTTTAAAATGAATTATAGAAACACTAAAGCATGTGGGATTCAATAGACAATGACTATAGATGGAACCCTTTACCAATAAAATTTGTTAACAAATTATTTCCACAAGATCCACAAAAAATAAGTAATTATAACACCGAATAAATAAATGGGATTCCCTATACATCTAATCCCAAATCATTAAAAAGTGTTTTCAAAGGAATATTTTATTTATAGAAAAGACAAGAGACCATATACCTCATTGAAAAAATACATACCTAACTACACATGATTCGGCCTCCAAGGCCCAAAATAAAATTAGTTATTTGAGATATAAGAGAGTGGATGTTACATGGTCAATTGATGAGATCAATATAACAATGTTTTGGTTCCAATTCAAGAGATCAAAAACTAATAGAATAATTTGGATTAAACATGAAAATTTGATGACAACAAATCCATATAGAATAAAAAATCATAGTGAAGTAGTTAAAAGGATTTATGAACTCAAAATGGGAGACTCTACAAGATACTTGGATGGATTATTTCTTGGAAGGATGGATTAAATATTTGAAATAGAAGTTTAGATGTCTAAAAATATGATATTACCCTTCATTTATCAGCCCATTCTAATGGATCTAGCTAGATACTACATTTTAAAGACTAGAAAGTCACAAATTGTAGAGTTATTTTACTATAGGAACCACCAAAAATAGTATATGGTGTTCTTAGAGAAATTTTATTCAACTAGTAAGCAATCATAATGACAGTGGCATTCTACATTCTCCGTTGAGGCCAAACTACTATGAAATTCTATCGAGTCACCTCAGCAACCCTTGAACCTAAAATATAAATTCATAAATATAAAATAGAGGCTTATGTAAACTAGTAGGTCATGAATATCAAGGAGGTGAGATGTGGTGAAAAATAAAAGTTTATAGAGAATTGAATAAAATATGAATATCATAAAACATTTGAAGTCTTGTAATATATCTATGTATATGGGAATAATGGTAGTTAAAATAATGTTTATTACTTTATAACACAACTAATCATGTATCTAAAATAGATGTGAAAGTAATACCATTGTAGTTTATGAAGGATGGTAATCCTACATTGGTAAAATATTGATAAAAATATGATACTTTGGATTATGAGGTGTTTTATTGGAGATTAATATAGGGTGGATGTAATTCAGTGAGAAATATTTTTATAAAAATTATGAATATAGAATAAGGTGTTGCATGTTCATTAATAACATATAAATGTAATAAATATATGCAAAAAAAGAGATTTTAAAATGAAGTTTCATTGATGCTCATGGGTATTTGAAAATATAGAATGATAAGCATAAAGATTTCCCCATAAACAATTGATAAGATTATAGTAGTATAATAGATATAACAAATGTATTCTTTACTAATATCATTGATTGGAAATATAATTAAACATAGTTCACTTTAATGTTATTTTTTATTTGTACTCTCATTATTATTAATTAAATTTTATTTATTTTCAAATGGGAGAACTAGAATATTCAATCTATATTTCTAAACTACAAAACATACTAAGTTCCTATCTCTTGGTAAACTCAACAAATTGAACCGAAAAAATATTTAATAATGATATTATTCTATATAGTTTTTATGGCGTATCACTTTGGGAGGTTTCATATGTATCTTATAGTGGTATATATAAAGAAAATATATAAATTCTAGAATGTTCCTGAAATATTTCATTAACAAGGGATAAAAATCTATTATGGAATCACTATTTTAAAAAAACATAATATTATGTTGGATTAAGAATTTTTATCAATGAAGTAAAATTATATAAGAAGAGAAATAAATAGTTGGATAATTTAAATGAAACCATTAAATCTATATTTTTTAGTTTACAATCTATTTTTTAAGTGAAATTAGTAATTCAAGTAATAATAATCTGATAATATTTTCAATAATTAATATTTTTAGTGGTATTATTGGACAACACATGGAAGTGACCCTTAGTGTTTTTATTGGTGATTTGTGTCATATTTTATTATGTTATATAAAAATTTAATTTCATGATAAAACCCAATTTGTTTATACAATAATCATGGATTTTATAGACATAGAGTGTATTGATGGATTGCTCATTTATTATTAGTGAAATGATATAATAATATTTAAATCCACAAAATATTTAATTATAATAAGGGGAAGAAAAGAAAATCATACTGATAAAAGGGTATATAAAAGCCCAATGGTGGAGGAAGAGAATATATTTACATAACGAATTATTATGATATCATTTTCTAAATGAGGTATAGATAATGAAAACAAAGGGAGAGATTATTGATCCCACATTGTGTTTATGTCTTATTTGTTCATAATAAATATGATTTACAGTCAACATGATGTAAATATGTTCCTTTGAAGTGTGTCTTTGAAGGAAGAAGAAGTACTCAAGACTGTGTATGGAAATATTGTGTTCCAAAATAATGGTGTTCAAATAGTCTATATTATTAATATTTTGTGAGAACTACATAGTTACCCTGGATCATGGAAAATAGGCTCTACCTATTTGTTTTTTTCAAAAAAGTAATAAAATGAAATATATTATTATTATTAATATTTAAAAGGTTTATGGTACTTTTAAATTACAAATATATATTCTAGTATAGTAGATATGATATGTTAATGTATGTTATATTACTGAATAAGATTAAAATCCATTTAAATGTTATAGATTATAGTTAAATGTTTTTGTTTCTTCTTGATATAGCATATACTGAAAACTTTTTTTATATTAGATTAAAAGTAGATAAAGAGTTCAATGAATAATTATTAATGATGTATATCATATTTCTATAAAGATAATGTGATTATTGACGGGTGAATATTAATAGAGAATGATGGAAAAGTATTATGTAATGTTTCTATCACTATCAATAAAACTATGACGATTTTTTATATTACAGTCATGCTGTAAATTTGAATGTTGGGTTGAGACATTGAAATACCATAAAATAAATATTCACACATAATGATATTATGAATTCTATTTAAATTGATTAATCTATAATTATATATTGTCAAATTGTTTTTGAATTATTTCGTTGTGTTATAAAATGATAAATAATTTAATGATAAGAATCCAAGATATAGTATTATTATTTAATGAATTATTAAATTCTGATATTGAGGCTGAAAAAATGATAATGATTCTGAGAACCCTAGGAATGGATGGTTAGATATGAATATGTGGAAGTTTAACATACTTTAAAGAAGGCTGAAATTTTTTAAAAAAGTAACTGTGAAAAGTTAAAGAGTATTTAGATGTTAATATTTCATGAATGATTGGAAAATTTGGTACGTTAACACTTCAATCCAATAAAAATAATAAATTTGAAATATATGGAAATGAGAAGAATGAATGTTTATTTTCCTAAAAGTTAACTATTTCATTGAAGGTGATACTCCCTGAAATGTGAGATACCAGGTTAGTTACCTAATTCTAAAGTTTAACTCCTATCAAATGGGTACATTTTCATGGATTGTAGAATGGATTGTTTTTCAAAAGGATAAATTGTTTGAAAGGGTAATATATTGTGGAAGGATGACTATGAATCTCAGAAAGAGAAAATATTGAAAACATTAAGTAAGTAAATGGAAATTTATAAGTGTCTACGGTCCCACATAATGTCCCTTACAAATCAATAGTAAGTGTTTAACTACCAATAGGAGGGTAACTTAAAAATCTAATGACCTTGATTAGAGAAATTTTAAACCTTAGTAGAATTAAAAAAAGGTCCTTTTAACTCCATCTATGTTTCATTCTAGAGACAAAGGACAAATGTAAGTGTCACACAGATAAAAAAATGAGTAATCTTTATACTAGATAAGGATAATAATTCCCTAATAAAAAAATTGTATCTTTATAAGACTATACATTTATTTTATGACTAGATCAAAATAATATTATATTAATCTAATATTATGATGTGTTCCCACTGTGTATGATGTTTTCTAAAATTGATTAGTTTTGTATAATTTATATTCCAAAAAAATCAATCACAATGATACTCAAATTTATCCACAATTATAAGAGTTACACATGGAATTTTTTTTGTTATATATCAATAATGGGAGATGAGGTTCATGATAGAAAAAATCAATGGATGTGATTAATTATTTTGGGGATGATTAATTTATCATTAAATATATGTTTCTAGAAAAAATATTATAAAGGAGAAAAATTATACTAATGCATCTACTAGACCTCTATGTATTAAATGTCAAAAACACTCTTGAGATCCATGATTAAAAATTATTAAAGGTGGTAGAGATAATTCATGAGGTAAAAATGAATGAAGATTATAATTTAGAACAATACAATTTCAAAAGTCACTAAGAGAGGCCACAATATGTTTTATTTATATTTTTTATATAAATTAGGTATTTTTTAAAAGGAATACATTTTTTGATGTTATTTTTTGAGAAAAAAGAACAAAATTCTATATGAAATAAACTTTAATGGGTCATTAGGTCAAGAGATAAATGATAATAAAAAAGGAATGTTGATCATGGAAATATATATGAGATACTAGTTATATTAGGGGAATAATATTCCATGATTATAAGAACATAAGAAATGGAAAAAAGGATGATTAAATCAGTTATATGATAAATATACTAATTTGATAATAAAGATTTTATATTGAGAACATAACAAGTATGTTTTATTACTTAATATTATAAAATTAAAATAAGTAGAATATGGGATATGTATTGATTTTTCAAATAAAACCACATGAGGGAGCCATTGATGTGCCAAGTGTGAATAAGAATAATAATAACCACATACTCCACTAAAGATTAAAAAAATTTGTATCAATTATAATATATAACTAGAAAAGGATCAATGATTTGATCATTTGTGATTCTATATACAAAGTGTGTGGAAAAAGATAAAAACAAGTATTTTTGGAGGAAATCATGTCAATAGTGTGGATCTAAATCAACATTATAGAATAAAATCATTGTATAAATGTTACAAGTTATACTTTTATTATAACTCATTGGTACTTGGTTAACAGGTCTCGGGTCATACCCACTCCCATGTTCATTTCTATATAAAGATGTGAGATATGAGAAATGGATTATAATCAAGATGGACCAGGGATGTAGTCATCCATATTCGAGGAGAACCTCATTAATAAATCCCAATGTATTTCTAAATTACATTCTTTATTTATGTGCTTTTATTCAAAGAAATGTTTCTCTTCAAGAGGGAGAGGGGGGATACATTCTTTAAAAATAATAGAGGTAAAATGAGGGATAATTTTTTAATATATAAAATTTAATCAATATTGATCCACCTCATCTTTCTATTCAGTAGATATCTAAGTAATCATATTATTGTTTTATAGTGAAAGACAAGATGCCCTATTCATGGTTTTATTAGTGATAAATAACTCTAAAGATGACTCATCATCACCCAGGGGAAATATTTCCCATCGCATGAACTATCATAGATTCATCAATATCAAGAGGGATTATCACCCCTCAAATTGAACATAATATATATATATATATTACCATGTCAGATTAAATCCCCTCTCTAGAACCATCTCAGATATATCATTCCATGTTGAAAAGTATCAATACTCTCGAAAACAATCCCATATATCATAATCATCAGGTGTATTAGTCTCCACTCCATATTCCATTATATAAGATAATAAATTTTTTATATAATTTATTGGATAATAATAAAATTACTATCTACATTTCAATGTGATTTATTGTATCATAATTCAATATAGGGTACCATGTTGCATTCAATATTTAATAATTCAACTGTTTCATATAAATATTCTAATTTAGCATAAATTAAAACCAAATCCATTACCTTTAATAGCGTCATAGTTGTTCTTTAATGGGGTTGTAACTCTCTTATCTTAGACTCAGGGAATTTCTCACTGTTTTGGATGCACAATCAACACATGTCTCTACATATTGTTCCAAATAGTTATCAGTATTACATCCCACATCAGTATGACATTATCATCCAAGGGATCACCCTATGTTATAAATATTAATCTAAATAGGTCACTATTCCTATAAGGTAACCTTATAGGTTTCCTATAACATTACACAATTGCATAGTTCATGGATCTTCTCATATGGTTTCCTAATGATTCAGCTCTAAAAATTAAATTTATAAGAATTAATAAAATTGAATGGTGATAAAAAATAAAAAAAATATGGAACAGTTAAATTATGTTTTTTGACTAATTCCATGTGTTCGGTAAAACCAAACACCAAACAGACATGGTAAACAAGGAAAAAATTTATAATATAGGGACCTCATTAAATATTCAGATAGGAATCTTTTCATCAAATACCATTGCCTGATTCACACTAAGTTCACCGAAATGATAAAATTAGAGAATATCCTCGAGAATAAGGATCGATGACCATAACCTAAATTAGACTATATAACAATGAGAGAAAACATTAAGGGATTAGAGGAAAATTAGAGACAAACATATTGTTTAAAAACAATATATGTCTATATTTGAGAGATGACTGAGATAAAACAAATATTTGATGACATTTGATCAATATAGAATGTAGGGGGAGTTAATTCCATTGATCAATCTATAACCCTCATTTCTTATTCTAAAAATTAAAAATAATTATTTCTTAATTTTTGAAAACTATTTAGGTTATATTGATATGTGATGATTAAGGTCATGTTGTAATGACACATAAGTGTCCCCATTAGTGTGACCCTTCTAGTCACAACATGACACTCCATTACATTGTAGAACTAAAATCATGTAGCTTGGTCCTTTACAACACAACACATAGGTCACACTGTGGCCTTCCATCCTTGTGTAAAATTTTTAATCAGGAAACATAGTAAAATTTATTCTCTTTTAGGTCTATAATCAGTCTTACACATTAAAAATATGGAATGTACTCATAAATAAATCATGTGATCCTGAAATTCAAGTATAACATCTTTTTACATTTTTTGAATTCATTCTTTAGAGACATTTTCCATAGATCAAAGACCTTGGATGTGACATGGTACTTGACTAGACTTTTGAGTTATATCACATATAATAATTACCAATACGTAATTCCTAAATCCTTTTAATGAGATCTCTATATTATAGGGATATTTAATCTCATGTGGCCCCAAGTAAAATTGAAAGCTACCCATAATATGACATTATAGTTACCTGATCATCCCCATTATATATTGAATCCACACCCACCATGGTAATGGGAGGCACCAATAATAGATTTCCTAAATTTTCATGTGGATAGACCCTATCACCCAATTAATTATCCCTTGATGAAAACTTAATAAATTATAAATTTCCATAATGTATGAGGTTAAAAAAGATTAAAACATTTCAGAAAAAATTGAACAAGTTATATACCTAAATATGGTCTGTGGTATAAGATTGATGTTTTTATTATTATCAACCACTATTGTGTAGTAATACAGAAAACCTATGATAAAATATTTAGAATTAAAAAATTATGTATTGGTTTAGGTTAAATACAATATCCATTAAAGCATCTTTATTTTCATGATTTTCATTAATGTAATAAACTCAATGTTTTTAATTTGATCATTGTCATGAAGGTTATTCATTTGTATTTTATAAACACCCAAAATCATGTATGGTCCATATTTATTCAAGAAACATTATTTTTTATATAAAATAATGAATTTTTATTATATATATATATATATGTATGTATTTTAATATCTATTTACACACACATATATATATATTAACAAAAATTTAATAGTTTTTGTAATTTGTATTTTTTTCTAAGGAAATTTGAACATATTATATACAATATCACCCCATCCACCCTTTTATAATCGAATTATCCTTTATATCCATTATTGATAATTTTTAATCAAATAAATGTTCATCCCTTCAGTAATTATAATAAAAATATGTTCATAAGTGGAATGAAAATTTAATTTTTTATTAAACAAATACATAATTAATTATTATTAATAATAGATAACATAATTAATAATTATTATTATCAATAATGATTTTAAAAATATTACTAATAATAATAAAAGTAATAGTAATGATAATAATAATTATCATTATCTTCATCATCATAAAAGTATAGAGGGGTTACAGTAAAGAGAAACAGCAGACACCCCCTAGGATTTCAATTGAAGGACACACCCCCTAAAATAGCATACAATCTCTTTAGTATGCACAATACATTGATTGGTCGAAATGCCTAGTGGCTTCAAGTCCATGTGGGAAGAATTCCATTAACTGAGCTTGCAAACTTACATGTGTCACTCCTGTTTCACTAACATGTGAAACTGATTACATCACATCCTATATGTATTTGTTCTTATGTCACTAAATATGCTATAAATCCCCCAATGTGCTTGTGAGGATTCAAACTATGGTCCCTTAGATGTGGAGACTAGTGGTGAGTATCGCCTGATCATGACCCATAAACCATAGTAATTATGATGATATATATATTGATATATATATATATATTACAGTTAGTAAAATTCTTGGACTAGTGGATGTCAGGTCAATAATATCTTAACTTATTCATTCCAATTCTTTATGTTTGAATGGTTTCCCTCAATTGTATAGTCATGATTTTTTGGAAATGGAGCATAATATTCATCTCATGTTGATTTATTGTATCACTAGGCATATAATTATTCTTAAGAGGATTAAACTACAGTTTTTTTATTATTAGTCCTAATGTTGGGTCAATAGATTCAATCCACGTGCTAGAAAATATTTCTATAACTAACTGTAATTATAGAATTATGATCATAATATTGGACACCAGTCACTATCTGGTCCACAATAGTGTTGATTCAGAGTAAATGTTTGTTTTTTTCTATGGTAGGAAAATTTGTTATTGTCTGATCATATATTTTGAATTCTTAAATATCTTTGTAGAAACCAAGAAAAAACATTAGTATTTCAATTAAGTTATATTATATAAACTATTACAACAAAATAAAAATATAATTTAATGATATATTACTTTTTTATATGATGATATTATTTAACTCTATCACTCTCTCCTTTATATTCAATTGTACCACTTATGACTATTTCTCATGATAATTTTGTGTGCGAAAAGACAATACATTATTTATTACACTATGTTTCATTACTAAGTATTACCATAGTAGTTATGTTCCTAAATTGGTTTACCAGGGCCATTTTATTACCATCCATGTTAGGAGTGGCATGAAATCTCAATAAAAATAAATTTTTACTATTTATTGTATAATATTATATTATGTGAGTTCAAGAAATAATTATGTTATAAATTATATTCTTGATTATAATAGGTAGATTACTAGTCATTTTATTAGCGGTTAAAAATATCTTATTTTTATTATCCAAAATATCTACAGAAGCCTTATTAATAATTACTTCAATATCAATGAAAGAAATATTTCTTTCACTTGCTTTGAAGAAATTATATTCAGTAGTAGATTCAAGTTTATTTCTTTTCCAATGTTATATAAATAATCAAGGATTAAAATCATTCCAGGAAAGGAAAGCACTTATCCCTTATATATAGAATCTCTCTTGTAAAAGGCCAAGTCATTTCTAAATCTATAGATTATTTTAATTTTTATAAATGGATGATTCCACATTCCAATGGATTGAAATTAATCATTGGAAACATCATTTAGAGTTGAATAAATTTACAGTGGAATATTTTCATAATTTAATAGGGTATATATTATAAATATTCTTCGGGTGGATGGATGGGTCTGCAGAGAATGAAAATACATTATTAATCCCTTCATTGTAATTTAATTTGGAGTACATTATTAGACACATATGAATTTAATAAATTTTTTAAATCCACATTCCATGAAATGTTTAAATTTGATAAGCTTTACTATATGTACTTTTCTATTGGGTCATGCATTAATGTAGTCTGTAATTCGGTTTAAAGCCATCAAGGATGGATGACATATCATAATTTCGATTTTAATTATTATATTGATTAATGGATTTTTTACCCTTCTCAAATGTATTCCTATGGCGTTAAAAGAGTCACATATCTTGATTCAGGATAAAATTTTGTATTTGTAAGATGATATCATTATTTGATACAATGATTTAATCTATTGATATAACATCTTCCCAAAGAAAGAGATATCGATCAAAGACCATGATAGACAATGCACTAAATTTCTTTCTTTATTATAATGAATTCTTTTGTATACCCACTAAAAAATTTAAATGAATACATTCTGTTAACAGACCCTATATTTCACCCTCCAATTATGATATACTTTAGAGAGTAGTTAAAAAACATCCATTTTGTATTTAATGAAGTCCATGATTCATTATTCTCTCTACATAGATACTTCATGTATGGTGAAGACAATATTAAACAACTCTTTTTTCAATGTCTCATATTTCATTGGACCTCAATGCCTTTAAAATCAATTAATTTATTGATTCCACAATTCTTAGTCTCTTAGAATAATTAATTAATATTCCTAAATCAAAGTAGCTTAAAAACAATACCATGGTCAAAGTGGTTGAAATATTTTTCTTATTATGTGGAATATGATCCTATTAAGGTTCCGATATCATAATGTCAACTTGAAATGGCTAGGACCCACACATTCATTTCTATTAAGAAATATAACTCTATGAAGTCTAGATTGAAATGTTACCCAAATAAAAAAATATTTTAAATAGAAAAATCAGTCAAGAAAACTCCAGATGGAATATTTTCTATTTACTATTTATTTAGAATTATCCTTAAGGAATTCAGATGAAAATAAACATTGTTATATTAGCTAAACATGTCAAAATACCAACAAGATTTTTTTTGGAATATTTATTAATTTACAAGGTGGATTGCTAATTATTTTTAGATATTTGGACTAGAATTGGCATATAAAGCTTTAATGGAATAGGATATCATAGTAATTAAATTTTCATCATTAAAAATATAGAAAAATCTTGTAGGATGTGGACTCTACCTTTATTTCACATACAATAATGTTCCATATTACATCCCTTTCATTAATACTAGAATGGAATTTGGAGGACTATATGGAATACTATATTAATATTTATTTGTTAGGTACACAAACATATTATAATGGGAACAAGGTTTCAGATAGTGATCATGTATTTAATTTCAGTCCCTTATATTTCCTAACATAATTAAGGGGCCTTATTCCTTAATATTTTTAAAAAACATTTATTCAATTTTTATAAATCTTTTAGACCTTATATATTTACATTAAGGGTTTCCTTTTTAAATTAATTGTTTTTTTGTTATTGATTTAAACATGAATAATTTTAAATTACATAGTTAATTAATATTAATTACATTAATAATTATAATTTTTGCAATATTTATTATTATTATTTATATTACCAATTATTATTATTTTAAATATTAATTATTTCAATTTTAATTTTATTTTATTATTATTTATTATTCTTAATAGTATAATATAAATTTTTTGATAAAATTATTCAAAATCATTAATTAATATATTATTTTTTCAATAATTATAAATAATAATATTTTCATATACTTGTAATTATATAATTCATTATATTTTTATTAATAGTTATTTATTTTTAACTTTTAATTAAAAAAATTTAGTAATTATTACTAAATATAGATAGGGTGAGGATGAAACGTGGAAAATGTATCATTTATATATTAGTAAATGAAGCAAAAAAATTACAGAGATAATGGATTTTAATATGAAATAGTGCCACACAACTCAAAAAGAGATACCAAACATCACAAAACAATTATAAATTGACTCACACAAAGATGTGAAAAAAGCATTGAGAAATCCATAATCCCAAAAAAGTAGTGTATTATTTTTTATCCCACACCAAACCATTTCATCATACCATTTGAGAGATAGAAAAAACATATTCCTAGATATACACTAAAACAAAAACCCATACAATACTCAAGCGCCATTCAACAATCAACATCCTCCACTTTCACAAAAATGAACCATTTGGAAGATCGTTTTAGAGTGGGTGGAGCCTTAAAAATCTAAAAAATTGACAAGATATCATCTTGATATTCTTCAAATAACCCAAAGAAATAATTCCAAATCCCAAAAAACACAATAGAACTGATGTTTACTACCTATATTTGTGGTAGGGACCCATATTATAAAATTTACCAATTGCTATATTACTATGCCAAAGATATCTTTCCCTTAAATTACAATCCATATGTCATGGTATTGCATGTCCCATAACATCCCCATCAGAATTTGTAGACTATTTATTTGGTATTATATTCTCCATATATGTGAAATTTTATCCACAAATTTATTCCCAGCTTATACTAAAAGGGAATTATTAATCTATATACATAATAAGTGAGCTAATAATAAATTATTTTTAAATATAAATTTTTGATCATTAATGGTTTTAAATAGTGGGTGAAAATTACTACTGTCATCATATGTTTCCTGTATAAGTGAGGTTGATTTTATTTTTACTTATTTTAATTAAATTACATATTGGTTTTCCTTAGTTAGGTTCCACTTGTGCTTTCATGAAGAAATATAAATATAATTTATAAAAATAATAAAATAGAGAAAAAACTCTTACTAGAGTCTAACATTGGTAGATAATCTCTTTTATTGAGTTTATAGTTATTTTCATCACATGGGTTAATATATTTTAATGTTGGGATATTTTTTTTCTTCACCATCAATTGTCAAAAAATTTATTTATTTTCTAAAAGAACATTAAATGGTTTTGAACTAGAATCTCACATATGTTTATATTTTAGAGGATTTAAGTTGAGAACTATGCATTAACAGGAAGGGATCAATAATAAATGAAAATATTTAAGGTAGAATTTATCACCCAAGTTCATCAGATCAGGTGCACACATTAAAATACATTGATTCAGTTGTGTCTTTAATGTTTTGAAATTATCTTTTTATACATTACTTTTTATTCTACCAATATGGAAATTAAATTTACATATGGTGTTATTCATGATTAAGAAAATCATATTTATATTGAATTCATAAATCAAACTAACTCAATATAATCAATTGAAGATTTAATTTTTAGATTCCAAATATTCTGAAATTGATTAAGAGCTATTGTGTGGGAATTTGAAAAAAAAATATTTCGATCGATGTTCTATAAGATTAATTAAATACAATTCCATTTCATTCATTTAAATCCAAAATAATGATTTTGGGTAATGTTATATAGATGCCTTATAGATGATTTTTATGATATCTTTATTACTCTTCCATAATAATGACTCGTGAATCATTCATATATTATAGAAAATATATTTATGGGATGAATCCACCTACTTTGGGATTAAACTTATTAGATATATATTATAATAGAAAAAAATAAAATTATTTTTCAATATTCCATATTTCTAAATTAATTTTAAGGCACATAATATCTGAATTTTGAGAAACAAAGCCCAGATTTAGAGTCAAGAGTTCAATTTAACACCCAAAACTGAATCACCAGTCTAAGATGAAGTTCCACATAAACTCATAGGTGCTTCCCCGTACACAAGAGGACACATAATAGCAGTGATTGTCTAATGTGATTTTTGAATATTATACCTTCGTAATCACACCCATCAAAAGATAATATAACATAAAGATAAATCTAAAAAGTAATACATCATTAGATAATAGAGTATGTGCTATAATAGATTTCATGAAAAGTCAAATTAATATAATTATATAGTCCTCCAATATGGAAGGGCGACAAGTAAAAGTAGAATAAATAAACTAATAAAAAAATTACGCAAAAATATATATATTCTATCATCGTATTACAAAAAATAGTGCATCACCAACCTCCTCAAAAACCTTTCATTGGTCCCTATGCCTCCTCAAGATCCCTAATAATGAGATTTTCAAACATACGAAGATTCCTATGAAGGTTGTGAGTATTAATCATTGAGGACACAACCAATGTATCCAAAACAAAGATGCACATGTATATAGATTTGTATGACATGATAGAGAAAAAAAATGTATAGATATTCCTACAAAAAGTTTTATGCCATGTGATCATACATTAACTAATATTCCAAAAACCTAGATCCTACCTTCCTTAGTGTCATGATAGAACTATCTCACATGTAGTATCATGTGACACATATCACACTAGAAATATCTATAAAACATTATGTAAAATTAAAATTACCTATTTAGGTAACAATTAAATTCCACCATTTATTGAGAATTGTTACCCAATAAATATAGTTAAATTGTCACCTTTTAAGGTATAGAAACATGGCATGCTTGTACAAATAAATTTTCTCACTCACAAAAAATTTCCCCGATCGATTGGTCATAACAAAATAGATGGAAACTCAAATAATGAAGGTAAGAAAATACCACAGGATATTCCATGACTAGGAGCTAACCATGCTACAAGCACTATCACTGATGAGTTATGTTATCCATGTTCAACCACTATATAGTCATGTAAAAATGTTGGGGCCTCCAATCAACCAAGACACTAAAATTTAGATTCCAACAACTATACACAATACCACATATAATTCCTAACATATCAATGAATAATAAATAAAAAATTTAAATTCCAGAGTCTATGACATATTATATATTCAGTAAATTATGTAGCAAGAAATAGTATGGAATATCAATATTCAAAAAACAATGAAATATTACTCAAATAACAAAAACATAGCACAGAACACACAATCTATACAAATTAGGGTTTCATGAGTCACCATATGTATTGTAAGAATAGTATAAATGAAATTTCATCTTCAATAGGATAAAATAAAAACCAAACATGAAACCAAATTGTAAATAAGGGTACCATATGTTTTTGAATTACAACCGGAACTTTATTGACATTTAATTACATGATTCACCAATCAATCATAACTTTAACCTCATTACACACCCACAAAATCCATCCAACAATATAAGAAATCCTTTGACCAAAATCAATTTATCAATATATAGGTTATAAATTGATATCCAACAAGATTATAATATAAATGGATTAGGTCCAGACCAATATACTTCATGAAATCTTCCAATTCATCTATAAATGAGATTTATTTATTGAAGCCCTCTATCACATTAGATCCATAAAACATCTATCAAAAATCTAATATTTTATCATTAGATAATATTAAAAATACATATAACTAGACATGGAATATCAAATCTATGAATCAGTTGATGGGAAGAAGGGTAGGTCTAGAATAAACACTACAAACATGAGAAGATATAGTTCACTCCATGATTTATAGAAAAACATTTCCAATAAGTCAATTAGAACCAGACTAAGAGGGTATGTAAATCACTTATGAGATCCACTTGAGTCATAAAATCATTAATTGCACATGTTTAAGGTTTAGTTTGATAATTTCGGAAAACATGTTCTAATAATTTGAGCCTTTATACCTCTTTTGGGAGCCCATATGGTTTGGCCACGTGGTGGGGTAAACCGTACACGGACCATTATTTTCTTCACAGTCGTATGATACACTATTTTAATAGAATGGAACATGTTTAGCTCTATCCATGTTCCAACCATGGACCACTGAAAATATTACTCAAGAAACCCTACATTATTTCTTATGAATAACCTTATAGTTCCCCTTTTCCCTGACATGACCATTAAAACCATTAAAGAAAATTAAAATGCTCTAAAACAAACCAGAAATGTCCCAAGACATCATACCATAAATTTATTACTCAGAAAACCTAAAAAATTAATAAAAGTAAGGATTAAGGTACCTTGATGAAAACATTGATATATTATAATATCAACTTATAAAGACTCCTTATCGATTAGATGTTTCCCAAAGTTCATCCATAGATAACATGAGCTATTGAGCTCATAAATTATATTCCCACTTCTGAATATCTTCTTGGAAACACCCATGATAATGAAGTATTTTAAATTATGGAAATACCATTCCAAAAAATGTATATTTACTTAAGAATATAATTCGATCTGAGATATCCACAAATGATGTGTTATGGTTCATCTCAACATCCTCACATTGAAACACATGCATGTGATTAGGCACGTACCTCTAAAGTTGAGAATATTGAAACATATCATGTATACATTGACAAAATTGAGGAATATCTAATGAGAATACCATTTTCATGATATGATATGTAATCTTAAACAATCCAATGACTATTGACCCTAACTTCCCTTGTTTCATTAATTGTCATTGGTGTAGTTGTGGAGTAACACAGAAGAAAACCTAACCTCCCACAATGTATTCCAACGGTGTTCTATACCTATTGTCAAATGAATAATGTCTACTCAAAGATGTTTCCAAACTATTATGTGTCAATATTAGACTCTTAGAGTTATCCTATATGACACTCATCCCAACAACTGATGTCACTCCCACCTTATTCCAATATAGTGGTCAGTGACATGACTGAAAATTATGATCCTCAAAAGGTAAAATTTTAATTAACTAATGGAAGTGGAAATTGTTCATGAACTCAACAATTCGAAAGGGTTCATCAAAAGAACTATTGGTTTCCAAAACAATTTCCTAAAATATAACCTCTAATATTTATATATTGCATTAGTTTTTGGATGATATATTTTACTTAGTTTTAGTAGGGTAGAGGAATCCTTCAATTCACCCTACCAAATAACTAATGTAAATATCACATTTCTATCCTATATTATGATCAATTTATATCATTCTATGCATAAAAGTTATCATAAATACATATTCTCTAGGTCCTATACTAAAATGTGTTATTAAATTTTTATGAAATGAGCTACTTTTATCAGCTCATCGACAAATACCCTAATGGAATCATGAATTATTAAGGTCTTGGGTAGCCCCATAATTATTTACGTAATCTAATAGACCCAGATCTTCATATAAATAGGACTAGATTGAAGAAAACGAACAGTACACAATTTCTCATCATTTAATCTCTAACATAAAAAATATCATTAGACAATACTGGTGAGGCCTCTCTTTATATAGGCACCTGAAAAGAATACATCATATATTATGGAACATCATTACCAACCTTTGATGCACTACGGATTTTGAATAATTACTGTATCTAAAATACACTAACTCCATTTATCTCTAAAAAATTATCACCCATGGATGTAGATAAGATCGTTACAATTAATGGATCACTCCAAAAAAATCATTTCCTATAAACCATTCCTACATCACTACACATTCAATATATTACTCATAGATCACTTTCACCTGGCCAAAGAATGATAACTTGATTACTAAATTTTTACATGTGAGTACTATATAATATTCTAATACACTGATTATCAACCCTTCCATCAAACTCATTACCCTCCATTCCTCCTATAGAGGTCACTCTATAAGGAATTGTGTATCCCACATTTTCAAATGAAGTGAAAATTGAAAGAAATTAAATTTCCCTAGAGAATAGGTTAACTAGATGTAGAATTCCTATCATTATTCTAACTGAAACCTCTACATAAAATTATGTTCTCACTAAGATAAGATGTATCATAAACTATAAAACTCCGTGTAGATGAAATTACTCTCACTAAAGAGATAGTGCCTCCAAAACACCATTGAGTAGATGTCACGACCCATCCTCATGGCTCGTGTCGTGACTACCCCATGCCCGCCTTCCATAGGCCAGGTGTTGGCGACTAGCACCAAAGGTGTAAATACCGGTAAATTTGAAGGCATTGCCTTTATAAAAGTAAACCATCACAACAGAGTATGCAAAATAAGTAAGCACTAAGTAAAACTGAGTAAAAAATTAAGTGTCGAAAGTAAATGGCCCAGTATACAAACCCAACTAAAAGTAAAGTACATATGAAAGAATGTATAGCAGCAGTAATGTAAAGCAGCAACCAACAAGTCGTCCTCTGGATATCCCACCTGAAGGGTGGGTACAGATGGTCTCCTCAGCTCCTTGGGTCTGGTCGTCCGTGCAGTGTACATCTCGTCTCGTGGTCCACCCCCAGGTACCAACCAGCTCTACAAGCCTCCACCTCGATCAGTGATGTCCGCCATCTACAAACAACACAACGTAGTGCAGGCATAGCCCATGCATGGGTGAGTATATGATACTCAAAAGGGACCTTGAAACCCCCGAAGGTCTCCCAGAATCCACAAAGGATAAACCACAAAGGAAAGTTATGGTCACAAAGGAACAACCAACACTACTTAGGTATATGCCCATACATATTACTATGTTATCAATCTCAGTACGACTCCAACTCTTGACCCTAAGAACAACCCAGTACACACAGGGAAGAGAGTCAATCACATCATCAATAAAGATTGAAAGTCAAGACTTAGCTCACACAGGTATACTACTCACAAAGTGGGGAGAAGATGATAAGATGTAGCCTTTGAATCATATCCTCTGTCGATACCACGTAGGATCCTAGTATAGAAGTCATCGCTTCCGAACCTACGTACGATCCAGGTACAGTAACCATCGCCGTCGAACCCACGTAGGATCCAAGTACAGTCGCCATCATTGCCGAGCCCACGTAGGATCCAAGTACAGTCACCATCACTACCGAACCCACAGAGGATCTATGTAATATCTCCCTCTCTGCCAAACCCACATAGGATCCAAGTATAATCGTCTTCGTCATCGAACCAACGGTGGATCCTAGCATAGTAGTCATTGCAGTTGCAGCCAGCTCTAGAGTTCTCGCACACATCGTACTCAATTATGGGAGGGTCCGCTCCTCACGTAAAGGGGGTCGATACATCAATAGTCACGAAGTCCAGTTTTGATGTATCCTGAAGTTCTGTCTCGTCAAAATGAACTCAGCGCGACAGACGACACATCAAACGGACCCCTAGTCTGAGAGATATTGGTTTTTACATTCTGGGGGCCCGGTTGGATATATGCTCGTTCCAAACCCGAAAATTTATCAAATCTTCCCAAAACTCACTTTGAGTATCACAAAAGGACCGCCTCGTTGAAAGGGTCCTTGTGCCGCAGACGGCGCGTCGATCGGGCATGCGGTATTTACGTAATTCACGTTTAAGTGAATAACGGGCCCGACCTGTTAAGTCCAGTGGGCCGACAGGTCGTGTTAACCCAGTTTGAAGGGTCTGACCTGGTAGGGGTGTCAGACTGGTCCGAAGGAAAATGCAGCTCGGCCCGAAGGACGTGGCCCGGCACAATGGGGCGTGGCCCAGCCCGAAGTGGCACGGCCCGACCAGGCCTGGCGCAGCTCGGATCGGCCCGGCCCTGCGCGGCTTAGCTAGGCACATAGCCTGGCTAGCTCGGCCCGAAGACTGAGTGGTCCAAGGTTTGAGTGCGTCCCCCGGTTTTCCAAACTGGCGGCGCCGCCCTCCCAAACCGTCCGGCTAGGCCGGCCGGCGTTCTGGTGCATGCAGCCCCCATGGCGGGTCGCAGGTTTCTTTAGCACGACACCCTCCTGGTGCCACGGTTCGGCTCTGCCCAGCCGGCCGATGGGCTGGCCGGTTCTACCACCAAAACGGCCAGGGAAGAGGGCTTCGGTTTCTTACACACAGTCGGCGTGACGGCGTCGGCCTCCTCCGCCGCGTTCCCGGCACGGTGCGATGGCGTTGTGCTTCCTCCGCTATCAGTTGCTGATTCCAAAATTAATTAACAAGATCAAAAGGAGCGTCGGTAGGCCATGTTCGTTCAGCCCACGCCCTCCGCGTAAAGTGATAGCAATAGGTCGGAAAATCAAGATTATACCACAATGAACCGAGGTACAATTTTTAATCCGTTAAAATTGATCTTAACCCCTACCGTGATATTTTATGTCGCACATTGGCCATCAGGGAAGATGACATCGCGGGGAAAGAATTTTTAGGCGATGTTAGAGTGCGCCCAAGGAGGAAGTGGTGTCCTCTCACTTGTCGCTGATAATAGAATGGATGGTGTGTTAGCATTCTTCGTGGAACCGACTTTATTCATTGAAGAGACGTTGTTCTTTGTAATGGGGGGAGTTCTCTTCTTCTACACAAGAGTTCCCTCTGAATCTTCCATAGCACAAAAAAAACCCTCGCAAAGTAAAATAATAGGCTTCTCCTATTATTTTATTATCACATGCAATTTAAAATTCAAATTCAAACCACTTCACTAATTAAATGATTTGGTTGAATTCATTAAATTAATGTGTTGTCAAGAGTTAAAGAGGGAGAGAGGAGGAGGTGAGAGGTCTCACATTTAAGATGAGTTAGCAAATTAAATATGGGGGGTTAAGGAGTTTAGGGGAAGGTGAAAGGTTAGGGCTCATGTGGCCCCCACCTCTCATATATCCACACATGGGAAGTAGGGTGTGTGTGGGCCCCACCAGCAACTTCCCATGGGAGGAGTTAACCTCCTTAGATATAAAATAAAATTGTACAAAAAAAATTATTTACTTATTAATTAAACCCCAATAAATAACTTCTCCTCCCGAGTAAACGTGACTACGGTAAAGGTCCCCTTAAGCGATTACCGGTGATGCGAGTTCATTGATGCCCTCATATTTCAATTCCGAGAAAAGGTTCAAAGGAAAGAAAAACCTGCTCGTTCGTTTACTGAACGTACCCAAGTTAAATGTCCGAAATTGATTCCGAGAACAATGGGATTCAGAATCAAGTGCCATTAGAAGCCACAGACTCGTGAAAATCCAAAGTATTTAAGAAAAAAATTTCCTTGAAATTGTTGGGTCTTTAAATTTCTCCCACCTCAGGGCTTTATGTCCCCGTAAAGATACATCATAAACTAGGGAAAAAAATGAGGGCATTGTGCATGCATCTGAGCCTCCCTCTCCCATGTGCTCTCTTGGAGGTTCCTGTGCTACCAACGAATGTGCACAAGAGGAATAAACCATCCACGTAGGACCCACTCCTATCGATCCTCGGTCTCCACAAGGACCTTCACAAATGTCGCCCCATAATCGATGTCCTGTTCCATATGATCAATGATGTGAGTCAGGTCGTGCAGGTATCTCCCCAATTGAGATACATGGAAGACATCATGCAACCGGTGCAACTGAGGTGGAAGGGCCAGGCGGCAAGCCACCTCGCCTACCCTACTGAGCACCTGGAATGGTCCGTTGAAGCGCAGAGATAACTTTCCGCATCGGCCAAATCTCCATAATTAACGTCGAGGTAAGACTCGTATGAAAATGTGGTCGCCATCCTCAAACTCTAATAGTCTACATCTCCTATCAGCATAGGACTTCTGTCTCCTCTATGCAGTATTCATCCGCTCCTGGATGATCTTCACCTTCTTAATCGTTGAATGATCCATATCTGGTCCTACAAGTGCTGACTCCCCAGGGTCAGTCCAGCACAGAAGTGATCTGCAAGGTCAGCTGTACAGTGCCTCATATGGTGCCTTCCCGGTGGTGGAGTGGTTGATGTTGTAGTATGAAAACTCCACCAAGGGAATGTGTCCGTCCCAGCTGCGACCCAAGACAAGGACACATGCACGGAGCATGTCCTCAAGAGTCTGAATGGTCCTCTCCATCTGGCCATCCATTTTAGGATGAAAGGCAGTGCTCAGGCATAGCTGCATCCCAAATTCCTCCTGAAACCCCTTCCAAAGCAGGGATGTAAAGCGAGGGTCTCGATCAGAAATGATAGACGATGGCACACCATGAATCTGTACGATCTATTGAATGTAGAGGTGTCCCAAACTATCTACTCAGCCCTACTCTCTGATCAGAATGAAATCAGCGGACTTGGTGAGTCAGTCGATGATCACCCAGATAGAGTCGTGTCCCCTGGATATACCTGGAAGCCCTGTCATTAAATCCATGGAAATTCCATCCCACTTCCACTCCGGAACCTCTAAGGGTTGTACCAATCCTGCTAGTACCTGGTGCTCCGCCATCACCTGCTGGAAGGTGAGGCATCGTGAAACGAACTCTACTTCAGCCTTCTTCATACCTGGCCACCAGTGCTGTCGTCTGTGGTCCTGATACATCTTCTCCACTCTAGGATGTACCGCCAGAGGGGAAGTGTAAAACTCCCTCAGCACATCCTCCTACAGTGCAACTGGTACCATGGTACATCCCCTGAACTGGATGACGTGCACTCCTCCTTCAGAAAATCCATCAGGATCCCACCTTGTGGAAATTTGAGCACGTCGCATCTCACAGTCAACGTCCCCACACTATTCCTCTCTGACCAGCTGTAGTAGTGATGGAGTGATAGTGAGGGACTATAGAAAGGATACCCCATATATATCCACGAAGGATATCTACAAAGCGGCTAACTGCCATGTCGCCTCTCCAAGTAGTTGAATGCCCAATCTCTTACAGAGAGCATTAGCTACTACGTTTCCCTTCCCAAGAGTATAGACTATCTCAATGTCATAGTCCTGGAAGAACTTGATCCATCGCCGCTATCTCAGGTTCATATCCTTCTGCGAGAAAATGTACCTAAGACTCTAGTGGTCAGTGTAGACTGTAAAGCGCCCGCCCATCAGATAGTTTCGCCACATCTTCAAGACTAAGACCACTGCTGCTAACTCCAGGTCATGGGTAGCATAGTTTTTCATGTGCTGACTCAACTGTCATGAGCTATAGGTGATCACTACCCACTCCTGCATCAGGACACACCTGAGTCCAGTCCCTAATGCATCGCAGTAAACCACATACCCAATGGCCTCCTCCGGTAGCCTCAAGATGGGCACACTGGTCAATCTCTCTCTCAGCTCATAAAAACTCTCCTGACATCTATCTGACCACATAAAGGTTTTCCCATTCTTCATCAAAACGGAAAGTGGTGCTGCATCTCTATAGAAATCTCACACAATTCTCTTATAGTACCCATCTAGAGCTAGGAAACTCTGCACCTCCATCACGCTCTTAGGTGTCTCCCAAGCAAGTACAGCCTCGATCTTCGTTGGTTCCACTACAACCCCAGCCTCTGAGAAGACGTGTCCCAATAAATTAACCTCTTGAATACACAACTGGCACTTCGAGAGATTACCATAAATATGGTGCTCTCAGAGTGTATCCAGGACAACCTACAAGTGGTAGGTGTGCTCCTCCTCAGTAGTCGAGTAAATTCGTATGTCATCAATGAAGACTACGACAAACTGATTGAGGTAATACTGGATGACCCTATTCTTGAGACTCATGAACACTACTAGAGCAATGGTTACACCAAATCACATAACCAAGAACTTGTAATGGCCATACCAACACCTACAGGTCGTCTTCTGCACATCTTCGTCTCGAACTCTGAGCCGGTGATAGCCTGACATGAGGTCTATCTTCGAGAACCATCGTGCTCCCTTGAGCTTATCAAAGAGGTCATCAATCCATGGGTGTGGGTATGTTTTCTTTATGGTCACCTGATTTAGATGACAGTAGTCGTCACATAGTCGTAAACTCCCATCTGCCTTCTTGGCTAACAGAATCAGATAAGTCCTTAGTGAAACACTGGGTCGGATGAATCCATTTCCCTGCAAGTCCTCCAGTTGTACCCTCATCTCACGAAGCATAGTGGGAGGCATATAATATGTTGGAGTAGATATCGGTGATGTCATAGGGTACAGTTCAATATAGAATTCTACCTCTCTATGAGGAGGTAGTCCTGGAACTTTTTCAGAAAAAACATCCGCGTACTGATCCACCACAACAGGAAAACTCAGAATCTTCACATCAACCACTCTGAGGATGAGACTATCCAACAGATGTGTGATCGGCTGCATCTTCCTCTGTGTAAGTCCATCCTACGCTGCAAAGGCTTTGTTCTCACCGGTGAAGGTAAACCTAGTCCCATTCGTGCGGATAAACCTCACATCACGCATAATGCAGCCGATCTGAGCATGGACTGCACATAACCAGTCCATAACCAAGATGACGTCATTAGGCCTCGACGCCACTATAAGAAGTTCCCAGCTGAATATCTAGCCTTCTATAGTAAGCTCAAACTGTCGGCACCAGTGCGTAATCATTGAGTCTACTCTCGTAGAAGTCTCTAGCCATAAGGATCGAGCCAACGGCTCCGTAGGAATCTCAGAGCTCCGAACAAGGGCAGCATCAATAAAAGAATGAACTGCTCCTATGTTTATAAGAACTGCAGCAATGGTGGAGTAGAGACAGATAGTACCTCAAATCATTTCAGGTGCTTCGTGGTCATAGCCCTCGACTTCCTGGAGCTGAGTCTGCCTCTCTCTTCCAACTCCCTGTGCTCGAGGTGGTCCTCCTGGTGGTGGTGGTGGTAGTGCCTCAAAGCTTTGTCCACCACCTGCTACTCAGCCAGCTCCTATACCTCATCTGCCTGCTCCATGTGAACTGCCATGGTCGAACCTCTGCCTCTGCCTCGGAGGTCCCTCAACTGTCTGCTGCTCCTCTGCATGGCGGGTCGGGCAGCCCCGAGCCATGTGGCCCTGCCCGCTGCATGCATTGCACTGCCTGCCCCTTGTATGGCTAGCTCTGCTCCGTGTGCCCCCGCACATCCGAATCAATATCCTATGGTCACCCACTTGATGGCCTGTTCCTCTTGGACCTCTACGACATCTGTCTACTACCGGGTGTAGAATACTCCGCTACGTGTCACGCTACGGTGGGTCTCGTTGCTGGCGTAAGCTCAGCAAGAATGCTCTCCACAAGAAGGGCTCGCTCTAGTACTTCTGCCTATATCGGAAGGTTGTGAGAGATCATCGAAGCCCTGATCTCATGTCTCAGTCCCTTCTCAAAGGTCTGGTCCCAAAAGAATCGGTCTCGTACCGTGTCCGTGGAGTAGCACAAGAGGTCGGTAAATCTCACCGAGTACTGGGATTCTGTCATGCTGCCCTACCGCAGTTGTAGTAACTCCTGGATGCACACCACATGGAGGGTGGCTGGAAAAAACTATGAAATAAAGAGGCTCTAAAAGTCCGTCCAAAGTAGTGATGCCTCGTCGTGCACCTGGAGCATCAGGCTCCACCATCTACCTGATGTTGCGTGGAGGAGAATCGCAAAAAGGATCACTATAATGTCTGTTGGTGTCCCTACCAATATGAAGACTCTGACGATTGCCTCCATCCAATCCTCAGCTGCCTGAGAGTTCGTCTCTCTATGGAACCTGGGTGGCCTCTGTCGCTGAATCTCATGTAACGCACTCAGGCGGCGTGCACTCTTTGTTGTTGGGGCTGGTGGCATCGGTGGATCAGCGGGTAATGGTACAACTGGTGCCTCTGATGTAATGGGGCCCTGAAGCGAGGCATCGTCACTCGGTGGGCTTCCATCTCGAATGTAGCTCAGAACCCTAGCTGGATTCCTATGTGGGTCCATCCTAAAAAGAAATAGGCATGCCACGTTCAAATAGTATACCTGGTGAGCTGACAAAAAGTAATCACAAAGAAAAAATTGAAACACACATGAAATCAGTTTTTTCGAGCACTGAGTCGGAAATCAAAAGTTAGGGTCCTGGTGTATGGATACGTCGGCCACTGCACCAACACTGGACTCCCTGGACTGATAACCACACTCAATACACTTAACACTATTTCTTCACAGAGAATAAATTATTAGAGTACATATTTCTGCGTCAGAACCTCCCTCTATTACCAATTTGTCACGACCCATCCTCGGGGCCTGTGCCGTGAATACCCCAAGCCCGCCTTCCATAGGCCAGGCACAGGAAACTAGCACCAAAGGCATAAATCTTGGTAAATGTGAAGGCATTCCCTTTATAAAATTAAACCAACACAACCGAGTACGCAAAAGAAGTAAGCACTAAGTAAAACTGAGTACAAAAGTAAGTGCTAAAAGTAAATTGGCTAGTATACAAACCCAACTAAAAGTATAGCACAACTGAAAGAATGTACAACAGCAGTAAAGTATGCAGCAACCATCAAGTCGTACTCTAGATATCCCACCTGAAGGGTGGGTACAAATGGTCTCCTCAGCTCCTCGGGTCCGACAGTCCGCTCAATGTATGTCTCATCTAGTGGTCCAGCCCCAGGTACCATCCAGCTCCACAAGCCTCCAACTCGATCAGTGATTTCTGTCGTCTGCATCCAACACAACATAGTGCTGGAATAACCCGTGCAGGGGTGAGTATACGATACTTATTAGGGAACCCCTGACCCCCAAAGGTCTCCTAGAATCTACAAAGGATAAACCACAAAGGAATGTTACAGTCACGGAGGAACAACCAAACCTATTTAGGTATATGCCCATACATATACCAAAGTTATCAATCTCAGTTAGGCTCCAACTCTCAAGCCCAAGCACAACCCAGTCCACATTTGAAAGATAGTCAATCACATCAATGATAAATATTGAAAGTCTAGACTCTTCTCACATAGGTATAATACTCATGTAGAAGGGAGAAGATGATAAGATGTAGCCTCTGAATCATCTACACTACCGATCCCATTTAGTATCCAAGTATAGAGGTCGTCACTGCCGAACCCACATAGGATCCAAGTACAGTAACCATCACTGTCAAATACACATAAGATCCATCTATAGTCACCATCACTGCCGAACCCACATAGGATCTAAGTACATTCACCATCACTGTCGAACCCATGGAGGATCCAAGTACAGTCACCCTCGTTGCCGAACCCATGTAGGATCAATGTACATTGTTCTTCATCGTCGAACGCACAGAAGATCCCAGCACGGTAGTCGTCGCAGTCGCAGTCAGCTCTAGGGTTCCCGCACAAAACTTAATCAATTATGGGAGGGTCTGCTTCTCGAGTAAAGGGGGTCGATACATAAACTGTCACGAAGTCTATATTTGATGTATCGCGAATTTTAGTCTCATCAAAAGGAACTCAACGCGACAAATAGTGCATCAAACGGATGCCCGGTCCTAGAGATATTGGCTTTTTCGTTTCGAGGGCCCCGGTTTGAAATATGCTCGTTCCAAACCCGACCATTTACCAAATCTACCCAAAACCTACTTAGAGTATCTCAAAAGGACCGCCTCGTCGAAAGGGTCCTTGTGCCATAGATGGCGCGTCGATCGGACACGCGATATTTACGTAATTCACGTTTAAGTGAATAACGGGCCCGACCCATTTAGTCCAGTGGGCCGACGTGTCAAGTTAACCCAGTTTGACAGCTCCGACCTGGCAGGGGTGTCTGACCGGTCTGAAGGAAAACGCTACTCGGCCTGAAGGATGTGGCCCGACCCGAAGGGGTGCGGCCTAGCCGAAAGTGGCGCGACCCGGCCCGGTGGGGCGCGGCCCGACCCAGCCTGGCGCATCCCGGCTCGGCCCGGCCCGGATGGCCAAGCGGTCCGATGCAGAGGTGTGGCCCCCGGCTACCTGAACCAGCGGCTCCAAGTGGCACCACCCTCCTAAACTGGCCAGCATGACTTCTGGCGCAATCAGGCCGCAAGGCGGGCCGTCAGTTTCTTCAGCGTGGCACCCTCCTAGCACCGCGGTTCGGCTATACCCTGCCAGCCGATGGGCCGGCCGGTTCTTCTGCCGAAATGGCCCACAAAGCGGACCATTGTTTCTTCCGCATAGCCAATGAAACGGCGCCGACTTCCTCTGCCGCGTTCCCAACACGGTGTGATGTCGCTGTTCTTCCTCCGCCTTTGGTTGTCAATTCCAAAAATAATTAATAAGATCAAACGGAGGGTCGTCAGGTCGTGTTCGTTTGGCTTGTGCCCTCTGCATAAATCGATAGAAATAGGTCAAACAAACAAGTTTATATAACAACGAAATGAGGTACAAATTTTAGTCCATTAAAATTGAATTAACCCCTACCTCGATAGTTGATGTCGCACATCAGGCATCGCAGAAGATGGCATCCCGGGGAAAGAATTCGTAGGCGATGTCGGAGTGCATCTGAGGAGGAAGCGGCATCTCCTCACCTGTCGTGGATAAGAGAATGGATGGCGCGTCTTCGTTCTTTGTGGAACCAGCATTATTCATTGAAGATACGTCGTTCTTCATCGAGGGAGGAGTTCTCTTCTTCTTCATAAGAGTTCTCTCCGAATCTTCCTTAGCACAACGAAAACCCTCCCAAAGTAAAATAATAGGCTTATCCTATTATTTTATTATCACATACAATTTAAAATTCAAATTCAAACCACTTCATTAATTAAATGATGTGGTTGAATTCATTAAATTAATTTTTTGTCAAGAGTTAAAGAGGGAGAGAGGAGGAAGTGAGAGGTCTCACATTTAAGAGGAGTTAACAAATTAAATAGGGGGGTTAAGGTTTTTAGGGGAAGGTGAAAGGTTGAGGCTTGTGTGGGCCCCACCTCTCATATATCCACACATGGGAAGTTGGGTGGCAGTGGGCCCCACCAACAACTTCCCATGGGAGGAGTTAACCTCCTTAGATGTAAAATAAAATTGTACAGACAATTTTTATTTACTTCTTAATAATACCCCAATAAATAAAATCTCCTCCAGAGTAAAAGAGACTATGGTAAAGGTCCCCTTAAGCGATTACCAGCGTTGCGAGTTCATCGGTGCCTTTGGATTTCAATTCCGAGCACCGGTTAAAAAGATAGAAAAACCCGCTCATTCGTTTACTGAACGCACCCAAAATAAACTTCGGAAATTGATTTCATCCACACCGAGCCTCAGAATCATGTGCTGTCAGAAGCCACAAACTCGTAAAAACCCGAAGTATTTATGAAAATAATTTCCTTGAAATTTGTGGGTCTTTAATGTAGACCATATATACAAACTCTAATTCTTTTGTGGGTAGTTCCTTTCTTTGGATCATAACTAATGTGACCCTTATATGACTACCAGATCAATCTTAATCAACATTTCTCCTAACCCAACACTAGGGTAATCCTATTAAACTGTGTATACAATACATTTCTCTATAAGGTTCAAAACTGTAACATTAATAAATCTAAAATTTTAATCTAGGAAAACCTATTAAAACAAATCAAACCAATCAATATTTAGCCCCTTTTTGGTTAGTTCATTCATACGTTCTTCTAGTATGGATATATTTGGGATAAGTAATCAACAATACCCCACATTCAAAATGATGTTACTTATATCAAACACATTTCTGAGATATACCCAAGACAAAAAAATCTATACATTTTCTAGTCCCACTAAATAACCTACCTTAGAAACAACATGTCCGAGGAAATAGTCCTCCTAAATCCAGATGTAAAACTCTAGAATCATGGCATAACGTTAATGCCCCAAAAATGATATCAATAAAATAGGATGGTTCATAGAATGAATATATAACGCCTTATAATATATATAGGTATCTGTAAAAAACAATGCATGGAAGGATCCATGGTATGGATGGAAAATCAACTTCATTAGATCTATGAACACTACTCAATAATTTTTCAATGATAAATCCTTTAGAATTTAGATATAATCATATATCTACTCATAAATAATAGAATCAGAATATCTCCTTCTACGGAACACAACTAATTGTATACTCGGTGAAGATAAATCTTGGAAAACCACTAATCTCCACATAACCGATCAAACAGATTACCAATCCTCTGTAAAAATTACATGTTCTTCTCTATTACATGATTCAAATTCTTATTGTCCACACATATCCATAGTCTATTGTCTTCCGTATTGAAAACTAATATGGGGACACCCTAAGGATTTATTCTCGTTTGCAAGATACCCTCACCTCTATATCCTATAAAAATATCTTCATCTTATCAAATTAGCTAGTTCTATATGATAATGAATAATTAATATTGTTTTTACCCCATTCACATTCTCAATCTCAAAACTAATTCCTTTATTTTGTGGAATTACAGTCAAGCCATCTAAAAAATCATCTTGATAATGTACTAACATTTCTAGATTTATTAAGGGGGTTATTTTGGATTCTACTACATGTTCAAAACCCCCTACATGAACCATGATCACATTGTTCTATCTAATGATTTTTCCTATCCTACCTTATCTAAGAACCCACATGAAGACTAACCCAATCCACCACCCTATAAGAGTGATGAATGATACTATTCGTCATTTATATTATATTTGAGGATGATAAATACTGAAATAGTCCATCTCTAATATCACATTAAAAATGGTCATCTAAAATACCATAAATTCCCATTAATGAAAATACCAAACAAAAACCAAGGTACGTTCAAGAAATAATTGGAGGAGGTCTAGATTTTTTCCCAATGGTATGAGAAAAGTGTGTAACTCAAAATATAACTAAACTGGTAAATATAGACATGTAATAATATAATATAAAATGAAAGAATCAAACCACATGTATTTTAAGAATTAATAAATATAATAGATATAATCCAGAATATACCACTAACTATAAAAGTCCCCTATCCACTTGTATAGGTAACATCATCTATGACATAAATCTTATACGTAAATAGGTCATGAATCCCCTAATTCAAGTATATATATAGAGCCAAGGTCTAATTTTATTGAACCTTAATCACACCTAGAAGTATGCTCCTTGAATCTAAATGTGGAGAGTTCAAACAAAAGAACAAAAGGTTAACCATCTTTCAATACCCATTACACACATTAGGTGACATCATAGATGTTCTATAATTTCCCTTTTTCCCATAGTTGTATTACTTGATAAAACTAACCCTAAAAGAGGGAGTAGAATAATCCATACTCTTATCTATCTATTATCAACCCTAATGTACCTCAAAAGTCAAAACCTTATTACTACTAGAAGAGGAACTTTCCACCACTCATGTAGGTCTAGTTTTTATAGGACTACAGGTTCGAAAAATTCAATTATCATATCCTCCTATATCGATTTATCAAAATAAATACCTTTCAAAAAAACATGACTATAAATCCTCTAGAAAAATAATGTAGACTAAAAAAGTATCTCTATATAAAGTTAAATATTGAACATATAATAATTTTAAGCCTCATTTTATATCAAAAGTGGTGTGAAACATAACAAATCCAAATAATGATATGAGTATGAATAAATTGACAATGTTCCCCACCAAATCTTTATAAACCCCTGTGCTCATTCCAATGACAGCATGTTAGGAAATAATTTCCCAAAGAATGTATCCTTGATAGAATAACATGTAATACCCCACACCTACTATCATGTACCATGACAAACCATTACCTCATGGATGATCCCAAAAGCATAAAAGGGTGAAATCTTAACATTTCAATCTACATGATTTTTCACCCAGTTAATATTCCCTCATTAATATTAATCTATTAATCAATATTTAGAGGGATGTCATTACTATTTATTACTGAATGATGTTGTAATTCAATTTATTTGGAATAATCAACCATCTCCATTTTTGGACCACCTCATTAAGTAGGAACAATATTTAATTCTTCTCTATCTGAACCACTAGTTAATGCGTCAGATAATTATCAGTGCACCCTCCTATATATCTTATAGTGGTACAGGAATGTCATCATGAGTATGATCAATCTTATTTCTCCAAGGTGAATTTTTTATGAAGTGATAATGAAACATATATATTCCCTATAAAGACATCCTTAAATGAAAAAAAATTACAATTTTTGTCATGTTCCAGGACTTATTGTGATGATACACTATAATTTTGGTGGTTATATTGTTTTTAGAGGACATTATAGAGAATTAATAGGATTTGGAGATATATCTCTATAGCTTCATAGAATCTACATGGTGAAAATGGAATTTAATTCATAACCATATGGTTTATGGGTTTAGTGTCTAGTAGTTTAAGATATAATTTATTTCTATCCTGATGGCCATGTTTTTGTTTCATAAATGGGTATTCATGTCCAAGAAGTGTTTTAATGGTTTTAATCTATGAAGTTCATGTGATTGACATCATAAATGTGGTATCCACATTATAAAATGGGCATCTCCCATGTTGATTAAACATTTTTTTGGCCAATCATATCACCATTTGGATAATATTATACTAGTTTTTATATGAACCATAATTTATTTTGGGATGAATTATAGACTATCTTCTCTCACCATGATACATGGGTTCTTATGGTTACAAGCTGGTAATCGGTTGTGTGTTCATTCCCCTTTATTGTAGTTTTATTGTTGGAGGATTCATTATGGAATTTAGGATTCATTTTGGGGGTGAAATGGATTATGTTTTTAAAATATTTTGATGTGGTTTAGGTTGAACCATTGTTTCTTTAATCATTTTTTGGTTACCGGATGGTTCTACTTCTCCCAAATATGTGCAGCAAGATCAAAAATATTCTACAAGGAAATGGATTTTCATTCTCTCATTATTTTTGTTCTTTGTGTTGGGATTGCATTCATTTTCATTCATTTGGGTGGGTAAATTTGGTCATCATTTATATATAATAAATTATAATAGCTGATAATTATTTTTATTTAAATATATTCAATTCTTTAGAGTATCGATATGTCTTGTTGATGTGTTTATGCATGCTTGTTTCCAATATAGAATATAACAACTATTACAAGATTCTTTTTGTAGATGATATTTTATTAGAAAATTGTTGAGATGTTGTTTGATGGAACCCCTAAATAAAAGGATAATGAATGTATTTTTTAATATATTATTTCCAATGAAAATATATTTTTTATAATAAATAAGATAAATAATGAAGTTTTGATATGAATTCCACTGGATAATTGAGGTTGATATGATTAATTGATGTGTTTTGAGTTTGTTGTTTTTGTTTTGCTTTGGGTCATTCATGTTATTGTGCGGTGATGGTGGTGATTGGATGGGATATTTATTGTGTGGAGAAATGACGTTCTAGTGGGTATTTTTATGGAATGTATAAATTTTTTGTTTTTATATAATAGGTTGTAGTGTAAAGTGGTTTTAGTGTGTTGGGATGTATGGTTGGGGTCTTTGTGGTGATGCAGTGTTGTGTGGAAGTGTTGGGTGGCATGGCTATAAAAGTTAGTGGTTTTGTTGTGAAGTGTTTGTTCTGTGTAATGGATGAGATGTGTTATATTTTTGGTTATATGGTTCTGTTAGCATGGTGTAATGAGGATAGCTAGGATGTGATAAGAATGTTATTGTATGATGTGGTAGTGATAGTCTCCTAGTTGGATATGGAATAAATTTTAATCTATTAAATTATTATGAATGGGATTTATATTTATGTATGGTAATTGGATTAATTAAATGAATAAAATAATGGGTTGTTCATTTGGAATTGGAATGTAATAAAATAAAAAATACAGTGGTGTGTGTAACTGATTGTCGAAATGTGCGACTAATGTGGTGGTTGTGTGAAGTGTAGCATATAGTGGTATAATTGTTTTTGAAGGATTATGTGTGATGATGAGGTAATGTGGGGTGTACATTATTACAGTCATTTTGGATCCATATGTTGGGAATTATATGATACCTTTATTTCATTTATTATTTATTTCTTTAATAAGCTCATCACAAGAGTAAGATAACCTTACCAATTCCTCATGTTTTTGGGTTCTATGTCCCCCCCCCCCCAACACCCCACAAGAATCCAGATTTTTGGTAATATAGATGTATGGATACCACCTCTTCCACTCTCTTCCATATGTAGTGATGAAATTGGTTGGGGTTTGAGATTTCCCATTAGTGTTTTATGAGGTGCCTTTAAGTGATATTTGATGTGATAGCCAGGGTGTTTTAGGATGATTCTTGTTGTGATGGGCTAGTGATGTTATGTGAATGTGCCAGGGGTTATGTGTTTTTGGAGGAAGATACAATGTGTCTATTTTACACATTCATGATATCCAACTGCACTAGTTATGGGATGATATTTGGTGTAATGGTTAATATTTATTTGCGCATGATGTGGTGTGATGGTCTAAGTGTCATTGAATGAGAATTTATGTAATGTGGTTTCTATATTGTATGAGAAAACGGTATGGTATTATAATATATTCAATGTCAAGGAATGTGAGTGTAAAATCATTGGGGATATAGTGAAATAGAATCATATGTTTATTCCTGATTATTGTGTTACTATATTGGATTCAGGATTATATTAGTGCGCCATGGTGAGGCTGGGATAGGTCAGTTGAAATATTTAGGTTCCTGTTGGTTGTGTTTTTTATTCACTGACACATTTTTATATTATTTTCACATGATCATGTTTAAATTTGATAATATTCCTACTATGTAAACTAGTTTTCACACTATATGTTTAAAAATTATATTTTAGTTTTTATATGGATCTCAAGGATAGTGATGGACATTATTAGGTTTCATTTTTATTGATTTTTTGCTATTGGAATTAGATTTTTGTATTTACTATGATTCATTTATATGTATATATTGACTCATTTGTTCACTGTGAGATGAATTTAGGTTTTTCTAAATTATATATAGGTGTTACCTGGAGTCTGCTTATCATATCTCTCAATGTTGTTTTGTTATATAGGGTGATTCCTCCCATATGTAATATTTTTATACCCTCATATCATATCACCAGCATGAGGCATTTTATAAGTGGGAAATGGGGGGAGGTTATCTATAAGGCCCCAGCCTTAAACCTTACTTAAATCTTGAGTTATTAAAAGATTACACATTGAGGATCTTTTCAGGTTTAGAGTTTTAGAGAATTAGATCATAAAACTTGCATTACATTCCACATATAAACAAAGTGGTTACATAAAGATAGTATTCTTCATTCCCATCAATGGAAACATATTTAAAATAAAACATGGATTCTTTCTTGACACATCCTTGACTCTATCATCTTATCATGTACCTTTCCCGTGACCTGTGAAAAACATTTCAAAAACTTGGGATGAGCATAAAAACTCAGTATGGGTTATAAAAAAACATGGAAAGGAAACATGAGTTCATATATACATAAGAATGAAATCATACTTTACCCATAAAACATAGGCACTTTAACATACCTCATAAAATCATGAATAAATCATAGAAATCATAAGACATAAAGGTAACTTGAGGCATTCATAACATTCTTACGTAGGGAGTAACCCTCTTGGTTACGTTTGGAATACCCATCACAGTATATTCCTTAAATCTCTTCGGAGAAACCTTAACGTTTCACTCCTTCACGTTACCCAATTCATTGGAGAGCTATATCGGGCTCACCCACCCTTAGTTTATCATGGAACCACCCGTCTTCATAATAATGCCCAAGAACCATAACATAATCGTATCACATAAAACATGCATAAAGGAAACATAACATTTCCACATTTCAATCACAAGATATCAATACAACACAAAAAACATTGTGAAAACCATTTTCAATACCAAAATAAAAAAAAAGTAAAATATGGTATTTATTTTTATTTTAAAAAGAAGGTATGGCTTGTAGAGGAAGCCGAAACTCAAATAACGGTCACGACGGCGGAGAAGTCATTGTCGCCGCATACGTACGACAAAAACATTCCCTTTTGTCGTTTAGTAAACTCTTCGTATAAAAAATATTCCTTTTGAATAAACGTAAAAGTCAAAGGGGTTTATATACCGTATAAAAGAAAGTTTTCTATAAAATAAAATATGTCTCAATGAAAGGAGATTGAGACGAAGTCCCATACCTCGTATCTGACTTGACCCGACCGTTCTTTAATCTCCTGAATAATAAACTTGAGTTAATCTCTACTTGATTATGAACCTTTTTCAAGTTCATTATTCCTTTTATACCATGTTATGAACATCATGTAATCATTTAAGTTAATAATGTTCATTTTGTCGGTATTTGGTTCTTAAGTCAAAAATAGACTTCTTACACCTACATGTTGTTAATTTGGTCAAAGGTTCGTTATATACAGAATGATATTAATGATTTGGATAACATATAATTCATATATATTCATCATATACATGTATTTATAATATTACATCACATTTAGAGGTATGAAATGAAATGCACCGTTCATGGAGACGGTAAGCCGTACGTACGCATGAACGCTACTTCCATTTCTATTTTGTATTTTATGGAATGGAATCGTAATGATATAAGAGTATATTATAATTACAGTATAATAACATATATAATATCATTAACTTTATCCTTTACACATCCCACATATGGTATTAACGAATCAAATCACTTTCAGGGGGCGGTAGTCCGCACTTCCTAAAATGAAGATATCGTGTTTACCCATAATGGGAACCATAAAGGTATGCCCAAAATGAAAAGAACATAAGCTTAAGGAAAACATAAACATATTATATATAATATATAAAAATAGTGACATCATAATGGCCACCTTTGAAGGTGTTAAATGAGTATTGAACAATCATCGTTTCGGGAGGCAGAATTTCGCCATCCACGGAAACCGTATGTTCTTTAACCATTTGATGTAGTTGTGTGAGAGTGTAGCTCAAATAAATCTTATAACAACATCCTAGTATATTGAAGATACTGGTGTTGTTACAAAAGAAGTAAATAAAAAGAGTTTAGGGTGTTGGAGAAACAAAATAAAACAAATGAACATGAGAGAATGAATTACCTTTAAAAGTGTAACTCCTTTTGATTTGAGCATAAAGGCTTCCTTTGAAAGGATTATGCCCAAAGGGAATCCTCTAGGATGAGGATAGGGATGTGGAGAGAGTAAATGGGTAGAGTTTGGCCGAGCCAAAGGCTTGAGGAGTGTGTGAAATGAGGTAGAGGTGGGGGCCTTTTATAAGAGGAGAGGAGGGGCACTTTTGGAAAGTAAAGAAATATTACTTTATTTGAAAATGTGTTTCGGTTTTAAAAGGTCCCACATTGATATAATTCGTGGATAAGGTGATAAGGGTTATAAATCCACTCATCCAATTGGTTTTGGACATGTGTAGTTCATAGATTTTACATTATCTTTCCATTTTATTTAAATCATCAAATAATGATGTCATCGCTACATCATTATTATGTCATAAATAATTTAATTTATTTAATTTCTAAAAATTATAAAAAAACTACTATGATGTAGGAAATATTTTTAGCTTTCCAATTACTATTTATAATCAAAAATCTGATCTTTATAACACCATGTAAAAATTGTTTTCGTAAAACATATTATGTTTGTGTCATTTTTACTTTTACATTTAATAAAAAGTTATTTTTGTCATTTCCCAACCAAAGTGTCTCCATGGGGTCCCCAAGATGACCCATGGCTTGTCTTGGTCGGCCATGACACAACCAATAAGGTTGGGACATGTGTCTATGTCATTTCATATTATTAAAGCATTATTTTTACCTTAAACTACACTAATTACCACTAATCGCGATTAAGAACTTAATAAGTTACTATTCACCAAAAAATTATTATAATATCATTGAACCACATTTTACTTCTTAATGACAACCATGTATATTGGATTTTTGAAATTCAAAACACAATGATGGAAAAATTTTATTTAAACAGAAAATCAGTCTTTATAAGTACCACATAGTGGTTTCACTATTCATCAAAAATTGAAGTTTTTCAGAAAATTACAAAAAATTCACCCTAAGCTATATTTGATATTACAAATTCAAAAATGAAGTATATTTTACAAAATTAAATACATATATGTCAAATTAATTAATTTAATAATTAATTCCCGCTGTCAGAGCAAGTAGCGTGTTTTTATGAAACAATAAGTATCAAAAGATTGACACTAGTTTAAGTCCAATTTCAAAGTGAAATTGATTCCAATGACCACCATTGGATTAAATGGTAAAAATATATTCTATTTTCACTTCAAAACAAATTCAAAAGATCATCTAATCATATAAATAAATTAGATTAAAAAGCAGTTTTGATGTAAAATGCAGTATTTTTCACTATTCATTAAAAAATGAACATTGTCAGAAAAATACCAAAAATTCACACAAAGTAAATTTTGATGTCCCAATCATAACGAATAAGTTTATTTTGAAAAAAATAGTTTATAAAATTGTCAAAAGATAGATTTAAAAAGGGTTTTCCATCATAAGGAAGTAAAACAATCTTTTAAGAATATTAGTGTATTCCATGCATAAGATTGTATTTATTTTCGTTATAAGCCTCTAAAACACTATCTTAATCATTAATGGACATAGATAAAAATATCTATTATTCATTACTTACTTGGGATGTTACATTATCTCCAATCCTTTATTGTATATATTTAGTATATCCGTGAAATTATTATGAATGTATTATGTGAATAGATGATAATAGTATATTATACCAAGCTTAGGTTTCTTCCTTGTTTTAAAGAATGGATCATGGTCATTATCAATGAGTATCTTGGGATGTTATGGTTCAATATCCCATTCTATTTGATTGTTATAGGACTGACCCGAGAGTGGATATTGAGGTCCAAAAGATAGATTTTATCTCTTTTTAGTGTAATTGTTTGGGTATGCATGAGAATAGAATATCATATATGGAGATGGAGATCTAGGATTGAGGATATGATTCAGGCATGGCCTAATTTTCTATGCAACTATGACTGATCTAGTTCTTTCTTATTCTAATGGTGTTATGACTTTCATATGAAGACAGATTCCAAGAGCACGACTATTTTCGTACAGTTCCCTAAACATCTACCCCAATTTAATAATCCATGAATTATTAGAATTTTAGGAATGCAATTAAGCATATATTGTTTCTCAGATAGAAGATCACGTTTTGTGTGCTATCCCATTTCCCCTTGAATCTATGTTGAAATTGATGTGTCGATAGTACGAACCGATTACATTTAGACTGACGTTAGAGGGAAGGTCTGGTATAATTAATTGACCCTCTTGGAATTGGGTTTAGATTTTTTTTCTTATGCAAGAAAATGGTATAAGAGAGGACAACATGTAGGTGTGGGGGTAATAATTTTCTTCCAAATCATGTTAAGGGACATAGAAGAGGGGTTACAAGAATAGGTTCGAATAAGGATGTACTGAATAGTGATTCTAGTTATTTAGTAGGAGACATAGAGGCAACATAAGTTGGACACCTCATGGACATGGAGTAGGTAAGATATAACCTCCTTATAGAGCATTTAGATGAACAATAGGCTCCCGACTATGGATTAAAGGATGTTTCCATTCATAAAGTAAATTAGGTGCCTCTGAACCTCAATGGGGTTTATATCCTCAGAAAATTTCATTTTGACCTAATGTAGGTAACATGGAATGTGGTCTTTTAATTGAATGCAGCTCTTCCATATTGTATTGGGGATAAATCAGAGTTCGTCGTGGTGCTCATGACATGGTGGTCCCTTAGGTAGGTAAAGGATATACAGTCATCTACACTCATAGTGGAGATATCAGAGAGGTATTGAAGGTTACAATAAGTTCAAGTAATAGAGGGGTCATACTGATCATTATGGTTCACAATTAGTTTGGTAACCTGGTGCTCAATGTTCTAGAACATGATATAGGAGTGGAGATGAAATAAAAAATCCAAGACACATCACCAATGCAGAACCTCTTGAATGATCACAATTCATATGAGACTGATTTGGATGAGAATTTTTTCAGTTGAGTCTTAGTTGAAAGTGTTAATTAATGGAATAAAATATGTCTTTACTATCCAATGATGTTGAAGGGGATGACTGAAAAATGTATGAAAGAGTGATATTGTTCTAAAGAGAATTATGTTTGATGTGTGTAAGGACAAATTACATTTACCAAAGCCAATGTAAAAAAATATATTCAAAAAATGAACAAATCGATGGGATACAACCTCATAGACCATGCTCAGGGAAGAAAATATAGTTCTATTAATAAAAGTGTAATACAGACAATTGATTGTGGTAAAGTCATGGAGTATACACAAGGCATAAATAATATGGAAAAAATCTGATTGAAGAATGCATGAGATAATGATATAGTTGAATAAATAGGTGATGAGTCCTTTGTATATGACTGGGATCTCATTATCAATTCCAATAAATATATGGAAGTGTGGGAATTTTAATTCAAAACTATAGAGGAGTATTGTGAAAGGATGGTTGAGATAATTATTCAAGTGGACCACACCATGGAATAATGTTCTTGTATTGATAAGAAAACTAACATTTTGGCCTGGGGATTAAATTAGAGTAAGATATATATAGAAGAATTTATTAATCAATTAGAAAAATGGAATATTATTTTGTATACCTCATTATGGATGGAATGGATATAAAGGATCCTAATTTTCATTGGTGGTTTTATATTAGGTACATTTATAAAAGAGTCAAGATTTATTTTAATAATTTGGTGGTTTATTTTTGTATCAATTCAATGATTACCATGACAAAATCAATTTCTTTCATTTTCCTTTAAAGTGAATTTTTTAGTAAAAAAGTTAATATCCTATCAGTCTGATATGAGGTTGGGCAATATTCGTTGTGATATTGGTTTTTATTTGGTTATCATTTGATATAGTTCATTGGTGTATGATAATTTTTGGTGACATAAAATATGCATATGGGGTTTTGAATAACATTAAAAGGCAGTTCAATTCATAGATTATTTCAGAAAAAATAATATAAACAAATTAGTATGATTTTCTCTTCTTTTTAGTGGAGTATGAGTGTGAGAGTTTTTGGGATCCGTATAAATGAACACTTATAGTTTTCCCTTGATGTAATTCTATATAAAGACTTCATAATTATATATTTACAAGAGTATCTTAACCATGTGATGTGGTATGTTTTGATTTTGTTTAAACTCCCTGTGAACATGGAGGTTCATAATAAGTGGGGGTTATTGATTAAGTTTCTTCCATGAGAGTTGATTCATCAGAAAGTGGCCATTATGGGGTATCATGAATCATAGTTATAGAACGTGGGATATGGGATTTCTAGAAATTATTATTCTTATCTGTGTGGGTTTAGCCTCATCCAATAATTTTTCATCATCTTAAGATGGGTGGATTCTGAGAACCTGCCATGTGTTTTTTGTTTTCACGCTATGTCTATAGATGACATGGTCACTGCTAGCCCCATTTTGTGACCATTAATGGAGTCCAATTTCAAATGGGCAGTCTAGACCATTTTTTAAAATAGTATAAATAATTATCTCTTAGTAAATTTTCTGGGGAAAGAACCACCAATGTTTTTTCAATAGTGGAGTGATGATGTTGGTGGAACATGGAAGCCTCTTGATGGTCTCTATCAATAGGGACCTAGTCTACATAATGGATGTAGATGAAAATATCAGAACGGTAGATATGGTAAGTGTGACTAGATGCATGGATTGGAGGAAACAAAGCTATAATATATTGATTATGTAATATGAGAGATCAATTTATCATCATCTCTTTCTTTTTTATTTTCAATATTTAGGATACTCTCACTCCTTTCTTTCCCCCACTTTGGTACAAAAAGTGGGACATATGTGATGAATCCACCTATTTACATGGATTTATTTATACTCGTAGGAGGTCTAGATTTATTGACTGATGTGAGTTAGGGGTGTAAAGAAGATATGTGGTAGAGGAAATTTGGGGGATACTTACTCTTTCTAAAGATAAATACATATGATTTCATTCATGGCATGGGTTGATTGTATTATATGCGTAACTTCATCCACTATCATCACGGGATAGTTCTATTTTCAGATATGGAGGGTCAGTGAGTGTCATTCATCAGTGAGAGAGGATGTTAAATGGGTGGTAGGAAAGTGGTGCCTCTTTTGTCACAGTTGGTGTAGTTGTTGATGGAAGATCACACATGGGATTTTTTTTCAAGGTTATGGAGGAGTTCATGAATTTTTGCATAGATAAGGTCATAGAACCACCCCCCATGATGAGATTTTGTGTTTAGGATAATGTGGATAAAATGTGTGTCATTGATTTCATAGAATCACTATTGAATATAGTCTGTAGTGCTTCATGTTTTTAAGATATTGGTGGATGATATGATGCAATGTGGTTTCATCTAACCTATGTGTCCCCTTGGGATTATCTTTTATTATTCTCAAAGAAGTAAGATGAAAATATAAGGTTTTTTCTTGACTATCGGATGATGAATTAGGTAATGTTCATTAAACACTGCCCACTTCTAAGGATCAATGATATATTTTAACAATTGAGAGGATCTAGTATATTTTGAAATTATTTATTTTGTTATTGATTTATACAGATGATATTGAAATAGGAGGATGCCTTAAAGATATAAATAGGTATAGGTAAGGACACACTATGTTTTTGTTCATGTTTTTTAGTGTCAAAAATTCTCCAAACATGTTCACAGGACTCATGAACTCAATATTCTATGAATTCATGGACTACTTTTCCTCATGTTTATAAATGATATTTTACTATACTCAAAGTCATATGAGTGTAATATCAATAAAAATATAGTATTTTTGTAGATTCATTGACCCCACAACCTCTTTGTAATCCTTACAAGTGAAAATTAATGAAAGGGGAGGTGAATTTCATAGAACATGTGGTGTTGTGGCTAGGTGTGGTAGGGGATTGACTAAGGTTTTAGGTAGATGGTTCATGGAAACCACCCAAGAACATGGTAAAGGTTCACATTTTTATTGGTCTATCTAGTTGTAATAAATGTTTCACTCACAATTTATTTTCAGGTTTATCATCACTAAAATCAATTACTAGAAGTATCATTCAATTTTATATACTAACCAATTCCTGGAATCATTTGGTTACATTAAATGGATTTTACTTAGTTATTTAATGATTTAGTTTCCTATAGAGGGTATAATGCTAAAGGTTTTATATGATGATTCCTATTGTGGGTTTAAATTTCCCTTTATGTTTTATAGAGTTCTAATATATTATTGTTCTCTTTTATGACATGCCCATGATTGTAACTTTTCAAACAGTGATCTAGAGTTGGAAGCTATTGCATTTTCAGTAGTTTTTTGGTGAAACTATCTCATCACTGAGCACTTTATATATTTCATGGTCCACAATATCTTATAATATGTTTTCTTTTAGTGTAATTTTATTTTACTCTAGATGAGGTGGATTCTGTTTTCAGTTTTATTTTGAGTTATATTATATTTCCTAAAAGGGGAATGTGGTAGTAGATTTGTTGAGATGTAAATGTTGAGGAGTTTTGTTTCGAGAATATAGTAATTTTTTGAAGATGATTGTGGAGTTATTATCCTTTATCTATGATGAAATGGTGGTTTTTTAAATGATGGTAACGTATTATAAAATGTGGTTGGAGGATTATTACCATAGGGGACCCTCAGATCCAGAGGTGATACATGACCTTATTGGCTATGCTGATGATTTTTGGGGATTTTCAAAGGATGATCATAACATGGTATTGTTTTTGGGAAGGTTTTTTCCATATTTAATTCATAATTACGTACTCCATGAGTTTTATAGATTACATTTTGTAGTGAATCATTGTGTGAACATGATGTATCATTATTGTAGGAGTTAGTATTTGTTTCTAGGGATGAAATGGTGTATGATAGTGTTTATGGATATGTGTATAGTATTTATGAAATTGAAATTGGAAGACCATTCTAAGGAGATTTTTTTCTCTCCTAGGGTGTTCATGACTAGAAAGTAGAGGGTGTACAGATGGATTTAATCACCAATTTACCCTATAACTATAGGGTTTTTTATTTAGTTTGGGTGGTAGTTGGTAAACTGGTGATGTAGGATCTGTTCTGTCATTTTATGATTTGAGTTCTTTGGATGTTTTGTAAAGGTGGTATGTGGATAATGGTATTAGGGTTTAGGGGTATAGAGGAACATTATATTTGATTAGGAAGAACCATTTACCTCATGGATCGAAAGGGGATTGCAACATGACTTATGATCTTATTTTCTACATGGAAATGCATTCCACCCTTACACATATGGGAATATGTTGTCAATCATCCAAAATATTGGGGATGCTTATTAATATTGTGCACTGGAAATTGGTGGATCATGGGTCAGTCACCTTCATATTTTTGAGATTTCAAACCACAATAGAAATCAATCAGACATCGGAATAGATGATTTCAAGGTCTTGTATGTTAGGTTTTTTCATTCTTTATTATTCTAAAGTGATAATGGTGACTCTTCTTTAATTAGTCCTAATGAGTGGTGGATAATGACAAATAAGATTCATTTGTTCGGATAGAGGATGAGGATGACAAATTTATGTCATAATAACTATGTTGATTGTATGTGGAGGACAAAGGATTATATCTTTTTGGACTATGTGTTCTTGATAGTCCCAGCATAGAAAAAAAATTGAGGGTTGGGGGAGTAAGTAATCCATATTCTCAATTTATTGGTCCCTTTGATGTTTTGGAAGGAGTTTTCACAATGGAATATCAGTTGGTTCTTCAACCACTAAAGGATACTACCAAAATAATCATTTATATGTCATATATTCCTCAAAACCTTCACAATGTATACCAAACTATCAACTGGAGAGAGTTGGATATTGGAGTTCATCTGACATTCATGGAGTGGCTGATATATATTATAGAAAGTTAATTGAAGGTGTTTTATGATAGAATCATTCCTCTAGTTCAAATGTTGTGGATTCTTGGTTTCTTAGAGGAGAGTACTTGGGAGCGTGAGACAAGAATTCAAGCCCATTTCACTAAGTTTTTATAAGAATTTACTTCACTATCATACTTTCCTATATGGTGTCAGATCTTATTATTTTGGGAGATGTATTTTTTTGTGATTTTTTATATACCTTATGGAATATAAAAAACTAAATTACTAATTACTAATCAATATTTGTTATAAAATGAGATTATTAAAATCATGTGAGTGACTTATTTCCACCCAAAGAAGATAATATTTTGACATGGATGATGGAATTCCTTGATTTGTTTTCTCAAGGAAGTGATGTGTGTTATTTCTTGTAGTTTTTTGGTTTTTTATGTGTAGTGGTTTTGATGGTTATGTTTATTTTAATGTAATTTTTTGATGTGGTATTGTTTAGATCTTATGATCATGATGGTGTTGTAGTGGTGTTGCAGTGTGGGCTGTAATCTGGGTGTTTTGGTCTGGTATAATAGTTTGGTGGTAGTGTTGAGGTGTAACAAAATATATGAGAGGTATCTTGTAGGATTTTTTTCATACATTTTTTGGTTTTTTATTATTTTGGATTAGTATAATACTTATCTTATACAATGTATTTTTCCATGGATTACCGGTCCATTTCAATTCTTGTTTGATAGTTGGTCAGTTTTGGAGGAGGTCTCAGATGGTCTGATGGAGTTTGAGCGATATATGTGCACATTAGCGGAGCATGTGATATATAAATTGGGTTTCAGTAATAGTATTGGAGTTTATAACTTGATTATTCATTGGTTTATGGAGTATGTAAAATCTAGAAAAAGCAGCTTGTTTTTTAGTGGAATATGGGATTCATCGCCTAAAAGTGTTTTATTCCATATAGTCCTTGGAGCCGATGGGGAATACATTATAATTATTGGTTTAAAATCACAAAATGGGTAGCTCATAGGTTTTTTAAAAACTTCATTTGGGGTATTATAGAACCAATCAATCAATCATCCTCTCATTTGGGGATGAACCCTATTCTATAATCGGGGAACTTCCATCTCATCTTGTTTCCCCATTTTCATTGTGTTATGGTGATTGGTCATTTATAATTACTTCTGTGTTACTATATGTTTCATATTGTTCCTATCTAGAGATCCAAATTGGTATTGTCCTTTCTTTTGCGGGTTATTTAGACTGTGTATTAATAATCCATTTATATAGTGTATGTTGATCTATTGTTTCCTTGTGTAGTCAGGGGTTTCTGGTTGTATCTTCATTGTTCTATAATGTATAGTGAGGTGAAAAATTATCATTCAGGTAGGGGATCCTTGTTATTTATATATCTATTTTATATTTGTTGCGATTATATTCTTTTACCAACCATTATATTGATATTGAGGGTCAGAGAAAAGATACAATCGATTAGAATTAATCACAATGGTTTTTATTTGGAAGATATCATATACTTTACTATTTTCATACATCGTGTTGATGTCGTTATGCATTATTGTTGACAATACTAAAAATACTAGGTATTGGGAGATATATTTTCATTGTAGATGATATGTGAAAAGACCATTCCTGGGATTTTATTTTACATAAACCTGAAATAAGGATAAAAAACTTCTATTTGGCTAATAAATTTTTTACACATGGAAGCTGGGTTTTTGTGATAATATAGCTGATACTTAAGAAAGTAATGTGTTGAATTCCCATTCACAATTGTGGAATTAGGGATGCGTTTTAATGGAATGATTTGGTGTTTTTTGTGTTTAACTTTGTTGTTTGGGTGGTTGTGTGGTGATGGTGGTGACATACTAGGTTGTGTAATTAGTGGGGATTTGATGTGGTGGATTGTTGGAATGGATATGATTTAGTGCATAGTAGATGTGGCATGAATTTGTTATGGTATAATATGGAGTGATACATGATTTTGGTTATGCATGGGGATTTAATATTGTTTTGTGGTTTTATGAAACATGGTTATGGAGTATAGTGGTGGTGGTGCACAATTGTTTTGGTGTGTGTGGGATGAGACTTGGGGTTTCTTTGCTAAGATGATCTCGATGGTGTGGCGCAACAAAAATAGTTGTCCCAACACAGGTGAGTTGTTGTTCGGTGTGGTCATGTGAGTTTCCCTGTTATCCATGGAATAGTTTGTGATGTGGTAAGGGATAATGAATGGATAGTGAAATGATGTTTGGTGATTTTTGAAATGAAATGATTAAATAAATGTGTTTTGTAATGTGAAATGTTATGGATTAAATGAATAAATGTGGGGGAGTTTGTAATTGAATGTGGGAATGTCTGATTTATGTGGTTATTGTGTGTTGTGTTGAAAATAAAGGTGGTAGTTATTATGTTGATTTAGGTGTGGTGGATAGGTTATGTTGTGGAGTAAATTAGTACATTTTTTATGGAGTTATTGGTTAGGTATTTTGTGCAACCTATATATGATATATTTTATGTTACTTTTATTCGTTCCCCACATGCATTGGATGACCTTACCAATACCAAGATGTTTTGGGTATAATGTGTTTTCCACAACATCTTGGTATGTTGTTATATTGATGGAATTCTTTCCCCTTTTCCTTGATCTTCCATCATCAGTTATGATAGGTGTTGGTGTTATATATTAACGTGAAATGTTGTCATAGGTGTATTCAAGAGAGACATTATAACAACCCTGATCTTTATTTCACACTTAATCATTCTATATTATATAAAATATTCACTTTATACAATATATAAGAATGATATGGATAGTGTATTTGGGGCTTAGGATCATTAGAAAAAAATTGAAAACATGAAATACACATCTTTATTGAGAACTTTTCTTCATGACCACATACATTCCTTCATACATAGCTTTTTATGGGATAACCTAAGGAAATTCATAAGAAAAGGGTGAGCTCAAATGCCCAGTAATAGACTAATAATTAAAAATCATGAATAATATAGTACATGTTATGCAATAGGTATATCGATGGAGTGAAAGAGAAACATGAACATAAAGGCATGATATAGAATGATTATCATCACCTGGAAAAGTTTCAACAAAATTTTACATGATATTATCATTATCTAAGGATCATTTCACATGGGAAATGATTAAACCCTCATTGAACATGAATTATCAAGTGAAAAAACATCATTTCACTTAATGTGTCATGATACGAATCTTTACCCAATTCATTAGAGTGGTATCAGGGCACACCCTTCTTAATCATTTCATTTCATGCATGAGTGTTCCACATGGATCATATAAAATAGATTCATTAAACATCATCATTTATTTCATGATAAAGAAATGTGTAATTCATACATTAAACTCTAAAATCAATAAGTAATGTGCATAATGGTGAATAATGTTGATAGATAAATGGGCATGGTTTTCACTATACAATGACTTTGTCTTGGAAAATTATGGTGCAATTTCGGCACCATAAGAGTGTGACATAAGAATTCATAAAATTGGTTGATGAGATAGAAAGGGGTGTCTCATAAAGTTTTAATGCAATAGACAGTAATGAATTCACATATATAGATTTTCCAACATTTTTTATTGAATTTAGATTCATAATACAAAATAATTGAGTAGATGTAAATGTGGAGAGAGAAATCCCTTACAGAATTTCAGTATGTTAATGGGTGTACATGCCAGACATTAATGAGAGGGAAATGGGTCTATAATCATTCAAAAATAATGAGTGAAGTATGCGGGTGTTGGGAAATCATACCCCAACATTTTTAATTGAAAATAATATGGTATAACAATATAATGAAATTTGTACAAAAATGAGAAAGGAAAAAATCCCTTACTTGGAACAGTGATCCCAAAGGCTTGGGAGAGGCTTGAGAGAGGCTTAATGGGAAATTGTGGTGTCATGGGATAATTATATAGAGACGATTTCATATGTTGGTATCACTGCAAAGGTTTTGAGTGAATAGGAAGTGGGGTCTTGGGTGGGATTATATTGGAAAAGATGAGGAATTATTTGTTATTTTGGTTTTGGTCACTATACATTGAACTAATCAAAACCAAAAACCAACCCATAGTTTTTGCCTATCGATTTTCAAAATGATTGTGTAAAAAATTATTTTATAATTCAAATTTCCAAACATCATAAAATATTACGTTTGATTATGTGATGGTGAATCACACTCTCAAAAAAATCATTTAAAATATTAATATGTTTTACAGGACCTGGAGGGTCCACTAAATCTTTGTAAAATAAATAAAATAACATAAAATAACATTTTTTTAGTGTTAAACATATTATGTCCAAAAATAATTTTTATCTTATTTTATTAAATCACTATTGGGTCATTATTTGTCATTAAACACATTATATATTTAAACAATATTTAATTTTTATCCAAAAATTCAAAGGTCTCTGAAAATTATGAAAAAATAACCATTAGATAATTTGAACATCATGATTACAAAAATAATAATCATTTTATCTAAATATTTTTCTAAATATTATAATTTTTAATTTTAAAATAAATACAGATAATTATCTAAAAAATCATGGGGTTTGACAAAAATAACATCCCAACATTATTAAAAACTATCATTGTATTCATAAAAATTATATAATCATTAATATTTAATAAAAACTAATTTAGTAATTAATATATTATTTAATTAAAAAATCCATTTATTCAACAAAATAAATTTCTTAATTGAATATTAACGAAAATTACTATTTGTGATTTAAAATATATTTACAAAGTAACAATACTAAAATGAATGTTTATTATCTAGAAAAAAATAATTCCCATAATCATAGTGTAAGGGTATTGTTTCATAACCCCTTAAAAACCCAGACAAGTCCTAAGGGTAAGGAGTGCGATGGTGACAGACTCTTGGGGTGGCTTAGATAACATCTCTCTACTGGTAATCTTTATTAACTTCCACTTCTTTGGAAGACAGATTTGATTAATGTTAACATGTTGATGCTTGTCTTGGGATTGGTCAAGAGTGAAGACTAGTTATGCTACCTCCTTTACATGCTCTGAAAAATGGGCTTCATATGGAGCAATTCTACAAGATGAGGCAATCACTTCTTTTGTCTGTGTAAATTTTATTTTTTAATGCCCTATTTTATACTAATAAATTAATCATTGTTCAATGAATATATTAAAAATGGTAACAATTCTTAACTATGTTTTGAAATCCAAAAACATAAAACCATGGAAGTTCATTTTTTATATAACCTTTTTACATAACAATACATTTAATTATATCAAGATTAATTTTCATTAGTACAAGTTTGGGTCATTACAATTTTTCTCCCTTAGTAAAATTTTCCCTCGAAATTTATTTTTAACGCACTAAAAAAGATGTGGAAAACTCTGCTTCATCGCTTCCTCTGATTCTCATGTTGCTTCTAAAAACGTGTGCTCTCGCCACAACTCCTTGATGAAGGGAATTGTCTAATTTAATAGAATTTTTTCACTAAGATCTAAGAGCTTCACCGTCTTCTCTTCATAGAATAGGTCATTCCTCAATGGTACTACCTCAAGATTGAGTACATGCAATGGGTCAGGTATGTACTTTATCAAGAGTGAAACATGGAATACATCAGGTTATTGGGATTAGTTTAGTGGGAGTTTTAGTCAATATGCCACTACTTCAATGCGATCAAGGATCTCATAAGGGATAATGTACCTTGGACTAAGAATTCCCTTATTCCCAAATATCATAACTATATTCCATGATAATATGCAGTGGAATACCATGTCTCAAACTTCAATCTCTTGGTCTCATCAATGATTATTTGCATAGCTCTTTTTTCAACTATGAGAAGCATTAATGTGCTACTAGATGGTCATAACCTTCACCAATGTTTCTTCGACAATTTCTGGACCTAGGAGTTTTTTCTCCCCATCAGCATCCCAACATGAATGTGTTCTACACCTATTCCCATAAAGGGAATCATAAAGTTCCATTTGGATTCTTGAGTAGGAACTGTAATTGTAATAGAACTCAACTAGATGAATATGTTTATCATGCCCTACTTTGAAGTCCAGTGAGCATGCTCTAAATATTTCCTCAAGTGTTTGGATTGTCCTCTCAGATTGGGCATTATTTTGATGATGATAAGCCATACTGATGTTTAGATTAAGATTTAGATCATGTTGAAGACTCATTCAAAACATTGAGGTATATCTTGGATCTCGATCAGATATAGTATATAGTGGTACACCATGAAGCCTTACTACATATTTGATTTATATATATGCCACTTGATCCAATGGGAAATCCTCTCTAATTGCAATGAAGTTTGCAATATTTGTATGAATATTCAAAACAACCCATATAGAATTGTTTCCTTTAGATGTATTTTGAATCCCAGTGACAAATTCCATGGTGATGTTTCCCCATTTCCATGTTTTATATATAATGTTTTCCTCATCCCCTTTAGATTATACCTCTCAGACTTCACTTATGGACATCCCATGTACTTTGATGTATACTCATCAATCTCCTTCTTTAATTATCCCACCAATAATGCTCTATGAGATCTCGATACATCATTGTGTATCCTGGGTGAATCATGAAATTTGAACTATGTGTGTAATCAAAAAGTTTGTTCCTTAAATCGAGATTTTATCAAAGACATAGTCCTGACCCAAATCCCACAATTCCTTTTTCTTTAACATTGAACACCAAGGATTTAAATTTTTTTGATAGATCTCACTTTCTTTTGAATTCCCACATAATCCTTATGAGCGTCCTTTAACCTTTCTAAAAGGTATTATTGGGAAATAATTTTTGAAAGGATTGATGATGTTCCCTTATTTATGATTCCCATGTCCATCTTCATCAAATCTAAGAATATTGGATCCTTTTCAGTTCTCAAAATTGATCAAATTGTTGGGTCCTTTCTACATAGACCATCTACAACCTTGTTTTCTTTCCCAGGGTGGTAATGTATTGAGCAGTCATAGACATTGATCAGCTCTACCCATCTTCATTGTCAAATGCTCAACTCTTTCTGTGTGAATATACACTTGAGGCTTTTGTGATCCGTATATATTTCCCACTTATCCCCAATGATGTAATGCCGCCAAATATTCAACGTGAAGATTAATACAGCCAACTCCAGATCATCTATTGGATTATATTTCTTAGGAAATTTAAATTTTTGTGAAGCATAGGAAATGACATTGTCATTTTTCATCAACACAAAACACATTCCCTTATTTGAATAATCACTACACACCACAAAATTTTATCAACTTGTTGGTATTGTGATCACTGGTATAGTGATAAGCCTGTTTTTCAACTCATTAATGCTATCTTTGCATTCATCACTCTAAGGGAACTTTACTCCCTTCTGAGTTAGCTTGGTATGAGGGGTTGACTATCATAACAAATTTCTCACAAATCAGCAATAATATCTGGCTAACCCCAAGAAGCTATTGATATCTGTTACCGATGCTGGCCTCAACCATCCCTCAATTGAAGTTGTCGTGGAGGGATCCAAAGATATCCCACTCCTTGTGATGATAGAAACCAAGAATGTGTCCTCATTTATCCAGAACTCACTATTACTGTGCTTTTTAGAGAGATTCTTCCTTCGTAAGGTCTCTCATATAATGTTTAGATGCTTCTCATGCTCCTCTTTGGTTTTGGAGTATATTATAATATCATCTCTAAATACTACCATATCATTATTGAGGTAATCCCTAATGACTCTATTCATCATGTCTATAAATATTTCTAGAGCATTAATGAGCCCAAAATGAAGTACCCGGAATTTATAGTGCCCATGTCATGTATGAAGAGCAATTTTGGGAATATCCTCCTTCTTTTCCCTTACATGGTAACATTCCGACCGTGAATCCACCATGTAGAAATATTGTTCTTTGTGTATCTTATCAAACAAGTCATCAATTATTGGGAGAGGATACTTGTTCTTTATCGTTATTTTTTTGAGCTCAAAATAATTAATGAAAAGGTGCATTGACCCATCCTTCTTCATGATGAATTGGACTAGTGCACCCCATGGTGAAGCACTTGGGCGTATAAGACCATTATCCAGATTTTCATATAGATTTTTTCTTAAACTCATCATGCTCCACAATATCATTTGTATAAGGAGTCTTGGATTTTGGAAACAAACTAGGTATACGGTCAATTGAGAATTCAACAACTCTTATAGAAGAAGACTATTCAATTCCACAGAAAACACTTCAGCGAATCCCCTCACAATAGGAATGTTTTCAAGGATGGATGCTTCCTTAGACTCAATAATCTGAGCAAGATACATGTTCTCATAGGCATTAATATCTACCATTTGGATGATGGTGCTAATAATTATGCATCCTCCTCCTTTCACTTGTTCAGAATCAGGGGTCAATTCTCCATATAGTGAGTGATTTCCCTCTAATGAAAATGTAGGATGGATCTATATAAGCAAATCCATTACATTCCACGAATTGAATCAAAATCCACCGTAGGTAGTATGAATACATTTTTCAAGAAGTTAAATCCCAAAGTATTGATAAAGGAGGAGTTATAGTTATGGGATGCAATGGTTTCCCCATTTTTCATTCTCACTGACATCATTACTTCCATGATTTGTGGATGTGTATGGGCATTCAACTAAACATTTAGGATATAAAAGAATGCATAGAACCAGAGTAAAAAATTATGTTCTATTTTAATGAATAAATATCTATTTTACATGTCACCACTTCATTTTTGGGGTTCACTTCAGCGGTAGTGATGGAAAAATGACCACCCTTTCTTCCTTGGAGGTTCTTGATTGCCTCCAAAAACCATTCTATTATGGAAATAGTTTTCAAAGTTCTCGAGTTCTCTGCAATTGAAGAAATGAACAACTCATTGAGGGTCTAACAGATTGTTCATATACTCTTTCACAGTCATGTGTTTTTCTTGTTATATGTTAATGGATCATTCCTCTTCTCTTTCACATCTTAATCATTATTCTTATCCCCTTAAGAAAATTTCTAGGGTTTGTATTTCTACACATTTGGAAAGTGGGGTGCTGTATTTTATTATCGCCATTGGATTTATCCATCAGACTACCATAGTTAATTTCCACTTTACACTTCTTATCCCCATTATACCCCTGAGATTTTTCTGATCTCCATTTTCTTATTGAGAGAATATCTAGAAATTTCCCCATATCTCTTAAAGTCACGGATTGTTAGGTATTTCTGTAGGTTAGGTTTTATCCTAGAAAAGAAGCGGACAAAATTGTATTCTTGTGTAATGACAAAGCCGGAGGAATATCATGCATGCCTTCTGAAATTATTCTTATATGCTCTGATGGATTCATCATCTTTTTTACCAAGGTAAATGAAGTCCCTTTTCAACTTAAGTCGAAGGGTGCGCGTAAAATATTTATCAAAAACAAATTCCAGCATTCCTTCCATTCCAACACCTCAATCTCTTCCTTATGCATTATATTTTTGACCAAATTTATCCTATTGATCAGCTTCACCATCCATATGATATGTAGCCAGAAGAACCGTCTCTTATTTGTAACATTGAAGTATGAAGAAGATATTTTCAATGGATTGGATCCATTGTTTTGAAATTGAGGGATCATATGATCCAATAAATGTAGGAGGAATTTTTCACATGAAGCTCTCAATTGAGACTTGTTCTTTTTCAGGGGTTTACATTCCCCTTCACCCATGTTTCTTTTCAAAACATGAGTTATGTGAGATATCATCATGACAATTTTTTTGATTAATTCTCCCTTCGATAGGGAGTCTCTTTAGAATAGTCATCACATTGATCTTCACATTGGTTGTTAGCCTGATTCCTCCTATTACCAGAAATTAGATGGAATAAAAAGAAATTTAGGGGTAACACATAAAGGGTAATCCAAAGAAGAAAATGTATAACATATAAATTACTTAACATATGAATTTATAGGCTTCTATATATTTTATCCATGATCTAATTAACAACATATATTCATGGAGGTATTTTTTTAATTCCCATAATTATGGTTCTTAATAAGATTATAAATTTACCAATGAATATCCCCCTGGAGTGTCATAAACAAGAGTGTACGAAGGCCTATTTTTGTGCATTAGTTCCCATTCAAATCTATCTCAATGTGGGGTTTTGGGTTTTACCCCTAGACAAATCTATGCCAGATCCGCCTGCACCTGCTCGTATCAAGACATGGATTTATTTTCTTGATAAACCAATTACTCAATAATCACCAAAATATAGGGATGTTTTTGATATATGTAGTGTTTTCCCTAAGTCTTTCAATAAGGCTTTCAAATTCTAATCCAAAAGATAACTAAACCTATCATATGAACCCAACAATAACAAACCTTCCCTTTCGTTCACACATAAACATAATTTATTACATAAAATCTTCACTTGAAACAACATGGATGATAAATAGGTCTATGGTATTTGTGGATTAGGATCATTACATAACAACTTAAAACATGAAATACACATATTTATTAAAATCATAATTTATATGACCACACACATTCCTTCGTACATATAATTACATGGGATAACATAAGGACATGCATAAGAAAATGGTGACCTATAAAGCCCACTAAGGGAGTAAGAATAAAATATCATGAAGAATATAGTACATGTTAGGTAGTATGAATATCAGCATAGTGAATGAGAAAAATGTACATAAAATAATTATATATCATGATTATCCTAACATTGAAATGTGGTAACAAAATTTAACATGATATTAGAATAATCCAAGCCTCATTGCACAATGAGAATTAGTAAACCCTCATTTCACAAGAATTATCATGAGTAAACAATCATTTAAAATGACATATCATGATATTAATCTTTTCCCCAGGCATTGGAGCACTCTTAGGGTTCACACTTCAAAAATTATCTCATTTCAAGCCTAAGTGTGCCACATGGATCATATAACATAGATTCATTAAACATCATCATTAATTCCAAAAGAAATAAAATTAAAATTAATACATGAAACTATATAATCAATAAGTAAAAGTTAATAAAGTTGAATACCCTTTATAGTGAAATGGTCATGGTATTCACAAAACAATGACTTTGTCTTGGAAAATCGAGGTGCAATTTCGACGGGATAATGACGTGACATAAAAATTCATAAAAATAGATAATGTGAGAGAAAGGTGTGTCTTATAAAGTTTAAATGAAATGGAAATTAAGGGGGTCATATAGATACATGTCCCAGCATATGTAATATAATTTATATTCATAATACAAAATAATTGTATGAATGTAAATGAGGGGAGAGAAATCCCATATAGAATTTCAGCATTGTAACAGGTGTACATGGGAGGCATTGACGAGAGAGAATGGGGTCCATCATCATTTATAAATAATTGGGGAAGTATGGGGGTAGGTAAATATTATACCCCAACATTTTTAATAGAATATAAAATTGTATAACTATATAATGAAATTTGGACATAAATGAGAAAAGAATAAATCCCTTACTTGGAAGTGTGATCCAAATTTCTTGGGAGTGGCTTGAGAGAGGCTTCTTGAGAGCTTGGGGAACCTTGAAAAAATTCTAGAGAGATTAGGGGAGAGGTTGGTCAAGACACAAATTATTTTAGTGAAGATGATGTGGGAGATTGGGTGGTTTTATATAAGAAAAGAGAGGGAGCCCTTTATTATTTAGGTTTTGGACACTACACATTAAAATATTCAAAACCACAAACCAACCCATGGTTTTTTCCAATGGTTTTTCCAAAGGGGGTAGAAAATATTATTTTATAATTAAACTGTATAATCATCTTAAAATACTAGGCTTTCTTATGTGGAGGTGAGTCAGACTCTCAAAGAAATCATTTTAAAAAGTTAAAAGGTTTTATAGGTCATGGAGGATCCACTAAAGCTTTGTAAAATAAATAAAACAAAAGTAAAACCAAATTATTTTATTGTTAATACATATATTGGACGAACCACCTTTTAAAATTATTTTATTACATCACCATTTTTTCAATATATTGTCGTGAAACATGTTATATATTTAAACGTTATATAATTTTTACTCAAAAATTCGATTGTCTTATAAAATTATGAAAAATTCACCATTAAATAATTTTGATTTACTAATTCCAAAAATAAAATATATTTTATCTAAATATATTTCTAAATATTGGAATTATTAATTTTAAAATAAAAATTGAAATTTATCGAAAATTCATGGGTTTTGACAGAAATGGCTTTCAATCCTTATTAAATATTACAATTGTATACATAAAAAATATATGATATTTTATATTTAATAAAATTTAATTTAGTAATTAAAATACAATTTTATTCAAAAATCCATTAATTCATCAAAATAGACTTCTAAATTAAATATTAACTAAAAATACTATTTATGCTTTAAAATCTATTTACAAAGTAATAATAATAAAATGAATTTATATTATATATAAGAAAAATAATTCACATAATAAAATTGTTTGTGTCGTGTTACATAACCCCTTAAAACACTATAATAAGACCTAAGGGTGTGATGTGTGATCGTGAAAGAATCATGGGGTGGCTCGGATAACATCACATGGGTGGTAATCTCTATTAACTTCCATTTCTCTTGTAGGTGGTTCAACTCATGCTTAACATGTTAAATCTCAGGTGGGGCTTCATCAATAAGGAATCACAGTGACACTACCTCTTTTCCGAGATCCAACAAATATGATTCATTTGGATCGATTCTGTTGGATGAGGCCCTCACTTCCTTTTTCTACGTAAATTGGATTTGTTTAATCTATATGTTTATACTAATCAATTGATCGTTGTTCAACAACTATATTAGCAACAATAAAAATTATTAACGGTATTTTAACATAAACAAAAAAATAAAACCTAGGAAGTTCATATTTTATATAACCAATTTACATAATATTACATTTTATTAGATTCAGAAGAATTTTCATCAGTGAATGTTTGGGTTGTTTCTGACATGATATGATTTCCTATGTGTTTTCAAGTGATACACCATATTATAAGGTGGTGATGTGATGTGATATTTGGTGGGGGTCATGGATGGAAATAAGGGGAATGAGGTTGACTTCTATCAAGTTAATGATACCCTATTATTTTATTAATGTGTTGATATGCTGTTTTACGGAATAGGTGTCTTCAAGAATGATGTGATTTGATAGTCTATGTATCTTCATGTGAGATGTGATGTGATGTGGGTTTTTTGTGGTATGTATTGATGGGATAAGGGTACATGAAATTCAATTTTTGGGAGTGAGAGATGAAAATTATTTGGTAAGTGGTACTAGGGATCTGTTATTTTATTCATGACTATTATATTACTGTATTTGAAGCATGATTTTGTGAATGATCCATAGTGATGTTGGGATTGGATAGTTGATCTATATAAGATCTTTTTTTTATTCAAAATTTTCACTTGTATTTTGTTATCCTATTTTTATATTTGCACTAGAAACCTTGGGTACATTCCTAGTGATTATACTTATATGATCACCCTATGTATATAAACTATTTATAGGTTTTCAAGAGGATCTTAGGGACAAAGGTGGTCATTACTAGCATGAATTATGGGGATGTTTTAGACTATCTAGAATATGACATGTCTTTTGGTATTTTCTTTGAGACTTATTTTTATTTTTTGTCTTATTCATGAAAAATGGGTTGATTATGGGTTTAAATTTATCTTATATACTAGAATTTTTTATGGTGATTTATCCTTCCTCCTAATCCTATTTTTTATAAAGAGTAAAACATTCGATATTAGGTATTTTTATAACCTCGGTGCCTAATCCCAACTCAGGCCACACTAAAGGTGGGACATAGGGATCGTTAACTCTCTACCTTTATTGTAGTATCATTGGTAGGAGTTGTTCATTACATTTTATGGGGAATATATAAAGGATTTCTATTAGAATTCCAATCCTTGGAGTTACTTTCACATTTGGTATAACCCCATATCTGCACCTAATGCCCAACCATGTCTTATATACCCACATTTTAGTAACAATCACATAAATAATTAACATAATAGCATTTATAATTTTGTCATACTTGTTCCAAAAATGATATATCACATTTGTTTGGAGTATATATATACAATATAACAAATACCAATTCAAGGTAATTAATTATAAAAATAATATAAAACATAAAATAGGCATATATATGACATGTGATCTAATTTGTATACACATGATGCAAGAAAATTCAAAAATACCATTAAAATACAAAAAAATCCCATCAGTATCAACTCGAAGGTCCCTTACACGTAAGTTAGACATGCACATGGAAAGAACCCTACCTATTTTCCATATAACCTATATCTGTTTTACCATAACCCCTAAATATATAGAATGAAATCATTATGAAATTGATTGAATTGTTTAATAACTCAACCCAAATCACCGGGCTGAGCTAAAGATCCACATAACCTCATCAGACCCTCCTCATACGCAAGAGGACTTTAATTAATAGCAAGGTTCTAAAGTATCATTTTGATTATATACCATTTATTATAGTAACTATAATAGGATAATATAAAATACATCTAATCCAAATAAAAAACATATCAGAACATGTTACCATACATGTTATAACACAAATCATGATTAGTCATAGTAGTATAATCAAATGAGCCTCAATGTGATAGGTCAAAAAGTAATATAGGAAGAAATAAATAATCAACTAAAAGTGTTTTAGTAGACATTCTAAGAGTTCACTAATTCTAAATGAACCTCACAACTCTGATATCCTTAGTAACCTATTACTAGGCACTTTCCCTTCACCGAATTCCTAGTCCGGAATTCTCCACTTGAACCAAGATGCATATATATTGTCTGAGTGTAAAACATGTAGGAAACAACCAATACGGTTTGGACATATGTTCATATGTATATATAAGTGTATGACATAACGGAAAATGAAACACACACACACGCATAAGTGTACATCCAATATTGTACCGAGTGATTGTGTACTAAGGATTATTCCCTGATAATTGGTCATACCCACCTCGAATTCATGCCGGAAGTGTCCAACATGTAGTGTCTCTTGAATCATATTATTCTACACTACTCTATACAATATTAACGATAAAACACATTCCACCTTTAATGAAATATTTCATGTATCCCTTAATGGTAATTTATATCTCTTGAGTCACGGTTAGCTACTATCCAGCAATAGTAGACACACTTGGTTTACAAATGGATTTGAGTTTATCTCAAATGTAAGGATGTTCTCCAACAGTATTTCATAATATAAAATAAGGAAAATCTTCTAGAGGTGATACCAAATTCCCATGGGATATTCCAAGATAAGGTGTTATCCATGCTATATGAACAATCATAAATGATTCATTTCATCCATGATCCCCCTATATAGAGTCACCTAAGTATATTGGGGATTCTTGTTAACCATATCACTGTAACTGAGATTCCACCAGCTTTTCACAAAAGAAAATATAATTTGTAACATAGAAAATAATAATAATTCAATACAATAAATTTTAAATGATGTAAATTATTACATAGGTATTACATGAAATATCAAGGAATGACATAGAATATTAACATTTATTAGAATATACAATATTAATCAAATAATAAATAACATGGCATAAAACACACATGATATCCAAACTGCGGTATTAGGGGCAACGTTATATATTTTATGTGAACCAGATAAAAGTGGGACTCTACGCTATTCATAAACAGAAACCAAATTTAAAAAAATCATACTAGTGGCCCATTATTTTCAGTACATTCTTAATCAAGCATGTATATATCAAATTCATTGAGTCCATAAGGAATAAAAACTCACACTGCATTACAAACCTACTAGATCTAATAAAACACCATAAATTCCATTAAAAAATAATATTTAATCTTATATCACTATATAAAATTTTTCCTTTAACTGCACTGAAAATATCCTTTATCAGTTCTACGAAGGTGTTGACTACGTAAGTGAAGATAAAATCCACGGTCTTTTATCATAGTTGAAAATTTTTTGATAAAGGGATCCTCGATAGGTGGTAAAAAAATGTGTGGAAAAAATGGGAACATTCTCAGCACTGAAATTTAATGCCACTAAATGAACTATTTATCAGCGCCTGAAAAATAATTTATAATGGGTTTTTTCTCATTGATTTTATAAGCACAAATAAATTAGTTATTTATTTTCTCTTTTAAAATCGCTGATCAATAGGGCCTTTTATAAATCATTTTTTAGTGATGATAAAGGTCTATATTGTAGTGTGTTGTAATAGAACACTGTGGCACCACTATAGTGTGTTCTAACGTCACACCATTGCACCAGAAACACACCATATGTCAAGAAAACAAGTCCCAATACAGGATTTAAATGAAATGAAATTCACAACAAAAACACATGAAAAAACACTATATTATATATATATATATATATCAAATAGTAGTTCACAAATTTACATAAATAATAATTATTACATACATTAAAAAATTCGATGTTCCTTTACCATTTAATCCTTATCTAACACGTGATATTACTGAAAAAACTACCCATTATCGAGGAAAAGAATTCCCCTGAAGAAGGAAAAAAATTTATTAGTAATAATATATATAAATAAATTATGTTAAAGTATTAATATTTCAAATATTATTGTCAATTTAAAATAAAAAGACACACATTGAGTCATAAAGGTCACACCATGAATTGGATTGAGGTGAGACTAATTCATACACATTATAATTTTCTTATAGATAATTTTTTAGATGTAATAAACAATTTGAATGTTTCTTCTTCATTTTGAGTAGTTTAATTGGCTATTTGTTCAGTCATAGATATCAATATTAAAAAAATTACGCTGGGAGTCATATCGGTCACACAGTGCATCAGATTGAGGTTCATCTAATTTATGCACATCTCAAATTAGTTATGGATCATTTTCATAATGTATAAAAACAATATGAATTTGTTTGTTGTTGTTTTGAATAGGTTAGTTAGATTTTTACTAAAATTGATTTCAATTTTAAGTAAAGACACACATTGAGTCAAACTAGTCATACCATGAATCAAATTGATTTGAGGCTATTTTAAACACATTCCAAATCACATATGGATTGTTTCCCTAAAGTTTCAAATCAATCTAAATGTTTTTTCTCATTTTTTAGTATGTCACATGTCATTTTAAATAAGTTTCCATTTTCAACATAAAACATTCAATATGACTCATATGGTTCACAGTATGTTTCAGTTGGATGTGAGACAGATTCCTACACATCAAAAATGATTTATGAATCAATTAAATAAATTATCAAAAATTCAAGTGGAAATTTATTGGTTTTTCTGATTGATATATTTTAGAGTCTGATGTTGATTTTTAAAAGATAATAGACACATTGAGTCATTTTCAATTTTTTTAAAAATAAAGTCAATTTAAAATAGAAATAATTATCTAGAGTCATACCCGTCATATCATGTGTCAGATTTAGGTTGTAATAATTTCAACATGTCCCAGTGTATCAATAAAATCTAACTTATCAAAGTTACCATGTTTTCCATTAATATACATTGTTGAGCTTCCAACACTATATGCCTTTCTTCAAAAAAACTACAAAAATCATAACAAAGAATCTACCTATATAAGAAAAAAATTATTGTGAGTTATACAAAAAAGAAATGAATTAAACATATATATGAAATAATAACTTAATTCTACATATAATGATTTTTCTGTGAAAATATCATGATAACCTCTATGATTTAGTAGAGGATGGAGCATTATGTGAAGTTAAAAATGTCAACACTACTGGTGTGAATGGTTTTGAGGGAAAATATGTCTATAGTAGTTTTGGTGCAAAAAGGGATAAAAGATGGACAGTGCACCCCAACTCGTACAGAAGATTCCATCTTTGAAAGAAAAAAATATATTGTGAGAATTACTTAAAATATATAAATTAAATGTAAATATGAAACAATGCATTAATTATATTTATAATTATTTTACTATGAAAACATCAATATTACTTCTATGATTGTGTAGAAGTAATATAATTTCTCTTCAAGAAAATGCAGTGATGGAAACATGAAATAATGTGATAAAAGCACTGCTACATGAGTGAAAAGGTTATATGGGAGATGAATCAAGAAAGTTTGATAGAGCAACCCACTCGAACAAAAGAATCCACACATATAAGAAAACATTTATTATATGAGTAATACTATAAATAAATAAATTAAACATAAATATGAAACAATAAATTAATTCAAAAAATAATAATTTTATTGTGCCAACATAAATATTACCAATGTAACTGAGCGTATGCAATGTCAATGCTCTTCCTACAAAGGCACTAGTGGTAACCTGAAATAAAGTTATAAATTCACCACTACTGGGTTGAAATGTTTTTAATTGATAAGAAGAAATAATGTTGGAAGGAGTACCCCAACTCAAAAAAATAATCCATAAGAATTAGAAAAAATATTTTATGTAGTAATACTAAAATGAAATAAATTAATTGTAAATATGAAATAATACATTAAATATATGGACAATGATTCTGCTATTCAAAAATGAATATCACCTTTATGATTGAGAATAAACAACGTCATTTCTCTTCCTAAAATTGCATGAAACATGGACATAAATATTCTATAACAAACAAGCTCTACAAGGAATAATGAAAATTAAATTAACATTTCATTATAGTTTTTTAGTAAAATAGTGAAAGTATATCATAACATTACATTTAATTCATTCCAAAGGGGGTTATTCATTTTAGGGTTTTCTTTCATCATCTGTAGAATATGTTGTCTACATGAGTAGTCAAAAAGATAATTTAGATTATGTTAAAGTAGAAGAGGACATATTCTGTTATGAGGAAAAACATAATATATTAAATAAAAATTTTACCTTCTCAATGATCCTTCTATATTTTTTAATGGTTTTAAGGATTGGGATACTCTATCGAGAATCCAAATCCCCTCTTTGTGGTACCCTTTAACTTACATGGAATTATCTATATTGGGACCCAAGTGAACTAATTTTAATGTCTAATTTAAAGTGTCATCCTAGATTAAATTTTCATCTAATTCAACATTTGTTTTGGTATCTAACCGAACAATAGACCAATTCATGTTTATTATATTAGTGAAAAAATATAAAATAACTTATTGTGATTTTATTATGAACGACTTTCCTTTTTCCCCTTCCACTATGAAATTCACCGTCACAATTACCATTTCATCACCTTTCACCCCATTGATATTGTAAACCAATATGCAATGGAAAAGTGGCACTTGAAATGATGTAAAATAAAAATCATATACCTATTTGATAATACCAAAATTTGACATATTTTCATAAATTGGATTTCAATCATGGAACAAGATATTTTTTATCACATCATCCACAAGCGTAACATCATTATTTTTCACCATAATAATGTCTTTGTGGCTTTTGTATAGAAAATATAACTATTGATTACAAGACTAGTGTATGATATAACATTTTAATTCGGTTCCCTGGCTATCCATTGATGTAGTTCAATTATGGAATTTTCATTTTTATATAAATCTATATAAATTTGATCTCTGAACCATCCTATAATATATTGATTAGATGTATTTGATATCCATCATTAATCCCTTGATGGATTCAAATCACTATTATTCTATGAGGGATTCAATGTATGGATCTACATATTCACTATTATGTAATATGTATATATGTTTATTATCCCACTCTATCAAGGTAATTGTAACAAAATTTCTCCTGAAAATCCCTTCACCTATATGGAATTTACGATAATGAGTCTTTGGCATATCAATGTAATCAATATTTAATAGGTAATAAAACATATTTTAATATCTTCTTTAGTAATATAATGTCCTAAAATAAAAACATCTAGCTGACTTTGATTCTTGGAATAACCATTAAAAATCAATACATACCATTCAATGGGGTTCATCCAACTATAATGAATAGTTCCACATAGTTGAACCTCTATGACCAATTGATCCATTGGGTGGACCATGATATAAAATAGTTAATTCATGAATAACATCTCTAATTCAAATTAAATGACTAAAATATCCTTATAATTGATGGGAAACTTCACCGGGTCTACAACATTACTGCATATAATATTGAAAATAATGCAGTTTTTGGTTAATATATGTTTTAAATTGTGTGGTATAATGCCATGGAAAGAAATTGGCATTAAAATTTCCTTCAAAACATGAAATTCGTGGGATTTTATTCCATGTAACGTCTAACTAGTCATTAACACAACATTCTTGATACTTGATTTTTACTCATGTGGTACTATTACACTAATACAAAAAAGGAAAAAATTTAAAATTTTCTTTTTCGGATAGAGTGTAAGCTCCTTGAGGAAAAATGTTCTTCCTTTTACCCTTCACCAGTGCCAACTCTTCCCCTTTCCCTACTTCAAAAACGTCCAACCTAGCCTTGATTCCATATTTCATTTTTCATGGAACATTTTGTAACATGATAATAACACTATAAAATTAATTTATTTCTACGTGCATGAAATAAAGAAAATTTAAGACATACAAACAATTCCCATATGGTAATTCAATGAAAATTGGTCTCTTCTTTTAACCGGATTTTGTAAGGCTTTTCAAAAATGGTTTATTGAAAAAAATTTCAATATTTTTAAATTTTTTGTAAAGTTGATCACCCATTAATGGATAAGTTATTATACCTTGTTCTATAGTCCCATTGAATGTTTTCAACTATGATCTATATTTATGTCATCAAGGTAAAGAAATTTATGTCCTGAAAACAAAGTATGCAATGAATGTTTCAACCAAACAGAGTATGCTCCTTTTTCCAAATTGTGATGCCCCAACATTACATTAAGGATATAGCATGATAAATTTCCATAAGTGGGGAATTAATTTATCATTTTGTACAACAAGACCATTAATGTGTATTCTTCACTTCTGTGAGTAGCATATTTTGAAATAGCGGTATCCCATTTCAATTTCAGGTCATTGGTCAAGTGAACCAAATAGACATTAATGTCAATACCAATATTAATTGTTCTAGCTATAAGCGAAGAGATCACAATGTATTTTTGATTCCTTCATAACTGTGGAGGAAAGTTATAATTTACCAACATGATAGACCTTGAACTATGAGTATGAATATATTCACCAAAAAAATGTATTCCATTTTTAGATAACACAAAACTAAATTTTATCTGATCATCTCCAAATTCCAAAAACTCATAATCAATTTTCTTCCAAAAAAGAGAATATGTTGGATGGAGTATGTTAATATATATAATTCTTGTATCTCCATGCCATGTTAACTATCTCACAGTTTCCCGACATCCATAAAGTCTTATAAACTATTGAGTGATAAGAATGTACTATATGGATTTTGAAGTATGTGATTCATTTTTCTTATATTGATCTATTCCTCTCTTAGGGAATTTTATGGGTTATTCGTAGTCCTTGAGAAAAAATAAGCAATAATTTGGACAAGATTTTATTTTTTCAGACATCATTACAATTTAATATAGCATTTGTTTAGTGTTATATACTCAAAATTGTAGTTCATTTTCTACTAGTAGAAAAAGTTTTAGAATACCATGTATTTATAGTAGGATGGTGTCACTCTATTTGATTATAGTTTTCAAAATTAAATAACTCCAATACAGCTATAAATGTTGTATATTTAGTACAACCAATATAAACTTATTTCTTATAATATCTATTCAGCTCCTCCAATAGCTTTGTACAATCACAAAGGTCATCTTCAATTTTAATTGTCATTTCCTCCATGGGACCTCCACCATGTTTTAAAATATTATTCATATCAATATATTCATAAACCATAGTATCTTTCCAAATGATGTAAACCTTAATTTTCCCCATGTTTATTCCAAAATTTATAGCTTTGATTTATTCTATGAAAAATAATACATTCTTACAACTCCATCAGAATAAATTTTATTGAATAAAAATAATGTAAACATGGAAAATGGATTTTAGAATGTTTGTCTGCATTCTCTCTTGCTAACTTGATGAACTATTTAAATCGTTATTCATATTAGTTTTTCAAATAATTATAATTATTTTATTTTTAGTTCTTATCCATCTTATTGGCTTTATAAAAGAAAAATTTTATACAATATATAAATAAATACATATAAGACATTCTTTATCAACAGTGAAAGTCATTGGCAATTTCAATACATGAAATTCATCATTTGATTATTTAAAATAAATTCATTATATTGAAGAAAATGGGTAATTTAATTTTTAAAAATAATTATGTTGCATCAAATATTTCATAAATCCCCAAAAAATATAATATAATAGTGCAAATTAAGCTATAATAAGAAACACAAATTTGATAAAAAAGAATAATAAAATCACATTCAATCATCTAGAATATATAAATTTTCATTGTAATAGGTGATATAGAAACCAATGGAATTATTACATTTAAAATTAATGTTATATAAATATTTTAAAACATCTTAGGATTCTTGGGATGCCATATCACCACACCGACCCATCCTAAGAAAATTCAGAGTACTCTAACTGGATGTAAAATTAGAATTTAAAAATGGAGTATATGAATAGGATGTTTAAATGAAAAAATAGATTCTTTTCTAATTTATTAATATGAGAATAATTTCTGTAAAATGACAGAGTTGATATATGTATTAAATCAATAAATATGTGCTTTGTAATGAATGTTAGATTAATTATTAAGGAAACATTAATTAAAATATGAGGAAATGAATATAGTCAATAAATAAAATATAACCTTATTAATAGATTTAGCATGTTAATCATTGTGTATGATATAATATAAAGAGGTACAAGAGATGAAAAATGATAATAATTTTCTACAATAACAATGACCATTGTTTAAATGTTGATGATTAATGAGTTTACATTTTTCTTTAGTTTATTAGAAACTCATAAAATTCATAAGATATTTATTTACCCATCAATGATTGCGAGTTAAGTCTTTTATTGATTTCAAAATGAAGATTGGAATCCCATGCTGACATCCATTAAAAATTTAATAAAATATTCAAATATTGTGGAAAAAATGTTAGTATATTTAAGGGAGTGTAAGAGATTCATTATATGAAACTTTTTTGATAGTAAAAAAGTATTACATAATATTTTTCTATATGTCATATAGCTATGTGTAAAATTCAATCCATGGAAATCCACTTTGTATTAGTTAAATAAATACTCAAATGGTGGAGAAATGCTTGAAAATCTATATCATTGAGTAAGAAATAGTAATTACTTATTGTGGTATATTGGTCTAAGAAAGGGGTATAACTAGAAAAGGGTAAATCTCACGAGGATATTATTTTTTTGTAAATTTTTGAGAGAGGGGTAGTATGGTTATGAGAAAAAATCATAATGTTGTTGGAAAATATTACATACAATTAATGTATAATATCTCACATATTACTTTTATAATGATTTATAAATAATTAATGATTAATCTAATGGGGGAGAAAAATAAAATAGATTTTTTTTAAAGTGTATATGCATAAGAATTTGGATTATTTAGAAAATTTTAAACACATCAAACATTATATATAATTTTAAAAACAAAAACAGGATAATCCTATATCAAAAACCCAAGCTATACCATGAATTTGTCCAAGGGACAATATCGATCTCCCTCAGGCTGGAAACATGAACCATGACATGAAAAATAACAATGTGGGAAGGATCTGTCCTAGTTAATAAAAAATATAGTCTTTAGAAAATTTAAATAAATGAATCCATGATGCATCCAAACATTGGATTCCCATATTAACCTAGATAAGTGGAAAAAAGAATATATGAATCATTATAATATAAAAGAAATCCATTAAGATACCTTGAATACCCTCACACACAAAATCAATAGTTTCAATTTATAAAATTTCACATGTTTGGAATACCACTGATAAAATAAGGAATGCAAAAAATGTATGATATCCTTGGGTGATCCTTTTGGGAAAGGTAATCAAAATAAAACCACCAACTAAACTCTATGTGACACAATTTTTCTCCATCAAGACTAAAAACAATAAACTCTCCATGAACAATCAAGATTTGAAACAAAATTTGAATATAAGAAAATATGAAGGCCAAAATCACTAGCTTGTAATCACTGGACAACAAATAATGACTACATAAAAGAAGAAAACAAAAATGAAACAAAAAATACATGAAGAAAATGGAAGGCCTACCTCACCAGGTTGAGAAAAATCAGATACCCTCTTCGGAAACCCTAACATAAATCAAACAGTGGATGTCAGATGAGAAGTTCGAGAGGTATTTGAGTGGTGTGATTCGATGTTCGATTCACCAAAGATGAGCGCTAAAAGTGTGTCGTTTCTGTGGTATGCTTCTAATATCACAACTGGTTCACAAATGGTTAGGGTTTTTAATTAGATCGGGATAATTTTATTAGTTCTTACCTGTAATCCCTGATAAAAGGACTCTTTATTAGTGGTTTAAGCACTAATAATGGTAGGTCTTTATGATTTCTAAAAAAGAGTTGACAAAATTAAACATTATTAGTGCTAAACTTATGGCACCAATAAAGGGTAAATTTATTAACACTTTTTTTATCACTGATAATGCCGCATCTTTATCAGTGCGAACTAAGCATTGATAAATATGCTTTTTCCATGACTTATTACTTAAGCACTGATAAAATGAATTATAATTACAATTATAAACAAATATAGTGTAAAGAACATTACATAAATAATAAATATATATAAATATAAATAGAGTAAATATATTCCTTTTATTAAATTTTTACTATAAACTTTTAATTATTCATTTATGATAATGGAAATAATTTCTAAAAAATAATATTTTTATATTTATATCAATTTATATAATTATACATATTGTTATTTAATAAATATATATAAATATAGTAAATATATTAATTTTTTAAAATTTGTTAAAAAAATTATAATTATTTAAAAATATGAAATTTATATTTTTAATTATATAAATACTTCAAGAAAATATTTATTCCTTAATAATTATAAATATATAGTTGTTTAAATACAGTAAATGTACATTTCAAAATATACTTATTTAAAATTTTCACAAATATATTTTTATAATTATTAATGAATATCTAATTTTATGTGCATGCATATATGTTAAAAATGAGTGAAAATGAATAAATTAAGAATAATTATACTTTAACAATATTGAAAAAATGGATAAGTTTTATGTGTGTGAATTATATATTAAAATGAATGAATTACATATATGTGAAATCAATGTAACACATATTTGATCTATGTTAAATTATAAAATCAAACGATGTTTAATTATATGTTGAGTACGATGTAGTTAGTAAATTTTTTTAATTCATAAGAAATTTTTATTATAAACCACTGTTTTTTAAATATATGACTATTTAATGTTAAGAACAAAAAAATTTTGAAATATATAAATATTATTTATAGAAATTAATATATATTTATATATTTAATATATACAATTTAAAAACATTAATTGTCATAATTATATAATTAATAAAATCGATATTATTTATTAATGTAAAATAAATTTACTCATTTTTACCTTTAATTATTATATTAATAAAAATTTTAATATCTTTTTGTAAACATATTTTTAAATTTATATTTATTTTATTATTTAAATTCATTTATTTTAACCCTTATTAGTTCTAAAAATGAATGGATAAATGAAATATTTATTTGTGCTAAAAATAAAGCATAGATAATTAGATCCCTTTATCTAGGATAAAAATAAAGGGTAGATAATTGATTCCCATTATCACCACTAAAAATGCTGATAAATGTTTAGATATATCAGTGCTTTCATTAGTGCAGATAATTTTTCCCTTTATCAGTGTAAATTTCTACCCCTGATAAATACAAGTTCTCTTAAATGTAAGATTTTTAGTAGTGTTGGTGGTTCTTAATTGATATGAAACAAGATTATATGATAATGGTATTAGGTCCAAAATAACATATGTTGTGGGATTGGCCGACATTACATTATCTATGTCTGATTAAGGTAATGCGGACAACACAGAAGATCCATTGATGATATATCAATAATAAACAATTTCATTGTGACGTTATACTAGTACCATTAATCCTCCCACGTAAATATTGATATTTGATTTATTTCAAGGTAATAAGGGTATATTTGCAAAGTAAAATTAATAATAAGTAATGATAAATATCACGCATTGATTTACCTTGAGCTATCATCACCAAATAAACTATAATCCAACTAGGAATGGTTGATATTCACCATAGAGAGCCACTGAAGAACCATGCTTTGAAATCCCTTAGTGTAAAAGGAATAATAAGATAAAATAATGATTATTGTATTAGTAATGGGGGATTTGATATTAATAATTTCATGAACACATGGTTTCATCACATGGTATAACAAACATAACCAATCTATTTAATGGTTTCTTCTATTTTTTGGTATCCATATAGTTTTGCCTCAAGATTTGGTTAACCATGAACAATCCTTTTTTAACCTCTATCCAAAGATGTAATGTTTTTGGGAATGAGGCATTGTTTTTTTCTAACCTTGTTCTAACCATGTGTCACCCACAGTCCTTCTCAAGACATTACACATGGTTTATTGTTATGCATCATGTGATTTCACCTAATCATGAATGAAAAGTGAATCAAATTAAAGTCTCCTAAAACACTCAGATGAAAATTATGAAATACATCACCTAATCAGTGAGTAAATAAATCCAATGAAATGATAATAAAACTAAGTTTTAAGGTACCTTAGAAAAACATCAATCCATTATATTTCAGCTCTACATGCCAATCAAATTTAGTAAATTATAGATATGGTTAATGATTTTCAAAGAGTAGGGTACTGAGAATGGATGAATAGGGAGATCAAATGTTGTGATAGTTAGGTGGAACAAATTTTTGAGTATAGACTGACTGATAAATTTCTTTCATTTTAATTATCATGATACATATATCCATATGGTGATAGAAATATGGACTTTTTGGGATATGTAAATCTATGGAAAATAGAAAAAAGCATTAAAACAAATCTTTATAGGTGGGAGGAATACAATATTTTCAACACCATCATATCAATGGGAATATAAATAAGTTTAATAACTTTATATACATATTAAAAATGATAGTGATACCCTCTTAAATTATAAATAAATACTATGGTAATATAGCATAAATTTTTTTTATAATGATTTCATGCCTATTTGGATATAGGGAAGTTGGGTTACTAGGTTCCCCATATTATATCATAACATGAACATAACATTTTATTATTATGATGAAAAAAAGATCCAAACACAAGGGGATGAATGTAATGTAGACCAAGAACATAACCCACTACAAAAAGGTTGTAATTGACAAGTATAAAACTGAGGTACAATAAAACTTCATACCCACCCAATAATTTCCTTTTATGATCAATGAATTGGCTACACAACTCACATACATCTAATATTTTCCAACTTAAATGTCTTACTAAATGAAAATTCTTCCCTTCCGAATGTGTTAAGAAAAATCCCAAGGAGAATCATCCATACATGAAATTTATGAACAAATTAATTATAATATGACTCAAACACATTAATTTAAATATTAGAGAGAATTTAAAATGAAATACATTGGATAATTATTTAGTGTCTTCTCCAACATAAATACCCAGACAATAATAAGCCCTGAAAAAAAAGATCACTGAACCTTTTCTATCTCAATCAAGACCCCCCATATTTCATCTCTCCAAGTTCACATGAGAAATAGAAATTAATTTGGAAACCAAATATGGGTAGTTTTAATTTCACCACCACCCCATTCCACATCCACCTCTGTATTATGTGGAATCATACATCCCTAGATGAAACCATCAGGGAAAAATTGATCTCCCCCACTATTGAGAAGCATATCAGATCCACCTTTAATGATTTAATTCAAAGCTATAAAAATTACTATGAACATCAATTAATTTTTTTCAAAATGACTTATAAAACCCATATAAACCATAAATAATCTGAACAATGACATAGAAACAATGATGTCTTGGTCCTTGAAACCATGTTTCATGGAACTCTGAAATTAGGCTCCCACCCCCATAAATATCCTTTCATTTCCCAACAAAACTCAAGATTCCCATATTGAAATACCATTACAAAAATTGTTGCACACCATTTAAAATCTATGTTGAGGGAAACACCGAAACATAGATTCCATCAATACACCATTCCATTGAATTTAATATTTTATAAGAATCACCTATTATCTCAATCACCAAATTAGAAGTGCGTCTTGTTTGGGATCTCCTAGAACCATAGTCTTGTCACCCACTAATGTCTATCATGATTTTCATTAATTGAAGACTGGTAATATATTCTACAAAACTTTTCCATATAAGAAACTAGGATAGATAATGTATCTATCTTATCAATAAGATAAATATTATCATGGAACTTGTTTTGAAGATGATCAAGCATCCAATTAAAAAATAAGTAAATGAACTTGCTTCCCAGAATGACATATCTAGTACTGGGAATCCCATAAGGAAAATAATTTCACCCACCTAATTATCCTTCCAATATTTAAACTCTCTAATACACATAATCCATCAATAATCATTTTCCATCACATCCATGTGATCAATGATAGGATTAGTCTATTTTTACACTATCTCATGATGCACAATCGACTTTTTCTATTGTCTTCCATAATCATCTATCCGGAATCACTCCTATAGAGAGGATCATTCAATGAAATCCCATTTATTATTTCATAGTATTCTCTTCATGATATTCTACAAATGTAAACAATTTATAAAACCCTCATTAAGAATATTTTTATATATTTTTATAGATTCGAGATGTCATCATCCACTCTGGTTGGTATCACAAATGAAGTATGTCATAATTTTTTCTATTCTCTCAACCGCACCTTTGGGGTTTTTAATTATAAAAAATGCATCAAGATGGATGGTAACACTCGATTCCCTAACATGATTTATCTCACAAATGAAAGAAATCAGCATTTCCATTTATAAATATGACTAGTGATCTGGTTAATAATATAGAAGATAAATTCTTCATCCTCCCATCTAAAATGGGAGATTCCATATAATTTATTGGATATTTAAGGGTTTTCACTCCCTATTTATCTAGAATCTTCCTACAGAATAAAATAGAGTACGTATTAAAAATTAATACATTAGTTTTTCCATGATTTATCATTTGAATTCTCTATTTACGATAATTTTTTAAAATATTCCTGAATCTATTAACCATTCCATTAAATCAATTAATATGTAAAATAATATGAATTGTATAAATAATATGACTAATGATGGCATCCCCAGAACAATATTTGAATGATATATTCTACCCATAATATAGAACACATTAAATATTTTTATTATAGACATTCTTCTTCATGATAAAAAAACGTTTGGATACAATTGGTTCCCCTATCATAAACCATTAACATATGTGAAAAAGTCAATAAATTCCATAAGATAGAAATGGAGAGCCTTGGGGAGTATTTACACCTAACAAATAGATCAACAAATGGATTCATGGAAACCAAAATACGACTTTATTTTTTCATGTAGATCTATTATAACCATTTATATGATTTGACTATATCCACCTGATCCATAACTTAGGACCCCATAATCTATTTATGTGATGCCCCGAAATAATGATGTAGGAACATTTTATTCGATAGCATGCATGAGACACAATTCCATTAACATAAGGGAATATAACATCCGAAAACATTACAATATTATTAATATTTTCTAAAACATAAATCTATGATATATCTTGACATTCATGCAACATCAGGTTAGCTTTCTTCACACACAACATCTACCTTCTTCAATGACTTTAATTACATGCAAGACTGAGTCTTACTAAGAAAAAATATATTATTATGATATTTTAAAATAAGATATATCCAAGCCTATATATTAGTGTCTTTGAATATGAATAACAAACTAATAATAATAAATGGTTTACATAAATAAAATAATGAATTCATCAGTTTCAAATGAATTAGAAATTAATATAATGACCAATTTTATATAATGGAAATGTTCTTATATTTATTATATCATTGTTATATTATCATAAAATTAAAATTAATTACTATTAGTGAGTGATATTAATTAAATATATATAATATATTAAATAAAATATTTCATATATTCATCCAATATATTTTATACTCATAAAATAAGAACAAACCCAATTTTATGCATAAAATCCTATATTTTAAATAGATATTTTGAGGACTTATAATAGAAAAAGAATTAAATACATTTTTTAAAATTTATAGAATATATATGTTAAAATAATAATCATATTTGAATGAGACTCAAAAAAATTATGTTAGGGAGATTTTTTGTTAATTTTTTGTTGATTTTTTTATAAATAGTTAAACGTACTGAATTTTAATTCAATTTTTTTTTATATAATTGATTTATAGTGTTAAATTGTTTTTTTGGGTTTAAAGGAATAATTAGATAAATTTTATATCAATAAATACTATTTTGTTCTTCAGAATATGTTACAATTTGAAATTGTATATAAAATTTTATTCATCTTTTTAATAGTTTTACATTGAAAACCCACTTCATAATTCTGTTTATGGGATTAAATTTATATTAATTTTTTCAACATATATGATTTGAATTTGAGAATATTGATTCAGTTTTTTGAAAAAAAAATTTGAATTTTTTATAATTTCAATTTAGTTTTTTCTGAAAATACAAGTGAATTTGATTAAAATTAATTATAATGATTAAGTGGAAAATTAGTTTATCAAGGGACGAATCTATAAATAGAAGATTCAAAATGACCTTGAAACATTGCCAAAGTTCATTGGATATAAATATGTCAAACCTAGCATATATTATATCTACATTAAACCATTATTGGATCCACTATAAAGTGGAAAATGTTGGTGGGAATCCCTTTCCAAAAATTAACAAGAGCGCCACTCCTACTCAACTATAAAACGGCACTCAAGCATCCAACTTCATCACACCTATCATGACACATTGAATGGTCCATTATTCATGAAAATAGATCATAAAAAAACCATACTCATCCTATAATAAAAATCATGGGAATAAATCCATCCATGGAATTCATTTTGTAAAAACCATAAGGAGTTTCCTGTAAAAGAGGTAACTTCATTATTCATGATTTTTTATTTTATTTTCATTCTCCACCACAAAAAAACATCTTATTCAATGAGTATATAATAATATCTTGGTAAAAAAATATACTGAGATAATTTTATTCAAAGGGATTAGTCTACACTCACAAAAACATCAATCTAATTGACTCAGAACTTATCATTCGTGTACGGAGAACTACCCTATCCCGAAACGAGGATTGTATGTTTTCCCTATACCGGATCACATGGTTATGAATTATTAGGGATATATTATTTATATATGATATGAATGATTTTTATAATGACTTTACACTTCTGTAATTCATTATTAACCCATACCTTTTTGCATTCCATTTTTTTTGGAATACGATCACATCATTTGTGGATGAGTGGACTGAAGCCTCTCTAAAGTAATGTGATTCATTACCGTGATTTATGAAATGTATATAGAATTGTTTTAATTAATGTAATGTGAATTAAATAGAATTTATATGACACTTATTAAATCATTATCTTTCCATAAATATAATATATTATTTTTTATCACCCTTTTCAAATAGTAAAATGTGATACTTTTGTTCGTGAATGTGTGGAGTATCGCCTCCTTAACATCATGTCATTCCTTTTAACTCTTAGTAATTATATATTTAATTATATATGAATAAATTAAATGGTATTTACGATATAATTATAATTATTTAGTGATAAAATATTTCTTACTTTGTTTCAAAAAAGAACATTGAAAATAGTGACCATAATTATGCATACATACGACCTTCCATATCCATTATTATAATATTGGTTTATTTTTCATAACAATCATTAATGAATAGTTATTAAAGTATAACTAATTTAAAAATAATATAATAATTTCATGATTATTATTTTCTATATATTTATATAATGACTACTTTGACCATATTCAACCAACCAAAGTCGTTTTAACACATGAACTGAATATTCTCAAAACACCTGATGCCAACATAATTATTTACGTAGTTGTATATAAAATTGTAATAAGTGATGTAAAAGTAATGATTAACAAAATTTATTTTAATAAATAAAGTAATTAATATATTTTTAATATATAGGAAGGTAAATACACATATGAAAAGTTCGACTCAAGGTAAGGTATTTTCATCTCACATTTTACATATGTGAGATAAATTTCATATTCATAACCTATTTTATATGTGTGGTGTCTCTAATAACATTTTTTATATATTTTATAAATATTAATCTTATCATAATTATAAAAATAATTCAATTAATTTCATTCATTAATGATTTTCTTTCTTCAAAATTTTGAATGTGGTATGGGACATATTGAAATTTTCAAATATTATCTCAATCAAGAATAATATTAATGATAATTCAATGTTCTAATCCCTTTTCATTAGGTTATAATAATTCCACATTTTCATTAATATTATATGATTATGTGGGAAATAAATTTATACTCTCTATTAAATTATTTATACATCTTTTATGTATATTTAAATTTGAAACGCATAATCTATTTTTTGATTGATTCTCATATCAACATTATAATATTCTCGAGGTATTAAATATTGATCTCAATTTACTAAGGATTGATTACAACTCTATTTAAATTATAATAATATATTGAATATTTGTTTAATAAATCTTTAATTATTTCCTCATATAGACCTTCATTATCTTTTTCATGTAATAATACAATTTTTTCACCTATTAGTTCTTAAAATGTTTATAAAATGTTTTTAAGAAATAAATAATCCATTTATTTCGTTATTAGGAAAAAATGTTTTCATATAAAAACTATATTCTAATATGGTTTTAAATTTTATAACCATTAAAAAATATTTTATTACCTAAAATTTTCTCCCTTTTGTCTTATATCAATTTTTTCAATGTAATATTAATTTCCTTTACAGGACATGGTATTTTTGTTACATTTTTTCATGCCAAAAGAATGTTCCTTTTTACCTTGATTGATATGTATCGAATAACATTCTATAATTTCATCATAGTATCATTTTTATATTTAAATGATTTATTTTTTATGATAATTATTTCATAAGTTAATTTTAAATAATTTTTAATTTCAAATTGTTTTTCAATATATATATATATATTCCTAGAAAATATTTTTAAAATATATTTTTATTGTATTTCCATTCATCAATGAAAATAACACATTATTTTACACCAAATGGGATATGGTGTATTAATAAAATCTATATTGTTCATCTAGATGGTTTATGAATCTTTCGACCATGGATTGTTTTGAAATTCACTTCTATGATTCCCTTGTTAGTCCCCTTGAAGTATTCAATTTACTATCATCATTGAACAATGAATTTTCTCTAAATGTCCATAATATTTAACAAGTATATGTTCATTTCCTAAAAAAATATAAACTTTGTCATATGATTTTTTACATTTAATGTAATTTTGATTATTTTGGGATATATTTATAATTATTATTCTTCTACTATATATGGATATTTGATATGGCACATTGACAAAGCAATTATTTATTATATGTGGAATTCTTTGGAAAGGTACAATATGGGTGGGGCATAGTTATAGATATCCCAATAATACAATGATAGTATCATGGGATATTTTAGTTGTAAATCCATATATGGATTTTAATCTGTCATGATAAACCATCTTATGAATTGTTATGATTGAAATGGTCAAATGAAATTGAGAAATGTGTTAACAAATAATTAATCATTTCACACATTTAGATTAATTTTCAACATATCTATTAAATTTTTTATTGACATATTGTAGATGCATTTAATTATTAGTTCATTGAATTAATTACATGTTTTTCAGTTATTATCCTTTCCATATTGATTATGACTAGTAGAGATATATAAAAGATCAGTGTTTCATTTATTACCATGCAATATTGGTTATCCATTCATTTTATTGATTATATGTCATGTGTGTTGGGTTATTACGTTGTCATTTTTATCCATTATTTTTATTGATTATAAGTAATGTGTATCCAGTTATTACATTGTAATAATGGTTATTCTCATCGATTCATTATTGGTTCTGATGTACATACCCTTATGGAGAATTTGAGATATCCATAATTTTTATACTTTCAACCGGATTCATCGAGGTCCGAAAAGAACGATATACAAGGACATGCTAGATGAAATAATGTTATTATAACAGATTTTTTGGGAAATAATTATGTTCTAATTTGAGTATCCATTTTTAATATAAGGCACATATATGAATTGGTTTTCCATGTCTACTAAACTATTCATCCCATTGGGATGCGATTTACTTGTATATTAAGATAATGTAATGGTAGAACGACCCCAACACCGGGCATGCAGGGGTTGGGTTGCTACAATGGGTATCATAGAATTTTTACTAGAAACCCTGTAAACTAGATATAGGAAAATATAGGTTAGAGAACAAAACCATAATATAGACATCCAGCATATGTATAGAAGAAAATCTTATTTTTTTTATATAGATATTAATGCATTTTCTCAGAAATAAATTCCTCTATATATAATACAAGTGTATGTGGTTATTGAATAGTTGTAACTAGGGGTAAGAACTTAGAAAAGTTGCATCGGTCCTGACATAGTAAAACTTGGTACATGAAAATGGGCATTATTGTGATCCTAGTTTGACACACCAAGCTGATATGATTTGGATAAATAACACAATCTTTAAAACCCATTATGAAGTATTTGAATAGGTATTGACTGTGAATGATCTAGAATAATCATAAGCTATTTTGGATTGAAAAGAAGGTTCCATGATTTATATATCCTATAAATGATCATATGATTTTCCCACTATAACTACTATTACTCACACTATGCTTTCTAGTTTTATTAAATTACACATACCTAATAGAGTTATGTTAACATAGAACATGAAGGAAAGCATGAGGACAATGAGTAATGAAATAAATTTTTCAAGGGATTGAAATTTATTGTGTTTATTCTGAATGAATTATCCCACAAAATTATTAACAAAATATACATTTACTAACTCTCAGACACACCAAAGATGAGAAGGATGGAGTTTTCTAAGAGCCTAAGTGGTGGGGACCAAAAATAAAAAAAGGATCAATTTCTATGATGAATAAAATGTGGGAGCAGAAACCCATGAATGGGTCTCAATGAAACAGATAAAGTATTTATGTGTGATAAATATGGGAATCATAAAAATAATTTCCATAAAAAAATAGAGTGTGGAGTGGAATAAAGTAAAACTCATCCTAAGGATCCATTAATAGTTTTTTCTTTAAATGTGGGGAACATAGGAATTTTCCTTTTCAATTAATACATATAAATGATAAAATCTAGAGAAGGGAACGAACTATGTGAAAATAAATGGATGATGTATTTATGTATTGGGATTGTACTGATAAGTATTATTAGGAGAATATTTAGTTATTAAACATATTTTAAGTTTGTATATCATATTTATTTTAAAAATTATATTAATAATGATTAAGAAAATAAAAATATGTATTCTGGTTGACACCCATTAAATCTATAAAGGCCACATGACATGAACCCAAGAGCAAAGGATGATATGGGTTTCACACATTCCATTAACATATATTATTATCTAGTTAGTATTTCATTATATATAGTTAGATGATTTAGTGAATAAATATTATTAATGAAATAGTAGTGTCCCTTTTTAGGTTTTTATATCAATTTAAATACCATTTTGGATTTAGATAATAGTAACTAATAAATAGTAAAACAAATCACTCTTTTACAGGAAACAAGATCCCAAAATAGGGTATATTAGTCCTTTAAGAGTCGATTAGAATTTTTGAATATCCATTTATTGATGTAATAGATGAGATGTAAGTTTATAAATGAGAAAAAAATTATAAACTTTTTTCTAGACAAATAAGTTATGAATATTTCCTTACATTATTTGGGGGTAAAACAATAACCCAACATTAAGAAAATGATCAAAAAGTGTTTCCCTAATAAATTTGATTTTGTTGAACCAATTGAGATCTAAATTATCATAGATTTATGGATTTGAGACCATCTACATTACATTGATAATTTCATTTTTCATCGATGAAATAAATAACACCATATAAATATTTATTTTTTTACTCCAGGTTTGCATCTCCACATTCCACAATGGTTCTCCTACTCAGAGACCTAGTTATTTTTCAGTCTATTTTGTCATTTTTACTTACCATTATATCATTTCTAGAGGATGTTTTGTGAGCCCTTATAATAACGTGGGACTAAAAGGTATTAAACATCAAACAATATAATACCATGATTGAGTTTAAATTGTGAAGAGGCAGTTTTTTTTGGGAATGTGATGCCACAAAATTCAAAAGTAAGAACATTGTATTGTATATCGTGTATGACACACAGCACCTGGTGAATAAAGAAATATAAGAACTTGAAATTATATGATATTATTCGTCTAAAAAAATAAATCTATGATATATCTTGAAATGAATGCAACATGGGGTTAAGATATAACACATATGACAACGATTTTCTTCTATAACTTGTATTACATGCAAGACTGAGTATTACCAAAAAATAATATATTATTATTTTATTAATATAATAATACATAACCAAGAAGTAAAATTATTTTTTATGATTTGGATTTACTATATAATTATAAAACATGTTTTGAACAAATATAAAATGAAATAATTGGATATAAAATATTTAGAAATTAATATAAGAACCAATTTATTAAAATATAATATTCTTATTTTTATTCCTAAATGGAATTTTATCATAATAAATTACATTAATTAATATTAATGAGATATATTATTGATATATATATATATTATATTCTATAAAATATGTTTTTATCCAATATAATTGATATATATAAGATAAGAACAAACCCAATTTTAGGTTTAAATCAATTTTTTCTAAAGGAATTATTGCCATATTTTAATGGAGGGGAATATTTAAAATACAATTATTGGATCTTTTATCAGAATTCTTTGTCTAAAATATAATTTTACTTTTAATTAGAAACATTAAAATGATCCCATTAAGAATTTTGTTATTTTTCTGCAATGTTTCATTTTTTGATGAATATGGAAAAATACTGAATTTAAATTTCAAACTTTTGTTGTCATCTAAATTATTTATAACATTAATTTATATTTTATATTGTTTTTAATAAAAAAAATATTTAAATTTATTATCCCTTAATATAATTTAGGTTATTGTAATCAGTTTCACATTGAAATTGGATATAAATTCTTATTCATCTTTTGAACATTTTCACTTTTAAAATCTGCTATGTCATCCTGTCTACAAGATTAAATTTTTATTTATTTCTTCCATATATATAAATTGAATTTTGAAAAAAGGATTCCATATTTTTAATGAGAATAATTTATTGTGTCTAATATGTTAGACTTTTTTTGAAAAATTGATTAGCGGTTGTTATTAAGAAGAAGTATAATGATTAGGAAGAAAATTAGAATAAAAAGGAAAAACGTTAAACTTACAATCCAACATGACCAAGAAACATGTACAAAATCTATTTTATGAACATATTTAGACCATATATACAATTTCATATAACATTCCCTATAATTTGAATCCACATTCAATGGGAATAATGAGGTTGGAATTCAATTTAAAAATATTACATGAATACCACTCATCCTCCACTATAAAAGGATCTCAAGCCTCCCACTTCCCCATAAAGTTAATACAAAATTCTCCTAACCAAGTTCTTAATAAATATATATTCAACATACTTCACCTAAATATATAATCTCAACCTTCTGTAGAAATCATCTATTGAATCCCTTTGGTAAAAACCAAAAATAATTACCCGAATTAGAGGTGAGATCCTTCTTCGAGATCATTTAATTAATTTTCATTTTCCACCACATAAAATCAACTTATTTCATGATAAAAAAACCATAGTATCCTAAATATAATAATATGTTTTTATTATAATTTTCTTTTCTAATCTCACACAGAAATCCTTCTATTGGGTAATGAACTTACTATTCATCTACGACGATCTACTGCCACGCGAAATGTTGACTTTACAGTTTTACTTTACCACCTATCATGGTTGAGAATTAGGATGGATAATTTATTAATAGATTATATATATGATATTTATAGTATATTTTTTATTATTTAATTCTTTTCTACAGATAACATTATGCACCCAATTTTGGTGGAATATAATAACATTGTTTTTGAAAGTGTGGACTACCACATCCCTAAAGCGATGTATTTTTTTCACACTATAACAGAATATATAAAGGGAGGTTTTTATTTGTAAAATTTATCATAAATAAAATCTATTTAATATTCATGAAATAATTACCATTATGTAAAATTAATATATCATTTTCATTATTACCATTTTCACACAATAAAAAGTGATAATACCATTCGTGGAAATCTGGACTACAACCTCCTTAACAGTATGTGATTCAATTTCGATAAAAAGAATTATATATAAAGGAATATATGATTAAAAAATGATTTTTATGTTAAAATTACCATAATGTTATGATATAATGTTTCTTACCATCGTTCTATAATGATAATTGTTAATTATAATGTTACTCACGGTTAGGTACAAACTATAGTCTCCAAAACTGTAATGTTGGCTAATTTTTCATAATAATATTTGATGATTTTTTTGAAAAGTATCCTTTATTTATAAATAAGATAATTATTTCATGATTATTATTATTTATATGTTTATATAATGACACCTTTGACCTTATTCAACCACCGAATTTAATTTGAGAGAGTAACTGAATTTGGTCAAAACACTCGACGTAAAAATAATCTTTAAAGTAGATATATACAACATTGTAATAAGTGAAGTAAAAGTAATGAAAATATTTAAAAATTGTTTTAATAATTTAAAAAATTAACATATTTTTATTATCAAGGATGTTACAGAATCACTTTCCAAGTTAGACTAAAGGCTAGTGATTTTCACCTAACTTATTTCATATGTGAGATAAATATCATATTCAGAAATTTCATATTTTGTGTGGTGTATCTACACCTTATTTTGATATACTATATCAGAAACATTTTATAATAATTATATAAAGATTGAATTATGGTTATTACTACATGATTCTTAGGATTGAAATGTTACAAAGTTGTATGGGACACTTTATAATATTTACATATTTTTTCTAATGAATAATTTTAATAATAATTCAATGGTATGATTTCTTTTTCATTTGGTTATAAAACATTTTAATTTTCATTAATAATATATTATTATATGTTTAATCACCTTATACTGATAATTTTTTTAATCCCACTTATTTTATGTCGATTTAAATTTCACAAACAAAATGTATTCCTCGATAGATTCTCACTTCAATATTATTTTCCTTTCAAGGGTTTATATCACAATATCATTTTTCTCAAGAGTGATTACATAAGTATTTCAATCACAGGGAATTATTTGATCAATTTTTAAGAATCCCTTGAATTTTCTTCTCCTCTGGTGATTCATGACTGTTTTCCTTGAATTATTAAATTTCTATACTCAATGGAAATGAAAATGTTTTAAAATTTTTAAAATAAAATAGAGTTCATTTATCTCTTTACTCAAAAAACCTATTTTATTCTATAACACTATTTTCTATTTTTTTTAATTTTTAACAATTCTATAATGATTTAATAATAAATCGTTTTCTATTTTTTTCTTTTAATAATTTTTTCAAAGTAATATCCTAGTCACATTCCAAACATAGAATTTCTATAACCATTTTAACATAAAAAAACATTGTCCTTTTAACCATGTGTGAAATGTATGTATTTAATTATTATCATTTCATTGATGTATCCATTACAATTTTAAATGAAATTTTTTAGAGATATTTTTCTCTGAATTTATATTCAATGAAAGGGATTTTCAAAATGTTTTTCAAAATGAAAAATTATTTTTTCCTTATGAATGATTTTTAAAGATATTTTTATAGTATTTCCATTAACCAATGAGAACAACCCTTTATTTTAATCCACATGGGATTTGACTATTTAATACTGACCATATATTTTAATCTATTTTCTTTACGAATATTTTGACCAAGCATATTACTTATTTTCACTTTATTGATTCCCCTGTTAGTCCCCTTGAAATATTTAATTTATAATGTTCATTTAAAATTTAATTTTACACTAAATTTTTATATCATTTATCTATGAAATTTTTATTTTTAAAACTGTATATTATTTATCATATGGTTTTTAGGTTTAATTATATTTCAATATTTGGGGAAATTTTGAGATTTACATATCTTATACTCTATACTGATATTTGATAAGTAAAATCATTGAATATAATATATCATATATGAGGAATTCTTTGGACATGTTTGGCATGGGTGGGGCCTGATTATAGATATCCCATTGATGTATCGGTTTTCTCATGGGATGAGTCAGTTGGATTGACATAGATAAATGTTTTACTTGATATGATAAACCATCTCTTTAAAGGTATTAATGGTAATCGTTCCATGTACTTAAGAAACCTACCATTCAATAATTAATAATTTCTCTCATTCAGATTTATTTTTTATTTATCCGGGATATTTTTTATCAAAATATATATGGATTCTATTTATTCTATGATTATTTATTTAATGTAATTTATTTTATTTAGTTTCCTTACCATGTGGATTATTCCTTTTCTATATTTTTATATGGCATGTATTCGAGTTATTACCAAGCCATATTGTGTATCAATTTTTTATTGATTATATGCATGTGTGTTCAATTATTACCTTACCAAATTTTCTCCCACTATTTCAAAGATAATATGAAATTTTTGATCTATTATTACCATTCCATATTGATTTCTCTCATTTATTTCATTCACTATACATACCATTGCTCATAATTTTAGCTCACCCATTTATTATTTCCTTTCCCCAGCATTCCCCAATGTGTGATAAGATTTATATGAAAGGGCAAAATAGATGGAATTATGTTATTATTGTCAAAAAAAATATGTTTCAATTAATATATTAATTTTTAAAATAAGGGGTCATTTATGAATCTGGTTTACCAATACTACTAAATAGTTTTTCTTTTGGTATTCGATTTACTTATTTATTTTTCATATGTAATAGAAGCATAAAACCAGCTCTGTGCATATTGGGTCGAGTCACTACAACTTATAAATATCATCTAGTATCTCCATAGTAATTCCTCTAACCCCTTGAATACTCCTCCCCTATATGATTTTGTCTCACTCCACTGAGATGTGTTTTGGAATTTGAAAACTAATACATTGGGTCAAAAAACATACAAGTATCTTGGTAGAGAAATTACACTAGTATATTGGTCTTTATTGGTTAAGAATCATTGAATTCAATAACATTGACATTAGAACAATAGTGGAAGCAGAAAATACCCTATGAAGAGTAACTCCCCTAAAAAAATCATGTACATCATACTTGAAATTTCCCTTGATGATCATCAATGAAAATATAAAGAATATTCCATGGAAACCATCCGAGCTAGATGTGGTATATGGTTTGATACAATAAAAATTCTCCTTGATATCATCTTCCTCAATCAATGATCATATATATTTTCTATATTTCCTCTAGGAATCATTGAATGGAACATTATGTGGCTCCCTTCGCTCTAGCCAAATTATTATCTCTTCCTCCATTGGTATCCCTTCTAGTAAGTAGACTGTCAACATAGTACAAAGCTATCTCCCCATCAAAATCAACCTCTAATGTATATGACTAATATTTTAGTTTAAAATTTAGCATCTTGGTGTAAGAACCCCTATCTTCTTTTCAGTTATGGATCTCTATTTTGGGTTTTTTTTAGGAAAAGTAAGAAATGAGAATATTTTCTAAGCACAGACTATGTATATTTGTGTATACAACATGTACCCAGTTTCCACATGTAGTTATGTACTGGTCGCAAAATGACCGAGTACATGGCTATTTAGGTGACTTGGGAGACCACCTAAAGTCAATTCTGGTTGATGTTAGTACAAAATGTGTATGTTAAATGAAAAAAAGGTGTACATTTGTTTTTATTTGATAATTCAGAGTAGATATGCGTCTCATGTCCATAACTCCCTTATTCTCCCCATGTTTTGTACATGAGAGAGACGAATTCATGAAAAACTCTGAACCCATCGAGATTCTCTATCCCACCTCCGATTGAGATGCCTTCATGTGCATTGGAATCTCACTGGTGAGTTCTCCCTTTACCTAGATTCTTTTTTCCTAATTTCTCCTATCTTGTGAGTATTTCAATGATAAATTTGTTTTACCTTTTTTTTAGAACTACACCGTTCTAGGCCAATTCAAAGGTTGAAATTCAAGAGTATCGATCATACGACATCAAGGTAGGTGGTTTATGCCTTTCATTATTCGTATTGGGATTATATATGATAAAGTGACCCATACCCATGATTGGGGTATTTCATATTTTAGATATTATCCTGATTATTTCATTTCTATGTTTTATTTGATTAAAATAGAGGATTTATATGTTCATAAGGTTAGATGCCTTGTTTATGAGGTGTTAAAAAGTGGTATCAAAGGGGGTTCCTTTCTACTTTTTTATTAATTGGATCATATAGAAACGGATATGAAGGAATTAGATGTTGGTAAGAAGATGTTCCTCAGAGTAGCTAACCCATGTACAGGGAAAGGAAAATTTACCTTGAATAGAGAAATTTCTGGGGTTTCAATTATTACTGTTGATATGATTTCACCATTGGGTGATACACATGTTTTTTGTTGTTATTATTAATATCATTGTGGTTTTATTTATATTGCAACCCAATGAGATGAGGTTATTCATTCTCATGCATCATATAGGCCCACGCTAGAGATAGCATTTCATGCATTCTTTTAATTCCATTTAGGATGAATTATTTATTTCATGCTATTGTGATCGATGTTTGTTCTATATATGAATTCTATTGTGATATATGTAAAGATATAATAACAGCTATCTTAATAGGGTATTTGAATATGTAATTTTTAATAGATTAGGGAAACACACTGTGTATAGATTATAAATTCTGTGTAACCCTATTTTGTATAACGTTAATTCCCTATATCTCATGTTCTTTTCTTGCACTTCTAAATTGCAGTACATGATAATATTGAACTGTGGTGTGCTCTTGACCTTACAGATTAATTCCTCTAAGACATCCTCATGTTTACACCAGGTACTGGGTGATGATTAGAAACCAATAATGGTAGATCAGGGACTCCCATAAGACCCTCCCATCATGAAATTCTTATAACAAGAAATTATTCCAGATGCAAGTGCTCATGCACATTTCAATTTAGGATTTATGAGCCTGATATAAGATTTTTAGAAGTTCCACATCCTATCTTGACAATGGTAGAGCTAACGTGAGTGTTCCAGTAACAGTATCCACCCACTTTTTATAGGTATAGAGGACCACATTATATAGAGTCATATTTGGAGGCTATGTTTAATATCTTCGAGCATCTTTAGATTCTTCCAGATAGGAGGATCAAGCATGTGACGTACATGCTATGTTATTTTTTAAAGATAAGGTGGGAGGTTATCTCATATATGGAACTTAATTTGGATATTTCTTGGGAATATTTTAAGATGACCTTCTATTATTATTTCTATCTTGAGATGTGGATGGACGATTGATCCCAATAGTTCATGCATTTGGAGAAGGGTGCTCATTTTGCGATGGACTACTCATCTCGTTTTATGGAGCTTCAATGCTTTGGACTTGGTCTGAAAGGTAACGTGTTATCCATATCTAGTTGATTTTAATATGGTCTCATGAAATAATATCAATCACAGGTGAATATTTTAATTCTGACCTTGGTAATGAATATAGTGATCTTGGTACATATTACCAAGCGCAATCTGATGGAGTTGGTAGATGCTAGACATGACAGTCCAACATCTCGAGCTGGTACTCCTTCAACAGATATTAGGAAGAACCACGTGGAGCCTACATTGGGTGATTACTGTTTCAGGATGTATCTAAAGGTATCCCGGTGTGGTGGTTCGAGAGTGGGAAATGTAATAACATGATACCTTAGTGCCGGAGAGACCTAGTTGAGTGTCGATATTGTTGGAGGTTGTGACATCTTTAGAATTTTTGTAGTTTTCCTCACTATGTGATAGTGAGATAGGTTCTTTAATAACTCAATGTTTATGAGAGGGACCCCTAGTTTCTCCTCAGTCAGTTAACTGGAGTTCATTAGGCCATTTTGGAATAGGAGGTGGTCATGACTGTGGTATCCAAAAAATATAATTTCAGTGACAATAGAGTGGATCAGCTCACAGTAGTCAGGAAGGGTCATAGAGATGTGGTACAGGTCAGACATTTGTTGTGGTAGTCCGAATAGGAGTAGGATTTCAGACCCTCTATAGATAGAGGTTGGATTCTATTTTACTTATCTTTAGCTTTATATTTTATAATGTAGGGATTTCCATAGTTTTATATATTTTGTCATTGTGCAGATCCTTCGGCTCTGAATCATTACATATGAGGGAGTTATGATTCTAGACACTTTGTTGGGTATTAGGATGACTATTTTTTGTCAGTTCATGAATTGGCCTCTTGAGAATGGTGGGTGTAACATTTTTTGGGACCTCTATGTCTTAGAGATAATAATATTCGACATCATTCTTAGAATGGACTAGTTGGTCTCGTTCCGGGCCTTTTTTGAATGCTATCGACACTCGGTGAGTTTCACATCACTAGAAATATAGTATTTTATAAAAAATGGTTAGTGATATATCCATATGAGCATATTTGGACCTGAGAATCTTGGGTTAGGATGAATTACATCCCAGATTTCTAATTTTTATTTGGATGACCAAGGGACTTCACATATGGACTTTCCTCTAGAGGTTGATCAATTCAGATATGTCATTAAACGCAAATTTTCAAGCATACCTCCGGAGCGAGAGGTATATTTCTCTATATATCTTGTTCAAGGAGTGGTACTATTTTCCCGTCCACCTTATTTGATGACTACACTATAGTTAAAGAAGCTCTAGACGTAGTTAGAGGAGGTGAAAAAAAGTAGTTTTATCTGAATCAAAACTTCTCATTGAGTTTTCATGTCATTTCTACAAAGAAGTAGGATGGTACCCTCAGACATTGTTTGGATTATCAGAAGCGGAAACAGGTGAATGTCAAGAATCGGTATCCCTTGCTAAGGATTTTTGATCTCTTTGATCAGATTCACGGAGCCCAGGTGTTCATGAATATTTAAATGACATCTGGTTATCATCAGTTGTGTGTTAGACCATTAGATATACCTCTAACAACCTTTCAGAGTAGGTATGTTCTATATAATTATTTTTTTATTTTCTTCAATCTCATGATCACACCAGTAATTTTCATGGAGTTGATGAACTTAGTGTTCCATCCTTACTTGGATTCTTTTGTCACAGTCTTCATGGATGATATCTTTTTGTGCTCTCACACTCGACATGACCATGGCACAAATCTTGAGATCGTATTTATTGCACTGAGAGCGCATTAGTTATTTCCCAAGAACTCAAAATTCCACTTTTGGAAGGACCTGATTTAATTCTGGGTCATGTCATCTCAAATAAAAGTGTATCAGTCAACCCAAATAAAAGTGGTAGTGGTAGTTTACAGGGAGAATACAAAGAACATAGTTGAGGTACAAATTTTTTTGGGGTTGGCTGGTTAATACAAATGTTTTATACATGACTTTTTAGGCTTGAAAGTGCCACTGACAGGCCTAACTAAGAAGGGCATGAAGTACTTGTGGACAGATTAATGCAATTCAGCCTTTCAGGTGCTGAAAGGGAGTCTGACTTCTGCACTGATTTAAATTTTTTCAGAGATAACCGTGAGTTAAATTCTATAAAATAATTCATCATGTATTGGGCAGGGAAAAGTTCTTATGCATGGGGATGGGATTGTTGCATAGAGGTCTCGGTAGTTGAGGCCACATGAGAGGAATTACTCGATGTAAAATCTTGAGTTGGCTATACTTGTTCATTCTTGCCGCTATAGGAGAAATTATCTTTTGGGAGAGAATTTTGTTGAATACACTGACCACCAGAGCCTCAAGTATATCTTTACTCAGTGTCATGTGAATTTGAGATAGTTATTTTGGGATGCGTACCTTTATCCATTTGACATTGAGTTTACCTACATGCCTGGGAAAGGCAATGCAGTGGCTGATCTATTGAGTAGGAGGACTTAGTTGTAGGCAGTTCAGGAGGAGAGCAGTTAGAGGTAGATTGTGGATCTATTCATTGATATGCATTTGAAGGTGCACTAAAGACATGGAAAATTGTTTCTTTCTTCTATAGATGTTACCTATACTCTTTTGGATCGAGTGAGAATGGGGAAGCTAACAGATTATGAAGGGCAAGTCCTATGGGAGAGTGTGTCAAGAGATTACCCCACTCTTAGGGGGACCATAAGAGGGGATTATGTTTTGAGTTTTCCTATATGTGTATGGGTGTTATCAAATATAAACTAGGATCTTTTTCAATATTTTCATTCTCTAGTTTGGTCAGTTCATCCTGGTGTCACCAAGATGTTTTGGGATCTAAACCATTAGTATTGGTGGCCTGATATGAAAAGGGTTGCAGTTGTTTCTTTCCATGAGATGTTCCACCTGCTAGCAGGTGAAGGAGAAGCATCAGCAACCAGAATATATTTCATGGTAGTTACGAATTCCTGAGTGGATTTGGAGTGATGTCGTATTGAATTTCATGATGGGTGTACTGAGGTAACCTTGAGGGAATGATGCAGTTAGCGTTATTATCAGCAGACTCATGAAGCTAGAACTTTTCTTTCTGATCAAGTAAACATTTAGTGTTGGTGAACTTGTAATGTTGTACATCCAAGATGTTGTACGTTTTCATGGGGTTCCAAAAATCTATCATTTCAGATAGGGATTCCTGGTTTTCTTTTTGTGTCTTGTAGGGACTATAGAGGGATTTAGGTATGCATGTATTTCCATGTATAGCATACCATCCCTAGATAGATAGATAGTCTAAGAGTGGGATTCATGTTCTAGATGGCATGTTTTGAGCATTACTTCTTGATCATTGAGGCTCATGGGTGAGACACATACCCCTAGTGGAGTTTTCTAACAATAATAGATTTCAGGTAATGATTATTATGGCATATACTGGATAGAGGTAGGAGAGAAAGCTATTATAGGACCTCATCTTGTTGAGGAGACCACTAAGTAGGTGGAGTTGATTTGGAAGTGGATGGATACAACATAGTCTTCACTGAAATCTTTTGCTGATCGACAGAGACGGCCTCTTGATTTTGTGGTCAGAGATCCGGTTTTCTTATATATCACCCTGAAGTTGGGACACATGAGTATTATGAGACAAGGGAATATTTAACCAATATAATTTGGTCAGTTTGAGAATTTGGAGAGTGTCGGGCTCATTTCCAATTTGTTTTAGTTACCTTAGAGGTATCGGGCTATGCATGAAATCACTCATGTTTCCCTACTATGGCATTAATTCTCAGACTCATCTCAGTTTTTTCAACCTGAGAAGGTTGACTTGGAGGTGGATGCATCCTTTGAAGAGCAATTAATTCAGATTTTGGACACAGTATGAAGGTTCTCCATGGCTAGTCAATTCTTCTGGTAGAGGTTTTATTGAAGCATTGGTGAGTACAATATGATAATAGGGATAGGTAGGACAATGTATGATCAAAGTGGCCAGAGTTGTTTGAAGATTCTTCTTTTCCACCATGGGAAGGTCAATTCTGGAATGAATTGCTTTATGGGTGAAGTTTTTACATACCCGGATCTTCTTTTAGTTATGGATATCTATTTTGGGATGTTTTGTGGATAAATAATGAAATGAGAAAATTTTCTATGTACCCACCATGTACTTTTGTGTTCATGTCATGAACCTTATTGTCATGTGTATTCATGTACTAGCCCTGTAACGGCCATGTACATGACCATGTAGGTGACCTGGAAGAAAGCATAAAGTGGGAGCTGGTTGAGGCTAGTACATGGTGTGTATGTTAAATAAACACGTTGTGTACTTTTCATTTTATTTGATAATTTGGACTGGGGTCACATCTAACCTATAGAAAACTCTTCTTCCCCCTATGTTTTGTACATGAGATTGACAGAATGCTGAAGAAATGTGAACCCCTCTCGATTCTCCATCTGACTTCTGATATAGATGTTGTTAGGTGCGGAGAAATCCCAATAGTGAGTTCTCTCTTTCCCTAGATCTTTTCTTCATGATTCCTCCTCTATCATGAGTATTTCAAGATTGAACATTTTTTATCTTTTTTATAGATATATATTTTTCTAGGTCAATTCAAGGGCAGACGTTCAAGAGTATCGATTGTAAGACATCGAAGTAGGTAGTTTGTTTTATTCATTGTTTTTCTTAGGATTATATAAGATAAAATGTCACATACCCATGATTGGGGTATTGCGTATTTTGGAAATTGAACCTATTATTTTCCAGATGTGGTTTATTTTCTTATAAAGGTGTTGTTTCATGTGTGCAGGGTTAGATACCTTGTTTACAAAACACCCAATGGTTGTGTTTTGCTAGTTTGACTTTTTATGGCAGTTTAGCATAGGTTTCCTATCAGGAGTACCTTGTTTCCATGAATTTAGTTGTTTAGGATGGGGTTTTATTTGATTATATTAATTTCATGTGATATGATTGTAAATTTCATATGTGTAGTAGTTATAGATTACAATTTCTACCTTATTATGATATGAGCGTCGGTTTTCTAATTTACCTTGAGAGCCCTGGACTTGGAAAATTGTGGGGTATCCATGTTTTTTTACACAAGACCATGATAGCCTTGGTGTAGAATTTTATATAGGGTTATTGACCGTGAACACTATATAGGAGGTCGTTTATAATTATTAATGCTTTGTTGACCCAAGGGTATTGGACGTGAGAGATACCTGGAGGTCATTCATAAATTATTGATGTCATGTTGACCTAGATGTATCGACCCTGAGACCTTCCCCAGTGGTTGTTTTTCAATGATTATTGACACTTTAAACCATAGCTTTTAGACTATGAGCTCTTTCCCAAAGGGTTGTTTATGATTGATTTCACAATTTCGATGAGTCCACCAAGCCGAAGCACTGGCTTAGACTCGGTCTTTCTAAATTGATTAGATCGTATTCAGAGACATATGTTTTTCTATTTCATAGGGGATACAGAGCAAATGACATATCCCAGGATTCAATTATTCAACAAATTGAATAATTAATAAATGTAAATGAATGTAATTGAAAAACTGTAGGTTTTTTACTTTTAAGTAATTCCATGTTTGTTGCTTCATAACTACACATTACCTCATATATATATTCAATGATAGTTATGTCAAGATCATTTGGAAGTTTCATACTAGGATTCATCTCACACCCTGTTTGAGTCATGCTTTTGGACCCAAATAGATTATATGGTTGCATGTATAGATAATGGCAGGTGTCCTTCTTCATCGGGTACTTGGCTATTGTGGGTGCTGGAGAGCATGAAATCAAGCTGAGGCCTATGATGTTGTTGGAGTTTACTGCATTTCTGTTATTTGGCCCCAGTATGGTATTTGTATAATTATGACTTCTTTGGATGCTTTTCAAGATACATAGGACAATAATCATTTATATATGCTTCGTTTTTTATATTACTATTAGTTTTCTGATGTTTACTTTTGTTGTATGGTATTACTACTTCCGCTATTGTTACTATATTTTATTTCACTATGTATACTCTTCCAATGAGGGAATAGTTTCCCCAATATCACACCCAAGGCCCTCACTGGTAGTCGATATCCTTTGGCATTTGGGGAAATGTGCATGAGTCCATATGGACAACTGGGAATGAGACACCTTTGGTCGTCACCTGGAACTGGGACATTGCATTTAGAGACTTACATCTCCTTCACACATGCACAAAAATAATCTTTATTCTTTTTTTCTTCCATGATTTAATTCTCTCTTGATTTTTTCTTTAAAAACCCTTTCAATATCAAATAATTTCTCTAATAATATACCTTTCATGGAATCAATGTTTGAAAAAAATATCAGAATCTAACCTCCATTGATGCCTTTCCTATATCGTTTCATTTTCCTATTTAACCCCTTCTGTGCTATATTAATATTATATTAAATTGTTAATTGATTAATTAATTTCAGTTTCATGTGTGTAAAATCCCTAGATAATCCCTCCAATTACACTGCCACGTCTATTTTCTCCCATGAATAACACACCATATCATGGAATCCTTCAATCCACATTAATATACTAGTGAAAATAATTATCATATTCCTAAAAACCCCCATATAATATTTTCTTTATTAGGACAAATAACATAAATAGACACATAGATAAATAGTTGTGGTAGTTTAAATCGAAAATATAATTTTAAATGTTTCATAGAATATTAATCATAGATGTTTGGGATATGTTTTTAATATCATTATGTGTATATATTTATTTTAATGTGTTGTTTGTGAGCATTAAAATTTAAATATATGATTATATTAATAATGACTAATTAATAATTGATAATTAATAAATAACTAGTGAATTTTATATAATTAGTAACAAATTATTTTTAATTAATATATTTTTAGGTTTTAAATGATTACAAACTGATACTAATAAATTATTACTACTTATTAATTGATAATTCATATGCAATTAAAATTTTCATGAAAAATAATAATCACTTTTTTTAAAAAAAAATTATTATTATTAATCAATATTTAATTAAATATGTAATTTTTAATAAGTATCATTATTTCAATGGTTTTTTCTAAAAAATTTACTTAAATTTAATAAAATAATTTAAAACTATATTCATTGAATGTTATAAGCACCCATAAAAAACTAATCAATAATTTCATGTAATTTTTTATAAAAAACCCACTCTAATTAAATTATTTATAAAAAATAGATTTAATGGTTGTTTTAACCACTACAAAGAAAAGTTAAAATATGAAATTTAAAAGTGTGTTAGAAAAATAAAATAAAATTCTCTTCTTTCCAATACTGGAATTTGAGGATATCACGTGCATCTGAGATTTACAGAGAGTCTTTAGTGAATTAGGGAACAAGTGACCTAATAATTGAACATAAAAAATTATATTAAACTCACATGACATCCCACACCTAGTTGAATGAAATTTGGGTCATGTTATATATCATTAATTAATGAATTTACCGTAATATGATTCAATTGATTTTTATAATTTAGATTTTAAATATATATATATATATTTCTTCAAAATATTTAGATGCACGATAATTTTTTACCAGTCACTAGATATAGTCTATGGTGAGAGAAACGTAGTAGAACAAGAATAGTGGGACTCGGATGTCATGATTACTTGATTTGACTATTTAATATATTATTCTTACATGACTATGATAATATATAGTGTATATGGGGCAGATCATAAACATTACATAATCCAAATATTTTTTCATGAATTTAATTTCATTCATATTTAGGATCATTCCATGTTTATAGTTTTATAGAATTATTCTATAAGTAATACATTGATAAATCAAATAATATAAAGTGGACACATCCTATTTGTGTCCAATTTTTTCATAATGTAAATGTTTTAAAATAAAGCCTGATTTATTTCATGAAATCTCTTCAAAAATTATAATTTTACTTTATCATTCCCCGTAACCATATAAAGATAAAAAATTAATAAATGTGAGATTAAAACATATATCATATGAATGGATATAAAAGGAAAGGAAACTATTATTCTAGTGAAAACATGAAAACTAAATTAATGATTAGCTTTGTCATCAATGTTCGTTGAGAATATGAAATAAAATATTTTCCCTTGAAAAACAGACACACTTCTTTCTAAAATAATATAATTTTAACCCATAACATAAAATTATAATACATTTTTGAGACATAGAGATTCATATTTATAAAATGCTTTCAAAACACTTTAAATTAGAAGAACCAGACATATGACTTCTCATATAATCATTACCCAATGCATTAGAGAAATGTTTGGGAAACTGCATTTTTTAATCTATAACTCAATCACCTAAAACAATATGTGATTCCCATCATATATTTTCTAAAGGACGCACTCAACACTATCTACATTACCCCTTCATATAATATTTAACGGGCACACATGGTGTAATCAAGGCCACCCCATCATAAAATTCAAAAGTACCATTTAGTGAAGAAAATATTTTTTATGATTGCTATTTTGAAAAATACTATTTACCTCATAAACAAATGGAATTTTAATATCAGATTACATTTTACATATAAAACCACTTTTTCAATACCAAAACACCATTTTTTTATAACACAGTTTTAGTACCAAAATATGGAAAAAGAGAAAATGGTTTATCATTTTATTAGGAATGAAATATTTCATTGGAACCCAAAAATAAAATAATGGTCATCATGGTAGAAATTTTATTTCCATGGTGTATGTTATAAATTAGACATCCCTTTTTATGTTTGTCAAAACATTCCCTATAAAATAAGTAAAAAATTTTAATTTTGAGAATTATATAACATTATATAAAAAAGAGCTAAAATGATCTTTTTTAATATTTTATGTCTATAGAAAATATTTCCTATTTTTTTATAAAACATAGAAACACAAGGGAAATTGATCTTGGAGAAAAACATTAAAAGTGGTTTATAATGGGAATGTAAGTTATCACTTTGAAATAATTGAATAACAAGACCAATGAAAAGATAATATTAAAAAACATTTAATTCCATTTTCATAATAAAATAAGGACATAACAAGTACCAATGGATGTATATATTCCTCATAAGAGATTATATATGTATAAAATCAAGATATGCCTCAATTAAAGAAAATTGAGAGGACGTCCCTTCCTTGTGTTTGACATTGCATGTGTGTTTCTATATTCCTATATAATAAACATATTTTAACTATTAACATTCCTCAGGAAATTATTATTGTATATTATTACTATTATTTCACTTATTAATAATTTATACTCAATTATCTAATCAATTATGATTATAATTTTTGTTTGAACCATATTCATATTATGTGTCAAAAATTACTTTGGTAGATTTACTATAGTCGAAGTGGTCATTATTTAATCATCTCTAGAATAATAATCAGAGAATAGTTATCATATTGAACCAAAAAGTATAATTTAAAACTATTTAGATATAATATTATAAAAAAATAACTATTGTTCCTATCATTTTGAAAGTAGGTTGTACATACGCACGAGTAACATTTCAATATTTCAATGATCATTATAGAAAGAATCTAGGTCACATTAATCATTACAAAATGATCATAATATAGAAATATACTTTTAATTAAATATACTTATATACATTATTCTTCTGTAGTGGCAGTTAAAATAAAACCACACATTTTCTTGGAGGAAGTAGTCCTCACGTCCATGAAAGTCATATAATTTTTTCAGTGACTGCATAGGTAAAACGTAAATGATATACTATATTTCTAGAATTATAAATATTACATGAATTTCATAAATATTTCCTTTATATCACATATATCTCTTATCATTACCCTAACTACATTCTATATAATGTGTTAGTTATAACCTAATCACATCGCTTCGCAAGGTGGTAGTTCTCTATATTGTCGAGCGACATTATCATATCCCTTTTTTGAATTAATAAAATGGTATATATGATATAATGACTCCATCGCTATTATTATGTAATAAATATTATTTATAAACACTATATCCATTATCATACCCTAACATTATTTTTGTTAATAGAATAAAAAATGACATCATTTCACAAGTTGTTAGTCCAAGAAAAACACAAATGGTGATTTCATTTCCCATTTTATAGATGTTTTGGTGGATTTAGTTTGATCCCATAACATAAAATCATATTAGTATAAGGAATATACCAAGGTAATTATATCATCATGGTACAATGTGAATTGAACTAGGTGGAGGGAAAATTTACGAATGATCATTGATAAATGTTACTCATCATAGGGTTTTTCCTTTTGGTTTACACCAAAGTCCTCCATTGTTGGATTTCATCGCAATGTATGGATTAAAGGATGACAATTGGTAAGTGGAGAAGTTATTTAGGTATATTAGGGCCAAAATACTTGGTTTACAACATGTGATGAGAGGAGGAGATTGGGTGGAACTTTATAAATGAGGTGAGTGATGCACTTGTAATTTTTTGTAAGGGTGAATTAATCATATGTTTTGTTCATGTCACTAGGCCCCTATAATGGCCCATTATAAATATTAGTATAAAGTCATAATATGACCATAAAATGCATATTGGATATGTTTTGGATTATATTTACATCATATATTCTAGGTCTAAAAATATTTTATACTATATTTTTGTAACACCAAATGATTTTTTGTTTTTTATATTTTAAAAATTCTCGTATTGGAATGATTATGTGTCACAAAAAAATCGAGCTTAAAAACGACAATATACTATTAATAATTATTATATTCACGCTATTAATTAATTTAGATGTTTTTTATTTTATTAACTAAATTATAAAAATATAGTTTATAATATTTTATAAAATTCACTCATTTATTACTAAAAAATTGGATATGAAAATAAAAACTAATTGAATATAAATGATATGCTTTTATTAAAATACCATTTTAATGTTGATAATGGAATGTTATCATAAAAAATTAATGTAATCACTATTAGTGATATATATTAATTAAAAATATATGTTTTTTCTTAAAAATTGTTTTTAGATTCATCCTATAAGTTTTATATGGTTAATATATAAATAAAACCAATTTTAAGCATAAAAGGTTATATTTTTTAAAGATTGTTTCTCTCCTTTTGATGGGGAACATGGTTTAAATCTAGTTCTTACAATTTTATAAATTATATTTGAAACTATAAACATATTATTTTTAATTTTAATATAAAATATATAATTGGGTAGAATTTTTGGTATTTGTCTCATAAGTTTCATGTTTTGATGAATAATAATAAAATCTTACATTTTAATTGAAAAGAAAATTTTAATCTAAAAAAATTATATTGATAAAATACATTTTTAATTTTTTTTAATATATAATTAGGTCAATTTATAATCATTTAATCTAATTTAGTTAATTTTAATCAATTTCACATTGAATAACAATGTTAAAACATTATAATCATTGGAATGTTTTTGCTTAAAAAACCTACATTCATGCCCATTATATGGGTTTAGTATTAAATTAATTTTATCCACTAATTATTTTTTGTAAAATGTATTCTATATTTAGAACTACAAGTTCCAAATTGAGTAATGGGGTCTCTTTTTTGGACAATATGAATAGTATCTGGTAAATTTCAAAATTGACACGGCTAAAGGTAAATCAGGTAATTAAGAAAAATTGATATTATTAATTTTTCCTAACACAAGTATAAATTATATTATATGTTTAATTTTAGAATAAAATAATCCTTATGATGATTTTTTGAGCTCTTGGAGCCACTTGGATTACTCTAATCCATTTATTGTATTTTATTTAAAGAAAAAGTCAATTTTGTAAGATTTTTGTTTTTAACAAGATAAATATTAATAATATGTGGTTATACAATGGATATTTTTTACTTTAAGTAGTTATTGTAATGGTAAAATGTTTATATACATCAAGATAATTTCATTTTTATTTTTATGGAACAAATTATTAAATTAAAGGCTTTCTTAATGTGAATGAATTAATTGTTCAATTCATGGACATATCAATTTAATGTTATTAAAAATAATATTAATAATTAAAGAATTAATGTTCGATAACAATTTTATTTATTATCTTGATATATTATGGATTTATTGAAGTTTTTTTTATTTTATCTTGTTTATTTATATATTTTTTAAAATTCAAATAACAAATAGTGTTAAAATTATCAATAATGATATTTTAAAATAAAATACTTTTTTTAAAATGATATAATTTTTTTATAACACTATAAATAGTCCATCAATATGGGATAATTTTTTAATTATTTTAATGAATCATTTCTGGTTTGGTTTTCATTTTATAGAAACTATAATAACCTGTAAAGAGTAAAAATACACGTTGTGGTGGTAAGAGTTAAAATGCTTAAATAAGTGTTAAAGTGAGATGATAACAGTAGGAATGTGACCAAAAATGACTTTATTTGTTTTGGATGAGATTATTTGGACACATCCTTATATTATCTTACAAATAACTCACTTTTAAGCAATTTGAAATTTTACTTGAATTTATATTAATTTAATATGTTGAGAGTATCTAAGAGTACCCCTTGCCGCAATTACGAATGATTACTTCCTCCATATCTTATTCAGTAAACATTGAGCCTTCTTTCTCATTTAAACCTATCCAAAATAATATCTCATCATCTATATCCTCAACCTAAAATTTAAACCTTTTGTAGAAATATAACCAATGAGGTCATGTTTTTTAAATCAATAGGATATACTAAAAGAAGAGGTAACATTCATCAATGAACATTTTTGTTTTATATAATCCATAAACCCATTTATGTATTTCTATTTCAGGATTAAATAATAAACTCAGTATCACAAATATCAAAATATTTGGTGAATGTAATGTTTCGACCTACAATCACACTCGCCTTCATGAAATGGGATACACAAACATTATTCATGTTAGTGTCAGACAACCACCCTGTGAAATAATAAACATAAATGACATAAATTCCATATATTCCATAAATATTATATTTAATTATAATATAAATTATTTAATTTATATTATTTTAATATGTAAATGAAAATGAAGTAGTGTTCATGTGTACGTACGACCAACTGTCCCCATAAATCATACATTTCATTTAATACAACCAAATTTTATTGATAAGAATAAATAAATATATAATGAATATATATATGATATATAAATCATTGTTTTCAATAATAAAATTATGAAATCATGATCAAATTAATAGTTATAACAAGTGATAATTCAAAACATAGTCGAAAAACTAGGAAATTAACACAGAAAATAGTAAAAATAAGAGATGATTGTTAACCAAAAGGAAATAATATTTTAAAAGAATATACTATATGATATTTTAAATATTATAATGGTGGTGATATAAGTTAATAACATTCTTAAAACCATTATATACGAGGTTATAGGGTATCCACCCAAATAGAAACACAAGTTATGGGAATTTTTCTTCTTTTTATTTTTATGGGACACATGCATTATACAGTAATTGTTTCTTTTCTATTGTGTATGTAATTAAAATTAATGGATTTTATCATTTTTATACTAAATAATATAGTATTTAAAAATAAATATAATTTACATTATTTAAATTGTTATAAAATTCTACTAATTATAAACCGGGAAGTGGATTTTTATTCTTACTTTTATATCTACGAGACTTATGTAAAATTCACTACTCATTTCCTTTCAGTAATGTATATAATTCACTATTAAATTTTTTATCCTAAAATAAATTTATTTCATTTCATTAAAAGTTTCTATTTATTTTATTCTTTCAAGTATCACACTATTCAAATGTTACTCAAGTAGACAGGTGTTCTTCCACTATATTGTCTCTATTCAAGATTATTTTTATCCAATCCTCTACTGAGGAATATTTTGAATCCACGATAGTTTTACAAAAATATATTCAGAAATGTTTTAACTATTTTACAGTGATTTTTTAATGTAATTTATATACCCATTTTAATATTTCAAAAATTCATTAAAAGGAATATTCCTACTTTTTCTATAATAAGGTACTTTATTACTTTTTAAACAAAAGTAAATGTGATGTTTCTTTAAATTATACAGAATAATAAATATTTCCCTCCACCAAGATAGCCAAATGTTTTGATGTTTCATTTTCAATTTTAAAAGGAAATTTTCAAATTAAATATTTTAATTTATAAATGCATGACATTTTAAATAAACTATTTCATATTGGTTTGAATTTTATCATCACACCTTTACTTCTCTCAGGTATAAGCCATATTCACCATTTATTTATTATGTGTGGTTTATTTATACTACCATTTTATTTATCATATCAAAAATCTCATTTTCTTTTTAGTACTTATAGGATTTAATTTTGTATGGGAAACTTTGTTATAAAATAATTTATTAAAACTATTATTCGATATATGGAGAATGCTTTTGAGTAGCATGACATGGGTTTCGGACCATTTAATGTAATTCCCTTGATACATCCCTATTCTAATGAGATGAATCGATTGGAAAGTTTAGATTGGTTTCTACCCAATATATATACCTTCTTAGAAATGTTTTTTTTATGTTAATGGTTCTATGTTCCATGGAAACATGACATTCAATATTTAATGATTTTCTCAATTGAGAATTTAGTTGTAATAATTATTATTATCCTTGAGTTTATTGAATTTATATTTCCCATGAAAGAATTTAATAATATTATTATTGATGAAATTGAATTTTTTTAGTTATTTACCCTGAAATATTTATTATTCTTTATGTAGATGTTTTAATGAAAAGTATTACAAGATATTTAACCTTCCAGGTTGATTTATTCTCATTATCTCATTATTTTTGATACTTTACATACCATTATAGATCATTTAAGAAGAACCGTATTTTTCTTCCCATTCCTATGAATCCAATAAGTTTAATAGGAATCATATTAATTTATACTCTAGATTTATAAAGTTATCCTTAAAGGGAAAAAATTACATTGTAATTATAGCATTCATTTGGGATACATAACTCATGGATGTATCTTGATTTCCGAGATTTATAAACTGATTTGACCTTAAGGTAATATTTCATTATAATCATGACTATGTAATTTTTTTATCCACTGGATATTGTATTTCTAGGTTCAGGATGCTATATTTTGTTTCAAGGAATATGTAGTAGAAAAAATTGGAACTAGATTTATGAAAGCATAAAATAGAGAACATGTACCGAAGGTATAATATGAGGATATGTATAGAAGAACATACTAATGTTTCATTTAGATAGATATTATATAGTTTTCCTAGAAATATGTCCCTATATGGATACTATAAGTGGACGTGGTATAAGAATATATGTACCTCGGTTTAACAAAACCAAAATTGTTTGTCGGTTCTGACTCAAGTGTAACCTAGTAATTAAAAATGAGCCTTACTACACACCTGGTTTGATACTCATTGGGGATATGATTATGATAATTCAGGATTCTCTTACAAACCATTAAAAAGGATCTGAATATATGATGAAAATGAACCCTTGGTTAAACCTATGGGTTTTTAGATTAAAAATATAGTGTCATGATATAATATAAATGATTATACATTTTTTTCACTATGAATATTTTTAATCACACAATGATTTATGGTTCAAGAAAATGGCAGGAACATGATGGAGTCATGGTAACATTGAACATGATAGAAAAATTAATGGAAATGTGAAACAAAATGGATTGTTTATAGAATTCAAAAACATCATGTTCATGCCTAATTAGTTTATCCAATAAATTTATTAATATCATATACATTATGAAACATACAAACTCAACCAAAAAATATAAGGTTAGAGTTTTATAAGAACTCCAATGGTGTAGGTTTTAGGGAAATAAATGCTCAATTTCCATCATTCTTTAAATGTGGAAGGAGACACCCATGAATGTGTCTCAATTGATTGAATATATTATTTATTCAATGTCCTCTTTTATATGATAAACTCTATACTAGGGAAGTTCTACTTTGGAAATAAATTGAAGGATCATTTTTATTAGGTTTGTGATTATTACTATATTTATATAACTATTTTTTGTTAACCATATATTTAGGATGTACATAATATTTGTTTAGAAGATATATTTATATGGTTTTTTAAAATTGACAACACACAGGCCGGGTGATAACCTATCTCATCTGGCAATGCTATGGGTTTTGAAACCGCAATCGAAGGGTGATAAGTGTGTATCGCCTACCACTATCTGACATGAATTTTTAGGTTAGCGTGACTTTTTTAGTTAATATTTATAATGTATAAATGTTATTTTATATTTTGGAGATAGTTTTTTAATATAATAAATTACCCTCTCATTTGAAAATGATTTTATTATTATGTGATTAATATTTTTTTGAAATAAATTTTCTTATTTGGAAATCCAATAAGTTTATGTTAAATATAATATTATTAAAAATAAATGCTTAGATATATTTAATAGTCAAATAGGATTTTATTTGGTACTTAAGGTGGTATAGGTATTTAATTTAAATGGATTTCACATATAAAATATTACTTGATTTTTGGAATTTCATATTTTTTGTATAAGAAATTAATATTTAGAAATGTTAATTGGAATAATATATTATAAAATACATATTATTTTAATATTTAAATGTTATTCTATACTATTTTATTATTGATAGTTATTTTTTGATTGATCTATGTTGAACATTTGGTATTACATTTCAAATTTGGATATTAAAGATGTTTTTGATCATATAAAGGTATATTATTTTAGAAATTTATATTATAATATCATGAACCTGTTGGTTTTTGTTAATGTATAATGACATGATGAATGGAAGATTATTCGTTTTTAAGATTTTATGATCTATATAACTCGTTTTTAATTCTTCGGATATAAATAAATATCTTAAATACTCATCATTTAGAGAAAAATATAAGTTTTTTTAAGGACTGTTTAGAAGATAAAACTATGCCTATCTAGTTAGTATATTCACTCATGTTCATACTCTAGGAAGTAAAAGTATTACTAAAATCTAGGAAAAATATTATATAATAAAAAATATATCGGTTAACATTGCATTCTATGAAACTAATGGACTTTAAACAGGTCACAATATTTTTACAGTTTTTTATTGTTATATTTCTAAGGGCCATGTTCTCTATCACAATCTATCAAAAGATGAATGATATATTTCTATTCTTTGTGAATTATTTATATTTATATTACAAAAAATTATTTTAAAGAATAATAAGTAGTTACCCACCCTTTTCCCTATTCCTCTTATTAAGAGGATTTTTTATCAAACCTATTCTCGATGTGGTTTTCCAAAAAAATATTTCAACAATCAACCTTAAATTTCTTATATGTAATTTAAAATTTCCTGAAAAAATTTATTTAAAGAGTTTTTAATGTAATATCCCAATATTTTATGATATCTATCTTTTAAAATTTATTTTCATTAACAATTTACATTTCGTGAAACACCAAGCTTAAATGAACCACGATATAGTATTAAATATTATTATTTTAACACTAGACTTTCAGTTGTACATTTTCAATAGAATTAAAAAAAATTGAAAATAATTTTGACACATGTATATAAAATTAAATAATTGAATAATAATTAATTGTAAATGAAATTAAAAATAAATTGAATAGAAATGATGGGTTTTTATTAAAAAAGTAATATTATACCCACAATGGAATTTTCACATAATAAATTAAATTAATCATGTTTATTCAAGGATATTATTAATGAAAAATATCTGTTATATAATAAAAATGTGTTTATATTCCGTCAATATGTTTTATAGGATTACGATAAGAATAAATCTAATTTTACAGATTAATGTTTATATTTTTCTAAAGGCAATGTTGTCTCCTTCTGATGGTGCTATTATTTTAGAACTAATTTTTAACAGAATTATAAATATATTTATAAAAACTTATTCTTTTTAAACATAATATAAAATTTAATATTGGTTGTTTTTTTTGTATTTATATGATATATTTCATGTTTTGATGAATAATTATAAGATATTTCACTTTAATTAGAAATAACATTTTCATCTAAATAATATATTCTTTCATATTATATTTTTATTTTTTTTCAATGTTTTAGTAGATCTATTTTTTATCATTTATTACATTTTAGGTCATTAGAATGAATTTTATATTTAATAAGGATATAAAAACATTTCAATATATTTAATGTTTTTACATTAAAAACCTACTTTCATGCCTTATCGATGGGAACAATTTTAAAATTATTTTGTCCATTTAGGTGTTTTTTTAAAATGGATTCAATGTTTGGAATTATAATTTTTTAATTTATTTATTATGTCCGTTTTATTTTTGTTCATTATTTATAGAAATGTTAGTACTGATATAATTAGCATATCTAAAGATAAAATGAATAATTATGTGTAAAAATAATAATATAAAATTACGCTAACACATGTAATAATTTCATTGGATGTCTTATTTTCAACCAAAATAACATTGGGTTGATTTTGTGAACTATTGGAGCCACTTAGATGAAATTAGGACATTTACAATATTATATTCATAAAAAAGTCATATTAGGTTAAATATTTTTAATATGTGGGTTATAAAAGATATATGATCATATATAAATAATCATTGGAAATAAAAAATATTTATCCTCAAAATTATAATTAAATTTTAATTTTTAGAGCTCAAAAAATTAAACTAATGTCTTGTACAATAATGATGTAGTAACTTTTTAATTAATTGAAATATCAAATAAATTCTATGAAAAATGTTAATGTAAATATAATTTTATATAATTAATGTCCTATACAAATTATATATATTTTATAGATATATTAATGAATTATTAAAGTTATTTTCATGATTTTATATTATCTATTGATATTTATTTTTAAAATTCAACTAATGAATATTTTCAAAATTGACATTAATGACATTTTAAAATAAATAATATTTTATTAATTGATAAGAAATGATAAAATTTAAATATTAGAAAAATTATCAGGATAATATATAAAAATAATACATGAATAATTTAAGGTCATTTTCACAGTTTAGAGCTACTATTGTAACCCTTAAAGAGTAAAAAAACAAGTTGTCATAGTAAGAGTTGAAGTATTTATCCACGGTATAAAGTCAAAAGATAAAGGTATGAATCTTACCTAAATATGTCAAAAAAATTTGGTTGGAAGAATTTCCACAAAAAATTGATCTCTTAAATAAATCACATTTAATCCATTTTTAATTGAATATTAATTTATATTAATTTAATATTTTTTGAGTTTCCATAAGTACCCCTCACCTTAGTTATAAAAGAGTACCTCCCCAAAAAATTATTCCTGGCACGTTGAGCCTTATAGCTCATCCAAAAACTGGATAAATAATGTCAAAAATTCCCTCACATCAACTTATAATTCTCTCATTCGGAATAAGTCTAAATATATCATTTTGTACAAATCCAAAAATGATTCCCAAAGAATAGGTAACGTTCATCAATGAATATTTTTTTTTTATTCCTTAAACCCCTTCGATTATTCTTATTCTGTATATATATAATTTTGGGGAAAATATATATTAATGTGTCCTTGTGGAATTTTTTACGTGTGATTGTGTTTGGGAACAAATCCAAATGATCGTGAATGAGAATGGTTGGTGTTTGGCCAAGACATGTTTTTAAGGTGGCATTGTTTCCCAGTGTTTTCCAAATTTTTGGGCCATAAAATCAAGAGTTTTATTATGGAATGGAAAGGAATTATTCATAGGATTGAAAATTTTGAAGAACATTGAAGAAAATTAGAAAATGATGAAAACCATGTACCACAATTCATTAACGGCATTCAAGGTTCCGGGAATAGTATGTCCAGCGGAGTGAATAGTATGCCAAAGCAGTTCACAAAACCGAAAATGGTTCGTAATGGAAGGAGATGTTGTTAAAGAATTGACTGACATTAGTGTATGTGATTAACCTCTTAGGAACAAAGATAGTATGCAGACCACATAAGAAAAATAGTTCACTGGTGGATTTCGGTTAGAGGCAATAGAAGGATCATTATGTAGTGAAGTTTGGATGGATGATTTTGTAAATCATAGACTAGTAGATTTTTTGGGTATCTTTGCCTATATAGAAATCACTAATCCCTCCTATTACTGTAGATACCGAATATCATTAGAGAACATAATTTTATTCTGGGGTTTCGGCAATGTCTGAAGGAGGTTCATGAGGGAGAATTCCATGTAAGATAACGCTGTTCAAGCCGAAGAAATTCATCTGAAGGAATTAAGAGGAGAACTGTAACTAGCATAAGACACAGTATGTGGAGGAAGAAGGCATGATACATAGGTGACTAGTGAATGCATTCAATGAACAGATTATAATTCACTGATAGAGGGTGATTACTAACAAAGGTTCGTGGAATCGGGACGTGGTAGCAGTATGCGATATCAAAGGTGGATGCTATCTATAGATGAATGGTGGTTCAAAATAGTGCTATCTGTATGAGGAGGAGGTAATTCATGTTCCATACCTAGTACACAGTACATTTTGGAATAAGGTGGTTCACAATTTTCATAAGAAATCTTGCCAAAACTTCAACTCAGTTTGAAAAAGTATTTTATGGTACCTAACAGTACTAAAGAAGGTAGAAATCATATACAGGTGAAAAGGGAACATCAATAGAGCATCTACCTAATGTTGATGATGCATGAATTCAAGAAAATGAAGGGTCATACATGTTTATAAACTGTGTTGGAACTGGAATTCTATAAATTATGTGTGTAATCCTGTCTAACAGCAGTGAGCTAAGGAAGAGGAAGACGACGACCCTTTCCACCAGCAGTGAGACAAAGAACGAGGCATAATGAGTGACCCTTGGGGATTCAGTGAGTAGACCATATAGCTTGAGAAGTTAGTGAGCCTGGGCATATAAGATCTTAAATGAACATTGTACTCATTTTCAGTAGTGAGCCATACTAAATCTTGAACATCATTACATTGCCATTGTATGTTCCTTAGACGTAGCCAATTGTGGATGAACCAAGTAAAAACTACTTATTCTTGTGCTTTATTTCATATCTATTCGTATATTTCTATGTAATTAAAAGATAAATGAGTTTTTTCTAAAAACGTATCATGATCCAAATGGGAGAAGGTTTAAATCTGTCATACCTGGATTCACCCAAACCACTCTCAGGGTATTCAACCAAGTGGACTAAACAATAATAAACTATGTACCCTAAATATAATAGGATGTTTTTTAATAAGGTATTGTGATATACTCACAAAAACATCCATCAAATGGAATACACAATCATCATTCATGTGTACGACAGATTACAGCTTCATGAACTAATGTTATTCGGTCTTCCATTCACCACAATTAACAGTAAGATATAATGATGTATTTTATAGTTTATATATGGTATATAAATGATATTTATATTTTATTAATTCTTCTGTAATTATTATAGTTCCCAAACATTCATTTATTCAATTTTTTGGAAATATGATAACTATGTTTGTGGAATTTTGGACTACCGCCTCCTCAATACGATGAGATTCATTCACACAATACATGTATTGTATAAATGATGATCTGACAAAGAAATTGAAGATATATTATATAAATAAGATAATGCAATTATAATATACATCATGTAACTTTCATTTCATTAATATAGTAATGAAATAGATGTATTGCTTATGCATATATATGACCTATCGTCTCCATGAACAATGAATGTAATTTCATATAACCATATTATCACTATTATTATAAATTCTTATATAATAAATATATATGATATATAAATAATGTTTTTAATTATGTAAATGTTAAAATAAAGAACTAATTATTAGGAAAAAAAGTAACATGTAAAATCATATTTGAAAAACTAGGCAATTAATACCAAAAATAGTGAAAATGATGGATAATTGTTAACAAACTAGTAATGTGATATAATAAGAAGTTAATATATGATATTATATATAAGAATATGGTTACTTAATAAGTTAATAACATGGTTTAAAATATTATATACTAGTTTATAGTACATTCATCCAAATGGTAACAAAAGTTAAGTGAATTTTTCTCACTTTTATTTCTTTGGGACACATGGCATATACAATACTTATTTCTTTTGTGTAGTGTAAGAAATTCCCCATAACGAATTTTATGAGAATTATCCTAAAAATTATAATATTTAAATATATATATAATTAGTTTTCATTCATGATTAATTAAATTCTAATGATAATAACATGGTAAGGGGATCTCTAGTATCACTTTTATTTTGCAAGAATTAGGAAATATTGACCACTTGTTTCTTTTGAGTGGTTTATATGCAAAACTATTACATGTTATATCATAATTTTTTTTTTAATTTTATTACATATTTCAATTGATTTCATTAATTCATGGATCTATTTATTTCAAGGTTACTCATTTAGTAAGGGGTTTTTTTATAATCTCATCCCTATTTGGGATAATTTTTATTTAAGTGTCCATAGGGGTATATTTGTATTACATGGTATTATTTACTATATAATTGTTCACAATTTTTTTACCATTATCCAATGATTTTTTAACTTCATTTAACACATTTTTACTATTTATGAAATGATTTAAAAGGAATCCTCCTATCATTTTTCAAAACAATGTACTTTATGATTTTTCATTATAAAAAGTATAAAGGAATGTATTTTATCATATACAACATGAATAAAATTTGGCACCATTAGAGGGGCTTAATTTTAAAAGCATAATTTACATTTATAAAAGCTTATTTTTTAATATAATATTTTATTTCATAAATTCTTGGCTTTTATAATAAATGATTTCAATGAGGTAATGATTTTTTAATCTCACAATTACTTTTTGGATATATAAGCCTTATTCACCACTTATTTCTTCTGTGTGGTGTATGTATACTATAATTTTAAATATCATATCATAAACATACTTTTAATCATGCAATCCAGTTGTTTCAATCTGGTATGTAAAACGTTTATGTAAAATATTATTTTAATCGAGTATTTGAAATATGATGAATTATTTGGACTAGTATGACAGGAGTAGGGGACCATTTAATGTAATATCATAAACACATCGATAGTCTCATGAGATGAATCAGTTGGACAAACAATATTGGTTTCTACCTAATATGATAAACAATCTTTTGTAAGGTATGGGTTTTAATGGCACCATGTAAATAGGAAACATAGAAGCCAATCATTAAATGTTTTCTCTATTAAGAATTGAAATATTACTATTATTATCCATGAGGTTATTTTTTCGAAATTATCTATGAATTAATTTCATTATCATATTATTGAATAAATTTTTTGAGTTTGAGTTAATTACATTTCAAAATTGATTATTCCACAACTAATTATTCGAATTACATGTTTTACAAGTATTTTACCTTACTTTTTTATTTATTATAATTAATTCATAATTTATTCTACGTTACTTACCCTTATTGATATTTTTAAATAAATTTTTTTTTTCCATTCCCAATATTCCATAAAATGTACTAGTAATTATATACAAGGATAATCTAATTGGATTAATGTTATCCTTGAAATAAAAAATATGTTGTAATTGGTGTATTAATTTGTGATACAAGACTCATTTATGTATATGTTTTACTGAGACTACTAAATTGATAATTAATTCAGGATGCATTTTATTGTAATTAATCCAATGTGATGGTGGTAGACAGTATCTCTAGGTTTACTGGGTTTGGTTCAGTACACATTTACCTTAATCAATATAATTATGTTTAATTTTTTCATTAATAAATTTGGTCAAAAATTATCTTGATCTTATTGGACAATATAATTTTTTCTTAATCCAAAAATTAGATTCCATTTAACAAATTCAAATTCAAAAATTCATAAAATAACCTATTAAATATAACTCTATATGTAATGTTTTAATTAAAAAGGTCACCTTTTTATTTTAATGTTTGGTAATATTTTTTTATAACTAATAAAACTATTTAATAAATGTTAATGAATATGATTTATTTTATCATTAACCATGTTGTAACATTGTGGGACATTGTGATTCAATAAATTTAATATTGTTTGTTCAATTTTAATATATTTTTAAAAAAATTTGGTTGTTATTATAGTATTTTGTTCATCCAATTTTTTAGATTAGATGCTTATTTTAATTTATTTTTTACCGATAAAAATGTTTTGTATTCTTTCAAAAGAATATCTATAAAAGTTTTGAATGAAATAGATAAATAAAATGTAATCATATAGAAAAAAAATTATATATAACATGGAAGATGAAAGAGGATTATAATAAATTTATATAAAGATAACCGACATTAACATCCATAACCATAGTGGTTCCATGAAAAACATAAATGTTAAATATTATATAGATATATTTTAAGGTCAGTCCCATTGAGATCCATTTTCTAGGATAATATATGGAACCCCTATAGTAAAGATATAAAATAAATATAAATTACACTTCACATTGTTTTAGCATCATAAATTCTCTTCCATGGATTATAAATCATGCTTATTGGATCATTGGAAAGGGTAAAATATTATTTTGGAATGATAAATGGGTGGTACAATATATAATGTGTTTTAATAATCCTAATAAAAATATTTCATTCATAAATGTTTTATAACAATAAAATAATCATAATAATTCTCAATAATAATTAGTTTTACGAGTATAATAACATCCACATATACGATGAGGATGAATACTTTCCATTGATTCAAGATCCCCTAGTGAACATTATTATCAAGGACTAAAACATGATTTTAAATGTCTGAAAAAGAAAAATGTTGGAATGATTATGTCAAGTACACTATAATAGTGACTAAGAATAATAGATTTGGTCAATTACGTGACAATAAGTCATATCCAATTTATATCTTGGTGCAAAACATGATCATTTCTATAGAATATAGATTTATTTTCTATAAGAATCACCTAAATGAGACAATAGATGATATATTATTCATTAGTCATATTGAAAGAGTCATTTCATATATTATCAGTATCAAACTCATAAACTATCCTTCTATTTCATCCTTCGATAACATAAATTATGCTTGGTTCCACTACATTGATATCAATGATCGTGAAAGTGACTTTCATGCAATTTATTTTATTAATTAATGATAAACTATTTTAGAAATGTATGAAAATTTTATACATATGATAACCCACAATATTTTTTATTCAGTTACATGAATAAAAACTTTTATACTAGATACAAGACATAATATAAGAAATATCTCTCATATAATTGTATAGATATCATTTCCTATACATCATTCTAAATTAGACTAAGCTCGGAATGGGTTCGAGGTAAAATGGACGGATCCCAAAATTATAAAAAATTAAATATTGATGGTTATTATTCAAATGGAAGTACATAAGTTTTTGGAATTATATATAACCAAGAAGGATTAGTGACCATGGAATTTATAAATTATTAGAAGGTTAGGAATCTTCTCATGTTAGAGTCTCAAGCAGTGCTTATCAATGACTATCTATTTATGGAAATGGGGTCTGTTTATCACATGTTGAGATAGTGTATATGATTATAATAAACATACTTCTCTACCTTTACTATTCACATCATATGTTCTATTACCACATATATTGATAGATTATTCTCATGGATCCAAATGGTATTATTCAACATAATCACTGCTGGTGCAAGATTGACTTTTTTAAAAATTATTAATATTATTAATTGAAATGAAAATAATCACATAGTCATTACATTGGATTTTATAGTAGGACTTATCATCTTGTTAAAAGATATGGATTAATTAATTAGATACAAATTAATTAAAATAAATATAAAAAACAATTGAATATAATGAAAATGTTTTTATAAAAAGCTATATTTATTCAACCAAAATAGTTTTAAATTAAGAAATTAATTAAATTACAATTAATTATTAATATTAATTAAATATATATTACATATTTATTGAAATATTTTACTTAATAATTCAATATTATTTATAGGCATATGATAAGAGACAATACAAATTGAATCCATAAAAACTGTTATTTTTCTAAAGGCATTTCCCTCCTTTTAATGGGATTCAAATTATAAAAAAAATCAACACCTTGAAAAATAAATGTTGACAAAATAATCATTATTTTTTAAATATTTATTTGAATATTTTTTCAGTTTTAATTTTTGGTATTTTCTGTGACATTTAATTTTTTGATAAATAGGTAAAAATACTGAATTTTAATTGAAAACTAACATTTCATATAAATAATTTATATTGTTAAGTAATATTTTATGTTTTTTCTAAAGTGAAATTTAGTAAATTATACATCTATTAAAATAATTTATTTTATAAAAATAATTTTTTTATTCCATTTAGATATAAAATCATAGTAAACTAATGATGATTTTCCCTTTAAAACCAAACTTTCTCGTCTTAGTGAATGGATTAATTTGAAATTAATTTTTTCCTGTAATAGGAAATGAAATATGATAAATGGATTCCATATTTTGATTAACAATAATTTATAATTTATAATACGGTAATCTTATTTTTTTACCATAATGATTAGTTAATGTAGTTAAAATTTATTAAAGTTATTAATGTAAAAATGAGTTTACATAGTGATTAAACATAGAGTAAAAGGTTTAAATATTTACATCTACGTAATAACTAAGAAATTTTAAAATAAATTTCCCATTATGATTAAAATTATATTTTTATTTGGATTCATGGATATAAATGTTACCAGAACATAAATCATTTTATTATATCTTATTGCCTTTAAAATAACATTAAGAGTATTTTTTGGTTACAATATAATTTCAGAATAGTGATCCCATTATTTGTGAAAATATAGGGTTTTAAAAAATTCAATTGATATTGAAAATGGATGTGATAACCTCAACTAGTGGGATTATACCCTATGAATTCCAATTATTAGATATTCCTAGAGAGATAGCATCATTGAGATTTTCTCTTGACCAATCCCAAGTTATGTTCTATCAACTAAAGCATTAGTGGAACGATTTAAGGGATAAGTTCATTCTCATTGAGATCATGACACTAGCCATTTATGCCGAATCACCCCATGAAAGTGCCACCATCATGAAACATACCCTTTGAGTGTTTCCTTATGCATTAAGGGTATATGTATCAAGCCTATAATAATATTAATATTTATATATTATTTTCAATATGATAATGGTTATATTTATTTATTATTATAATATTATAAATAATGTTTTTTTAGATACAATAAAACAAAACATCTATTTTTGGGTAATATTAAAATTCAATTAATAAATTTATTTTGATGAATTAATGGTTTTTTGAAACAAATAATATTTTATTGAAATAAAATTATTAACTAATTTTTATTATATGTAAATTATCATATAAAAATTATGAAGTGAAATGTAATATTTAGAAGGGATCGAAAATAGTTTTTATAAAAAAAATAGTATTTCTCAATGATTGGAGATTCATATTTTAAAAGTAAAAATTCATAAATATAGAATAGTTTTCATATGAATTTCATATTATTTTTGTAATCAGTACATAAAAATTCTCATGTGGTGAATTTTTCTTAATTTTCAAAGATAGTGGAATTTTCTGGTAAAACATAAAAACGGTATAAATATATTGTGACTGTCATGACATCATAATGAGTAATAATTGATGTCATAAATACTAAAAAGTGTATCCATGAAAAAATATACGTTTTTATTTAATAAATGTGATTTCATGTTTATTTGGTTAATTTTAAAAATCCTTAATGAATCCTCCAAAACCATTAATATATTTTATGGTTTTAAAATAATTTATTTATGTGAATAAAACCCTTCCACATAAGAAAGAGTATTATGTATTTATGTAAAGATCATGGGAATATTAAATAATTAAAACCAATCTACATTGGTATAACCCTTGGGAAGAATCCATGGGATGTTTTTTTTGTTTTGGTTATTTTATTATATAGAGTCAAAAACCTATGATTGGGACCTAATAATGAAATATGCTCTAATTTCCTATATAAAGAGAAATAAATTATGATTTTTATTTTTTATAAATCCTTTTAGAATGTTCATACTCAACCCATACCTCTTTATATTCCTCCCATGGTGCCATGAAGATCCTAATAGGAACTTCCCAACAATTTAGAGTCACATACTCAAGTAAGGATCCTTTTCAATGTCCTTTTTATTTGATTATATTCATTATCATATTTATTTTTCTCACATTCTTAATTTTGGGATATGTCTATACATATCCCATTACATCAGCAATGATTCTTAAATAATTATATAACCCTTTAACCCCAACCAATCCCTTCAATAAAAATTGAAATTCTCTAATTATTATACCAAAATTTCAAAGTTATTTTCCATGCTAAACAATTTTGTAGTAAATACTTATCCCCAGTTCCTATCAAGAGTGTTCCACTTCATGAAAAAATACTTATTTTATTTGGTTTGTAAATTTAGTTTTTCCAAAATATATGTCTGTGGAACAAAATATGATGATGAATTCATCCGTATTGTATGGTATATGTGGCACACATAATAATATGAATTAAATGAAAGTGCTAGGTGAACCGGGAATTATATAGCACTCTCATACACTAGGAAATGTTTTAATTTTAATATATTTTATATAAAATATTAGGTATTGATTCTCATCCATACTGGTTATTTTCCCATCATTATTTCTTTTCACGTATCCTTCACCGATGCGAATGATGTAGTGTTTTATGTTGCTATCACATTTCCCATGTTTCCATTTATGTTATCATGAAATATCATTCTTTATTCTTAATATTTAGGAATCTATCTCCTCTTATGTCCCACTAATATTACTATAGTCTATCATCTATTTTATTCATCATGTTTTTCCATGTTTCTTCCCTCAAAAGTCTTTATACCTCACCCTTTAGTTGTATATTTCATAATGTAATACAATTTAGTTTTAAGTATGAGAGTGATAAATAAGATTTCAATAATTTTGATGTTTTTTTTCTTAAATTTAGTTGGGAATTTATGTACCTAATTCATGAATAAACTAAAATTATTGATCATATGGGTTTTATTATGTATAATATTGTTATATAAATTATCAATTAATGTATAACACACATAAAGGTTGTTATAATTGAATCAAAATAAAATATTAGTTATTTTTTTATTATTATTCGAAAACCCTAGAGAAAGCATTAGGTATAAGACTATGTAAAAGAAGTCATCCATAAATTTTCATAGGTATAAAGTATGTGGTTTATTAATAAAATACATCCCTGTATAAATACAATAATTGGATGTGTCTCTGGCATATATGTATATAAGGGTAAAACTCGAAAACAAAAAATTTGAGGTAGACTCTTCATGGAACTGGTGCATGAAAACATGCCTTTCTGCACACCTAGTTTGATACTACTATGTGATATGCTTTGGTTAATTCCTAATCTCACTATGAACCATTATTAAAGGAACAAATAAAATTCCCAAACTAATATATTCTATTATATAGATCATGGATAACATATATCGAAGAATATAAATTCATAATTTAAGGAAAAATATTCAATTTATATGTAACCAGTTTAATGTCATTGGATTCTCATTTATTCCTCGATATTATTTAAAATAATCGTCTCTGATTTTGCATTTATTCTATCTAATGGAAAAAATAGAAGGAATTAGGTAATCAACTAATGAAAATGAAAATTTTATGACTACCCCAATGAGATTCCCAACCTAATGGGAGAAGGAATCCTGAAGATTGTGGAAATGATGTCTCATTTGATATAAGATTTCAATACAATACATGATCCAAGGGATTTCCCAAATCCCCATAGAAAAATATGATGATATTAAGAGATTTATGAGATAATGGCCTTCAATATTCAATTGATCGCATATGTAACATGGTAACCCGAATCACCGGGTCTGAGCAAGAATGCTACGTGAACTCATGCACGCCTCTATGCACGTAAAAGTCTCTAAACTAGTAGAAAGGTTATCAAGTTGAACATTTGGGAGACTGTACCCTCTATATCGAGTCATAGGATTCATACTAAAAAAATATAGATTATTAGACTAAAATGAAGAAATTTAAAGTTGGAATACATACAATGTAACAGCTCCCATAGTGGAAAAAACACATGTAAATGGATGAAAAAACTAAAAAGTAAATGAACATTCATTTGTGGAGTTATCTGGTTCCATTATTAGTTTGCTTTAGATCCATGCTCCACCGCTTAACCATACACCATATAGACCATTCCCTTCATCAATTATCATGACATAAATCTACAAGTGCACTGAAATTCCAATTTTGGATATGAGTATAAGACATAGTATAAAAACACCAATGCATCCTCAACCTTCTGTGCACAAAATAAAAGTGTATGTCATTATAAAAAATAGGTAATAAACACATGATCCAAAACAATGAAATTGTACACTAACAAATATGCCACTAGTCCTAGCTATACCATCATCGGATGTATAATGGAATGGATAACAACAATGTTAGATGAATCAACGATTTTCCATTAGGCTAATCAATTATGTTTCACAGTGACGTCGTGTGACATTATCAATGCTCTGTAAGAAGATTTGTTTTTCTGTTTGTGAAAGGAAAATTGGATATAATTCGCCTCCTTTAATAATCGAGTATATGTACTATGGATCTAGAGTTAATCATGTCACTTATTCATCGAAGAACACCATCAATAAGACATATTGGGGGCCAAGAGCTAATTAGTCTCATCTTTATTGAGTGCATCCCAAGGAATCATTGGGTTCCATCCTCGTGTATTTCAACCTTATCATCAAAAAAGATCATTTCCATATCTAGAGGATAAAAATTCACAATGGTCTACTACATGGATTCCCCTAGTCATATTCATGTTCTTAACTCATGTATTAGACCCTCTTCATCTGTCATGCACATCCCTCCTCCAAAGGATAATGCATGTTGATGACCCACCTGCATTGGCTCTAAGAACAATATGACACTTTATACATTGCATGATAATATATATATATATATATATATATATATATCTTTTTGTGTGTTTGTGAAAGAATAACAAATCATCCAAAGTAATGTAGCGCACAATGACCACAAAATCATACTGTAATATTAATAATCAACCACAAGTACTTATGGAATCAATTATAAAATAGTGTTTCCCAGGATACACACAAACCCACATGCATTAACTATATATAATAATCATTAAAAATTTCTACACCAAATCATATTAATTGACATTATTTTTAAACAAGACCAGAATTATAAGGAACTTCTTTTCTTAATAGTTGGAAAAACCCTCTCGTAGTTTTTCCAGATGTTAGAGTGGTGCATAAATATCTCATGTTATCAACATGTTAGTTCTTGAGGACTAGTAGATATTTTCCATGATTGATAACATTTATTTTTCTTTCAATTAAAAAAAAATCATGTCTGATAATTCCTTCTCTTTCTTGAAAAATACTCCAATTTTAATTAAATTTATCACACGTGCTAATAAATGTTATTTACCACATTAACCTTCAATAAGTCACATGAAATAAAAATTTGTGAAATTTAATTTAATATTATCACAATGGATGATAAAATAAATAATTATTTTATTGTTTTTAAAATATCACATTAAATGATAAATATATTTCATATGTGTGAGTAATTTAAATTGTCATTTTATAAATTTTTAAAACATCACACAAAATGATAAACATTTTCCATATGCATTGATAATTGAAACTATCATTTTATCATTTTTAAAACATCACAAAAAATTATAATAATTTTCCATATGTTCTGATAATTTACAATATCATTTTATTATTTTTGAAACATTTGAAATGAAATTATATTCATTAGATAATTCAAATGTGATGATAATAATGGTTTCCCAAAATATAAATTTATCACTTACATTGATTATTTTAATTCCCATTAAATATTTTAAATTATCCTTGATTAGTTAATGTAATTATCATTAGTCGATTATTTATAACCATATCTATTAGTTATATTAGATAATTATCTACATATCTCCATTCAATTTTTAGAAATCAAATATTGATAATTATCATCAGATATTTCACATAGATATTATTTGATAATTTGGGTTTCAATAAATTAATATTAATCAATTTCTTCTATATTGGTGATATGTGAAAATTAAAGAATGGATGAAAAAAGTAAAAATAAAAAAATGAATATAAACACACACTAGGGGTGCCACTCATAGTTTTTTGAATGTTGGAGTCACAATTGGTGGAGGAGAATAAGGTGGAAAAGGGATGTAACATCACTAATCTAACAAAATGGATAACTTCAATTAATAAGATACACAAAAACCAACAATAATCAGTTCATTTATAAAAAAACTAAAAATCGCATGTTTTTAATGTTGAAAAATTAATACCCGATATTTTATATGTTATTTAATGAAAACCTCAATGCAGAATAATTTATTTCTACCACTAAATTCATTTCCATTAAAATGGATGAAAATGGAGAATAAATGATTGTTTTTAAAATCGTTACACATCTAAAATAGTTGGTTCAGCTTACTAAATACTGTGGAATGATGATGACGAATAGTGCATTCAATTTGTTAATTGTTTTTAAATGTACTCAATTATTTAGAACAAAAATTAAATGATACCACAGGCCTGTTGCAAATAATCATTGTACCCTATCTTGGTTATACCCCCTATTTCGAACCTAAAAATAGTATTCGATTTCTAATACGAAAAACCGTTTAAGAGATATGAATTATTTAATCCTCGAAAAAAGGATAAAATAATTAATTTAAATAAAGTGTGTTATTTTTGTGAGAGACACATTCAAACATTCAATTCCTACAAACATTATATCTCGCTAAGGGTAAAAATATTATCTAGGACCCATCGGTGGTCTCAAATTTCCTATACAACACCTGTTTGTATGATATTTAATTATTTTTAATAAAATATGTATTCAAAATACTATTTAATAACTATAAATTTTGAGTGGGTTATCTTAATAACCACTTCCTTCAAATGTTATATCCATCATAAGGTAAATACCATGTTCTATACCCAACAGTGGTCTCATTTTTATCATCTGATGTACTATTTTGGAGTTATTCAATTATATAGAATAAATTTCCCGCACATAAAATAATATCTTTAATATTTTAATTCTATCTTCGTAGATAATTTGTGATCTTTAGAAACATTCCCCAACTCAGTGTTTAACTCTGAAAATATTCTATTGAATATTCCTGAGATTTAACTGGTATATTAACTCTTCTATGATGCGTTTAATGAAAAATGGTATTTTTAACTAATAAATCATTTTTTCCACATAATAATTTAACATAAACGGGTTTTGTGATTATTGTAAAAATTAGGATGCTACAAATTTATCCATTAATCATGGAAAAATTGATTATCTCCATTTATAGGATCTTCTATATCCTTCAATGTTATTATTTGGATAAGGATATTCTAGTTTTTTTATCATATGGAGGGATAATCTGATCAGTTTTAGAAATTGATCATAATAAAATGCATGGGGAAGAGATAGAATAAACGGGGAAGAAGGTATTCTGTAAAATATTTTTTTCAATAAACACATTCCTTACACTCTCCCACATAAAATGGAAAATGATTTCTTTTCTCTTAATAAACAATATGATGAATCTATCCTAGAGTATGAAGAAAACAGCGCAATCACTATGGAATGATCCTCTACTATCATTATTTACCCCATGTTCAAGGTTGAATTCTTCTTTAGTGGGATAAAACCTGGTTTATGAAATGGCCTTTCGATTTGGGGATTTCATAGCTGGGTGTAAATAGTATGATATACCCTTAAATTTCAATAGGATACTGGGGAATCTCAAGGGTATCGGTGGGAAATGAAGTAGAAAGCATTGTTTAATTTTGAATTTTGAGGTAAAAAGACAATGGTTCTATGAAATTTCAACATAACTCTTATCAACGGTGTTGGAAAAAGAACCCCAAAAATTGATGAAGCTGTAAAAGGAAATGATTTAAACCTCAACATGTTTTTAATTTATTCAACTATAATGAAATAGGGAACATGGAAAACCAATGAACAAAAAAGGTTTGTTTGAGAGAACCATCAACCTCCATGGAAACAAGGGTGAAATTTTTTAAATCACAACTACTGAGGTGTTCCCTAAGAATGGAGTGGAGATAGTTATTATTATTATTCATTCATCAAAAGTAACATACATTTTTATTTTGGTTTAATTATTTCCTCCATATAAAGAATATTTTTTTACAAATATTCAAACTCCCCCAAAAAGAATAGAATTAGTGGTGGGTGTTATTGAAAAAATCAAATGGAAAAATAATTGCATCCCATGTATATAACTCAACTTAATAAAAATATGTTGTATGAACTTCTAAGGGAAAAATTTCATACTTTATTTAGTGGATGTTTCTGTATTTATGTTCATGGGATGTCTTTACCTATATAGAGAAAACATAAATTTCCAAATGAATGAAATCAATCACCATATTATGAAACATACCCTAATTTTCTACAAGTTTAAGAATATAAATGATCTTATATAGCACTAAAATCTCAATCATAGATATTATTTCTCAATGATAAAGAATATATTTCTAAATAAAATTGTTTTATAGAATTTATCATCCTTAAATACATTCCCATTGTGATGGAATATGATGATGTGTTAAAAATATAATTTCATGCTTTTCTTCTTAGTCGATATGTTGAATTTTCAATCTATATTATACAAGGGGTGTTTACATTATCCAACATAATTTATATTTTTTATATTATGGAACTTGAGGATCTAAAGAAGAAACTATAGAAGAATTTGGATAATGGTTTCATACAATAACTTACTTTTTCTAATGGTGTACTAGTTATCTTTGTCAATAATAATTATGGGTCAATGCACCTTTGTATTGATTATCGTGTGCTGAAAAAGACCAAGATAAAGAACATGTATACTCTTCTATGGATTTATAACTTGTTTTATTAGCTACATAGATCCCTATAATTCTCCAAAGTTGATCTATAGTCAGGATATTACCATGTTATAGTGAAGAAAGATGATATCCCCATGATTTATTTTATACAAGGTCATGGAACTAGGAGTTCATAGTAATTCCATTCTAACTCAATAATGATCTAGATATATTAAAGGAAGTTATGAATAGAGTATTTATAGGTTACCTAAAAATATTTTTTTGTAGTATTAATATATGATATTATAACATACTCCAACAGAAATAAGGAGTATGTAGAGCATCTGGGTGTGGGCCACATAACTATATGAACAGATATGATTTTTTCAAAATAAAAAAAATGTTATTTATTCCTGAAAGAAGTATCTTTCTGTTGCATATAATCATAATAAAATGGATATATGTGGCTCCTTCTAAGAGATAATTAATTGAAGTATGGATGATTCCAACATCTATGATATATATTAAGATTTTCTTAGATAAGCAGGGTATTATCATTGATTTGTAAAAAATTTAACATGATATATAAAACCCTAAATGTAATATTACATGGAAGGGACTGGAGTTTTCTTGGAATTATTAATGTGAAGATAGATTTAATGAATTGAAAATGAGGATTATCACTACAACAATACTCACACTACCCATAAGTTGTGAAATTTCTGTGGTATTTAGTGACTCTTTAAAGAAGGGATTAGGATGTGTGTTAATGAAAAATGACACGTGATAGAATATGATTCAACATAGTTAAATGTTCAAAAAAACTACCAAACACATGATCTGGAGATGGATGTATTAATCTACAATTTGAAAATATGAAATCATTTTCTCTTTGGGTAGAGTGTCAAATATATACACATCACAAAAGTATCAAGTATTTGTTCATCTAGAAAGAGATGAATACGTACCAACAAAGGTGGTTATAGCTAATCATGGTCTAGGACTTCTCAATTCACTACCGTCACAGAATATAGAAAAATGAGATAATTCCCTTATTATAATCGATCTATGAATTATATCATTTATGTGAATTGACAATGATTCAATATTTTTATACATGAAAAGGATGGACATGGGAATCCTAAAGGAATGGAAAAAATAAATCCTTTCACAAATTATTGCTCAACCATCTCTAATTAAGAAGATAATAGATGATAAATGAGATGATGTGGTAATTTTAAAAAAAATGGATTCTATAAGAAAAGTGAAATCCTCAAAGATAAATTTTAATGAAGAAGGATTTGTGAGATTTAGTTCTTGACTATGTGTACCATCAAATCCTATGTTAATGAAGAGATGTTAGAGGATGCACATAGTTAGACTTACTTCACCCATCCTAGAAGTGCAATAATGACTCAAGATCTCCAAGATAACTCTTATTGAGAAAATATTAATAAAGAGATAATAGAATATAAATCATAACGTATTGTTTTTTACTAACTAAATATATAAAAAAATAAAATTAAAGGGGATGATGCAATAATTACCTATAAAAACATGGATAATGGATGTCACCACTATTGACAATGCCTTTATTTTTCCGATGACATCAAGAAGAAAAAATGATATATGGGATATCTTGTATTGTCTTATAAATTCTATTTTCATCATTGATATTTGAGAGGACTTATCACTTGATAAGCTTGACAAGATATACATTAGATAATTGGAGAGGATATATGTAAAACCACCTTTAATTGTATCATATAGAGATCCAATATTTTACTCTATGTTCTGTAACACTCCCCAAAATTATATAAATACGTAGTTGAACATTATCACAACATATCACCATCGAACTGAGAGACAATGTAATCATTTTATCCAATCATGAGGGGAAATTTTTAGAGCATTATAAATTAATATCAAAGGATGATGTGGCCAAAAAAACTCTGGTTGAGTTCTCATATAATAATATATTCATATCATGAATCCAAATGGCTACATATGGATTTATCTTTGGTAAGAGGTGAATAAAACCGCCATGTTTTGATGATATTGGGGAAAAACTACTAAGTTATAAAATTTTTGAGGAATTGGTGGAGAATTGCAAGACCATTCAACACCACAACAAGGCTTATTAGAGTGGAAAAAAGTTCAATAGTAAAAACTATAGATGAAACCTATAGTTTGATGTAAGATACAGAGTAATCCTCCTCATATCCCAGTGGAAAAACTCATGTGATTTTGGAATAGTTGAATCCTAGAAAAGATACATCATCCTCTTTGATATCATTAATCACATTTGAGTAGTGGCCTATCAACTAACACTAACACCTAACCTATCTCAAGTACATGATGTATGCATTGTATCACTCTTTGGGGAAGTAAATAACAGAAAAATCACATGTACACAATCCAAATTTGGCATAATTATATAACTATCTTTCTTTTTGGAGCATCTGGTGAAAATCATATATTGTATAGGAACATTTCTACAAAATAATACAATAATGTTTTTCAATATTATATGGAGAGACCAAAATATTGAAGTAGTTATGTGGGAACTAGAGGATGTGATGAAAAAAAGTATTTTTGTATATTTTATTTTTTGATAAGAAAATTAAGATGGAGAAATTTCTAAATATGGGAAGATTATAATAACCCAATAATTTAAAAATAAGATTCCCCTTATGATTTAAATTAAATGTCTTATTATGTATTATGGTTATTGAAAACATATTAACTTATTTGGTTTATTTATATCATATTATAATTAAAATAAAATTGATATCGAACAATGATCACATGATTTTTATAATTATAGGGTCTAAAAAATTAAGTTGACATATAAATCAGAAGTGATTCCATAAAATATTAGTATCGTACCCTATAAATCCCATTTGTAAGTGTTTATGAGAGATATATCATCAATTGTAGTTTCTTTTTACTAATCCCAATATTAATACCAAAAACACATGTTTTATATGAACCATTTATCAGAGAACATCAAGCTCATCGAGATTATAGCCAAAACAATGTATATCGAACCACCCCATGAATGTATCACAATCATGCACCTTAAACATATGGATTTTTATGCTTCATAAAGGAATATATATTAATAAAATAATATTATTAAAATGTATGTAATATTTTCAAAAAAAAGAAATTATTTTATAAATAATATTTATTTTGATTCATTCAAATACAACATGTATTTTTTGGAAATATTCAAATTCAATTATGGAACATACTATTATGAACTAGTGGATTTTTGAAATCAATAATATTGTATTGAAATATTCTTATTTAATGTATTTTATTATATTTAAATGGTCATATATTTTTTATAATGTCAACTTTATATTTCATAAGGGTTTGAAACTACTACTGTAAAAAAACCCAACATTTCTCAATAAATGTAAATTATTATTTTAAACGTAAAAATTCAAATAATTATAAAATTATTTATATGAAATGAATATTATTTTAGGAATTAAGATGTAGAAATTATATAATGATGTATTTTTTTATATTTTTCTAAGACAGTATAATTTTCATGTAAAAAATAAATACGATATAAATATACGGTGTGTATTATAAAGTCATAATGGCTCAAGTGTTATATAATAAATACTATAAATGGTATAAAAGACCATATATATGTTTTTACTTAAATATTTGTGATTTTAGGTTCATTTTATTGATTTTATAAATTCTATAAGAATCCCACAAAACCTCTAGTATATTAAATTGTTTTAGGATAATTTTTTAAGAGTATGACTCAATACCACCTAAATATGGGTATTTTTCTAATGTTAATCCCTTTAACATATAAAATAGTAAAAAATCCAATTTGGTAGAAATTTGGGAAACAATATTGGGAAGTATTGAGATTTTTTTAATATAGTTATATAGTTCCCAAAAACTATGATTCAGAAACAATAAAAAAATCCCCACATATTTTCAGTATAAATCCACCAAATCTAAAATTTATCCTCCCTAAAAATTCCTTAATAACATCCATACTCTTATCTATACCTTCTAGATTCTGTCCATGGTTCCCCCACACTCTCAAAACCACCCCAAGCCTTTCAAGTCACAAACATTAGTAAGGGTTGTTTTTTCATTCTCCACTTTATTTAAGTATCTTCATTATCATATGCCCCTTTTATACAATTCAAAATTTTTGGTATATATTATTAAATATAACTCTTACTAACATAATTATTCCTAAATAAATATATAGCCCTTCAACTCTCATCAATCCTTTAATGATCATTTATACATCCCCATTATGCTACAAACATTACACTGTGATTTTTCTTGCCAAAATATTGTGTAATGAATACCCATACCCATTTATTATCTAGGGTGTTCATATTTATGAAAATACAATTTTGTTATTTTATACTTACATTTTTGTAATAAACAATCCTTAACCTTAGAATATAATACGATGATGATTTTGTGTTTGATGTATGATCTATGTGTCACACATAAGGATCTGAATGAAATACAAGTGATGGGTATTCCATGAAATATATAGAACTCCATTGAAATGGGTAATGTATGAATCTCATGGGATACCATTGAAGGGATTAGGTAGTGATCCTAATCCTTCATAAGAATTTTCCATAATGATTTATTGGTATTGATCCTTGAACTATGTTTATGATGTAGTCTTTTTTACTATTGACACATTTCATAGGATTCCTTTATGATTCATGTTATACCATTCCTTATTGTTCATGTACATGATTTAATATCCTTTAATGTCCCAATGAAATGACTATTTTCAAAAATTTATTACTTTTTTCTATTTATGAAATGTATATTCCCTTAATGGTCATTATATCTCACCCCTTTCAAATGTATGTCTCCAGGTTATTCCAACCACTTTAATGTAAGAGCATGTGAAAGAAGTTTTCAATAAAGTTTATGTTATTTTTATTATTTCACGTTGTTATATAATGTTCCTAATTCAAAAAGACATAATATTTCTAAATTTTTTAGTTTATTTATGTAATATTATGTAATAAATAATGATATAATGTGAAATAAAAAGATATTTTGTTATAATACACTTTTATAATACTCCTTAGATTGAAATATTTAAACCATTACATATCTATGATCAATTATGGATCTTCAAACCACTTTAGATAAGCAAATGATAGACGAAATCACTCCAAAAATTCCATAAAACTTATCCTAGATGTCTTATATTAGGATGAAATCATATTTACGATTCATTTGGGAAAATTAAATGACTATTCATGATGAAGTGGTAACATTTTTCTAAAATTTTTTTTATTTTATTTCCTTTTCCACCACAATGAATAGATTTTATATCATGATTATTTAATATCATAAGAATGTTAAAAAATTTGATATGTTTTTATGTATGGTAAATAACTAAAAAAAGACACACACACTCATCAAATGGTTTATGAAATCATCGATCATTTGAATAATAAACTACCACCTCCTAATACAATTTCCTTCCTTTTTCCATTACAACCTATCAAGGATCTGATTAAAGATAGACATACAATTTATATATGATATTTTGATATATTTTGATATATTATATTCTATAATTATTATATAGCACATACCTTCTTGCATGCCATTTTTTGGATATTTGATAACACAGTCCATGTATACAATGGACTACCACCTCAAGAAGGGATGTAATTCGTTCATATTTTAAATGAATTATATTAAGGATGATTTTCATAATAATATGTTATATATATGACAAAAAATGATATTTTAATGATAATTTATATGTATATATCTTTTAAAATACTTTCTTTCAATACAACATGAATATGGAAACAATGTTCATAAATACAACGACTTATCATCTCCATGATCATTATATTTTATTTCCAATAAAAAATTTAAAGACTACTCTAAATAAATATATTATTGATATTTATTATATTTAAATATTTTTTAAATTGTTGAGATGTTGATATAATTAACTTATTTAGTTGAAGAGAAAATAAAAAGTCAAAATAGACTAAAAAATATGGCAATTAACATCCGAAAAAATAGAAAGAATGAAATATTGTTAATAAGAGGGTGATAATATGTAATAAAAGAATTATATATGATATTTTAAAAACTAATATTCTTATTTTATAAGTTAATAACATACATAAAACCATTATACATGTGGTATACTATTTTTAGACCAAAAATAAGCATAAGGTAAATGGTTTCATCTCAATTTCATTTCATTAAGGAATATTATAATGTTATGAACCAAGATTATTTTATATGGTGTATATACTTCGACTTATACATGTAATATCATTACTAATTCATTATCCTGGTATTTTATGTTTCAATTATATTTATTTCTTGTATGTTTATTTTAATTAAATATTACCAAGTGGTAAAAAAAATTATGAATCAATTCCCTTTCATTGTGTTATATTAATTCTTCATCATCATTGATATTTTATGATTATGAGTCAAATTAATTTTGAATATATATTGTTAGAATTATTCTTCTGTGGTTTGTATCCATAATTAGTGTGAGTAATCAATTCATTTATTAATTATTAGATCATGTTCTGATCATTTTAAGGGTATCGTTCACAATTTTATTAAAATCGAGATTATTTTTTTCTAGAATATCCGTTAAAGTAAATTATATGATCATTGTTTAATAATAAATTATATTTTATTTTCCTGTAATTATTGAATATATTTTTAAAGTAATATTACCATTTTCCCACTCTTCAATACCTCATATTATAGATACACTATTTTTATAAAAACCTGATATCATTTAACTATTTGTTCAGGTGCATGTTCTTTTAAAAAAACATTTTATAACAAATTTATTTAGTTTTATTAAACATTTAAAAATTATTTATCAAAGAAGTTTCACCCATTTTTACTCATGATAAAATATTTTTCAAAGTAATCACACATAGTTTTAAAAGATAATTCTTATTTGGATTTTATTAAAATGTGAATGGAAATATTTTTTTTAATATGTCTAATAAGGAAGTGATTAAAAGCTATCATGACCATGAAAATTTTTTCATGATTAGTTTATATGATTCAAATTTTATTTTCAAGGAATGTTATTTTAAAAATTCTCTCTGAAAATTAAAAGGATGTTTTCCTCATGATTTTTTTAAAATATATATTTCTTAATCAATGAAAACAACCATTTATTATTACTCCAATGAATATGTATTGTTGGATAAAATACTAAATATTCATTGGAATGGGTTATTATTATTATGACCAATTAAATTATTAAAATTCAATTCCATGATTATTTGTTTTGTCATTATGATTCCCAAAATAAATGTTCACTTACCCGTGATTAATAAAAAATATGTTTCCCATAAATATCCATTTTATTTTCCATAGATATATTTATTTAATAAATTTTATAAAAAAATCATACAGTGTTTTCTTTCAATTTTATTTGGTTAATTTTGGAAATATTTGTAAAAATATATCCATCAATCAATATAAATATCTAATAAGGAAAATTTATTATGAGTTAAATTGATTATTACATATATGAGGATTGTTTTTTACTTTTATTACATGGGTTTAGGACTAGTTAATGAATGCCCCTCAATGTATCGGTAGTATCCGGATACAAAATATGAAATCCTCAAACCCTTCCTTTTTGTGACCATCTCTTTCTAAACTATCTGAAAGAAACGTCTTTCTAGTTTGTTTCACATGAAATATCTTGAGGAAAATCCTATGGTATTATAACCATAGAAAGAAAATTTCATGACAATAGATCATAATAGTAATTATAATGAAGATATATCTTAATATAGTAGATGACTGACATTATTTATTCCATCATTATTGATATTCAATGTGATCATTAGATTAATTATAATATCCATGTTTAAAATAATTTTTTTATTTATATGGAATTATTTGACCATGTTTTATTCATACCATTTTAGGATCATGTTATTGAAATGGAATGCATGTTTAGTTATTTACCATGTCATATCAATTATTCATATTGATTTATAATAGAATATATTGTACTTGGAATTTATTTATAATTTGATATCAATTATTTTTGTATCCTTTCCCAGGGATTTTATGATGTTCAGTATTACTTATATGAAAGGATATACAAAATGTCATAAAGTAATTAAAGAAAAAGTAAAGAAAAAATACTTTGTATTTTTTTTATTCAAATGTATATTAAATTTCATGTATATATCTAGTTTACCTATATTACTAAACTGATCAGCCCTTTTGGATTAATCCTTTATTATTATGCTAATGTTATTGAATTATTTTCCAACATTAGGAAATTTTTGTTGGGCTCTCAACAGTTGTTATTAGAGAAGGTTTAGTAGAAATCATAGTAACAAGATTTAGGAAATGATTAAAGAGTGACATAGCCCTATGATAGAATTTTGAGGATTTATAAAAAAGAGAATCATAATATTTTTGTTATGGTATAGATTCAATGGATTTTATACTTTTATTATTAATGCTCACAATATGATTTTTGTATTCCGAGAATTTCCACTTTGATAGGAAATACCGTAGACCAAGGATAGAATTATGTTTAAATAAAATGGTTTAGGTATTTATGGGGATTTCAAAATTAAATTTTAGAATTATTTTAAATTTTTTATTTTTGTTATAGGATTAATGAAACATGTAAGGATTATATAAAAGTTTAGGTATAATATTTTTGTTAGTTACAATAAGATTTATCAACATCATCATGGGATTATGAGATTAAGGTTGATCATATGTTTTTTTATAAAAAACCCATTAAAAATGTTGTTGCAATTTCATGATGTTAATGACATTTTATGTATAATTTAGTTCATTTTTATAATTTAGTGGAAAAAGTTTTCTATAAAAATAAGGCCATTGAATTTCAATGAAATTAATTTAGTGTTATTAATAACCTTTATGGATAATATGATCATTAATTATATAGTGATAATATTAAAATATGATTATTCGATATTATTAAAAAAATGATGTATTTAGAAAACAGGAAAAAGGTTATTTATTTATTAAATTTCATGGATGTCTATCAAATTTATTTTTTGAATTTTATTGATATGGTTTTGGAAAATGGGAAACCAATATTCCAAGTGAAAACGCATCATATCCAGAAATCTGGTGGGTCTTGGACCTATGACCAAAGCATGATAAGGATTTCATGCCTACCACTAACTTTTGTGGTGTCCTGAAAAATATATAATTAATTATAGTTAAATAATTTTATAAATAAATATTTATTATTAACTATTAATATTATATTGGGGGGTAAGATATTGATATACTATCTATATTTGGTTTTGAATATACTTAGCGATAGACAAAAATACTTAACTCCCTTTTTGGGATCTTTTGATCCTTTAAAAGTAAACATTCAAAAATGACACACAACAAATGATATTTTGGTATTCATTTGGTGGATTAAATTGATAAATTGTAAATTGATCAAATGAAAACTAAATGTTAATTTTTTTATGTTGAATAATAATAGTATCATGTAAGTATACTTCCTCAGATTCATAGGAAGTAAAATAATTCCACAGCTTTAGCAAAATGATCTTGAAACAAAAAAAATTATGATATTACATTAATATATAATAAATTATATAGTCTTATAAATATTCAGATATTTATTTTCTTTATTAACTTAAATTCTCTATGATAATGAACATTGTTGTGATCAATGAACTCAACCAATTACTATAATTATTTAAACTTTTCCTCCAACTCCATACATTCACTTCTGACTAATGTTATCATATATAAAAACCTATTTATATGCTAAAACATATGACACCAGAACATGTATTTCAATAATATAACATGGTTGTTTTATTAAATATTTTTAGAATTTGGGTTTCTAAAATAAATAATTTTAAAATATAAAAACATTTATTATTGAGATCATGTTTCAATTGCAAGGGGACAATTTATTTATGGTGGGGAAACATAACACCTTAAAATATTAAAATATGAATACTATATTTCATATCATGTTTGGAATGAAACACCAATCCTAATAGGGAATATAATAACCCTAGGGAAAATTATATATTTATGATATTAAATAAATTTTTTCTTTGATATGGCTTTAAAAGAACAAAATGTTGAGTTAGGTTTCATTAAATGAAATAATGGCTTTCCTTGATGACTTTAATTACACACAAGACCGATTTTAACTAAATACTATTAAAAATATTTATATAAATGAAAACTACCTACGAGATGATATTTTTTTTACTAATGGGTATAAATAAATTTGGAAAATATATCGTTGAATTACTAGGTTATCAATTAATCAGAAACAAAAAGAAATTCATATATTAAATAAATTGATTTTTTTATAAAAAAAACTATTTTTTTCTCCCAAAGGAATTTTATCTAAATAAATTAAATTAATTATTTTTAATTAATAAAATTTATTAATTATATGTATTATATATTCTATATATTAATTTTTTCATTCATTCCAAATAATCTATAGCCATAAGCTATGAACAAAGAAAATGTTATGTAAAAAGGAATTATTTTTTTAAAAGGCATCTTAATCACCTTTAAATGAAGGGCCTATTTTAAATCAAAATTTTGATACATTTATTAATTATTTTTGAAATATTATTTTCATAACTGAATTAGGGTTATTTTTAGGTATTTTTTTGAGAACCTCAATTTTTTGTTCAATACTAAAAAATACTAAATTTTAATTGAAAACTAACACTTCAACTAAATAATTTATAATGTTAAATTATATTTTAAATTAGTTTTAATATATAATAGATCAATTATAAATATATTAAATCAATTACATTCATTTTAATCCTTTTTATAATGAATTTACTTATAATAACTTAGAAAACATTTGAACATATTAAATTTAAAACTGGGTTTCTCATCCCACAAGAGGGATTAATATTAAATTCATTTTTTCTACATCGATGAACTAAATATGAAATATTGGAATCCATATTCTAAAACTGAAATATTTATATTTTCTAATAAGGGAATTTTTTTAATATGATTATTAATAAATGTAGTGAAAATTAATTATAGAGATTAATGTAAAAATGAGTTTACATTTTCGTTAAACATAGAGTATAGGTCTTAAAATTTTCCATATAATTATCCAATGAACATTTACTGGAAATAAATTTACCATTACACGTCTAGGTTCATGTATATTGTATTATGTAACCTCTGTTTAAGTAAAAATTTTGGTATACCTAACATCTTTTCCAAAATTCCAATAGTATTCTCTCCCCTACATATAAAAGTCCACCCCTCTCCTCCACAATTAAATCCCGGAATACACATTATTTTAGTCAATAACTACCAATATAACTCCCCAAAACTCCTCTCATAATACTATAATATTTATAATGGGCAAATAAAAACATAGGAAGGCATTAGTGTGAACCTAAGAAGAATACTAGAAGAAGAGGTAATGTTTTTCCAAAAAAATATATTCTATTTCTTTCTCAACCTCCATAAATTTTTTTAGATAATGATTATATTATAACCAAATTATCTTCAAAAATATAATATGTTTTTATGTTATTTTAAGGACCTAAAACTACACGCACATCAACCAAATGTGTTGCGAAATCATCTTTTATCTTTATAGAGGACTACCACCTCACAATGTAATGTGGATTGTATTTCCATTAACACCAATCACAGATGAAACTAATGATGGACAAAATATTTATATATTATATTGATGATATTAAGGGTGTATATATATTTATAATTATTATATAACACAAACCTCAATGATTTCCATTTTTTGGTAATTTTATAACATCTTTCAAATATACAGTGGTCTACCGCCTCATAAATTTATATGATTACTTCATGCTTTACATAGAATATATTATGGATGGGTATAATAAAAATAAATGATATATATGACATAAAAAATTATACCTATATGATAATATATATATATATATATCAATTATTTTTCGTTCATTCAATATGAAAATTATATAGAACTACATTCATGCAAACGTATGACCTAGCATCTCCTTGCACGGTGCATTTCATTTCATACCAAAAAAATTTATGGATTGCTCTAAATAAATATATAATGAATTTATATGATATATAAATCAAGGTTAACATTCTGGATGTGATTAAAAAATTATCTATGTTAGAGGAATAGTAAATAACAAGTCAAAACAAACTCAAAAAACAAAGAAATCAAATCCCTAGAAAATGAATATAAAGAATGATTATTACCAAATAGGCGATAAGATGATACAAAAGGATAATATATGATATTATAAATATTAATACAATTTTGATATATGTTAATATCATGATTAAAACTGGTATACATAAAACTATTGAGCATTCAACCAATAGTGAGTATAAGGTAAGGGGTTTCTTCTCAATTTAATTTTATTGAGGCATATTGTAATGTTACGAATATAATTTCTATTATACAGTGTATATAATACTCAATTGAAATGTAATATGATGAATAATTCATTCTTTATTTTATTTTATGTTTCAATTATATTTATTTAATTTAAAGGGATTTTAATTTAATGGTATCATGCTGTAAATGATTTCATGACTCAATTTCATTTCATAATGTTATATTACTTCTTCATTATCATTAATATTATATGATAACATGTACAATAAATTTTTTCTATGTATTATTTTAATTACAATTTTTATGTGTATTTATAGTTGATACACATGATTTATTTGTTCATTAACTCTTACTTCAAGTTAATATCAATTTAAAGAATTATGTCACAATATCATCATAATTAAGATTTTTTATTATTAAAGGTAAATTAAATTAATTTATTAGATAACTATTTAAGGAAACTATTAATTTTATTCTCCTACATTTATTCATTATTTTTTTTCAATTTATAATATCATTTTCAAAATATTTGATACATAATAATATTATGGATTTAAAAAAAGCACAGTTCATTTATCTCATCAGTCAGAAATATCTTTTTCTTTTAAAACCATGTTATAAAAAATGTTGTCGACATGATTTATTAAAAATATTTTTTAAAATATTTTCTCATTAATTTTTTTTCAATTGAGTATCAAGTCATTTTCATAATAATTTCCATTTTATTTTACCGAAAATGTTAATGGAATTATTATTTTAATGTCTATAACATGAATGTAATTAAAATATTTCATGACCACTAAAATGGTTTGAAGATTATTTTATATGTTCGAAATTATATTTTCAATGAAAATATTTTAATAATGTTTAATAAAAAAAATTAATTTTTTTCAAGAAAATTTTTAAATATATTTTTATTAATAAATTTAAAAAAACCATTACTCTTAATCCAATGCATATATATTTCATTAATGTCATCCATGATCATTATATTGATGGTTTATTATTATTTTGACAAATTAATGTATTGAAAAAATGTTTCAAGATTTATTTTTGTAGTCATTAAAATTTTCATGAAAGACCATGTTTCTTGTGATCGTTGGACATTAATTTTTCCCTAAATACCTATATTATTTGTCATGAGGATGTTTATTTCATTAACTGTATCCTATTTTTTTCATATGGTGTTTTCTTTCAATTTTATTTGAATTTGTGTGGAAATATTTTTAAATCTGCATCATTTACTCAATATAGATATCTTACACGGTAGTCTTTCTTTGAGTTAAATCATTTTATACATATATAATTATTATTTTGGACATGTGGTACATGGGTTGGGTACTAGTTAATAAAATCCCCTTGATGTAGTGGCAGTCTCATGAGAATAATGAAATAGGATAAAGATCCATAACATTTGTAACTAATAAATTTTTATCAATAGGTAGGACAGATCATGATAATATTCTTATTGTGAAATTTATTGACAAGAATTAGATAGGTTTATAACAATATAATTGATCTTTATAGAGGATAGATCTTAATATTAAATATGTTTTGGATAGATCATGATAGTTTATACATCCTTAAAATTCAATTCCATGATGATTGATATTCCTTATGATCATTATATTAATGATTATATTCATGGTTAAAATCATTTAATAATTTAAATGGAATTATTTTATCATATTTTATTATTCATATATTATTCACAAAATATTTAAATGGAATTTGTGTTCAGTTATTTTTATTTCTATTCTGATTATTTAGTATTTATTTATACTAGTTTTTTTGTATTTATCCCTTACTGAGCATTTGATCCCTCCCTTTTCTTGTTTACTATCCTCAGGATTCCATGATGTTTACTATGATTTATATGCGAGGAAATTCAATATGTATCAAAATTTATTCCCTAAAAAGATAAGGAAAAAATTATGCAGTAATTTTTTTATTCAAATGTATTATGAGATTCGTTTATGTATTTAGCTTTCCAAATCAATAAAACTCACACATCATTTGGGATGTGATTCATTGTATCTTATTCAAATGTAATGGTATGGGAAATTCCTTTAGAAAATTGTGGCCAGTGACACTATTTTATGGGATTAAAGTACCAATATTTTGTCTACTTCATCAATGGTATAGGTAAGGGTACATTCCTAATTCTATAAACAAATCATCATGAACCGTCCATATGATCAATATCATAAAATACAAAATATATAAGTATGGATCCAAGAGGATATCCATTTCCCATAATATAATTAAGTATAATCTAAAAATCATTATTCATAACATAATAGAGTATCAATAGTTGATACTTACAATAAAAAATATCAATATCAATTAATATAGGGTTTACTACTGGGTAAATATATTGATTGTCATTTAAAAGTGATTACAACAATGACCTCTGGCCAAACGTTGATGATCATTCCAATAGAATCACCAAGATTACCCCCCTTTTAAAACAAAAAATGTGTCCCCCGATAATAGATACATATGATTAAAATAACAGATAATGTTCTACCCACATACTTGGAGTCCCATGGTGTGTTTGTGGGTAGGGATGAATCTGATAACACATTAATATTTTCTTTCCTAGATCAATACAATATGTGCTACTGCTATCAATAGGATGTGAATAAAAAAATGGCAGAGTGAAATCCATGCTCCTATAAAATTCCCATTTAGAATTATTACATAATGTTCACATGGATGTAATCATGTCTGGAAACCTTGTTCAAAACAAGAAACCATGATAACTAAAATAACCTATATCATCCATTGATGGTGTAATATTTCATTTAAAAAAAATAAAACTCATTCCCTATAGCTCTGAGAAAAGGATTAAATTAAGTTTGTAGAAATAACATATCAATCTAGGGAGGGTCTCTTACTATGCCTAAATCACATATCCCTATCGTAATTTTCTATTGGTATTTAAATTACTCATGTCGAATAAAAATACATTGAACTATAGGTAGAGTCATACCAGAAAATGAAGATAAACTCCTCCAAAGGGATCAGGATGTAGAGGTTTTAATACCCAATCCTCACACATAACCAGAATACAACTTGAACAAATAATGTCATTACAATGGTTTGCTAATGATGAATGGTTAGGAATTTCATACTATACCACTTATTTTATACGACAAATAGAACCAAATTTAACGTCATATTTTACAAGTTATTATAATGACATGAACATATCATCAAATTAGTATGTATGAATACAGTATTCATAATTATAATAATTTAATTTATTTCATTAATTATTTTCTAAATATCCCTAAATTAGTATGTATAAAAGTAATTTTATAATAAATTAACTTGAAATTATTATGTTATTACTATATAGATCAAACATAGAGAAATATTTTAGATATATTAGTATAGTAATAGACAATCTTTCATTAAAACCATTATCATTTCATAACACATAAATATTGAGATTCAACGAAAATTATTTATAAGAAAATGTTTTATGAAAGTAATCTATTTAGTGAAACATTCTATAAATAAATATTTTGATATCAACATGTAAATATTGAAAGGTTAAGGAAAATTTATGAATTAAATTATTTTTAGAAAAATTAATATATTCTATCATCATTAAACCTTATGGAAAAAGACTTAAATTCATACATTATTATCATGTTACTTTTTAGTTGAGAAATACCAAAATTAAAAATCTTCATTTCAATAATTTTATCAAATTTATATTTCAAATATGAATTTTTTTCCTTATTATCAATATATATTTTATAATTAATCATTTGGAATTTACAAACACTTAATTTTTCTAGGATTAATTTTTGTTTTCAAGACATAATCTTTAATAAATAATTATTTTCAACATTTATATGTACATAAAACATATATTCACATTATCCTTTCATATAATTCCATAAATCATCATAATAATATTTAATAAAATATGTGAGATTTAGGATTTTCAAAATTTTATTTTTTTCATTAACTCAACACATAATGAATTCATCATACCCTTGTATATAATAATGCTTGGTAATATTAATCCAAATAATTTGAAAAGATAATATCATAGTAGTTCTATTTTTTTGATGTTCTGATGATCACGATATTCATTTTATAGAGGTCTTAATAGATAACAGCTAAAAAAATACTAGATAAAAATTTTATGGTATTTAAATTTTTTATATATGGCCTCTTAAAGAATATATTCTATTTTAAAAAGGTTTATTTAATAAATAAACAAAATTTTAATCAAAAGTGAATAGAAAATTTGATTTTTTACTCTAATTACTACATCATATCCATTTACATCCTACCCATTGGATTTCTTGTGCGAATTAAAAAACAACTTATTATTATTAACCTAATAGATAACTTCTTCACCTATTATATCAAAGAAAAAAACTAATAACCCTTATAATCTAAATACTTCAGTTGAAAAAAAATTATATTTAATCTTATCTAGTATATTTCATTTGATATCATAGGTCAAGACCTCAAGATGACTATTAAATTTTTTTATCTTTAATAAATTAATTATAATGTTCTAAATTGTATCAAATAATGTATATTTTCAAATATGAAATATATGATAAAAGGAATTCCAATGATCTTATATTATTCCTTAGGGTGCCTTTTCAAATATTTAAAAATGGCTTAATGATGTCTCATAAAACTCACACTTGAACCTATACTTAAATTTATTTATATTTTTTCACAATCATTTGAATGTTCATTGAAGCACAACTATGGAATGCACGACAAATTGAAAAAAACATCTACATGTTAGGTACAAAAAAATAATTAGACTTACATATAAATGGATTACTAAATAAAATAGTCTAAAAATATTTATTTATTCATAAATTTACACATTTATCAAAAATATAATTCTTCTATGTCAAAAGAATTTACCTCCAATACTATTACATTATCAGAAGGTATATTATTTCACAAGGTAAGTATCCCAATATCTACCCATAAAATCTTCTCGGTTCATCTGTAGGCACCCAATACATGTCAAATTATAGAACTACATTAAAAAAATTACAATTAAAATATCCAATGTATTCATGGTTGTTTCATTCATTTTATTATCAGAATCAATTATTTAAAAATATTCAAAAACTATTACATAGATGTAATAAATTATTTTTTATAATTAATAGTTACAAACCAATCAAGATCTCCCTATAGTAACAATGTGATGGTAATTATATACCAATAATCCATGTCATTAACAACTCTTTAGGAACTCCATTGGATGTCCATGATACTGTTATTGGAGAAGGGGAAACATTGGAAGGCTGAAGAGTACGTGATGAATATGGGATCATCTCATAAAGAAAAAAAATTTATAAATATGTTATACTGAAATTAATTATCACTCGTGATGAATGATAGAGAATATCATATAGTTTTAATGACACCAGAGTTTTGGAATACCTATTGGTATCATTAAATGATTTTATTTTTGGTATTAATATCTACAAAAAGGAAAAATTAATTAATTTTCATTGATCTTTTCGATTTTTTTCAAAAAAATTTAAAAAAATTTCGAAAATATTTGTTTATCTGTGTATACATATGTATCATTATTTCTCATAGATGGAAAATAAATTTATATCATATCCAAACTAATGGAATAATATAAAAAAAAAATTTAATCAAGACAAATAATAGTCATATGTTCCTTAATAGATATGTTTCATATCATTTTCATCGAAATATAGACATATTCTCATGTTCCAGAATTAAAATCAAGGATCTTTTTTCCCACATCCTGTGGCTCTGATCTAATTTTCCCACCAACTTTAGTATTTGGAAGATATTTAGAACAAATTTTACTATATGATTTTACAATATTTATTTTCATATTTTGTATTAGGGGTATGTTTTCTATTTACTAGTTTTTCATGAATTAGAGCCTATTATTAATTCTATGAAACACAATGCAGAAATTATTATATTTATTTTAAAATAAAATATAATTTTATTAAAAACTCATCACGATATTCCCCAAATATCATACAAGATCATAAATGGCCACACACATACTTATAAATAACTATAGGAAAATGGATGACATGATTAAATTAAAATAATAAGATTATAATTATTTACCCTATTTAACCAAAACATATCATATGTTATATTTATTATGAAATTTCATTATATCATATATATAATAGTAAAAAAAATTAATGTCAAATATATTGTAAAAATTTTATTTCCAATAATATTCGAATATAAAGGTAAAAAATAACATATAAAATATATTATTTCACATATAAGGAAATTGTTCATAGATTTCATCGAAATTAGGAAATAATATATAGAATATAAGAAAATAGGTTTTGTGAACTCACTATAAATGTGAAGCCAACATAAAAATTAGGGGAATAAGACACATGATTTAGTGAGGAAGGGAACAGAAAGGTTTTTGTGTCTAAATAAAAAGTGGAGATAATATAGTTCACATAATGTTCGGAGGAAGGTAAAAGGGGGGAAATGTGGAAAGTTAGGTATAAATAGAAAAATTCATTTATAATTTGTCATGTGAGGTAATATTAGAATCTGAATTTTAAGAACAACCAATAATAGTTAATATGTAGTGTTTTTATTTATCAACCAATAATAAAGTGGTATTAATTCAGTAGAGAGTCATCTATTTTTATTGTCATTATTTTTATGATACCCCCACTAATAAATCATCACAATGTATCATTTTTCTTATTGTGAATCTTAATGTTTCTTACATGATCACAATTTTATTTACCTACACACCTAGTCAAAAATTCATACAACGGGAACACACCTTGTTAACTAACAGGTATATCATCCTCCTTCAAAAAACAACACATGGATTGATCACTCTTATTCTACTCTAAAATTTGATACCTTTTGAGGATCCCTATACCCCCATGAGCACTGTATTTAAAACACCATCGATACCTTTAAATAATAATAATTGGTTTAACTCCCCCCACAAACACTAAATCCAGTATAAAGGCTCACCATTATAGAACTAATGAATTCATACAATTTATTAATAATATCAAGTCATTCCAAAAGGATAGTAATTAATATGTAACCCAACACTCATTCCACTGCCATATCAATCACTCTCCCAAAGAATGTTTGATGGTTTATATAAGCTATTTAAAAAATTAAACCCCTCATGAATCCCAACCCTTTATAAAAAAACCCATCACCATGGGAAAGGTATTAGATATGGTTCCTCTGATATCATGAATTTTAATCTAATAAAAAAATGAAATTAGAAAATCATACACATTAATCCTTAATTTATGAATTAATTTTTCAAACATTCTTGCATCATGTGTATGATATATGTAAAAAAATAAAAACCAATCCCTAATAAATTTATTTTTAAACAATATCAATATATTATTGAATAATTATTCATAAAATGAATAATATAACATATTTACTAATGTTAGGACCATTTCCAATGTCTTAATGTAATATCCCAATGAAATTCTAACTGTTATTTTTAAATACATTTCCAAATTCATTACCCTAAATCATAATTTTTATCTTGAAATTCAATTGAAATTAATTTCATTTAGAAATTCATTTTTCATACAAACCAATTTGAAAACAAATTTTAAAAATGGAAACCCATTTCCCTTAAAATATATCCCACAAAACCAAAAAACCATAAAGGGAGTCATTGATACTCGACTAACTAATGTGTGACCAATGAATCATTTTGAATGATATGTATTCCTATATGACTATTAAGTTGATTCAATCAGGTCATATTCTGTGATAGAGATCAAATTTTGTTATGAAACATGAATATTATAACTAAATTTATCACAACAATAACAAAATAATTTAAATATCAATTTGACTCCAAAAATTAACTACCACTTATCTCAGAACACATTCAAAAAACTATCCAAATTTTACTAACCTTTAAAAATATCATGATCCCCAATAAAATTTATAATAAATGAAAAAAATATATATAATCAAATAAAAACAGAAACCCAAAATGGAAAAATAAATTTAATCCCCAAATATAAAACAAATGATATTGATATCATATATGAAGTATTTGATTCCACTCCATTCATATTCCCAATCCTAAGATGCAAAAAAAATAAAAATTAATCAACTTGATTTATTGGATAGTTTTGTACAATTTTAATAATAACCCCAACTAAAATCACCATGAATCATCCCTCAGAAGAAACAATGAAAAATTTCTAGAATACCTCATTTCAATACCTCCTCTATCCACTGTATGTGAAATATCATCGATTTCAAATTGTTTGCACAAGACATTAGTGGATTTAAATCTCTAACCCATAAAATACTTCATCTAATATTTAATGAGAAAATGTAGAGTATGAAGGGATGAAATGTGAAGGATCATAACATTGGTATGTGTGATGAAAAGTTCCTTGATCACCTCTTCTCAAGGAGAAATCTAATGGATATATGAAGGCGAATAATTCGGGAAATACCATCCAAGATGGACTCCCCTAATCCCGCTATCATGTTAATGTGGAATGAGGAATGATCATAAAATTACTATTGTTCTGTTGGTCAAAAAAGGGAAGTACCACATCAAGTACCCAATCATACCTTATAAGAAACATGGTGAATCCATCGAGTACTCAATGAAATAATACTAGGATCCTTGTTTCTTTTTCCTATAACAAAACATCAATCCACATTTAGAAACACTAGAGATCAAAAACATGTTTACACTAAATATAAATTGTTGAAACATCATATAAGACACAGTAAAAATGATCCAAATACCCATTGTTTGATCTAAAATAAATATATAGAATTGGCACTACAACCATGATAATAAAAAATAAGAGTGGTTACATGATGCATTAAAAATATAGCCAAATATTAATTATAAACTCCCTAATAAAATGCTTCTCATACTCGAGAAATTGGGGTGGTTCATCGACCATTAATTATAATAATCCTCAATCATTAAGTCATATTGAACTCATCCTATTATATCTATATACTCCAATTGCATTATCAATGTGTGATTCAATAATTTTAGTGTCTTGTCCATAAAAATACAAACTACTCAATCACCATGAATATTCTAAAAATTCTACAATCTCCATCATCACACTCGAATCATTTCACCCATAGGTGACTAAAAACTCTACAGTGTACTAAAACTAATATAATAAGAAAACATCTATTAACCATTTATAAAACATATTTAGGAAAAACTATACAATTTATGATCCCTAAACACCTATCCAACAATTACTAAGCCTTATTTAGGCCTATGATATTTCTCATTAGTTTTATTCATTTATAAAGGTTTATTAATTATTATGGTTCCCCAAACATATGTATTATCAATAGAAATGGAAATTAACTCATCCAAAAAACCCCATCAAAAGACACACATAACTACTCTAGATGAATACCAGTATCTCCCTATGAGTGTGAAACATGAGTATCTCTCATAAAAACAATGAAATGTTCTAAAAACACAAAATTACAACCGTTTGTCCCACTCCTAGTCCCACAGTGGATGTTCCTTACAACCCAGTATCCTTTACTGGTTGCAAATTCAAAACCAGATTATAACATGCCAAAACTCTAACCAGGCACTAAAATTTATTAATTCAAAAAAAATGAAGAACATTACCTAATCCAAAATATATCTGATATTCAAAAATACCCCTTAGGATCAATGGGATTTCCACAAAACCACATAACCAAAAAAATCCATAAATTTAGATTACATTTTTAATGAAAAGTGATTTCTCTCTAATTTTTATTTTTAAAATAAAATTTAAAAAAACCCTATTGAAATCCTTCCACAAAAACTATTTTCTAAAATTCCTTAATAACTGAAAAGCTAATCTACCTCAAAAAAATTTCTAATAGTCGATTTCATATAAATAAAAATTATAAAATAAATTTACATAAGAATTGTTCCACTATAAACATTTGATATCAATCCATCTTCTCCTCCAAATAAGAAATTCATGAAGACAATATCCTAATAGTGAAAAAACAAACAAATATATTGATCAATAAAGTAATCCCCTAAATTCTATATTAATATAATCACACCTTGTAATATATTTAAGAAGTAATCAAATATATTATATATTTTATCAATTAATAATGCCTCACAATAGAGAAACATATCAAACAACACCACTAATTAGAGCATGAAGCTGGCATAACAAAACCACTAATAGGATTATAGAACAACTAATAAATATTCGATAAGGCTTGAGACTCTACTTATGTAAAATATATCATTTTTTATTCATATCATATACCCTCTGTTAACCCATAACTTATATTTCAAATAATAAATATCCCCTTGAATCATGGATTTCATCCAAAAACATGACATTCAGCTATAATATGTCGATATTTTTAAAAATATTTTTTTTTCAAAATATCATTTTATTTGATCACATACTCCTCATGAAACTGCAATCTTTAATGATCCATGGAATAATATAGTTTTAATATTACTGTAATGACCTAACTGTTATGTTTGAAAGTATAAATACAAATGAAATAATTAATATATATATATAAATATATGTATTAGTTCCTTAATAAAAATAATGAAATGAATCAATAACGTAATATTAATAAAATTTTTAATTTGGTAAATAATTATAATAATATCGATTTATGAACCAAAAAAATTCCTCAATAATAGTTTCTATTGTATTTTGTGACCAAATATATTAAATAATATATTAAAAAAATTTTAATTATTTTTGGAAAATGGATTTAACATTCAATATTAGCCTATCAAATTTATCTTCATGTAAATTTTTGAGATTGTTTTTAAAATGACTATTTTTTGTGTGAATAAGGAAAATATAGATTTTCTAACATACAGTCATTTTATGACATTATTATGGTGTAATAAAGACTTAATAATATTTAAATCCATTAAATCAACTAAAATGATATAGAAATAAGTTTTTTCTAACATATATCATGTTCTTTATATTTTTATGATATCAAAAACCCCTTTATATGTTTCTAATGATTTTTATTATTTTTGTTCATTTGATTTTTCTCTATTTAATTTAGTTCTTCTAAAAATAGTAAATTTAGCACATTTTTTCCATTTTTCTTATTTCTTGAAAATTAGATATGGGAGGCAATCGACTAGGAGTAAATTTTGATACCTCAAGAAATTGACTATATCAAATGACTATATGAATAAACCACTTATATGAAACAACTATATTTTTTAATTAATTACAAACAAGTAAAAATTTTTCATGTATCAACAATGTGAACCTGTAGCTACGTTGATGAAATGAATTTGAAAATTGGATATCTGGAGATTTCGGCTACATTATTCTAATTAGATATGTGTTTCATTTAGCTACACAAAATTCAGTAATGTAAATAATGACTACCTAATTTTGATTTGTGAATAAAATATATTAGTGTTGAAAATGACTACTTAATGAATTTATATATGGATTAATTTGACCCCATGAATTCAAATTCCTGGATATTAGCTTCATTATGACATAGAAATTACTATGTGGTTTAAAAAATTTGGTATTTATTGTTGTTGTTTACATTATGTGGATTTTAATAATTCTATTAGTGAATTAAATATTTATATACACTGTTGTTTGTAAAATTTCTTTTTCAAAAGAATTAATTACTAATAGAATAAAATATTACATATAAATTTGTTTATTAGTCTTATTTCAGAGGTATTCTTGAGAATAGTACATCAGGAATTTAATATTATGGATTGATTTTATGGGATATCATTATGTGAAAAAAAATTGAAAATATATGAAAGTGTATTCAAGTAATTTATAGGATAAGTAATAAGAAAACATGTGAGGCATGTGTATGCTCTACACTCTCACATGATGCTTTCTAAAATGATATTCTGGTAATTGAAAAAGAATAAGATGATTCATGTCATATATCTATGATTCAATTATTGATATTTTTATATTTAAAAGACTCTTATCAAGATACTCATTAATCTTACTTTCTCTCCTGGAGAATTATTGTCTCATATTAGTTGAATCATGTATCTGTGAGCTTTATTTATAAATATTCATTATTCTATTTCTCATTAATGGAAGTGTTATATTCTTATACTAATATCTAAATGTTCATTGTAATATAACTTTATAAGATGGTTTTTGAAATACCATTTGATGTACTAGAAAATTCACTTGGTTATCTACCAAGTAATAACTTCTTTCACTATGTTTGAATATTCTAAAGAAACAGACAATTTATAGTGATAATCACCATGTCTTGGAGTTGATATTTGGTGGAGCGGACAATAGGATGTTTACCTCATGAATATCTTTAAATATGTTTTGACTCATATTTTTATTTCTTATTTAAATTTTTTTACATTATTATATTATAAAACTTCTATAAAATATTATATAAAGAATATGGTGGTATAAAAGAAAAGTATCAATAACTCAATTCACCCCTCTTGAGTCATAGAGAAATTATTCTTCAACAAAAAATTGATATCAAAGGTAGAGAATTCAGAGTTCTAAATTTTATTTCTTTACATCTTAAAGATAATTCTAAAATGGTATATATGACTAAAAATATATAAGGAATGTACATGTTCACAGATTCATACATTAATAGAGAAAATAATGGTTATTGGAATGTGAAAATGATCAATGACCCATAGAATCATTCTCTAAAATTCTATATAAAGATATTTAAGCCACATACAATTAATAAAAATGAATATGAAACATGTGTTGATAATACTGAATCCATATCTACTCTAATTGATATATTAATGAAATCACCAGAATTCAGACAAGGCCATATGTGTTATATGATGTTTTATAATGTGAAAGAGATTATAAGATATTGATAACTTTTTTGTAGCATATGAAGGTACTAATAATGTTATAAAACTAAGATTCAATATTTCTTTTTTGGTGTTCGAGACATTTATAATTTTTAATAGGGAAATAATAACTGAAATTTATGGATGGATAACAGAGATTAAAAAAAAATATTGTATGGGGGAATAAATTACTAAATTAGATTGATCTTGTAATTATCTCAGAGTAATACCATATATATGGAATAGTATTTAATATACCATTAAAATATCTATTTATTTGAAGGAATAAAAGATGAAGAAATATCTTTGGAAAAATAGGGATATTTTTGAAGAAATTTGAATAATTTTTTGATAATAATATAGATAATAAGGAAAATTCCACCCTAAATTTCACATCATTAAAAAAGACATGAAGAGTAAAATAATAAGAACTATAAAGTAATCTGTTAAAGATACTTTGAATATTAATGCATCAAATAGTGAGATTTATAATTTTGTATGGATGTTCCAAATTATTTTCAAAATGAATGAATAATTCATGAAATCCTTCAATTAGAATAATAATTTTCATGGAAACACTAAACTGGTTAAATGATATGACTATAAGAAACTCAAACACATTAATCTAGAATTAAATCAATTATATTATAACATGATGTCTAAGTATATGTATATTATGATGGTATGATATAATATGTAATAAAATAAATACATGAAAGTAAAATGGATATATTTTAATGATTATTATGATAATAAATATCTGTATCAGAAGATTAAGTATCTAATCAAAAGGACATCATGTGGATTATGTCACGCTATAATGAGGTGAAATAATTTTATTCTTCTTAGTGTGAGACTGATTCTGAAAATAAAAAAACAATATTTTGATGAATTTGTTGAATATTATTAAATGATTGAAAAAATTATAAAATTATTAAATAGAAGAATAAATCCCTCAAGGATTCTTATAATTCCATTTTCAATGAAAAAGGGGACTAAACAAAGAAAATGATACATCATAAAATATAGATGGAGAATTCGGGAACATCTTTTATTGAGTAAGTTAACAAAATTATAACATATATAAACAAGGATAATATTTAAGGATGACTTCTGTGTTTTTATAATTGGAGAAAATAAATTTATCCAAATTAAAATAAATTATAAAGTCCCAAAAATAAATTGTCTATAAGATGAATATGTGAAAAACAAACGCATTATAAAAACTTTATTTTTCTTAGTTCTAAGAATAAAAAAATATAAAGTTATTTTTCTCACTATATAGAAATTAATCACTATGGTTATAGTTTTAATTTAATAAAACATAAATTTATTAGGGTTAATATAGTGACAAAAACATGTTATACATATCATTAAATTATTTTTATCATAAATATATATATTAAAAACAAATTGAGGATCAAAAATCCTTGTACCATGAGAAAACATGGTCCATAAAACATCAATATGAAAATAAAATAATAAAAACTTTCATTCACTCTAATGAGATCATAAATAAATCATATCTCTTAAAAATCATGGGATAAGATAGAAATTAATAGATAAAATGGGTGAGCTAAAAATACTAGTTAAGGAATAACATGATAAGGAAAAAAACATGTAAGACAAAAGTATAACATGATATATCAAAAGAGAAGGATAGTAACTAATCACATGGGAGAATAACATAAATAATAGGGTATCATAAGATCATGGAAACAAAATAAATTTTAAAAAAATCAAATAACACAACATGAAAATGATTAAGAGATATACATCTAGGCAATATCAATGGTTTAAAATCTCAAATAATAGATTATGTTTAATCCATAATCCTATAAAAATGTATCATGAGGCTAAATCCTTACCAGATACATTTGGGTGATATCTCAGAAAACCCATCATATCATATTCATGATTATTTGTGACAAAAATGGAAATTCATCAAAAGGAATAAACATTAGAATTTCCCTTCGAATGAAATGGGTTTCATAATTTTACCACACAACATAATCAAATAAAATATAAAAAAAGGAATTTGATAAAAGAACATTTGAAATATATTATCCCATTAATAGAATACATAATAATATAAGTATATATGTGATATATATATATATATATATATATATATCTATGTGTGTGTTTATTTAATTGAATGACATTAAAGAGTGAATTAATTAGTATTTTAGACATAAAATCAATAACTTATGGGAAAATAGATGTTTAGAAAGATCTATTACCTTGAGCCCAACTCATCATGTGCATTCTTTATCAACCTAAAGTATAAACTCAAAAAATTTATTTAATTTAATAAAAATAATAATTATGTTTATAAATTTTATAATTTTTCATTACCGTGTAATGTTCAATTACATTGTCAATTAATTTCACATTGGTCATTTTGATGATATTCAGTCTATATGTCCCAAATAACGCTGGTAAATTGACGAAGGTTAAAGATATTGTTATTTAATAATATCCAGAATAAAAACAATTTTGTAATTAAAATTTTTATAAATGTTTTATATGTTTAAAACCAACTAGTAATGATGGTAATGAAAAAATAAACTATGATACGATCATAAAGTTGGAAGAACATACATACGCATCTGTAACATTTCTATTTTTTAATGACCATGATGGAAAAAATTTATGTATTATATGATCATTATATAATTATAATTATATCATAAATATCATATTATTATTTGTAATTAAATTTATATATTCTATGAAAATGATCTGTAAATAAAAAATGCATCACATCGATTTGTTGTGGCGGTTATCCACACATACTCAAGGATGGTATTATAATCGTTTAGTGAATGAAATGTTTGAAAAATATATGATATATTAATTTTCCAAATTATTAAATATTTCATTAATATCCTATTTTTAAATAAAATCAATTTTCATAAACTATCGAGAGAGGTGATGATGGAAAAAACTACATTGGTTCATGAGTTAGTGGTCCTTCATGCACAAGAATGATTGTCTCATTTCCCATTTGATAGAGGATGGGATTGATGTAGTTTTTGAAATTACTGTAATTAAATTTCACAATTTTTTATATAATGATTTAATTTACCTATTTATTGAATGAATTTTACTATAGTTGGTAGAAAAAATTAAATAAATATACCTGGTTAAGAACTATAACACTTTCTCGTACAACCTCTTTAGGGTTTCACCAAGAGGCGTCCAAGGAGGGTTTTGAAATCAAAACATATCATTATATAAGTTTAAATTTAAGTAATTTATTTTTATGGGGTAATACAAACCATAAGTCTGTTGATTTGTTGAAAGGATAGGATAGAGGGTTCTCCTTTATTTTTGAGAGGGGGGTAGTTTTGTAAATACTCAAAAGTATTCAATAATGGGACGTAACTCCCATTACATGGTCCTCCAAATTAGATAAGTAATAGAGATTCTTGATTAAAATATTTATGAGAAACACCAACAATCAAAATAAAATATTTGTTAAACATTTTATTTCCATTACTTCTAAAGTTTCCCACTTTTACCATTTTTGTTATTTAACATGGTAACTATTTTATTATAACCAAAAACAACTGTTATAACTATTAACTAAATTTAGTTATTATGATTAAAATTAATTATTAAATTTCTATCTAAAAAATATGTAGATATGTAAGAGTTCAATTTAAAATTAAACTGTCATGAAATGTTGAAAAATGGTTTTTCAATAAATGCATTATTCAAGAAATAAATGATATTGTATTAAATCTTTGAGAAGAAATAATCATTATAAGAATATAATTTTATAAAAATATTTGTATATTATTTTAAATCTTTTTAAATACATACTTACTAGTAGTATTTTAATTAATTAATTTGTATATTCATTATGCTCATAAAAATAGTTTTCAAAAAACAACGATTTAAGCATAAAAATAATCTTTTAAAAAATCTTTAAAAAATTTTGATCGAAAAGAAATTATTTAAATAATTATAAATAAAATTTTTAGTATTTTTATTCAATACCAAAGTCAAAATATAATTGGTATTTTATATTACATGATTAAATGGAACGAAAGGATAATATTTCAATAATAAGTAATTTTCCTTCTTTACTGAAAAATCAATCATTTCAGAAAAAACCAAAATATCAATCAAACATAATTTTTATAAGAATATTTCAAAAATATTTTTAATTGTATAAAATAAACATTCAAAATTTTCATTAAATAAACTATATTATTTTATGTATAGTTGTATAAAAATTCATTTTTAAAGAAAATATATATTTTGATGATTAAAAACCACATCATTACAAAAATTCAGTTAATATAATTTTAGCATTAAGTAATAATTTTATATCTAGTTAAAAATTTATATTTAATACAAAATACTGTTAATAATATTCATACCCTCCAATTTAATTACTAGACTATGATTACCATTTTCAATTTATCATGGTTTGTTTAGGAACGGGGTTGTATGTCGTATAGAATATCAAACATTGTTTTACTATTCAAAACATAGGGAGTTATATTCATCCAATTAATGAATTTATCTACTGATTTTTTTTCAATACTATGTTGAAAATATATGTAGGTAATTTTCTTTCATGGATACCTCTAGTTATAAAGTGGCCTATTCGTAATTATGGTCCTTCTATAGTACTTTGATTAGGTGAGTTTTCCTTTTTTGAATAATGTTGTCTATAGAGTCCAAGATATTTATTGGATTCTCCTAAAAAGTTAGATAATATTCAAGATTTACCACTTCTAATTTAAGTATACTTAAGGGATTATGTATGTACATCTTCATCATGGATACATTGAACACAAAGAATACATGAAAAGGTTTTTGTGGGAGTGATGGTCGATAAGACATAGCTCTAATGTGAATGAGAATATCAAAGGGGGTGAAGTAACAGGGGTATAGATTTCTATTATTCCCATAATATGGGATTCTATTACATAGATTAAAATGTATAAACACTTTATACAAAAACTCAAAACCTAGGTCTCATTAAAGATTGTAATCACAACACTTCTAGGAACTCTAAGTAGGCTTGATGTCTAGATAAATATTCTTCCCCTCTTCCACCATTTTTGAAAATATTTCAGGTCCCAACAACATTAATTCTCTAACATAATCCCAAAAATATGTTTTCCTACATCTATTCCCAATAATGTATTCATAAGGATCCATGTGGATGTTTTAGTGATAACTATTATTGTATGATAAATTGACTAGAGGAAGATGTTGATCCCATATTCCATTTAATACCATTTAACATGCTCTTAACATGTCTTCTAATGGCTAAATATTGTTCCAAGAGTTTTAGTCTGTTTGGGGGTAATAAGACTTACTAAAGTTCATCTCATTAAGTAGATTATATTGGTTGTTATTCAAGAAAATAGAGGTAAATATCAATCATCAATATCATACTATATATAATAGTATTCCATGTAACCTAACCACCACTATGATGTATATAATTTTATACTAATCACATTATAAGTCATATTAAATTGAAATGAAGTGAGTAGTCATTGTATGATGTTCTTCTAAAACACTTGTAGAATTATTTCATATATATGTATTTGGAAGACCACCAGAAATGTCTAGGATGACATTTTCCCATTTACTTGTGTGTATGGGTAATGGTTGCAATATCCCATTAGAATTATTAATATTAACCGTCCAAATTTGAAATACTAGACAAATTTTTGTATATTCCATGACCCCCTTCTTCTTATTGTCCCACAAATAGAGTTCTTAGATATCTTGATATATTTTCATGCTATTAGGGTGAATACAAAGGGTCGAACTATGTGAATAAGAATTTTTTTCTGTTGTCTAATTTTTTTGTTATACATATTGTTTTATTGAAAATATTACACCTTGGGATTCATCTATTTTGACCATTGAGTATTCCTCTTTTCTCATGGAATCCACATATATTTAAGGCTCTTTTTACCTATGTATATTTGACCCATATCACAAAATAGATAATGTCACAAGATATTCAATACAAATATCACTACAACTAACTCCAGATCAAGCATATGACTATTCTAATCCTGAAACATAAAATTACTTGAGGTAGAGGATATAAATTTCTCATTATTTCTCATTAAACTATATAAATATATCATTAATACATTATTTTATAGCAAGAAATTTCTTCCACCGGTGTGTATTTTAAGTACTAAAGATGTCATAATCATATTTTTCAACTCTTTCAATTTATATTTCCATTCACCTATCCAAAAAAACTAAACCTATTCTATGTTAGATTGGTTAGTGTATTAGAAAATGTTGTGAAGTCATTGAGAAATCATTGGTTGTACCATGATATTCTATGGAATCTATGGATCTACATTAAATATGCTTGTATAGCCCACTACATGACTTTATTCATCATATAAAATAATAAAGATATCTATTTACTGATGATAATATTCCCCAATTTTTATACATCCTTCATCCAAAACAAATATTAATTATACTTTTCATATATATTTAGCATCATTAATGACTACAACATATTATTATAATTCTACTAATGATCGGCATGTCCTTTAGATATTGTTAAAATATTATATATAAATGAAAACCCAAATTTATTGAGGTAATATTTATAGAACCTATTCATTATGTCCATAAGAATTATTGGGGAATTAGAAAGTCAAAAAGACATCATTGTGGACTCGTTTTTTCCAGGACAAGTTCAAAATCTGTTTTTGGGAATATCATTTATCTTCACCTATATTTGTGATATCCCTACAGAAGGTACGTTATTGATAATGAATAACCAAATCCACATAATTTTTTGAAAAAGACACTTATCCTTGTAAAGAGATACTGTATATTTATCGTCATTTTGTTTTCTATATTTTAATCAATGTAAAGACACATTAAACCATTCAAAATCATGTAAAACAGGTTTTCAACACCCCAAAACAAATCACTCAGCCATGTAAAATTCTTTTATTGAATTTCTTATAACAACCATTTCATTTTTGATAATATAATTGTGGAAAATTGGTTAGGTGACTTTTCTATGGACCTATATCAAGGAGTAAGTAAAATTGAGTAGACAACTATTTATTTAGGAGGAAAACAATAAAACCCTTTGTAGAGTAATTCAGTATAACCCCTAATAATTTCCATGATTTCAAACATAATTATCTCATTCCTCTGAATCATTTGGGAAATATTTTCTTACTTATAAGTAAATAATTTTTAATCTTGAATAGTAGATATCTTTGTAGATTCATCATAATCCTTACAGTTTTATAAAATCAAGGGATAACTTGGGATTTTAATAGTGGTATCTATCTATCAATAGTTGATGATTTATTTATATTATATATTATATTCCATACCCAATATATAATCATACTCGACTAAATTATATACTAAATGATTTTATCAATGCTTCATTCGACAATCATTGTCTTGGGTGGATTTATATACTTTGAATTCAACAATTTCTCTATTTTTTCTTATATAATTTTAAACACACATTTTTTGATGATATCTTTGAATGGTTCCACTAAACATGAATGATATTAAAAAATATGTTCAACAAAAATAAAAAAGTACATTCACTATTATTTAATGAATTACTGGAGTTCCAATCACCACATCATTTTCAGGATCCACCTTAGTTGTAATGATAGAATATTATCATCCATTCTATATAGGCCTTATAATGTGTTTACATTGATTTTCTATGAAATATTTTTTCTTAATTAAATACATTTAACAATGATTATGTTGATTATATTTGATGTACTATACCAAAGGATGAGTTTTGATTTGAAACATTTTTTCTTTAGCCTTATTAGCGAGATTCATCATTTTACATTAGTAATGATTAGGCCGATTTCCCTCTTTCCACGTTTGAAGCATATTTTAGTTCCATTAATATACATACTAAGATGCCTTTTGACACACTTTTGGAAAGTGGGGACATAGATTTTCATTTATCTATTGGATATATTTGTTGATACACCTAATGAAAAATCAATTTTATGCTTTCTGTCTAACATCAAATAAAACTATTAGGATTTACCAATCTCCCACACAACTATTGTAGAACAAAACAAACTATATTAATTTATTCCATATTCATAAATAAATTATTCTTTTAATTTACTCCATAATTAATCGTCACTGAAATTTTCCACCATTATTTTACTATTGATAATAGCATCACATACATATCATGCATGTGTTTTGATGCTTTCCTTATACACAATGATGTAATCCCCTTCCTCTTAAAACAATTTAAGGAACTCCCTCTATAATTTATCATGGGGTGTTTGGGAAAAAATTGTGAAATTTTTTTCTAGAAGTCTTCCCATTACCTTGAATCAGTGTCCAATTTAGAAATTTTGATCATGATTAGTGCCCACCAATAATATGCTTCTCCCTCATTGTGGTAAACCATCATCACAAATTTCAATTTCTATATTCTTTTGGGAACATATAATTTCTCCTTTATGGATTTAACCTGTTGTTCCATAATTAGGGGATTAGTTGATCCATTAAATGTATAAGGTATTTTTCAAATAAAATACATGACTAGAACATTCTCTTTCTTAGGAGTACGATGTAGTTCCACATAATTAATGTTATTATTCATAAAATTATATAGTCTATTTAAAACTATAAAATTTTTCATATATCCATATCCAATAACAATATACATATTATTGGGGTAATAATTTTATTTCTTATCATATTTTTTTGAACCATTTCTCAAATTTACCTGTATTGTATAAAAAGAAATAAAAAACAAGATGACCATACTAAAATGTAATAAATGGAAGCATATAATATTATATGTAATAATTTATAAATTATTAGTATATCAAATATTATATATATCTTTGGTTCAATATAGTTTATCCATGAAAATGTTTCCTATTACGTTTTATAACCTATAAATTTTTCCATCTCTTTTATATTGGTTTGTATAGAGTTTTTGAATTTCCAACCCCCCCCCCAAACAGTGTAAAACTAGGTTTACATCAATGCTGGTTTTCATACACTAGGTGGTGATATATAAAATCCCAATACACTATTTCTATAGTTAATACATTTAGCTCAAAATATGACAAGATTACATCCACTTTTATTCTCATGACATATATTTAATATCATGGAGTCCTCTCTCCCTATTTTACAAAAAATATCCCTTATATTTTTCTATACTTATACATACGATGAATTTTATCCCTAGGGTTATCAAAAAAATAATCTAGTCCTTATCCCCAAAACAATAGACCAACCTATGATCCAACTTATACTGACCCACTATGTTGAAACATATTATTAGATGAATGTTTTCATAAATATCAATTAAAAATATTCTATTGATTCAATGGAATAGTGTATATAAGAATCTAGTTACATAAAAAACATTAAATGAAAACAAAACATATTTATAGATGATATCTTAAATCCATTTGAGATCTTAAAAATATACGGGTTTTCCTAGGGAATACATTAACAAAATGGGAGAGCTAGAATCCTATTAAAGGAATAAAATGATATAGAACCATAAAATATGAGTTAAAATTATAACATTGTATAATAAAAGAGAAGGATCATAAGTAATCACATTGGATAATAACATAAATAGCATGGTATCATAAGATCATGAAAATTTTTTAAAAGTGGAAAGAATATATAACATGAAATAAACATGAGTCATGGAAAATATCCAATACAATATCACTTAGTAGACAAAATACTATAATGAAATAATTTTTCTCCATTACCCCATACATGACGAATCATGAGACTAAAGCATTACACAATGTATTAAAGCACTGTCTAGGTTCATGTATCGTAACTTTTTCATGATTATGTGTGTCACAAAAATTAAATTCTTCATAATTTATCAATATATTATTTACCTATATAAAGAAATGTGTTTCATGTTATTGAATCAATCAAATTCAGTAGAAAATTCATAAATAAGGAAAGTGTAAAATGAAAAAAGAGATAAATTACACCCTTAATTGGATGATAAAATATGGTAGGTATATATTTGAGGGACATATATATAGAATTTCTAAAAAAAATCCATAATATAAAATATCGGGATAATGTTATTTAGATAAGGAAATATCAAAATCAATAGAAATGTGTGGTTTGGAAAGATCCCTTACCATGATCCCAAGTCATAACATTCCTACCATATCATCCTTAAAAATAAAATCATGTTAATTATTTTCTTACATAAAACAATTTTTTTAATATTCCATTAATTTTAATTTTTACCATGTCATACTCAATTACTTAGTAAATTAGTCTCACATATAACGACTTGATGATATTTGGATCATATTTCCAGTACCACATTAGTATGTTGAAAATGGTTAAAATGATTATTATTTCAACATCTATAGAATAATAGTAATGAAATAGTTATTAATTTTATATATCCATTATAATTTTAAATATAACCATGCAATATGGTTGTTAGAAATTAACTATGTTACAATAATGGAGATGTTTGGTTTTATATACACATGAGTGATTTTTTTTCAAAGAACTTGATGGAAAAAATACGATCTTTATTTTATATTTCCACAATTATCCTTATATAATAAATATCAAACATTTCTTTAACTACATATTTATTTACAATCCATGTGATGAATTAGTGAAAAAATTAATCAAATTTCTTTGTAGAGGTGATAATCAATACGTACACACGAACTATGTTATCAAATTTAAATGGATGAAAATATATGTTAATAAATTATATATAAATTTTACAGAATTATATATATCATTAATGTCCAATTTGTTAATTAAATATATCATAAAAATACTTTTGAGATGAGATGATTAAAAATAATTTACATTGGTCCATGAATTGGTAGTCCACTTTAAACACGAATAATGGGTTCGTTTCCCATTTGATGTAATTGGAGATAGTTGTAAGTTATTCTATTATCATTATAATAAATGAGAAATTAGAGATAGATGTGTCATTATACTATCCTGAGTGAGAATGAATTTAATTATGTTGATGAAAAAATAAAATATAGATGCCCAATTAAGAATGAATCCTCGTTCTTAGATAGCCACATTATGTTTAAAAAAAGCATTCCAAGGGTGGGTTTTATAGTAAAACAAATACCCCAAGTTGTGGTAATGGAAGAAATTAATGGGTTTTTATATTATTTTAGGATCCACAATGATTTTTTATGTGAGTAAGCTAGTGGTTATGATGTGACCTTTCATTTGTGAGTGGGAATGACATATTAATAAATATCCAAAACTATTCAGAAACGAGAAGTCACACTCATGAAACATGATTCCAGAATTGATAATTATTGGATGAGTGGGATAGTAATTTCAATCCAAAACTCCTACTAAAAGATAGAATACTTTTTAAAACATTTTATTCTTTCTGTCTCTAAGGTTAGACACTTTTACCATTTTAATCATTCATGTGACAATTAGTTATTTATAATATTTACTATTATTTATGTTTTAAAAAAACAATGTTGACCATGATACATATATTTAATTATTCATATTATAAATATAGAATCTATTTTATCAAATTAAATCAACGGAATTGGTGTCATTGAATTTAAAATTTAAAAAGAAAAATGTGTGGAAAACTTGTTTTGGTGAATTTTATTTCTTGGAAATAAATACTCATAAATATTCTGTATGAATTAAAACCATAATTATATTAATTTTAATTAATATAAATAGATGTAAAATATTTTTATTATATTTAGATCATTACTTTTGTTGTTATTTTAATCAATTAAAACTAATAAACTTTAAAAGAATAAAACCCATTTGTGTGAAACCGTGTTTTAAGTATAAAAGTACAATTGTTAAAAAAATTAAGAAAACATATTATAAAAATAAAATTAATACGTTTATTATAATTAAAATGATACAAATTTATCATTAATGAAAATATAAAAATAAATTGAAAATTTTAAATAACACGATCTAATTAAAAGAACTGACAATATTTAGAAATCATTAATATTCTCAATAAATTGAAAAAATCCCAATATTTTCCCATAAGATAATTTTTATATGATTATTGAAAATTTAATTTAATTTTTACTGAAATGATTCATAATATTTTAAAAATAATAATAATATTTTCTTAAAAAATAGGAATTTTTTTATGAATAAAAGTTAATTCATGTAAAATTATTTCTACTTATTTTGTGTTATATTATTAATAAATGTATATTTAGTAAGACCATTATATATATTTTATTATTTAATTGATCTTATTCATATATTCAAATTTAAAATCTTGGTTACAATAATCATATTTAAATTAGCATCGTTCATTTAGGCTTGGTTTTGTTTGTTGTATATGGTATTGAGCAATTTTTTATTTTTAAAAACTGAAGGTGTTAGAGTTAGACATGATTTACTTATAGGTATTTTTTAAAATTTAGGTTTTTAGTTTCTGGATATCATAACAATATTATGGTTCCCAATTCATTGGTTTCTAGAATGTCATGGCCTAAGAGTATATGGAAACAAAATGAATTTATTGTTTTATTTATTTTTAGTGAAGGTGTTGTAAAGTAACAAAAAAATAGTATATATAAAATGAGTTTTCATGTAATATGTGTTAATAATTTATACATTTTGATTTTATATCCATATTAGATGGAGGACATATTACATTTATTTACAATGATAGGAATGATTATGGGTGTTGGATTAGTAGGAAGTAAAATATATTTCCTCATCAGCATAGATTGTTATGTTGAAGGATTAATGAACCACATGATAAGTATTTCAAAGAACTATAATGAATATTTTTATGATGGGTTTTTAATTAAAATTGTTACATTTTCAAGGATAAACATTAAAAATTTCAGGAAACTAATATTGAAAATTTTTATAAGTTAAAATTTTATTTTTTGTGTTGACAATTTTTAATTGTTTAAATACATAAAAATGAATATTGGATTTAGAAAAATTATTTAGGAATTTTAATGTTTATTGTTTTTGAAATTTGTCTATGTGTAATTTATTTTTTGAATCAAATCATCATAAAATGAACAAAGTGAAACTATGTGATGCATGCCAAATGGGAATGCCTCAAAGTTCATCTTTTAAATCAATTAAATTTGTTTCTATGTCTAGACCAATACATCATATTCACATATATTTTTGGGCAATTTGAAATAACATGAATAAGAGTAAAATTATTTATTTTTATTATGTTGATTATTAGTCTATATTACATGGTTTTTCATTTTGATCATTAAAATTTAATCTTTCTATTTTTTATATGTTTCTTGTAAATTGATCCAAAAATTAAAATATTCAAAATAAATCCATATTAGGTGTACATGGAAGAAAATTTTTAAACTATGATTTCAATTATTATTGATAATAACATTGTATCAAATGGGATTTTTCATCCCTCGAGACACCATAAGAGAATATTTTTTTTGTACAGAGGTAGAAGACCTTATAATAATTTTTAAGGACTATGTTTTTTGTGTAAAAAAAATACCACATTCACCTTGTATAAGTCTATAAATAAAAAATGCTATGTCATTAATATATTTATAATTACAAATATTTTGAAAATAAAACTTAATTACCTATAAGAAAATATAAAACCAATATTTGGCAACATTAATGTGTTAAAATTAAAGTTAATATAGTAAACATTGAGAATGGTATTTTTATATTTTTTCCAAAGGATGAGGAATGGATTATTTTTTGTCTACTAATTTCAATTACTATTAATTTTTCAACAAAATATAAAATAATGTTTGAATATTGAACTCATGTTTAAATTTTTAGAAATTGTTATATTTTATCATAAACTGAAAAAAAAAATTGAGAGTAACATATTCTTTTTAGAATATAACACCTAATCAAAAAACTTTAAAATGAAAAGGAAGTTGTTTTGGAAATTTATTTTGATGAAATATATATTAAACAGATATAAAATAGTTAACAAAAAATTGTTCTACAAAGAAAATATATAATATATAATGATCTCCCCATTGAAATAGTTATAATAATCGTAGATAAAGGGATTGAGACTATAAAAATTCTATGAATACTGGTAAAATTTTCTACCGTTTTATCTCAACATGAAACTAAAACGATATATGAATCCTTGGATAACGAGTGTTAGGTATTAGAATGGTTGGAAGAGTTAAATAATTCCAGAAGAACAGGATTTGTGAATTAGTTGATAGACCCTATCATTACCCAATTATATGAAAAAATTGGGTTTTTAGAAACAAATAGGATGATCATTGTGTGATCATAAGGAATAAATCAGGATTAGTAACTAAAGTGTATAACCAATAGAAATTAATAAAGTATGGTGAGACCTTGCAACTTGTATCTTGATTATAGTGGAATATTCTTCTCTTAGCCTATAAATCACAAAAGTATTTCAGATTAATTTAAAGGATGTAAAATAAATACTTGTATATTGTTTTCAAATTGAGGATTTTTTTTTCAAACAACCTCCTGGTTTTGAAAATCTAAACTATTCAAGTTATGTTTTCAAAAATTCCAAAGCTCTTTATTCAGTTAAAAAACAATAGTAGTATCCTAAAAAGGTTTTGATAATTTATAATACTTTTATAAAATGATTTTATCTATATGTTAGACCCATTTAGAAGGGTTTTTGGAGAAACCACAACTCATATGAATAAATGGTTAAAAGAGAATTTATAAATTGTTTATTCTCTAAGAGGAAAAAATACTAGACCATTTCATATATTTAAAGATCTTAGAGTTATACCATCTTAGTGGTGTAAGACTTCATCTAGCATTAGGTAATCCAGTGATTTTAAAGACTGTATGTTCAATAATATAATTGTAAAACTCATGATGTATGAGTCAAAAAATAGAACAATTTAGTGGGAATAGGATAATGAGGAAGGAAATTTCCACCATAAATCTACCCATAAATAATATTACAAGAATAGTAAAGAAATAAAAATCTCATAGTCATCTGATAATGATACGTCAGGGATTCGTACATTAGATAATGATCATTCTCATTTTTCAATGATGTTCCAAAAAAAATTCAACAATATAAGAGGATTCATGAAATCCTCAAACCAGTATAAGGAGTATGAGGGAAACTCTAATGTCATTATATTCTATTCATAATGAAAACTGAGACACATTATGACATACTTCCCCCAACTACAGTATAAAAAGATGTGATAGAGAATTTATTTTAAGATGGTTACCTATAAAAATAATTTCAAGGTAATCATGAATAAAAAATGGAATTTTATAAAGATTCTAGTAATGATTCATAATGCAGATCTGAAGCTGAAGTATCCAATCTAAATTTCAACATTTTCTTTAATTGAAACAATCATGTGTTTAACTCATTTTTTTCAATTGAGCTTGAAAAAAATTATACAAATTAAAACCAATATTTTAAATAATTAAATGAATATTGTAAAATGATTCATACAAAATATGAAATACTTAAGATGAAAAATAAAACCATAGAGAACTATTATAATTATCTATTTAGTGAATAATAATACATAGATAAGAAAATTGTAGATAATAATATAAATATGGATAATTTTGACACATCTTATTTTAAATACAGTATCAAACTTTATAGTATAAATAATGGCATTTAAAAATATAAAGATGATATTACAATTTTTTTAAAAGAGAAAAATAAATAAGCTATTTTTTGGAAATAATTGTCAAAAAATGATTTTTTTTATAGGATGTAAAGGTAAAAACCCAATGCTTTATAAAAATTATTTCATACCATGTTTGATGAACATGAACCATTCTATAGTTATTTGTTTACAATAAAGGGAAACTGGAAACTAAGTTAAAATTTTTAGATTAATAAACTGTTAACAATGGGTGGTTAATATAGTGATAAAATAATTTTACATATATTATTACATGATTTGTATCACATGTATCCACTAAATACATGTCGAGGAATGATTATCCTAGTTCTATTGGGATAAATTCAACCTAAAATAACAACTTGAAACAAAAAATAGATCATATTTATTTTAATCAATTTAAGAAGATACTAAATCCTATCAACTACTAGAATTTCATGGTATATCCAAGTAAATAGATAGAAATGATGTTTTACATTAAACTTCCAGAAATGGAATAACATGATAAGAATCATGAGATATGAGTAAAAATTATAACATATCATCAAAAAAGAGAAGGATCCAAAGTAATCACGTGGGATCATAACATAAATAATGTGGTATCATAATATGATGGAACTGAATGAAATTTGAAAAAAAATATATGGAATAACATAAACAGTATTAAAGGAAATATTTGTAGACCATTTCACATGGTTGAAAATGTACCAATATGGAAAAGGATTACTCCCAAATCCCATACACAACATCTCAGTGCAATAAAACATTTTCCAATACTTTAAAGTGTTATCCAGAAACATCCCTCATATTTTATTCTTTTATTTGGGTGCAGAAAAATTAAATCAATTATAAGGAATAAAAATAAAAATTCCCCATAGAAGGAAGTGGGTTACAGAATCTTGCCATATATAATAATAAAATGAAATTTTTTGAATACATCATTTTATAATTAAACATAAAACACATATTACCCCATTAATTTAAGGGTTAATGATATAGTTATATATATGGGATATATACATACATATATATTTATTTATTTAATTTAGAAACATTATATAGTGTGATAATGTGAGTTTGATAATGAAATGTCATAACCCAATGAAACATTTTGGTTTAGAAATATCGCTTACATCGAGCATAGATCATTATGTGTTTTCATTTTCATTGTAAATAAAATACCAATGTTTATTCATTAATTTTTAAAAAAAATCATGTTTACTATTCTTTTAACTTGTCATATTCAATTACAAAGTAAATTATCTTCACATCAGAATTTTTTGATGGAATTCACCTCATAAGTCCAAAATACCTCTTTTATGTTGACTATAGTTAATTAGATTATTATTTAATCATATCAGGAATAAAAATAAAAAAATAAATTTTTATTTTTATATTATACTTTTTAAACCAAATATAAAATATAGTTATGAAAAATTATACATGATACAATCATAGAGACGGTAGGTTGAACATACTCAAGAGTAACGTTTCTATTTGTCAATGGTCATTATGGAATGAATGCATCTATAATTGTTTCGCCCTATAATTATCCTAAATAAAAAAATATCATATAATTTCTTGAAATAAATTTATATATACCATCTACAAGATGCAAAAATTTGAATTCAATCACATTTCTTCTGAGTGGAATTAATCTATACGCACTCACAAATGACGTTATGATCATTCAGTGAATTTAAATGTATTAAAATAAATGAAATATTAGTTTTAAAAAATAAAAAATATGTTATGAATATCAAAACTATAAATTTAATCCATTATGATAAATATCAATGATATGCGATGATAGAAAATGAATTACATTATTATGTGAGGTGGTAGTCTTTCGTACACATAAAAGATGGTTTAGTTACCCATTTTTGTGGATGAGGACATGGATATAAAATATTAAATTGAAATAATAACATCACAGTATATGTGAGATAATTTTTTACCAGTATTATTTAGTATGATTTTAAATATGATGAAGAAAAAAATAATTATTCTCAGTTAAGAATGATACCTTTTCTTTGGAAAAGTACATTAGGATTGCACCAAATGTCATCCAATGAGGGTATAATAATAAAAAACCTCTAGGATGTATTATGGAAAATATTTAATGGATTTAGGTATCATTTTTAGGTAAAAAAATAATTATAAATAAATGAATGCAAAGGAAAGGAGAGTGCCTTTAATATGTGATGGGGAGTGGACATTTTGAAAATATCAAAAACAATTCAACAATGGGAAGTCACTCTAAATACCAATGCCACCACATTTGATAAATAATCTAGTGTATGAATTATAATGCTGATAAAAATATCTAAAAAAAATTTTCTTTTTTAAAACAAATTATTATCTTTCTGCAAACGATACTGACTTTTACCATTTTACTTTATCCTTATGGTAACTTGTTTTTTGTATAGATTTTAGTATTTAATATGAAAAAATAATAATTTTTCTATATTAAATAATATTAATTATAATGGTTACAAATATAATTTCCATTTTATTAAAATAAATTATTATAATTTCAAATTTTTATTTGAAAATTAAACCAGAAAAACATGTCTAAGTAAGGGATTCCAAAAAATGCATTTTTTAAGAAATAAGTGCTCTTATTATAAATATATGATGGAAAATAATCATTATATAAATGTAATTTAATATAATTATATCTATAATTTATTAATTTAATTAAAATATATCCTTCCTAGGTGTTATTTTAGTTAATTATAATGGATAAAATTATGCACGTAAAAAATAGTTTTCAGAAAATTTTGTTTTTATGCCTAAAAAATCATATACCAAAATCAGGAAAATATTTGATTAAAATGAAATTTTTTATATTATTCTAAAAAATTTTGTTCATATATCACAATAATATTAAATAAAAAATATATAGGGTGTTTTATATTACTTGATTTAATGAAAATAAATGGAAACATTTGAAAAGTTTTTAATTTTCAAACATCACAAATAATGAATCATTTCAGAAATATCCCATAATATCACCTGATGATAAATTTCTTATTATTATTTAAAAAATTATTTCCACTTTATAAATTAAATTATCTATTTTTTTTAATATATACATATATATATATATATAATATTTTCTTACAAAAAAAATAAAAATCATTTCTATAGAAATCATATCTTTTGAAGAAAAAATTTGAATTTGTTAAAAAAATAGTTTCTTATTTCATGAGAATTTAATAATACATTTATATTGAGTGCGAAAATTATATATATGTATATTCCAAAATGTATTTGATCATATCCATACTCTCTAATTTTATTCATTTTTATGGTCATGTTCATATAATCATCATTAGTTTAGGCTTGCTATTGCATGTTCCATACACTTTTGAACATCAATTTATTTTTAAAAAATAGGGTTTTCATTATCCATCCTTAAAAAAATTGAATCCATTTTTTTAATTCATGTTATTGTAAAAATAGTAGAGGGTGGGTTTTTTCATGGCTTCATCTATTTCCCTAGTTTCCTTTTCGTATTTGTGATTTTGTTATTATTCACTGACCAAGTGAGTAGTCATATAGTATAGAAATTTATCAATATAGTATTATATCTATGTTGTCTTAAACTCATATGAGATATCATTTTCCAGATATAACACATATAATTTAATTATATGTGAGCGATATGGTATGTAATTACCCAAAACATTTACAAAGAATACACCATGTACATGAAAAGGATTTGTGGGAGTACTGGTCTAAATGACACAACACTTATGTGATCATGATTCTCAGAGGTGTTTATGTACATTGTGTTTAAAATTAATTTATTCCTATATCTCATGACTCTCTTCCTAGGGGATAGGTGCAAAAACATATTATCCATATCCTCAAATTCAAAGTATCATCAATGATTTCTATCATTAAACTTCTATCTATTTATAGTATCCCTAAGGTGTTGTTGAATGTTCATGACCAATTTTCCCATTTCTCCAACCATTTCAGGTCCCATTATATTTAATCCTACAAATTCATCCAAACACATATGTGTTATATATATATACCCATAATTCAATTCATAAGAATCCATTTCTATCTTTTATTGAAAATTAATAATATAAAAGAACTCGGCCAGAGGAAGATGTTGATTACCTCCTCCAAAGAATCCTATTAAGCATTCTTAAAACAAGTCTTCTAGTGTCCAAATAGTTTGATCATATTGAACATTAGTATGGGGTGATCATCTATATTGATCTTCATATCAATATTTATATCATATTAGAGGCTCTTTAAAAAAATGAAGGGAAATCTCTGATCTTGATCTGATACTATAGATAGTGTTTTTCCAAACCTCCTGACCGACTCTCTGATGTAAATCCTTATAATATGATCAAGTGATAAGTCCAATTAATTTGAAATTATTTGATATTTCATTGTATGATGATCCAACACAACGCATATACCATTATTTCCTCTATATGTATTTATAATACTCGTGAAAAATTCCATGGTGATGTTTTCCCATTTCTATATGGGTATGGGTAATGGTTTCATCATCCTCTCAAACATATTCCTTTGAGCCTTCACATGATAATATAACAAAAACATCGATACATATTTAATTTTCTCATTCTTCATATAGTCCCATAAATATTGTTCCCTGAGATCTCGATATATATTCTTTCTCCCTAGGTGGATGCTGAAGGATGTGATATGGGAATTAAATAGTTCTTTCTTTTACTCTACATTTCACGGTATACATTGTTTTTGACCAGAATCATACTAATAATTATTCACCAGTTAATAACTCTTCGGATTCCTATTATCTCTTGGATTCCACCATCTTCTAATTTTCATAATCATCTCATTGAGCATCCATCATCTACTATAAAAGGGATGTCTGAAAACTAATTTGGGAAAGAGATGATGTTCTTCATTACATCATGATTCCAATTTTGATACTATAGAATACTATGAAAATTTTATCTCTTTCAATCCTCATCAATGATAATGTTTCTACATCCTTTATACATAGAGCATCTTCCACATTTCTCTCATTACTTAGATGGTAATGGATCGATAAATCATATTTTTTATGTAGCTCTAACTATCATTGTAATGAATATAAATATCCTTCTATATGAATATATATTTTTGGTTCTTATAATCCATATATGTTTCACACTTCTCCTAACAGAGATAAAAACCCACAATATTAAATTCAAGGAGAACTATAGACAACTCTATATCATGCATGGGATAGTTCTATTCAAGAAATTAAAACCTACATGAGGTATTAGAAATTAATTCATCATTTTTCATCGATACATATCAAATAACCATGTATAATGAATCAATTTATACCAAGAAATATTCTCCGCCTAGGTGTTGTTTTATGTACTAGTGCAATTATAATCCACTTTTTTAACTATTTGAATTTCTTTTTAGATTCACTGGTCTAGACATACTTCAACCCCTTTAGTGTAATCTTGGTTATCATTTTTTATAAACAAAAGTTGTTTTTCCCAAATCATCTATAATAAAAAACTATTACATTGATATTAGGCATCTATATAAAAGAAAATGGCCTATGTTAGTGCTTTATTCCATTTATCTTTTATTTTTTTACAAATATCACCTTACTTGATATAATATTCCCACACAATGATACATCCTTCATATAGTAAACACATTTTTTATAAATTACATATAAATAATTCTTTCTCAATTCCTTAAGCAAAGTATTATTATTTTACACTTTCTACTCCATAGATTTATAGAATATAAAAATATCATTAATAAATGATACTATGAAATTTTAGAGGTATTTTCTAAAGACTTCATTCATGTGGTCCATAAAAATTGTTTGAGTAATAGTGAGTCAAAAATGTATCAATATGAACCATCTAGCATCGATACATTATATGAAAGGAAGTTTTGGAAGTATCTTCATTCTTCACCCATAATTGGTGATATCATTATTGATGGTTCACCTCAGTAAAATAATAAGATTCATGTAACTGATAAAATAATCCCTTTACATTTAGAATAGAATGTTTTTTTATCATGATTTTTTTGAGTTTATGATAATCAATGTAAAGACACATTTAAGAAACCTTTTTTTAATAAAGAAAACCACAACATATCAAATTAAATCACTCATGTGTATAAAAGTTTGTTACAAATTCACTTGTAACTTCCTTTTTCTTTCTTATAACCCATTGATGGCCATTCTATAATGAGATATTGATATGTATAGAGATCTAGGTATATAATTAATTGAGAACTAAACCTCTTAGTTTTGTGGAATACAAGACTGCGTTTTGAGGAATACATCATCATATTAAATCATAATGGTAATATCTTCAAGAATTATTAAATTCTTTGAATAAATGATTTGGGGAAGATATGATCTTTCATAGGAGAATAATATCCATTCATGGTCATAACTTTCCAATGGAGATTTATTCTCTTATATACACATTTACAGAATCATAGGATGACTTGGGATGTAAAAATTGTTATACCTATATCAATATTAGATGTTCTCTTTATTTATGTACAAAAAATCTATAACAAATATAGAATCAAACTTCACTAAAGGATGTAATAATTTATTTTTTCAAAGGTTTGGTCCATAATTAATGACTATGGAGGTGTTATATACATTGGATGAAACCATTTCTCCATTTTTGTTTCCCTAAATATGTCTCAACAACCATGTGTTTAGGTTATTTTTGAATAATTCAACAAAATATTCAAGATATAAAGGAATGAATATAACCACAATCATAATGTTTTCACTATTCAGGAAATAATAAATGTATACAAAATACCACATTATTTTTGAGATTTACCTCCGTGGTTATAATTAATTCTATTCCATTCTCTATATTCCATTGAGTCTGTTTCAATTTATTTTACCCTATAACCCTTAACTTCATTCAATAGAATACTTAATTCATGTATTCCTTGGATTTGAAACTCTATAACAAATGATGATTTTTTATCTAAACAATTTTTTTTCTTCTAAATTAGTGTGTTTTTTCATTAATCTTCAAATGTTATTATACTAATCGCCAACATTTCAACACATTAAGCACATTCTTGTTCTCTTATTCCATTTTCTAAGACACGACATCACAGTGTTTTGATAAGTGGGGTGGTTCAACATTATTCCTCCATAGGATGTATAATCTAATACTCCCAAATAAAAATACATTTTCCACACTTTTCCACTAGTACCACAATACCACTAAGAATCACAAATCTCCAATTAAACATTGAGGGCACAACAAAAAATGTCTTTCAAGATTTCAATGTCCAAATTCAACAATTATTTTCATTAAATCAGATATTATACACTAATTATATAATAAACATTATATTAATTATTGATTACAATATTGGAGGCATTCTATGAAATCCTTATATATTTTTCCCCCTCTTCCCTCATAGACTCATCTTAATTTTTATTTAGTGTAAATAACTGTCTATCTATTTTATAATGTGATGTTTTTGGAAAATATTTTTTAAGAAATATTTTACTGAATTATTCCATCTCAATGAAATCATTATCAACTTTAGAGATTTTGTTCATAATTAGTTTCCACCACTGATAATCTTCTCTTGAAATTTGAAAAAAAACCTTACATATTATATTTCATTAAGAATTTGAGGGAAGATAATATATTCTCACTAGGGTTAATTTATTGTTCCAAAATAGAGATATCTGAAGATCAACTAATTGTAGGATTCCATTATCACTAAAAGACTCAACTTTAACTTTCTATTTCTTAGTAGGATGACTTTATTCCTCATGATTCATGTTATTATTCTTAACTTGAGCTTGTTTATCCAAAACTACAATGTTGTTATAATATTCCCCTCCCATACAGTTAGGCATATCATTGGGGTAATCATTAAATTTACTATCGTGTTTTTTTTGGAAGAACTTATCTTTTTTTCATTCCATTACTAAAAATGAAATAAAAAATTTAAGTGAGAAAAAATTAACATACAAAATATAAACATATAAACATAGAATTCATAACATATAAATGATATATATATAAGGAATTATAAGCTTCTAGGTTTTAATATAAGATATCCCTGTAAATGATTCCTAATAGGTTTCATAACCTAACAATTGTTTAAGTATTTCATAGTGGTTTGTAAAGAGTTGTTGAATTTTCAAATCATATCGTCTAAGATTGTAAAACTGGATGTTCAAAAATCCCGTTTTCATACACTAGCTGATGATAGATTCAATCCCAATAGACCGTTTTTAGATTTATTACCCCTAGGTACTATTGTGCATGAGAAACATCAACTTGTAGTATCTACATGGGGATGTAATTTTTTAGGACCCACTCACATTATATTTCCCCAAAAATCAATGATATTTTTCTACAGTGGGTATTATCATTATAGATATACCAATGATTATCCAAAAACTATGAAATTATTACTCCAAAAAAATAACTAGACCATCATATAATATCATGTATAGTGACCCAATCATTTCACATATATTATTACATGCTTTTTATCATAACTATCCATTAAATTCAAACTGGGGATCAAAAGGCCTCATGTAATTTTTAAAAAATGTACTACAACCAAAAACATGAATGTAAAATAAAACATATCTATTTAATTTTTCATAATATGAAAAATAATAATTTTGAGATCCTAAAACATCATGGGATTACCAGGGGAATACATAAAAAATTGGTGAGCTAAAAATACAATTAAGGGAATAAAATAAGACGTAAACAAATCGTGTTTGTCAGATGCATAACTTGACTTCATAAAAGGGTAGTCTCATGAGTAATAACATGGGATAATAAAATATATAACATGGTATTATAAGTTCACCAAAACATGGAAAATTTTGAAATAATATATATCATGAAACAAAATGAGTCAAGTCTAACTGCCTAGACAGTATCACATGGTGGAAAAATCCCCCTAATGGATTATTTTTACTCTCTAATCACATGCATAATGTTTCATGATACTAAAAAATTACCAAATGAACTATATTTCTCTCTAGGTTCATCCATCATTAAATTTTCATGATTATGTGATCCATAAAAAGTAAATGTTTCATAACCATCATCATCATCATAATTATATATATTTATTTTAAGAAGGTTATAAGAAAAGGCCAAAGAAAAAGACAATGAAAAAGAAAAAGTGCCTTAGGGACCTAAGGAGGTCTGCTGTAGTGCGGGCCAAGGGAATCCCCTCTAATTAGGTTCACCCCCTCGAGTTTAAAACAAGAAATGTTGTGTAGACATGTGCCCTCAAATGTTTTTCATGCCAGAGAAGCATGGTGGTCTCCTACATTGTTCCCCTCTAGCCAGGTATGGTTGATTTTAATATGGTTGGATATGAGTGTCTTGCACTTTTTAATGATGTATGCTATCGAATAAGGTGTCTATCCTTCCCCAAGTAAGAAATAATGTATGATCATTGAGTCAGTCTCTACCTGAGAGAGGCCAACCTACTTTTGCGTGAAAATAGTGAGTCCATTTAGGATTGAATTGCCCTCAGCTTGTAAATGGTTTCCCTTCTAATAGTGGGATATGAAGGCCAGGAAAGTACTTCTTGGGTAGTTCCTCACTACATCACCTCCTTGTATGATACCCGAAGAGCAAGAGCTGTCTGTATTCAATTTGAGACCATTCGTTGGGGGCATCCAGCATACCCAATGGCCCTATGATGTGGGATGAGGAACATGTGAAATACCGTGAATAATTCAGAGAGAGGGTGTGTCTTCCAAGTATTTGATGTGGGTCACCCAGTCGGCCACCAGGTTCTTTGTGCGCACAATGAGTTATCTCACAATAGATATAGTTCCCTCATATCTCGCTCGGTTCCTGGCCTGCTAGAAACTCCAGCACCCTACATTGAGAATGATGGTTCTCTCCATTCTTTATGGTCTCAGACTGTCATCCCCCTTGTACCAAAACTCAACAAAGGGAGCCTCTTGAAGGTCCCGATCCTGATACGCGGTAAAACCACCAAAAAACTACATAGTTAATGTGAACATCCACTGTTGATGAATAGATGTTGCGTGGTCTATTTGTGACTTCTCTTACAGCAATGGCATCATGAGGCAATCTTGATCCCTAGTTTTTTAATGATTTCATCTGTCATGATGTCATGGCTCCTAATCCTCTATATTAGGAATCCATATTTTGTAGGTATTTTGGTGCACAATACTATATCATGCCTCCTATCGCCTTGGGCATGAGGGGAATCCTTCCTTCGGAAGTATTTCATGGTGATGCACCCCTAAGATGAAGGGGTGAACACGCAGATATCAACCTCCATGTTAAGGATGATGATATCAAAATCCTCTTATTCTTTCCTATCCAGAACCCTCCTGATAAGCTAAGGGTGGAAGCTTCTCTCCTTGAAGCTAATGTTGTGAGTGGGGTAGCTGGGGTAGCTAATCACGTCGCAAACCCAGTTTTCATGCCTGAACCAGATGTTCTCTTCTCTGAAGATCCTCTAAGAGTTCTGGAAATGTGTCGGAATGAGGCTGCTGACTAGGGACTAGAGCGGGGAGCCATGCAGGGGTGCACTGTCTGTGCTCCCACTGAGGCTACACGACTTAATCCATCCCCAAAACATGCGCTCCTTGATCAAGTCCCAAGCATGTTTTGCATGCATGTTGTGGATGGTGACCGCCAAACTCTTCACTTTGATACCTCCGTCCATGATAGGACTTTCCATCCTCTCCCAAGCGACCCAGCATCACTTCTGTTCTAAGGTGGCATACCATATGAATTTTTAATGCATGTTATCAATGGTATTAATGACCCATATAGGTACATTGGAGGTTACTAGTGCATGGATAGGTATCACCGATAGGACACTGTTAGTGAGCGAAATCCGACCTCCAAACGATAGAAAGTAGTTTTTCTAGTTGAGAACACACCTCGTGATCTGTCTTACCACCTGGTTGAAGTCCTAAATCTACGTCTTTCCAAATGATATTGGTGTGCCTAAAAAATCAATGGTAAATGTGCCATGCTGCATGCCCATCCTTCTACCCAATTGTGTAGCCCTCATGATATTGCATCTATTTGAGATATAGAAATGGATTTTATCCTTGTTAATCATTTTATAACTCTAGTGACTGTATGCCTATATGATCAGAGTGATCTCCCACATCAACTTCTTACAAACATTCATGAAGATGAATATGTCATCGAAAAACATCAGATGGGGTAATGAGGGAAGGTTTTCTTTCCTTTGTTAAGGTTGAATGGAACCATTAGAGATATCTATGTTGATCATTTGGCAGAGAATGTCCTGAGTGATGATGAAGATACTTGGTGAGATAGGGAAGCCATGGCGTAGGGCATAGGATGCCTTGAAGAATCCTCTACTCCTCCCAATGAATGTGATAGCCAGCCAAGAGGAGCTATAACACCAGAATTGGAGGTCCCAAGCTGAAGACGAGAAGACAAGTCTCGCCAATACCTTGTTGATGTACCCCCATTACATACGATCATACACATTATTCATATCCATATTGATAGCTATTTTGAAGCCATGAATTTTGATATTCAGGTCCCTTCAACAATTCTCGTGATAGGGCTATTGCCTCTTGGATCGAGTGACCCTTAAGGAAGCAGTGTTGCTTAGGTGCGTTCCACCTTGGGAGAAGAGGGGACAACCGTTCATTGAGGATGATAACTAGCATCTTTTATGGTAAATTGCATATAATTGTCGGTCGATAGTGGAGAAGGGAGGAGGGATCGTTTGCCTTAAGGAAGATTATGAGGGTCGTAGAACCAGCCACAAAGGATGGCCACCGGCTCAAAAGAAGTTTGTTATTTCAGCAGAAATGTCATCTTTAACCACTTCCCAAGAGCCCTGTAGAATAAAACTGGGATGTTTTCAGGTTTGGGTGCGCTCTCATGGTTGAACCTCAACATGTCATCAAAGCTCTATTCCTCCCCAAGGATCTGTTCGACAGATGCAATCCCATGGATGGAGACGATGCAACGAACCTCTCCCAAAAAATCCCCACCCCCTTCCAGATATCCATTAGGCATTGGGGTATTAAGGCCTGCCAGAAGATTTTTGAAATCTCTATAAGCCATTTCCCCTACCACGTTACTATCATCAGTGTATGTGTCGTCATTCAGTACTATTTTGGGTTTGATTGGCCTTCTCTTGTCCTTGATGCAGGCATTTGAGAAGGTCGTGTTTTTGTCACCCTTGCAAAGCCATTTTTTCTTTGAATCCTTTCTTGCCTGAAGATCATGTCCCAAAACTAGATTGGCCAGACAATATGTTTTATCAATTATCTTAGAAAATATCACATCATCCCATTCCCCCTCCAGTTCAGTCTCTGGGAGTTACACATACCTCCTGATCTCCTCCTTGTTCTTATCGACTTCAAAAATATCCCTTGACCACACCTACAACCTCTGCTTCAGTTTCCTCAACTTTTTTTGGATGGCCATCCATGAGTGACCCTAAGCAGGTTCTCTCCACACATCCCTAACCACTTGTTCGTAACCCGGCATATCATTCCACCAGCGACTGAATTTAAAATGGTCATTCGTAGCTTGTGCTAGGGACAGAGAAAGGAGAAGCAGCGAGTGATCGGATATACCACAAACAAAGGGGCAAACATTGGCATTTGGAAACATGGATAGAGCATGGATGTTGGAAAGGCAACGGTCTAGCCAGCTCCAGTAGTGGCTACTCCCGCGTTGATTGTTACACCCGGTAAAAGGGTCACCCTCATACTCAATGTCCATTAAGTCATTTCCATCCATGAACTAGAATAATTCCATGCCCGCCTTGTGGTGGGGGAAGATGCGGAAAACAGCCCCCAACGCACGAGTCGAGGACCACCGAATGAATGGACAGGTGAAATATAAATTTTAAAAAGAAAATTTGATGTTCAAAACACTGTAGTTAATATAAATAGAAATGAGTAGCTGTGACAAAATCAAAACGGTGGACAACAAGGAAGTAGATATTAAAACAGCAAGCAAAAACACCAGAATTTACGTGGTTTGGAACCCTTTTGGGCCCTACTCCACGGCAAGAACACCACCAAACACATTTTATTATTAAAAGCTCAAACTAAACACATTAAAAATGGGGCAAAAAACACTAGCACAATCTACCAGCATCAATAACTCTAGGAATATTCAAAAAAACAGTAACCAAAAATTGCACGAATCTGAATCAAAAGAGAGAAATACTCACAACGTCGAACAACTATTTGGCTGTCCAGATCACTTCTACAGGTTTGGAACAAATCTTCTTCAATACAATAGATCTAGGCCCGGAAACTCCTGGAATCCGTCGCTGACAGGACCTTGCTACCAAAGAACTGAGATCCAGGTTGTGTGATAGGACCTTGATGCGCAACAGCTCTTCGTCGCTCAACAAAGCGATGTCAAGCAGTAGGTCTCTATGTAACATCCCAAGTAAGTAAAGAATTATTTATTTTCTTATCTATGTCTATTTATTAACTATATAGTGTTTTAGAGGCTTAAAATGAGAATAAAACCAATATTTAGCATAGAATTCTCTAATATTTTTAAAGGTTTGTTTTACAGCCTTTTGAGGGCGAACCATTTTTAAATCAATATTTTGACAATTTTATAAGCTCTATTTTTTAAAATAAACTTATTCTTTAGTATTGGGATATTGAAAATTACATTCGATCAATTTTTGGTATTTTTCTGACAATGTTCATTTTTCAATGAATAGTGAAAAATACTGCATTTTACTTCAAAACTGCTTTTTCATCTAATTTAATAATATGGATAGATTATATTTATAATTGGTTTTAAAGTTTAAATATAATATATTTTTACCATTTAATCAAATTTTAGTCATTGGGATTAATTTCTCTTTGGAATTGGGCATAAACAAGTGCCAAACCTTTCCTAGATATTGTATCAAAAAAACCCGCTATTTGTTTTGACAATGAGAATTATTTTTAAATTAATTATTTCAATTTCTATGTTTGGAATATGGAAAAATGGATTCCATATTTGGAATCAGAAGGTCCAAATTATGTAATTAAGACTCTTTTGTTTTTGGACATTATGAATAGTAACGACGGTAATTATCTTTAATTATCGTGATTAATTAGTAATAAGGTAGTTAAGGATAATAAAATAATATCATAATAATACAAAATGACCGCAAAATGTTTTCTAATGCTACTAGTTGTGTCATGGCCGACCATGGGATGCCTTGTGCCATACTTAGGGACCCCATCGAATCACTTTTGTGTGATAGTGACTTTTTATATTTTTATTTTTAATGAAAGTTAAATATTACAAAGTATGTAACCCCTAAGTAAAACAATTTTAATATTGTCTACATAAATTATATCTTAGACTAAAAATAGTCATTGGAAATCAAAAAATATTTCCTACATTATAGTATTTTTTTTATAATTTTTATATATTATATAAATTAAATCTTTTACGACACCATGATGATGCAGCGATTACCTAATTAATGAATGATTTAAATCAAATGAAAAGATAATGTAAAATATAAGACTTAAACTTTTCAAAGACCTATTGGATGTGTGTATTTTTAACCCTTATCACCTTATCCTCAAAATATATCAATGTGAGACCTTTAAAATTTGAAACTCATTTCAATATAAAGTAACATTTATTGACTTTCCAAGAGTGCCCCTTCTCCCTCTTATAAAAGGCCCCCATCTCTACCTCCATACCCACACCTCTCAAGCCATTGGATCGGCCAAGATCGTCTCATTTTACCTCTCCACATCCCTATCTTAATCCTAGAAGCCTTACCTTAGGCAGAAATCTATTCAAGAAACCATTTTGGTTCAAACCTAGAGGAGTTACCCGATTTAAAGGTAATGTCTTCACTTGTGTTCTTTTGTTTTATTTTGCTTCTCCAAGCCCCTATATAAGGCCCCTGCCTTAAACCATACTTAATATTTAATTAAATGAATAATTCACATTGAGGATCTTTTTAGGTTTAGAGTTTTACAGAATTAGGACATAACGATTACATCTCAAAAGATTAAAAAGTAGACACTTCTACCAAGTTTCCATAAAAAAACTCTTAAAAAGAAACATGTCTAGTTCCATGTTTTAGATAGCATGACTTTTCCGTGATACCATCCTTGACCCTATTCTACATAATGTCCTGTGAAAAATATTTTAAAAAAACATTGGGTGAGCATAAAAAGCTCAGTAAGGGATACCCAAAGAAGGAAAATTGTTAGTTTTTCAAAATAACTAGTAAACCATGAATACTTTATCAAAGTAATACTTCTCACCTTTATAGAGTAGTAAATAATCCTCACTGAATAAAATGTCATTACTTACCCTTTTTTAACCAAAATATTACCATAAAACCCATATAAATAACACATAACATAATAAGGTAACTTAAGACATAATCATACTTAAATGGAATAACCATACGGTCAACTTCCACACATATCACTTAATGGAATAGCCATACGGCCGACTTCCATACCCAATGCATTGGAGGTTATAACGTAAACACCCATCCTGGTATTTATGGCACCACCCGTCATATGGTTTTTCACGTAACCACCCGTCAAATGTCCAAGTACCACTATAAAATCATAAGACATAAAACAAATATAATGGAAAGAAAACATATCCACACTTTGATCACAATATATGACTTAAATATATTGACATAACAACTCCATTATAAAAACCATTTTCAATACCAAAATACATAAAAGAGTATATGGTATTTATTTCATTTTAAAAAAAACATTACGGATTGTCGAGGAAGCCAAAGACCAAATAATACTCACGGCGACGGAAAAGGTCGTTGTCACCACGTACGTAAAAAGAAACATTCCTTTTTATCATTTTGTAAAACGCATAATAGTAAAAGATTCCCTTTGTATAAAATTAAATGTCAAATGGTTTTATACACCGTATAAAAGAAATCCTTGTATTAGAACAAAATATGCCTCAATGAAAGGTGATTGAGATGAGGTCCCTTACCTCGGGTCCGACTTGACTCGATCGTTCTTTAATGTCCTGAATAATAAACTTGAGTTAATTTCTACTTGCTTAAGAACCTTTTTCAAGTTCATTATTCCTTTTATATCACTTATTACAATGTCATGAACATTATGTAATCATTTAAGTTAATAACGGCCGTTTTGCCGATATTTGGTACTTGAGTCAAAAGTGAACTTCTTATATTTACAAGTTGTTCAGGTAGTCAAATATCCATTATCTCAATAATGATATTCACGGTGTAGATGCCATATATATCATATATATCCAATATATACATGCATTTATAATATTACATAATCATTTAGAGGTAAGAAATGAAATGCACCGTTCATAGAGACGGTAAGCCATACGTACGCATGAACGCTACTTCCATTTCTATGTTATATTAATGGAATTAAAACTAAATGAGATATATGTATATTTTAATTCCAGAATTAAATTCATCATTTAGATGTAACATACATCATATATATCCATTATATATATTTACTTATAGTAGTACATTACATTTGGGGATAAGAAAAGAAATGCACCGTTCATGAAGACGGTAAGTCGTACGTACGCATGAACGATACTTCCATTTCTATGTCATATTAATGGAATTAAAACTAAATGAGAGATATTTATATTTTAATTCCAGAATTATATTCATCATTTAGATGTAGCATACATCATATATATCCATTATATATATGTACTTATAATAGTGCATTACATTTGGGGATAAGAAATGAAATGCATCGTTCATGGAGACGGTAAGCCGTACGTACGCATGAACGCTACTTTCATTTCTATCTCATACTTTAATGGAAAAAAATAATAATTATATTATGGTATGTTATAATTCCAGTATAATATCATATATAATATCATTAAATCTATCCTTTATACGTACCTCATATGGTATTAACGAATCAAATCACTTTGAGGAGGCGGTAGTCCGCACTTCCTAAAATGAAGATATCGCGTTTACCCATAATAAAAACCATAACGGTATGAAACAAATGAAAAATATAGAAGCATAATGAGAAAATAAACATAATATATATCATATATAAATATATTGAAAGCTTAATGGCCACCATTAAATGTGCTAAAAGAAGATTGAACAATCATTGTTTCGTGAGGCAGAAATTCTCCAACCACATAAACAGTATGTTCTTTAACCATTAGATAAAGGTGTGTGCATGTTTAGCTCGAATCCTTCTTATAAAAACATCCTAATATATGGAAGATACTGGTTTTATTACAAAAGAAATGAATAATAAGATTTTAGGGGGTTGGAGAAGCAAAATAAAACAAAAGAGCACAAGTGAAGACGTTACCTTAAAATCAGGTAACTCCCTTTGGTTTGAACCAAAAGGGTTTCTTGAAGAGCTTACTGCCTATGGTAAGGCTTCTAGGATGAGGAGAGGGATGTGGAGAAGAAAAAAAGATCAGATATTTGCCAAGCCAAAGGCTTGAGAGGTGTGGGTATGGTGGTAGAGGTGGGAGCCTTTTATAAGAGGAGAGGAGGGGCACTCTTGGAAAGGTATAAAATGTTACTTTATTTTCAAATGTTTTTTGGATTTTAATGGTCTCAAATTGATATGTTTCGAGGATAAAGTGATAAGGGTTCGCAATACACCCATCCAATAGGTTTTTGACATGTGTGGGTCTTACATTTTACATTATCTATCCATTTTATTTAAATTGTTAAATAATGACGTAATCGTTGCATCATCATGATGTCATAAATAATTTAATTTATATAATGTCTAAAAATTATAAAACAAATACTATGATGTAGGAAATCATTTTATCTTTCCAATGACTATTTATAGTCAAAAATATGACTTGTATAACCCCATGTCAAAATTGTTTTAGTAAAACAATACATGTTTGTGTCATTTTTACTTTTACATTAAATAAAAGGCATTAATGTCATTATCTTACCCAATTGGCTCCATGGGGTGCCCAAAATTGACCCATGGGTTGTCTCGGATGGCCATGACTCATCTAATAGGGTTAGGAAAAGTGTCTAGATATTTTAATTTTATTATAATATCATTTTTACCATAAATCACACTAATTACCTTTAATCGCAATTAATAAAACTTAAAAGTTACTTTTCATCAAAAATTATTTTCATCCCATTGAACCAAATTTTACTTAATAATGAAAATCATTTATATTGTATTTTGGAAATTCAAATCAAAGAAGTTTTAATGTCCCATTTAAACGAAAAATCAGTTTTTGTAACTACCACTTTGTGGTTTCACTATTCATCAAAAATTAAGGTTTTTTCGAAAAATACAAAAATTCACCCTAAGCTATATTTGATATTCCGAATTCAAAAATGATTTCTATTTTACCAAATTCATAACATAGAAGTTGCATTAATTAATTTTATAATTAAATCCCGTTGTCAAATCAAATAGCGTGTTTTTAAGAAACAATATCTATCAAAAGATTGACACTCATTTATGTCCAATCTCAAAGTGATGTTAATTCCAATGACCCCCATTGGATTAAATGGTAATTATATATTCTAATTTCAATTTAAAACCAATTAAAAAGATAATATAACTATATAAATAAATTATATTAAAAAGATGATTTTAATTAAAATACAACACTTTTCACTATTCATTAAAAAATGAACATTATGAGAAAAATACCAGAAATTTATACAACACTTTTCACTACTCATTTAGAATGCGCGCGGTTTGGGAGCTCATGCCAAGCATGATTTTTTAGAATCGGAAGTGAGGAAGTCGAAGTCATCCCTATTGGTCATCCTGGAACCGAATCAGAGCTCTGATAAACTTCTGGGGCTTGAAAAAATCATGGATTTCCCAACTGCTTGCATGGAAGCTCTCTCAATTCCCAAATTTGGAAATGTTGGAAGAGCATCATTTCGATGGAGGCTGTCAACTGGATGCCTCAATGCATCAAAACTAGGATATCTGTTGGTAGTGTTGATCTTCTGTTCTCCTTTGTGTACGCGAGTACGCAGAGTCTTGTAAGGAGAGAGTTATGGAGTGATCTTCAAGACATGCATGGTGGATCTTTACCATGGTTCAAAGGAGGGGATTTCAACACTATCTTGGACGTTTCAGAGAAAAGGGGAGGCATTTGTGTTAATCACAAAAGCATGCTAGAGTTTCAGGAGTTTATTGCGCATGCAGGACTGCTGGATTTGGGTTTCACGGGGCCCAAGTACACCTGGTGCAACAACTGTAGGGGGAGGGATCACATCTGGAGTCGCCTGGACAGATGTTTCACCAACATGAAGGGCTTATATCTTCTCTCCAAATCTTCAGTCATGCATCTCACACGCTTTTTCTCTGACCACACTCCTCTGCTAGTTGAAATCCATCACAAAGCAGTGGTGGGAGTGGATTTTCACTACTCTAGTGAGTGGAATCATGATACGAACTTCTTGAAACTGTTAAAAGACTCCTGGATTATGGAGGAATGGAAGTAGTCTTGGGATGGTTTGATGAACCGACTCAAATGCTTGAAGTAGGATATTTGAAGATGGTCGACCGAGTAACTGGGTCCTTCTAATGGGGTGGAAAGAATGCAAATAGAGGTGGATGGATTGAAGGATTTCCTCCTAAATAACTAGGAGGAATACACCTTTGATATTCTATGAGAAAAGAAGATCGCCCTGGCAGAGAGGCTCTCAGAAATAGAGAGAGCTTTTAAGCATTGGTCCAGGGCTAGGTGGCTAAGGGAAGGTGATCGTAACAATGCGTTCTTTCAGACGTGCATCAAAGAGAGGAAAATCATGAATATTAATCTGTGGCTAAAGGACGGATCTTTCACTTGAGACGCGGGTATGGTGGGGAGCATGGCCTTGGAGCACTTTGAGGGTCTTCTGGCGGGGGCAACATCCTCTAGCTTCGAAAGGGATGTCGCGGACAGCGGTGGGTTCTAGAGCAGCCTGCCTCTCCTGGTTAATGGCTTGGACAACGCCAGTCTCCCTTCTGCCCCTCAGGAGGAGGAAATCATAGAGTTGCTTTTGAGTATGCTAGCAGACAGTGCTCCTGTCCCAGATGGGTTTCTGTTCTCCTTCTACAGAGCTACTTGGGAGCTTTTTTGGCCTGCATGTTGTTGAGGCGGTGTAGTACTTCTTAGTTGGCGGTTCTTTGAACAAGGGTATCTCCCCCTCAATGGTGGTCCTTATATCGAAAATGAAAAACCCTACTCTTATCAAGCACTTATGGCCAGTATGTCTCTATAACTTGTCTTATAAAATCTTGTCCACGGTTATTGGGAGGAGAATCGCTAGTATCATCCCCAAGGTGGTCTCAGAGGAGCATCATGGATTCATCAAGGGCCGGAGCATCTAAGGGGCGGTTGGTATTGCTAGAGAATTGGTTCACAACATCAAAAAACAGGTGGTAGGATCCAACTTTATCTTCCAAGTGGATATGAATAAGGCTTATGAAAACATGGAATGGAGTTTTATCATCCGCGTCATGAGAAAGATGGGATTCCAAGATTGGTTCTGTGACATCTGCTATAGGTGCTACTCCTCGCCTAGGATTTCGGTCTCATTACTGGGAAAAATATTTTGTTTCTTCATGTCCGTTAGGGGTGCTAGAAAGGGAGATCCACTGTCACCATTTCTGTTCGTGCTCTCCAAGGATGCCCTATCTAGAAACATGATCCGCTTCTTGGTTGAGGGCAAGTTGAAACCCTTCCATGGAAGAGGCAACACAGGCAGTATTTCACACTTGATGTTTGCGGATGATATATTGCTGCTCACAAATGGTTTTCGCTGATCCTTATGACACCTCAGAGACACCATATGTAATTATGCCAGGCTCAGTGGGCAAGATATTAACACTGAGAAGAGTCATGTGCTTATCCCAGAGAAATTCCTGGAGAGAAGGTGCAGGGAGAGTCAGGGAATCCTCGGGTGTAGAAGAAAGCGGTTTCCGATGCTATACCACGAGGTGCCAATCTCTTAGGGCTACATTAGAAAATAGCACTTCAATGGCATACACGAACGATTCCTGGGAAGGATCTTTAGCTGGAAGAACATGCTTCTCTCTTTTGGAGGGAAAGTCATGCTGATAAACAGCGTCCTCACGTCCATTCCCATGCACACTTTCTCCGTCATCATGCCTCTAAAAGGCACAATGGAAAGGATGGAAAGGATAATGAATGCTTTCCTTTGGTATGTGAAGTGGTAAGGGCGATGCCATTGGGCATCTTGGAAGTAGTTAGCTCGCCCTGTGGAGGAAGGAGGTGTCGGCCACCATGACATTCATGACACCATCCTCTGTTTACATGTGACGTTGGCTTGGGAAATCATTGTCGGGGAGACTCTCTGGGTGAAATTATTCAACATGGGATATAGATTTCAAAAGGCGGATGTCACCGATGGGGCTAAGGTTTTGGCCAAATACATGTTCTCTCATCTCGAAACCTTGTCCAACTACACAAGGTGGGTGGTTGGCCACAGGGACATTAGCCTCTGGAACACCAACTGGGCGGGTGAGGTCCTCACTTTTTCGGGTTGCCCATGCCCCAATATCTCTTTCCAGGATGCATGTGTTCACTATGATATCATACATGCAGCCTTAAACCCTGGTCTGAGGAGCCAGTTTGATGGTATTTATATTAGTGACGACCTGGACTTATGCTGCTTCTCGGAGACTAGCTCAGGCAGGTAAAACAACAGCGTGTACAGGGAGATTCTTCGTCGGGATTGTAACATGGAAGAGAGGGTTCCAGCTATCTGGTGCAATGAGGTTCCCACAAGGATGAAATTCCTTCTCTGGAGGGTTTGTAACAGGGTGCTTCCTACAGAGGAGAATATCCAGAATAAGGGCGTGCACTTTGTTTCTTGGTGCTACTGCTGTGCGAACCCTCAAATCGAGATGATGACACACCTCTTCTTTCAGGGCCAATGGGCTTTCTACATCTGGTCGCTTTTCACTCATCCTAAGCATTCGGGTCGCACTCCCAGGTCCCCTCAAGATCTTGTGTCCGCGTGGTTCACAAGAACCGACAACAGAGCTATAGAACGCACTTTTAGATTTCTCATTTTGATTTCCATTTGTTGGATAATCTGGGAGGCACGTAACTAGGTTCATCTGGGGACCCCTCGCTCTCTGTGGTCCCTTAAGGTTCGACTCTGAGCTCTAATCATGGAGATTTCTTCTCTCATCATAGGTGGACTAGCTTCGGCTATGGTCTGCAATCTCCTCAATAGCCCATGTATGGAGAACAGGGGAAGTGGTTCTTCGGTTATGTGGAAGCTGCCGAGACATGGCTTGAAAGATAATATTGAAGGCTCCTATATGGAAGGGGTCATGAGAGGCGGTGGACTGCTTAGGGATAGTTTGGGCCTTGTCCTTGTTTCCTTTAGTGATTTCTATAGCTGAGGTTGTTCTTTGGGTGCTGAGGTTCATGCCCTACATTTCGGGCTCATGGTTTACAGAAGGAGAGGGTTGCATATCACCGAGGTTGAGTCTGATTCTGAGGTACTTGTCAAGGCTCTTCAAGGCAGTTGTGGGATCCCATGGGAGCTGATCTACCTCATCTGGAGATGCAAGGTAGAGACTGATCACGGGAGGATTATACACCATAGTTGGAGGGAATCCAAATTTGTGGCTGACAGACTTTCCTGACTCGGTCGGAGGGAGGAGACGCTTTTGATTTTTGACAGCCTTCATTCTCTGCCCCTTGAGTGTACCAGTGTGGTGCAAGGGGATGCCTTGGCCCTGCACTTCTTTCATCCTCCTTGAGAACCTGCTTCCTTTGTTTTCCTTCCACGCAAATTAATAAAAATAATAAATTTCAGGCATGAGAACATTCAGAGAGTGGAAAAAATTTATTTATGAAAATTTAAGTGTTATCAGTTAGATTCTATATTATATTTTCAAAATAATAGTTCCATGGGTTATTATTGGAAGGAATATTTAGGGATGAAATATTAGTGACATTAATAAATAACTAATTGGAAAATATCAGAAGGAATAAGATTTTAATATGTTTTTCCTCCTGGTTTAAATATCATGATGGATTTTGGATATCATGATTCACACTGAGTTTTAAGAAGTAAGAATTATTCCTCATAGGCGGAAATGGATTAATAATGTGTTTTGAGTTTCTTGAAATTTATTTTTTTTAAAAAGGTATTGTAATGATACATAGAGAGGTCCATATCAACATATTTTATTTTTTGAGTGTTGTATGAATAATTCACACCATAATAAAATGTCTTTATTATGGATGAGTTCTTTATGGAAAGAAAGGTCATGCCTTTGTGATTTTCACTACTATATAATCATTGATAACATGTGTTCCTTAGGTTATGGATAAAAAATAACTACTTATTTTTTCGAATTTGAATTATTAAATAATATTGGTCCTAAGATAGAAGGATGCATTAAATTATGATTACAAAATGATTTATACGTATTATTTTTTGGATATTCAAATTTAAATATCTCAATTCCATTAATAGAGATCTAAAAATTTTGATTTATCCTTGAATATTTTTTTATTAATTTTTAAGATAAATAACAACAAATATTGATAGAGAATTTAATGGTATTATTATGAGGATCATGATATGATATACCTAGAGTTTCAATTACACATCTTTTTCTCATTTTTGTGAATATCAAAAATGCACATTCAATAAAAAACTTGTTTTACCAATATTAATAAAGAGATCATGTTTTATGGAATTTATAGGTAAATTAATATTTTATATAAAGTAAAATATATTATTTTGTTTTCTTATAAATATAAATAGAGGAAGTATAGTATATATTGTCTGATATTTTTGTGAAACCAATGTATATTTATTAAAAAGAATAATATTTTCAGTGAAGGAGAAAAAGAACGATGATGATTGAAAAATATTATATGCTAATATTTGTAGAAAAACTGTCAATGTTAATGGAAAAACTAAATTAGGTGAAGAGTAAAGATTATATAATACCAATGTTTGGTAACTACTGGTATATCCTTTTATTGATGATGTTTTTGATGAGTGAGGAGGTGTTTATATTGAAGAAAATCATAATGATAAATGATGATTATCAGATATATAAAAAACACAAGATGTTACTAGGTATATTGATCCTTCCAAAATTGGGTGGATGAATTTTAATTGATTGCTACACCTACTAAACATTTTCTAGTTTTTAGAGACCTCTTTTTGATTAAATAAAGGATTAAAAATACTCCTAGAGTTAAATTATTGATCATTTTGATTATTGACATCTAAAAACTATTATAAAATAGAATGAAATTGAATAAATAACTACTATAGAGACTATAAGTCATTTGATAGTTATCTAAAGTGTAATGGATTACACCATATCTATTTTTATTCTCATTATTATATTATTGAATATCATGTGACTCAAACTCTACAAAACACAATAATTAAAAGATACTATCATTAGGAACAATCAACATAAAAATACCATGTGTCCTACTCTCTTAACATCTGATATTTCATGTTGTTATAATATTTTGACTAAATCATATTGGATCGAAAAATAATAATAGGGGATGAAATATGAATATATTTGAGTAAAATTTTTTTGTCATGATTACATTTATGCTGACACCCATCAAAATTTATTGTGACTCCAAAGATTGTAGGATTCTACACTCCCAGTTGTAAAATAATTTTTAATGGGATAAAACATAGTATATTCCACTAAATTGAATTTTATCCAATATTTTATATTTTTATTATATGAAAATAAGAGTCTTATTTTAAGGTTTAAAATGATAAAAATATATTTTTGAATTAAATCTTCTATTAATCAATTATATAATAAGGATAGAAATATATATTTTGATCAATTATTATTAATATTTCAATACTAGGATTATTAGAATTAGAAAAATAATTGTAATCTAATTTAAAAAGATAATTTCAAAGAGCATCCTCTTTACGATTGTTTTCATAAAATATCCATTATCATAATTTTCTCTAATTTAAACTTCCAATCATTGTATAAGTAATCTAATTATAATAAAATATGTTATCACTAATGTAGAGACCCGAAGCTTGACGTACATGGAAATTACATTACTTTTGCAGAATACTTATTACATAAAAAAAACACACACACAAGGACCATAATAGTTTAGTGTCTTTGGAAACTCCGAACGTAATCTTCTAATCGTGGTGAAAGATCTTCAACATCTCCCATAAAGATCTTCCGTTTTTTTTCTTACCTAAAACCTTTCTTTATATCATGGGGAAAAGAAAACATAAAAGGGTGAGCTCAAATGCTCAGCAAGGGTAAACAAAAGAAAAATTAATCACATCATATTCATAAGAACATAACATTTTGGAAATCTTAACCTGCAAAAGAGATCATAATATCATAACATGGGATAAATCATAGTAGTGAAATAAAATCCCAATAATCATAACTTAAAACATGAACCTTTGTGGAATACACACATAATCATAGAGAATCATTTCTTATTAGTCAAGACTCATTGCCAAGACTATCTTAGTGGACAAAGTCCCTTTCTGAACCGAGTACCCTCGTTTCAGTCCTATTTCACTGAACCGGTATAACCTACCGTTCCAGCCCTGTTTATCTCATGATATATAAAATCTTTACCCAATGCATTGGAGGGAGATATAGGTCCCACCCATCTCATAATGATACCATTCTTATGTGTGCCACAAAATCATAAATCATACATCATTGCATAACCCATGTAATACAAATGGGAATCTTAAACATCATGACATCATAAAACAATTCATATAAGATAAAGGAATTCATAAAAATAATTCCATCACAACATAATCAAATCAATGTAATAATAGGGATAAAAACAGAACCCTTTATTATCTTAGATGGAAAATAATTTTGATAAAACACTTGAACACCATTCTTGAGGAAAATATCCTTTCTACTTCAAAAACATTTTCCTTTCTTAACATGTCATACAATTTTAAACTAAAAGAAGTTGATTAAAAATAAACTTGAAAACTTGTAAAGGAATCTTCTTGTAAATAAGGTTTTAAAAATCCATTCAGGCTGTATAAGTTCAAAAAAACATTCTTCTCGTACTTTTTTCGGAAAAGTCAAAAAGTACCTCGTACGAAAAACGACAAAAGATTCCTTTCATATCTTTTACTAAAAACTCACCGATGGGTAAAATTGGATATAAATATTGTAGAAAGATATTACATGTTGAGGAAACATGGATGTGGATGATAAAATACACCCCAGTAAATACCAAAGTATAAAAAATCTCGGATAAAAATGAGATTGTGATATTTCCTTTCTCTTATGTCTGATATGCTTTGTACGTACCCAAACCTACTGTATAATGATTTAAATAATGTCATTAACTTATTACAGAATCATATTCATTGCTATGATATCATATATGGTTCACTTATGACTTTATATTACCCGTTCTTTTGTAAATTCAATGTTAAAGAAGCGTTTTGGGTAAAATCGTTTCATTTATCGTGGGTGTTTGGACTTGTTGTTCTTGACATTATTATTACTTATATCATGATATACTTAATTCCAGATTATAAAACATGATTTATATATCATATATATTCAGTATATATATATATATTAGATAGATAAATGAAATGAAACACACCGTTCATGGAGACGGTAGTCCGTACGTACGCATGAACGTTGTTTTCCTTTCCTTATTGTCTTGAATGGAAGTAAGTAGATGACATACATATATATATACATAAATCCAGTAGATTTAACATGTCATATATTTTATTATTATTCATTATATATACTTTATAATCATTCATGAATGGTTAATGTGGAGAATGAATCTCATCGCGTCGTGGAGACGGTATTTCGTACGTACGCACGAGCGATGATATCATTCCCATGGTCGTGGAATTGTGTTTAAGTGTATGTATACTATTTCAGTATTAATATCACTTTATAATAATCATATATAGTTACTCATTACACCATTATACCCATCCAATTAAGGTGGTGGCGGAAAGTAGATTACACCACGACGTGGAGACGGTATTCCGTACGTACGCACGCGCGGTGATTTCCTTTTTCCGTAGGATGGATAGAAGGTTAATTAGAGTTATTTCATATTTATAATAACATATCAGTATATAAGAAATACTGATGTTATTACTTTATCATGAAACAACTAATGAAGAAGAAGTTGAAGAAGAAAGAAATTGAAAAAGATCGGTAATGGATATTACCTTTTTTTGACGCGCCTTCTCTTAACCTCCACTTAAAGAAGTAAGAATGGTCTTTGAAGAATACTGGGAACTCTAGAATGATACTCAGGAAGTGGAGAAGAGATTTTGGCAGGGGTTGGCTGAGCTTGAATGCTCAAATTGGTGTGAGGAGGAGAGGGAGGAGGTACCCTTTTATAAGGGAGGAGAGGGGCACCTTTGGAATTCTTAAAAATATTAATTTATAATAAATCTAACCCCACATAAAAACCACCAAAAATGACTCATATTCAAATATTAAATAAGATAAGGTTGTAATATCATCAACCAATAGAATTTAGACTTGTTAGGAATTTATTTTAAACATTATCAACATGATTTATCCTTATTTAATCAATTTAATTTTATTTGTGGTAATAACATTCTAAATTTTAAATTATAAAAAATAATTATTTATTTGTTGTGAATTTTCCATAATTGGATTCTTAATAACAGTTTAGATCATATAAATTTAAATTTATAATTTTTAAATATTTTTGTGATTTTTAAACAATTTTATAATATGTTATTTTTATAAAATAACAATAGTGTCAATTTTGACACTATTCATTTATTTGAATTTAAATAAAATAAACACAGAAGATATGTTCGAACTAAAAGCTTTAATAGATTAATAAAATGTCATATGTATCTAGAAAATTAGTGGAGAACATTAAATAGTTCATATAATATTTATTTTGTTATTTTTAATACCATTTATTTAGTTTATCTCTTAATAAAATAAATACTACAACTTTTGTATAATTATTTCATATACTTATTTGTTGAATAAAAATTAAAAATAAAATCCTATGATGAAAATAAATCTATTAACTTTCACAATAAAACTTTTACACGAATTTATCATCTTAAAATCACAATATTTAAATTGTTATATTAAATTATGAAGGTGACAACTTTGGCATCAATTAAAATAAAATAATATAAGTGTCATAATCTCTTTTATAAGGCTCCAAATGGTCAAATATTCGACCATTGGATGCTTATGGTTTACATTTACATGGAAAATAAGTTTTGGTTAGATTTTGTGCATTTTATGGTCAATATTAGTTTAATAAAAATTATATTCTTGATTTTTCACTAGATAAACAATTTCTGCATCACTATTGTGTCATAATTAATGATAATTATTTAATCCCTAAAAATTATAAATAAATTTATATGATGTATATTATTTTATTAGCTTTCTGCAGACTATTTATGTTTGAAGTTTCATGAAGTTTATCACTAAATTAAAATTAATATACTTAAAAGATTTAAGAGAGTGACATGTTGTCACTTTCTTTGGTTTTAATAATAATTAAGTTATTTTCATGGAAAAATGTCCATTAAATTATTCTAATCCACCCCTTAGGTGATATGGGTCAACTTTTAGTCATCCAATAGGATTTTGGCAGGTGTTAGGGTAATTTTATAATCTTATATTTACCCCTCATTACCCGATTTACCTTTAACTATGGTAAATAAAATTTACCGTAGTTACTATTCATAATGCCCAAAAATAAAAAGTGGCTTATTAACATATTTTGGGCCCACTGATTCCAAATATGGAATCCATTTTTCCAAATTCAATACACAAAAGTTTCAGAAATTAAATTAAAATTAATCCCGTTGTTGAAAGAAAACGAGTTTTTGTTTAAAACATTGCAAAAGATTGAATTTATTTAACCTACGAATTCAATGTAAAATCAAGGCTAATGACTTAAATTATATTAAATGGTAAAAATATATTCTATTTATACTTTAAAACCATTCAATATTATAATTTAACCACATATTATATTACGATGAAAAAAGTTGTTTTTAATTAAAATATACCGTGTTTTTACTATTCATTAAAATATGAAAGTTTTCAGAAAAATATCAAAACTTTATATAATGTAAATTTTTATATCCTGATTCAAAATAAGAATTTTATTTTGTCAAATTGAACTTATAAACATGTCAAAAACTAGATTTAAAGTGGGTGCGCCATTAAAAGGTGGGAAACTGCATTTTTTTGAAAAATACTTATTTTACCCGAAAAAATTATTTTGTTCTTATACCATGTTCTAGTAATGTGTAAGATGAATAATAATGTTATAAAATTCAGAATTTAGTTAGCACTATTCATAACGGCTAGTTCATAACAATATTATAATATATCGTTGCTTAGTAAAACTCGGTATTACGTACTACACACGCTATCGAGGAAGGTTGCGATTGCGTGTAATGCAAGACAAGTCAAGGATGCGTGTTGTGAAAGCTCCTTTTGGTATAGCGTACAACACAAGACATTAATGAAAATAATATTTTTCATAAAATCTCAGGGTGTTACAACTCATGTTTTATGAAAACTCATAAGAAGGTAGTGGATTTATCTCTCTTCAAATTTTTAATTTTGGTTATCTTTTCAATTATATACTCCTTAACTATCAATTTTCAATATATCCATTCATCTATAACTAGAATATAACAATTATTTTAGATATGATTCATAACCTTTAGTTATAATAATTATCCATAATTTCACAATATGTTTTTAGTATTAATAGAAAAATAATTTATCATTTTCATATGAATCTCAAATAAATTATTTAAAAAAATATGGGTTTTTTATATATTATTTACTTTATTATATAGATATTCTAGGAGAGTTAATCTATTCTACATAGGATATAATATTTCTAGTTTAACACTTTTAGATTCCCAAATTGGAATACTAATTATATTGAGAAAACTGAATCACTAGTATTAATGATTACAATCAAGAGATTTATTAATTGATGTATATTACGACAATAAAGTGAAAAAGTATATGTATTAAATATTCTATCTATAGGGGGTATTTATAAATAAAATAATTTTCTTTACCTTTTAATAATCCTTATAAAACTATCATCCACTCACAATGAAAACATTTCTATATTTTCGTCGTCAATAAATGATTATTCACGAACTTATTGATAATTATTTTATTAATATATTTTTTTACAATGATATTAGAATTCTCCATCATTATAGTCATTTTTTATTCATATTTATTGATTATTAATATTCTATATTTTATGTAATAGTTTTTAATAGTGATTTTTATAAATTATATATTTTTATTCCTTTTTCTTTTATAACATCTGTTGACATTTCCATTTTGATTAATATTATTTTATGTGTGATATTTCTTAAATTTTATCAATTAAACAATAACATAAAACGTATTAAATTTTAAAGAATTATTATTCCTAGATAAAATATATCCTCTTAATTATTTGTATAGCGAAAAATATCTAGTAATTATATAAAATATTTAAATTTTCATTTTAATATGTAATACATTAAAAAGTACCCTCGTATGTTATTATGATATCATGATTATAATTATTGTTAATATATTTATGAAACATTGTTTGTAAAACTCAATAATTTAATTTTCACTCTATAATTTTTATACAAGGTGAAAATTTTATGATGTCTAGATTTATGAATTATAAAATGTTATGATCGATAAATACAATGTAACAGAATAGGGGATTGAATTGTTACTTTTAAAAAATAATTTAATATTCTTTCTTTTGAAACTATCTATCATAAATATAGATATCCAATGTTTAATTATCATAGGATTATAAAAATTGGATAAACAAAAATATATAATGATGATTTTTGTAGTGGTTTGGGGAACAAAGATACCCTAGTCCTCTCCACAAATCACACTACCTTTATGCATTGTGGGTTTTACTATCATGTTTTACGTATCTTAAGATCATTAATCATCTATTGTTTACAAAAAGTTTACACCTTTAAAAAATAATTATAAATATTGCCTTCTAGTTATTCAATAGGAAACTATTAATCCAAATCATTGATCAAGATGCTGATACTCATCTACAACTGAGTCCAAGTAGTTGAAACTTAGAAAAATCAAAAGAGAAAGATTTAAAAATTAATCATGTTGAACATCAAAATTTCAAAAGAAGTAACATAAATTAGATGGATCTTATTCTTTAGAAATGACTGTCTTCACAAATTTGTAGATATGAATTGATCTCAGTTACAGATAGATCTTCAAATAAAAGTTCAAACAAATCAACAATGGAATAATAATGAACATGTAGGTCTCCAAAGCTTTTTGAATCGATCATTAATTACAAAAGGAAAAATAAGATATATTTTTGGGAATGAAGGAATATATAGAAACAGTTACATGTATATCCCATATTGAGAGATGATGCCTCCGATATAATATATACAAAATATATCAGGTTTTCCAAAAGTTCAAAACCACAAAAGATATTAGATAGATCAATGAAATAAAAATAATAATTGATCAAGGGAGTCACATATTCCTTTAAGTATAAGAGTGATATACTCCATTGAATATAGTTTATTTAATCGATCATAATGATATTTGAATCAGTTTGAAATATGTTTTAAAAAAATCAATATATCTATAATGACCGTTGCATAAATCTAGGATAAAATTGCTAAATTAAATCTTTGATGTTGAAAATTCAAGTGTAGTGTTCCTTCAAAAAATAGAAAAATAAAAAATAGAGGGTACAACTATATTGAATTCATTTTCCAAAGATAAGGTTGAAAACATAATGTTGACCATATAATTAATATTTATGAACCATACATTACAGTCCTTAAATGTAGGGGACCTTACTTATGCAGTTTTTCTTAACAATGATTTATTCTCTTTGAAAACTTATGGTTACATCCAAATGTAAGTTTTTTATCTATATGTCCCTTCAAGCATAGATTTTATGATACAAACACACCTTTTCCTAATTTAAGGTTGATACAAACTTAACGATTATGATCCATACGTATTGTCCCTAGTATATGGTTTATTCTTTATAGTATGTTCTGAACATAGGGTATGAACAATGATTCTACAATACACTTAAGAGAATTCTAAAAATATTAAAAAATATTCCTATTATGTTTAAATCTGGAATATAATTCCATTATAAATAAGGATGTTATTAATAATTTATGGAAATACACTTAAAGTAATATCATTTGTAAAAAAATTAAGGGTATTTCTTATCATCAAAATCATAATGAATTATAGATTATTCTATATATAATAGTTGACTAACAATATGCCCCATTTTTTTGATCCTAATACCCATTAAATATCTAATAGAAAATATATAATTTTGAGCATACTTTGAATAGAAATTGTTATTTAGATTTTATAGAAGTATTTTGATTAAAATATAACTAAAATAAAATGTTGTGTTTACCAAAATTTCAAAAAAAAATATGATATCAAATAGAAAATATAAGGAAAAGGATTAAAACACATTTAATCTTTCACATAATAGTAAAAAAATGTTTATAATATACTTTTGGGATAAAAAAAACATCGATTATAGTAGTAGAGATAAACAAATAAGAAATGATCAAAATAAAGTATGGAATGTATGATGGAAAAAGAAATTTTATTAAGAAAAACATTACTAATATATTATATGTTTTTATGGAGAGAAAAATATGTATAAATCTTGGTAAGTGATTGGTTTATTGTTAGGATTGGTTACTGGTTTTGGTTCTGTAACTGTTTGAGAAGCTTCCCAAACAAGTTCAAATTATTCTATCAGAGGTTGTATCTTGTCATCAATATTTTATCCCATGTTCCTTATAAATATTATTGAATCTTGAATAATGTTCATATTCTAAATCAAATTAACATTAAAATATTCATGAAAATTTTCCTCTATTTGAATAAACTCAGCTAACTTATCACTGAACTTACTTAGAAATAGCTAGATATCTGGTTCAATGGAAGTGAGTCAAAAAATAAAATTGATTTTCCAAAAAAACTAACAAATGTGAAATATTTGACTAACAATTTTGATAATTTTCATTCATTTCATCCATGATATATGTGACAGACTAAAATCATCAAATCATATTTAGAGATGTTGGTGGTGTAGAGGTAGATGCAATGGGATGAATGACACTTCCATTGAAATATTCAATTTGGCTCAAAAAATTCCATTTAATATCTCTAAAATATATTTAAAAATAATAATATTTTATCTTCCCAATGTCATACAACATTTCTATAATAAAGGCATCAAATTATTATTTTTATATAAAATTCTTTTTACGCTCATGAAGTTGATCCAGAATAGATTCTAATTCTATCTTGGGAGAAGATTAATTTTTCAAAGGATTAGTGGATCCTGTGGAAGCATCTATATCCTTTATATGATTATAGTTTTATTCCTAAACCTTATTAAACTTGGTCACAAGATCTTCAATTTGATTAGTTAAGGATTTATATGTATATTGATATAGTTTTTTTATTGAACAATTTATTTAACAATTACTAAGTGATTTCTCAATGATTTTCCATAATTTTGTTCATATGAAATATGTATACCATTAGGCACATCAATTATTTCTCCAAAAGATGATTTTGGTTTCTCTAAAGAATAGAAAATGGCTGAGATAACCTGATGATCAAATAGCATACTACACTAATTTACTGATCCTTTTAATTGTTGTTATTTTTTATCATAATTTTCATAGGAAAATGTTTGAAGAACAATCTTTTAATGGGGTTGTATCTCTACCTATTGACCCTAAAAATGATCTATTTATTTAAAATAAACTGAATGAGTTTCTTATACGTAGCCTAAAAGTGGCTCTTCAAGTGGTGGTTCTTCTCTATTACATGATTTCAAAAAAAGTTAATCATGAAATTCTTCTCAATTTCCTCTTCAGCAAGGATTGTTTTATCATAAAATATTAAGTATCACTGCATAGATATAGAAATTCCTTCAATACTATATTCTCAAACTCTTTCATTCCATATATAGAATTTATATCCATGTGGAAAAGATCTTGAAATAAGTTGTTAATCATCACCAAAAAGCATCAAATTTACTTTTATAAAACTCTAATAAAACCCACACATTTTTAGAGTTCTAGAATTCAATACATTGTTGTGATGACATTTAACTCTACAAAATAAAGATTAATCATCTCCTTTATGAAAAATGTAAGGGATATGATCCTTCCATAAGGATAAAATGATAACCTAACATCTAATTTACAATAATAAATTAGATACCTCAATAAGTATCTAAGAAAATAAATATTGATTTCACTAATGAAAAAACCATGATATACATATCCAGATACAATATTTTCTTCATATTAGCTACTCATGGAGAAATTATAGTTTTCATAAACCTGAAAAAATCATTCCAATCTTCCTCAAGTTCTTTAAGAAACATTTTAATTAAATTTTTACATTACAATAGAAAGAAAATAATATATTCTTACTTATGATCATGGATCCTAACATATTTGAGGTCAATGTGGAAAAATACTTCAAGATGAAATTTAAGAATTTGAGATACTTAAACTGAAGAAATTGAAATTTCCTTATCTTCTATCCATGATGATATAATATCTTCTATTTCACCAAAATTAAACATTACAATAATGTGGTAGTTTTTTTCTACATCATAATGAAAATCTATATTTTCCTTTTTGAACAAAAATTACAAACCTTGAAACACTCGTACTTGATTGAGAATTTGATTCATTTTATACAACAATTGTATGTCTAAAACCATTCCTTAAAGAATATATCTTGAGAAAACATGTTGAAACATTGTGTCACTATGTAAACCTTCATCTGTTCTATTAGTCATCAACATATTAGAGAATCTGATTGTTGATGTTTTTTGGTTTTTAGGGTGTAGGATAAAGATGGGGGGTTTGGTAGATGAATCCGTATAAAAATTGAAAAAGGAAGATAATTCAAATAGTTTTTTGATAGATGATGATGTGGTGTATTTCTTATGATGATTATGTAGGGTAATAGATAATATTAAGTATTTGAAAACACAATATATGAAAATAATTATAAGAAAAACATTATTTAAGAAAACAAGGGAAATAATAAATTTGACAGTGAAAATAAGGAAAAATAAGAATTGTAAATCATATTTTTAGAAATAAATTAAAATAAATGAAAAATAAAACATATTTGTGGAAATATATTAATAAATATGTATTCAAAATTATGTGAACCAAACACCCCCGTAAGATAATCAAATATTTCCATGGGAAGTGCTTTTATGAAAATATCACCAAATTGATATTCATATTTAACAAATGCTAATGATATATCCATTTTAAGAACAAAGTCTCTTATAAAATGTTGGCATATATCAATGTGATTAGTCCTATAATAACATATCAGATTTTTTAAAATAATTATATCACTAGTATTATCACATAAAAGTGGTACAATGTTATAATTTTGTCTGATGTCTAATACTGAGTTTTTCATCCAAATACATACACACAACAACTGCCTATAAAACCATGTTATGAATTAGTTATTGATAGCGAAAATAAGTGTTGTTTTTTTACTCGACCAAGATACCAATGATTTTTTTTAATAAGAGGCATGTTATAGAGTTTTTTTCCAACCTATAACCTCTAATATCAGCCTTTGAATATGAAATTAAATTAAAATCATATGTTTTGGGGTAAAGAAGAGATTTATAAATAGTTCATTTTTAATATCTAATTTTTTTAACAATATTAATATGGGGTTCATTTGGGTTTGACTAAAATATATCACCTAAACATACATAAGACATTACATCTCATGTGCTGAAAGTAAGATATAACAAACAACCAATCATAACTCTATATAAATTTTTGTCTATTGGTATTTCAACTTCATCCAAAAAAAGTTCTATATTGGGACACAATAGAGATATGTTTTCCATACTATGTTCCTATATGAAAGTTTTCATAAAATCTATAATATATTTACATTGATTTAAAACATTTCCATAATGTTTATGATAAATTAAAAATCTTAAAATGAAATTCAGTTCCCCCATGAAACTAATTTCAAATTCTTCTTCCATAATATTTTAAAAATCATATTTTTTTTTAATATTTTGAATTGAAATTAATATCATGAATATAAATTTGATGTAATAAAATATTTGAAAACAATTTTTTCTTAAAAAGTTATGGATCTACCAATGCAATAGTAAATTTATTTTTTAAAATAAAAAAACCTAGTCCTTCATACAAAGTTATAGGCTCTTGTTTATTTCTATATAGATATTTATTAAGACTAAAAGAAGATATTAGTTTTTGAGGACGTCCAAAACCATGAGGTTATTCAAAATAAACATCCTCTACTAAATATCTATTTAAAAAGGTAGATTTAACATCAATATGATATAATTTACAATTTATAAGAGATTCATAATCTTGATGGTTTATAAGGAATTGTAATCCAGATACATGTGAAATGGTTTCATCATATTTTGTTCATTCTTTATAGTTACGTCCCTTAGTGACTAATTTGGATTTATTTTGGGTACTAATACCTTGATCATCCTACATGTTTCTAAATACCAACTTGGATCTAATAAAATGACAATTGGATTGTCATTATACTAATTCCCAAACCGTATTCCTTTGGAATTATTTTAGTTTTTCTAGAATTTCTAATAGCCAAGTCTCATCTTCTAGGGATTATTTAATTGACTTAGGTTCTAAATGAGATATAAAAGAGGTCAATTCAGTTAGGTTTCCTACATTATGTAGTTATAATTCCAATATCTGGACCTCCTATAACAATTTCAAGAAGAAGATTCTTTTGGGTTCTAATTATTCTAGGTAATAAACTTATAGGTTATTTAGTATCATACTCTACTTAACTAGACTAAAATTTATTAATATCATTTTCAAATTCAGGTTTAGTTTTTTTTGGTTTCATATTATTAAATGAATCAGTAACTTATTCTATTGCATCTTTCTCCTTAAATAAAGGGTCAATTTCATCAAAATTCGCATTAACTAATTATTTAACAGTACTATACTTTTTATTAAACACTTTATATGCTTAATAAGTAGAAAAATGTCCAAATAATATACATTCATTAGATTTTGGATCAAAAAAAACCAATGTTTAACTTAATATTGATGATATAAAACATACAACCATATAAATTAATGTACATTACTTTAGGTTTTCTATTATTCCAATTTTCATAGGTTATCCTTTTAAAAATTGGTCTTATTAAAACTCTATCCATGATATATTAGAACGTGCTTTCATCTCCATCCCAAAAGTAGGTAGGAAGGATATTTTCCTTTTTCATAGACCTTTTTATTTATTGGTTAGTTTTATTTCTTTTTCAACAATTCCATTTTTTGAGTTTTTCATAGTGGAAAAAGGTGTGTTTTATTACATGATTTGATTTAAAATAATTAAATTATTGATTACTAAATTATCCACCATGATAAGTACTTAATAATATAATATTGAAACCTTTTTCAAATTAAATTTTATTATAAAAACATTCAAACCCATTGAAATCATCACTTATAAATTTTAGAAAATATACCCAAGTAAATATAGAATAACAATTAAGTAAAACATAAAAATATAATTTACGAGCCAAACATAATATATTGTATGGACCAAAAAACTATATAGATATGTTCTAATGGTTTATATGTAGAAAGGTTGTGAATATTTTTGAATGAATATTTGAGTCTTTTCAAATTATTCTTGCATAAAAAAAATTGTCATTATAAAATTTAAGAATAGGAAAATCAGGAACTTACTGTTTCTCAAAAAATTTATGTAAATCATAAATATTAAAATGTCGAAGTATTCTCTTTCATATATATTACTTACATATTTTAGAATTTTAACAATTAAAATTGTATTTACACTAGGAAATTTAAATCCTAATTATAAACATTATAATTTCTTGGTTCCCTAAACATCCATAGTATATATTTAAAAACTATGCTGGAATTTTTCGAAAAATAAACATAAAACCCATCATAAAAAATTTGAGATATACATTTCATATTTTGTTTTAGACTTTTCTCATATAGTTCTTTTTTGATGATATAGTATTTGGATATCCAACAGTTCCAACTCCAATGTTCTTTCCATCTACATTGTGACCGAATGTGACCAAACCTTCATTCAATTGAGTTATCAGATGAATGTTGGTTGAATCTCCACTCATGTCTCTAGAAACAAAACTTTCTATATACTATATTTCATTTTTCCGTATGGACTAATAAATTCAAAAGTAATTAAACATGTGTTTTTTGGTACCCATATCTTTTTGGGTCCAACAGAGTTGGCTAGAAATGATACAAGAATCAAAATCTTCTTTCTTTTTCCATAATTATAATTACAATCTTCAGTAGAAATTTTAGTAATAAAATTTCTCTCAATAACAATAACTTTTGAATTTATACATTAACTATTTTTAGTGACATGAATTTTTATTCCATAGAAATAACATATATCATTTTTTAAATTAGGGGAAAAATAATTCTTATATAGTTTTGATTTTAACCATTACTTCCTATTCCAAATCTTTCCCTTTTAAAGAAATTATTTCAAAAAATATTATTTAATAATTTCTCACCATTTGTTAATGTAATTGTATTGATCTTCTAATATTTTTTAAAATATTTTAAATCATTACTCAAATTTAGGGAATATATAGTATGTTGTGGATGAGTTGAATTTATCAACTAGTTCCTTATGTTGTTTTAATAGCGTGTCTCTTTCCCTCAAAACCTCATTATTAATATTTTTCAATGATTTGTTCTTATTTATCAAAGAATTTTATATTTATTCTGAAAGAGAATATTATGAAATGAATTTTTAATTTGAGAAAATTCTATTATCTGAATTAGATGAATAATAATTTTGTACCTATTCTTCTTCAGTCATAAAACACATATTGGGTTTTAGATTTTATTTCTCCTTTTCTGAATTTGATTTTGAAGATATTCTTTATTCTTCAGATACACTCTAGGTAGAATTCATTGATCCCTTTCCTTTAGGTTCATAAGCAACAATATTATGATATATTTTTTTAGTGTTTACTTTTCATCTTTCAGTAGAGGACAGTCTAGTCTAATATGACTCAATTTTTTCTATTCATTTCATCAAACATCACATGGATCTTTATCATATATCATGAAGGATTTTCTAAAAACTATTTTTTATTATATAATTTACTAAATTTTCTTTCTTCTTGATCTTGTTCTATTTTAGAATCTGAGAAATCATAATTTTTATGTTCTTTTAATTCATTCATTGATCTTATAAAATGTCTTTTATATGTTATGTTTATAGTGTTTTATTACTTATTTAAAAATAAATTTATTATATTTACCATCCTCATGCATCTAAACCCCAGACATCATGTGTTTCCCAATTAGTTCTTCCCTTGTCAGATCTTTGATATGTGATTACTGTGAAATAACAAAAGATATTCAATTCAATTTTTAAGGGATTACTCTATGTACTTTCAAAGGTTGATTAGATTGTTCGATGAGTTCTCTTAGGGCCATAAAATTATTGAAAATTTATGTAAACCATCCATTCATCTGTTTGATGGTTTCACCATAAAACATTATTTATTTTTTGAACATTAGTTTTTATATGGCAGAACTCTTATTTCTTCATAGGTAAGTGAAATAATTTTCCAAATCTTATAGGTAGTTGGAAGCTGTGATACACAATTAAACTCATCAGGTCAAAGACAACATATAATAGCATTTATTTCTTTAAAATTGTTATCAAATTTAAATTTTTTTAGCAGTTGATGTCTCTAGTTTGTCATCAATCTTATAAGGAGTAATTATTTATGAGTAATCATTGAAAACATGATTTTTAAGATATATTATCATCCTTCAATTCCAGCACCCATAATTTTCAACTTGAAAAAATGGAACACATGGTATATTCATTCCTTCTCTCGGATAATCAATCACAAACATTTTATAGGATTAATAATTTAGATTTAAATAGATTTATCCATAATATTTTCATTAATAAAAATTGATAGGTCAGAATAATACAATGTAAAACAACTGGTGGGAGGGGTGAATGGTGCCTTTTCAAAACAAACGTACACAATTCTAGTTTTAAAAACCCATGTGATTAATATGTATATGCAATGTTTACTTCTGTAAAGAGTATACACATGTTATAAACTGAAATAATGAACAATGTTTTTTAGATTGGTTTAGGGAACAAAAATCCCATACTCCACTCCAACAATCACTCTCCCTAAGAGAATAGTAAACTTCACAGGTAATGTCCTCTAATACTAAGACAACTAATCCAAAACTGAGTGGAAGTAGTTGAAACCATTATAAAGTCATGCGAAAAAGAGAATTTTGGTTCATTAATAGTCAACTGTTTATCCACATCTTATATCGAGAAGTTGATACTCTACCACAGTTGATTATGATCAATTGAAACATCAACAAATCAAAAGACATTGATTTAAAGATAAATTGGTTTAAATATCACAAGTCAAGTAGCAGAAATTGAAAAAAGATTATTTTTTTACTTCAGAAATTGATATATTAAAGAATACAAAGATTTTTAGTGATCCAGTTTGCAAAAAATATCTTAAATTACAAGTAGAAAAAAACCAGTAATAGAAAAATAGTGAACATGTATGTCCCCAAAGTGTAGCTTCCTTCAGAATCAATCATTCGTTCCATCAGCACTGTATGATATGTTTATGAGAATGAAATAATATAAAAAGATTATGAATTTTATATCCCATATTTAGAAATGATGTGCCTATAGAATATTTATAGAAGATATCATTTTTTCAGAATTTTAGATTTACCACATATGCATGATTGATCACTTAAATTATAATCTGAATTGACAAGGGGAGTCATAATTTTTATTAACAATAAGAGATATTTTCTACATTGAATATGGTTATTCTAATAAACCGTAAGGATCTTTGAATTGGTCAAAATCAATTTTTAAAATAGCATGTAAATATATAAATACCATTGCCGAAATATCAGAAAATATTGTGAAATTAAATCTTTGACATTGTAAAGTCAAATGTTGGGTTGCTTCACAAAATGACAAAAATATGAATCATAGGTTTCAACTATATAAAATTCATTCTAAAATTAAAAGTATGAAAATGAAAGGTTGATCAGAATAATAAGGTTGATAAAACATTTGTTTGTGTCCTTAAACACATGATTTCTTATTATGTAGGGTTATTTAACTATACTTTCTTCTCTTTACAAACGTAAGGCTTTATCCAAATGTAACGTTATTAATCCATAAATTATTTCAACGGTAGTGTTGGTGTTCTATCTACAACTCCTTATAATTTATGGTTGAATAAAAACATAATTTTCACAATCAACGCATGTTGTCCCAAGTGTAGGGTTTATTCCTTCTCTTATGATTTGAACGTAGAGTATGAACACTACGTCCATAATACACTTAAGAGCACTCAAATTCTTTAACATATATTCCTAGTGAATTAAAAATTTGAATATAATTCCACAATAATCATGAAAATTAATAATAATTTGCATAAATACCCAAAAATTAATATCAATCATTAAAAACAAGGGCATTTTTTAGCATCAAAATATATATGATTTATAGTGTTTTTTGGGAGAATACATGACCATCACATAACACATGATTACCTATAATACATGAAGATTAATGTAATGATTATAATTAAAAATAATTATTTATTATAACAATCCCATGATGGTAAATTCATTTACTATGTATATTGACTATTTATTGATTTGAAATATGATTTTTTTACATTAATTATGTTTCATTAGGATTGAATAACAATTAATGTTCAATGATGATTTATTTATTTATTATGTATTTTGTGTACTAATGATCCATTTCATGTGTATGATTATATATTTCATTAATTTGATGATTTAGATAAATATATTCCATTGAATTATAACATGGCTTTACAAACCCCTTACTTTATGTTTTACATCTATTTTTTTGAATAACCCACAATTTAATTTATATGATTCCAGTATTCCTATATAATGTAGATATTAGTTAATTATATAGAACAAATGACAAATAGGTCCCCATATGGGCTTTTAATTATCTTGTGTGGGTCACCCAAACCAAGAAATAATAGACCTAAAATTGGAAGCTATAACAAATAAAGAATATTAGGCAAAATGGAGGTCGTATACTAATGAATACATGAAATAAACCACATGTATCGAATGAAATGAAGTGGAACCATCTTTTAATGGTATCATAAATAACTACACGATAAAATAATATATATCCATGAGACACTAATAGTGAAAATCCACATTTGTAGACTCCAATAATAAGGAAATTTACATATTCTGAATATCTCATACAAGATATGCCCATGAAATAATAGATCACCTCATTGATGTAGTGACTCTTTCTATGAAATACAACAAACACAATCTCCATCAATAACTAATGAAGACAACTTATAGAGATCACTTCAATTTCATTCTCAATATAGCTCACCAAAAGTCTATGATCTATCTATGAAAAGACAACATCTTACAACATTAAAGCCTTTATAAGGATGGGATTAAAAATACTTAGTGTGACACCAAAAAAATATAAATAATGTAATTTCCAAAAAAATGATTACCCAAAACCCAAATATAGATGGATGCCAATAATGAGAAATATAGTACATAAATATGGGAATTGAATTATACAACCAACACGATAAAAATTTATTATTATGTTATCTCATATTGTATGAAATTTCATCATGTAAAGTGAATTTTAAAAAACATCAAAATCCCCAAAAAAATTCAAAATTACAATAACACGATGTAATATAACATTAATTCATCATATGTAGTGCTATATGATAAAAAATCTCCTTAATGTATACCAATTATTTTTAGGGAGAACATGTACCTTTAAATATATGACTTCACATTTACCCAATATAGATTACTAAATTCCATATATCATATGAAGGACCATGTCCTATCATAATTGTGTTTAAATGGTAGTTACAAAACCCTATTTTCCATATGGAGGACCATTCACATACATTACGGTGTCTCTAAGGGAGAACATAAACCCAATATCTCTAAAACGAGACATCACCTTAACATGGGAATGATTAATTGAAATCCATATATTAAGGAACATGCCCCATAAGACACAAAATTCATCATGAATGGTCATTTATAGTGATGTGAATTCTAAAAAACGTATTTTCTAGAAAAATGATCAAGATTGAATATTTTTTAGTCCATTTCTTACACCACTATAATTAAATCTAAAAACACGAATAAAAATATTGTTCAAAATATTGACTATTTAAATCACTTAGTTTTAGCCTCAAAAAGTGTACAATTGTATAGTTCTATAATATAATTTTGTGGGTGAATCTTATATGTAATTATCATTAGGACAAAATGTGTGTGCGAGTAACAATTTTCATAGGTATGTACCATAGATATATGAAATCGTGTGACAGTTTTCACATTCTGTTCCAATGGAATACACTACATGAGTGGTAAGGGAGGATGTTGGATGTGTATTCTAGTAGATCTATGATAATCCGTTTTCCTAAAACACATATTTTGAGTAATAGGTGAGACTACATGTGATATTTAACATTATTTGAAACCTGTATCTTCTAGGTAGAAACTAGAAACAATATTTATTGAAATAACACATGCCATGTTATTGTTAATTCAATTTTTAGATCCGCTATTTACCTGAAATGTCTCCCACCTTTTTCATTTTCAAATCTTGTCATTGACTCTACAATTAACATTCAGGATTCCAATAAAGATCCCCACCATTACTCATTATAATTTCATCAATATTTATTTGAACACCCATGCAACCATATTCTATCAAACACTTTTTTCCTCTAGACAGTTTACCACTCCTACGTCACTACTAATTTTCCAAAATTAGTCCCACACTATTGAAAAAAAAATTATAATATCGTAATTTTTCAATTAAAATTTTAGTGCATGTAATTATAAATAATTTTAAATATTTATGACGTTTGGATACATTTTTTTATATATGAAAAAAATAATATGACGGTTTTATTAATTATAGGAAAAATTCATATAGCATCAATAAGGTTTACCCTATGATTAAGGTTATAAATAAGTAAGATAAAAAAATGCTTAATTTCATTTCATATATAGTACATAATGGTTAAATATCACATGCATGGTCCATCCATTTTCTAATAAACCATAATATATCATTCATTTTATGTGTAGGATATCACACTATGAAGAATTTTAAACGTATTTCAGTGGTTTCTATACCTATGAAGATGCTCATTCCTTAGAAGATATGAAAACTACAATAAGTTTATTGATCAATGACATATTAAATTTTATAATTTCATAATTCAAAGGGAATTATATGATTAATGGGAGTTCAACGAGTATTTTATACCAAATGGAATGAACCTTGACTATGAATGGTAACATTCATGCTATTTAGAAACACAGATCAAGATAAAAACATGAGGAAACATACCATGTTGTGATAAAAATGGTAATTGATGAATGAACAAATATATTATGATATATTATATAATGAAACATCATAAATTATTAAATTTTTTATAATTGGAGTAATTTTTTAAAATAATTCTATTGAAGGATTGAAAGTTTATGGAACATCCATTAAAAGGCTATTTGCATATTTTTGCAAGAGATTCACTTGGGAAAAAATCAATTGTGGTATTTGACATATAAAATGTTTGAATATAATTGATAATTTTGTTTTTTGAATTTAAAAATACAAAGGAGATATTACAGCCCGATATATTGAATAATTGAGTGAAAAAAGTCATCTTGTAGAAGGATTATTAATTTTTTTTGTAATTCATCAAATATGTATAATACTGTAGTGGTGTGTGATTGGAATAAAATAAATTAAACATCAGTCTTGTAAATTGTGATTTTTTGTGTATATATTTGATGATCATCTAGTGTTTAATATATATTTTTGGAAAATAATATTTTTTAGTGTTTTTTCTTCAATTGGATTCATTGTATGTTCAACTTGTATGTCCAAATTTTACGTTTATATAGAACATTGTATTGTAGTGATAAATAATAATATGTCATGGAACTTGTATAAGAATATATATTTTCCAAATGTTTTTAATTAATAAATAGTGGTGTATGGTTTAATTTTAATATCAATACCTCATTGAAATTTGTTCATGTACTATATTCGAATGTTGGTGATGCATGAAAAATAATTATGCTAATGTTTCTTAATTTTTATGATTTCAGATGTGCTTGTGTGAGGAATTTGTGAAGGGTTTAATATTTATTTTAAAACAAATTTAAAATATAATCTTAAAATGTTGTAATAATTAATTTCAAGTTACCTTAATTTACCCCACCCCCTCATATTGTGTACATTAAGATCATATGTTACCACAAATGGTATTTGTAACATCCCATCCCTCCTCATTATCAAGCGTAAAAGCAGAAGTGCTACATACCCTTAAGAGACATCCCCAAGTCCCAAAAGGCTGGAAATAAATACCATATAATCAAGAATGATGGTAGATTATTTTCCCCTTGAGATGAAAAACAACCAACCAAAATTGGATTTATTAAAAACAACTACATGATGAATTTCAACAATGTATTATAATAAAACTCATACCAATGACAATAATACAAAACAATTCCAATACTAATTTAAATTACTAAGAGAAGGAATAAAAAAATCATGACACAATGAAATCACTACACATCTGTATGATAAGATCAATGATCCAACTTCATGAGACAACCCATGTATTACGAAGAACCACTAATTAATTGAGATTCATTAACCATACCCATATTCCAATGTACACCATCAGCAAAATTTCCCATCTTCTAAAGTAGGGTATGAGTAATAATAATCATTTTTCCTTGACCAAATGACATCCCCACTAATTCCACTTGTCTATAACAAGACAGAAAATTTATATAACTCTTTTTATAGAAACCCATTAAAACAGTTCAAAATTACCAATGTGAAAAACTAGCCATAGAAACTAGTTTACCCAAATGATAAGAAATATAATTAAATCTCCAAACAATCAATATCAAAAGTTTTCCCATTTTCTATTGGAATAAACTATTCCATTTAAAATTACCCAAAGAATAATCCTCAACCACACACGCAACAAAACAACCCAAACTTGGTGTTACCTTTGACGGGGGAGCATCACATTTGGCCTGGTCCCCATTTCATTCTGGTACATCACACCACATATGAATCCCTTGATGGTGGAAATTAAAGACACTTATCCATCCCATAAATTGTTGGAACCATGGTCATCTATGCATAGATTGGAGAATGGTTTGTATTTGTTGTCAATCCTCAGAGGAAGTTCAGAATGTGTGCCAACAAAGTACTCATACAGGTCAAGCAGATAACAGTATTGATGGTGGAACTATTTTCTTGTGTTTTCCAAATTTGGGGACCTCAAAACTAACAAAAGGAGAAAACAATGATTTTTGGTAAAGGGACTTGCCCGCCGGACAAGTGTCACGCAAGTGACTTGTGTGATGAGAAAGGACTTGCGTTCCGATGCCTAGGAGGATTAGAAAGTTGCACACCATATGTTTTTCAGGTTCAGAACTTCAAAATATGGAAAAGGAAAGAGGGTCGCGCAAGTATTGGGTTGGTCATGCAAGTGAGTAGCGCGACAGAGGCTAGGGCGGTTGAATTTGCGTGCCGGAACTTGCGTGCTAAGAGGTGGCTTGCGCGCCACCACGCAGGGTGTCCATTTTGCCGATAAATAGAGGACCACCCATTCTCATTTGTAATGATGTTCGAGACTTTGATAAATTTAGGGCTCTCATCAAGCAGGTAAAGTTGTCATGAAAGTGGTTGTGGTTCGCACAAGTATAAGCTCCACGATAGTTGTTTGTTGCACGCCAAAATCGATTTGGGTGAAACGGAATGTGGGTCGCGGAAGTTTAATGTTTTTGATGTGAGTGTCACTCAAGTCGTTTAGGTGGAATTGCGCTCCATTTATCACTTGCGCGCCATATTTGAAATTTTCACACCAGCTTGGGGAAGCAGGCCTGGTGTTGTTGAAGTATGCCCATCTTTTTGAAGCTACAAGATAGATGGAAGATTTCCCAGTACACTCAGCGCAAAGTGAGATTAGTCTACTGGTGAGAGTTGGACTTAAAAAGAGCATCTACATATAATAGAGGATTCATTATTTTGCAATGATGAAGATACCTTTACATTTATAAACTGAGTGGGACATCAACGAAGGCAGTGAGCTAGGGGGAGTCAAAGGGAGTGACCCGAGGGATGCAGTGAGCTATCCCTGAATCTTTGTAAAGGCAGTGAGCCTGGGACAGAGTGAATATGCCCGAACCTTTGTAATACATAGCTAGTGAAGTTTAGTATGACCTAAAACCTGTCGGTGTATGCTCTTTGGACGTAGCCCTTAGTGGTGAACTAAGTAAAAAGTGTTGTGTCATCTCTCTACATGTCATTGTTTGCTTTCTGGTCATTTTCATCATACAAGTTTAACAAGTTCCTACCAATGTGGTAATAAGATCCATCATATTAAAAGAAATATTTGTCACCCTAATTCACCCATCCCCTCTCAGGGTGTCCCAGGGTCCTACAAATGGTATCAGGGGGTAAAGGTTACTGGTTTTAGATCTTTACTTTGTCGTCATGGAGAATGCAGTCAATACTATGGGAGTACCACTCTTCGATGGAAGTAATTTTCCAATTTGGAAGAATAGAATGAAATCTCATTTAAGGTCACTCGGAATGGAATTCCTCTTTGCTACCTTGTAAGGAATACAAGTTACCGATCCAGTAGGGCTTGATATAACTAATACAAAAAGGAAAGTTTTTGACGTAGATGCTAATGCTCAGAATGCTATCACAACAGATCTTTCAGATCAGATCTACCTAAAGGTGATGAGTTGCACCTCAGCAAAGTCTATGTGGGATAAACTTGAAAACATTTATGAAGGAGATAACAAAGTGAAGGAGAAAAAACTTCATGTCTTACACAATAGCTTTGACGATCTAAAGATGCATCCTAATGAGAATGCATATTCATTCTTCAATCGAATTACTGAAGTTGGAGGAGAAATTCGTGGTCTTGGAGAGGAAATAAAATACATTGATATCTTAATGAAAATCATGAGAAGAATTCCTCCTATGTACAATACAATGGTGTCAGCCCTTGAAGAAAGAGATCTTTCTAAGCTATCTCTTGATGATCTGTTAAGTAGTCTAGTGGAATATGAGATGAGAGTCAAACCCGATGATGCTACAACTCGTGTAAGAAATGAAATGGCATTCAAATCCATGGACAGTTTGAAAATTTTAGAAGATAGTAATTGTGAAGATGATGAGTAAAAAGAAATTATTTCTCTCATCACCAAGAAGGTGAAGAAGGGAAAAGGTAAATTTAATGGTAAGCTACCCCTGGCATGTTTTCGTTGTAGAAGAGTTGGGCACATTTCCACTTAGTGACAATGAAAGTTTGATGATGAAGAGAGCGAAGCTGAATACATCGAAGCACCTTAGAATAGGTTTATCAAAAAGGGAGACCTTAAATCTGGATAGAAAATATAGAAGAAGAGTTTTGTCTATAAATAAAAATATAAGGATATTGAATTTTTTTAAGAAGAAGAACCATAATTTAAAATAGGAAACCATGATTCCATGATGGCTACCATTGAAAAATCAGCACCCTCAATCAATAAAGGTAGAGATAATCAGATTACTCCTAATGGTGATCCAACGAATAAAATTAAGGATCCCTTTTCCATGATTGAGAATAAATGTAAGTGATGAAATAAGTGGAAGGAAATGGTGGAAGAGTCATCAGAATATGTTGATGAGCTTGAAGCAGAAATTGAATGACTAGAAGAACTAGTGAGAGTTCAGCATTTGATCCTTGAAAGCATAGATGGTGTTGTGGAAATAAAGCATAGTATTTAAGAATAAGAAATGGTCATAAATGACCTTTCATCCAGACTAGAATAGAATTCCATGATAGTTTAGGGTCTTGAAGAAGAATTCATTACTCTTAAGAGTAAAATTGAATGTCAATCAATCACAAATGAGGGTCAGAAGAAAATTCATTTTGGAAGATTCTCATATGCAGAATTACTGGCAAGAGCCAAGTGTGGATCAGATGGGGTTGGAAAAAACATGAGAGATCAATGAACCTCTTACATGGGAAAGAGTGGAATTGGATGTGAAGTTGAGTCTTCAACTGCTGAAGGTGGAGAGAGCCAAAATAAAGACAAGATAAAAGTTGGTCATGTTCAAACATTACCTGATGTGCTGAAAAAGGAACCCTCAATCAAAACTAAAAGAAGAACTGAAAATTATCCTCAAACTTTTAGAAATGACAGGTAGTCCAACTATTCTCCAAAGGTGGAAGGCATGAGGATAAATTTAATTGAGAAGACATTTCTTCTCATGAAGTGTCAGTTCTATGGCTATCTGGGCCATACCATGTCACATTGTGAAGAGGCAATGAGCTACTTGAATGGGGATGATCTGGGACATCAAAAAGGGAGACCGACTTCATATCCTCCATAGTATAGAAGAAATAGTTTCTAGGGATACTATTTTCATTGTTCTAACTTTGGCCATATTTCTATGTATTGCAGGAAGAGATTCGATAGGAGAGATTCATACAACTCTCAAAGACAGGTCAATATCCACCCTCCTGATGGTGTTTCTCTCACAAACATTTTATCTTCTCTAGAAAAAGATTATGGGTATGAAGAATCTGATTATGTGGAAGAAATAATTATAAGGCCATCACTATCTTATACTCAATCCAATATCTGTTGAAAATAATAGAAGAAGATCGAGAAATCCAACCTTACAAAGGTGGCCCTCAAAGCTATAAAAAGCAAGAGTAACTGGATTCTGGATAGCGGATGTTCATCTCATATGATAGGTAATGATTCCCTATTACCTAATATCAAAAGGAATGTTGATGGTACAATACGATTGGGGAATTATGGAGCTATGAAAATCAAAGGTAGTGGAAGTAATGAATTAGCTAATGGAGAGATAAAGAAGATTAAAGTCATTTATGTAGATGGCCTACGTCATAATCTACTTAGTGTGAGTCAACTCTTTGATTGAGGACTCATAGTTATTTTAAATCAGAAAGGCTATACTATCAAGGGAAAGAAATGAATTTCACTAATGAAGGGATGTAGAACAGAAGGAAACTTGTATCAGGTTGATAGTAAATAAAATATTTGCTAAATAACTGTTGCAGAAGAAAACAATTTGTGGCATCAGATATTGGGGCATATCAATCAACAAGACATGGAGAAAATATCAAAATAGAGGATTGTCATGGACATTCTCAACCTGAAGCATGAGCGTGAAAAGTTTTGTGATGCTTGCATTCATGGAAAGATGGTCTGCTGTTCATATCATCCATAGAAGAAAAGGGCATCTCATCTTCTTGATCTAATTCAAACAGATTTATGGAGGCCGATAAATGTTTCCTAAACTAATGAAGAAATGTAATTTTTCCTCTTCATAGATGATTACAATATAATGTCATGTGTTATGGTCATTCAAAGGAAACGAAAAGTGCTTGACTTCATGAAAACATATCAGCAAATCGCCGAGAATGATACTGGACGAAAAATCAAAGTGTTGCGATCTGACAATGGAGGGGAATACACATCCATTGAATTTGAAAATTACCTGGAGAATCATGGGATACAACATGAGGTAGCTGATATGAGAACTCCACAAAAAAATGGAGTTGTTGAACGTATGAATCAATAGGTGAACAACATGGCACGAACTACACTGATTGAGAGTCGTATTCCATGATATTACAGGAAAGAGGTTGTTCAAGGTGCAGTGTATATTCAAAATCGAACAGGACTTTATATGGGTGAGAAGAAAACACCATATGAATTATTACATGGAAGGAAGCCCTCGTTGAAATATTTTCCTATTTTTGTATGTAAATGCTTCATCAGGAACAAAGAAGGAAATCAAGGGAATTATGGTGACCATACAGATGATGTAATTTTTCTTGGATACTCAACGAATAACAAGTCTTACAAGTGTTTCAACAAAAAATTAGGAAGGATTGTGGAAAATAGTTATGTTATGATAATTGAATAGAAAAAAACAAATGCTTCAATTATTTCATATGCTGATGTGATAGAAAGTGAAGAAGAAAGTGAACATGGAGAAAATAAAAATACAGAAATAGAGGAAGCTGTACAAAACACTCAGTAGTCACATCATGATGTTGACTCAGAAGAAGAATCAGAAGAAGAAACTGTGGCTGGAAGGAATGCAAATGAACTACACAGGAGAAATCATAGATCTTAGATTGATCCATCTAACATAATTGGGGATAGGAGTGCACCCAATCAAACAAGGAGGATGAGAAATAACACACAATCGGCATTTCTGTCAGTTGTGGAGCCATCCTCATTCGAAGAAGCTGCAAATAATGAATCTTGGGTAAAATCAGTGAATGAAGAGTTAGATCAGATTGGCATGAATCAGACATGGGATCTTTTCCAGAGACCCAAAGTTCACAATGTTATTAGTAAAAAATGAATCTTCAAGAACAAGTTTTTTGAGCATGGAAATGATATCAGAAATAAGGAATGCCTGGTATGTAAAGGATACTCCTAGATTGAAGGCATGGATGTTGAAGAAACCTTTTCTCCACTGGCTAGACTAGAGTCAATGAGGATTTTCCTTGCCATGGCACTCCAAAGAAGATATAAAGTATATCAAATGGATTTCAAGACAACATTCTTGAATGGTGAACTCGAAGAAGAAGTCTACATTGAACAACCATTGGGTTTTGTTCTTGATATTGATGAAACAAAGGTCTGCAAACTGAAGAAAGATCTATATGGTTTGAAGAAGGCACCACGAGCATGGTACTCCAGGCTGGACTCGTATCTCAAGAAGCTGGAATTCAAAAGAGGAGGAGTAGATCACAATCTATATGTGAAGAATTATCCAAAAGATCAATTCATGGTTCTAGTCTACATTAATGATATCATATTAGGTGGCAGCAGGCAAAAATCAGTGGATGAATTTGCCAATGTCATGAAATCAAAATTTGAAATGTCTATTATTGGGGAGCTCACATATTTCTTAGGGCTAAAGGTGATTCAAAAGAATGATTACACTTTCATTTCTCAGAAAAAGTATGCAAGAGAGCTGCTGAAGAAGTTTAATATGCAAGACTCCAAACCAATGTCAACTCCGATTGCAGTTGGAACAAAACTTGGAAAGCATGAAGATGGGACCTCTGTAGATCCCACCAAGTACAGGAAGATCATTGGGAGCCTACTGTACCTGATAGTGACACAGCTAGATATTGACTTTTCCACATGTCTTGCATCCCTCTTTCAGAGTAATCCAAATGAGGAACATATGGCAGCAGTAAAAATAATCATGAGGTATATTCAAGGTAATCAAAATTGTGTCTTATACTTTGCTGTAGGAAGGAACAATGATTTATCAGCATTTTCTGATGCTGACTGGGCTAGCGATGTTGTGGACAGAAATTCCACCAGTGGTGGAGCATTCTATAATGGGAATAAATGTGTTGTCTAGTTGAACAATAAATAATAAATCATTTCTCTTAGTACTACTGAATTTGAGTATATCTTTTCCACAAAGGCATACACTCAACTGCTATGGATGAAGAAACAATTAATAGATATTTGTGATGAGGTGAATCAAGCAATGGCGATTTACTATGATAATAAGAGCTCAATTGATCTTACAAAGAATCCGGTTCAGCATTCTCATACAAAACATAATGAAATTCATTATCACTTTATCAAAGGGAAAGTTGAACAGGGCCTGATTAGAATGGATCATGTGGGAACTGATGAGCAAGTGGCTGATATCCTGACCAAGCCACTGTCAACGGCTGTATTTGTGAATCATTGGTTGAACGTTGGTGTTCATCCACCTCCTAGTGCAAAAGGAGGTTACGAAATTCCCCATTCCCCATTTATGTTAATTGTTTTTAATCTGTTTATGGATACGATGCAGTTTTGTGGGGGGAGATACTATCCTGGGGGAGTGTGGTTTGAGCTGAACAATGAACAATTATAAGTCATTGGGTTTATTGTCAATGGGAGAGAAAGGAATAAATTCAGGCATGTAATGCTTGATTCTATGACATGATGAGATTCAATGTTAGTGATAGGATAAGAAGGATGAGAAGAAATACATTGGACATGTAATTCTTGTGTGACACTGTAAGAGAATTTATTGGGAGTCTTTGAGAATTCCAACACACGGGAACCGAATTCAAGCTTCCTCTCTTGTTTTCTACACCTAGAATTGCTCACCTAGACTTAGAGTGTTGGTTGAGTTGATTCTTGAGTTTTAGTTTTGCATGAGAATGACGATCCTTTGAGTTTATTTACAGATTTCCGACGAACCCAAATGGGGGGATTGTTGGAACCATGGTCATCTATGCATGAATTGGAGAATGTTTTGTGTTTGTTGTAAATCCTCAGAGGAAGATCAAAATGTGTGCCAGCAAAGTACTCATACAAGTCAAGATGATAACATTATTGAAGTTAGCACTATTTTCTAGTGTTTTCCAAATTTATGGACCTCAAAATTGACAAAAGGGGAAAACAATTATTTTTGTTAAAGGGACTTGCGCGCCGGACATGTGTCATGCAAGGGACTTGCGTGCCGAGAAAGGACTTATGTTTCGGTGCCTAGGAAGATTAGAAAGTTGCACGCCATATGTTTTTCAAGATCAGAACTTCAAAATATGGCAAAGAAAAGAGGGTCGCACAAGTATTGGGTTGGTCGCGCAAGTGAGTAGCGCGATAGAGGCTAGGGCGGTTGGAATTTCTCACAGTTACTTGTGCACTGAGAGGAGGCTTTTGTGCCACTGTGCACGGTGTCCATTTTTCCGATAAATAGAGGACCACCCCTCCTCATTTGTAACAAAGTTTGAGACATGTAAAAATTCAGTGCTCCCGTCGCATAGGTGAAGTGGTCACGCAAGAGGTTGTGGGTCGCGCAAGTATAAACTACGCGATAGTTGTTTGCTACACACCAAAACCGATTTGGGTGAAAAGGAATTTGGATCGCGCAAGTTTGAAGTTGTTGAAGTGAGTGTCTCGCAAGTAGTTTAGGTGGACTTGCGTGCCAGTTATAACTTGGACGCCATCTTTGAAATTTGTACACTGGCTTGGGGAAGCGCGCCTTGTGTTGTTGAAGTACGCCCGTGTTTTTGAAGCTGCACAAAATATGGAAGATTTCCCAGTACCCTCAGCGCAAAGTGAGATTCGTCTACTGGTGAGAGTTGGACCTCAACATAGCATCTACATATAATAGAGGATGCATTCTTTTGCAATGTCAAAGATACCTTCACATTTGTAAATAGAGTGGGACTTCAGCAAAGGCAGTGAGCCAGGGGGAGTCAAAGGGAGTGACCCGAGGGATGCAGTGAGCTATCCCTGAATCTTTGTAAAGGCAGTGATCCTAGGACAGAGTGACTATGCACAAACCTTTGTAATTCACAGCTACTGAAGTTTAGTGGAATTTGGTACGACCGACAACCTATCGGTGTATGCCCCTTGGACGTAGCCCTTAGTGGTGAAACAAGTAAAGAGTGTTGTGTCATCTCTCTAAATGTGATTGTTAGCTTTCTGATCATTTTCATTATACAGGTTTAACTAGTTCCTACCAACGTGGGAACAAGATCTATCACATTAAAAGAAAAATTTGTCACCCTGATTCACCCCTAACCTATTATGGTGTCCCAAGGTCCTACATAAATATCATATATAACAACTTAATCCAACAACCATCAAAATTTACTTTTCAACAGAATATAAACCATTATTTTCCAAAACACAATAACCCTAATACAAAAACCTATTTATACCCAACATCATTTCAACAAAAAACCTTTTATTCAAAAACATTTTCAAAAACCATTTCAATAAACCAATACAAATAGGCAATTTTCAAATCATCATTTCAAAATAAAACAATTAAGCAAATTTCACAACAATATCACATTTTCCCAAAATTTCTCAAATCATTACAAAATGCCTTGCAACAAAGCATCACTCAAAAATTTTACAAAAAAAATCGCAAAAAATACATTAATATGAAAATAACACTTCTACTTATAGTAAGTGAATTAGGGATTGAAGCCATCTAATTTTAGGGTTTTTGGTGAAAATGAACAATCTAAAAAGTGCTCACCAAACTGGGTGAAAAATCCAAAAAAACCGACATAGATCCATTCTCCTAAAGAAGGAAAATGTACATAATTATTTTTAGAAAAACAGAAATCTATCTATAAAGGAACATTATTTGTGGACATTTAAGACATAAAAGATTAGATCTATGAAAAACTATGATATTACCATGAAATAAGAATTAACAAAGGATAACTATCTTTAATGAATAATGAAAAGAATCTAAAACACTTACAAAATGAATGGGAGAGTTTCCCTAATCATGGAGAAGAACCAATCCCTGATGATGGTCTAAATGGGATCAAATAGTTTGTTTAGTGATAACATCATGTGAGATCCATTTTTAAAAAACCCAATTTTTATGTCGTGCATGGTTTAGCCACATAGTTAGGCAAAATGTGCACTAACTTTGTGCCTGATACTTCTTTAAAGGGGACCCCATATGGTTGGCATTCATTGTTAGATAAACCGTGTACCAAAATTGTGAAAAACTACTGATTTATATTCCATGATCTACTTGGGTGGCTGTACATTTTGGAAAACCTTTCACCATAACTATGTTCCTACCCATAGTCACCTACCTTTACTTTCACATTTTCCTAGAGTATCTGCATGGTATTCACTAATCGTGTGCAATATTTTCACACATAGAAAATTCTATAAAACATCCTAAAACCCCCCCAAGATCTCCCAAATATTACCCATATACATTATGCACAATATAACTCTTAAATAAGGGTTATATACCTCAAATTGTGGGTGAAATATTCTCCACACCATTGAAAATTATGTCTTAATAAATAATAAATCCATCTCTTTTCTAAAATAGCATTTCCATTGTTCAACCATTTCTTTCTCCCTATACCAATTATTCCACTAATTTTGATCATGTTGCTAAAAACCCCAAACAAGAGTGATTCTTTTACCATGAATGAATATTTCTTGCATATCCACAATCTATACTATTATTTAAAAAAACAAAAAATATTTCTCTAGTTCATCATAATCCCATCGAATCACATGGTTGGGATACTAGTGATATATTTTCAATAATGATATAGAACATATTATCAACTGAACTAAATTGTGGTATAAAATCATGCTGATATTTTTCCTTTAAAACAAACACATGTATATGGAAAAACCAAATATATCTTTGAGATAACATACCATACTTCCAAAAAAATTCGGTCTCCCAACCTTGGAGAGATTCTTAGGAACACATGATTAGACACCTCGAACCAAAATAGTGATTGAAGATGTTCTGCATATGATTTTTGATGACTCTAAGACATCACCATTCTCTTCCTGATTAACTTAATATTATCCATTATCTGATGGATAGGGCTTTTCCCCACTTGGGAATAGTCACCTGTTTCCATCCCAAAAATTAAAGAACAACATGCATGGCAATACGATGCTTTGAATAGATCCATTTGTATCAAGGCCTTGTAGTTGCTATTATATGACGAATTCTCTAACCATAAGTCATCCTACAATGATAGACTAAAATCCTTCACATATGCCTACAAATTTTAACCAATGTCTACATCGTCCTATTAGATCACCCATCCATATAAAGATTATTTGTCATACTCATCATCAATTGAATACAAGGGGCCAGTTCTAAGGATTTCCAAAAAAAGGATGTAAACCTAAGATCTCTATCTAATATAAATGAAACTGGTACACCATTCCTCTTTACCCCATCATAGATATAATTTTTTTTGATAGATCACGCACCGTATGGAATTTAGAAATAAGGATGAAATGGGAAGACCTTGTTAGCCAACCCAAAATCACCTATTTTGTTTCGTGTTTCCTATTAATCATTGGGTGACATGTAAAAAAATCTATATCTATCACCTCTTATTTCAACACAAAGATATGTAAATAATGAAACAGTATTTTGGTTCATTTATTCTCTTACTAGACCTATCGAAAAGTCAAAATTTTTGATACAAACTAATCCAAATTCCTTTATATATCCACCCACCAAAAATAAACATTCAATGCCTTATACATTTTCTGAATTCTTGGGTGGAAACCCCATGGAAAATGGTGTTATTCCTTAAGATGTATTTCTTGGAAACACACTTCTACAACCATTTGATTTCAAATCCACAAAACTATATTCCTATCAGGTTTCCATCATTCAGTGTTCTTCCCACCATTTAGTTTCAATCTTATAACCACAAAATTTGAATTAGACATATTTTCATCATTAATTTAAAGACCCATAAAATTCATGGGAAATTTTTTCTTAATTTTCTTTGGGATTTTACAAGAACCCAGATTCTGAAGGCACTGGATTCCGAGGCCTAGTGTGTCCGGAATTTCTATCCGAAGTTTAGCTCTGGTACGTTCAGTGAATGAATGAGCGGGAATTTCTAACTTTTGAACCGGTGCTCAGAATCGAATTCTGAGGGCACCGATGAAACCGCAGTACCGGTAATTGCTTAGGAACACCTTTTCCGAAGTTTCATTTACATGAGGGAAGTTTATAATAATTGTGAAGTTAAAAATAAAAATTTAACTACAATTTTTATTTACTCTAAGTGCTTTTATGCTTTGGGTGGAAGTTGGGTAACTACCCAACTTCCCATGGGAGGTTATGAGGGTGGTGGGGCCCACACGAACCCCACCCCTTTATATTCTTAAACTCCCCTTGATCTTTCCATAACTCCCCTTAACCCCATTAAGGCTTCCCTTCATTAGTTTGTTAACTCCTCTCTTGATTTTTTTTAAACTCTCCACCTCCTTCTCATTAAGTTTTCCAACTCAATTAATTAATATCCCTATTAATTAAAGGACACAACACTTCTTTTTGAATTAGGTTTAATTGTTTGGCTTTTCTTTAAAGTGGGAGTAATCTATTTTGATATTTGGATAACAAATATTATTTTTGGGGGAACCTCTGGAGAAATAGAATAGCTCCCTCCTTCCACGAAGAACGATTCTCTTTCCGACGAATCTTCGACGAACGAAGCTCGAGCCGGGAACGAAGGCACTTTACGGGAGCGACGAACGCCAACGATTGTCGACACCTTCATCTCCTCCCTTACGACGACATCAATGAACCGACGTCTGCCTTTTCGCGATATCATCAACGAACAACAACCCTTGAGGTAGGGGAATTTATTTGGTGTTCTCTTATATTTTGATAAAATAATGACGAGCGCGGACCAACCAATTCCAGGTTGATCCGCGGATCGTTCCTTCATGCGGATTGATGTTGAGGATTATTGTTTTTGTCTATGAATTATTTCTTTGTCGTATGTCGACTTCTATTAGATGGCCGCTTGCTATCATTATAATGGGAGGAGGTTGGACCGCACGAACACGGCTGACCCTCCTCCCCCCTTTGTTGTTTGAATTTGTAGCGGCAAGTGAAAGGCGGTGCGGTGTCGTTGCACCGCGGGGAAATTATGAGAAAGGGCTAAGAAGCGCAGCGCCGTCGCGCCGCGCCGATGAAGTTGAACAAGCCACGGTGCCGTCGCGCTGCGCTGGAAAATGACAAACAAATCCGCACGGGCGTTGTGGGATCCTTGCAGTGAAGGATGGGTCCTTGGAGAGCCATTGGCGAAGACGGCACGAATTTCCGACCACCGGAACCCGTCCGGTGGTCCGCGGAACAGTCCACCGGTGCGCCTCGCTGGCACGGCGGTGGGTGCCGGCGGCGCTCGGCGCGCCGCCGGAAGAAGGCACCGTGGATGAAGCCGCGGCGGCGGAGCACGGTCCCGCGACCGCGCGGGATCGGAGGGGGGCGGCAGGACGCGGCCGGCTGCCACGTCCACTAGCACGGGCGGCTCCACGCGGGGCCGCGGTTCTTCACGTGGGGGCATTGCCCCGCTCCACGCAGGTTGGCCGTAACCGGCCGAGCCGACCCACCGGCCGGGCCGGGTCGCCCCCAGGCCGGGCCGGGTCACGCCATCCCGATTGGGTCGGGTCGGTCCGGGCCCAGACCCCCCATTTTCAGACCCCTCTCGGTCTTTCGCCCATATCTTGAGCTGTAGACCTCCGATCAACACACCGTCAGTGGCGATGCAATCCTTGGATCGAGATGATCGTTTCTCTATATACCACTCAAGGTTTCGGAATACTTGGATTCGGCTGGGTTGGTTCGTACACGAAACCAACTGGGCCCTCGGAGTGGAAACACTCATATCTTGAGCTCCGGACGTCTGATTGACGTGCTGTCAACTTCGATGGATTCCTCTAAGTGAGAAGGATCTTTTGGCTTACTCTGCTCGAGGTTTGGATGTCGTCGGAGTGCGGTTGGGTTGGTTCGCTCACGAAACCAACCACGCCCTGGAATGAAAAAAGCTAATAACTCACAGACCGGGCGTCCGATTGACGCACCGTCTGTTACGTTGAGACCCCTATGACTAGGGGGTCCTTTGAGATTCTTCTTCATGGGACTTTGAGATACTTGTAGTGTCGACATGTAGCTCATGGAGCGGACCCTCTCAGAGACGAGCGTGTGGAGTACGGAGACCATGTAGCCGACTGAGACCTGACGACTGCTTGACCGACTCGACTTGGAGTGAGTCGACTAGCCTAGTGGACGGAGCACTACTTTGTTTGGGTGCAGACCCATGGCGGACGGAGCACTACCTGTGTGACAGTGTAGAACCGCGGTACTCATCCGGAGATTACCTCAGCAGGCTACTAGGGGGTGTTCACTACAGTGTTTTGGTGGCATACCCCGGCGGGAAGCACTACTGTGTTTGGGTGGCTGACCCGCGGTACTCGACAGGAGGAGTATCTCACTAGTCTTAGGTTAGTGAGCAGTACCTCGGAGTTGTGACAGGACCACTGTACACTCCAGAGACGGGGCTCTTTAGTAGTTACAGTTTCGATAATAAAAATCCTGGTTTGAGCTGAGTCTATGACCTTTGTGTTACCTCTTGATTGAGATGGTTCACTTGATAACTTAGGTATATGTATGGGCATATACCTGGGTAGTGGTTATCTGTTGATTTCATAATCTTTGTGTTTCCTCATGATTGAGATGGGTTACTTGATAACTTAGGTATATGTATGGGCATATACCTAAGTAGAGGTTATCTGTTGAGATCTTCTTTGTGGTTATCCTTGTTGGTTTTAGTGATACCTTGAGGGTCTTGGGGTTCCTACTGAGTATCGTTATACTCACCCCTACACGGGATATGCTTGCACCTCGTTATTTTGGTTGCAGACGACGGGCAGTGCTGACGGAGGCCGAGTGTTCGAGGACTGGACGGTACCCGAAGGTGGACTACACGGCGAGTCAGTATCCGGAGGTGGAATTCACAGCGAGACGACACACGGAGGAGGTTGAAGGGTGAGAGCGTTGTGGAGGCTATCTGTACCTACCCTTCAGGTAGGATCTGTGGTGGACGATCTAGGAGCTGCGCTATCTGTACCTACCCTTCAGGTAGGATCTGAGGAGGACGACCCAGGAGCCGCTTCTGTTCTTCCATCTGTTGTCTTTTTCTGTTGTACTTTGTTCAGTTGTAGTTGTACTTCCATTTGGGTTTTCATTCTGGCCCATTTACCTTTCAGCAATTCTCTTTGTACTTAGTGTTTTACTTTCTCATGTACTCTGTTGTGTTTTGTTTGCTTTTTTAAAGGCAATGCCTTCCCAGTTATCGGGATTTACGCCTTTAGTGCTAGTCGCCAGCCCCTGGCCTATGGAAGGCGGGCTTGGGGTAGTCACGGCACAGGCCCCAAGGACGGGTCGTGACAATTAATGAATACACATAATTAGGATACAACAAAGATGGAAAAATAACACTATTTCACCATGACCATCACATTGTAAATTTATGTTAACTATGAACAAAATCAACTGTCACTGATCTAAAGCATCTGTTTCCACCTGAACAAATATATTTATAATTGACATATATGCCACCGAATTTTATTTACCCAGTGTGTATATCATGTCAACGTCATAAATATGGATATAATCCACCCATATAATTTGTCTCAAATTCAAATCTCTCTATGATAAAATATGTGGCATGTTCAAATGATCATCAAACACTTTTAATTTCGCATTGAAGAGATAGTGACACCGAGTTCTAAAATGATAAACTATAACAGCCAATTCCAAATCATATGGAAGATATTATTCTCATGAAATATCAACCGTTGTGATCCATACACAACAACATGTTCCCCATTCATGAGAACACACAAAAAATCAGATCTTAATACGCCATAATACACCGTGAATTTTTCCCTTCTTCAAGAAAACCCTAAATTGGTACTGGCGAATGTGAACCTTATGTTCTGTATATGAATAACGAATTTGAACATTCCATTAAAATGAAATATTAATCCTTTTCAAGGTATTCATTGGTGATTCTGGTAATTCAAGTCACAAAAAATCATCAATAATACCCAACTAGACCAAGGAAACGACATATCTCAAAAATGTTATTTGGTGGTTTCTAAGATATAATACCTTTTTTATTCTGTAGACCCACTAAAATAACTCTATAATAAGTAATATATCCAGGGAAACAAACATATTTTATCCAAACACCATAATTTAATCATTTTTAATACAAGAATGATCTCTCAATATTCCCAACATTGTTTCCAAGTGTTATTCATACACTAACCTCATCTTAGAATACACCTATATATATTCAAGAAACACCATTATGATATAATTGAGATATCTATAAAATATTTGATTCATCAATTATATGATGACCATTAGTGGATTTTTAAGAGAAAATTACATGAACACATATTTATAATGGCTAAATATACTCCTGAAAGGTGTTTTTGGGATATACTCCTTCAACACCAACAATTGATGATATCATGATAAAAGTTCTTTTTTTGGATAACCACTGAGATTTCCTCAATGGATTGAAAAATTATTAATATGGGCAAGAAGATATCAGTTCATTATCAACACATTGTTATGATTATTATAATGAACACAATGTTGAAGCATTCCATCCACCTTTTTAACAAAAAAATACATGTACAAACCTAGAGATTGGATAGGTTGGATAAAAAATTTGTTTTTAATTTCTTCCAACTTTCCATTCCATTACCCAAATTCTACTAGTTCCATCCAGTATGAAAAAAGTGATATTTGACTATTCACTATAAATATTTCAGCCATATAATCTACTTACCATATGGGTGTAAACCCTGACAAATTATTGGGATATTCAGAAAGAAACTGATCATCATATGATGAGAAACTACTTCTCCCATTCTCTCTCATAGATTCTAAATAAAACGAAATTAGATTTTATGAAATCATCCCAAAGGCTGGTGCCAACAAGGATATGCCACCAACATTTACCACTCTATCTCTTCTAATGATATGCTCGATGCTAACATTAGTCATGAAACTAGTTGTTTTCACAAAATAGTCGATGTGGCACAAAAACATCATCATCTAATCCATGAAAAATATTATATCAAACACATACATCTTAGGAAATGAGAATTCCCATATCAACTCATCTCCACAAGTAATTATTCAACATTCTCTATATATAAATGCTTAACATTATCTTTGACCAATAAGATTTTGATGACATAAAATAGAAATAATAATTTCAACATTGAAGACCAACAAATAAATAGAATGAGAAGAAAAAAATGAATGAGATAGAACTATATCAAATAATTATTTCCTAAAGGTGGAATTAAAAATAATTATTCCTCTCAATGTGGATGGTCCAAACTAAACATCCATTGTTTTCTGCTTAGTTGTACATACTTGCTTACATGCCACACATTTCACATTATTATCCTACAAAAATTTCCATTGTTGAGGAGTTATAATTTTCCATGAATAAATTTCTATTGATGAGGGGTATGATTTTTCCCTTATCCCATCGAAGTATAAGACTCATGTGATCGCATATGAGTTTCACAAACACCATACCTAATAGTACTGTGACAGTTATGCTGATGATTCCCCATCTGGCAGCAATTTTGGAATGCTCTAGGTGTTTCTGTACAATCTCTCTGCATGTGGATTAGATAGAAATAATGAAACCATCAATCTTGTAGGTAATTCATTGGAGTATTATTCACTATTCCAGTCATCAGATTCTAATCCACACTCCTACTCGTTTTATTTCTCCTGGCTATAGTGTTCCTACTAGATCCCATGGGTCAGAACAGAACACCTATAACCATAGTTCCTATGATATTTATTTAATCAACTATAGGTATATTTACCATCTCGGTATAATCCATTAAATAGAGAATAATAATTTGTAAATAGATATCCTACATAAAAATCCATTAAGAAATAAATGCCTTTAATTATGTATTACCAACAGCCTCAGGTGGAAACAAAACTAATTTAAAGAATTTATCTATATACTCTATCACTTAATGGTAGTCCTTTTTCAAGATAAACTAATTGGTTTTTCTCTTAATTATTAATATGTGAGGATATATTTTTTTGAATATATCCTCAAAATCCTCTCATTCCATTCCTTGGTCCCCTTTAGCCCAGACCACTAACTCCTACCACTATCATGCATGATACTCTAATATTTATCTTACGATTTTCACATTTAGTCTTTTTGTGTTACAAGGGAATTGAAGCTCAAATTCATCATATTCATCCACACCTACACCCTTTTCGGTTCCATATCCACAAATGATGTGTGCATTCTGCTTCTGAAACTGAACTGAATTGTGAACATGGATCAACTAATCCAAATAATTCCCACTATCCATAGACTGAAAGGCATACACTTTTCTCATCACCAACACCTGGTTCACTTGTTTCTTAGGTGAAACCACATATTCAGTAGCTTCCTTCAGTTGGTATCTAGGATGCTTATATGTGATATTGTATCAACATAAATACCACTATAATTCTCACCCTCTATCAACAAAAGGTTTAGCTGTTAATATTCTGTCACACTACAACTATCTCAACCATTCACTCCAAAATTTAAAATTTATTATGATCAATAATTTTTTAAAAATAAAAAATGTTTTAAAATAGGTATATTTCCCAAATAACTAAAGCATTATTTTTAAAAATCAGACATTTGAATTCAATTTCATTTTTTTTTTAAAATTACACATTCATAACACAATAATGATCATCACTCTAAATGTGATATGAAATCATAGTGGGAATACATTTCTATCATTAATTCCAGATTCATCTAATTGGATAAAAGCTTGACATTGAGAGAATGATCTTATAAGTGTCTCCAAAACAATTATTTACTCAAATCCATGTTAACATGAAGTTAAAAATAAAAAGGATAGCCACATATTTTTATTCTATAAATTTTATGTTCATACTATCCTACTTCTTGCTATCATCACATCCAAAATAATAAACTGAGACTGAAATTCAACCCTAATACCGAGAACCAATGCTAAAAGACTGAAAAATATTTCTCTCACTTGTATTTCAAGGTTTTTATAAACTGATATCACTTGTAACATCCCACCCATCCACATTGCATTAAACATAAGAAAAACAATCCTACATGGCCTTAAGTGGCATCCCTGTTATGCTATAGTCTGAAACAAATCCATGGGCATCAAGATTGGTGGGGGAAAATTTAACTTCGAAAAAAAATAACTAACCAAAGGATCCTTTAACAAAATTAACTACATAATGCATTCAAATAATGTATTTGAATCATCCTAATACCAATAAAAATAAAACAATACAATACAAATAATGAAAAAGAGTACCAATGAGAAATAACAAAAAAACCCAAGACAGAATGCTATAACTACACATTCTCATGAAATTCTACATGGTTAAACATCACGAGATTTCCAATGCATCATGAATAACCAATAAAGAACTGATATGATTTCTCATTACTTGTGTTGCACAATACAATATCTTCAAAATCGCCCTTGTTAAAAAGCACAGTTTTGTAATAATACTCATTATTACTTCCCATAATGACATTCGTTGTACCACAACTATCATAGAACAAGTTATCCCATTAATGTTAACATTTTTTTATGAAACCGTTAAAATAGTTCAATAATAAACAATGAGCCAAAAAAACCATACCGAATAGTTTACCAAAATAAGAACACTTCCCTAGAAAGAAACCAAAAATCCATAACAATCATTTTTTCCATTTTCTGTTTGCATAAACCATACCATTTCACATAGCCCAATACGTACACCTCAAATACACAAAATACTCAACCACCCAAGCTTGGTGTTACCATTGATTGTGGAGATTCACTTCTGAACCCCTCAACTTTTTTCTATGGTACTTCACTCCATATACCAATACCATGATGGTGGTACATAAAACCAATTTTTCATCCCATAAAACAAATACATATCCAATTCATCCAAAAACATATAAATTCATTTTTTTTAAATATAAACCAATGTTTGTCAAAGAAAAATTACCATTATACCAAAACATATTTATACCCAACATTATTTAAATAAAGAATCATTTTTATTGATTTTTTTCAAAAACTCTATTTACATAATTCAAACTATGTGGATGATTTCAAAATCATCATTTTAGAATACAACAAGTATGAACATTTCCCAATGATATCACATTTTCCCCGAAACTCCCAATTCCTCAAAAGATGGATTCTAACCAAGCATCGAACATAAATTTCACAATAAATATCAAACAAATATATTAATTTTAAATCAAGATTTATTTTTCTAAAAAGAGTTGTTGTGCATGAAGCCACTAAATTTTAGGGGGTTTTTGTAAAATTACCAATAGGAATAATCCTTACCAAACTGGTTAAAAACTCAAAAAATCTAACTTAGACCCCTACTCCTATCATAAAAATGGATAAAACTCACCAGTATTGTGAACTAAAATTACAGATCATTCAATAACAGAACGAGATCTTAGACACAAGAAGAGAGAGATGAGAGTATTTATGAAAAACCAAGAAACTACCATTAAAGGTTCCTTTCTAAAGGATATCTAGATTCAAATAAATATGAAAACACTTCGAAACACTTCTAAAATGACTATGAGAGGTTATATAACTCTAAATAATAGGAAATACAAGATGAGTGTAGAAATAGAGCTCAAATGGGGTGACCAGGATTAAGACAATGTCTGATACGGTATTTAAAAATCCATTTTTTAAGTTGTACACAGTTTAGCTAAATGGTTAGGGAAACCATGCTCTATCCATGAACCAACTACTTCCCCATAGGGTACCAAGAATAGTTGGCCCCCATGGTTAGACATATCATGTTGAAACAGTGTGAAGTCCCACTCTCCCATGTTTCATGGTTTACCTAAGTGGAAACCTGGCATGGAAAACCATTCACCATAACCATGCCCCTTCTAAAAGGCCACTATATCAACTTGCACAATTTCTTGGAGAAGATGCATGATTTCTAGTAATTGTGATCAAATCATGCACCATTAAATGAACCCAAAAACCTTTCCAAAAACGTTCTTGACTACCCAAAGACTTTTCCAGCAACTTTATACAAAAAATAAGAATAAATAATTGTTACATACCTCGTATTGGTGGGGGTACAATAATAGAACAACAATTTTTCTCATAGTGAATCTATTAAAGAATGTGGTCTGTGTGGATAATAATAAAAATTCAGTGGGATTAAACCTATTTAAAAACTATAATTAAAAATTATGAAAGAATAAAATGAAATATCAATTACGGTCTCTTAGACATAATGTTTACTCATAATCAGTTCGTGTAATTCATGTAACCGATTCTACAAAAATATTAATGATTGTACCCAACACAAAATTGTTTAATGATGATGTTAAAGACGAGAATTAGTTTATTCAATCAATATATAATTAGAAACATATAAATTTAATGACTTTCATTATAACCAAATGAATATAGGAAAATATTTCTTATATTTAAGAAGTTAATAGAGGCATGGAAGAAATAAAAAATATATTTTCATTATAAAATATTTTATGTTGAATTCAAGTGATTATCATAAGGTTTCATAAAATATACTAATATTTTTTTTGGTAAATTCATGTACATGGAATGAAGATGAAATATTATTATATATTAATTAATATCAAATAGGAAAAACCAATAATATATAATCATAATGTTTTTTCACATTAATAAGTAAATATTGGTGATTGATCTCATGATTACATAAATAGAATACAGATCACATAAGAAATGAAAATAAATATGTTATTTTATTTAGATAATTCAACTAAATAAATTTTATTTGAATATATATAGAAGTATATTATTCAATATATAAATATTAAATAAGTTAATTATGTTTGTTTCTTATTTATTATGAAATGAAATATTAATTGAGGGAAAGGGAGAGTAGAGGGTAAGCTAACATAATCTAATTTTCATTTTTTAATGTGTGGGTAACTCACATCTAGGTAACCAAAATTATTTTATAGAGATGTTAGTAAGTTATAATTCCATTATTTTTGGAGTTCCCCTCCTTATGGAATTTAAATTCAGTAAATTAATGTGGAATAAGGATTCAAATATAGGTACTGGTAAGAAAAGTTGAAAATGATACAAGGAAATATCCTCTAAAATGTAATCATACCGAGATTGTTTTAGATATAAAATATTTAATGATGTGTATACTGAAGAAACAAAATGATAAAAGAGAAGTGGATTATTAACTAGATGGTGTTTTTGATCAAGAGGTAAACTTTAATGGGTCACTATTGGATATTGGTCTAAAAAATGGATAATAATAATATTGGACATTTTTTAAGAAATAGAAATTTTATTCTATGATATTAAAAATGAAATTGGAACCATTGTTAATTTTTTTGTATGGTTGTGAAAATGATCATTTCAAACTTGAATATAATGTGTACTGTGATTTAATGATTTTTAAATAAGCTATGATCATTGATGATGATAGTATATGTATCTACGAGAATGGTAATCTGATTAAAACAACCCAAAATGATTTTGTAACATTGAGTAGGAAATTTATTTTAAATTAAAATAGATATATATTGGAAGAATATAAATTTTTATATGTTCTCAGATATGGTATTCCATGAATGGTTTGAATGAGTTAAAATATGTATTGATGATGTTTTGTGTGCACATGTGAGAAATTTCAACAGAAATGTTATCATAGATATGGTTTTAAAACATCAAAATGAAATTAAAATTTTTGATGTGAAATAGGATGTAGAAGGAACAATATGGTTACTAATCATCATGAACATGTAATAAAGTAAGGAGTTATAAAATAATTGAGGAAATGTGGAGATTGTGAAGAAAAATAGATATTTCCTTTCAGGAATTTAAAATTTTGGGGATACGTAGGCAACATAATTTTATACTATTATTTTCCTAAATGATTCCGGAAATAATAATCAATTGTATGTTAATAAAGGAATATAGATGTATTGTAAAGACCCAATGTTTTATAAATATAAATTCCTTTCTTATAGATATGTCATAAAATCACATGAAAAACAACATAATGAACTACTAAGTACTAAGTGACCTTTACACATAAGTTTTTCAATTCTGTATTTGGAATTTCGAAATTCTGACATACACAGTTTCAATCAGTAAGTTATTTGGAGTCCGATAAAAAAACATAATTTTGGGTGAATATTAACCTACCCTAATGAATAGTTACATACCATTATGAATAGTCATATACCCTAATGAATAGTAACCTTACCTATGATAATATATTAATAATATTCAATTTGAAAGTACGATATACATATATTTTTAGAATAAGGAAATGAATGTTTTAAAACTAGTTTTGATAATAAAGTATTATTTTAATTAAATATTAATGTAATCATATTTATAAAGTTATTTTTGAAAAACGAAATTCATTTTTGGATTCTACACATCTAAAATGGTTAGGGTAAATTTTTGAGATTTCATCTGAAATACTTGATTTTTTGATGAATTGTAAATTACGATAATTTACTGTATATATACATTATAAGAAAAATAGACTATTCCTAGCATCATGGCTGATGTAACCACCCATGGTTCAAATTCACATGACCCATTTAAAATTATTTGTCATAGAATAATTATTATTCCTTATCTTGTGAAGAAATAATAAATTAAAGACTATAATATTATGAAATCGCTCCTCTCCTCCCCTATAAAACCCCCCTTCACTCACTCTTCTCTTCACTCCTCTCAATCCTTGTGCCTTGCCATTATTCTACCCAAATCACTTTCCAAGATCCCCCCTCACTTACAAAATTCCTTATCCTCTTCAAAATACCAAAACCTCTCCCCTTAAGAGGTTCTGAAAGGAGGAAGTCTCAAGATGTAAATTCTTCTTCCCAATTTATTGTTTTCTTTTCAGTTCTTTTCTTTTTATTCCTTTACTCACCTCCCATCACCATAGTAGTATGATAAATCCTGTAACATACATGTACTGGAATGTTTTTATGATAGTTATATATTTCATTATCTTCTCTCATTTCCCCACCCATTTATTTGAATAAAATGAAAAAACCGTTTGAGATGTGCTAATTTAGCACATTCAAGGACAACGAATTATCAATTCCTATTACTATCATCAATTCTGGTCATCAAACCATTTGTGTTATAGTTGAACTAGATTGTTATATATTTAATTTATACTATTTTTGGTTCTGTAATCCTTTTGTTAAAATGGTATTATGTTATAAAGTAAAACATGTTCTTGGTAATCAAATCCACCGATTAAAAAAATGGTTATCACTAAGGTTATATATATATATATATAATAATTTGACATCACTCTAAGTAAAAAAAATTAAATTTATACCCATTTATTCTCATGGATTCTCACAAATAGAATATAAATTCATTTTTGGACAACCACTTTAATCTTACATATAATCCAAACATGAATATAAATGAACTGATCTTTTAAAGCCAAGTAAACAAATGTGTCCGAGCAATGAAATTGAACCTTATAACTAATAAAAAAGGATTTTAATGAACTAAAAATTATTATAATAAATCAATAACATAGAATATGTTCTGGAATTATTTATCTGCAAACATAATTTGTATATTCAGGTCTTTAATAAAAAGTGGAGAACACCAATGGATTTAAGGTAAGGGATCCTCTCATTTTCACTCTTAATCAATATTGTTCTATAAGTTATGACTTTTTGTGTAATACCAACTGATGGGTATACTTTATCACCTTTACCATACATCTATAATGTTGTATAAGTGATTAGAAACTCCTTATTTCTCTCATCAATCCCTCTTAGTTACACATGATATCGTGCTGATAAACTGTAATGAATTGTACCCGAACTTCCTTTATTCCTTCGGGTTGCTATATCTTTCTTTTTACCAAAATATATTTGTCTTTTATTTTTATGTAAAACATCTAAATTATTTTTATATTCCCCAAAATCATATTCCATGATCCATATCTCATTTTATTTCGCGGATATACATTCTTTTAAGTGAATCCCTCCTCGATACTTCCCAATAAGCACACTCATTTTTAGGAATCTTCCCGAATTTTTACCGAATTTTAAGTGCACTCTATATTCTGTTTTAAGAAACTATTTTCTTTATAAAATCCTTATATTTAATATTAAAACAGTTTTGGTTCAATTATTTTTTTATAAAAAATAATCTGATCTTTACTATTTTAAAATATCTATAGTATTTTCCTTAAAACCGCACAAAAATGTTTTAATGCTAATGTCTCTCAAATACATTTCTTATATGTTGTCACTTATATTTTTTACCACCTACCAGGTTATATGCCTATATTACCTTATGAACATCCATGTATGTCCAAATCCCTTTCCTTTATGGATACCTTCATGATACACTTATTGGTTATGAATTATTTCATGATTGTGTTTCCCAATACATTCCAAGGGTATCCATATGTTTATGAACGATTGGTTATGTACGATTATTTATGTGGAAAGAATATTTATGTGGAAAGAAAATTTATATGGAAATAATATTCATGGAAATGTATAGATGAGTGCGCCCAGATAGTGCTCCAATGCATTGGTTAAAGTTAAGTCTCATGAGATGTGATGGGAAACGGGATTGGCAATTAGCCTTGACCCATACTAAATTGGGAAATGAGATTGGTCGTTAGCCTTGAACCATACTAAAGAAATTTTTAATGATTATTCCACATTTATATGATTCCATGTTTATATGATCCCATGCTTATAAGATATGATTTCATATGTTCCATGTTTTATTCTCATTATGTCATGCTTCCTAACACATGTTCTTAAGATGTATCCTTATGTTCATTCCCTTACTGGAATTTTTAGCTCATTTCTTTGTTCATGTGTTCCCCAGGGTACCCTATGCAGATTTAAGGGCTCAAAGGAAGTAATGAGCTTTTAATGGATATTAAATAAGGAAACTTTTTAGCCCCATTTTTTATATTTTATGTACCTTGTATTCCAAGACACTAGAATTAATTATCCTTGGCTTTTACTTTGATGATTAACTATGCTTAAAATCAATAAATGGTATATATAGAAGTATTGGGTTGATATAGTTGGTATCAGAGGATGGTTTAGTTATTTTGGGAGATTAGGAATAGAGCACCTTAGTGAGAACTATAAGGATGAGATGAAGTATAATAAAAAATCCCTAAATTTTTGTAAGTGTTGAGTAAGTGTTTTATCATGAAAATATATCCATGTCTGGATATGAGCAGGTAGAGGCGGCTTTGGCACAGATGTACCTAGGAGTGAAAACTCTAACAAGGAGTTTCAGGGTTGACCCGGAGTATCTTTGTACATGACAATATTCCTTGCAGCACTCCTGGTTAAGACACTCCTAGGAGATATGATTTGGTAGATTTATGAGCTTAGTACAAACCATTATTAATGGAAGAAAATTACATAAGAATATAAGATAAGAAACGGATCGAGGATAACCTGGATATAAACCTAAGGAATCACAAGTTAGGATGTACTTATTCTTTATAAGTTTATCCTTTTATGTTCAAAGTTTCATTTTTTATGCTCAATATCTAAGTATTCAAGAACTTTAATTAAATGTTTTGTTTCATTGTTAATGGAAGGAAATAGAAGAACACATTCCAACAACCAATGTGATAGGAAATGTGGAGATTGCCTTAATGATATGCCTGATATGACGTGAGCGGGTGCTCAAAACTTCATGGAAGTACTTGTTGAGCTGGCTCGAGTTATGAATAATAACATTAATCAGGTGGAACGTCCTCCTCCTCCAAATTAAGAGAGAGTTGTTGTTGAATAATTCATGCGACAATGGCATCCCATGTTTAGTGGATCTTCCAATCCCCTCCTCATAGAACAATGGATTAACACCATTGGAAAGGTATTATTCATCATCTATTGCTCGGATGAAGAGAAAGTTGTACTGGTAGTCTATCATTTTGATGGGGAAGCTGATCAGTGGTGGAAAGTGATCATCAATACAAGGTCACAAGATGAAATTGATTCCATATATTGGGAGGAATTCAAGAGGTTGTTTTTCAAAAAATATTTTACTCGAACCCTCCGTATCAAGATTGAAAGAGAGTTCCTTGGACTCAAGTAGAAGGAATATGAGACCATCAGGGCATATGAAGCAAACCTTACAAGGCTTGCAAGGTACGCCCCTAGATTTTTCATGAATACCGAAAACCAGGTGGATCGCTTGTTTAGTGAACTAATGCCGAGTCTACTAAAAGCGTTGTTGATTCGAGGCTTTGATAGTTATAATGAGATTGTTCGTTGTTCCCTCAAGGATGATATAGAGATTTGAAACTCTCAGTGGTATCATGGGCCTAGTGAGAAGATGAGGAAAATGGAGAACAACATGGGTGGTTCATCAAACAAATCCTTTGATTGAAAGAAGCCTCACTTTCCCCTTTTCAATGATAGTGGGAAGAAGAATCCTGATAACTGTTTGAAGGGAACCAATAATTGCTTCAAATGTGGAATGTTTGGTCATTTGTCCAAGACCTACCGAATGGATATGAAAAATCCTACTAATGTTGAAGAAGAAAGGAAGTTTTAGATCAACATTCAGCCTATAGTGCAATGTTAAAACTTCAAGGATCTTGTGCATTATGTGAACAATTTCCCTAAGCCGAGGGTAGTTAGAGGCAATCAACAACAACCTTCAAGACAACAATGAAAGGATTATGCTATCACTACTGATAAGGTGGAGCCAGACAATGATGTGGAGACAGGTACGCTGGTTATATATTCAATAATTGAAGACATACTATTTGATTCTCATTCTACACATTCAATCATATCTTTCAAGTTTAGTAGAACTATTCAAATACCATGTCAAAAGTGAGAGGAAAAAAATTGGGAGGAAAAGTTATTTGTGCGAACATAAAATCAGGAAATCATTGCGTCCATGTTTTATAACTCTTCCCTCGTAAATGTTTGTGGACTGAACCTCCCAGAAAATCTCGTCATACATTCTTTAGTGGAGTTTTATGCAATCTTGGGCATGGATTGGATACCTTTGTACAAAGACAACATCAACTGTCAGGAAAGGAAGATAACTTTTCACATCACGAAGAATCCTCTAATTCTTTACAAGTGTAAGGAGGAACATGAGTCTCATTTATAACCTTCATATCAAGTGTGGATATTGTTGCCTTATTATAAACCATGTCTAGATCAAATGATTGAGAAAAAGTAGAGAATCATGCCTGAAGACATGAACATCATGAGGGATTACACTGATGTATTCCCTAAAGTGTTTCCTAGTCTTTCTTCTGACTAAGAGGTTGAGTTCTCAATTGAACATATCCCTATATCTCTACCTATCTCAAAGACACCTTATAGAATGGCCACCACAGAGCTGGAAGAGCTGAAGAAGAAGTTACAAGATAATATGGAGAAGGGTTTTATATGATCGAGTGCTTCACCGTGGGGTGCCCCAGTCCTCTGCGTCAAGGAATATAATGGATCAATGAGCCTCTACATTGATTATTGTGAAATCAATAAAATCACGATAAAGAACAAGTATTCCCTTCAACTGATAGATTAATTGTTCGATCAGCTTTGTGTGGCCAGTTATTTCTATAAGGTGGACCTTCAATTGGGATATCACCATCTAATGGTGAGGAAGGATGATATTCCCAAAACTATCTTTCAAACGAGGTATAGACACTATGAGTTCATATTGATGCCCTTTATACTCACTAATGCTGCTGAAATGTTCATTGATTTAATGAATAGAGTCTTTAGATATTAACTCAACAAATTTGTTGTCATCTTCATTGATGATATTATGATATACTACAAGAACAAGGATGAACCCGAGGAGCATTTGAATTCTGTGTTAAAGACTTTGAGAAGGGAGAAGTTGTATGTAAGTTATAGTAAATGTGAGTTCAGGATGAAGGGAGTATCATTCATGGGGCATGTTATCACCAGCAAAGGGATATTTGTGGACCCTTCCAAGAAGAAGGGAATTGAAGAGTGGCCTAGACCAACATATGTAATGGAGATCCGTATCTTTTGGGGTCTAGCAGGGTATTATCGATGATTCGTGAAGAAATTTTCACGATTGTAAAACCAAATTACCAAGATAACATGGAACAATGTAAAATTTGTATGGACATTGGAATGTGAAGACTTTTTCAAGGAGTTGAAAAAGAGGCTTATCACTACGCTGGTACTCACACTCCCTTCAAGTGGAGAACTCTTTGTTGTGTATAGTGATGATTCTAAGAAAGGATTTGGTTGTGTGCTAATTCAAAAAGATAAAGTGATAGCCTATGCCTCAAGGTAGCTGAAAATCCATGAGCAAAACTATCCTACACATTATCTGGAGTTGGTGGCGGTGATCTTTGCATTGAAAATCTTGCGGAATTATCCCTATGGGGAGAAATGGGAGATATATACTGACCACACGAGTATCATATATATATTCACACTCAAAGAGCTTAATATGTGCCAGCGAAGATGGATAGAGCTCATCAAGGATTATGACTGCTCAATCCACTACTATCCCAGTAAGGCAAACAAGGTGGAAGATGCTCTAAGTTGAAAAGAACCTACATCTTTATCAATGATGAGAATTGAGAAGGATCTGATCTTCTTAGGTTTGCAAAGGATGGACATGGGAATCAATAAGTGAGGAACATCATCAATAATTTTGAAAATGATTTCTCAACCATCCCTCTTGAAGAAAATAAAGTATTCTCAAAGAAAGGATATGGAAATTTAGAAAACGGTGGAAGCTATTAAAAATGGGAAATCCTCTGATTACAAAATTAATGAGGAATGAGTTGTATGATTTGGGACACGATTATGTGAACCATTCGATCCAGAGATAAAGAAGGATCTATTGAATGATTCATGTAGCTCGACCTTATCTATCCACCCACGAAGCACAAAGATGTATCGAGATCTCTGAGAGAACTTTTGATCAAACAATATGATAAGGGAGCTTGCCGAATATACATCAAAGATCCTCGTATGTCAGTAAGTGAATGATGAGAGAAAAAAGTCTAACGGTATGATGCAACCACTACCCATACCATCATGGATGTGCGAGAACATTACCATGGACATTGTCACTTTACTTCCAAATACATAAAGAGAAAACAATGCTATATGGGTCGTTATGGATCGTCTTATGAAGACAACTAACTTTATCATGATTCGAGAGGACTTGTCATTAGATCAACTTGCATGGACATACATCAAAGAAGTGGTAAGACTACATGAAGTAGCACTATCTATTTTATTTGATCATGATCCATGAGTCACCTCAATGTTCTAGAAAAGTCTCCAACATACTGTGAGCACTGAACTAAACTTCAGTACGACCTATCATTCTCTAACTGATCGCTAGTCTGAGCAAACTATTCTGACACGGAAAGATATGTTGATAGAATTCTCTATAGAATTCAAAGGAATATGGTACCAACATCATCTATAGGTTGAATTCTCCTGCAACAACAGTTTCAAATCGAGCATCCGAATGACACCATATGAATCCCTTTATGGGAAAAGGTGAAAAGAACCAGCGTTTTGGGATGTAGTCGGTGAGGGTAAGCTGCTAGGAACTAAAATGGTCAAATAAATAGTGGAGAAGGTGAAAACCATTCAGCAACGTATCAAGGCATCCCAAATTCGACAGAAGAGTTATGCCAATAACTGTCGATGAGACCTTTAGTTCTAAGCTGCAGACATGGTATTTATATGCATATCTCCATGGAAGAAGGTCGTGAGGTTTGGGAAGAAAGGGAAGTTAAGTCCTTGTACATCGACCCATTTGAGATCCTTGATCGAGTCGGAGATATGCCCTATCGACTGACACTTCCACCTACCATGTCGAAAGTATAGAATGTCTTTCATGTATCCCTCTTAAAGAAGTACATACTAGACCCTTCAAATTTACTCTCTTCATAGGTGCTACAGTTGGAGGATTATATCTCTTACGATGAGATGCCAATGAAAATATTGAATCATAGTGATGAAGTTCTACGCAATAAGACTACTCACCTAGTCAAGGTACTATGGAAAAACCATAAGTACGATGAAGAAAAATGGGAATTGGAGGAATCAATGAAGGAAAAGTACCCACACATGTTTTTGGACTAGAATGTAAAATGAAATTTAGTGGGTGAAATTTTAGAAGGGGGAAAAATGTAACAACCAAATGTTTTATAAACAGAAATTATTTTCTTATAAATATTTCAAAAAAATCACATGAAAACATAACATAACGGACTACTTAGTACTAAGTTACCATTACACATACATTTTCATCTTCTATATTTGTAATTTCGAAAATCTGAGATACACGGTCGCAATCAGTATGTTATTTGAGTCGGATAAGAAAAAATTAATTTTTGGTGAATAGTAACCTAGCATTATGAATAGTTACATACCCTTATGAATAGTGATATAACCTAATGAATAGTAACCTTACCTATGATAATATATAAATAATATTCAAGTTAAAATTATGATATACCTATATTTTTAGAATTAGTATATGATTGTTTTAAAATTACTTTTGATAATAAATTATTATTTTAATTAAATATTAAAATAATCATATTTAGAAAGTTATTTTAGGAAAATGGACTTCATTTTTGAATTCTACACGTCGAAAAATGGTTAGGGTGAATTTTTGAGATTATTCTGAAATACTTGAATTTTCAATGAATAGTAAAATACAGAAATTTACTATATATATACATTATAAGCTAAATAGATAGTTCATAGCATCATGGATGATGTCACCACCCATGGTTCTAATTCACATGACCCATTTACATAATTGTTCATGGAATAATTACTATTTCCTATATTGTGAAAAATAATAAATTAATGATTATAATATTATGAAATCCCTCCTCTCCTCCCCTATAAAACCCCCTTCACTCCTTCTCTTCAATCCTCTCAAGCCTTGTTCCATGCCATTATTCTACCAAAATCTCTCTCCAAGATCCTCCCCCATGTCCAAAAGCTCTTAGCCTTTTAAAAATACCAAAACCTTTCCCCTTAAGAGGTTTTGAAAGGAGGAAGTCTCAAGAAGTAAATTCCTCTTCCCAATTTCTTCTTTTCTTTTATGTTCTTTTCTTAATATTTCATTCATCACCTCCCTTCACCAAAATAGTATGATAAATATAGTAACATAAATGTATTGGGTTCATTTTATGCTAATGGTATATTTCATTATCTTCTTTCCTTTCGCCACCATTTTAGTTGAAAAAAATGAAAGCACCGTTTGAGATGTGCTAACTTAGCCCTTTCAAGGACAACTGTTTAGCAATTTCTATTATTATCTTCAATTATATTCATGAATCCATTTGTGTTATGGTTGACCTAGATTATTATATTTTTAATATATCCTATTTTGGGTTCTATAAGTCTTTTTTACCAATGTAATTTTGTTATAAAGAAAGACATGTTCTTTGTAATCAAATCCACCGATTACCAAAACAGTTATCACTAAGGTTATATATATAATAATTCGACTTCACTTTAATTAAACCAATAAGATTTAAAACCATTCAATATCCCAGATGATCACTAATATAATATAAATTCAATTCTGTAAACCACTTACATCATATATATAATCCAAACATGAATATAACAGAACCGGTCTTTTAAATCCATGTTGACAAACGAGCCCGAACAATGAAATTGAACCTTATAACTAATCAAAAAGGCTTGTAATGAACTAAAAATGGTTATAATAAATCAATTACATAGAATTGGTTCTAGAATTATTAATTATTGCCCTAATTTTTTTATTCAGGTCATTAATAACAAGTGGAGAACACCAACTGATTTAAGGTAAGGTATCCATTCCTCTTCACTCTTAATCAAGATTGTTCCCTATGTTATGCCTTTTTGTGTAATACCATTTGATGGGGTTTATTTTCTAAACTCCCCCCATATTTTCATATTTTTTATAAGTGATGAGAAACCCCTTATATCTCTCATCAATCCCTCTTAGTTACACCAGATACCATGCCAATAAACTGTAATGAATTCTACCTGAACTTCCTTTATTCCTTCGGGTTGCTATATATTTATTTTTACCAAAATGAAGTTGTATTTTATTTTTATTTAAAACATCTACATTCATTTTATATGATCCAAAATAATGTTCCATGATCCATCTCTCATTCTCTTTTGGGGATATACATTCTTTTAAGTGAATCCCTCCTCGATACTTCCCAATAAGCACACTCGTTTTTAAGGAACTTCCCAAATTTTTACCCAATTTCAAGTGCACTCTATCCTCTGTTTTAAGAAACCATTGTCTTTATAAAATCAGTATTTTTATTCTGAAAACATTCTTGGTTGAATTATGGTTTTATATAAAATAATTTCTTCTTTACTATTTTAAAAGCTCTACAGTATTTTCCTTAAAACCACACAAGAATGTTTTAATGCTAATGTTTCTCAAATACATTTATTATATGTAGTCACTTAAATTTGGTACCACCTACCATGTTATAATACTTTATTACATAATGAATGTCCATGTATTTCTTAATTGTTTTTCTTTCATGGATACTTTCATGATACACTAATTGTTTTTGCTTTATGTCATAATTATTGTACAAAATTCATTCCATAAGTGTCCTTATGTTTATGAACGATTGATTATGTATGATTATTTATTTTGAAATAGTATTCATGTGGAAATAATATTTATGTGGAAATAATATTTATGTGGCATGAATATTCATGGAAATGATGAGATGGGTTTGCCCAAATAGCGCTCCAATGCATTTGTTAAAGTTATATCTCACGAGATGTGATGTGAAAGGGGATTTGTGGTTAGCCTTGACCTGTACCAAAATGGGAAACAGGATTGGCGGTTAGCCTTGACCCATACTAAAGAAATGTTTTATGATTATGCCATATTTATATGATTCCATGTTTATATGATCCCATTCTTATAAGATATTATTTCACATGTTCCATGTTTTGTTCCCATTACGTCATGTCTCCAAATTCATGTGCTTAAAATATATCATTATGTTCATTCCCTTACTAGGATTTTTAGCTCATCCCTTTATTCATGTGTTCCCCAGGTTACCCTATGCAAATGTAATGTATTAATGGATTTTATGATCTTTTAATGGAGATTAAATAAAGAAATTATTTTTATCCCCATGTGTTATGTTTTATATACCTAGTCTTCCAAGACACTAGAATTAACGATCATTGGCTTGTACTATGATGATTAAATATGCATAAAAACATGAGATGTAATATATAAAAGGCTGGGGTCACTATATACAAACACATTATAACCAAAATAAAGGTCATTCTAAGGAAGTCATTCAAAATATACCAAATTTGGGTATATGTCAGTTGATTGTAGGAAAATAATTGGATTTTTTAAATATATGGAATACATGAATGGGTTCAAGTTATTACAATCAAATTCCAATATATTTTACCCTTTTTAATAAGAATACTATGACTTTATTTATTATGCTGAATAAACATGTAAGAGTTAAACATATGTCTCAATATATTTAAAAGATTCATAGATAAAAAGGTATTGAATATGAAGGAGAAATATATTATTGTTGGGATATATTTTAATGTTACAAAGAATGTATGTATATGGGTTATTAATAATGTGTTATCATCCCACATGATGCGTAAAATGAATTATCACATGGATATGAAATGATAATATTATGGGTTGAATGTTTTGGAAAATGATTGAGTTATAAAGATTAAATGACGTGGTAAAATTCAATTATCTAGAGATAAATTTAAGAATATAGATAATCTCTATATTAATGGTCATTTACATATTTTCTTTACCATTATTTAATTACGTGACTCATGAATATAATCGACTTTAAATTAGAGAGGTATCTCTATTATGGTAATTATGAAAAGATCATTTATACAATGATGGTTCATGAAAGAGGAATTATATTTGGTGGATAGAAATTTAAATATATGTGTCATTAATATAGAATAGATGAATTTTCTATGGAATCAAAGTTATCCTCACTTTCATTAGTAGAGTATAGAAAATTTATCAAATTCATAAATGTTCATGAATTTACATTGATGAAGAGTAATATAAATGAATTTGAAATTCATGTATGTGGGGAAATATGGTGATAAGCCCTTACCATTCAGAGAATAACTGAGCATAAAATTCATTAAATACATCCCAAAATTATATAGGTCTTCCCATAATTCAAACTATAACACATAATGAGAAATAAACCACATATTTATTAATTACTCTAAAATGATGAGATGAACAATGTTTAATTTGTCATTGAGATAAGTGTAATATTTTATAAAGATAGCATGATGAAGAAAGGAGAATGAAACCCATTGAATAATGATGATTCACTAAGAAAATAATATAATTCAATACACTTCCATTGATGTTGAAAATTATTTGTACAATAATAGAGTAAATAAGTAATTTTTAGTGGAAAGTAATCCAAAAAAATTGTTTTATAGAAACAAAGATTCTGGTTGTAAATAATATAGAAAAAATATTGTTGAATGAAAAAAAATTTCTTTCCATTATTTTAAATTAGTTATTAAAGTGTATTTATAAAATAAAATTTACGAATTAATCTATTATATAAATGATAAAACCTTATGTGAAATATAAAATGATGGAAAGATTCATTGAAACATCTCAAAGTGTTAGAAATTAAATTTCTACATTGAATTAATACGGAAATAAGGGAAATTATGGTGATAAAATGGATTGATTAATAGTATCATGATACACATCAAAGAGTAAATATAATAAATGATAAATAAAAAATATCAATAAAATAGTTGAAAGAATCCATTTAAATGAAAATTAAATTCTATATAATTAAAATTATGTAAATATTTTACAAGAATAATATCATGAATAGAAGAATAGATAGTTTTGTATTAAATAGATTCATAAAATAATTTAATTGTTGATGATTCTGAAGATTAATTAGTGAAAGGTTGTGATGAAAAAGGGAGTTGACTAGAGACGCAAATAATAAGAAATGGAACTGAAGCTGATCAATGTAGAATTATTAGAGAAAAATATATGATAATATAATCCCATATAATGTGAAAAACATAGAAAAAAGTTCCATTATCATATCATGAATCAACTCTATTCAATGAAGAATAAAGAAAAAATCACGAGTTAAATCCACAAATGAAGAGTTAAATCAAATTAAAAAGAATAAGAAATGGAAAATTTTGTGAAATTTTATAAATCATAATGTGATGGGAATAAATATTTTTTTTTAAACATGTTTTATCATGGATAAGTCATATTAAAAAATTAATTATTGTTTTGTGAAAGGTACACTCAGATTTAAGGAGTTTTAATTAATGAAATATTGACACTATTGGAAAAAAGGGAATGCATTAGACTCATCATATAAGTGGTTAATAAATATATGTTTGGAGTTCAATATATGAGAATTTACATATATTTCCATGTGAAGTATTTAATTAATAATTATACATCAAAAAACAGATGATATATCTTATTATAAATGTTGAATAAAAGGATTGATGATGGATAAATACATTATATTGCCCAAATCAAGATCATGTGACAGGATACGATTTTATGGAAACATGTCATTTCTTGTTAATGATTAATAGTGTAGTTTTTTTTCAAACTATTATATAAATGTTTTTGTTGAAGAAAAATTCATGGTGATGGTATATGTGGAAGATTTCATATTTTGAAGAACATGGTGAAATTTATTAATAGACTTTTTATTAATGAATTCATAATTTATGATGCTAAATAATGAAGAGATTGAATACTTTATAAGAATTCATGTACTTAAAAATAATGAAAACACATTCATCATATTGGATAAATATACAAGATAAGTGTAAAATAACTTCATAACAAAAGAATACATAAATATTTAAACATTAGTATCAGTTTGAATATTTCATAGAAATAATAATGAAAACATGGAGTCAACATAGAATTATATAGGAAAATTAATGTATGGATTCTACATCTCACAAAAAAATCCAGATATCATTTGTTATTTGCATTTTGGGTCATGTTTTTTGAGTTCTCCAAATGAAGGAAACAACTCAACAGTAAAGAAGATAATTATATATATACAATGAATACTGATCAGTAACATCATTTTCAAATAATGTGACGATATATATTGTGTAGATTATTAATATAGAGAATGAGATAAATATATTTTGAATAATACGAGAAATGAATTCCTCTAAGGACTACGGGCCATGTAATACTTACGCCTATGGGCCTTGTACGGGTTCCACCTCACCCCTTGAAAGGTGTATTATCAAAGTAAATAGAAAATGAAGGCCTTCGGGCCATTGGAGGAATGAGATAAATATATTTTGGATCTAAATACACTAGCGGAAAATAATTTATCACTGGTATACATTCAATTAGATTACTATGTATGAAGTTGGATAATGTATCATTGTGTATATATGGTCATAATATATTCATATTGAAAATTATTTCATATTGTTATCCTCAATTCATCAATATTTAGAGGAATTTAGTGACGATTAATTTAAAAAATTGATGTTTCATTGTGAAAGAAATTTATCCATCACGATAATAATAAACTACGTATAACTCACTTTCATGAAACACATTGCGATTATTTTACCATTTTATAATAGTGAATATGAAGAGTTTTACTTGGAAATTGGATGTTTTTTAATTTTAGTGTCTAGTGGATGATATTTTAAGAATAAAACATATTTGAAATTTTGTTTAAGAAGAAATTGACAAGCCACCGATTTTAATCATATTATTCAAACTAGAGAGGTTTTTAAATCCCCACTCATAATGGTATACAATTCATTATTTCTACATTATTTTTAAACGAATTAATTATATTTTTGTTGGATATATGAATATATGTGAAAAAAATACATATGAAATAGAAAAAAAAATTATTTTGAAATAAGATTATAAAAGAAAACATTATTGGAATTGAAATATTTTTTTATTAATTACATTCAACATTGACACTTGTAGGGTTATAAAATTTATTAATATCAATGTCGTAGTTTTTTAAATATATTTCTTTTGGAATTATTAGTCATTATCAGATATGGAAATGAGAAACATATTGGATTTATTTTTCAAAGGGGGGAGTGACAATAGGGGTAGTTATATGCTAGGATTCATGATAGAATGACAAATATTAGACGAATATATAAAGGATTGGAAAAAATAAAAAAGGGTTAATATCAATAGCACATATTGTAATGTCGTATTTTTAATTGAGTGAATATTAAATGTATTTCATTAGAATTGTTTGAACAATTGGTGACTCCATTCATGATAGATCGATATATAATCTAATTATTTTGGTAGTAGTAGGGACACTTCATAACACCGGAATATGGACCATATACTTGTGTGATGATGTAGGAAATTAATAAATCCCTTATGTATGATCTTTTACAACATGATATGTAAGGTTCTAATATCATACATAAGTGTACTCCCTTTTGCTCATTGTGGTAACTTATCAGTCATTTTAGGGGTAGTATACCACATTATAAAAGAAGACTTTTTTGATTTCAATAGTTCTTTTTATTTTATTCTTCTCGCACAATGGAAGGAGCTTACACTATAAAATGTTTGCAGATGAATAATATCTATTATTTATTTATATAATGGTATAAATTCCTACCATTAATCTAGGGAATTAACTGTGAAACATAAATTTTCAAGATTGAATCTAGGTAATGGATATCCTTTTCTGAGTTAACTAGTAAAATAAATCATGATAATATCATGAAGCAATCAATCATATTTTAATTTGACTATTATATGATGTCAGATGAAATCATCAATACCATAAATCATGATGGCACTCCTTGATTTTTAAATCAAGAGATTTCAAACATAATTTAATATTTTCTATTCTTAAGATGGTTTAATAGTTTCATGAACATAATTTAATTTCTTATTTGATTTCCTATTATAGATATTCACATAGAAACAATTCAATGGATTTATTAAATGTACATGAATTTGGATGTTAATTAATATCTAAATTTTTTATTGGAATTTTAATATTCAGAATATTCACTAGAATATATTGAGTAAAAGATGATTAAGGGAATAGGGGATTATGAATAAAGATGGTAGAGTGAACTAGTTGTTCAATTTATTGAATACCTAGAATTAAGTAGTTAAATGTGATTGGATTGAATTACATTGTAGATCAATCTAGGATGTGAAGTGTTGTTGTGTAGATTAGTGAAGAACATGATCAATGATGAGAAAATTTACTGAAATCCACATTATTAATTTTTTAATATCATTATTTACATCCTAGTGAGTTAAACATGTTTATAAACATTATATCATTATATAACCCTCAAACAATGTAAAGTGTAAATGGGAGGAATGGGTTTTTGCATTAAAATAGTAGTGATCAAGTCCTAATTATTGAAATTAAAAAAAATTATAGATTATTTGATATATCAATACATCATTCATTTGTACACCTTTAATATAGCCTAGTTTGGTTAATGAAAATAAAATCTATATGTTACCGTTATATTAATAATTTTTTTTAAATAATGGTTACAGATTCATGGTGTCATTACAAATTCAAGGTAGTGATCAAGTTAAACATTATAATAAGAATAAATTTCATGTTAAATGAATTAAAAAATATCTTATATTGTATATTGGGGTCTTAATATATAATGTATAAACATTTTTTATTATCTAGTCAGTTTCCATGGGCTACCATAGTCAAAAATAAATTTATCACTATGAATGAATGTGGTGAACTTTATCCACATGAAGAGGGAAATATATGTGTGGTGGCTCTGAACTACACTGAGGGTACACCGTCTAATGGTTGAATATGAGGAAAGGTGTTAAAAAGTTTATCTATCAACCAATTCTTCATTCAAAAAATGATGATTTTTAATGTCATCCAACCAATATAAGTATTATGTAAATATAATCAAAAAAATAATTTAATGAATTTTCAAACCCATGAATATATTAGGGGTGATAATTCTAAACATATTATATGAATAATGATTCCAAAATTTAGCAAACTGTCCACCCTCTTTGTAAAATCATTAACACATGATTTTTTATGATTATATTATATCCTTGGGATAAATGGTTGTTTTAATATATGAAATTGTCTCATATAGGATCACAAATTTCAAAAAACATACCACTATAGTGTTTCAATGGTGAATATGGACAACATAATTTAGGGATGTATAAGGGATATTTATAATTTTTTATTAGTTATTTCTACTGAATAAGATAACATTATAAATTCTTAAATCATGAAAAATGTAGGGAATGAAACCTAAACAAGAAAATACACCTCTTCGATGAAAACACAACCCATATAGAGAACAACAAAAATATAAAAATAATTAATTCATTGATAAATTTAAGATATATTTGTGATTCAATTGTATCAAAATATATAAATATGTATAATTTATTAGAAATCATATTAAATATTTATTGAGAGCTTGTATTTTTTTAAAAAATATTAAAACTATGTAACAACTTTAAAAAATCATTTTAAAACATTTGAAGAAATTATCTAAAAATCATAGACACCGCATTATATTAATTAACCTTATGTGTTTTATTATCTATTACATTGAACATAGGAATTTATTTTTTAAAATATATTTCATAAATTCTTGAAAAGATAAAACTATGTCTATTGTTAGATTCGAAAGAGGTTGTTTATAATAGTGTATAGCTTTGGTAAAAATTTATATTCTCAAATCCTGTTAGGGTGATATTTTACATATGATGATTTCTGAATTATAAAAATTTATAATTGTACTGATTTCTAAACCTTAGAGGAAATTAAAAATGAATGGTTAGCTATAAAACTAGTGAAAAATAATATTTTTATTTAATTTTGGGAAAAGATGAAAGAATTGATCAATACAGTTTCTAAAACAAACAGTTGAAACTAATCATCAAAATAATATTAAATTAGAATATTTAACTTTAAAACAAAATAAAATAACATATTTAAATTCTACAAAATCATGATATTATTGAGAAAAATCATATGAGTATTTAAAATTGATTATAAAGGACATTCAACATAAAAAAATTGTTTTATTTATTGAAATGGGAAGATAAAAACTTTGTCATTTGTGAGTAAACATAGATATATATTCATGATTTCCTCTCTCATCATTAAAATCACTATATAATAAATATCACTCTAATGGAAAACCTATTGATGGATTAATATAAACAAAATAAAAATTGATATCTAATTATGAGAATTAGTGTTTCTAATCATGAACTTGTCCAACTATCATTGATATACCGAGAATATATAATATTTCCAAAATGATTTGTGTATCCATATTATATTAGTTTTCTAGATGGTATATAAATGTGATTTTATTTAATTTTTAATAATAGTTTGATTTATAAAATATATTAATGATTAATCATATTATATTGATTTTAGAAAAAATAATTTAAAAACGGTGGTTTTTTATAAGAAAAATATTTTTAAGTATCTTCCCTAATTTTAGAAATAAATAATATGGCTTTATTATTTATATTAATATTTATTGAAGTTTTTCTAATTTATTACATGTTACTAGTGAAAAAATGATTGATTAAACAATATTTATTTTTCTCAACGAAAGATTTATTCCCAGAATTTGGGGTTTTTAAAAAATTATTCAATTGTGTGATAAAAAATTTCATTTTTTGATGTTTGATTCCATCAAATGTATTAGATTTATTTTGAGAACATAAAAAATACAACTTGCCATGTCATTATATATTAAAGGTCATGAATGATGTGTAGCGTTTTAAGGAATTATGAATATGAATAGGGTATTGGAAGAAAATGTTATTAGAATATGGTTCTTCATTACATTAGATTTGATAAAAATTTTTATAGATGAGTTATCAAATAGTCTATATATGGGATTAAATGATTGATGAATCGTACTAGTTATGATTCATTACAAGCAAGTGGGTTATCTTGTTTGAGTACTCAACATATAACTAGATGAAAAAGATTTATTAAATGATTTTATAAAGTTATATATATTTATTAAATAAAAAGTTTTTTAAAAAAATTTAATGTTTGAATAATTTTGGATCTATGAAAATAAAATAGGGTTCTTACGAAATCAATGCTATTTTGATGTAAAAATAAAATAATTTTACAAATTTTTTTGATTAAATAAAATAATTCAATTTGTTTCCTAATTATATAGATAATAATTTTATATATTTTATATTTTAAAATAATTTTAAAAATAAAAAATTATTTTTTATATACAGCGTTTATGAGTACTAAAACCATGAAAAAGTTACAAGAAAATTTACATGGAAATGCAATATTTTTCCATAAATAAACAAAACCAATGTCTGATAGTTGGATCATAGAAATCATTTAGAATTTAAACAAGTGTAAAATGTGAATTACAGTAGTAGATAACAAAAAATGTATAAAACATGCAAACTTGTCGAGTCTAGAATGTTTTCTAATCCCATACTATGTAAAAGAAATAACACTAAAAATCCATATCTAAAAGAAAAAAATTGAAGGCACCCATAAAAATTAACCATTCCTTGGAAATATATAATTTGATGATTCATGATTCTTGATAACTCAATCCCACCTGAAACTGGTTGGGAATCATAACTCATGTTTCCTTAAGTTCATTAGTCAAGTACACATCCACTGATAACACCCGAATAACATCACGATATTTCACCAACCCCTGAACATTGTAACCACAAACCCTCATAACTTGTAAAATATTAAAACTAGTAGGTGATAAACGCTGATGTTATATCCACAATAAACACTAAAACAACACACTCAATCTGGTAACTAATGGGAACTCTTCTATATAATTGGATTAAAAACCATGAATAATATGTAACCATTTAAAGGATCAATGAACAATTAATCATAAAAAATAATGATGAAACACCAAAACAAAAATTTATAGTAACCCACAAATTCCCATAAAATTATTTAATATCATCGATATTAAAAAATCATTTCCAATTTAGGATTTAAATAAATTTGTTAAATTTTGAATGGTAATCCCAAAAAAATTGCATATGAAAAATTCATACTTATATAGTGGGTATGAATATAGATTAAAATCCATTTTAAAATGAACTGAAAATAATCCCAACATACATGAATCAATGAAATAACCAATACAATAAAAAAACAAGAACATTGGAATAAAAAAACAACACAAAAAACTCCCGATGAAAATTTATTTATGAGATCCCCACCCACATGATCAAAAATACATTCTAAATACAAAAAACAAACATGAGGATAAATCTAGAAAATCATACATTAATTATGTTCAATAACCATAATGTCTTTGAATTATCTACATATATATAACGCAACCCCGCGAATGATGGATTAACTAAATAAAAATTACAATTACATGATGAAAAATATATAATAACTATGATATCTAACATCGACAATCATTGAATTCGGTCATAGAATAAAATATTTATTCCTAATAACTACTGTTTATGTGGAAAGTAGGGTCAAACCCATAGGTAAGGTGATTATGGCCACTATTATTCTAAAACCTTTCAAAAAGACCCCACTGTTGTCAGTAGTGGTGTATATTTTTTATATTTTAAGTTATTATTTTTTTAACTTTTTATTAACAAATAGTGTGAAAAAAACATTTCAAAACATGTATCTAAAATAAATTTAATCTTGAAAAAGTTATAAACACAATAAAATAGAGATAAATTACGCATATAAATGAACAATCTAGTAAAACAGTTGGTGAAAAATCTCAATTATACTGATTTTAATGGTATTTCAATTCACATAAAAGTTATTGCAGAGTACCACCTTAAAGAGAATGAATCACCTCCCTCACCATGCATTAAGTCACATAATCCAATAAATATTATTGTTTTCTACTCCAATATAAATCAACTGGGAATAGTTTGAAAAAGAAAATAGGACAAACTCACCATATTTTCTAAAGTGTTTTGAATTTATTATCTTTGGAAAGGTGTTTCCATGATCAATCATGCCAAATGACTGTAAAATTTTGAAATCATGTTGTTTTGGTACAAGAAATAGAAAGAACTCAACATTGATCTCGCTAATCAATACTGAAAACATCAAAATGATAACGTGAAAATAAAATTAAAAGATAACCATCATAACTTCAATTTATCACCAAACTAAATGATTCAGCTAGAAAACATGTTCCTTAATATTTCAAAAAAAATCACATACTAAAACATAGCATCAATACTAGAATTAAGATGGAAAAAGAACCCCCCAAACAATGCACTGCACCTGAACTCCTCGAGCTCCAGGAAGTGGTTCCAGAGTCACCCTTTGATATTCCTCTACCCGGACCAACATCATAAAATGTGCATGTGTTCCCCCCACAAAATATGCTGCTTTCTCTGTTTTATTTACCCACTATCTTATCCTACTCATCACCTCCACTCTTCACTGACTTGAATTCATCGTTTACTGTTGCACTTCACACGTTCATTTTTTCGCTACTAACATGTCACACTATCTTTCCCATTGTAACTAAAGCTGAATGAGTTAGTTGAATGCACCTCGATGCTTTTAAGAACATAGTGTGAACCTGCAATGTAAATAACAACTCAATGAAGTTAAAACTATTAAAACACAATAGTGACACAATAGATAAATTACTTAACAATAATTAGCTGGATATTTTATTAATTTAATTAAAAATAGAAATGTTTAATTATTAAATATTATTATTATTTAATTAAGTAACTAATTAATTAATTTAATATATTTATTAATGTTAATTTCAGTTAAGAATACTGATATTAATTGGTTCATTAATGAATTAAATTGAGTAACATTATTTATAAGTTGTTAACATATTAATTATAAATATTATATTGAATAGTTAATTTGATATTTATGATTAATTATTATTAATAATGTTAACTAATAAATTAATTATTATTTTGAACATTCTATTTTTAATTATTTTAATAGTTTATTTGATTCTAATTTTAATTATATACTGTTATTGGTATTTTATTTTATACATTTTATTATAAAACACTTATTTAATATAGAACAGTAAATATTATTTTATTTAAATTAAATTTAAGTGATTAGCCAATTTAGTTTAATAAAGTTTTATTTATGTTAAATAAATTATGAAATTCTTGTTTATAAATTTTAAATATATCAAATTTAGTAAATGTTTGTAATGAATAAAATTTTGATTTAATTATTATTTTATTCTATATTTTGTTTTAGTTTGTTTTAATTTTGTTTTTAGGTAATTTTATTTTTATTTTATTTTTTATATCTACTTATTTTCCCCAAAATCAGCACAACAGTAGGGGACAAGGCTTCTTTGGTTTTTTTGATGCTGCATGTAGCCGGATCCCAATTCTTCCACTAGCAGCACAACTCCCCCTCAGTCACCATTCTGAAGGCTTGGGAAAGGCGGCTTCTGCCTCATAGTAGATTCATCAATGATTATAGAGGTGTGTATCAGGTCTATTTTATAGAGGCTCCAAATTGGTGCAGTGGTCTCTTCTAGTTTGGGTGACACAGTGGAAAGGTTGAAAGTGGCTCCATCGGTGTCTGCTATCGTGCCAGCTCGACACTAGCATACTCTATCAATGGTAAACCTATTCCCATGGTAGCTCATTGCTTAATGAAGGATCAAGGTAGCACCTGATTTGCAACATGTAGTTCATCCAACTTAGTATAGGTCTTCCTCAATAAACAATAGTCAATATCGACGACTCCTTGCTTTAAATAAGTAAAAAATCATGATTTTGAGAAAAAATTCTGGATCCTCATAATTTACCTTTGGATTATGAAAACATGTTTACTCGATTCTAGTTAATTGGTGTGTGAAGTGGCTGTAGGTAGTGGGTTTATTTAATTTTGTGATGAATCAAAGCGTCAGACAAAGTATAGGGTGATTGATTTTTCACAAAGGAGTGTGGCTTCAAAACTCATGAGCTATGTGTCTTAAGTTCTTCCAAATGGCAGTGATACTTCAACATTGTTCTCACACTAGCCTCATAATGACTTCCAGTAGCATCTCTCTCCAACTCAAATATAATTCCCTATCATGTTTCTTCTATTTATATTGGACGAGTATTGAGATGTCCGAGAGTGGTCGTTTATGTGTGGAAATGGTATGTGAAGCGTTTATATGAGAAAGGAGATGAGATTTCTGTGGTAGATTAAGAAGAAGAAGGGGAGAGGCATCAGTCTAAGATAACTTACAGTGAGGTGCAAGAGAGGAACCATGTGGGGAGCACTGTAAGGTCAACAATACTTGAAAAATAAAATCCACCATTAGATCAAAAAGAGAGGTCATCATTGATTAAAAAAATAAAGAGGTCAAGTATTTTAAAATGTCATCGTTGCAGTTATCCAAAAGGTTACCAAAAGAAAAAGGTCACTGATGGACATATCATAGAAAAGGTCACTGGTGGTTATAAAATTAAAGGCTCACCATTAGTAAAAAAATAGGTCACCGAAAGCTGTAATAATTTAAGGCGACCGATGGAAATAGGTCATCGATTGTTATAAAATTAAAGGCTCACTGTTAGTAAAAAAATAAGTCACTGATAGCTTTAAATATTTATGGTTATCAATGGAAATAGGTCACCGATGCCCAGAACATAGAAAATGTCACCAGCGGTTATAAAATTAATGGCTCACCATTAGTAAAAACAATGAAGTCACTGATAGCTTTAAAAATTTAAGGATACCGATGGAAATAGGTCACCAATGGTTATAAAATTAAAGGTTTACTATTAGTAAAAAAATAGGTCATTGGTAGCTTTAAAAATTTATGGTTACTGATGGAATTAGGTCACTGATGCCGATGCACAACACTATTGGTGAATTTAAAAAAAATAACTAACGATAAGACAAAAATATTAAAACTACAAAAATTAGACATAAAATTAAACCTTAAGATAACAAAATACAATGATTGAAAATAATTAACTGTTTCAAACCGAAAAATCTAAAATAGAAATATTGAAATTTAAAAGTTAAAAGAAGGCTAAAAATTATAAATAAATACTTGATTATAATTAAACTTTAATCATTAATGTAATAATTTAACTTGTTAATTGTTAAAACATAAATTAAAATCTTGATAGATATTAAATATAGTTAATAAAAAACAAAAATTAAAATTTATTATATAAATTAATTACAGGGAAAATAGTGAGTGAAAAAGGAAGCCTTTTTTGACTCAATAAGTCACCGATGGCTCTTGTCTACCTCACCGGCAGACTAAAAACAAATTTTAATGATTTAATAATTTAACTACATTCTTAGGATTACATAATTAATGATTTAAAAATCTCAATTAATTAATTAATTAACTAAGTGACTACTTAAAGGTAAAATTGTGTTATTTCATTTAATTTAAGCTCAAATTCCTAAATTAATTAATTAGCAAGATGATTAAACATATTAATTAATGACATTAATATATTTTCATGAAACTAAATTAAAGGATAAAATATTATAATAAAGACTGTGTTTGATAAATAAAAATAACATAATTAAATTAATGTTTAATAAAAAAGTTAATTCAATAAAAAGTCAAGCATATTTTAATAATCAAAAATAATTTAGAAATAAATAAATTAGAAAAGTAATGTAATATTAAAATAATCATATTAAATGACCAAAATACACAATTAATTATAAAAATAGATTAATTAACAGAATATTATTATATAAAATAAAAAATTACATTAATTTAGATAACAGTGCTTAAATTATTAATTAGATCATAAAAACATTAAGTAAAAATATGTGGAAAAACTATGTAAAAAAAGAGCCACATCAATTTCAACCACACTTAAGCATTGTTTGTCCTCAAACAATTTCATGCTTTGTTATCTTTGAAAAACATATTGAAGTATTTATGATTCAGTTCAAACTGTAACATGTACATCACTTAAGAAAAGAGGACAGAACATGAAAAAAGGATTTTGAAAAGATAATTTAAAATCATGCCTTTCCGTGAATGAGTACTAAAAAGGTAATCAATATTGAAATGATTTATCTATTAAAGAAACTGTTAAGCTTCATACATGAATCTACTTAGTGATCATTCCAATCCAAACTCTTATTTTAATTTTAAGAGAGGGAATAGATTAATCATCAGTGGAGTTAAGAATATAATAGAAGAACCTTGTACTTTGACTCATCACCTAGGTTCCAACAACAATTAATTTCTTCTGAATCACTTTAATGAAACAACCTAAATGAATCCCATAAAAACCAAATGATCCTTTCTTAATCTGGTGTTCATCATTCCCCTTACCTTAATGAACTCGTTTTTTGACCCTAGATAATTTATTTTATTTTTCCCAAGCCATGTATAATGTGTTATACACTGTACATATGCACATTTTAAAGGTGTAAAAAGGGATTATAGTAAACAGAAACACACCTAGCATCCATGGTCTAAGAGATTCACCATGGGATCCAAGATGCCTAGATTACACCTGTTTAAAAAGATTTTTTTGAAAACAATTTACATTGCCTCATTAGGTAAATTATTTTTATAATTAAAAGGAAATGAGTTCCCTAGAATCAAGATCAAATTTCCAATCCCAAATATTATGATCATAACTGCACTAATAGGTAACCCATATCAATCTAAAAAATAGTCCCTAAACCAGATTTCCTTAAAAACCAATAAGCAAATTTACTCAGAAATCATCCATCCTCAATAACTTTAGACACAAAGAATAACATAACTACAAAAGAAAAAAATTCATAGGAAAAACCCATATGAGTGAACTGTAAACCCTAAAATTATGAATGAATTTTGAAAAGATTTAACCATTTTTACAAAATGTTTGAAGTGAAGTGGGAATTGAAGAGCATACAATTAAGCACAATTTATCACAATCAAGAATTGAGACCCTCCTCCACACATAAAACCCAACTTTGTCCCCAATGTTGAATTTAGAATGAGAGGAAAACAATTTAATAGTTTAAGTTCAAGACAAATTTTAAATTTAGTAGATATATGACATGTATATTGGGGTCTATGATGTTTAAGAAGTGTTGTTCACCACAATGAATAAATTATCAGAAGGTTAATTAGCATGTACAAACATTAATATTTGTCTCCAATGAATAATTTTCAATACATCTCAATAGTAACATGTGAGGTGTATGTTCACTGTGTATTGGGTGTGATCATTTTAACAGATTATGTTTAATAATTTGTTTTATAGAGGAGAAAAAAATGCTAGAACACTCCAATTCAATACATAATTTTCATCCTGCAATTACCCCCCCCCCCCATAGTTATTTTCAAGTTGTAAGAATACTTTAATAATCAAGAAATTCATATTTCAGCAGTGAATTACATGTAGAATTTTTATTTACACAGTGACATAAAAAATACTTTCATTCCAATACAAACAGAATGTCAAAAATATTTAAAATTGTTTATTATAGTATCATGACATGCCGAAGGTTTTCTTACTGTACAAACAAATGTTTTTAATAGAAAAAAATAGAAGAAATAAGCGAAAAAGAAAAGTGAAGGAACATCCTAGTATATGTTTGTGAATTACCCTTCATCATGGGAGTTTCAATCTAAAAAATGAAATAACAGTTGCATCATATAACCTTGAAACATTACTAAGATACCAAAAAAATATGGAACAAAGACTTCCCAAAAACAGAGCATAGAATAATAACATTATTAAATGGTAAAAATGAAACATCGTAATGAAAAAAAGAACCATGGGTTGCCTCCCATGTAGCATAATGTTTTATAGTGTTTATCTAGACTTTATTTAAGATCAGTTTTCAAGCATAGTGATGGCAGCCAATCCATTTGGTTGTCCCACAAAATAATGTTTCACTCTATTCCCATTAACAAACATGGGTTTGTTTTCTTCAGCTACAATTTCAACAGATCCATTCTTCAGTACTATCACTGCAGTAAAAGGTCCAGACCACTTGGACATATGTTTTCCTAGAAAGATATTGAGTCTAGAGTTAAATATAAGGAACTTATGTCTAGGTTTTAATTATTTTTTTTGAATAATAGAACCATGAAAGATTTTAGTCCTCTCTTTAAAAATCCTTGAATTATCATAACTCTCTCTCCTAATCTCATCATGATGAATTAGCTAAAGTAATCTCTTCTCACCAACACTCTTAAAATCAATGTTTAGTGACTTAACTACCCAATAATACTTATGTTTCAAATCCACTGGTAAATGAGAACATTTCCCAAACAACATACTATAAGGGGAAATACCTATTGGGGTCTTGAAAGTAGTTCTATATGCCAATAAATCATCATCCAATTTAAGAGGCCAATCCTTCCTATAATTTGACACAGTTTTTTCAACTATTTTTTTCAGTTCTGTGTATGAGATATCCACCAGTCCACTAGAATGTGGATGATAAGGAGTACCAGTTTTATGAACAAAACTATATTTTTCCATCAAAGAAATAAATTTGTAGTTTTTAAAATGTGTTCCATTATAAGTTATAATGGATTTCGGAACACCAAATCTTTTAAAGATGTTCATTTTCAAAAAATAATTATTGAATTGGCTTGATTGATGGGTCATGAAACTTCCTTAACACACTTAGACACATAATCAAAATCAACAAGAATATACTCATTCTCATGAGTTGATTGAAATGGACCTATGAAATCTAAACCCCAGACATAAAAAATCTCTACTTAAAGAATTCCTTTTTAGGGTAACTCTTGCTTACAACCCACATTGCCTAACCTCTAACATCTATTACAAATAGCCACATAAATCCTAGCATCATAAAAAATAGTAGGCCAATACAAACTAGATTCTAAGACTTTCTGATCAGTCCTCTCACAACCAGGCTGACCTCCCCATGGTGAGGAATGACAACTCTCTAAAATAGGAAGCATCTCTTCCTCAGGTAGACATCTCCTGAGGATACCATCACCACAACTCTTAAACAATAGAGGATCATCCCCAATGTAGTATTTATGCTCAGAAATGAGTTTCTTTCTTTGGTTAGTGGACAAAAAGTTAAGAAAGATACATGCTTCCAGGAAGTTGGAAAACTCTTCATACAAAGAAGATTGCCTAATTGACACAGAATGAAACTTCTCATCAGGGAAGAAATATTTTATCTCCCAAATATCTACATATTGAGTATGTGGAATCCTATAAAGGTGTTAAGTGACTATATTTTCATCTCCTTGCTTATCCCTACTCTTGAAATCAAATTCTTATAGCAACAAAATCCATCTATTATGCCCGGGTGTAGATTGTTTCTTAGGAAAAAATCACTTTATGGCAGAATGGTCATTGAAAATGATAAATTTTGAGCCTAAAAATACTTTCTAAACATCTCTAAAGAAAACAAAAAAGCTAGAAATTCTTTTTCAAGGGTGGTATAATTCTTCTGAGCCTCACCTAGTAGTCAAATAGCATAATACCCCACATGTAACTTCTTATATTTCATATGTCCATGGACATCACCTAAAACCAAGTCAATAGCATCATACATATGTTAAAACGTTAGTTTCCAATCGGGTGTGGTGATAATGCGTGATGAAGTGAGTTTTCCTTGTAACAGATTAAATGATTTCAAACCATTTTCATCAAAATTAAAAGGTTCATCCTTGACCAACAATGAACACAAGGGGTTAGTTATTTTTGAAAAGTCTTTTATGAATCTCCAGTGGAACCCAAAATACCCTAAGAAACATCTAATACCTTTAACATTTTCAGGAGGTGGGAGTTTTTGAATGACATCAATCATAGCAGTATCAACTTCTATTCCTCTCTTGGACAACTTATAACCAAATGCAATACCCTTTGTGTCCATTAATTGACACATCTACCAATTAAGAACAAGGTTGTTTTCAATGCATCTTTCTAAGACTAACTTTATATTTCCTAGACAAGTGTCCATAGCACTGCCCAAAATGGAAAAGACATTCATAAACACTTCAATAATTCATTCAATCATATCCAAAAAAATAGCCATCATACACATTTGAAAGGTGGTTGGAGATCCACATAACCTAAAGGGAATCCTCCTGTAAGAAAATTCCCAAAGGGGCAAGTGAAAGTGTTATTTTTTCTGATCCTCTAGAGAAGCAAGAATCTGCTTGTAACTAGAATACCCATCTAGGAAACAAAAAAACTAATTTCCAGTAAGCCTCTCAAGCATTTGATCCCAAAAGAGAATTAGAAAATGGTCCTTCCTAGTAACTTCATTTATCATTATATAATATATATAGACTCTCCATTTTGTGGATTTCCTAACTTGTAGTTATTCATTTTTTTCATTCTTCACTATAGTGAATCCTCTCTTTTTGGGGAAAACCTGGATAGGGCTGACCCAAACACTATCAGAAATGGGATAGATTATAACAGTATCTAAGAGTTTTATCACTTATTCTCTTACTACTTCGTTCTAGGGTATTAAAATAATGATGTAGATTCTCAATATACAAGAGGGGGTGAATTGTATAAATTAATTATTCATTTAGAACCTTTAATGTTTGTTAAAAGTTTTTATTGTTTAATAATGTTAAACAAGGTAAATTTACAAGAACTACTAGTTCTACAAACTTGCTAGATTCTGGAAATATGGTTCTGGAAATGAAACATACGAAAAGTTTACAAGGATGACGATTTTACCATAAAGAGTATATAATCATACAAATTAGATTATACAAGTATGGGAATGTATAAGATAGTTATACATTCTTTATCAATCAAAATGATGTAGAAAAAAAATGTGAAACAATACAAGTGACAAGTATAGAAACTTTTAACCCAAAGAATAGGGTATCAAACAACCTTGGATAAAAGTACCTTTATTTATACATTCAAGAAAGTCTATCTTACCCACGCTAGGGTAAGCCCTCAATAAGAATATCAAAGTCTATCTTGTTATCCCCGTAAGCCCTCGAACATCAAGGATTTTGGAACCTCTTTTTTCCTATCCCTAGAAGCCCACTATTTTACCTTTCAACAATCAGAGTCGCATGAAGAAATCTGAATAAGAAGTTCAGTATGCACAAAGCATGACAATATCTTTCTCTATAAATCACTTTAAAAAAATGTGGTCTCTAGAGTTATCAACATTTTCAAAAAGTGTGTTGAGCTCTTTCAAATGAGCGCCTATTTTTTTGGAACATTCCCAAAGGTTATTTCCCTCTTCAAATGGTCATATTTTCCCTTGAATCTTGGAGGGACCTGTACACGTGTCTCTCAAACAACAGTTGGTTAGAAATAGAATGAATGATATCATTTTATAATTATATCAAGGATACATAAAAATGTGGTTTCTCAACCAAATTTATTTTTCGGATTCTCAGGAAAAATAATGTTTGGAGTATAAGGAAAAATATTCAGTGTATATATTACAAGGATATTCAAATTCTAATTTTCAAGGAATTTGAAATCAAAATTCTGTAGACTTTAGAGTCTGAATTATAAGGAATTCAGATCTTGAATTCTATGGTATTAGGATCCTAAATTCTAATTAATTTGGAGTGTAAATTCAATTGATTTCAGAGTTTAAATTATAAGTAATTCAGAACATGATTTCTATGGAATTCAAAGTCTAAATTCTATGGAATTTGGAGTCTGAATTCTGAGGAATTCGGAACTTGAATTCTAGGGAATTCGGAATCTGAATTTCAGAGAGTTCAGAATCTAAATTTCATAGAATTTGGAGTCTAAATTTCAATGAATTAGGAGATTGAATTTTATGGAATTCTATGTCTGAATTTTAGAAAATTTGGATTCTGAATTTGAGAGAATTCATAGTTTTAATTTCATAGAATTTGGAGTCTAAATTTCAGATAATTCAGAGTCTGAATTTTAGAGAATTCAGAGATTGAATTTGGATCCTGAAAACAGAATACTCTCTATCTATGTATTTATAGATTTCTGAAATTTTATATGTGAAATCGAATTTTTCACTTAGGAATAAAAAGATTTAGATTTAGAGAAACTAAAACATGAACAATGAAAACATGGTAAGGATAAATTTTCCTTGGGAAGGAAATTTTTTCTTATGAATTAAAATATTAGTGGAAAATAAAATATCGTTGAGATAGAGTGTTTGTGTGTTTCAAAACATGAATTAATGGAATCGTCACAATGACTCCTTATTAACTCAAAAATCCCCCCTTTTTGGAAAGAACAATCATCCTTATGAAAAAGAATATAAGGACTTAGAAATATTATGGTATTGTAAATAAGAACTTATTGCCCATTAATTATGGATCAAAGTGAATACAACTAACTCCCCATTAGGCTTTGAAAACCCTAAGGATCCTATTCTAAAAATTTCAGAATGAGTTTTTTCATTTTCTTTCATACGAAAATATTTATGATGAAAACTCCCCCTTAGATAAACTCCCCCTTACATAGGTAAATTTATTCTTTACTTAGTATTCCTTTTTTGACATTCCTTTCTACCCCTTTATGATTTTCAAAAAGAAATAAAAGGAATGAAAAGGAAAATATGGTACAAGAAATATTTGTATAGTAATGTTCTGGGAACATCATCTATCCATATACCCTGTATTTCTATTGGTACATTATTTACATTCCTGAGAATAAGAGTATTAGACTTAAAAAACCTAAACACTCGTGGATCCAGAAACATCAGAAAGAAAAATTTTAGGAATCCACATTTTCATTGAAAAATAAGCATTATGAAAACCTAAATAATGAGTTTTTTTAAAGAATAATTTTTTTACCAATGCCCACCACACATATACTTTCTATAGAATAGAGAACTTTGAGGTACAAAATAATTGTTACTAAAAATCGGTTTTGAATGAATATATCCAAATCTAGAATTATTCCATAGAGATAAAATTTGGGAATAAATCTTATAAAAGATTTAATTTCCTATGAAAAATATTTAAAAAAACTTCCTTAAGGAAAAAATTTCCGACATTAGCTTAATAACTATGTTTTTATCCTCAAAATATTAGTTTTAGCACATGAGATAGTCTCAAAAACAATTTTCTTAAATATTAATTTTTCTAGATACTTAGAAAGTTTATCCTTCTCAGAATTAACTTCCTCAAGGGTTTTTGAAATACTTTCCAAATTAAGGGTTTTCATATCATGATCTTTAGATAGATCTGATACTTCTATATTAAAAATAGAAATCCTACAATTTTCCTTTTCATGTTTCTTCATGACTTTCGAATTTTCATTCTCAAGGAGCTTAGAAAACTCGGAGACTTCTTCATAAGTAGGTAAAGTATTATCTTCATTAGAAGAATATTTTTCATCTAAGGATTCATAATATTTACTATCACCATAATTAACGTTCAATTATATATTGGTATATAGATCCCAAATTGTGTACTTTAGCTATAAAACAATGATTTCCAATAGGTAGCCTGGATAATAAACCAATATTCTCTTGACCAGAAGATTTTTACTTTGAGGATTCTTAAGAAGAGTCACCACCACTGGCAATCCACGTGTCATTAGATTTCAAATCATTCTTATATTTATCCTTGTATTACTTCTTTTTATTCCTCTCGGAATGCTTTTCCTTTCTGTATTTTCTCTTAAGGATAGGACAATCTGGACTTATATGCCCTTCTCTTCTGCATTCATAGAAAGTGACTTCTGAGTCTTTATTGTCCTTTCATTCTTTCTTCTTGTATCTATTCTGAAAGTTATTCTGTCCAACTATCTTTTCCATCCTTTGTACAAGATTTGATTTCTTGTTTTCTGAAGATTCATTTCCACTAGATTCAGATTGAATTATAGTCTTCTTAGTTTTGGATCTTGTAACTCTCTTATGAGTTCATGCTTTCATATGATTTGAAGTAGGAGTAAATGAAAAACATCCATTTCCATTATTATTCTTATTTATATCATAATATCTATTCATTTATGTCTCATGTTGAAGAAGAGTTCCAAAAATCTCATCAAGAGTAATATATGAGACTTTCTTATTCTCATCAATAACTATTCTCTTTGACTCCCACTCATTGGGTATGATATCTATAATCTTTTCCACAAGTTCCTCATCATATAAAACCTTTTCACCCATGGATTGTAAACTGTTAAAAATGGACATAAATCTTTGTTGTACCTTACACACTGGTTCTCCATAAGGAAATAAAAAACCATGATACTCATTTCTAAGCATAACTCTTCTAGTTTTGATAACATTAGAAGTTACAAATAGAGTTACTTCATTATTATTCCAAATAGAATTTTCAGCCTCATAGGTTGAAATTTTTCTATATATATTCCTAGTCATGGAACACAATAATTTATTGCGTCGCTTATAGTTAATTTGATATTATTACTTTTCTTGATTAATAAATGTTCTGACTTCTTTATCATGAATCTTTTAATCTCTATTAAGCATTAAAAAGTTGTCCACTCCATTTTTAATAACAAAAGTATTCATACGATCTATCCAATATTCATAATCATTCCCATCAAATATAGGTGGTCTAGTAGGAATAAGATTTTATATAGATCCAACATTCATTCCTTCCATCTAAAAGAAAATATATTTCCAGAGAAACTAATTATTTATAAGAGTTTTTAAAAAAGGGTGAAAATATTGAGGATGGAAAATGATAGAATAATGAAAACTGTGCAAGAAAACTTATATGTTAATATACGTATTTCAGATACCTCCTCTAATACCAATTGTAGGATTGAACTAATGATGTAGATGCTCAATATACAAGAGGGGGTTGAATTTTATACTTTAAGAATTCCGTTGGAACCTTTAGAGTTGGTTAAAACATTCTATTGTTTATCAAAGTTAAACAAGGTAAATTGAAAAGACCTCATAGTTCTATAAACATGCTAGATTTTGGAAATATGGTTCTGGATATGAAACTTAAGAAAAGTTTACAAGGACAACGATTCTACCATAAAGCATATAGAATCTTACTAATAAAAGTATAAAAGAATGAGAAAGTATAAGATAGTTATACATTACATAACAATCAAAATGTATCGGAAAACTAACTTGAAACAATACATGTAACAATTATAGAATATTTTAACCCAAAGAGTAGGGTATCCATCAACCTTGGATAAAGGTCCCCTGATTTATACTTTTAAGAAAGTCTGTCTTACCCACACCATGGTAAGCCCTTGATAAGAATATTGGAGTCTGTGTTGTTATCCCCGTATGACCTTGAACTTCAAGGTAGTCAGAACCTATATCTTCATATCCTTGGAAGCCCTCGATTATACTCAAAAATAATTGGAGTCACCTGAAGAAATCTGAAGAAGATGTTCAATATGCACAAAGCATGAGAGTATCTCTCTCTAGATACCACTTCAACAGCATGTGGTCACTAGAGTTATCAACTTTCTCAAAAAGTGTGTTGAGCTCGTTCAAATGAGCTCTTATTTATAGGCACATTTTCAATGGTTTACTCCCTCCTCTAATAGTCATATTTTTACTTGAATATCAGAGGGACCTATACACTTGTCACTCAAACAATGGTTGGTTATAAATATAATTCACAACATTGTTTTATAACTATCACAAGGATAAGTAAAAATGTGGTTTCTCAACAAAATTTATTTTTCAATGTTTAAATAAAAATAATGTTCAATGTATAAGGAAAAATATAAAGAGTATATATTAAAAGGATATTAAGATTCTCTTTTTCAAGGAATTCAGAATCTGAATTATGTAGACTTCGGAGTTTGAATTCTGAGGAAATCAGAGTCTGATTTCTAAGGAATTTACAACTAGAAGTATAAGGAATTAGATTTCTGAATTATAAAGAGTTCAGATTCTGAATTATAAGGAATTTGGAACCTAAATACTAGGGAATTCAGAGTCTAAATTATATGGAATTCGGAGTCTGAATTCTAATGAATTATGAGTATCAATTCTATGGAATTGGGAACCTGAATTCTAGGGAATTCAGAGTCTGAATTTCAGAGAATTCGAAGTCTAAATTTCTAAGAATTCAGAGTCTGAATTTCATAGAATTCAGAGTCTGGATTCTAATGAATTCATAGTCTAGACTTCAAAGAATTTGGAGTTTGAATTTCAGAGAATCCAGAGTTTGAATTTTAGAGAACATTGAGTCAGAATGTCAGGGAATTCAGAGTCTGAATATCAGAGATTTTTGAGTATGATTTTGGATCATGATAAAAGAATAATCTATATCTAAGTATTTATAGAGATCCATGGTTTAATATATAAAACCAACTTTTTAACTTAAGAATAAAAATAGTTACAGTTAGAGAAACTAAAACATGAACAATGAAAACCTGGTAAGGATAAATTTTCCTCGGGGAAGGAAAATTTTCTTTATTATGGAAAATCTATGTGGAAAATAAATTTTCCTTGAGATAGTGTTTTTGTGATTTATAAAACATGAAGGAATGGAAAATTAATAAGGAAACATTATTGAATCAACACTTTCATGTTTGGATTCAATCTTTGCTGACACTCTACCATATGTTTGTGGAAAGGCTCCACAAGTATTTTATGCATGCATAATGGGGGACTAATACCATTGATATCAGATATGGTCCAGTCTATGGAAGATTAAAATTTATTCAACACAATCTTCCTTCATTCCTCTTTATTTTCATTATGTTCAGCAAAAATTATAACAGTCAATATAGAATTATCACCCAAAAATTAATATTTCAAATGACCAGGGATTGGTTTTAATTCAATAGTGGGTGGTTCTACACTAGATGGAAGACTCTTAGGCCAAAGAGGTCCGTGATATTTCACTTATATCTTATAATGAGTATTGAATGATGAATGATTTTCAATTTGTTGCTCAGATTTAGAATAAAAACTATTTTTGTCCAAGCTAGACAACACACTATCCAGATTTTCTAGATCTGAATTTAACAAACGAATCAAAGAAGAATCATCACGTTTCTTCAAAATCTCTCCCTCCACACAAAAAAAGTGTTTAGAAAGGATGTTTTTAAAAAAACAACCTCAAATTTAATAAAAAATCTCTTATGTTTAGAAATAGAGGAATCTTATACAACAGAAACTGAACAGTTTTCTATTTATAATTTTTTGTTCAGATTTGGTGATTGAGAATAATTTTGAAGATCTATATCAAATTGAACATGATATTCCACTTCTAAATAATTTTCTTTAGTAGAGGATATATTTTTAGATTCTGCAGAGTTTTCAGTTGTGTTCTCGTCTTCTATAGACTCTACCGTTGAACAGTTCTTAGAAAATGTTGGTCCTCCATTAGGTTTAAACACATTGAACACTTCTTATGGTTGTCCAATTTTAAAAATTAACTGACACTTAGAGACATCAATTAAAATACCACCTGTATCCCAGAAAGGCCTACCCAAGATGATGGGCACCCATTGATCACTCTTCATGGAAAAAACTAAAAAGTCTGCAGCCATAAATATCTTCCCTACCCCAACTAAAAAATCATCTACCCTACACACAGTATGAGTGAAAGACTTATCATCAAATTGCAATATGACTGTGGTGGGTTGAAGGTCACCAAACCCCAACTGTTGAAACAATGATTATTGGAGTAGGTTAATACTAGCAACTAAATCACACAATCAATTGAGCCTATCATAATTTTTTAAGGTAAATGGAATGATAAAGCTACCCGGATCTTTCAATTTTCGTGGAATTTTATTTTGGAGTAGAGCATTCTACTCTTCTCTGAGGTTGTAAGTAGAAAATTCATTAAGAGTTTTTTTTGAAACTATTTTTAAGGCATTTCAAATAATATAGGATTTGAATTAGTTCTTGAATGAATTAAATGATTACATGAAGTTTGTAAAGGAGACCAAGGAACTGAAGAAGTTTAGCCTTGGAGTTACTTTGGGGATTCAACTTCTTAGGGAAAGGGATGGGTGGGGAAAAAATTTTATGGACCGTGGGAATATCCGTCACCTATTCATAAACCTTTTATTTTCCTTTATTCTTTTCTTTTTTAGATTAAATTTGATCTTGATTTTCATATGGTAAATTCATATTTTTGACCATTTTCATGAATTTTCTATGAATTTCTAGCATGTGAACAAATCAGATTATTGTTTCCAGATTGAATCAGATTTTCATTTTTGGAATTTTCAAGGATTTTTTCAACAACAGTTTGGGTATTCAGCTATGTTTTAGTTACCTCCTCAATGAAATTCTTGCTACTATTAAGCTCTGTGGCACTAAAAAGTCTACATTTTTCCATAAATGAAAAATATCTAAGAAGTTGTTCATGTTGTGTTTCCATGTACTAAATCCTCATATCTGTTTCCATTTTATCAAACTCATATTTATTTTAAATTTTGGATAGATGAGTCATGTATATTTCCTCTTAAGAGTTAATTTTTGTTCACGATTTGGTCAAGCATATAAGACATTTGATTATCATTATTTTCATTTTCAATTGAAGACTCACCCCTTTGTTGATTTTGAAAATTTAGTCTTCATTGATTCTAATAGTCTGGGGAAGTGGATTGTTTAATTAGGCTTTGATCTTTCCAGGATAGATTTGGACGGTTACTATAACATTGGTTGTATTATTTGAAAATGGATCTTCTTTAGGAGGCATTCTAGTACCAAAGTTAACAATGTTCGAATTCTCTTGTTTTTGGGCTGACATATCAAAACTAAGACATATGTTTTCAGTATACCCAAACATCCCACACTAGACACATTGTTCCCCTAATGATAGATTGGTTTTTTGATAGCCATGTTGATTAACAGATTTCATAGAGTTCAGGTTTATTAAAGATTTATGTTGGTTGGTGATTTCCGCAAGTAGAATTTGAGTTTCATTCATTGAACTAGTGTTTGGGTTAATATTTCCATTGACTCTTTTTCTTCTTGAATACGTATGTTGGGAGTTCAGAGCAAGATTATTAAAATTTTGTCTCAATTTTTCATATGTCTTGTCAATATAATTACCCACAGTAGCCAGATCATGTATATTCTTTCCAGAGTATGACAATTCTTCATTAATGGTGTCCAGGAGTAGGTGAGATGGGAGTTGATGATGGGGACACTGCCTAAGTAGGTCCCTAAATCTATCCCAAGATTCATGTAAAACTTCTCCATACTCTTAATAAAAACTTGTAATCTTAGTTCTATGTTCACCTTTAAGTCTTTGGGGATAATATTTCTTTATGAAATAATTGTACCACTGATCCTTGTTTTCAAATATGTTCACATCTGGGATCTAAAACAAATTCCTATCATTCCCTTTAAGGAAAAAGGGAAAGACTCTCATTATTAGATCATTTTCTGTGATTTCTAGAAGAGTAAATTACTACACCGATTATATAAGTCTCTAATGAAAGCAATAGAGTCCTCATTAGAGAGCCCATTAAATGCATGCAGTAGTGAAACGTGTGACTGATTAAGTTCATAATTTTAGGTACTAGGACAAAGTCTACTGGATGGTGGATTGCATGAATCATTAGGAAGTTGGAACTCCCTCATCCCAAGGAATTCATTTTCATCTTGGAGTTCTGGATGATTTGGGATGGTTTTAGGTGAAAGAAATATCTCATTTAGATTTTCCGTTTCAATTTTTTTTCTTTCTTAGAGCTGTTAGATGTTTATCTAATTCAGGGTTCAGAGGATCTAATATAACACCATAAGATCCCATTCTCATGAAAACAACAACAAAGAGTACTTAGTAGTAAGAAAAGAGTAACAATTTAGTACGAAAGAAGCATATTTGTTTTGTAGTTTTCAAATATTCCAATTTTTTAATGTTTCATTTTAAGGATTTTTTTAGTTTTTTTAATGTAATGGCTCGTGACTTCCCCAGAAATAGTTCCAACAACTAAACCATGACTGTGGTTGAAGTCAGTCAATGTTTAAAATTTATATTCCTACTATCTACTATATAAGTGGCAAGCCGGGTTGAATTCACATAGACGGTGATTATGACCACTATTCTTCTATAAACATTCAAAAAGTCCTCACTGATGCTAGCAAGAGGGTGGATTTTCTATTTTTTAACTTTTTTTAACTTTTTATTAAGCAATTGAGTGACATAACATTTCAAAAACCTTTATCTAATCTAAATTAAAAATAGAAATAGTTGAAAAGAAAGACAAATAGAGATAAAGTATGCCGATAAATAAACAATTTAGTAAAACACTCGGGAAAAAATCTCCATTCTGCTAGTTTTAATGGCATTTCAATTCACATAAAAGATATTGCAGAGTACCACCATAAAGAGAACGACTCACCACCCTCACCACAAATTATGTCACACAAGCCAATCAATTTTAAAGTTCGCCACTCCAAAATAAATCAATTGTGAACAATTTGAAAATGAAAACAGGACAAACTCACCATAAGTTCTGAAGTCTTATGATGTTTATTATCTTTTTAAATGCATTCCCTGGTAAATCTCTCCAATTGAATGTGAAATTTTGAAATTATTTTCTTGTGGTACAAGAAAATGAATGAACTCAGTATTGATCTCGCCAATCAATACTCAAAACATCAAAACGATAAAGTGAAAATAATATTAAAAGATAACCAGCAGAACATCAATTTATCCCCGAACTAAATGATTCAGCTAGAAAACATATTCATTACCATTTAAAATATCAGTAACATACTAAAACAATGTACCAATACTTGAATTAAGATGGAAAAATAACTCGCCAGACGATGCACTACTCCTGAACTCCTCCGGCTTAAGGAATGGTTCCAGAGTCGCCCTTTGATTTTCCTCTACTCTGACCTACATCATTAAATGTGTATGCGTTCTCCCCAACAAATATGATGCTTTCTCTATTTTAAGTACCCACTGTCTTCTGATACTCATCACCACTACTCTCCACTGACTTGAATTCGTCTTTTACTATTACACCGCACACGTGTGTTTTTCGCGACTGACACGTCAGGCAAATTTTCCCATTGTAAGTAACTCTAAATGAGTTAGTTGAATAAATGCGGATGCTTTTAAGACCTTTGTGTGAACCTGAAATGTAATTAATAAGTAAACAATGTGAAAACTTTTATTGTAGGACAGTGAAACAATAAATAAATCACTTAACAATTATTAGCTGGAAATTTTATTTATTTAATATAGAAGTTACATTATTCATTATTAAATATTATTATTAACTAATTAATTATGTAACTTATTTATTTTAATATATTTATTAATTTTAATTTTAGTTATTAATTAAGATATCTATTGGTTCATTAATGAATTAAATTAATATACTTTATTTATAATTTGTTAAAATTTTAATTCTATTTAATTTATTAAGTAGTGAAGTTGAAATTTTTGAATAATTATTATTAATAATGTTAACAAAAAAATTAATTATTATTTTGAACATTAAAATTTTAATTATTTAAATATTATATTTTGTTATAATTTTATTTGTAAATTATTATTGGTATTTAATTTTATACATTTCATTACAAAACGCTAATTTAATATGCAACATTAAATAATATTATATTTAAATCAAATTTAGATTATTAGTTAATTTAGTTTAATAAATATTTATTTATGTTAATTAAATTAGAAAATATATTTATAAATATTAAATACCGAATATTTAATAAATGTTTATAATTAATAACATTTTTATTTCATTATTATTTAATTTTAGAATTTATATTAGTTTGTTTTACTATTTTTTTATCTATATTTAATTTTATTTTTTGTATATCTATGACTTCTCCCCCAAATCGGCGTAACAGTGGGGGGAGAATTCATCTTCGGTCTCTTTCGGTGCTACACGTAGAGGCCAGCGACTTATCCCCCATATCCCTCTGGCGGCACAACTCCACCTCGGTCTCCATTCTGAAGGCCTGACCAAGGCGCCTTTCTCCTCGTAGTGGTTTCAACAAAGCTCGGAGAGGTGAGTTTCAGATCTGTTCTACCGAGGCTCCATGTTGGTGAGATGGTCTCCTCATGTTCTGGAAACACAGCGAATAGGTTGACAACAGCTCCATCGACGTCCGCTCATCCTCCCGGCTAGGCACTAGCTTCCTCTAGCAGCGGAAATCTGCTTTTCATCGTAGCTAGTATCTCGGCGAAGGATCAAGGTGGCTCTAGATCTACAGCGCGAAGGCAAGAGTTTGGCCGACTCCCCACTGGTCAGCCTCAGAAAACATCAGTCAAGATTGTCGAATCCTTGCTTAAGATAAGTAAAAATATTGATTTTGAGGTAAAATTCTGGATCCTCATAAGATTTCCTTTGGATTGTAAAAATTTGTTTGCTCGATTCGAGTTAAATGGTGCATGAAGTTGCTGTATGTGAGGAGCAGTGCAAGGTCATTTACAATTTGAAAATAAAAGCTACTGTTAGAACAAAAAGAGAATTCAGAGTTTCTTAAAAATAAATAAAGAAGTCAGGTTGCTTAAAAGGTCACCAATGTAGTTAAATTAAAGGTTACTAAAAGAAAACGATCATTGATGGACATAACATATAAAAGGACATCGTTGCTTATAAAATTAAAGGCTCATCATTAGTAAAAAAATAGGTCACCAATAGCTTTAAAAAGTTATGGTTACCGATGGAAATAGGTCACTGATAGTTATAAAATTAAAGGCTCAACATTAGTAAAAAAAGGAAAATGGTAGCTTTAAAAATTTAATTCTTCTAATGGAAATAGGATACCTATTCCCATAACATTGAAAATTTCACCGTTGGTTAGAATATTAAAGGATCACTGTTAGTAAAAAAATGTTGTCAACAGTAGCTTTATAAATTTAAGGTTACCGATGGAAATAGGTCACCGATGGATATAAAATTAAAGGCTCACCATTAGTAAAAAAAAGAGGTCACTAGAATATTTAATAATTTAAGGTTACCGATAGAAATAGGTCACTGATTCTGAAGCGCAATAACATCGGTGACATTAAAAAAAGAAATAACAATAAAACAATAAAAAATTGAAACTGAAAAAATTAAAGTAAAAATTAAAACATATGTTAACTAAATAAAATGATTAAAAATAATTAACCAGTTAAAACCATAAATTTGGAAATGCAAAGATTGAAATTTAGAAATAAAAATAATGCTAAACATTAAAAATTAAAAATATATTGTAATTAATCTTTAAACATTAATGTAACAATTAACAATTTAAAATGTTAACAGTTATATTAGAAACTAGATAAATATTAAATGATGTTTATTAAATACTAAAATTAAAATTTATTATATAAATTAATTACAAGGTAAATAGTGAGTGAAAAAGGATAACATTTGTGACACAACAAGATACTAATGACTCTTGTCTACCTCACCAGTAGACTAAAAAAAGTTAATGATTTAATAATTTAACTGCATTCTTCAGATTTAATATTTATGAACTAAAACTCTAAATTGATTAATTAAATATCTAAGTGAACACTTAAAGCTAAAATTATGTTATTTCATTTAATTTGAACTCAAATTCGTAACTTAATTAATTAGAAGTGTTGTTAAACTTTTTGATTAATGAAAATAATATATTTTAATGAAACTAAATTAAATGATATAATATTATAACAAAGTCTATGTTAGATAAATGAAAATACAACGATTATTTTTATTTAAAATGTTAATTTGTTAAAAATTAAAGCATATTTTATTAAAAAAAATTAATTAAAAAATAATTAAATTAAAAAATAAATGTAATATTAAAATAATCTAATTTAATGACTAAAAATAAACAATTAACTATAAAAATAAATTAATTAACAAATTTTATTTTAAGAAATACAAAAGTACATTAATTTTGATAAAAGTGGTTTAATAATTAATTAAATAATTAAAGATAAATTAAAAGAATGTAGAAAAACTATTTAAAAATAGAGCCACATCAATATCAAATACCAATAGTGCACTAATAATTTCTCATCTAAATCATTTTCATTCTCAAATAGCTATATCTAAAATGATGTGCAACCCATGAAAAATATAGTTTTTAGAGGCTTATACATAATCTATCTTATAAAAATGACGTTTTTTCCTAAAAATAATGACATGGAACCTCAAATCAACAGCTCTATTTCAACCCTAGAAACATAGAAGATATAATAAAATGTTTTAAGGACTAAAACATTAAATTTAAGGGATGAACAATGTAGCCTCAAACAAAATTCATCTTAGGAATCTATCAGTGGAAGACCACTATATAATCAAATCATACATAAATGAATAGAAAACTAAAAATATAACATCCAAAAAACATAATGACAATGATAAAATATCCATGTACAATACAAAAAGAACACATGATCTCCATATGAGAACCCTAAAATTGCGGTGCGAGGTGCTTATCATTACTTCACATTAGTCACTAGGGAATGTATTCAATAAAATATAAATTTTAATTTTTTGATATAATATATTATTTAGAATAGTTTAAAAAATTATAATCAATGAATCATGATTATATTTTAGATTATCATATTTTTCGATACACATTGGATTCATCAAGGAATTACTACATAGTTATATAATAACCATTACACGTATCATTTAGTGTTTATATGGATTTTATTTTTAATTTGGAAAATAATTTGGTGACCATATAAGCATTTCCCTCTAAGGATTATATCCAATTTATGAATTATTGATCATATTTTTCATTATAAAGCTTTAAAGGGTGTTAATTGTTTATAAAATACATAATCGACAAAAAGATAAATCGAAGTGATTGATGTATTATTTAAAGAAAATAATGTGTCAAAATTGATTGAAAAAATATTTTTTTAAAAAAATAATTAAAATATATTATAGGATAATTGGTTTACAAATATATTATTTTTTATGAAAAATTATATATCTTTCATAATAATATTTTTATATAATAAAATTGATATGTAATTATTTAAGATACCTTTCAGAAAATTTATTTTTGGAAAATCATATATATTTTTGTGGGATTTTAATCATAAAAATTATAAAACCATTATTTTATAATGGAAATTTTGATATATAAAATTACATGACATGATTTTAAAGAATTATACTATAAATTTCCTCAATAATTAAATTAATGTATAACATTGGAATAATTTTTTAGAATTTAATTTCTTAAAAATACAAACAAATACTTTATATCATTAAATAAATGTATAGATTAAAAAAATTTTAGTGGTGGAAAACTTTAACCGATAATAATGTTCAAAGGAAAATAATTACAATTAGTTTTATTAAAAGTTTTTTTGAAGATAAAAAAATGAAGGAATATTAATTTATTATTAGGTGTATCATTTTAATATTTATATAATAAAAAATTTAATATTTTTTTAATGTTATTTATTTTATTATTTTTTATAAATATAGAAATATCGTGCCTTTATGTGTTGATCTATTAATATAAAGATACAATATATGGTAAAAATGCTGCCAATTCAAAAAATCAACTATTAGAACTTATTTTTTTTTGATTTATAATAATTAATGTAGTGAAATTTAATAATAATAGTTGTATAAATTTATCAGATATTTTGGCTCTGAGATTATTTTTTCATATAAATTCCCAATATAATGAATATTTTTAGTATCTATTATATTATACAATTTTTATGAGGAATACATAAAAATTCCACAATTATTTACACAATATCAAAATAATTATTTGATGGAGTTATAATTTGAAATATAATATTTTAAATAAACTAATCAAAATTTTATATGTATTGGTAGATCATATGATTTTTTCTTCACTAATAACAAAACAAATATAATATATCCTCATCATATGGGGACATATCTAGTTGTTATATCCAAATAGAAATATACGACAGAGAAGATGAAAAATTTGAATAATCATTACTAAAAATGATAAATAATCGATATACAGAATTGTTGATGGGAAAGAAAGGGATGATATGAATGAAAAACCATCATTCTCATCAATAATATGTGTTCATTTATCACATATCCTATTGTAGAAACATAGGTGATTTTTTATGAATTTGATTTAATTTTTTCTTATTCAATGAATATTTTAATATATTTTATCTACATGAGTGGTCAGCTAATGCCGAGGGTTTTAATTAGACTAATTGATCATCATGGAAATAATATTTAAATAATAGATAATATTGTGCACATAGTGGACCCGTTAATGAGTTAGAAAATGAGAATATACCCACATAAAATACAACCTAGTTGGTCGCTACTAAATCAGTGTCTAATGGATTCTAGGTTCCTTGTGGTGGTCAACTGTGTATTTGGTGACTTAAGGTTCTAATATTATAATTTTATCATAACTAATTTAATTGTTTTTATGTTATATAATTGAAACCCCTTTTCCTTGGGATATGAATACAACCAGAGCTTTCATCTGGATATTTCTCTCCCATTTAAAGAAATATATGTATTCCATTATTTCATCGATTCACGATTCATTCATCCTATCTGATTACAATCAAACTAATTATTGATTGATACTAAATCACAAAAAATAGTTGTCTAGGATGTTATTACATTCTAGATGGTAGTCTCAATATTTTTCATATTTTTTTATTTGAGTATCATGTATCTTTTTAACTATAGGTTTCTATGTATGGGCATAAATTCTCCATTACATAACTAAATATTTTTCCTTTTGTGTTTATTAGTTAGTAAGTTTTACCATAAACATTATTTTTCCTCAAAAAATAATTTCCTATTTATTCGGTAATTTATGGCATGCTTCATAATTATTTTGATAAAAATTATGAGGACCCTTGATGGTTGGGAATTTTGATGTGTATTGGGGATTAAATCTCTTCCACGAATAGAATTGTTAAAGGGATAGGTATGACAATATCTAAAATGAGACATGATCAATATTTCATTTTAATTATATTGATATTTGGAGTACTATCTGAAACATTATTCAATCATGTGGTGTGGTATTTTTATTCACTTCACATTTGTTACAATAAATGGATTATTTTATCTTGTAATTCATGTATATTTATTGAATTTATTTTTGGGATTTAATTATTATGAATATTACCTCAAATGTGTTAGAGGATGAATGGAGTAAAAATAAATTAAAATAAATTAAAATAAATTATGTAAATTTTTCTGGAATATCTGAATATTCTATTATGTAATTTATAACCTGAGTTTTGTGTGTCCATGATGAATTTTCATTGTCATAAAGTGAATAATCTAATTTAATGGCCATTTTAGTCTTTTTGGGGATTCATTGAATCTTTGAAACAGGAAAAGACTAATTGAATAAGGTTTATTCTCTAGTAGTGTTGAGGTTTCACAGTTGGAGGGTTAAAAAGAGTGTTTAACGAGTTCCCCTATATTGTGGCTAGAATGAGAAATAAACAGAGATGGTTGACATAGTTCATAGGTTTTTTGGTTGAATACTCTATGGGTAGAGTTGATTTTTCATAATTGTAAAATTATTATGAATTGGTAATTTTCAAACCATTTCATGTTAAAACAATAACTATTTGAATCAACATGATGTTATATAGAAACAACCAATAAAAATTTTTAGATGTAATTCAATGAACCATTGTTTAATATTATACATGATAATGGTATTGTGTATATTTGTTTTCACAAGAGTCATTGTGGTTGACTGTGGGGAGAAAAAAGTAATCCATGTTTTAATTATTAGATCTTGTCAAATAAGATATAAAAATGGATTGGAAAAAATGTCAGCTAAGATATATATATATATATATATATATATATTGTATATCCCAATGAAATCCCCACGGAAATAGATATTTTGAGGGTCAACATGAAATTTTATTGTTTTATAAAAAATAAATGATAGGTTTCCCAATTCATATTATTAGTATATATTTAAATGGAGAGACACATATAAGATATCTAGATATAAATTCAGTAAATAATATAGAGAGCTCATTGGAAAATATGCACAGGTGTATGCATGATCAAACTTTTAGTAGAACATAAGGTTGGTATCTGAATGATGATTGAAAGATTAGACATTGTATTTATTTCTTTTAATTAATGTTATGGGATGTTACTGAACATTGTTTGTTGGAAAAAATCCATTAAGGTGTCATCTAGGTGTTTGTTGTGAGGATTTTGTATGTTTAAAAAGAAAAATGATGATGATTCATGATTGTTGGTATTGTTGAAGCATATTTTTAAGGCGGTGGAGTTTACCAATTTTTTTATAATTTCTTTGGCCTCAAAATCAGGAGTTTTTTTTCAATAGGATGGTTCTATGCAATAGATTTTGTAGACCATAGTCTAAAGACTATGAAGCATAGAGTTTATGGACCATGTATTAGTTCATATGTTCTATATGGACCACAATAGAGTTTCTTGAACCGTGAAGCACGCTATACAACATGCATAGAGAAATCAATTTAGAGGTGGATCATGATTCATGGGAGGCTCATTATTCATGGATGGATTGTCACTTATGGATTGAGGTGGTGATTATGGCTTCTGTAGTGGTTTTTCCTTAGATGATGACATCAGCTGCAACAATGGAGAAAGGAGAAATGCAGACTACATAACATCTTGTAGTAAAGGTTATACCATATCAATGGTTTTACTAATTATTATTAGTGTGGTTTTCAGATCTAATTGCCTATATAAAATCATTTAATAAGATCATTATGTATATGTAATGTCATTATAGAATATCATAACAATAATAATTTGGGGGTTTCTGAAGTAGTTCACAAGGGATCAATTCCACAAAGTGGATAGTCATGAAATGGGTTTTCGAGAATCAATACCCATCAATAGAAAAGGTACCACATAAAAGAGGTTATTTGTGTGGCATCATTCATCCGTGAAGAAGGGGTGGTCCTCAAAGGAAAATCCATCCACAAAACATTCATTCCATGTGCTGAAAAATAGTTCACGGAGGATTCAATTTAGTTTGTAGGGGATGAATGATAAATTTTTGTTTGTATAATTAAGTTCATGAATGGGATAAAATTGGTTTTGAACAAAATTTATACAAACTAATAGTATGTATAAATGAAGATCTCATGTATCAGGTGACAATAGATCTTCACGGGACACTCATATATTTTTGAATCAATTATGAGGTGATTAAGAAAAATAAGAGATTCTTCCAGAGGATTAGTAATCACAATTTTGTTGAGAGATAAGTGAGCATTAAAATTGTGATTTTTTATAATTCCGAAGGTATAGTGAGTAGGATCTGAACACTGTACAGGATGTGATCCTAGGCATAGAAGTGATCTAGCTCAAATAATTAATTGGCATTGAGACTTCGTAAATTTGGTATACTGGAACAATTTCAATGAATTCTCTTAGGAAGTATCCCAATGTGGGTGAACTGTGTAATAATATTTATTCTTTAGGCAATATTTCATTTCTATTTATATATTGAAAAGTGAATAAGAGAGAAAATAATATTTTAACAGTGAATCATGATCTTAATGGACCACTGTTTTTATCTTTCATTCACAAAATTATCCTCCTGTTAGGGTATTTAACATACTTGAGTTAAAAATTGGTATTAAAGATTAAGATTAATATCAGTTTTCTCTATCAAGGGTTTCAATAGTGGTTTCCAATAAAAAAGGGATTCTGATCTTCGATGGAATAAATTATCAATTATGGGATAATCATATGAAACAGTAATTCCTATCTTTAGTAATGGATGTTTTTACTGTATCCAAGCTTATAATATAAGGTATTATTAATAGTGCTACATTATTATAATCCTACAAGAGTTAATTGGATGATGATTACCACAAATAATTGATTTAGGGGGAGAAATGTCTAATGAAATTTATATAAAGGCAATATTGTGTATGTGATCACATTCAATGTGGGAAAATATTCAAACTATTTATGAGGGATATGGAAAAGTCAGAGAAGCAATGAATTAGGTACTATGAGATTTGTATGGGGAACTCATAATAATATCTAATGACTCAATTGAAAAATTATTTGATTGAGTGAATGTTTTTGTGGAACACATTCATGGTCTTAGAGAAATTATTGAATATAGAATGATTTCCAAGAACTTCGTGAAATGATATCCACCTTAGATCAATATGAATATCTCTATATTAGTGTTTAAGTATTAAAAAAAAATTAAATTTTGATATCTATCATAGTACTCTAGTTTTCTACAAGATGTGGAATAATGATAATGAGTCCGTGGAAAAAAAGATATGTAAAAAAAGGTGGAATTCAAGGCTATAAAAAAGATCAAAAATTGAAGATGGATATGGATATGAAAATATAGACATGAGGTTTTAATTCCATTCACAATTATTAATAGAGGAAACAGAATGTTCATAGAGACTTTCATTGGAAGTGGAAAGGTAGGGAATCTTGTATTACAGTTCCCCAATAAGTTTCAAAAAGATTTCACAGATGATGTTGAGACTCCCATGAAGATGTCTTTATCCTATGTGAATGGTAAGAGAAATATTAAATTACATTTATTCAAAAAGAATGATATCCTTTCACAATAAAAAATAATTTCATCAGAAAATGGTGATGAAGAAATCCAAAAAAATAATTTGTGATGAAAAAAATTATATGAAATAATTGGAAGAAGAGAAGTATGAATTGGAGGAATACGTTGAAACGATTAATTCTTTAATTTCATAGAAATTTGGAAAGGTTGGTGAGTATGAAATTGAAGTTGAGGATCTGAAAAATGTGATCAAAAGATAGAATATCACAGTGAAAGACCAATTCAAATGCGTTGAATAACAAAAAGTGGGAGTCATTATCCTATGATGAAAATCTAATCATCATGGAAACACTCAGGACTCCTAGAATGAAATCGGGAAGGAATATCATTCTCATGACAGAAAAGGAAGAAGTAAAGGATAAACGTCTAATAAAAAATAAGTAACAGTCTAATTCAAATGATAAGGATGGTATGTGGATTCATGAAAATACAAATAAATGATAGTTTATGTTATACCATAATATCCTAATCCATGATTGAAGATTCAATTATGTACCGATTAGAACCAGCCGATTTAGAGAACCCATGAGAAAACTAGTATTGTAGTTTTCAAATATATGAATGCACCCCACAAGAGATATTATTGTTCTATAATGATGATAAAATTGAAAAATTTATGTTACATTTCCAAGAGGTACCAAAAGAAAGAGGTCTAGCAGAGGAATCCCTATAGGGCTCAAAAATATACGACATCATTTGAAGGTAACTATTTCAGATGTGGTGGATTCGAGAACATGGTTAGATATCTTTCACCAAAAAATGTGAGGAAATGTGATGAAGTAAAATAAACATTGTAATATGCATCAATTCAATGTATCATCAAATGATCTAAAAAATTAAAAGTTCATTTGAATATTTTAAAGATGAAGTTGGTTGATCACACTCCATGTAAGATAAATATTATCAATCCATTATGGGTATGATGTAAAAAATGATGAAAAAATATAAAAGGGTTCAATAGGTAGTGGTTGTTGAGATTTCCCATAAATAATGAGATCATTTAGATGTATGGATCCTTAATATTAGATGTGCATCCCATATGATAGTTTATAATGAATTTGTTACAAACATAAAATATTATCTGATAGGGGTCCAAAAATTTGGAAATGATGAAGGCCAAAATATAATGGGATTGGGAAAAATAAATTTTGGTGAAAAAGAAATGATACATGCTGATGGATTTGTTTTCTAAGCTCATAGTCACAACCTGCATAGTGTCATCCCACTATGAGGCTTGGGGAATGATATAATATTTACTGAGAATATTTGTATAATCAAAGGAAGATATGGTGAGTTTTTTCTACAAGGAAAAGGAATGAAGGGGAATCGTTACCATATAGGTGAATAAAGGGATATGTTTGTTTTTTCTGGAGAAAATAAAACAAGTTATTTTATAAACAACACATCCATTTATGACAACATATCCTATAAGGTGTAGTCAAATTTGATGAAACATGAGGTATACCTAAGATATCGCATGATTGTATATATACATGAAACACTTATCAAAGAGGTAATATCATTAGAACTATTTACAAGGGAAAAGAGAGAACTTTAACCCGAGTGGTTGAATTTGTTCGTGAAGATGTATGGGACCAACCCCATCAATATCCCTTGACAAAGAAGATGTATTATGATGTTTTAATTGATTTTTCAGTATTATAGAATGATTATTTTTTCATTATCTAAAAGTTTTATGTGTTTAGTTGTATAAAACAGTATCCGTGGGAATCACAAAGGATGAATAGATTGATTATTTTACTGTCTCATAGAAATAATGGTATAAAATTAAAAAATACAATGGGGGAAGATTATCTCAAGAAACATGGGATAAGGAATAATGTTATAATAGTAATAACTCCTCCAAAAAATTTAGTGGTTTAGTATAAAAATTAGATAATAAAAAATATGTCAAGAAAAATACTTGTTGAAAAATAATTATCAAAGAAATTATATAAAGAAGTGGTCTTATTATTAATTTATTTATCTAAATGATCAGTATTGTGTTCAAATGAAGGAAAGGCTATATATAGAATGTGGTATGGAAAGAAGACAACATTAAAATTATTTTGGATAATCTGAAATAAATATTATATTTCCAATAATGAGAAACAATATATATATTAATTATGAGGTTATGATTGGACATTTCAGGGACATTCAAGAAATAGAAATCATAAAAATGTTTCACTAAGAGGAATGTAAAGGTAGTATAGATTATTGATGTCACTATATTTTAGAATGAATAGAATAATTAGAAAATGAGTGAACAATTTTAGGAGAATAGTGATGATGGGTTAAGAACCATAGGGGGAGTAAAAGTGGTAAATGTTTATTCAAAATAATATACTGATGCTGAGTAGGAGGAAGTGAAATCGATATCTACATGAAAATAGAATATTTAAGATGAGATTGATATATATAACATCATTAGTGGTATGAAATGTTATATTCAAACACAAGGAATGAAGTTATTAAACAAGGAATCTTTATAATCTTAGTTAGAGACTAAATGTTTTGATGAAGTAGCTAGAGATGAGAATTAGGATCAGCTTATAAATTAAGATCTTGAACAAATTGTAAATAATCAGACATGGAAGATTTTTTTGAGACAAACAGATATGAATATAATTGGCACTGAATGTGTATTTCAAAAAAATTGAATTAATATGGAACAATTATTTGAAAAAAATGATTAGTGTGAACAGGTTACTCCTAGTTATAAAAACTTTATATTGATAAATCATTTCTTCTATTTCAAGGCTAGAGAGAATCAGATTATTCATAACTAATGTTGCAAAATAAAAAATAATTATTTTCTTGATGGATATCAAGTTATGGTTTAGTAATGGTTTCTAGATGAAGGAATTTGTATTTAGTAGACATATGGTTTTCCCATTTATGGACATAGGATAGAGTTTCTCAGCAGAAGAAAGCACTATATGGGTTGAATAAATCACAAATATCATAGTATTCAAGACTGTAACATCCCTTGAATATGATCTACTTTCATCATTGTGGAATTGATTACAACTTATATGTCAATAATCATAGTAATCGAAGGATGATGGTTCTAGTTTATGATGATGAAATAATATTTTTTGGATCAGATTAAGAATAGTGAAAAAATTCAAAAAATTAATTAAATGTAAATTCTAAATTACAATTATTCGTGAAATATTGTTTTCATTGGTTTACATGTGTCACAAGTAAATAATATTAAATTTATTTCTAAATATAACTATTCCATGGTCGTTATGAGAAGATTTAGAATTGATGATTCTAGGAAGATGAAGAATCCAGTGGATATCGGGATGAAACATTCATTAGAGAATGGAAAAAATACAGTAAATATCACATAATACAAGAAACTCATTACAATTATATTGTACAAGATAGTGAAATGATATTCTATAGTTTTTTCCACAATTCAAGCAGTATGATATAAAAATAATCCCAAGAAAACCAACTTTCATGCAGTGAAAATAATATTTTGGTACATTAAGGGAATAATGGATCCTGGTTTGATGTATATGGAAAATATCATCAAGTGTTGTTGGGATATATTGATACAGATTGGGATACATCAGTAGATGATAGGAAGTCAACATCAAATGGTGCATTCTATCTTGGTGGATTGTGTGTTTCCTATAAAATCAAGAAACAAGATTGAATTTATTTGAGAACAACAAAAGGTTAATATATTTAAGATACTCATGCATGGAAATAGGTATTATGTATGATGAAATAACATGATGATATGTGAGATGAAGTGAATTTTCAAATAAAAACCCATGCATACAATTCATGTCTTACAAATAATAGCATAAATCAATTCAATCACTCAAGGACATGTCACATTGAAATAAAATATCATAATATTATAGAGAAGGTTGAAAAATGAAAGAGATATTGAAGTATGTTCCTATGGAACTATAGGTTGTAGTAATTTTAATGATGGCCTTACCCAACGAATCATTTTAATGGTGTCAACTCAGCCTAGGTGTTCAGTAAACTCCCCACACTTGAGAAAGAGTGGATGTTGGACCCCCTCTCCTGAAGGTATGATTTATTTTTCCCTAATGTGATGATCTTTTTTCCTTTAACCTATTTCAGACCACAATGAATCGAACATTGGGTTCAACCAAAAAGGGGGTGAAACTGTGGTTAAAGGGGGAGAAAATGTATTTAGGAAAATACGAGCGATGCTGATAGGGTGAGTAATGAATTAGGGGGAGTTTTAAATCATACAATACTAAAGGTGATCAATCAAATGTTATATGTCATCATAAATTATGATCATCATGAAATCATATTTTTTTGGAATAATGCAATTCATTAATAAAAATTCATGTTACTTTTCTTCACAGCAAGCATGCATCATGTGTGATCATATTTTATATTTTGTATATCATTTATTTCAATCTAAATCACATGAAGTGTGTTTTGGGAGATGATGGAAGAATATTTAATATGGTTTCAAAATCTGATGTGTTGTAAACAAACCTAAAAGGGGAGATTTTTGGGTATAAATCCCTCAAGCTTTCATCTCAGTGATATTGGGGTGATTGTGTTTTCTGACTAAGATAGATGTCCATGTTTCAATATAGTTGGTGTTACTGAAGTAGATGATTAAAGTGGAATAGTTTACTAGTTTAGGATAAATTTATCGGCCTCAAAATAGAGGTATAGTTTTTTTTGAATGGAAGGTTTTATAAAAAAGGAGTTTTCAAATCATAGTTTATGGACAATGAGGCATAGTGTTATCAGATAACATATTAGAATTGGCACACTCTGCAGACCAAAAAGTTAGTCCATGAACAGAAAAATGTTCTAAGTGGTCTGCGTTGTAAAATTAGTTCATGGGAAGTTCAAAGTTTGGGTGAGGATCATCATTCATGGGTGGCCTGTCTCTTTTGGACAGAGGATGTGATTATAGTTTTCTCAAAGGGTTTTCATTTATGGATTAATACAACCACTAAAAAGAAGAAAGACACTATATTGACCTCATAGAAGTTTGTGGTGAAGGTAGTACTATATGAAATTTTTTATTACTTTTGATTAGTGAGGGTTTTGGATCTATTTTCCTATATGAATATTCATAATCAAGTCATTAAGTAGAGTTAATTCCATTAGAAAATATCTTCACTGGAAAAATTATAGGAAGTCCAGTGAAGATTTTGAAGGATCTATTTCACGAAGGGAACAATTTTTGAAAGGGGACTATAAGGGTCAGTAAAAAAATGAACACATAAAAGATACCATTCATGAGGCATCCCCTGTCCATGAATAATTTGTGATCTATGAATCACTCACAACACAATGTGTGACACAGTTCGTGGAGTATTCAAGATAGTTGATGGTGGATGCTGGATAGTTTTTAGAGTGTATAAGAATGTTCGTGAAGGTAATAAAATATTTTTTAAATTTAATTTATACAATCAAATAGTATGAATAAAATTTGAATTCATCTATCTATTGAAAATAAGAAATTATGGCACAACCATATATGTTTTAAAGAATTATGAGGTGATTCAATACAACGATAGGTGCTTATAGAGAAGTAATAATAAAACAATAGTTGAGGGAGTAGTGTGGTTTAAAATTTTGTGTGGTTGTAAACTAGGTGGAAGTTTGAGTCAACTGTAAACATTGTAAGGGTAGTGATCATAGTCATATAAGTGATGTATCAAAAACATTGAATTAGTGGTGAGCCTTAATAAATCAGGTACATCATCACATTTCCGTTTTCTTCTACACTGAAGTAGCGTAGTGAGGGTGATCTAAGTAAAAATAGTTTTGTTCAATGTATGATTTCATTTTGGTTTAAACATTTATAGTGGAATGAGAGAGAATAGTTTTTTTTTGATTAAGGTAGAGACAATATACAAAGGCCAGTTGTTTTGATCTATCATACCCTCATTAACCCCCTCTTAAGGTATTAAACCTTTTTTACCTTTCATTTTCTATTATTTATATTTCTAATAAAATAGAATCATGAACATTTTGATCCTGATCATTTAGTAGAAATGAATATACTTAATATATGTTTGATATGACCCTATATATTCCATGTTTCATCTATGTTCATTACCACACAATCACTCATCAAAAAATCATTAACATTGATATCCAATCTCAGAATTAGTGGTTTGACTAATTTTATTTTTATATTTGTTATTTTATTAATAATTAATTAACCTTCACCCCAATTAATGGTGGGATACTATCTCCTAGGACTATATTTTGGTATCATATAAATCATTAAGTTGTTTCGTGTAACATTCTGTTGGAATTTGTTTTCTTTTTTTATAGAATGTTTTCATTTATGTTCTGTATAGAGTCCATGAATGAAATTATTAATAATAAAAAATCATATATTTAGTAGAAATTTATTCTATATATGAATGAATACTATGGTTTTATATCTTATTTTTCTTGTCATAAATATTGATGACATTATAAAGAGAGTTTTAATTCATCTAAATGATAGAGAAACCTTCGTACACATTTATTAGAATAATCTTCAATCTAATGGGAGAGTAAGGAAGATTTTATTTTCATTATTCTTTGGGGTGGAGTGGAAATTAATGATATTAAAATTTTTGAATGGAATATGGATGAAAATACATTAGATCCATTATGGAGATACAATGGTAAATGTCATTTGGTTACAAACATGGTATTCTTAATTTAAAGATATCTTGACTATATGAGAATAAAGGGTGGATAAGTTCTTCATTTTGGTTAAAAAATTATAATCATGACTCAATATAATGGAAATATAAATAAATATTATACCTTAGTTAAGAAATTGGTGACATTATACCTTAGAAATTGAATGCAATGATTTTATGACTAGAGGATTAATATTTCGATAATTTCAAAATTGATTTCTTATAAAATGTCTTAATTGCCTAAGATATTATAGGAGTGATATCAATAAAGATATAAAATAAATAAGAGAAATATAACATAATAAAATACACAAAAAGTTCAAAATAGTATTATTAAAAAAACTATCACGACAAAAAATGTAATGAAAATTTATTGCATCATTATTTTTAATAATTTATATCATGATTATGTAATTATATGTAGTGAGGAAAATCTAAATATTATAGTTAAACACATTTCATAATTTTAAATTCTGTAAACAATTGAAACCTATCAAATAATTTACCTAATAAAAAACTACAAGAAGTTGATTATAACCAATCTTATTGGTGATCAAAGTGTAACATGGTGGAATGTAATTGCAACGGTGGAAATTCCATTAATGGAAAAGGAAATTACTAGAAAATAAGTAGATATTTATCACATATTTTTCCAAATATTTTTAATATTAAAGTGAATGAGAGTAAAAAGACTAATATTATGATGGGAAAATAACCTTTAGAGATAAATCAAATTAAGCAAAATAATCTCTATTGAAATATTATAAGGGAGTTATAAATTATAATATTTTTGCGATGAGGTGACAACAAAGGAGTTCCATTTGGATTGTATATTTTTGAGGTATTAATGGAAGAGCACATGGTATATAGTGAACATAATGCATTAAATTCATCTCCTGAGTCATTATAAAAATATATCATTGAATAAACATTTAATGAAAATGTAGATATAGATATCATGATCATATGAATAATGGGGGATATCACTTGAATCATTAAATTTATATAAATTATTCACTAGATTAAAAATTAATATTTGATCAGCAAAAATGATGAGTTTACATCTCTTAAGATGAACTTTTTTGATGTTAATAATTTATTTATTGTTACAAACATTTTGATTGCAAAAAAATTCAATGATTTTTTAATTCATTAAGATAGTAGAGTAAATTGTAAAATCCAATGATAAACATGGTAATTATCCCATGTAAAAATGTACTAATTATTCTAGAACCTAGGATTACAATATAAATTGTGGATAGATCTTTAATGATAATAGAATTACTATTAGTTCACCCAGGAACATGGAAAACCAATTGTAAATTTGTTTAATTGATCTAATAATCCAAAAATATCAAGTATTAATAAATACAGACAAAAAATTCAGTCTAAAAGAAAATCCATTATAAAATTAAAATATTTTTTAGAAGATAAATCTTTGAAAAATAAATTTATTTTGGGGAAGAAGGATAATTAAACAGAATATAATGAAAATTAATTTACAAATGAAATAGATTCTTCTTCAATTGATGAAGTTAATTTTAAATAGTGTGTTGGAATATATAAAATGAATGATATTATAAAATTTACCACTATTAGAAAATAGAGACAATGAATTGGGGGTGTTTTTAGGTTTACTTTTTTAATGTCCCATTTAAATAATATAAAAAGAGAAGTTACAAATGCATAATAAATATAATCATCCTTTGGAAACTTTTGGGAGTTGTAATTAGCCCAGTCAAACAATCCCAAATTTCCTCTCCATTTTATTAGATAAATTTATGCAAATGTAGAATTCTAAATATAATAATATTATGAATAATAAATATCAACAAATAATGGTTATGGTTTTATATATTGATAGAAAATAAGAGAAGTAATTGATACTAGATATTGGTTGTTTATTTTGAATGAACATATAAGAGAATATCATTAAGGTAATATAACAAATAATAGATGAGATGCTACATTCTTTGATTATGGAGGACATAATATTAATTTATTCAAATACACTAAAATTGGTATGAAAAAACCTAGATATATTGATATTTTTTGTGGACTCATTGAATAATAATATATGATGTGTTTCTTGACATTATAACAATGTCTATGAGGTAATATTTCATAGGGTTAGAGGTCTCTCTAAATGTTATAATGATTTTACTAACATGATAATGTTACTATAAACAAGTGTAAATATTTTTCTAATGTTTAATGATCAATGCACCTAATTTTTCACTGAAAAAATTAGAAAAAACTATAGAACAGAAACAATCCGTACATAGATAAATGAAATATGGATATTATTATCAAATTTTATTTTTTACAAAATATTTAAATTTTACTATTGATAATATATTGTGTGTGTTTTATTTATGTTTAATTTTATTCAATGGATATCAATAGAAATTATAAATGATGTCCACATGGATGAAAGAAGAAGTAGAAAATATGTTCTTCAATGTTGGAAGAGGAATCCCAAGAATCTTATGAATAAAATATCCTAAGAATTATATTATCAATTTTAAATGTAAAAATATTGGATGCCACATATTGAAAGAAGGTTTTGATGTTTTTTATAAATAGTATTTTTAAAAATGGAATAAGTGAATTACTTGTATAAATTTTTAATTCCATTTATGATGAAAAAAAATTGGGTTTGAAGATTTAAGGACTCATGGAGAATGTAAAATGTTGATTCTTATATCCTAATTGCAGAATAATTTTTGAATAGTTATCATTTTTTTTGAAAATTTTCATCAAGAGTTTGAATGTTATTTAGATAGGATTGTTTGGAGGTTTTTTAATTGGATGTGGTTGCTATGTATGATTTCCATTTTAAAATGATAAATCTTATTTATAAACATAGAATTATCTTTTATATGTGAGGTGAAGAATACTATGAGAGTGGTATTTTTTTGGAATATTTTATAATGTATTTTCTAAGAATATTAACTTATTTGGAGTGGAGTTGTTTTAAAAATAAAAAATATCTATGTCTCTAAGAACTTATGGATGATGGGATTCAACATATTGATGATTTAGATATAATTATGACATTGATCATTTTCAATTTAAACATAAATCCATACTATTTATCAATCATATGTTTCCCCATAAGAATTAATCTTCCCTACCTATTATTTATTTAATAATTCATAAGGATGGTCCATCTATTACCTAAATATCATTTCTGAAAATACCATATTTTGGATGATTGACAATCTTTGTAATCATCATATATGTGGAAAACATCATAAGAATGATAATCAATATATGTAAGGGTGATTTAATTATATGTATCATTATATTTAAATATTTCATAATGAGTGGTTTTTTTATTGAAGGATGATAAGAGATAAACACCTCACTAAATACAATCCTAATTAAATTAAATAGAAAAAAGGCATGATTTGTTTCACTATGATTTATGTAGAAAGAAAAAATATTAAATTTGGATTCTCTGGGTGATTCCTCTTAATGAATGAGAATTCCTTAACTATATCACAATATAATACATATATTTATTCATATATAAGTATTTTTAAATCAAGGAGATTTCATGGATAACAGAATAAATTGGCAATTTTTTTTGAAATGAATAAAGAATGAAGAGTAATATAATTTATAATTTGATTGTTTAGATGATTTTTTATCAATATTTCAATATGATATATTCGGAATATAAAATATTAAAACATTATAGTTAAACTGTTTTTTAAAAGATGATATCTTTGGATATTTGAATATGGGTTTTAAAACATAATTTAATAAATTAAAATTAGATAATGAATGAAAGAGTAACTAATGTTTCTTCATTTTTATTCTTCTTATATATATAATTTTTCATTACATATAGAATTTTTATAGAATAAATAAAAGATATTACTGATATAGTATACATCAGTAGAAAAAAATATTGAATTAAAATTTCTATGAGGTCTGACATGGAATGATTATTTAATAATTTATTTATTGAAAATATTATAAGAGAATAGGTAAATCCGAGAAATTATAGCTTCACTAAATAATAATAATATTAATAATATGAGATACAAGGAAGAACATACGTTGTGCATGTTGTGATAATAGGAGGATTGAATTCTGTATTAGTGGAGAATTAGCAGATTCATGTTAACAATAGTGAGAATGAAGAAACCAATATAGTGAAATTTAGATTTTCATAGATTAATAAAGAATATTTCATCCATATAATATTCATAATTTTTATCACATTAATTTTCTAATGTTATGATAAAATATACGCTATGTTAATTATTGGTTAGACATAATAAAAAAAAATATTTCATGTATGTTATTGTGAAGGTAAGAGAAGAAGAATGAAAAATAATATATCACATCAAAAATGAAAAATCATTATTGGTGTAGATTATTATTGTTGGAATCACACTATGAATATGTATTATTGAGATGGTAGTATAAATACAACATATTATGTTGAAATTATATCAAACATGGTTCTTATTGTGGGTTATGTGACCTATGATTTTTATAGATCACACTCAGTATTTCCCTTTTGTTTTTAAAGGTGAACCATGTAAATTTTTCAGTCCATTTATGTTTGTATTATAGAATTTGTTTAGGAAATTTCATTGGTGAGAACTGAGAATGCAAGATCCATTCACCAATTAATTAAGAGATAAACGGATTGGATAAGAATAAAAAATTATATATTATATTAGATGTGACCAAAACTGATTCACACCCATCTCAATGTTGAACACAACCATTCTTTTCCATAACTATTAGTATCATATTCTGATACTATTCATATTCATTAATCAAATTTGATGTTTTTCAATTTATAATGATTTAATTTTTGTTAAGAATTTATAATGATTTTTGGTTTTAGTGAATATTCATTTGTTTCATATGAAAATTGTATCTCTACAATGATTATGATGAAATGATAAATAAGGAGAATAAGAAGTTAAATCAATTTTCCACATTGGATAATGAAGTAGTATCAGTCTATCTATAAAATAAGGGTGTTGAATACATATCAAAACATGATAATCATAAGAGGATTGTTCCACCACCCTTAGGGGGTGATGAATTTGGGATCACCAAAAATTTATTTAATATATAAAACTTTTAATCCTATTTCCATTAATTTTATAAAAACATTATGGTGTCTTAAGATATATGGATCTTTTGAAACATTCCTAAACCAACTTTCACTTATTCACTTAAGGTAATATAAGGTTGTATTATGTATTTTTATAATTTTTGACCTTGATGTGTGGACTAACTCCTTGCATTGTTGACAGATATAGAGTCACTAGTACTTCCAAAAATATACCAATTATATTATAAATGTGCTATGGGAAGGAATCAACCATAAGAAAATTAATTCATTATATTTCCCATGTGAAGGGTCATTATACTCTGAATCACATTTGAACAATCTATGATATAGGAGACCACATTGTAGTAGGTTATCAATATATCCCAATATACCTCACAATAAACAATATAAAGATGAGTTTTTCAAAAATTTATTTAAATGTTTATTTTTAGAATATAAATTTGACTAACATCTCATTATTTTTAAATTCATTATATCGAAATTATTATAGTAAAAATTATTATCTTATTCAGAAAGGGTTAGTTTTTAGTTTTAAAAGTTGGTTTTCATGAAACATACATTTTCTTATATTCTAAATATATTAGAAATACCTATAATTTTATAAAAAAATTATATAATAAATTATGATTTTATATAATAATGAAATTCATTTTTAAATAATTTTTGAACTCATAAATATTAGGTCCATAATTTTATAATCTAATGAAAATGTAATTAAAAGAAACCATTTTTATTATTTTCTTAATATCATATATTTTAAAGGGATATTATGTTTATTATTCCAATTAAGTCCATATAAAATATATTTTTTATAAGAAATAAATTTTATTCATTAAAATTTTGATCTTAGATAATTTTAGTCTTATAGATAAATTTAAATCTTAATTTATATATTTTTTTAAAACAAATTTACGAATTTAAGAATGTTTATTTTAAATTTAATTTTAAGAAAAATTATAAAATCTATTTTATAAAATTATATTAAAATTTCAAATTATAAGGTTTAAATTACTCAAAAAGAATCATATTAATATTTCTAAAAAAATTATTTGTAAGGGTAAATATTAATTACCATGTTAATAGTAAATGTGTGAAAATTTTACTGTTAAAAAAATATATAAGACACTAAAATACAACTAAAAAAGAGTGAATGAGGTTTTTTATGAAAAAATCACTATATTTTCATATATTTCCCATTTATTATCTTTTTACCCTTGAATATTATATTTACATTTATTAAAATGTAAGTGTTACTCTAAAGTCTAACCTTCGCTTCACGTATAAAGGGGGAACACTATAAAAATAATGAATAACCTATACATTGAATTTTTATTTGAAACAGAATATTTTTAATAATCTTGGAAGACTGTCATATGTTCAAAAGCATCATCTCTCCATTAGTTAGTATAAATATTTTATTTCCATGTATACTTAAATGGGAAATTCAAGTCATTGACCGAGGTATTAACAAATACATTTATTTTACCCTTAATTGACTTCCTTGAAATTTATTATATCCTCAAAAATAGATTTTGTTAGTATTATTTATAAAATTAAATGATTCTATATAAATATTATTATCATTTTATATTTATATATTCCATACATTACGAAAAAATCAATGTTCATATGTACATGTAGATTACCACCACCTCAATCAATGATATACATTTTTCATCCCAATCCATTATTGATGTTACGAAATTTAATTTAATGAGTTAATATGGTTTTTATTATCTAAATAAGATTCTTTATGAAATTTTTTACGACCTAGTAATCATATGAAAAACATACGATCATCATTAATTCAATCATTTAAAATAAACCTTTGAAGGGAAAAATATTTTATTAAAATTTTGTAATATTTTCTAACCATTAATTATACATATAATTAATTTATAATTTTGACATATGAAAATAATAAACACTATTTTTGGACATTATTTTTCAATTATGATGATATTTAAACTAAACCACCTCATAATCATTAATTAAATCGATGTGTGTACATTTTTGGATCTGTATAACCACATACATAGAAAATACTATATATTTTTATCTCGAATTTATGTGGGAACATAACTTCTAGAATAATTTAATAAAAATATGTATATAATTTTTTTATTTTAGAGTAGATATATCAATATTTAATTTATCTATTAAGAGAACATTCATTAATTAAATATAATCAGTGAAACATGATAGTTATAGTGTTAATCCTCAAGGATAAACACTAAGTAACTAGTGAAACGATTTTTGAACCATTATAAATTTTTATATATAAATATTAAAAGTATATTTAAGAACATATTAAGGGTTAACTTTGGAATTATAATGAATACACAAATAACAATCATGAAAAAAATACAAAAAGAAAATATACAAACACCTCATATGGAAAATAAAGTGTATTCGAGTATCTAATAACACATTATGAAGTGTATGAATAAATATTAATATCATTATAGTCATTAATTATTTTATTAATATATATATATTTCTAATATAGAAGGTTAATGTACATTAATGAATATTAGGATATGAGGTTTTGCCTTACTATAAAAAATTCCACTCTTTGAAACACATTTTATATTATGCATGAAATTCCCATAATATATTGTCTATACAACCAATTTTAGGTGATATATAATTTAATTAATTTATGTAGGGTATTTAAAATCGTATTGGAATCCATATGATTGTTTTTTATTAAATTTATATCCAATCTAAAAATTGGGGGTCTATATAAATTTTCATTCTTTTGGACACAACTTATACTCAGAACCTATTTACTTTTTTTAGGTGTGTAAATTTCCATAAAATATTATTACTATATTAGTTAATGATTTTTTTTTATTTTCAAGTCTATATTATAATCCAACCCTCACTTTCTTTTAAATTAATATTTAACAAAATCATTATAAAATTAAATCATTTATCCTTTTCAAAAATCATCACATGTTTTAGAAAAGAAAAATAGTCTGTAACTTCTATAACATTACATCCTTGTATTAATATGGTAATGTGGATGCATCCTTGATATAGATTAACTTATGGTTTGTCACCCCAAAAGGGTTGTTTGAAAATTAGGTCAATCATCACCCTGATGGACACCAAATGGATCAAAGCTTGTACACATGGATAGAAATTTTTGAGATATATGTATTGGATGATTTTATCTCCCTTCATGAACAAAAATGAATTATTCTTCCTACTATTAATTTTTTTATGAAAAAAATAAAACTATTGAATCCAATTACTATATTACATGTATAAACCCAAACATTAAATATACCATCACACAGATATCTATTTCAAAAGGGTTTATCATGTTACTTTAATAATACCCCATTGTTTATAAGTTGAATATGGGATTTTATATTTAATTTCAATATTATTTTATTGATTGATAATGAAATTTTATTTCACATTTTATTTGTACAAAAATTTTCATTCAGAAGAAGGATCCATAGGGAATGGTATGTATGATATTGATGAAACATATAGTGAATGATTTAGACAAGATCATATGATGGTTTTCGATAAGAATTATATTGTTCATAAATTCATTGATAAGTCTAATGATACTATAATTTTGGGTTTTATTATAAATATATTCCCATAATAAGATTATTAATTTGAAAAAATCCTTGAAAAATTGTTTTTATATCCAAATATAGGCATTCCATTCATATGAGATCCATTCAAATAGTTATACATGTTTTTTCATGTATATATAATTTCCTCTATTTCAGATGATTATGAATTTATATTGTTTTTTAATCCTACTGTATTACTTATTATATTTTGATACTATGATAGAATCCTTTATATATGACTCCTTACAGAGAATTTGATACCACCCTTATATTTTTTCTTTTTTTAAGGAAACAAACTGGAGGACTATTTGTAATTTTCATGGATATGTTGGTAGAGATAATAATGATCCTACAATTTGGTCAAGTTGTATCATAATGTTTGAAATGTAAAGTATGAATTTAAATAGACTAGCAAGGCAACTAAAATCTATGGCCTTTTTGGGATTCTGGTATTTTTTATGAATAATACAATGTAACTTCTATCTCGAGGTATCTGGAATTTTGGATGTTTCACTATCTCTTGAAAATCCCCAATGGAATCCTAGTAGTAATATGAAGGATTATAATAGTCAAAAAATAAGTCATCATAATTTATTTATTAAATCCCTCATTGATGAAACATTAAATGCCTTAAGAGCTGTTTTTATAATCAACATGAATTTCATCAAATCCACTGGGGATGTTCTAACCAATATTCCTCCAAATTTTGTATTGTGCGTGGCACTATATATTCTATTTCTCATTTGTTTCTAGTCAATTTATATGATCTGAATATATCGGAAAAGCTATGTATGATATCCTTCAGTCTAGTGAATTTCAATATAGTATCTCTCTATTCAGAAATTCTTAATCTAGATCACATCTGTTTGGTGTATCCGCTTCTAGTAGGGCATTTTCTAGTTTGAATCTCACACTAAACGTTATATTAAAAATAATTTCACTCACAATTGATTAGAACACCTAACTCAAGTGTTATTTCCCTCTTTATATAATAATCCTTCACTAGAAAGATATTGGTAACATGTAGGATTATATTTTATATTCTTGATATTAAGTCTCTCAGATTAACTAATTATACTATCTTCTAATGACGTTAATATTTGACATTGTCAAAGGTCCCCATGAATATGAAATCAACTATATTCAGGCCAACTTAAAATCATAGTAAGAATCACGATATTTCCGTAATTAATATTTGGTCATTGAATATCTTTCTCAAAATAATGAAAATATTTGACAATCCAATTTTATTGAAAATTTATTTAAGGATATTTTATACGTAAAAACTTTCATGTTTATATATTGGGTAAAATTAACACAGAATCCACCATCAAGTGAACATCACGTGTTTCATCGGTCCAATGAACTCCTTGAATTTTATCCATCATTAATTTTTATATGGGTTGGTATGAATCTATCAAGTGTCTATAAATCCACTAAAACATCTTATATATAACGGTCCGCTAAACATAATTTGGTGAATTCTTCATCATCTGATCATACCCATCATCCTTCATTTAGTACAATACATAAATTTATATGTTTTGTAAAAAATTATAAATGATTACATGATGGAATATGTAAATGTATTTCAATTGCTTATTCATTGATCATAAACATTATCTATATGTAATTATTTATACATCACTACCTGATAGATTGTAAATCATTCCTCTATCTTGAATTAAAAAAACATCATAAATATGGAATTACAAATTATTTATCTAATAATATTATGTCTAATCCTGATGTTGGATATCAAATATATTATAATATTAACATTATGACATAATATATTTTTGCATTATATTGTTTGTAACATCATTATGTTCAAAAAAAATTATTTCACAAAATATCTATATCTATAAACATCTTGAATGAACATAAACATAAATCATGAGAACTTTTTTTTAATTTAGGATATCAGTAAAAATTAGGATCAACAATGCATCATCTATCATTAATTTTTATACAACTAAAATTTTATATTATTCCCATATTTGGGGTAGTAACTATTTATGTGTGGTGAAGGACACTATAAATTCATAAGGAATGAAACATATTAACTTTATCAGTTAAATTACTATGATTTTCCCTTTAGATCATATTTTCTCCTTTTAAATCACATTCATTGGTTTTACTTTCATGCATATAATCGTTTAGAGCTCTTTAATATCTTTTTCTTATAGAACATAATTCTAGTAACCCCAAATATTATTTATAGTAATTATTTCATCATTCTTCATTATTGATTAATATAGGGATTATTATTTTTATAAAATTATTATTTAGATGTTTTTTCTACATATAATATTTTTAATGTACTTCTCTTTTATACTTAAAAAGCACTATCGTCAAATTTTAACCATAACATCCAAACATTTTTTTAAATATTGAACATTAGTCTAAGATGATACTAATTCCTTTGGAAAATCCATCAACAACAATTTATTCCTGAAGACTTCTTCTAGGAAATCTATACATGCAATTTCATTCAAATTACTCATTGAATTTTTCTATGAACTATGGACATCAAATTTGATACACCATTAACATCATCAGATAATAGATTTAATATCCTGGTTTTGATTTTCTATCAATACTAAATAATATATAATTTCAATTATATTTAACACCCCAATATTTTGATTTTTTTTAAATCTCATTATTTTGATTACTTTATTGGTGGGAGAACTTTTCTCTTTCTTTTAATGATGTGAATTTGAATCTCCCTTTAGTGATAAGATAGGGTGAGTTAAGATATTTCTTCTCTCTTTTTATTATTTTATTCTTTTCATCCAATAATCCATATATAAACATTAAAATTTTTTTGGGTGGGATATAATAACATTCCCATAATTAATATTCTGAATATCAATCAAGTTAGTGTCTACTTGAGATTTTATTAGTATATATGAAAATAAGGATTGAATCTAATATTAATTATTTCCAAATAAATAACTGATGAAATTTTTTTATAATGAATTATATTATGTTAAGTTCAAAATATTTCTATTAAAAAAAATTAATTCTTTCATCGCTACAAAATAATAAAAAATATTGAATTACTAAAATAAGAAGGATTATCTCTCTTTGTAATAGGATTCATACATTGTTATAAAAAATGAATTTCTTTTATTGAATTTAGATATTATATTTTTATATGAGGATAAGATTATAAAAAAAATTAATAAATTATTAATGATGAATTTAATTATATGTATCTAATATATTTGGGACTTCAACTTCATCATATGTATCACCATTAGTTAGGTGCTTCCATGATTTTTTTATTAGAGTTTTAGAATATTTTTTTTAGAAAAAATAATTTTTTGGATTTTTTCTCTTCATTTAAACTATTTTGGTTTTAGGATCACTAGCCTCCACTGCAATTCATATATTCCACCAAGATAATAATACCTCAAATTCCATTATCAATTTAGATTATTAAAAAAGGTAACAAGGTGGGTATTTTCTTTTCTAATAGGATAGAGAAATCAAGAGGGGATGTTTTTCTAAACCTAAAATCCCCCACATTATTTTTATTCAATTATCTACCCTTATATTTATAAAAATTAATCTATTTGTATGGGAATAGATTATTTTACTTAATTACTTTTATAACATTCTATGGTGGATTTTTAATAACATTTTCAAGCTATGAATATATATTTATCTTATTTCTTATGATTTAATATTTATGGAATACTTACATTATTCTGTCTCAATATCCATGAAATGATTTAGAAAATGTTCACCTTTATTATTTTGATGAGGTTTACTTATTGAACCACTAAATACTTCTAAAGCATGCCTAAGTTTTTCTATAACATTCAAAACTCTTGGTAACATCTTCATAATATTTTATATAGTGGGGCCAAAAAACCTATTACATTAACATAACTTCATATATTTTATTAAGTTACTCAATAGAGGTAAAATATATATAATAATCAACTACATCACCAGATATTCCTTCAATAATTTGAACATTCTTATGAATATATTTGATTGATTATATTTTTATATTTATATTCCTTTTATTTTTGTGAAAAACAATCGTGAGATTTCAATTGTCCAACATGTCAGATTTTCTTCTATATATTTAATATCTTTTTATAGGCCAAACATCTCTTAAAACATTATTTTTAGGTGAAACCTTTTTCTTTTATTTCCTTATTTTTCACCCTGATGTATAAATATTTTATACCACCCATACATTTTCTTCCTCAATTTTATCCACATTCTCTTAGTAGTACATGATTTATTCATGGTAGATGTGAACCAATAACTTTCCACACTATAACCATTTTATTTTCAATTTCCACAAAAAAATTCATGATATTAAAATCACATATATTTCAAGCAATTATTCATTATTTTTGATATTTTGGAATATTTATATTATTTTATCTTTTCTTTTATGTTTATAACCTTTTATGTTAACCATATTAGTTCATCATACAATAGAATATTGTCCTAAAAATCCAAAACCATGGTATTTATTTTTTGTCATTTCATCTCTAGTTTTTCTTAATCACAATAAATACTGGCCATTTGTTTTATGAGTTAGAACTCTTAAATTTTTCTTTCAAATTATTGTGTTTTTATGTGTTTCATGTAATAATTATGTTTATATGAGTGAACATGAGATCCATTCACTTAATAGTAGAATAGGTAAAGAATGGTGTAATAATGATGAAGTGTAAATTTTTTAAAACTTCTTGAAATCTAATTCAGCCCATAGATGTGTTGAACATATACACAGTTTGTCATAATAGTTTCATTGTGATCAGATCAAAATTTTTTACACAATCCCAAAAATTAATATATTGAATTATTGTTACAAAGTGAGATTATCATTTAAGGAAACCTTTTGAGTTGATATAATGTTAGGTTTTGGTCTGATGAGTTTGAAGTCAACAAATGTAGATATTTATTTAATAACATTAATATATCATTTTAATGAGAATATTTTTATATATTTTTTGTCGAGTTTATAAAAAAATATCGACATGTATGTAAAAATTTATATTCATATTTAAAATCTAATAGGATATGGTGTAGAAATATTCTACTTTGTAATGTATCTAAAATCTTGAAAATATTCATTCATGTTTATCTTGGTAGGCACAAAATAATGCATGAGAATAGTTCACCATATATTCCACCAAATTAAATAGTTTTTCGAAATGAATGAATCAATGTTTGATGTTTATTGAAAAAATAATTTCATAATAGCATGGAAGATAGAAATTCATTTTTGTACTTGCAACAATATCGGAACTTTGAATCTTTAATCAGTTTTTTCATTTACCAGATTTAGTCAGCACTCAAAATGGGATTTTTCATAGAATGAAGAAGAACATGAATATATTAATTTTATTTATTATAACTTATTACTCCATTATTAATGGAAGACCCCCAATAATGTTAAATAAGGTAGTAGTTAAAGTTATATTTCTCAGATATAAATTAGATTATAGGATTCATCATTATAATGGTATGAAAAATAATTGTTTTTAAAAAAAATTCATATAGTAGTATTGATAAAATTTCTATCATAGATATAATTTCATGTTGGTTATTAAATTGTGGAATCTCATGTAGATGATTTCAGAGGTAACAGGATTACATGAGATAAAAAATATTAAAAATTCACATACTCAATATAAAATATCTAATAATGTTAAAATACTATGGAATTAAGGAACAATGATCACAAAGAATGAAATAAATGTCAAGTAGGAGAAATTTTTTATAGATTATAGAAATAGTGTTCAAAACATGAAGATAGTGAGATATTAAATTAAAATTACATTTATTTCAAATTTTTAACAATAAATTCTTGAAACTTATTTGTAACATGAGTATTATATATCATTTATGGAGGAATGACTAAATTTAATTGTGAATAATGAAATTTGAAAAAAAAATTACAGCAAAAAAATAAAAATATGAATAGAAAAATTTGTGTTTTAGAAATATTACAAATGATTAAAGTTATTTGGCATGGGGTAATGTTTTTTAGTTACTATGTAACACTCTAAAAATGTGGGTGATGATTTTTATGATTCCATTTCACCCATATCAACATATTAAAAAATTAGAATTATTCATGTGATTTGTTTTCAAAGGATTTAAAATGATTTGAAAATGGATTTGAAATCACTAGTTATGAATGGAGTAGTCGAGAAAGTTGTCTATGATGAAAAACCAAAATGAATTTCCCTTTGTCATTGGAATTATTTTTTCTAGAAAATACGAGAAAAAAATCTTATATAATTAAGGAACCCTTTTTATTTGAGATTTATTTTTGATTTGATATTCTTATTATGTGTTTAAGTAATATAATATAACATTCTATATTTCTCTCACAAAACTGTACGCTCATGAGTTTTTGAAGAAGTTTGCTGTAGAAAAATCAAGTGAGCCCTCTACTCCAATAATAATTAATACAATAATTTCCATTAGTGAATAGGTAAATAGTAAATATCAAAAATATATTCAATGTAATATTTATATTCTACATTACGTGATAGCATTCATAACATATTTCACATTTTATGTTTTAAATCATCCATGATTCCTAGAAAATAAAGTAGATTTACATCATGCAGTAGTAAAATAGATGATATGCTATATCATAAGGACAATATATTTTTGATTAATGTAGTATTACACCACACTATTTAAGAATTATATATATTTTATTACAAATTTGGATGGACATTTTTGGGACAAAAAGTGTTCTTCTGGTGATACATTTTTATCAATGAATTATGTGTTACATGGAACTCTGAGAAGTAAAATTATGTCTCATTTAGTAGAATAAAATATGAATATGGTGTACATATCATGTCCTATAAAAAGAAAATATTTGGAGATATAAAATAAATATATAATATTTGATGATGCATATAAATTAATGATTGCTTTTGATAATCGTATTCTGATAATGTAGTAAGAGAATCAAGCCCAGCACTCATGAATGAAGCATATTGAAATAAATTATCACATTATCAATGATCAGGTTGGATGTCATGGGATTTCATTGTTGAATGTTAAATAATAGATAAATTTGAAGATATCATGGTAAATCCCCTGTAAATTGTTTCTTTCTAGTACATTAGTCTGTTATTGATAGTGAATTCTATAAAAAATACCAACTATGATTTAATCTTTTGTTTTTAACTTTTATTCCACTCTATTTTTTTAAAGAGGGGGACACTAAATGATTTATTTATAAAAATAGGGATAGAATCTACATATTTTTATCGGTTATGATCAGAGGGGAATAGAGGAAAAGGTTTTCTTAAATGGGGAGAGATAATTAGTTTCTATTTGAAGACTAGTAAAGATATATTATGTTGATTTATATGTTACCAATTAATAAAATGGGGGTAAACTAAATATTCCTTGAAAATTGTTGGATTTTATTAGTCTTCTTAAAAGAGGATCATATTATAATAATATCAAAAAATGGTGGGATATGATTTAATCCAAAATTTGACATATTTAATATATAAATTTCATTATATAGATAATTAGAGTAATCTATGAAAAATCATTCTCTCTTATGGTGTTGTTTATAAATTATATTTACATAAAAGGAATTCCGTAACTTGTTTTTTTGGGAAAATTCATTTATGATTTTAAATTTTTTTAAGGTCATATGTAATGATAACAATCTCATGGATGAGTCGGAGGAAAATTTTATTTGTGCTGAATTAAATGGTATGAAGGAACATAGGGGAATATTTAATTAATCAATAGTGACCATTATAACATTAATTTTGTGAGGAAAAAACATATTATGAAATTTTTATTTGAATCAAACATTTTAGTGCCCATCATATATTTTTTAGTTCTAAATTATTTCGTAGAAATTGTGAAATAAGGACAAAAGAAGGAATTTTTTGAGGTGGTTCTTCCATTGGCCATAGGGAGACCCAAGTCTTTTATTTCAACGGTTACCATATGTCCTGGCTAGAAGATGAAATTATTGAAGCTATTCGAATATGTGGTTATATTTATTTGTAATGAAATAAGGTTTCAGATAGGTTTTCACTGCTAAGATTTTGATTTAAAATTTAAATTTCATTGACCACTTCTTGTTAATTTAATTCATAAGTGAATAATCTTGAAAATTTTACTTTGAAAAATAAATATTTTGGAATAATTCTAGTAAAACTATATGATAACATGGGAATGATAATGGAATACTGGATGTATGTTTCAATATATGTCATCAGTTGAACAACGTATTGGAAAAATTGTATATTGGGGAATGTTTTTATTTCATGTAAAATCAATGATACAAAATTACATGGGAAAATAATGACAATGAAATGTGATACATGTGTGTTTTTTGGATCTCACTAATGTCATGTGTAAAATTCTTATTTATGGAATCAATTACATGGTGGAATAAATTTATACATTATTGAATCTCCCTCATTGATTATGTTTATTTTTTATTATAATGCGTAAAAATGTTGAAATAATCATAAACCTATTATAGGGATCCTTATGCTGGAACTGAAGTAAAGAGTAGGGGTGCACACATGATTCCAATTCTCTAGACAGATGAGGTCAGATATAAAATATGTTTCATATTTTTTTTCTTAATTTCACAATTTTACTAAATTTTTATGAATATATTTTTGATATGACCATTTTTTATTGAATATAAGAATGTATAATGAATTATAAGATCACAAATATTGTCCAAATATAATGATCCCTTAGTTAAAAAGAGTTAGAGGTCCTTTTATAACTCATATTCCATGTATCTTAATAGTTATTACATCCCTTTTCATCACATAATCAGCATCAATACCCAGTAACACTATCTAATAATTTGAATACTAATGTTTTAGAGATTTTGTTTTGGTAATCATTAATTCACCCCCAGTCTTCAGTGTACTCTCTAATATGACTATATTAAACCCTTGAGTTAGACCCTATATGGGGTATTAATATTGGTGCATTTCTATAAGGAACAATGATAAGAATCCCCATGTATTAATTTATACTGAGAAACATGTATAAGGTGTAATGTAGTAATAACATGACCACTTCATGTGGTTATGGAGTATTTGGTGGAATATAACCTTTTAACTTAATGAAATATAATTTCATGTTATGAAGTAGGTCAGGAAAAAGGTAAAAAAATAGTGTTTAGTTTAACTTGGTGTTTTATTTATAAGGAATGGGTATCAATGTGAGTGAGTTAGTTCTGTTAATATATGATAGATGTGATTATTGTTTTAGTGTCCCAGTAAGATGTGATAGACATGTTTCTGGTGTTTGGAATAATATCATGGATATTTGGTTTATAGATGGTTCAATTTAGGTTATTCAACTATCCTAGGAATTATGATATTGGATTAACTACTAGATGTTTGTCAAAGATGTTATATGTTTGGTACAATGATAGGTAGGTTTAGGAAAACATAGTATCTCATGTGTTACTGGTATATGATGGACTATAGAGGTTAACCATGTATCATGAATATGATGTGTTTACATTATTATATGGAGAATAGGCTATTTTAGAGTGTTTTTATTATCTAGATTTGTTGGTTTCACTCTAATAAGTATCATTTAACTGTTGTTTCAAATGGGCTTGTTTAGGAGTACCGATTATCCCATCCATACCGAGTAAGGAATAATTTGTTGAAGTCAACCTAGTATCAACAAATAGATGTGATCATATGATTGGATGGTAATACCTTCCACTACCATGTTATATGTTGACTTACGACACAATGACTGTGAAATATTTGAATTTTCATTAACATGGAGTCTTTTATATTACTAAATGAGTGTGAAATATAGTTTTGTGATTTTATTTAATACCATGTCTCTTTTTCATGTAACCATAAATAATAGAATTACTTAGAGACACTATTTATGGTGTCTTATAGAGTTTTTTATTGAATAAATCCTCGTGATCTATGATTTATATATTTGGATTAAGGTTCAAAATGATGATAATTTAAAGGACCCAACATTAGATAGATGAGTTAGGGATGAATAGTTGCGATCAGGATATGGGTCTATGGAAGGGCCAAGATGCTTTTTTCTTTATTCTTTCTAATCTTAATATTTTACGTTATTTATTATATATTATTTATCCATTTGGAAGTCATACATTTAATGTTTTAACTATTTGTAATTTACAATAATCTCATATTTTATTATTGTATACTGAAGTATTGTTAGGATTGGGTGATCAATATATTATTTATGTAATATAGTTTCATTATGGATAATAATTTATTATTAATTCTTAATTATTTATAGTTATTTAATGAATGGTAAAGCCTCCCCATGTCAAAAATATACCAATTTTACTATTCTATCTCCTAAACCAAAAGTGGTGGTATAGTTTAGTTTACATTGTGACCCAACTCGTACAATACATATGAGAACCAAGCTAAGGATGAAAATTTTAAAGGTTTTCCCATATTAGGGCATCAAGTGAATGACTTTCATAACTGGTTCAATGTGGAAAAACTTATTCATAAGGGGTAAAGGGACCAATATTGACAATAGTGTAATAATTTATGTTATAGTCTATTAAAAATGGTATTAAATCCTTTTTTTGATTGATTTTCTATTTGGTACATGGTTATTGGAGATAAAGTTGTTCAAAGACTGGGTCAAACCTAATGATTGTCCTAAGAGACCCCCAATATGGGGAATTTACATGTTACTCTACAGTGTTAATTTTGGTATTTTCTTTTGAGTATTTTGGTATTATTATATCAAGTGATATAATGTGTTATTTATTATTATTATATTACTATTGACATTAAGTAACAAGATGGAATGTTTTCCAACATTATATATGATATATTGGATACACATAAAAAATGTATGATTTTCTATCAATGGTTAAATTATTAATAATACATTTTTGGTAAATTATTGTGACAACAATATGTTGTATAACTTTTACAGATGTACTGTGTTGGTAGTGAAATAATGTACTAGAGATAATGTAGTTAATTCATCATTGGAATATTATGTGGTCACATATGATATAAATGATATGTATCCACTCTATGAAACCATGATAATTTTTTGGTTGTATATGGAATTCACAGTTTTCATAAAACCTATATGTGAATAGGTTGTATCTAGATTAGGTTTATGTCTTTAATGTTACATATTTTCAAAAACAAATCATACTATGAACATTGAAATAATTTTTCTGAGTCTATGTAGTCATTATTTCAGTGAAATTCCATAATACTGGCCTCTTATTTGCGGATAATATGTTGGAATTAAGAATAATCAATTATATGTACAATAAAATTATCCAAAGGAATAATATACCTATCTGTGGTTATACAGTGTTTCAAAATCAATGTGTTTTGGGGTTCCTTCTAGAGATCAATTTCTAGAAAATTTCACTAGATATTTCTAGATATAGTGATGATGCCTATTTATAGGTGACTTTGATCTATAGGGAATAAATTTTTATATATATTCACACTATAGAATCATTTATGTGATTGAGACCCCCACATCTCATAAGGTGATGTTGGAAATAAGTTTGTTATTGAAACATGAAAAATACTGATGGGGTGTGTTGGTATCAATAGGATAACACAAGTGACTATTCCAAAATGAGTTTGATTCATGTTTCATTGGCATGTTTCTTTTAGGATTCCCAAGTGTTAGATAGTGAAGAGAATTTTAATCAACATTCAGAGAGGGATATATCATATATATATATATATTTATCTTTGTGTTTTGTAAATACATGTCAATTTTATTTTTGGATAGATAATAATGAGATAACAATTGCTAGTATTTATTTATATTTTGAAACCCTGTTAATTTGTTTATGAATCTATTCCACAAAAAATTGTTTTTAATTTGATGATTTATGCCCACATCACAGAAATATATCTGGTATAGTGTGTTGTTCTTGGGTTCTATTATTTATTTATTATAATTGAGAGTGGGTCTTCATGTTATATTAATTTAAAAATTTATTTCATATTCCATGGTTTTGGTAAATACAATTTATAGGGTATTGGTTCATTTACTTTCCCATTAATGTAGTACTCATCTCAAATTATATCAATGTGATTGAAACTTTCTTATAAATTTTTAGTTTGAATGATCAATATTATAGTGTTATTTAACTATTAATATTGATAATATATAGTGATATTTTTATACTGAACTAGAGATGAGTAGCGAGTGAGGAAATGGGTCTACTCAACGATGTATATTGGGTAAGGAAAATTTTTAGAGTGGTAATTGAGATTCATCATGTTGGTCATGATGGGTGGGAGGATGAGATTTACTAGGGAATATATAGAAGCATGGAGGCCTGCTATTATTTAGTCATATTTATTTTGCTTATATCTAATGTGGTAGTATGATGATTACTTTCTAAATTTAATATACTTAATATAAATTTTCTGAGGGTGGAACAATAGTTCAAGGTGTGATATGGTGAAATATTACATGGAGTTAGATATACTAGTTTTTTTATATACCACATAGTTTGTATATATATTCAATTGGTGATATATCATCGTCTTGGATCAATTTATTTGGTTGAAAATTGACCATCAACACAACTATAAGAAAAATTTGTTACAGTAGTCATATAATATTTCTACGATTCATAGTATTGTGATGGTATATGTAGTTATATAATTTTATTGTGATTTATATGCATAAATTCTACGTGATATTTTGATTTGGTTGGTAAATTGATCATAGATTAAACATCAATTTTTATCATAGTTGGGTAATTTTCATTTTTTATAAGTTTTATAATTATGACTTGATGAGGTGTGGGATATGAAGGGAAGAATAAGTGGGACCAAATATTTTCTTTTATTTTTATATCCTAGTTAGTATGAATAACTATCGATGCTAAATAAAGGATGTGAAAATAAAAACCTCCAATATTGAAGATCTATATTATAATTACATTCTAATGTATTTGTTGGAATATTAACATGATAGATAAGATGATTTCAATGTTGAATTCGTTCCCTGTATGGTTCCCATACTGTAACATCCCAAGGTTTTCTAAAAATAAATTGAAAATTCTTGAAATTTTGTTTAAGGTATATATTTATAAGTATCCTTCAAACATAATTTTATTTCTTCTATGTTTTGAATTTCAAGAAACTGCCATCGACAATTGTGTTCAGTATGTTATTTAGAGTCTGATGAAACAAACATGTTTTTTGGTGAATAGTAACATGCCCTTTTGAATAGTACAATGAATAGTAATATGACCTGATGAATAGAAAATAATAATATTATTTTATTTTCCCAAGGCAATAGGATAATGGGATCTTAATTAATTTTCCAATGTCACATGAAACTAATTGCAGTTCAATATTTTTATTTTTCGAATTAACTGTGAACTTATTTAAAAATTAAATTAATAATATTTAGAAAATTATTTTTGAAAAATGGACTTCATTTTTGAATTCTACATGTCGATAAATGGTTGGGGTAAATTTTTGGTATTTTTCTGAAACTCTTGAATTTTCGGTGAATAGTGAAATACGATAAAATACCATATAATCAATTTATCAGTAAAAATGAACTATTTATGACATCATAAGTTATGCAAGGCCACTTGCTTCGAACTCACATGATATTATCACTATTTAGGGACACTTTATTTGAGATTATTCATAGTCTTGATAAAAATATTATAATAATGATTAAAATAATCTAAAATACCTCCCCTCCTCCACTACAAATATCACCCTCACTCCCCTCTTCCTCCCACACCTCTCAAGCCTTGAACATTTTTTAATTTCAGCAAAATTCCCTCCCCAATCTTCTTCCCCACGTCCTAGAGCTACTGGTCTCACCAAAAGACCAAAATAAGAGCCCTTACGAAGGATCTCAAGGAGAAGAGATCAAGAGGTAAACAACCTCTTTTATTTTCTTTCTTTTCTTTCATTTTTTGTTATTCTCTTCCATTACCTTTGTATTGTGTTGGGATATTTCATTAAATATTCCCCCCTTACTGTCCATATCTTGTATGAATGATGATATATTCCATTTCTCTCATCAATCTTGTTTTTATGAAATTTTAAGAGACGACGTTAGGCTGCCGAATTTTCGTGAGAAATTTCTCAAGATTTTCTTTTATTTCATGATTCGTTTTTCTTCTTTCCTCACTCCCTCTTATCCAAGAGGCATGAAATCTCCAGAATCATGTATATTCCTTATGTTCTCATGATTATGGAAAATTCTTTATCAGTATTCTTCTCCTCTTCCACTTATTTAAAGTATCAAAAAACATTGTCCATTTGTGTCGAATTACCGACATCGTGGACCATGTATTTTCAATTTCAATTAATTCTTTCAAGTCTGGTCATGAAAACATTTATATGGATGAAACAGGTTATAATATATGTTTTATGACCCATATATGGTTCTGGAATTCTTTTATACTCATGGTTCTAATTTAAAATACAAAATGACGTTGTTATTATCAAAGAGCCACTAAAATGATCTAAACGAACATCATTAATGTTTAAACTTATATGTCATTATCATATAAAGAATAAAAGTGATAAATGGTATAAATTATGGTACTGGAAATATGTAAATACTAATCCATTCTAATTCTGGAGTTTCACTTCCAATCAACAAGAACGATTCATCATGAACTGATCGTGAAAATCACAAAAGAACTCACCCAAAATAATGCAAGGAACAAAATACTAACAATTAAGGGGTGAAATGAGGTTATTAAATGACCATATAAGATGTTATAAACATGAAAATGTTTCTGTAAAATACTAATAACACTCGTTTAACCATTATACAGGACTTTTAAACAAGTTTGAAGTAAGACAAGCCTGAGGTAAGGGAATTTTTAACCCGATTTCCATTCGTTGGGTTAACTATCTACTGTATTATTTATGTTCTATTTAAATTGTTTGTGTGATGGGTTTTATTTATATTATGTTTCATTATGTGTGTTTACAGAGTATATAAATATTCCATTCACTCTATTAAGTCTCACTTCAAGTATATGATGTTTATAAGGGACTTTTCTTCTAAAATCCCCTTTTAAAATTCTGTTTTACAATATTCAAAAGCAATGTTTTTATGCTATTATTTATGTTGTATAATTATGTTTTGGTTATTGGGAATTGTTTATGTTGAAGTTTGGGACCTATATTTCCCTCCAATGCATTGGGTATGGGTAAGTTGGAGGTCGGCCGTATGGTTACTCCAAGTGTAACTGCGATGGTTACACAAAGTAAGGTAGCCGTGCGGGTTAAAACTTTTAAGGTAGCCAGGATGGTTACAAGATTATGTAAGTAATGCCCCAAGATACCTCTATGATTATATTTGTGTTTGTGTGGATCTTGTGTAAATCTCATGTTACAAGAAGTAAGTATTTATGGGTGGAAAGCTTGTCTTTTGAAAATGTTTTCATACGTTATGAGTATTCATGGACTAATGTGATTTTTCCTTCTTTTTCATACCTTAATGAGATTTTGTGATCATCCCAAGTTTTTAAATGAATTTTCATAGGTTAATGGATGAGTAATACAAGGAAAGTAGACATGTTAAATGTTTAAGAATTGTCAAGGAGTCTTGTTTTAAGTTTTAATGTTTTATATTCTGAGAAAAATGGAAACTGATTTATGGTATACACTATGTAACAATGTGTAATGTTATGAATGTTTTGTCTTAATTCTATAAAGATATAAACTTGAAAAGATCCTCAATGTAAAAGGAAGTGTTTTATTGAATAAATTCAAGATTATGTATGTAATAAGTGTGGGTCTTTATAGTTGGTATCAGAGGATGGTTTAGATAACTTTAGGGGTTAAGGTGATGCTAATAGAAAACCATAAATATTTTTCACTCTATGTTTAATTTGTTATAGCATTTAAAGATTACCATGTTGCTTCATCTAAGAAATGTTTGTTCAAAATGGTTGTCCGCAGAAGGAACAAGGATGCTGAAGAGGAGAGGCACCGACAGAATGACATCCTTCCTGATCTACAGCCCAGAATGGTAGGGATTGGAACCGAGCAGTTTGTGACAGTAATGGATCAGCTAACGCAGGCAATAAATGGTGGTGGAATCCATGAAAGAGAACAAACAAAGGTACCCCAATGGAACATGACAGTGGGGGAACATTTTATGAGACAACATCCTCCTGCATTCAATGGATCTTCTGACCTAGTGGCAGCAGAAGGATGGATTAAAGCCCTTGAAAAGATATTTGATGTTATGGGATGTTCGAACAATCAAAAGTTACGTCTTGCAATTTATTGTTTTGAAGGGGAAGCTGATCAGTGGTGGTCAATGGTAAGGAATATCAGGGGTAGAGAGGATTTTTATGACTTAGTGTGGGATGAATTTAAAAGTCTTTTTCTTGAAAAATATTTTCCTAAGGTGGTGCGACTTCGAATAGAGAAGCAATTCCCAGAATTGAAACAAAAGGAGGAAGATTCAGTGGCTGTGTATGAAGCGAACGTCACCCGACTGATGAGGTATGCTCCAAATCATATTCTGGATCTCGATAGCAAAATCAACCGCTTTTACTCAGGATTGATGCCAAGGTATCGAAGGGCGTTGGCCTCCCGTGAATTCAAATGTTATAAGAAACTTGTCCGATGTTCTGAGAGGGTAGAGATGGAATTTGCTGACGATCACATGCATTTTGGAAACAAAGAGAAGAAGTGGTCCCGTTTGCAAGCAATGGGTAAGAATCAACAAAATAAATCTGATGGTAAGAAAATCGAGTTTCCAGTTTGTGAAAAGTGTGGCAAGAAGCACCCTGGGGAATGTCTTATCAAAACTGGGAAGTGTTTTAAATGTGGTAAGTTTGGATATATGGCCTGAGATTTCAATGAAAATGATCTAAAGACTAATCTTGATAAGAAAACTGTAATGTGTTTTAAATGTGGTGAGATGGGTCACTATGCAAATTCATGTCCAAAGAGGGATCCAAATGATGAAAAGAAGCCAGACTACAAGTAGAAAGGTGTAGTGAGATCCTTTGCGACTACGTCAGCAGGTGTTGGGACATCCAATGAAGTTGTATCAGGTACATTTTTTGTTCACTCAGATTTTGCTAAAGTTTTGTTTGATACGAGGTCTACACATTCCTTCATCTCTGAGAAATTTTCTAGTAAATTAGAAATATCACCTCAACAAATGAGACCCGAACTTGTTGTTAAATAACCAGGGGAAATTTTATAGCAAAGAGGAATTATAAGAATATTTCTATTATGGTATGTGGAAAGACTTTACCTGCAAACCTTGTTGTTTTATCCTTAGTTGATTTTGATGTTATTCTGGGGATGGATTGGCTTTCTGATTATCATGCTAAGATTTACTGTAGAGCTAAAGAAGTTGTTTTTCAGAAAGAGTTTTAGTTTGTATACAAGAATGAACCCATACAATTGATAACATATCAGGAAGCTGAGAAACTACTGAAAGATGGAAGTGAAAGTTATCTTGCTCATATTTTTGAAAACAAGGGAACTATTCAAATTAATGATGTTCTAGTGGTAAATGAATACCTTAATGTTTTTCCTGAGGATTTACCCAGTGTCATACCTGAACGAGAAGTCTAATTCAAAATTTCTTTAGTTCCTAATGCTAAGCAAATTTCAAAACCTTCATATCGTATGGATCCAATAGAAATTCTTGAATTGAAAAATCAGTTACAATATTTTCATGTAAAATGCTTCATTCGTCACAGTACTTCACCATGGGGAGCCCCTATTTTGTTTATTATAAAGAAAGATGGTTCCATGAGACTTTGCAATGATTATAGAGCTTCGAATAACATCACTGTTAAAAACAAGTGTAACATCCCAAGTAAGTAATGAATAATGGATATTTGTATCCATGTCTATTAGTGAATTAGATAGTGTTTTAGAGGCTTAAAATGATAATAAATCCAATCTTAAGCATGTAATACACAAATATTCGTAAAAGATTGTTTTACTACCTTTTGATGGCAAACCCTTTTTAAATAAAACTTTTTACAATTTTATAATCTATATTTGTCAAAATATACATATTAATTATGATTGGGACATTGAAATTTACATTGGATAAATTTTTGGTATCTTTCTGACAATGTTCATTTTTTAATGAATAGTGAAAAATACTGCATTTTACATCAAAACTGCTTTTTCATTTAATTTAATTATATGTTTAGATTATATTTTTAATTGGTCTTAAAGTGTAATATGAATATAATTTTACCATTTAATCCAATGGTGGTCATTATGATTAATTTAACTTTGAAGTTGGTCATAAACTAATGCCAAACTTTTCATAGATATTGTTTCAAAGAAACCCGCTATTTGTTTTGACAACGAGAATTATTTTTAAATCAATTATTGAAATTTATGTGTTTAGAATTTGGTAAAATGGATTACATATTTGTAATCAGAAGGTCCAAATTATGTAATCAAGACTCTTTTGTTTTTGGACATTATGAATAGTAACGACGGTAATTATCTTTAATTATCTTGATTAATGAGTAATCAGGTAGTTAAAGATAATAAAATGATATCATAATAATACAAAAACAACACAACATGAGTCCTAAGGCTACTGGTTGTTTCATGGCCGACCATGGGATTCCTTGTGCCAATCTTGGGGGCCCCATGAAATCACTTTTGTGAGAAAGTGACTTTTTTTCTTTTTATTTTTAAAGAATGTTAAATGTGACAAAGAATGTATCACCTAAGTAAAATATTTTTAATTTTGTCTACATAAATGCTATTTTGGACTATAAATATTAATTATAAAGATAAAAAGTTTTCCTACATCATGATATTTTTTTTATAATTTTTAGACATTAAATTTATTAAATTATTTTTGACATCATGATGATGCTAGCGATTACCTCAATAAAAAAGGATTTAAATAAAATGGAAAGATAATGTAAAATCTAAGACCTACACATGTCCAAAACCTATTGGATGAGTGGATTTCAAACCCTTATCACCTTATCCTCGAAACACATCAATGTGGGACCATTAATATCCGAAATTCATTTTAAAATAAAGTAACATTTCTTTACTTTCCAAGAGTGCCCCTCCTCTCCTCTTATAAAAGGCCCCCACCTCTACTTCCTTACCCACACTTCCAAAGCCTTTGGCTCGGCCAACCCCTGATCATTTTGTCTCTACACATCCCTCTCTTACTCCTTGAAGCATCAATTTGGGCAGAAGGCTTCCCAAGGATGCCTTTGAGCTCAAACCAAAGGGAGTTACCCGATTTTAAGGTAATGTCTTCACTTGAGTCCTTTTGTTTTATTTTTCTTCTCCAACCCCTAAACTATTTTTATTCATTTCTTTTGTAACAACTCCAGTATCTTCAATATAATAGGATGTTTTTATAAGAAGGATTAGAGATACACTTACACACACCTACATCTAATGGTTAAATGACATAATGTTTCCGTGGATGGTGAATTTATGCCTCCCCAAACGATGATTGTTCAACATTATTTTAACACCTTCAAAGGTGGACATTAAGATGTAAATATATTTATATATGATATATAATATGTTTATGTTTTCCTTAAGCTTCTGTATTTTTCATTTTGGTCATACCATTATGGTTTCCATTTTGGGTAAACAAAATATCTTCATTTAAGGAAGTGCGGACTACCGCCCCCTCAAAGTGATTTGATTCGTTAAATACCATATGTGGGACGTATAAAGGATGGAACTATGATATTATATATGATTTTGTATGGGAATTATAATATACCTTTATATCATTAAGATTCCATTCTATAAAATATGAAATAGATATGAAAGTAGCATTAATGTGTACGTACGGCTTACCGTCTCCATGAACGGTACATTTCATTTCTTACCTATAAATGATTATGTAATATTATAAATGCATGTATATACTGGATATATATGATATATACATCATGATTATAATTCTAGATATAATGGATACATCAACAACTTGTAATTATAAAGGGTTTATTTTTGACTAAAGTACCAATGATCGTTAAAACGACCGTTATTAACATAAAAAATTACATAGTGTTCATGACATGTAAATAAGTGATATAAAAGGAATATTGAACTTGAAAAAGGTTCTTAAGAAAGTATAAATTAACTCAAGTTTATTATTCAGGAGATTAAAGAACGACTGAGTCAAGTCGGACCCGTGGTATGGGACTTCGTCTCAATCTCCTTTCATTGAGGCATATTTTGTTTTATACAAAACCTTCTTTATACGGTGTATAAACCCCTTTGAATTTTACGTTTATTCAAAAGGAATCTTTTTTATACGAAGCATTTATTAAACGACAAAAGGGAATGTTTTTTTTTTCATACGTCTACGGCGACAACGCCTTCTCCGCCGCCGTGACCATTATTTGAGTTTCGGCTTCCTCTACAATCCATACCTACTTTTTAAAAGAAAAATAAATACCATGTTTTACTTTTATTTTATTTTGGTATTGAAAATGGTTTTCATAATGTTTTTATATCAAGGTTTTTTATTGATATCTTGTGATTGAAAGGTGGAAATGTTATGTTTCCTTTATGCATGTTTTATGTGATACGATTATGTTGAGGTTCTTGGGAATTATTATGAAGACGGGTGGTTCCGTGATAAACTAAGGGCGGGTGAGCCCGATATAGATCTCCAATGCATTGGGTAACACGAAGGAGTGAAACATTAAGGTTTCTCCGAAGAGATTTAGGGAATATACTGTGATGGGTATTCCAAATGTAACCAAGAGGGTTACTCCCTACGTAAGAATGCTATGAATGCCTCAAGTTACCTTTATGTCTTTTGATTTCTATGATTTATTCATGATTTGATGAGGTATGTTAAAGTGCTTGTGTTTTATGGGTAAATTATGATTTCATTCTTATGTATATATGTACCCATGTTTCCTTTCCATAGTTTTATATCCCTTACTGAGATTTTTATGCTCATCCCAAGTTTTTTTTGAAATGTTTTTCAAAGGTCAAGGGAAAGGTACATGATATGATGATAGTGTCAAGGAAGTGTCAAGAAAGAATCCATGTTTTATTTTGAATATGTTTCCATTGATGGGAAATAAGAATACTATCTTTATGTAACCACTTTGTTTATATGTGGAATGTAATGAATGTTTTATGATCTAATTCTCTAAAACTCTAAACCCGAAAAGATCCTCAATGTGTAATCTTGTAATAACTCAAGATTAAGTAAGGTTTAAGGCTGGGGCCTTATAGTTGGTATCAAAGGTCAGTTTAGATAACTTTAGGAGTTATAATTCTATTAAATGATTATCCAAAAATATTTTTTTTTTGAAATGATATAGCATTTGAAGATTACCATGTTGCTTCATCTAAGACATGTTTGTTCAGAATGATTTCCACAGAGGAAATAGGGAAGCAGTGCTAGGAAGGCATGCAGAAGGAAATAACCTTCCGAATCAGCATCCTGAGATGGTTGGAATTGGAACTGAACAGTTTGTTGTAGTAATGGCGCAGTTGACTCAAGCAATAAATGGTGGTGGTATCCATGCATGAGATCAGCCATATCAACTGTAGAGAAACATGTCAGTGGTGGAACATTTCATGAGGCAACACCCCCCATCATTCAGAGGATCATATGACCCTGTGTTAGCTGAAGGGTGGATTAAAGAACTGGAGAAGATTTTCGATGTCATGGGGTGTTCAGACAATCAAAAGGTTAGTCTTGCTATTTACCGTTTGGAGGGTGAGGCAGATCAGTGGTGGTCTATGGTTAAAAATATCAGGGACGTTGATGAGATTGATGCTCTCGAATGGGATGAATTCAAAGGTATGTTTCTTGAGAAGTATTTTCCTAAGGCTGTTCGACTTAGGATGGAAAAACAATTCTTGGAATTGAGGCAAGAGGAAGACTCAGTGGCTGCCTATGAAGAGAGGTTCACTCGATTGGCAAGGTATGCTCCAAATTTTATCCGAGACCTTGATAGTAAAATCAATCGTTTTTACTCAGGATTAAAGCCAAAAATATCGAAGGGAATTATCTTCTTGTGAGTTTAGAAGTTATTAAAAGCTTGTTCGATGTGATGAGAAGGTGGAAATGGAGTTTTCCGATGACCAAGTGTTCTATAACAACCAACAGAAGAAGAGACCGAGGTGGCAGGAGAAAGGAAAGAATTCTTCCAAAAGGTCTGACGGTAAGAAAACTAAGTTTCCAGTCTGTGATAAATGTGGAAAAAGGCATGCTGGGGAATGTCTTCTGAATTCTGGAAAGTTCTACCGATGTGGTAAGATGTGACATAAGGATCGTGATTGCACTGAAAAAGATCAGGGTGATGGTAAGACCAAATTTGATTTATAGTTAGTGAAATGTTTTAAGTGCAATGATATGGGTCACTATGAAAACGAGTGTCCGACAAAGAGATTGTGTGATGGGAAGCAGTTGGACTACAAGCAGAAAGGGGTGGTGAAATCCTTTGCAACTACTTCAGCAGATGTCGGGCCATCAAATGAAGTTGTATCATGTACTTTGTTTTTTCAGATTATGCCAGTGTGTTGTTTGATTCGGGGTCTACACATTCTTTCATCTCTGAAAACTTTTCTAGTAAAATGGGAATACCATCTCAAGAAATGACTCCTGAACATGTGGTAAAGACACCTGGGGGGAATGTTTAGGCAAAAAGAATTTATAAGAATCTTCATATCCTTATTTGTGGAAAGAACCTACTTGCAAACCATATTGTTCTACCTCTAGTAGAGTTTGATGTTATCCTGGGTATGGATTGGCTCTCAATTTACCATGCTAAGATTGACTGTAGAGCTAAGGAAGTTTCTTTTCAGAAAGACTTTCAGTTTGTGTAGAAGAATGAACCCTTACTATTGATAACTTATCAAGAGGCCAAGAAACTTGTAAAAGATGGAAATGAATGTTACCTTGCACACATCGTTGAAAATAAAGGAACTATTCAGATTAATGATGTGCCAGTGGTAAATGAGTATCCTGATGTTTTTCCTGATGAGTTTCCTGGAATAATAACAGATCGGGAAGTTGAGTTTACCGTTGACTTAGTTCCTGATGCTAAGCCAATTTCAATACCCCCTTATCGAATGACTCAAATTGAACTTTTAGAGTTGAAGGAGCAATTGCAAGATTTATTAGAGAAAGGTTTCATTCGACCTAGAACATCACCATGGGGTGCTCCTGTTTTATTTGTTAAAAATAAAGATGGTTCAATGAGACTTTGCATTGATTATAGAGCCTTGAATAACATCACTGTTAAGAACAAATATCCTTTGCCTCATATCGATGGTTTGTTTGATCAGCTCCAGGGAGCTTAGTATTTTTCAAATATTGACTTGAGATCGGGGTACCATCAGCTGAAGGTAAAGGAAGCAGATGTTCCGAAGACTGCATTCCGTACGAGATATGGCCATTATGAATTTGTAGTAATGCCTTTTGGGCTAACCAATGCACCTGCTGTATTCATGGACTTAATGAATAGAATTTTCCATGAGTTCTTGGATAAGTTCGTGGTTGTTTTCATTGATGATATTTTGGTGTTTTCTAAAAGTAAAGAGGAGCATTAAAGACATTTAAGGGTTATCTTTCAAACCTTAAAAGAAAATAAACTGTGTGGAAAATTCAGCAAGTGTGAGTTTTGGTTGCAACAAATTTCTTTCCTTGGTCACATTGTTTCTAAAGATGGGATAACTATTGATCCCGCAAAAACAAAGGTTGTTGAAGAATGGCCAAGACCCAAAAATGTAACAGAGATTCATAGTTTCCTTGGTTTGGCAGGCTATTACCGAAGGTTTGTTAGAAATTTTTCACAGTTATCTAGTCCAATGACTAAGCTAACTCGGAAGGGTGTTAAGTTTATCTGGACAAAAGAATGTGATGATTGTTTTCAGGAATTGAAAAGAAGATTGGTGAATACTCCAGTTTTGGCACTACCTTTCAGGAATGGTGAGTTTTTTATATACAGTGATGCTTCATTAAAAGGACTTGGTTGCGTCCTAATACAGAATGATCAGGTAATTGATTATGCTTCACTACATTTGAAAACTCATGAGGGAAATTACCCTACACATGATTTGGAATTAGATGCTGTTGTTTTCAATTTAAAAATTTGGAGGCATCATTTGTATGGAGTAAAGTGTGAAATATATACCGATCACAAAAGTTTAAAGTATATATTCACTCAGAATGAGTTAAACATGAGACAGAGGAGATGGCTGGAATTAATCAAGGATTATGATTGTACAATTCATTACCATCCAGGAAAAGTAAAAAAAGTGGCTGATGCTTTGACTCGAAAAAGTAATGCTTCATTAGTAATGTTGCATTTGGAACGCGATCCTTTGGTTAAGGATTTGATGAACATTGGCATAGAAGTTGTTGGTGCAGTAAGTTCTTCTGTTTTGTTTCAGGTATCAGTGAGATCATCTCTATCAGATAGAATCAAGAAAGCACAGAATAGAGACAGTGAGTTGCAGAAAAAGGTAGAGCTGGTTCAGAAAGGTAAGTTTCCTGAATTCAACAATGATAATGATTGCGTTTTGAGATTTGGGAAGAGATTGTGTGTGCCTTGTGATTAACAGTTGAAGAGAGAGTTGTTATGTGAAGCACATAGTTCTCCGTTTTCAGTTCATCCTGGAAGTACTAAGATGTACATAGATCTGCGAGAGTATTACTGGTGGGATGGAATGAAAAGAGATATTGCTGATTTTACTGTGAAGTGTTTGACATGTCAACAGGTTAAAGCAGAGCGGAAGTTACCGAAAGGGATGCTTCAGCCTTTAACAGTGCCAGAGTGGAAATAGGAGAATATATCCATGGATTTTGTTGTGGGATTACAGAAGACATCTCGAGGTAATAATGCAATCTGGGTTATTGTTGATCGCTTGACCAAGTCTGCTCATTTCCATGCTATACGAGATACCTTTTCCCTAGATCAACTTTCCCGTTTGTATCTTAAAGAGATATTCAGGTTAAATGGAGTTCCCCTCTCCATTGTATCTGATCGTGATCCCAGGTTCACTTCTAACTTTTGGAAAGGCCTTCAGAAGTCGTTGGGTACTGAGTTAAATTTTAGTACAGCTTTTCATCCTCAATCATATGGGCAGTCTGAATGAACAATTCAGACCTTGGAGGATATGCTACGAGCTTTTTCGATGGATTATCAAGGAAGTTGGTACCAACATCTTTCTTTGGTTGAATTTTCATATAATAATAGTTTTCATTCCAGTATACAGATGGCACCATTTCAGGCATTATATGGGAAGCGGTGTCGAACTCCAGTTTTCTGGGATGAAGTGGGTGAAAGGAAGTTGATGGGACCAGAATTGGTAGAAGAGATGGCAGAAAAAGTTTAGCTGATTCAGAAATACATGAGAACAGCTCAAAGTAGGCAGAAGAGTTATGCAGACAACAGGAGGAAGGATCTAACTTTTGAGGTAGGTGATCATGTTTTTCTCATGGTTTCTCCATGGAAAAGTGTGATGCGATTTGGTAAGAAAGGAAAGATGAGTCCAAGGTTCATTGGACCATATGAAATTTTGGAGAGAGTTGGATTAGTTGTATACAGAGTGGCATTACCTCCGAGTTTATCTCAGGTACACAATGTTTTTCATGTTTCGATGTTGAGAAAGTATATGCCAGATCCATCTCATGTTTTGAGTCCAGAGGTAGTTCAGCTGGAAGAGAACCTATCTTATGAGGAACAACCAGTCCAGATTCTTGACCATAGGGAGCAAGTGTTACAGAATAAGGTTATTAATCAGGTAAATGTTTTGTGGAAAAACCACATGATGGAAGATGCAACATGGGAATCTGAAAATGCAATGAGGGACAAGTACCACCATTTATTCGATAAGTAAATAAATTGCGGGGACACAATTTTCTAAAGGGGGGAAGGATGTAACATCCCATGTAAGTACTGAATAATAGATATTTTTATCTATGTATATTAGTGAATTAGATAGTGTTTTAGAGGCTTAAAATGATAATAAATCCAATCTTAAGCATGGAATACACTAATATTTTTAAAAGATTGTTTTACTTCCTTTTGATGGAAAACCCTTTTAAAATAAAACATTTGACAATTTTATAATCTATATTTGTCCAAATAAACATATTCATTATGATTGGGACATTGAAATTTACATTGGAAAATTTTTTGGTATTTTTCTGACAATGTTCATTTTTTAATGAATAGTGAAAAATACTGCATTTTACATAAAAACTGCTTTTTCATTTAATTTAATTATATTGATAGATTATATTTTTAATTTTTCGTAAAGTGTAATATGAATATATTTTTACCATTTAATCAAATGGTGGTCATTAGTATTAATTTCACTTTGAAATTGGTCATAAACTAATGCCAAACTTTTCATAGATATTGTTTCAAAGAATCCCGCTATTTGTTTTGACAACGGGAATTATTTTTAAATCAATTATTGAAATTTATGTGTTTAGAATTTGGTAAAATGGATTACATATTTGGAATTAGAATGTCCAAATTATGTAATCAAGACTCTTTTGTTTTTGGACATTATGAATAGTAACGACGGTAATTATCTTTAATTATCTTGATTAATGAGTAATCAGGTAGTTAAAGATAATAAAATGATATCATAATAATACAAAAACACCACAACATGTGTCCTAAGGCCACTGGTTATTTCATGGACAACCATGGGATGCCTTGGGCCAAACTTGGGGGCCCCATGAAATCACTTTTGTGAGAAAGTGACTTTTATCTTTTTATTTTTAAAGAATGTTAAATGTGACAAAGAATGTATCACCTAAGTAAAATATTTTTAATTTTGTCTAAATAAATGATCTTTTGGACTATAAATATTCATTATAAATCTAAAAATATTTCCTACATCATGATAGTTTTTTTATAATTTTTAGACATTAAATTTATTAAATTATTTATGACATCATGATGATGCAGCGATTACCTCATTAATAAAGGATTTAAATAAAATGGAAAGATAAAGTAAAATATAAGACCTACACATGTACAAAACCTATTGTATGAGTGTATTTAGAACCCTTATCACCTTATCCTCGAAACACATCAATGTGGGACCATTAATATCCTAAATTCATTTTAAAATAAAGTAACATTTCTTTACTTTCCAAGAGTGCCCCTCCTCTTTACTTATAAAAGGCCCCCACCTCTACCTCCTTACCCACACTTCCAAAGCCCTTGGATCAGCCAACCCCGAATCATTTTGTCTCTCCACATCCCTCTCTTACTCCTTTAAGCCTCAATTTGGGTAGAAGTCTTCCCAAGGAAGCCTTTGAGATTAAACCAAAGAGAGTTACCTGATTTTAAGGTAATGTCTTCACTTGAGTCCTTTTGTTTTATTTTGCTTCTCCAACCCACTAATTTTTTTTATTAATTTATTTTGTAACAACTCCAGTATCTTCAATATACTAGGATGTTTTTATAAGAAGTATTCGAGCTACACTTATACACACCTACATCTAATGGTTAAAGGACATACTGTTTCTGTGGATGGTGAATTTATGCCTCACGAAATGATGATTGTTCAACATTCTTTTAACACCTTCAAAGGTGGCCATTAAGATGTAACTATATTTATATATGATATATAATATGTTTATTTTTTCCTTAAGCTTCTGTATTTTTCATTTTGGGAATACCTTTATGGTTTCCATTATGGGTAAACGCGATATCTTTATTTAAGGAAGTGCGGACTACCCCCCCTCAAAGTGATTTGATTCGTTAAATACCATATGTGGGACGTATAAAGGATGGAACTATGATATTATATATGATATTTTACTAGAATTATATTATACCTTTATATCATTATGATTCCATTCTATAAAATACGAAATAGAAATGAAAGTATCGTTCATGCGTACATACGACTTACCGTCTCCATGAACGGTGCATTTCATTTCTTACCTCTAAATGATTATGTAATATTATAAATGCATGTATATACTGGATATATATGATATATATACATAATTATTATAATTCTGGATATAATGGATACATGAACAACTTGTAATTATAAAGGGTTTATTTTTGACTCAAGTACCAATGATCGTTAAAACGACCGTTATTAACTTAAATAATTACATAGTGTTCATGACATGTAAATAAGTGATATAAAAGGAATAATGAACTTAAAAAGGTTCTTAAGCAAGTAGAAATTAACTCATTTTTATTATTCAGGAGATTAAAGAACGACCGAGTCAAGTCAGACCCGAGGTATGGGACTTCGTCTCAATCTCCTTAAATTGAGGCATATTTTGTTTTATACACAACCTTCTTTATACGGTGTATAAACCCCTTTGACTTTTAAGTTTATTCAAAAGAAATCTTTTTTTAAACAAAGCGTTTACTAAATGACAAAAGGGAATGTTTTTTTTGTCGTATGTATGCGGCAACAACGACTTCTCCGCCGCAGTGACCATTATTTGAGTTTCGGCTTCCTCTACAATCCATACCTTCTTTTTAAAAGAAAAATAAATACCATGTTTTACTTTTATTTTATTTTGGTATTGAAAATGGTTTTCATAATGTTTTTATATGAAGGTGTTGTATTGATATCTTGTGATTGAAAGGTAGAAATGTTATGATTCCTTTATGCATGTTTTATGTGATACGATTATGTTGAGGTTCTTGGGAATTATTAGGAAGACGGGTGGTTCCGTGATAAACTAAGGGCGGGTGAGCCCGATATAGCTCTCCAATGCATTGGGTAACACGAAGGAGTGAAACGTTAAGGTTTCTCCGAAGAGATTTAGGGAATATACTGTGATGGGTATTCCAAACGTAACCAGGAGGGTTACTCCCTACGTAAGAATGTTATGAATGCATCAAGTTACCTTTATGTCTTATGATTTCTATGATTTATTCATGATTTGATGAGGTATGTTAAAGTGCTTCTATTTTATGGGTAAAGTATGATTTCATTCTTATGTATATATGTACCCATGTTTCCTTTCCATATTTTTATATCCCTTACTGAGCTTTTTATACTCATCCCAAGTTTTTCTTGAAATTTTTTTCACAGGTCAATGGAAAGGTACATGATATGATGATAGTGTCAAGGAAGTGTCAAGAAAGAATCCATGTTTTATTTTAAATATGTTTCCATTGATGGGAAATAAGAATACTATCTTTATGTATCCACTTTGTTTATATGTGGAATTTAATGCAAGTTCTATGATCTAATTCTCTAAAACTCTAAACCTGAAAAGATCCTCAATGTGTAATCTTGTAATAACTCAATATTAAGTAAGGTTTAAGGATGGGGCCTTATAACAAGTATCCTTTGCCGCATGTTGATGACTTGTTTGATCATCTCCAGGGAGATTAGTAATTTTCCAAGATTGACATGAGAGCCGGATACCATCAGCTGGAGGTGAAGGAGGATGACATCCCTAAAATAACCTTTAGTACTAGATATGGGCATTATGAATTTGTTGTTATGCCATTTGGGTTAACTAATGCACCTGCTATATTCATGAATCTTATGAATAGAGTATTTCATGAGTTCTTGGATAAGTTTTTGGTTGTATTTATTGATGACATTCTAGTTTTTTCTAAAAATAAAGAGGAGAATGAAAAACATCTAAGGGTTGTTTTAAAAACTTTAAAATAAAAGAAACTATATAGAAAATTTAGCAAGTGTAATTTTTGGTTGCAACAGATTTTTTTTCTTGGGAACATTGTAAATACGGATGGAATAACAGTTGATCCTGCCAAAACAAAAGTAGTTGATGAATGGCCAAGACCCACAAATGTTACAGAGATTCGTAGTTTTTTGGGCTTAGCATGTTATTACCAACGGTTTGTTACGAACTTTGCACGGTTATCTAGCCTAATAACTATGTTAACACAGAAAGGGGTTAAATTTTTTTGGACAGGGGAATGTGATGTTTGTTTTCAGGAACTAAAGAAGAGATTGGTGAATGCTCCAGTTTTGGCCTTACCTTCCCGGAATGGGGAGATTGTCATCTACAGTGATGCTTCTTTGAAGGGACTTGGTTGATTTTTGATGCAGAATGATTAGGTAATTTCCTATGCTTCAAGACAACATAAACCTCATGAGCTAAATTATCACACACATGATTTGGAATTGACAGCTGTGGTTTTTTCTTTGAAAATATGGAGGTGTCATCTATACGGAACTAAATGCCAAATATAAACTGACCATAAAAGTCTAAAGTATATATTCACTCAGAAGGAATTAAACATGAGGCAGAGAAGATGGCAAGAACTGATAAAGGATTATGACTGCATGATCAATTACCATCCTAGAAAAGAAAACAAAGTATCAGATGCCTTAAGTCGGAAACATCATGCATCATTAACCATGCTACGTTTGGAACATGATCCCTTGATTAATGATTTGATGAATTTTGGATTGGAAGTTGTTGGTGTAGGGAATACCTCTCTTTTGTTTGAGGTTTCAGTGCAATCTTCATTGTCAGACAGAATTATGAAAGCGCAGAGGGAAGACCGTGAACTATAGAAAAAGGTATAATTGGTTAAAATGGGTAAGTTGACATAATTTAATCTTGATAAAGATTGTGTTTTAAGATTTGGAAAAAGGTTGTGTGTGCCTTGTGATTCCTAGTTGAAGAAAGAATTGTTGTGTGAATCTCATAGTTCTCCATTTTCTGTTCATCCTGGAAGTACTAAGATGTACAAAGACCTTCGAGAGTATTATTGGTGGAATTGGATGAAAAGAGATATTGCTTATTTTACAATGAAATGTTTGACATGTTAGTAGGTTAAAGCAGAGCGGCAGTTACCGAAGGGGATGCTTCATCCTTTTCCAGTGCCAGAGTGGAAATGGGAGAATACATCCATGGATTTTGTGGTGAGACTACCAAAGACTTCTCGAGGTAACAATGCGATTTGGGTTATTTTTGATCGGCTAACATAGTCTACTCATTTTTATCTATTCGAGATATAATGACATTAGGTCAGATTTCTCGATTGTACCTCAAGGAGATTGTAAGGTTTCATGGAGATCCTTTTTCCATTGTGTCTGACCGAGATCCCAGGTTCACTTCTAAATTTTGGAAGGGACTTCAGAAGTCTTTGGGCACAGAGTTGAATTTCAGTATAAATTTTCATCTTCAATCATATGGGAAGTCAGAACGAACGATTCAAACTTTGGAGGATATGCTTCGAGCTTGTTCAATGGACTATCAGGGAAGTTGGGATCAACATATGTCATTAGTTGAGTTTTCTTATAATAACAGTTTCCATTCCAGTATTCAGATGGCACCTTTTGAGGCCTTGTATAGAAAGCGGTGTTGGACTCCTGCGTTTTGGGATGTAGTCGGTGAAAGAATGTTGATGAGGCCAGAATTAGTAGAAGAAGTGGCTGAAAAGTGAGGATGATCCAGCAACACATGAGGACAGCTCAGAGCAGGCAGAAAAGTTATGCAGATAACAGAAGGAAAGACTTCTCTTTCGAGGTATGTGACCATGTTTTCCTTAAAATCTCTCATTGGAAAAGCGTGATGCATTTCAGGAAGAAAGGGAAACTAAGTCCACAGTTAATCGGTCCTTTTGAAATGTTGGATAAAGTTGGAACAGTTGCATACCGCATAGCTTTTCCTCCGAGCTTGTTTTAGGTACACAATTTTTTTCATGTTTTGATGTTGAGAAAGTATGTTCCAGATTCATCACATGTCTTGAGGCCAGAAGTAGTTTAGCTGGCAGAGATCCTTTATTATGAAGAAAAACCGGTTCAGATTCTTGATCGAAGAGAACATGTATTGCAGAATAAGTTAATCCACCAGGTAAAGGTTTTGTGGAGAAACCACACGGTTGAATAAGCAACATGGGAGTCTAAAAATGCTATGAGGGAAAAATACCCTCAGTTGTTTAATAATTAAATAAAATTGCGAGGACGCAATTTCAAGAAGGTGGGGATAATGTAACATCCCAAGGTTTTCTAAAAATAAATTGAAAATGCTTGAAATTTTGTTTAAGGTATATATTCATTAGTATCCTTTAAACATAATTTTATTTCTTATATGTTTTTAATTTCAAGAAACTGTCATCTACAATTGTGTTCAGTATGTTATTTAGAGTCTGATGAAACAAACTTGATTTTTAGTGAATAATATCATGCCCTTATGAATAGTAATATGAATAGTAATATGACCTCATGAATAGTAAATAATAATATTATTTTATTTTCCCAAGGCTATAGGATAATGGGATCTTAATTAATTTTCCAATGTCACATAAAACTAATTGCACTACAATATTGTTATTTTTAGAATTAACTTTGACCTTATTTAAAAATTAAATTAATAATATTTAGCAAATTATTTTTGATAAATGGAGTTCATTTTTTAATTTTACACGTCGAAAAATGGTTGGGGTAATTTTTTGGTATTTTTCTGAAACTCTTGAATTTTCGGTGAATAGTGAAATACGATAAAATACCGTATAATCAATTTATCAGTAAAAATGCACTATTTATGACATCATAAGTTATGCAAGGCCACTTTATTTGAACTCACATGATATTATCACTATTTAGGTCCACTTGATTTGAGATTATTCAAAGTCTTGATTAAAATATTATAATAATGATTAAAATAATCTAAAATACCTCCCCTCCTCCACTATAAATATCACCATCACTCCCCTCTTCCTCCCACACCTCTCAAGCCTTGAGCATTGTATAATTTCTGCCAAATTCTCTCCCCAATATTCTTTCCCACGTTCTAGAGCTGTTGGTCTCACCAAAAGACCAAAATCAAAGCCCTTAAGAAGGATCTCAAAGAGAAGAGATCAAGAGGTAAACAACCTCTTTTATTTTCTTTCTTTTCTTTCATTTTTTGTTATTCTCTTCCATTACCTTTGTCTTATGTTGGGATATTTCATTAAATATCCCCCCTTACTGTAAATATCTTGTATGAATGATGATATATTCCATTCCTCTCATAAATCTTGTTTTTATGAAATTTTAAGAGATGCCGTTAGGCTGCCGAATTTTCGTGAGAAATTTCTCAAGATTTTCTTTTATTTCATGATTCGTTTTTATTATTTCCTCACTCCCTATTATCCAAGAGGCATGAAATCTACAGAATCATGTATATTCATTATATTATCATGATTATGGAAAATTCCTTATCAGTATTCTTCTCCTCTTCCACTTATTTAAAGAATCAAAAAACATTGTCCATTTGTGTCGAATTACCGACATCGTGGATGATGTATTTTCAATTTCCATTAATTCTTTCAAGTATGGTCATGAAACCATTTATATGGATGAAACAGGTTATAATATATGTTTTATGACCCATATATGGTTCTGTAATTCTTTTTTTACTCATGGTTCTAATTTAAAATACAAAATGACGTTGTTATTATCAAAGAGCCACTAAAATGATCTAAACGAACATCATTAATGTTTTAACTTATAAGTCATTCTCATATAAAGCATAAAAGTGATAAATGGTATAGATTATGGTACTGGAAATATTTAAATACTACTCCATTCCAATTCTGGAGTTTCACTTCCAATCAACAAGAATGATTCATCATGAACTGACCGTGAAAATCACAAAAGAACTCACCCAAAATAATGCAAGGAACAAAATACTAACAATTAAGGGGTGAAATGAGGTTATGAAATGACCATATAAGATGTTATAAACATGAAAATGTTTCTATAAAATACTAATAAAACTCTTTTAACCATTATACATGACTTTTAAACAAGTTTGAAGTAAGACAAGCCTAAGGTAAGGGAATTCTTAACCCGATTTCCATTGTTTGGGTTAACCGTATACTTTATTATTTATGTGATATTTAAATTGTTTGTGTGATGAGTTCTGTTTATATTATGTTTAATTATGTATGTTTACAGAGTATATACATATTCCATCCACTCTATTAAGTCTCACTTCAAGTATATGATGTTTATAAGGGACTTTTCATCTAAAATCCCTTTTTAAAATTCTGTTTTATAATATTCAAAAGCAATGTTTTTATGCTATTATTTATGTTGTATGATTATGTTTTGGTTATTGAGAATTGTTTATGATGAAGGGTGGGAACTATATTTCCCTCCAATGAATTGGGTATGAGTAAGTTGGAGGTCGGCCGTATGGTTACTCCATGTGTAACTGCGATGGTTACACAAAGTAAGGTAGCCGTGAGGGTTACAAATTTTGAGGTAGCCAAGATGGTTACAAGATTATGTAAATAATGCCCCAAGATACCTCTATGAATATATTTATGTTTGTGTGGATATTTTGTAAATCTGATGTTACACGAAGTAAGTATTTATGGGTGGAAAGCAAGTCTTTTGAAAATGTTTTCATACGTTATGAGTATTCATGGACTAATGTGATTTTTCCTTCTTTTTCATACCTTGCTGAGATTTTGTGCTCATCCCAAGTTTTTAAATGATTTTTCCCAGGTTAATGGATGAGTAATACAATGAAGGAAGACATGTTAAATGTTGAAGAATTGTCAAGGAGTCTTGTTTTAAGTTTTAATGTTTTATATTCTGAGAAAAATTGAAACTGATTTTATGGTATCCACTATGTAACAATGTGTAATGTTATGAATGTTTTGTCTTAATTATATAAAGATCTAAACTTGAAAAGATCCTCAATGTAAAAGGAAGTCTTTTCTTGAATAAATTCAAGATTATGTATGTAATAAGTTAGAGTCTTTATACATACTGATAGAATTATATAGGACATTACCATCATAGTTGATGAAGTGCTTAGTCTATATTAAGTACTATGAGTTAGAGGGGTTTATAAACCAGATATCAATACAATAAGACGATCTAAATTTTTATGATATCAAGGCAATAGTTCATTTTTGTTTTTGTCTATATTATATATGTTAATCCATGTGAGGATAAATAATTTAAAAAATCTTACTTCCATTGAAGTCCTCCTTGGAATGATTAGCTGAACAAGATATATATCTAAAATTTACCGAAGGTTAGGGTATCACTAGATTCGAGATGCAATAGATGACAGTCCATGCAATAAATTAATGGTTTTTTATGGACCACATGAGTTCCATCATATATTATCTGGTTAAAAAACATTCTATAGGTATTTGTGGACATTATAGAATGGTTTTTTTGAATGTATATTTGTTCCCTCCTGGGTTTTTAATGATATCATAGTATAATATTAAATTTAGGATTTGTATGGATATAATTTTGATATCATTTAGAGTACATTGAAGGTTTTTATGTTTATGTCATATTGTAAATGTTTCAATACAAGATCAAGGAAGTGTATATTTTAGGTGACATGATATTTGGAAGATCGAATCATATGAGGTATGATATGATACACTAACAAATATAATATTCATTTCTTAAACTAAATGGAATTAAAATTAATACTTTAATAATAATATCATATTTTTTTATAAATATTAATTTAAAAAATTATAGTCTATATTATTTTTATTAAAAAGTTTATTTTTACTCATTTTGTATTTTATCAATCTGATCATCGATCATGCTAACATATTCATTCATGGTCCAACCCATCAGGGCCTACCTAGATAGCAATAAGATGATATGGACACATCAAGACCACCTCCAATAGTCTAATGGTGGGTACCAATCTTTAAGTATGCATATCACAGAAATTAGAAACCATTAAATAGTGTACCGATGCACCCACACACATCTCGACACACCAGTATTGAGATGATAAGTAAATAAATGATATTGTGGTGGAATTCATAAAATCTATTCCAACATGAATGGACATCAAAAGGGATTATAAAATAAAACAATGAAAATAAAATCTATCTCGCCTACTATCAGAAGTGAGACTATTGCTAATATGAAAACTCTGGGATCTATCCTAGTCCACGTAACACACCATTAAATATACCATAATTTGTATAAGACAAAATAAATGTAGAAAATACCATGTAGGTTCGGGAATGAAAACACAAAATAAGACACCCCTAAATAAACAAACTCAAAACATCATAAAGTGATTCATATCAATATCAGTATACAACAGGTAAAAAAAGAAGCAAACCAAAGAACCATAAATTTAAAAGAAAGTATCCCTGTCCTGAGGTGAGTTCAATATTCAATACGATCATAGGGATTCATATTGAGAATATATGGTAACACTCATCCATATGAACTAATTTATCAATATCTCTTTAATGATGGAACTGATCCTCGAGATCTTACAAATGATGAATTTTCACTTTTATTATGAATTGGAACTTATTAATAATATGTTAATACATGGGTATGTGATCTCAACTAGGGATAGTGCGGGACAGATGATTATAACTGGAAATACACACCACAATAAGGATTGCATCACTTGAATGTCGAATACAGAATACCTTAACCAAACATAGTATGATAGATATAGTGGTTCATGCCCTAGGCCTCTTCGAGGAATACATCACACTATCTCATACTAACTCATATTGGGGATCTATCGATCTATTACATGGATGAGATGTTGCAATACACCATAATAGGGATGCATTAAGGGAATATACGCATACTGAAATAATTCATGTGTAAAATTCATGACAATACTGAAATTAGACTAAGTTAAACAAGGTCTCTATCCATTATTTGAAGGAGTGTACAAGAAGTACCAGGGATACTGATCATGTCTCTCTAATACTTAGCACATATATATCCTTCCATTTTAAATAGCATACTCTTACCAATACATAGTGTGTTTCGATGACCCATGATGTCTAGTGGTTTGACAAGGTATTTAGGCATGTGATGTCTTCCCATACACATGTACTCTCTAAAGTACATGAAGTGTTCCTTATAACACATTGTGTGAGGGATTACATGGATTATTTTATGTTTACACAATTTTCATGACTGATTGTTTAGATAAAGATCACTTGGAATGGGGGTTCCCCAAATCTTTTGTGAAATTTATCATTCAGTGTAACCCATATCTATTACTTGTAGGAGTCTAAATTTCATGTGTTCTTCTGATGTGTATACCAAAGATACTATGATTTTCTAAAATCTAAATATAATAACTTGTTTCCTATTTAACAACATTAACCCCAAAACCAAAAAGTCAAAAATGATTCACAAAAAAAAACAGATAATTGTGCAGCATAATGGGTTCCCATATATTTATATAAGTCACCGAAAAAATGAAATATTGACAATGAATAATCAATGAACAGGTGGAGAAAACAACAAAAAATCGAAGTGATAATCTATTAATGTTCATGGTAGGTTTTATAAATTTCTTCAATGAAAACAATGATGAATCCATGTGGTTCAAAATGAATTTGTATTCCTAATTCTAAGAATAAAAGTAATTAAATTAATATTAAAAAAATCCATGAATTATTATCTCAATCATTGGGTTTAAATTTTTCATGATAAATCAAGAATATAGAACTCACCTAAAAAAATCAAATGTTGAACCTTGAATCATATCATTCATTATTGAAGATGTTTTATTAAATGAGATTTTTGATGAATCATTGGTATTTATTTTCATCTATAAAAATCTCATTAATCACACATGATGATTCTTCCTATGGTATCATTCCTCCAAAAAAATGTCTATGTGGATCCCCCAAGATATTTTCATAATGTGGTCCTATATATATTGTATTCTTGGTTTTAATGTTAATTAAATAATAAATAATTTTTTTTACTAACTTATTTTTTTATCAAATATATGATTGAAACTACACTAAATCTATTCATCCAATTTCGACCAAACATATGTCACACCAGGGGTAAAACATACATTTTAGATAAAAAACATGCTATATTTTCCCATATGAGACTCCATTTAATATATATTACACTATTAAAAAAATAATACGTACATGATATATTGCATTTATTAGTTTTCATATATCAATACTGAGGCACCATGGGGACCAAAATTTAATTGACCGCCTCTCATACGTAGAAGATATTATTGATTATATTATAATGAAACATACTAGAAATATATATTTGTTACATTTTATCTTCTTTAAAAATATAAACATTAATTAGTATTGTCATATAGACACATGTTTCACAATGTTTCAAACATTATTCTTCATATATAATCTTATTTCCTGATGGAATCATGTACTTTACATCATCTTTTATTAATAATTTGTGATTTTTTATTTCACTCTTTATTTTTTGTGAGAATAATGGAGTATTGTCCACAATTTAATATCAATGTCATCTGAATAAAATTAGATCGAATGCAACTAACATTAAAATTTCAAATAAAATAAATTTTTTACTATTTGGAAAAAATAATGAAATTTCAGTTATGTCATTTTTTAATATACCCATTATAAGAAGATTGGTGAATACTCCAGTTTTGGAACTACCTTCCAGGAATGGTGAGTTTGTTATATACAGTGATGCTTCATTAAAAGGACTTGGTTGCGTCCTAATGCAGAATGATCAGGTAATTGATTATGCTTCACCACAGTTGAAAACTCATGAGGTAAATTACCCTACACATGATTTGGAATTAGATGCTGTTGTTTTCGCTTTAAAAATTTGGAGGCATCATTTGTATGGAGTAAAGTGTGAAATATATACCGATCACAAAAGTTTAAAGTATATATTCACTCAGAATGAGTTAAACATGAGACAGAGGAGATGGCTGGAATTAATCAAGGATTATGATTGTACAATTCATTACCATCCGGGAAAAGAAAATAAAGTGGCTGATGCTTTGAGTCGAAAAAGTAATGCTTCATTAGTAATGTTGCATTTGGAACGCGATCCATTGGTTAAGGATTTGATGAACTTTGGCATAAATGTTGTTGGTGCAGGAAGTTCTTCTGTTTTCTTTCAGGTATCAGTGAGATCATCTCTATCAGATAGAATCAAGCAAGCACAGAAGAAAGACAGTGAGTTGCAGAAAAAGGTAGAGCTGGTTCAGAAAGGTAAGTTGCCTGAATTCAACATTGATAATGATTGCATTTTGAGATTTGGGAAGAGATTGTGTGTGCCTTTTGATTCATAGTTGAAGAGAGAGTTGTTATGTGAAGCTCATAGTTCTCCGTTTTCAGTTCATCCTGGCAGTACTAAGATGTACAGAGATCTGCGAGAGTATTACTGGTGAGATGGAATGAAAAGAGATATTTATGATTTTACTGTGAAGTGTTTGACATGTCAACAGGTTAAAGCAGAGCGGAAGTTACCGAAAGGGATGCTTCATCCTTTAATAGTGCCAGAGTGGAAATGGGAGAATATATCCATGGATTGTGTTGTGGGATTACCGAAGACATCTCGAGGTAATAATGCAATCTGGGTTATTGTTGATCGCCTGACCAAGTCTGCTCATTTCCATGCTATACGAGATACTTTTTCCCTAGATCAACTTTCCCGTTTGTATCATAAAGAGATAGTCAGGTTACATGGAGTTCCCCTCTCCATTGTATCTGATCGTGATCCCAGGTTCACTTCTAACTTTTGGAAAGGCCTTCAGAAGTCGTTGGGTACTAAATTAAATTTTAGTACAGCTTTTCATCCTCAATCATATGGGAAGTCAGAATGAAAAATTCAGACCTTGGAGGATATACTACGAGATTTTTCGATGGATTATCAGGGAAGTTGGGACCAACGTCTTTCTTTGGTTGAATTTTCATATAATAACAATTTTCATTCCAGTATACCGATGGCACTATTTCAGGCATTATATGGGAAGCGGTGTCGAACTCCATTTTTCTGGGATGAAGTGGGTGAAAGGAAGTCGATTGGACCAGAATTGGTAGAAGAGATGGAAGAAAAAGTTCAGCTAATTCAGAAATACATGAGAACAGCTTAGATTAGGCAGAAGAGTTATGCAGACAACAGGAGGAAGGATCTAACTTTTGAGGTAGGTGATCATGTTTTTCTCAAGGTTTCTCCATGGAAAAGTGTGATGTGATTTGGTAAGAAAGGAAAGCTGAGTCCAAGTTTCATTCAACCATATGAAATTCTGGAGAGAGTTGGATTAGTTGCATACAGAGTGGCATTACCTCCGAGTTTATCTCAGGTACACAATGTTTTTCACGTTTCTATGTTGAGAAAGTATATGCCAGATCCATCTCATGTTTTGAGTCCAGAGGTAGTTCAGCTGGAAGAGAACCTATCTTATGAGGAACAACTGGTCCAGATTCTTGACCACAGAGAGCAAGTGTTACAGAATAAGGTTATTAATCAGGTAAAGGTTTTGTGGAAAAACCACATGATGGAAGAGGCAACATGGGAATCTGAAAATGCAATGAGGGATAAGTAACCCCATTTATTTGATAAGTAAATAAATTGCAGGGACACAATTTTTTAAAGGGGGGAAGGATGTAACATCCCATGTAAGTACTGAATAATAGATATTTTTATCTATGTCTATTAGTGAATTAGATAGTGTTTTAGAGGCTTAAAATGATAATAAATCCAATCTTAAGCATGGAATACACTAATATTTTTAAATGATTGTTTTACTGCCTTTTGATGGAAAACCCTTTTCAAATAAAATTTTTGATAATTTTATAATCTATATTTGTCAAAATAAACATATTCATTATGATTGGGACATTGAAATTTACATTGGATAAATTTTTGGTATTTTTCTGACAATGTTGATTTTTTAATGAATAGTGAAAAATACTGCATTTTACATCAAAACTGCTTTTTCATTTAATTTAATTATATGGTTAGATTAAATTTTTAATTTTTCCTAAAGTGTAATATGAATATATTTGTACCATTTAATCCAATGGTGGTCATTTGGATTAATTTCACTTTGAAATTGGTCATAAACTAATGCCAAACTTTTCATAGATATTGTTTCAAAGAAACCCGCTATTTGTTTTGACAACGGGAAATATTTTCAAATCAATTATTGAAATTTATGTGTTTAGAATTTGGTAAAATGGATTACATATTTGGAATCAGAAGGTACAAATTATGTAATCAAGAATCTTTTGTTTTTGGACATTATGAATAGTAACGGTGGTAATTATCTTTAATTATCTTGATTAATAAGTAATCAGGTAGTTAAAGATAATAAAATGATATCATAATAATACAAAAACACCACAACATGTGTACTAAGGACACTGGTTGTCTCATGGCCAACCATGGGATGCCTTGTGCCAAACTTGGGGGCCCCATGAAATCACTTTTGTGAGAAAGTGACTTTTTATCTTTTTATTTTTAAAGAATGTTAAATGTGAAAAAGAATGTATCACCTAAGTAAAATATTTTTAATTTTTTCTACATAAATGATCTTTTAGACTATAAATATTCATTAGAAAGATAAAAATATTTCATACATCATGATAGTTTTTTTATAATTTTTAGACATTAAATTTATTAAATTATTTATGACATCATGATGATGCAGCGATTACCTCATTAATAAAGGATTTAATTAAAATGGAAAGATAATGTAAAATCTAAGACCTACACATGTACAAAACCTATTGTATGAGTGTATTTAGAACCCTTATCACCTTATCCTCGAAACACATCAATGTGGGACCATTAATATCCTAAATTCATTTTAAAATAAAGTAACATTTCTTTACTTTCCAAGAGTGCCCCTCCTCTCCTCTTATAAAAGGCCCCCACCTCTACCTCCTTACCCACACTTCCAAAGCCCTTGGATCGGCCAAACCCGGATGATTTTGTCTCTACACATCCCTCTCTTACTCCTTGAAGCCTCAATTTGGGTAGAAGTCTTCCCAAGGAAGCCTTTGAGCTCAAACCAAAGGGAGTTACCCGATTTTAAGGTAATGTCTTCACTTGAGTCCTTTTGTTTTATTTTTCTTCTCCAACCCCTTAATCTTTTTTTATTCATTTTTTTTCTAACAACTCCAGTATCTTCAATATACTTGGATGTTTTTATAATAAGGATTCGAGCTACACTTATACACACCTACATCTAATGGTTAAAGGACATACTGTTTCTGTGGATGGTGAATTTATGCCTCACGAAACGATGATTGTTCAACATTAATTTAACACCTTCAAAGGTGGCCATTAAGATGTAACTATATTTATATATGATATATAATATGTTTATGTTTTCCTTAAGCTTATGTATTTTTCATTTTGGGCATACCTTTATGGTTTCCATTATGGGTAAACGCGATATCTTCATTAAAGGAAGTGCAGACAACCGCCCCCTCAAAGTGATTTGATTCGTTAAATACCATATGTGGGATGTATAAAGGATGGAACTATGATATTATATATGATATTTTACTGGAATTATATTATACCTTTATATCATTATGATTCCATTCTATAAAATACGAAATAGAAATGAAAGTAGCATTCATGCGTACATACGACTTACTGTCTCCATGAACGGTGCATTTCATTTCTTACCTCTAAAAGATTATGTAATATTATAAATTCATGTATATACTGGATATATATGATATATATACATCATTATTATAATTCTGGATATAATGGATACATGAAAAACTTGTAATTATAAAGGCTTTATTTTTGACTCAAGTACCAATGATCGTTAAAACGACCGTTATTAACTTAAATAATTACATAGTGTTCATGACATGTAAATAAGTGATATAAAATGAATAATGAACTTAAAAAAGGTTCTTAAGCAAGTAGAAATTAACTCATTTTTATTATTCAGGAGATTAAAGAACGACCGAGTCAAGTCGGACCCGAGGTATGGGACTTCGTCTCAATCTCCTTTCATTGAGGCATATTTTGTTTTATACACAACCTTCTTTATATGGTGTATAAACCCCTTTGACTTTTAAGTTTATTCAAAAGGAATATTTTTTATACAAAGCGTTTACTAAATGACAAAAGGGAATGTTTTATTTGTCGTACATATGCGACGACAACGACTTCTCCGCCGCCGTGACCATTATTTGAGTTTCGGCTTCCTCTACAATCCATACCTTCTTTTTAAAAGAAAAATAAATACCATGTTTTACTTTTATATTATTTTGGTATTGAAAATGGTTTTCATAATGTGTATATATCAAGGTGTTGTATTGATATCTTGTGATTGAAAAGTGGAAATGTTATGATTCCTTTATGCATGTTTTATGTGATACGATTATGTTGAGGTTCTTGGGAATTATTAGGAAGACGGGTGGTTCCGTGATAAACTAAGGGCGGGTGAGCCCGATATAGCTCTCCAATGCATTGGGTAACGTGAAGGAGTGAAACGTTAAGGCTTCTATTAAGAGATTTAGGGAATATACTATGATGGGTATTCCAAACGTAACAAAGAGGGTTACTCCCTACAGAAGAATGTTATGAATGCCTCAAGTTACCTTTATGTCTTATGATTTCTATGATTTATTCATGATTTGATGAGGTATGTTAAAGTGCTTATGTTTTATGGGTAAATTATGATTTCATTCTTTTGTATATATGTACCCATGTTTCCTTTCCATATTTTTATATCCCTTACTGAGCTTTTTATACTCATCCCATGTTTTTTTTGAAATTTTTTTCACAGGTCAAGGGAAAGGTACATGATATGATGATAGTGTCAAGGAAGTGTCAAGAAAGAATAAATGTTTTATTTTAAATATGTTTCTATTGATGGGAAATAAGAATACTATCTTTATGTATCCACTTTGTTTATATGTGGAATTTAATGCAAGTTTTATGATCTAATTCTCTAAAACTCTAAACCTGAAAAGATCCTCAATGTGTAATCTTGTAATAACTCAAGATTAAGTATGGTTTAAGGCTGGGGCCTTATAACAAGTATCATTTGCCTCATATTGATGACTTCTTTGATCATCTCCGGGGAGCTTAGTACTTTTCCAAGATTGACTTGAGAGCCGGATACCATCAGCTGGAGGTGAAGGAGGATGACATCCAGAAAATAGCCTTTAGTACTAGATATAGGCATTATGAATTTGTTGTTATGCCATTTGGGTTAACTAATGCACCTGCTATATTCATGAATCTTATGAATAGAGTATTTCATGAGTTCTTGGATAAGTTTTTGGTTGTATTTATTGATGACATTCTAGTTTTTTCTAAAAATAAAGAGGAGAATGAAAAACATCTAAGGGTTGTTTTACAAACTTTAAAATAAAAGAAACTATATGGAAAATTTAGCAAGTGTAATTTTTGGTTGCAACAGATTTCTTTTCTTGGGAACATTGTAAATACGGATGGAATAACAGTTGATCCAGTCAAAACAAAAGTAGTTGATGAATGGACAAGACCCACAAATGTTACAGAGATTCGTAGTTTTCTGGGCATAGAATGTTATTACCGATGGTTTGTTAAGAACTTTGCACGGTTATCTAGCCTGATAACTAAGTTAACACGAAAAGGGGTTAAATTTTTTTGGACAGGGGAATGTGATGTTTGTTTTCAGGAACTAATGAAGAGATTGTTGAATTCTCCAGTTTTGGCCTTACCTTCTCGGAATGGTGAGTTTGTCATCTACAGTGATGCTTCTTTGAAGGGACTTGGTTGATTTTTGATGCAGAATGATCAGGTAATTTCCTATGCTTCAAGACAACATAAACCTCATGAGCTAAATTATCACACACATGATTTGGAATTGACAACTGTGGTTTTTTCTTTGAAAATATGGAGGCATCATCTATACGGAACCAAATGCAAAATATAAACTGACCATAAAAGTCTAAAGTATATATTCACTCAGAAGGAATTAAACATGAGGCAGAGAAGATGGCTAGAACTGATAAAGGATTATGACTGCATGATCAATTACCATCCCAGAAAAGAAAACAAAGTAGCAGATTCCTTAAGTCGGAAACATCATGCATCATTAACCATGCTACGTTTGGAACATGATCCCTTGATTAATGATTTGATGAATTTTGGATTGGAAGTTGTTGGTGCAGGGAATACCTCTTTTTTTTTGAGGTTTCAGTGCAGTCTTCATTGTCAGGCAGAATTATGAAAGCGCAGAGGGAAGGCTGTGAACAATAGAAAAAGGTAGAATTTGTTAAAATGGGTAAGTTGACTTAATTTAATCTTGATAAAGATTGTGTTTTAAGATTTGGAAAAAGGTTGTGTGTGCCTTGTGATTCCCAGTTGAAGAAAGAATTGTTGTGTGAAGCTCATAGTTCTCCATTTTCTATTCATCCTAGAAGTACTAAGATGTACAAAGACCTTCGAGAGTATTATTGGTGGAATTGGATGAAAAGAGATATTGCTGATTTTACAATGAAATGTTTGACATGTTAGTAGGTTAAAGCAGAGTGGCAGTTACCGAAGGGGATGCTTCATCCTTTTCCAGTTCCAGAGTGGAAATGGGAGAATATATCCATGGATTTTGTGGTGAGACTACCAAAGACTTCTCGAGGTAACAATGCGATTTGGGTTATTGTTGATCGGCTAACATAGTCTACTCATTTTCTTTCTATTCGAGATATAATGACATTAGATCAGATTTATCGATTGTACCTCAAGGAGATTGTAAGGTTACATGGAGTTCCTTTTTTCCATTGTGTCTGACCGAGATCCCAGGTTCACTTCTAAATTTTGGAAGGGACTTCAGAAGTCTTTGGGCATAGAGTTGAATTTCAGTATAAATTTTCATCTTCAATCATATGGGAAGTCAGAAAGAACTATTCAAACTTTGGAGGATATGCTTCGAGCTTGTTAAATGGACTATCAGGGAAGTTGGGATCAGCATATGTCATTAGTTGAGTTTTCTTATAATAACAGTTTCCATTCCAGTATTCAGATGACACCTTTTGAGGCCTTGTATGGATAGCAGTGTTGGACTCCTATGTTTTGGGATGAAGTCAGTGAAAGAATGTTGATGAGGCCAGAATTAGTAGAAGAAGTGGCTGAGAAAGTGAGGATGATCCAGCAACACATGAGGACAGCTCAGAGCAGGCAGAAAAGTTATTAAGATAACAGAAGGAAAGACTTCTCTTTCGAGGTATGTGACCATTTTTTCCTTAAAATCTCTCATTGGAAAAGTGTGTTGCGTTTCACAAAGAAAGGGAAACTAAGTCCATAGTTAATCGGTCCTTTTGAAATATTGGATAAAGTTGGAACAGTTGCATACCGCATAGCTTTGCCTTCGAGCTTGTTTCAGGTACACAATTTTTTTCATGTTTCGATGTTGAGTAAGTATGTTCCAGATTCATCACATGTCTTGAGGCCAGAAGTAGTTCAGCTGGAAGAGATCCTTTATTATGAAGAAAAACCGGTTCAGATTCTTGATCGAAGAGAATAGGTATTGCGGAATAAGTTAATTCACCAGGTAAAGGTTTTGTGGAGAAACCACATGGTTGAATAAGCAACATGGGAGTCTGAAAATGCTATGAGAGAAAAATACCCTCAGTTGTTTAATAAGTAAATAAAATTGCGAGGATGCAATTTCAAGAAGGTGGGGATAATGTAAAATCCCAAGGTTTTCTAAAAATAAATTTAAAATGCTTGAAATTTTGTTTAAGGTATATATTCATAAGTATCCTTTAAACATAATTTTATTTCTTCTATGTTTTTAATTTCAAGAAACTGTCATCTACAATTGTGTTCAGTATGTTATTTAGAGTCTGATGAAATAAACTAGATTTTTAGTGAATAATAACATGCCCTTATGAATAGTAATATGAATAGTAATATGACCTCATGAATAGTAAATAATAATATTATTTTATTTTCCCAAGGCAATAGGATAATGGGATCTTAATTAATTTTCCAATATCACATAAAACTAATTGCACTTCAATATTGTTATTTTTAGAATTAACTGTGACCTTATTTAAAAATTAAATTAATAATATTTAGAAAATCATTTTTGATAAATGGAGTTCATTTTTTAATTTTACATGTCGAAAAATGGTTGGGGTAATTTTTTGGTATTTTTCTGAAACTCTTGAATTTTCGGTGAATAGTGAAATACGATAAAATACCGTACAATCAATTTATCAGAAAAATGCACTATTTATGACATCATAAGTTATGCAGGGCCACTTTATTTGAACTCACATGATACTATCACTATTTATGTCCACTTGATTTGAGATTATTCATAGTCTTGATTAAAATATTATAAAAATGATTAAAATAATCTAAAATACCTCCCATCCTCCACTATAAATATCACCCTCACTCCCCTCTTCCTCCCACACCTCTCAAGCCTTGAGCATTGTCTAATTTCTGCCAAATTCTCTCCCCAATATTCTTCCCCACGTCCTAGAGCTGCTGGTCTCACCAAAAGACCAAAATCAAAGCCCTTAAGAAGGATCTCAAAGAGAAGAGATCAAGAGGTAAACAACCTCTTTTATTTTCTTTCTTTTCTTTCATTTTTTGTTATTCTCTTCCATTCCCATTGTCTTATGTTGGGTTATTTCATTAAATATCCAACCTTACTGTAAATATCTTGTTTGAATGATGATATATTCCATTCCTCTCATCAATCTTGTTTTTATGAAATTTTAAGAGACGTCGTTAGGCTGCCGAATTTTCGTGAGAAATTTCTCAAGATTTTCTTTTATTTCATGATTCATTTTTATTCTTTCCTCACTCCCTATTATCCAAGAGGCATGAAATCTTCAGAATCATGTATATTCATTATGTTATCATGATTATGGAAAATTCCTCATCAGTATTCTTCTCCTTATCCACTTATTTAAAGAATCAAAAAACATTGTCCATTTGTGTCGAATTACCGACATCGTGGATGATGTATTTTTAATTTCCATTAATTCTTTCAAGTATGGTCATGAAACCATTTATATGGATGAACCAGGTTATAATATATTTTTTATTACCCATATATGGTTCTGTAATTCTATTTTACTCATGGTTCTAATTTAAAATACAAAATGACGTTGTTATTATCAAAGAGCCACTAAAATGATCTAAACGAACATCATTAATGTTTTAACTTATAAGTCATTCTCATATAAAGCATAAAAGTGATAAATGGTATAAATTATGGTACTGGAAATATTTAAATACTACTCCATTCCAATTCTGGAGTTTCACTTCCAATCAACAAGAATGATTCATCATGAACCGATCGTGAAAATCAGAAAAGAACTCACCCAAAATAATGCAAGGAACAAAATACTAACAATTAAGGGGTGAAATGAGGTTATGAAATGACCATATAAGATGTTATAAACATGAAAATGTTTCTATAAAATACTAATAAAACTCTTTTAACCATTATACATGACTTTTAAACAAGTTTTAAGTAAGACAAGCCTAAGGTAATGGAATTCTTAACCCGATTTCCATTCTTTGGGTTAACCGTCTACATTATTATTTATGTGCTATTTAAATTGTTTGTGTGATGGGTTCTGTTTGTATTATGTTTCATTATGTGTGTTTACAGAGTATATACATATTCCATCCACTCTATTAAGTCTCACTTCAAGTATATGATGTTTATAAGGGACTTTTCTTCTAAAATCCATTTTTAAAATTCTGTTTTACAATATTCAAAAGCAATGTTTTTATGCTATTATTTATGTTGTATGATTATGTTTTGGTTGTTGGGAATTGTTTATGATGAAGGGTGGGAACTATATTTCCCTCCAATGAATTGGGTATGAGTAAGTTGGAGGTCGGCCGTATGGTTACTCCAAGTGTAACTGCGATTGTCACACAAAGTAAGGTAGCCGCGAGGGTTACAAATTTTGAGGTAGCGAAGATGGTTACAAGATTATGTAAGTAATGCCCCAAGATACCTCTATGAAGATATTTATGTTTGTGTGGATATTGTGTAAATCTAATGTTACACGAAGTAAGTATTTATGGGTGGAAAGCATGTCTTTTGAAAATGTTTTCATACGTTATGAGTATTCATGGACTAATGTGATTTTTCCTTCTTTTTCATACCTTACTGAGATTTTGTGCTCATCCCAAGTTTTTAAATGATTTTTCCCAGGTTAATGGATGAGTAATACAAGGAATGAAGACATGTTAAATGTTGAAGGATTGTCAAGGAGTCTTGTTTTAAGTTTTAATGTTTTATATTCTGAGAAAAATGGAAACTGATTTTATGGTATCCACTATGTAACAATGTGTAATGTTATGAATGTTTTGTCTTAATTCTATAAAGCTCTAAACTTTAAAATATCCTTAATGTAAAAGGAAGTGTTTTCTTGAATAAATTCAAGATTATGTATGTAATAAGTTCGGGTCTTTATACATACTGATAGAATTATATAGGACATTACCATCATTGTTGATGAAGTGCTTAGTCTATATTAAGTACTATGAGTTAGAGGGGTTTATAAACCAGATATCAATACAATAAGATGCTCTAAATTTTTATGATATCAAGGCAATAATTCATTTTTGTTTTTGTCTATATTATATATGTTAATCCATGTGAGGATAAATAATTTAAAAAATCTTACTTCCATTGAAGTCCTCCTTGGTACGATTAGCTGAACAAGATATATATCTAAAATTTACCGAAGGTTAGGGTATCACTAGATTCGAGAGGCAATAGATGACAGTCCATGCAATACATTTATGGTTTTTTATGGACCACATGAGTTCCATCATATATTATCTGGTTAAAAAACATTCTATAGGTATTTGTGGACATTATAGAATGGTTTTTTTGAATGTATATTTGTTCCCTCCTGGGTTTTTAATGATATCATAGTATAATATTAAATGTAGGATTTGTATGGATATAATTTTGAGATCATTTAGAGTACATTGAAGGTTTTTATGTTTATGTCATATTGTAAATGTTTCAATACAAGATCAAGGAAGTGTATATTTTAGGTGACATGATATTTGGAAGATCGAATCATATGAGGTATGATATGATACAATAACTAATATAATATTCATTTCTTAAACTAAATGGAAATAAAATTAATACTTTAATAATAATATCATATTTTTTTATAAATTGTAATTTAAAAAATTATAGTCTATATTATTTTTATTAAAAAGTTTATTTTGACTCATTTTGTATTTTATCAATCTGATCATCGATCATGCTAACATATTCATTCATGGTCCAACCCATCAAGGCCTACCTAGATAGCAATAAGATGAGATGGACACATCAAGACCACCTCAAATAGTCTAATGGTGGGTACCAATCATTAAGTATGCATATCACAGAAATTAGAAACCATAAAATAATGTACCGATGCACCCACACACATCTCGACACACCAGTATTGAGATGATAAGTAAATAAATGATATTGTGGTGGAATTCATAAAATTTATTCCAACATGAATGGACTTCAAAAGGGATTATAAAATAAAACTATGAAAATAAAATCTATCCCACCTACTATCAGAAGTGAGACAATTGCTAATATGAAAACTCTAGGATCTATCCTAGTCCAAGTAACACACCATTAAATATACCATAATTTGTATAAGATAAAATAAATATAAAAAATACCATGTAGGTTCGGGAATAAAAACACAAAATAAGACACCCCTAAATAAACAAACCCAAAACATCATAAAGTGATTCATATCAATATTAGTATACAACAGGTAAAAAAGAAGGAAACCAAAGAACCATAAATTTAAAAGAAAGTATCCCTGTCCTGAGGTGAGTTCAATATTCAATACGATCATTGGGATTCATATTGAGAATATATGGTAACACTCATCCATATGAACTAATTTATTAACATCTCTTTAATGATGGAACTGATCCTTGAGATCTTACAAATGATGAATTTTCACTTTTATTATGAACTGGAACTTATTAATAATATGTTAATACATGGGTATGTGATCTCAACTAGGGATAGTGCGGGACAGATGATTCTAACTGGAAATACCAACCACAATAAGGATTGCATCACTTGAATGTCGAATACAGAATACCTTAACCAAACATAGTATGATAGATATAGCGGTTCATGCCCTAGGCCTCTTGGATGAATACATCACACTATCTCATACTAACTCATATTGGGGATCTATCGATCTATTACATGGATGAGATGTTGCACTACACCATAATAGGGATGCATTAAGGAAATATACGCATACTGAAATAATTCATGTGTAAAATTCATGACAATACTGAAATTAGACTAAGTTAAACAAGGTCTCTATCCATTATTTGAAGGAGTGTACAACAAGTACCAGGGATACTGATCATGTCTCTCTAATCCATAGCACATATATATCCTTCCATTTTAAATAGCATACTCTTTCCAATACATAGTGTGTTTCGATGACCCATGATGTCTAGTGGTTTGACAAGGTATTTAGGCATGTGATGTCTTCCCATACACATGTACTCTCTAAAGTACATGAAGTGTTCCTTATAACACATTGTGTGAGGGATTACATGGATTATTTTATGTTTACACAATGTTCATGACTGATTGTTTAGATAAAGATCACTTGGAATGGGGGTTCCCCAAATCTTTTGTGAAATTTATCATTCAGTGTAATCCATATCTATTACTTGTAGGAGTCTAAATTTCATGTGTTCTTCTGATGTGTATACCAAAGAAACTATGATTTTCTAAAATCTAAATATAATAACTTGTTTCCTATTTAACAAAATTAACCCCAAAACCAAAAAGACAAAAATGAATCACAAAAAAACACAGATAATTGTGCAGCATAATGGGTTCCCATATATTTATATAAGTCATCGAAAAAATGAAATATTTACAATGAATAATCAATGAACAGGTGGAGAAAACAACAAAAAATCGAACTGATAATCTATTAATGTTCATGGTAGGTTTTATAAATTTCTTCAATGAAAAAAATGATGAATCCATGTGGTTCAAAATGAATTTGTATTCCTAATTCTAAGAATAAATATAATTAAATTAATATTAAAAAAATCCATGAATTATTATCTCAATCATTGGGTTTAAATTTTTCATTATAAATAAAGAATATAGAACTCACCTAAAAAAATCAAATGTTGAACCTTGAATCATATCATTCATTATTGAAGATGTTTTATTAAATGAGATTTTTGATGAATCATTGGTATTTATTTTCATCTATACAAATCTCATTAATCACACATGATGATTCTTCCTAGGGTATCATTCCTCCAAAAAAATGTCTATGTGGATCCCCCAAGATATTTTCATAATGTGGTCCTATATATATTGTATTCTTGGTTTGAATGTTAATTAAATAATAAATAAACAAATTTTACTAACTTATTTGTTTTATCAAATATATGATTGAAACTACACTAAATCTATTCATCCAATTTAGACCAAACATATGTCACACCAGGGGTAAAACATACATTTTAGATAAAAAACATTCTATATTTTCCCATATGAGACTCCATTCAATATATATTACACTATTTTAAAAAAAATAATACGTACATGATATATTTCATTTATTAGTTTTCATATATCAATACTGAGGCACCATGGGGACCAAAATTTAATTGACCGCCTCTCATACATAGAAGATATTATTGATTATATTATAATGAAACATACTAGAAATATATATTTGTTACATTTTATCTTCTTTAAAAATATAAACATTAATTAGTATTGTCATATAGACATATGTTTCACAATGTTTCAAACATTATTCTTCATATATAATCTTCTTTCCTGATGGAATCATGTACTTTACATCATCTTTTATTAATAATTTGTGATTTTTTATTTCACTCTTTATTTTTTGTGAGAATGGTGGAGTATTTTCCACAATTTAATATCAATGTCATCTGAATAAAATTAGATCGAATGCAACTAACTTTCAAATTTCAAATAAAATAATTTTTTTACTATTTGGAAAAAATAATGAAATTTCAGTTATGTCATTTTTAATATACCCATTATAAGAATATCATGTCTTGTGTAATTAAATAATAATTAAACCATTACTATTTTTGGAACCTTGAATTATTTTAATATAAAAAAATAAATTATTATTTACTAAAATGATATAACTAAAAACATTTGGATAATTAATTGAATCACAATATACTAATAAATTTTGACGAATATGCAATAATTAAATAATATTTATTTGGTAAATATTGTGATAAAATTACTTATGAGGAAATTTTTGTATAATAATTATAAATATATAAATAAATATTAATATCAAATACATCATGAAAAAATAAAAATTATATTTATTTACTTGTTAGAAAAATTAGGCCAAATTTCAAATCATCTACTATTCGATTGAAGAATATTGTGATTTAATTTTTGGTTAATTTAACATGAATATATATTATTCTGTAAAATTTAGTATCTTTATTCAAAAGCTCATACCCTATGGAATCTTGTTAGCTTCTAAAAAATGCAGTGATTTCCCATCTCAATGAATTTTATCTATGGATGTGTCTCTAACCCATGGACCAATCATGATATTAAGAAACACAATATGTCCCCACTATAGAATATGATATATTATAGAAATAATAATGGAAACCATTCAACAAAAGTATTGTAAAATATAGTCCCATTTTCAGCTAATTCCATACACGTAGACATGTTATCATCCTATATATTTTAAATGTCTCTATTTATATTTTAGGAATGAGTTTTCTATGATTAATGTAGCCATTGGATTTATTTAGATGTTTTAATTTCGTCAATTTTCATTATATAGTTTCTTCCATTACATGAAATTGATAAATCCCCTATATTATATATATTTAATTCTTTATTAATTATGATATTTGTAATTTACATTAATTAACTACAATTATAAGCCATCACAGTTATCTTCAATGAATATAAGTACAAAATTCGTGATACACATTAATAATGTACTTTTGTCTATGGAATAATAAAAAAGATGAAATATAGTAATTCCATTTACAGATATAAGATATATAATTTATGTTGGAGGGTCCATCCTGATGGATACTCTTCTGGATATCACATAGTAAAATTATTATTTAAAAATTCTCAATGATTATGAATCAATAATACTAGATATAGAAACAAAATTTTTATCCCATAAATATAATGTATATAGACAATATCAAATAGTTTTAATAATATTATCATTAAATATACTTGTTCTCATTATAGTAGGGAACTAATAAAAATTATTGTTATGGAAAATAATCCAAAGAAAATATCATGTAAAGCATTTATGTGTAATGTTATATGTCTTACGGATATAATCTGGTAATTATATGATCTTAATAATGTCTGTTTTAGGGCTCAATCATCAGAAAACTCCATCATGAAATAAATATTTCTACTAATTTTTTTTATCTCATTAGCTATAATATTATGTTCAAGATTCTTCTTATATAACTATTTAGTATATGGAAAAACATATTTATCATTTTTCTTACAGTACCACTTGTAAATTAGTCTCATTGGGAAAAAAATAATAAGATTATATTTGAAAAATATATTAATACTTATTGATTAAGTTATTTAGAAGGTATAATTATATAGATTTTATATAATTTAAAACCAGGTGTCACATTTAATTTCACATGTTTACATTATTATCACTGTGAAAACTACAATATCTGATTAAACTAACTATAATCGGAAAATGTCATGTATAACCAATCTATATGTTTTTTAAATTCGGCATATACCTATAACACATCCTATACAAAATTCCAGTATCATTGTTATAAAGAACATATTATAAAAAAAATATATATTAATTTTTTTGATAAAAATTCAATATATAATCCAAAAAAATACAATAGTAAGAAAAAAACATTTAATGGATTCTAATACTATAAACATAATAATAATATTTCATGAAATATATTCAACATCTCCAAAAAATTTATTTTTATCAAATGACCCTTCATAGAAAAACCATACATAGTTAAGTACTTCATACCATTGGGATAATGAAACATATTAAATGGTGGATCAAATTCTCAGTATGTCTAAACATTATATATATCAATCAATAATCATTTGTAAGAATACATGTATAATAAGTATATAAGAAGATGTGATTACCAATAGAAAATCATACCTAATAAATAAATGATCATAAAATATAGTCATGACACTAAACATTATTAAGTCATAATGTTGAGGAATTATCAATACTCATTCATGAAACATTAAAATATATCATAAGCATTTGACCTATTTTTTTTTTGAAAAATGTAATCATAGAATATAACTTTTGTGGTTATGGATCAGTCCCAAGATGATTATTAAAGAGAAATTCTCACAATGGATATTCCAAATCGGTCATTTATGACATTAAATATTGTGTAACATCAATTTTGTTACTCAATAATATGTTAAGATATTATTATCAACAATATCTATTTGACTTTTATCAGCTCTATCATTATTACCCAATTTATTTTAGGGCTGCATAATCCAGGGTTCAACCTTCCTATAATTAAAACCATACCAATGTGGTCCAGAAGCTCAAAAAACATTCCATATTTCATTATATTTTATCCTATGTTAAGTAAGTGAGTTTTATAAAGAATTCACCATTTAATCATAACTTATCATGAGGAAATGAAAAAGATTTTTCGAATGAATCATCATAGAAAAATTATTCCTAGGGAATGTAACAAGTATCATGTATTCATCCTTAAACCATAATCACTATAATCTATACATAGTAAGATACTATATGAGTTCATAAATAAAATTCTTTTTGAGGCATAAAATTATTAATGGTTATTTACATATATGATATATAAAATGAAAATAATTATCAATATTTACTTTGAAAACGTGAAAAATGTTCATTTTAATTTGATTATGATTAAAATGAAATTCCTAGAATACTATGATAATTATTTTATTTTAAAATAAAAATGCAATCATGTAAATTCTTCTTCGTTATAAATAACTATTTAGAGGGAGGAAAACTATTTTCAAACCATATATGTTAAATTTTTTACATTCTTTGTACACATTTATTTAAAGTAAAAAACACATTTTTTAGAAAATGTTCATTAAAAATATTTCCATCGAAAACTCTAAAAAAAATTTAAAGGGTAATAAAATTGAACATTTAAAAAATTTATTGTAGAAACCCCGACCACAGTAGCCTAGAGACTATGACTTCTACTATTAAAATTTCATAAGATACAATGATTCACATTCTGAAGGATTGATCTATTTAGTATTAATAGAAAAAATAGATACAAACATGAGTATTAAATTACATGTCATTTAAAATAATACTATATAATGATTTTCCTTTTGATTAAATAAATAACATAATTCCATCTAGAAAATCCTTACATATATTTCTTATTACACTTATTTGAATCCAGGGAAAGAAAAAAAATAAATGTGAGCTAAAATTCTAAGTAAGGGTTATTTATAGTGGTATCCATCATTAATCAATGGGAACAATAAAAATGGTTAGTTTAATAAATTAGCACACATTCCTCATAAAAACAAGATAATGAATAATAAATATATCAAGGTAAATAACTATAAAACTTTCCATTTATATAAATGGACATGGAATAGTCAATACGAAATGGTGAATAATTGAAGAAAAATTCTATTTCAATAACATTAATACTATAAAAAAATAATGAATAATCAATATTGAAAGGTAAACAAATAAATACGCATTACAATTAATAAAAAAAAGTGATAATGAAATATTTCCATAGATATTTACATAGTTAAAATATAATGGACAGATATTACATAATTGTTTTGATATTAATTCATAATTATTGGATGCCACAATCCATAGGATCGCTGTACCTCTACCCTCAATACCTTTAACATGATGGATGGAGACAATATGTAAATTCTATTTAATTATAACTTAATTGATTTTTCTCAGGATACCTACTGATTTATCATAGGGATATATTATTCTAGGCCCCACATATCACCTCACATTCAAAACCATCTTTATTTATTGAATAATTAGTTAAATTAATGAACAATATTCTTTATCATCCAAGTTCCATATTGAATATAGAATAAATATTTATGTATTTTTCTATAGTCAATTAAATAATATTCAAAGTAATAAACTAAATTTAGAAAAGAGATATATTTTAACAAATAAGAACATCCATTATAAATGTTATAGATATTATGGGTTAAATCAATGTCTAATGATCATGGGTAAGTAAATATTTTTAGGGGTTATGCACTACAAAATGAAATAATGAACAAAATTTCAATTCTATCCTTGTACTATCCTTGGTAAAAATAATCATAAGTAGTAAATCTATTAATAAAAATGATATCAATATAGTATATACCTATTTTGATATTAATAAGTTGTTGTTTCCATTGAAAAATTAAAATACCATAAAAATATCCATAAAACATTTTCTATGGAAAACATCATTTTCGTTTTGAAAATCATTATAACTACCCACCTTATCAAAGAAAGTACATATCATTATTTTTCATGTATAAATTATTTAAATGTCCCTAGTGTTGGACTTTAATTATGTTGTTTATATATAGTGTGGAATTGGGGCTCATTCAAAGCATGGTGATTTGAAATGTAAAAAATTTATGGGGTAGCGCATTATTTATAAAATAGTGTGACTATATAGCACAATCATGTGGCTAATATATTTTTGAGATAGATCCATTCTTCATGGAATCACACTTTTAGTCAAACCATGAGAAAAACTATGTGAGAAACTACTATTAAGAGTGAACTGAGAATTTATTATGCATGGTTTGTTGAATTCATCAAACAAACTATGGAACCCCTTATTTTATGGTGAAATTGAATATTTATATAAGGCCCCGGCCTTAAACCTTACTTAAATATTGAATTAAATGAATAATTAACATTGAGGATCTTTTCAGGTTTATAGTTTTAGAGAATTAGGACATAATTATTACATCTCAAAATATTACATAGTAGACACTTCTACTAAGTTTCCATAAAATAAAAAAAACTCTTAAAAAGAAACAAGTCTAGTTCCATGTTTTAGATAGCATGACTTTTCCTTGATCTCATCCATGACCCTATTACACATTAAATCCTGTGAAAAACATTTCAAAAACTTGGGGTGAGCATAAAAATCTCAGTAAGGGATACACAAAGAATGAAAACTGTTAGTTTTTCAAAACAACATGTAAACCATGAATACTTAATCAAAGTAATACCTCTCACCTTTTTGAAGTAGTAATAACTATTCACTGAATAAAAATAAATCATTACTTACCCTTTTGTAACAAAAAGATTACCATAAAACCCATATAAAGAACACATAACATATAAAGGTAACTTGGAACATAAACATACTTAAGTGGAATAACCATCCAGTCGACTTCCACACATATCACTTAATGGAATAGCCATACGGCTGACTTCCATACCCAGTGCATTGGACGTTATAATGTAACCACCCATCCTGGTATTCACGGTACCACCCGTCATATGGTTTATCATGTAACCACCTGTCAAATGTCCAAGTAACATTATAAAATCATAACACATAAAATAATTATAAAGGAAAGAAAACATTTCCAAATTTCAAGGACAATATATCACTTAAATACATTGACATAACAAATCAATTATCAAAACCATTTTCAATACCAAAATAGAGTAAATGGTATTTATTTTCTTTTAAAAATATAACGGCTTGTTGAGGAAGCCAAAGATCAAATAATACTCACGGCAGTGGAAAAGTCATTGTCACTGCATACGTTAAGAAGAAACATACATTTTTTCATTTAGTAAAACGATTCATATAGAAAAGATTCCTTTCGAATAAAAGTATAAGTAAAAGGCGTTTATACACCGTATAAAATAAAGCCTTGTATTAGAACAAAATATGCCTCAATGAAAGGAGATTGAGACGAAGTCCCATACCTTCTGTCCAACGTGACTCGATTGCTCTTTAATCTCTTAAATAATAAACTAATGTTAATTCCTACTTGATTAAGAACCTTTTTCAAGTTCATTATTCCTTTTATATCACTTATCACCATGTTATGAACACTATGTAATTATTTAAGTTAATAATGGTTGTTTTGTCGATCATTGCTACTTGAGTCAAAAATAAAATCTTTATAATAACAAGTTTGTTCATGGGGTAAAATATCCATTATATACAGAATTATATTCACAATGTAGATATCATATATATCATATATATCCATTATATACATGAATTTATAATATTACACAACATTTAGAGGTAAGAAATGAAATGCACCGTTCATGGAGACGGTAAGTCGTACATACGCATGAACGCTACTTTCATTTCTATTTCATATTTAATGGAATTAAAACATAATGATACATAATAGTATTATAATTCCAGTATGGTATCATATATAATATAATTAAATCTATCCTTTATACATACCACATATGTTATTAATGAATCAAATCACATTGAGGGGGCGATAGTCCGCACTTCCTAAAATGAAGATATCGTGTTCAACCATAATGAAAACCATAAAGGTATGCCATAAATGAAAAATACAGAAGCTTAAGGAAAAAATAAACATATTATATATAATATATAAATATAGTGACATCTTAATGGACACCTTTGAAGGTGTTAAAAGAATAATGAACAATCATCGTTTCGTGAGGCAGAAATTCACCATCCATGGAAACAGTATGTTCTTTAACCATTAGATGTAGGTGTGTGTAAGTGTAGCTCAAATCCTTCTAATACCAACATAATAGTATATTGAAGATACTGGATTTCTTACAAAATAATTTAATAAAAAGAGTTTAGGGGGTTGGATAAGCAAAATAAAACAAAAGAACACAAGTGAAGACATTACCTTAAAATCGGGTAACTCCCTTTGGTTTGAACCAAAAGGTTTTCTTAAAGAGATTACTGCCTAAGGTAAGGAGTCTAGGATGAGTAGAGGGATGTGGAGAGATAAAATGATCAGATCTTGGCCGAGCCAAAAGGTTAGGAAGTGTGGGTGAGGAGGTAGAGGTGGGGGCCTTTTATAAGAGGAGAGGAGGGGCACTCTTGGAAAGGTATAAAATGTCACTTTATTTTCCAATGAGTCTCGGATTTTAATGGTCCCACACTGATGTGTTTCTAGGATAAGGTGATAAGGGTTTGAAATCCACAAATCCAATAGGTTTTCGACATGTTTAGGTCCTATATTTCATATTATCTTTCCATTTCATTTAAATCGTTAAATAATGAGGTAATCACAGCATCATCATGGTGTCATAAATAATTTAATTTATTTAATGTCTAAAAATTACAAAAAAATATCATGATGTTGGAAATCTTTTTATATTTATAATAAATATTTATAGTTAAAAATATGACTTGTATAACCCCATGTAAAAATTGTTTTAGTAAAACAATATAGGTTTGTGCCATTTTTACTTTTACTATAAATAAATGGCATTAATGTCATTATCTTACCCATGTGGCTCCATGGGGTCCCAAAATCGACCCATGGGTTGTATTGGTCGGACATGACTCATCCTATAGTGTTAGGGCAAGTGTCAAGATATATTCATTTTATTATAATATCATTTTTACCTTAAATCACACAAATTACCTTTAATCGCGATTAAAAACATAAAAGTTACTATTCACCAAAAAATTATTTTAATCCCATTGAACCAAATTTTACTTCTTAATGGAAATCATTCATATTGGATTTTTGAAATTCAAATCACAGAAGTGGTAAAGTTCCATTTAAACGAAAAATCAGTTTTTGTAAATACCACTTTGTGGTTTCACTATTCATAAAAAATTTAGGTATTTCAGAAAAATACCAAAACTTCACCCTAAGCTATATTTGATATTCCGAATTCAAAAATGATGTATATTTTAAGAAATTAGAAACATATAAGTTTCATTAATTAATTTAATAATTAATTCCCTCAGTCAAAACAAAAAGCGTGTTTTAAAAAAAAACAATATGTATCAAAAGATCGACACTAGTTTAAGTCCAATTTCAAAGTGAAATTAATTCCAATGATCACCATTGGATTAAATGGTAAAAATATATCATAATTTAACTTTAAAACCAATTTAAAATATAATCTAATCATATAAATAAATTAGATTAAAAAGAGGTTTTGAATTAAAATACAACATTTTTTACTATTCATTAAAAATGAACTTTATCGGAAAAATACAAAAAATTAACACAAAGTTAATTTTGATGTCCCAATTCTAAAGAAGAGTATTATTTGGTCTAATAGAATGTATAAGAGTGAACAAAACTATATTTAAAGAGGGTTCTCCATCAAAAGGCGATAGTTTGACCTTTTAGTGAAAATTAGAGTATATATGCCTAAAATTGAATTCTTTTTTTATTTTAAGCCTTTATCTTTTATTGGATTAATATAAAAACATGTAAAAACTTATATAATAATATTTTAGATATTTCTATTCATTCCTGTCAATACAATGACTACGTGTTAACTACCATTTAAAATAATATTATTTTATTACTAGTGTGCAACGTAAGATTTCAAAGAAACTCTTTGTTGCGTATCGGGTACACTATCGAACATAGAAACCACCTTTAAAGTAAAATTAATTTTTAATTCGAAAATATTAATAAATATGAAAATGTTTTATTCTTTATTTACCTGGGATGATACATCCTTCCCCCCTTTTTGGAATTTCATCCTTGCAATTTTATTTATTTATCAAAATAAGTGGGGGTATTTATCCCTCATAGCATTTTCAGATTCCCATGTTGCCTCTTCTACCTTATGGTTTTTCCACAAAACCTTTACCTAGTGAATTAACTTATTTCACAACAGTTGCTATCTTCAGTCAAGAATATAGATTGGTTGTTCTTCATAAGAGAGGTTCTCTTCCCACTGAACTACCCCTGGGCTCAAAACATGAGATGGATCTAGCATATACTTTCTTAACATTGAAACATGAAACACATTGTGTACCTGAGATAAACTAGGAGGTAAAGCCACTCGATAAGCCACTGATCCAACTTTCTCCAGAATTTCATAAGGTCCAATGAACCTTGAAATAAGCTTTCGTTTCTTACCAAATCTCATCACACTTTTCCATGGTGAAACTTTGAGAAAAACATGATCACCTACCTCGAAAGATAGATCCTTCCTCTTGTTTTCTGCATAACTTTTCTTTCCGCTCTGAGCTGTTCTCATGTGTTTCTGAATCAACTGAACTATTTCTACCATCTCTTCTACAAATTATGGTCCCATCAGCTTCCTTTCACCCACTTCATCCCAAAAAGATGGAGTTCGACACCACTTCCCATATAATGCCTCAAATGGTGCCATCTGTATACTAGAATGAAAACTGTTATTATAAGAAAACTAAACCAAAGAAGATTTTGGCCCCAAATTCCCTGATAATCCATCGAACAAGCACGTAGCATATCTTCCATAGTCTGAATTATTCATTCTGACTTCCCATCTGACTGAGGATGAAAAGCTGTACTAAAATTTAATTCAGTACCCAACGACTTTTGAAGGCCTTTCCAAAAGTTATAAGTAAATATGGGATCACGATCAGATACAATGGAGAGGGGAAATCCATGCAACTTTACTATCTCTTTAAGATACAACAGAGCAAGTTGATCTAGAGACAAAGTATCTCGAATAAGAAGGAAATGAGAAGATTTAGTCAATCGATCAACAATAACCCAGATTCCATTATTACCTCTAGATGTCTTCGGTAATCCCACAACGAAGTCCATGGATATATTTTCCCATTTCCACTCTGGCACTTGAAAAGGCTGAAGCATCCCTTTCAGTAACTGCCACTCTGTTTTAACCTACTGAAAAGTCAAACACTCTACAGTAAAATCAGCAATATCTCTTTTCATTCCATCCCACCATTAATACTCTCGAAGATCTCTATACATCTTAGTACTGCCTGGATGAACTAAAAACGACGAACTATGAGCCTCACATAACAACTCATTATTCAAATGTGAATCACCAGGCACACATAATCTCTTCCCAAACCTCAAAACACAATCATTATCAATATTAAATTCAGGAAACTTACCCTTCTAAACCAGCTCTACCTTTTTCTGCAACTCCCTGTCTTGCTTCTGTGCTTGCTTGATTCTGTATGATATAGAAGATTTCAATGATACCTGAAACAAAATAGAAGGACATCCTGCACCAACAAATTCTATGCCAATTTTCATCAAATCCTTTACCAAAGAATCACGTTCCAAATGCAACACTGTTAATGAAGCATTACTTTTTCGACTCAAAGCATCAACCACTTTATTTTCTTTTCCCGGATGGTAATGAATTGTACAATCATAATCCTTGATTAATTCTAGCCATATCCTCTGTCTCATGTTCAATTATTTCTGAGTGAATATATAATTTAAACTTTTGTGATCGGTATATATTTCACACTTTACTCCATATAAATGATGCCTCCAAAATTTTAATGTGAAAACAACAGCAGCTAATTCCAAATCATATGTAGGGTAATTTACCTCATGAGTTTTCAACTAACGTGAAGCATAAGCAATTACCCGATCATTCTGCATTAGGACACAACCAAGTCCTTTTAATGAAGCATCACTATAGATAACAAACTCACCATTCCTGGAAGGATGTTCCAAAACTGGAGCATTCACCAATATTCTTTTCAACTCCTAAAAACAATCATCACATTCTTTTGTCCAGATATACTTAACACCCTTCCGAGTTAGCTTAGTCATTGGACTAGATAATCATGAAACTTTGTCAACAAACCTTCTGTAGTAACCTTCCAAACCAAGAAAACTATAGATCTCGGTTACATTTGTGGGTCTTAGCCATTCTTAAAAAATGTTTATTTTATCAGGATCAACAGTTATGCCATCTTTTGAACAATGTGACCAAGGAAAGAAATTTTTTGTAACAAAATCTCACACTTGCTAAATTTTCCATACAGTTTCTTTTCTTTTAAGGTTTTTAAGATAACCCTTAAATGACTTTCATGCTCCAATTTACTTTTAGAAAACACAAAAATATCATCAATAAACACAACCACCATTTATCACCTGACTCAACTAAGCCATCAGTGCAGTAAACTTCTCAATTCTGATTCCGATCATCTCTGGTTGCTGATTCGAAAGGACATTATACTCTGTATGCCTTCCTAGAAAAGCTACTATGTTTCCTATATGAAAAACCATTCTTATCACAGAAATATCTTAGGTGAAGCAACATGGTAATCTTTAAATGCTATATCATTTCAATTTGACCATAAAAAAATATTTTTGGATAATCATTTAATAGAATTATAACTCATAATGTTGTCTAAACCGACCTCTGATACCAAATATACGGCCCAAGCCTTAAACCTTACTTAAATATTGAATTAAATGAATAATTCACATTGAGGATCTTTTCAGGTATAGAGTTTTAGAGAATTAGGACCTAACTATTACATCTCAAAAGATTACAAAGTAGACACTTCTACTATGTTTCCATAAAATAAAAAAACTCTTAAAAAGAAACATGTCTAGTTCCATGTTTTAGATAGCATGACTTTTCCTTGATCCCATCCTTGACCCTATTACACATTAAATCCTGTGAAAAACATTTCAAAAACATGGGATGAGCATAAAAAAGCTCAGTAAGGGATACAAAAAATAATGAAAACTGTTAGGTTTTCAAAACAACAAGTAAACCATGTATAATTAATCAAAGTAATACCTTTCACCTTTTTGAAGTAGTAAAAACTCTTCACTGAATAAAAAAAATCATTACTTACTGTTTTGTAACCAAAATATTACCATAAAAACCTTATAAAGAACACATAACATATAAAGGTACGTTGGGACATAAACATACATAAGTGGAATAACCATCCGGTCGACTACCACACATATCACTTAATGGAATAGCCATACGGCCGACTTCCATACCCAATGCATTGGAGGTTATAACGTAACCACCCATCCTGGTATTCACGGCACCACCCGTCTTAGGGTTTATCATGTAACCACTCGTCAAATGTCTAAGTACCATTATAAAATCATAACACATAAAACAATTATAAAGGAAAGAAAACATTTCCACATTTCAAGAACAATATATCACTTAAATATATTGACATAACAAATCCAGTATCAAAACCATTTTCAATACCAAACAAGAGTAAATGGTATTTATTTACTTTTAAAAATATAATGGCTTGTTGAGGAAGCCAAAGATCAAATAATACTCACGGCGGCGGAAAGTTCATTGTCACCGCGTACGTTAAAAAGAAACATAAATTTTTTCATTTAGTAAAATGCTTCATATAGAAAAGATTCCTTTCGAATAAAAGTATAAATAAAGGGGGTTTATACACCATATAAAAGAAAGCCTTGTATTAGAACAAAATATGCCACAATGAAATGAGATTGAGACGAAGTCCCATACCTCATGTCCGACGTGACTCGATTGCTCTTTAATCTCCTGAATAATAAACTATAGTTAATTCCTACTTGATTAAGAAACTTTTTCAAGTTCATTGTTCCTATTATATTACTTATTAACATGTTATGAACACTATGTAATTATTTAAGTTAATAATGGTCGTTTTGTTGATCATTGCTACTTGAGTCAAAAATAAACTCTTTATAATTACAAGTTTGTTCATGGGGTAAAATATCCATTGTATCCAGAATTATATTCATTATTTAGATATCATATATATCATATATATCCATTATATACATGCATTTATAATATTACACAACATTTAGATGTAAGAAATGAAATGCATCGTTCATGGAGATGGTAAGCCGTACATACGCATGAACGCTACTTCCATTTCTATTTCATTTTTAATGGAATTGAAACATAATGATACATAATAGTATTATAATAGAAGTATGGTATATTATATAATATCATTAAATATATCCTTTATACGTACCACATATGGTATTAACGATTCAAATCACTTTTAGGGGGCGGTAGTCCGCACTTCCTAAAATGAAGATATCGCGTTTAACAATAATGGAAACCATAAAGGTATGCCATAAATGAAAAATACAAAAGCTTAAGGAAAAAATAAACATATTATATATCATATATAAATATAGTGACATCTTAATGTCCACCTTTGAATGTGTTAAAAGAATAATGAACAATCATCATTTCGTGAGGCATAAATTCACCATCCACGGAAACAATGTGTTCATTAACCATTAGATGTAGGTGTGTGTAAGTGTAGCTAGAATAATTCTTATAAAAACATCCTAGTATATTTAAGATACAGGAGTTGTTACAAAATAAATTAATAAAAAGAGTTTAGAGGGTTGGAGAAGCAAAATAAAACAAAAGAACACAAGTGAAGACATTACCTTAAAATCAGGTAACCCCTTTGGTTTGAACCAAAAGGGTTTCTTAAAGAGCTTCTTGCCTACGGCAGGGCTTCTAGGATGGAAGAGAGGGATGTGGAGAGATAGAATTATCTGATCTTGGCCGAGCCAAAGGCGTGATAAGTGTGGGTAAGGAGGTAGAGGTGAGAGCCTTTTATAAGAGGAGAGGAGGGGCACTCTTGGAAAGGTATAAAATGTTACTTTATTTTCAAATGAGTTTCAGATTTTAATGGTCCCACACTAATGTGTTTCAAGTATAAGGTGATAAGGGTTCTAAATCAACCCATCCAATAGGTTTTTGACATGTTTAGGTCTTAGAGTTTACATAATCATTCCATTTTATTTAAATCATTGAATATTGAGGTAATCGCTGCATCATCATGGTGTCATAAATAATTTAATTTGTTTAATGTCTAAAAATTATAAAAAAATATCATGATGTAGGAAATATTTTTAGCTTTATAATAAATATTCATAGTCAAAAATATGACTGGAATAAGCCAATGTAAAAATTGTTTTAGTAAAACAATACAGGTTTGTGCCATTTTTACTTTTACATTAAATAAAAGGTATTAATGTCATTATCTTACCCATGCGGCTCCATGGGGTCCCAAAAATCGACCCATGGGCTTTCTTGGTCGGCCATGACTCATCCAATAGGGTTAAAACACATGTCAATATATTTTTAGTTTATTATAATATCATTTTTGCCTTAAATCACACTAATTACCTTTAATCGCGATTAAAAACTTAAAAGTTACTATTCACCAAAAAATTATTTTAATCCCATTGAACCACATTTTACTTCTTAATGAAAATAATTTATATTGGATTTTTGAAATTCAAATCACAGAAGTGGTAAAGTTCCATTTAAACGAAAAATCAGTTTTTGTAACTACCACTTTGTGGTTTCACTATTCATCGAAAATTAAGGTATTTCAGAAAAATACCAAAACTTAACCCAAAGCTATATTTGATATTCCTAATTAAAAAATGATGTCTATTTTGTGAAATTAAAAACATATAAGTTTCATTAATTAATTTAATAATTATTTCCCACTGTCAAAACAAATAGCATGTTTTTAAGAAACAATATATATCAAAAGATTGACACTAGTTTAAGTTCAATATCAAAGTGAAATTAATTTCAATGATCACCATTGGATTAAATGGTAAAAATATATTCTAATTTCACATTAAAACCAATTCAAAAGATAATCTAATCATATAAATAAATTATATTAAAAAGAGGTTTTGAATTAGAATACAACATTTTTCACTATTCATTAAAAAATGACCTTCATCGAAAAAATACAAAAAATTTACAGAAAGTAAATTTTGATGTCTCAATTCTAAAGAAGAGTTTTATTTGGTCCAATATAATGTATAAGAGTGACCAAAACTATATTTAATGAGGGTTCGCCATCAAAAGGTGATAGTTCGACCTTTTAGTGAGAATTTGAGTATGTATGCCTAAAATTGAATTTTTTTCTTATTTTAAGTATTTATCTTTTATTGGATAAATATAAAAACATTTAAAAAACATATATAATCATATTTTGGTTATTTCTATTCATTACCTCCAATACAACGACTACGTGTTAAATACAATTTAAAATAGTATTATTTTATTACTAGTGTGCAACGTAAGATTTCAAAGAAACTCTTTGTTGCGTATCAGGTACGCTATCGAACATTGAAACCCCTTTAAAATAAAATTAATATTTAATTATCAAATATTAATAAATATGAAAATTTTTTATTCTTTATTTACCTGGGATGTTACAATTTACATCACATTTATTTATAAATAATAATTCTTTTTTCTCCATTATCCTTTAGTGGATGGTCATTGTTTTTTTCTCATGTGATACTCCTCCTTTATTAAACTAGGTTCATGTTCATATCATTGTTCTATTAAAAAATCCAAGATCCAAAAGAAGTTATAGACTATTCAAGGTAAGGGTAACCTTAATCACCCTTATTATTCATGTCTTTATTTAAATCCATTATTCTATTTTCATACATTCTCAAATTACCTATTTTCAGGTCATTGAAAAACATCTCAAATATATTCCAACATACTTCAAACCAATGGACCATTTATTATGAAGCATCATTTATGACATTTAGGTAGGTGGTCACATTGTTTTCCTATTGTGTTTCATTTTTCATAGCTATTTTATGGTGCCTCACACCATTCATTTCTAAGCATTTCCATTAATTTTTATCCTTCACATAATATTTACCCTTTCACCTTTGTATAAACCCAACGAATATTTTTTAGTGTATTAATGGTTATATAACCCTTATGTTGACACCCATTGGGAGTTCCCAAAGGAATTGGTCATTATGTAAAATTGGATAAAATGCTCTGAATGTTTGAATTTCAACATATATTTTCATTTAAATTTAGTTTCCCTTAAGACATGTGTCATCATTTGAATACAAGGCTCATCTTATGTGTTTTGACCTTTTTTAGATTGTGTTTTTCATGTAGGAATATGTTATATCTCCCACATATACATCCCATGGTAACATAGATGTTGAAAAGTTATTTCCATGTCTCAAGGAATTAATTGTTGTTATTAAAATACAATTTATTATACATGATGGTATTGTTTATGATAAATGAACTAAATGGATTTTATTATTGACCTATACTTGATTGTTTACCCAGTCTCACTATTTATGAATTACAATTCATGATATTAATAAAAATGGTTTAATTGAAATGAATTTGTGTAATTAAAGGCATAAAATGTTATCCCATAGGTATTATATTATAAATATGAATATTATTTATTGATATAATTTTTTTGATTATTAAGTTGCATGAGTGGTTTTTCTCATGCCTTATATTATAAATAATAAAAATTTATATGTTTTTTGATAAGATGGGATAGGACTACTGACTATGGGGGTTAATCATACTCCCATACACTGGGGGTGGAGTTTGGCATCTTGAACTAGTGATCTGACATGGGAAATGGGGTTTACACACCACGTTTAATGATTTGAGTGTTTCAATGGCAGTACACTCACCATCCTGAGTGTTGTATCCTTATTTCACTTGCTCTATTGGGATGAAGGTAACATACCCTATTTCATGAGCATACTGGCTTATTTGACTAGTAATGGATGTCTGAGTTACACCCCTTTCCCATCTAACACAAGTCTTCTATGTATATGGCCATTAGGCATCAGCACACACTTTCTTCATATAGGTGGATTCAATATATATGTAATTATACAATATATATATATATATATATCATACTAATATACATATATAATGACTATTAAAACATTCCATAATGATATTAAGCCAAAGAAGATTGAGCTGTAAGGTGTCCTTTAGAAACTTGTGTGGCCTTGTAATTTATTTTTACATCTCTTTACTACTATTGTTAAAATAGAATGATGTTCAGTTACTAGTAGTTCTTTGATTATAGGTAGACACCGTTTATGGTGGCCTATTGATATTTTTATCTCAAACCCTTATTTGGGATTCCTTTTGTCTTTGAGTAGATTAAATTGTTTTAGGTTTGGAGAAGGGAGATATCCCTACTGTAGGTTGTTGATTTTCATTGCATAACTAGTTTTTAGTAGAAGAGGATTGGGAGAAGGATTGGGATGATTGTGGAGAAATTTTTTCCTTTTTATATTTTTATACGATTATATATCGTGCTAGTATCTACCTAATCATTTTTCAATTACAGTATTCCATGCATCCATTTATATGAAAGAGCCATTGAGTCTTTTCATATTATTAATAGTTATTCAGTTATCTATTTTTCAACAACTTAATTATTCAGTTATATATTTACACTTTCATAGTTTTTTTATAATGTCTATTTATATATTCTTACACTGTTGTTTATTATATATTTTATCCACTATACCATTATGATAATATGGTATTCTCTCCACCCTTTACTATCATTACACTATCACTACTAGTTTGAAGACTCTAGTATATTGGGAGCTACACATGAAGCCCAGTGACCAAACAATATGGGGAATGGGTTAATTGGACCCTATGTCAAGATGTTAAAAAGTGGTATGTGATCGTATGTTTTTTTCCTTTTCAAACTATTTGGTATTAAATGAGAGATTAAAAGTTAATGGGATTTGGAATTGACCCAATTATTGGATATAGCAAACCCATTTACATGGGAAACCTAATATTCACGGGATAAGTGATTTCATTTGTTTATTATGCCAATTATTGGTGGTATGATTTCATGGTTGGGGGATGAACATTGTTTTGGATGGTTTTGATATTAGTTTTTTTAGAAAATTTAATTCATTATCATGGCCTGATTAAATGATGGATTTTCAATTGATCAAGAATCATCAGAGCCACATTAATATCTATAGGCCAAGCATTTTTCCATGCCAAATATTGTTTCAGAATTTTTTCCTATTATATATTAGTTCTGCGTTGAATATGTGTTGAATTATTCTAACATTTCTTATAGGTATTGGAAAACATAATTGATTCTTAATATTCTTTCCTTAACCAAGAATTATTTTCCAGAATAGTTTACTGTATAAACTATATACTATCAATTATTTTACATTAATCCATACACCATTGGATACATGGTCTATATCATTTTATTGTATTAGTTGAATGAATGTGATGATTTTTTATAATTTTTATGGCCCCTTATGTATTAGAAAACGGAAAACCATCTAATTAAACCTTTTTAAAGTGAATCAAATGTTCATAACTCAAAAATAGAAAATATATCTGACATCTAAATTGAATAAACCCAACTTATATATATATATATATAACATAGATACAAACACCCAACCCCAACCTATGTTGTGGGTAGTGGGGGTATTTATGGTTATCCTAAAGGCCTTTTATGGTCACCTTTTACCATCTAGACCAATATTTTTAAAAAGGAACAAAGTCAGGGTGATATCATGGGGGAATCCTTAATTCATATGGGGCTACAAAAAATTAATACATTATAAATACATAAACAATATAACTAAAATTTTTGTATTTATAATGTTGGAGTATCCCTGTGTGGATCGTATGTTGTAAAATAATTTAATAATCTAAAACAATTATTTGGTTTGAATATAAAAAGAATAAAATAATATAAGGAAATATTTGGTTTTGAAATTTGGAGAGAGACATGCAAGATTTAGTGAATTTTAGTTTCTTGTGATATGGAATAAATTGTTAATATATTAATTCAATTTTGGTGTCATAATTTTGTTAGTAGGGATCTTTGGTCTTGGTATCCTGCCCTAATCTTCTGATTTAACCATTGGAATGCATATCTAAAAGGTTAAATCATTGAAATAGGTGACCAAAAACATATTTAAAAATAACTAAGCTGTATTTCACAATGGTCATACCGAAATTAAGAAAATTAATTTATTAATTGAAATAAACACCATCAAATTACAAGAAATGGTCATGATATTTCAAAAAGGAGATTAGAATTGAATAAATAGTGTTTCACCAGTCAAAATCGTGAATAATAAAAAGATATAAAACCTGAAAGTACATCACCCTATAGTATCATCACAGGAAAAAAATAAAAGAACTCACTCATGATATACATGATGAGAATGAATATCATGGGTAATCTATGAATAATGGAAGCAAATAACGACAGATAAGTATGGATTTGGATTGTAACTTCTTTGTTTGGTGGTCATCCGTTGGCATTGAACATGAAACCTCTTATCCCAAACACCCCTAGATGTTGCAATTAAGGCATCTATTTAATGGAAATAGTGTCAAACCATATCCTCTATAAAAATTCTTTTCTTGATCACTAAAAATTACACATCATGTAATGTACATTCAGGTTGTGTGATCCCTAGAATTTCATTCCATGAGAAGGTGTTGTGATTTTCGTCATACTTCTTCAAAAAAACTCCTCAATGAAATATGTCACGTTGTGTAATATAGTTATGAAACATGTAATAGTCTTCCACTCTATATAATCATGTCATGACTTATCTAGAAAACACTGCTTTTTTTGATGAAGTCATGTCATGTAATTATATTACACAGTGTGAAACTATTCTTATTGAGTTTTACCACACTGCTTCGTTCTAAAAAATATGGTTTCATTTCATCTTATAACTCAAAAATACTATTTTCTTCATTAATTTTTCAAAAAATATATATTTTATTGATTTTAAAAGGAAAAATTGTATCTTTACCAATATTGGAAATAATATTAATTTATAATCAAAATTAATACATTAAAATACTCTAAAAATTAAGCAAAAAATACACTAATAATGTGGTCTGTTCATAGGAAGGCTTATAGCTATACTAGTTTAGTAAATTCGGCATTCTAAATTAATTAAATCTTATTTGATGTGTGTGTTTTTCATTTTATCTTTTTTCCTAGAATGACACTCTCTAGTCTCACACCCTAAATCCATTGAAGTCTATACTCTAGAGTTGGAGGGTCATGAGATGTCGGCAAATCATCATGTAGTGCTGCTTATTGAACCTCATTCTATACTAAATATGGGCATAAAATCCCAGTTCTGAGAGAGTTTTAATAAAAAGAATCAGAGTATTAAAGGTTTAGTTCGACCTAACATGAGTATGATAGAGTTGACACATGAATTTTCATATCATCATCCTACCACCTTTTTGAGAGATAGCAGACCTAACACTATAGAGGCTTGGACTGAAGACATGATTTCTATATTCGAGCATTCAAAGAACACTCTAGATAAAAGGGTAAATATAGTAATATATATGACTCATGATTCTACCAAGCAGTTGTGGGATGTTATCACATAGGCATATCAATATCTTGATATGGTATGGCTGTATTTCAATAAAATATTATAAATTTTTTTATTTCACTAGACTCAATGTGATAAAAAATCATGAAAGTTGATAAAACTACATTGGATGACTGAGTTTGTTATGGAATAATTTACATTTTTAACAAAACTAAAAAGGTCACTCATACTCTATATGGAGATGATCATTTGACCTATATATGATTCGATGACATGATGATATAATCAATTCATCACATGTCATTACTTTTAGGTTGAATATAGTTTTTAAAATCATCAACTATATCCCTATTATGAAAAGGAACTTGAGAGAAGATGATGTTATGAGTAAGGGAAGTTCAACAACTAGACGTATAATTGGTTCTTATTTTGGGTGAAGTAAAATCTTTTAGGATTCTCTTGGAGGTAGTAGTATCCAAGATTCTCATGCTGATCACTTTCTAATTTATCATTATTATGGCATGTGAGGACATATAAAACTTTAGGGCATAAGAGATATAGTAGAATGATGTGGCTATGGGACCCGGGGTAATCAGTAGAGTATCTTCATAAACATTCTACCAACACCAAGATATCAGGGATCTATACGTTCTGCATGGTTAGAAGCGGTTCTAATAGGTTCACCAGCTGAAATACCACCAACTAATCAAGCCAAGTAGTCAGTTGAGGTAAAGTCAACCATAATTATGATTCTCATCACATGAAGATCATTCTTTGATAGGATAGTCAAGAAGTGACACATGGCCACTGTATGTGCTTGTTACATTTAGTCCATCCTACACTATGGGAGTAGAGCACTGGAACAAGAATTGTACATAGTACTATTCTAGTGACCACAACATTTCTGTATGCATTATTTTACACAGGTTTATCCAAATCATTTATGTCAGAGGAAATAAATAAGGATATGAACCTCTACATCAATAAATTTTATGGAGTTTTGATACTACACACCTCACTGTGTATCCATCAATATCATGTTCCCCATTATAATGACTATCAAATGATATATGTTGTTACCTTTCCCTGTGGAGTCTATTGATTATCAACAATGTGGGATTTTAAGTAATCATAAGAATAGTCATATTAGTTCCATCTAGTTCTTATATTGAATTCTATCATCATAAAGTGGTGTATACATCACAAGAAGGCATTAAGAACACATATAAAGTTGAATCAGATGTCACTAGAACTAGAGAAGTAACCAAGCAACAAAATGTATGAAATATTTAACCTCAGATCTCTAGTTGTTTCCTTAATGACCTGGGGTTATGACACACAGTTTTTCTCATATAGTGGAGAATTTTAGAGAAATGTTATAAAAAATTATATTTCCTACCTTTGGTGTGAGAGGTACAGTTTACTATTAAATTTATATCAAGATCATCAACAATTACCCTTTCTCCTAATAGGATGGATATAAAGAAGATTTTAGAGATCATGAAGAAAATGCAGGGTCTAGAAGTTAATGTATTTATACACCCCAACACTTCTCTTTATGGTTCGTAGGTTCTTTTTCCAATAAGGCAGATTTATCCATTTGGATCTTCTTTGATTACTATTGTTTTAATAATATAGGGATTATGAATTTGTATCCACTTCCATGAATAGACAACCTCCGTGATTATATATTAGTAGTGAATATGTCAAAAATGTTATATTTGAGGTTGAGCTATGATTTGTTGCATTTAAGGACATCAAACATACCTTGTAAATATTTAATTAGAATCAATGGTCTATATGACTACCCAGTTATTACATTAGGAATCAAGGATGCACCTGTTGTCCTTATGACTCTTATGAACTAGGTATTCCATTGTTATTTGAATCCTTACATAAATGTATTTTTTGATAAAATCTTTGTGTATTCATGATCTAGACACGACCATGCCATTCACCTCGCAATCATACTAAATATAGTAAAGTAGAATCATCTCTATGATAAGCTCAGTAAATTACACTTTTGGATCAAAAAATTGAACGTCGTTTGTCAAATTATCTCTGTTTCATGAGCTAAAATATACAAATATAAAGTGAGAGATGTATTTTCCTTCGAAAATCACAAGAACTTCTTCAACATAAATGGTTTCTTTAGGAGTTCTGGGAATTATAGACACATCGTCCCAGATTTCTCAGGTTGTTAAGAACAACACATGAGAATGAATAATATGGGTGTTATATTCCAATAGTTAGAAGCATGTGAAGAATCCATTCAATAGATGATAATCCATTTGAATTCAGCATTGATATTGATTCTTCTATAGCTAGGTAAAAGCAATACTATGTTTGTGAAGTATCAGGTATTAGTCATGTAGATTTTATGATGTAATATGAGTGAGTCGTTATGTACATGTATCCTCATTTAAGACCTCATGACTAGAATTACCAGACACATAACCTCGAGCTAACTATTTTAGTTCACTCTCCATGATGGAGGATATACTATCTACATGGAGAGAACATTGTGGTCCTCACAAATCACAAAATACTTGAGTACATCTTCACATTGTGAGAAGTAAATCCTAGACAGCATATGTGGGTGGAGTACCTTTAGCCATTTGATTTTGAGCTTCCCTACATGGATGTTCAAGTAAATTCAATATCCATTGATCTGAAATGAAAGACTCAAACACATGTGGTTCATGAATTCATTTGAGATTGGATACATACATCTTTATTCTCATACATTCGTGTTAATGTTCAAGAGGACCATGGTTAAACTATTACCTCATCCTTAGAAGTAACTTCTTCTTCTTGAGAATATGTATGAATGAGACAAAAGTCTAATACTGAAGGTCATTTACTAGGGGAATGTGTCTTTGATGGCGATACCTATTATGGTTGTAATGTGAATGGTCATGAAACCTTATCTTTTCATGTGTGTGTTTGGGGTCCAATCAGATATAAGATAAGTGATGATGTGATAATTCCATGCCTCAACAGAGGAATGTCATCTAGGTGTCACCAACATGTATCTATATCTAAGAAGAAATTATTGGTGGCCTAGTAATTGACTTGAAATTTCTAGAATCATCACTCAGTGTTCCACCAGTCTGAAGTTGAATAAGGAATATCAACATCTTGAAGAGATTCTATAGCCATTGTACATTCACAAGTGAAAATGTGATGATATTTCAATGTATTTTGGTACGCCTCTACCCATTTCACTACAAGACAATGATATATTGTGGGTTATTATTGAAATTTTAATGAAGGGCACACACATCTTAACTATGTGGGAGACTTTGTTGTTAGACTATCTAGGAAGGTTGTTTTTCATGGAGGTTATGCATCTTCATATATATCCTCATTAAATAATTGATGGAAGAGAAGCTCAATTCACGGCATGGTTCTGGAAGGGTTTGAAGAAGACTTGGGTACACAAGATGTTTTGAGACTGGACTATCACCACAGACTGATGGACAAATGGAGCGTATACTCTATGTTATAGAGGACATGATCCATGCATGTTTCATTGAAAATAGAGGTTCAAAGGAAAAACATATTCCTATTGCCATATTTTCTCATAATAAAATATTTCCAGCTACCATCATGATATATTCCCATGAAACCTTATATGATAAGCATTTCTACTCACCTATGTACTTTCTATAGGAAAGTGAAGTAGTTATTCTTGGGCCACGTCTCATCAATGATACCATTGAGTAGGTCCAATTGATATAAACGATCATGTTTCCTTCTTATTCTAGACAGTAGCCATATGTCAAAAAATTATAGAGAACTATCAAGATCGATGTTAGATATCAGAACTTATTGTGAGTATTTACAAATTATGGACATATATATATATATTTGGTAATATGTTAAGATTATTCTGAGGTTCATTTGAAATAATGATGTTGAGAAAAAGATCGGACTAGTGGCCTACAATTTTGAAGTTCTGAAGAGATATCAGTCTATGCATGATTTCATTCATGTATTTCAACTTCATTGATTCTTTCTAGACAAGACACAAGTCTTTTATCATGATGAGTTTAAATTGGATGTAGATACTTCCTTAACTGATTATCCAATCTGTATAGTGGATCATAGAATAAATACACTTTGAGAATGGTTATTTACATTTGTGTGGGTTCTATTGAAGCATGAATGAGTATAGGATGAGACCTTGGAATGAGAAGATGATATAAGATCTCTGTGGTTGGATCTCATTTTGGATGGTACCTCTCTACACTCAGATCACCATCTTAGGGTTGACTTGTTTTTAAAGGGGAGATTATAATAACCTATCTTTTTAACAAATGTACAAATAATTAATATTTCACTTGTAATTTCTTAAACAAACCTAGTATTGATGTTTAATCATGTTTCATAATTTTTGGGAAAATCTAGGTATCTTTTTGGGCTAGGACTTATGAAATTAGAAAAATAGATGGGGTCACAAGGTTTTTCTAAAATTGTGCGTCCCAGGAAGTCTGACAGTGTGGCATGTTGTATGTTCAAGATAGTGCCATTTTTCAGGATTTGTGCATTATTATTCAAACCATGTGATAGTCCATATAGGGATCCCTTAATAGTATTAAACTAAGAAATATTAATTCATGGTCTATTCAAGAAATGTGATCTTACCATGCACCCACTTATTTTGGGTAAAATGACAAGTTTACCCATATTTAATTTCTAATTCCTAATTCAATTCTTACCTTTTCTCCACCAATCATTGATAATGGTTATCATCTCACATGAGCATCCAACTCCATCTTCATAGGTGCATCTATCTATCTTTATTTTAGTATTGAATTTAATATTCAATGGAAGCTTTGGTTACTTCATTGTCAGGCTAACCTCACTCACCTTTCGTATTCATGTTTTCCTTCTAATCCATTAGCAATTTAGGGGTGGGATCATATGCCCTATTTTTAGGGAATTGGAAGGTTTAATAGATCTCTTGTAAGAAGATAAAAATGGGAGGCTTATATCATGCGAGGCTTCATCATCACCCTTTAGGTAGTTGCTCACATTGTTTTCACAATGAGTTTCATAGTTTTGTAGCTATTCGGTGGACACACACACTAACCAATTCAAATTATATCCTTTAATTTTATTCATTTATATAAAAATTATCCCTATACATTAAAATACACCCATTTATGTTTTTTAGTATATTGATGGTTATATACCTCTGATGTGGTTACCATTTCAGTGTGACCAATGACTATTTTCATTTGGGACAATTAGATTAAATTCCTGAAATGAGAAAAAATCATTAGGAAATCCTTTTAAATGAAATTTCACTTGAGACATGTGTAATCAAGTGAAACAAATGGACCTATTAGGTGTTTAGATCTCTTCAAGTAGTAATTAACCAAGTGGTCATATGCACTGTTACCCATACCACCATCACTTTAAAATTGATCTTTATAAATGTGATTCCCATGATTTATGAATTAAATGAGTTTAATCAAATGGAATGTAATATACCTGAAAGATTTAATTTACTTAAATTAATTAATGGATATAAATACTGAATTATAAGGGATGGTTAAACCATCGAAATTTTTACTTCTTACAATGCATGATATGAATAGAAATTCTTGAATGGAAGTGAACTTGGCTAATGAAATGCATTAGTGGTTATACATTTTATATTATATTATATATGTGAATATGTCTAGTTGATATAAATAGTCTTTATTATTATGTTTCTTGAGATGTTTTGAATGATGACTTATATTATAATTGATACTCCTTTAGATGGGATATGATATGATGGTAGGGTAAATTTGAGAAAGGGGTATAATCATGCTCCTTTAAATCATTTTGGGAGTATGGAATCTTGAACATGTGATATGATATGTGTGATGAGATTTACATGAAATTTTAAATGATTAGTGTGTCTCTACGTTGGAATACTCACCATCTTGAGTGTTGTAGCTTGGAAACTCTCACTATATTTCTATTTAGGGAATATACATTATTGATTGATTTTTAGACTTGTTAGACTGGTAACATAAGTCTATGCTATGCCCCGATACATCCAACCCTTGTATCCTAGGTATATTTCCATTAGGAATTGACACACACATGATTCATATAGGTGGATATAATATTTATATATACAGTGACTATTCAGACATTCAATTCCAATACTAAGATGAAGTAGGTAGAGCAGTCAGGTGACCCATAAGAACTTGATGATCTTAGTTATTTATTTCATTTTTTCATTTCTATTCCTCATACACCAATACACATTTTACTTATGATCATTTCTTCTACTAAACATAGACACCGTTTACTGTGGGATACTGATATTTTATCTCACACCATACTCGGGATGCACCTGGGTCCTAAAAAGATTAAATTTTAGAAATTATATATTAGGGAAAGCACCATACTATAGGTTGTTGATTTAAATTGCGTAGATGGATTTTAAGATGAGATAAGTGGGCATAGGTCTGAGATACATGCAGATTTGTTTTTTCCTTTTTCTATTATTATAATATTATAAATAATTTCTATGTATTCTATTTAAAATTTTTAATTATAGCATGACATGAACCCATGTATCTGACACTTCCTTGGATGATTTTGATATTATTTTTAGTTGTTCAGTTGTATTTTTCTTTTAATATTTAATTATTGAATTATCTATTTATGATTTTGTAGTTTACCGATAAGGTGCATTTATATATCATTTCAAAATTGTTGGTTATTAATTCAATATATTATTCCTTTATATTTGATTGTATAGTGTCCCCACTTTATTACCTTTAGACCTTATCTTCTAGTCATATGACTCTATCATAATGTGTGGCACGCTTGAGACCATGTGACCCACCGGCCCAGGGAATAGTTTAAGTAGACCCCATGTCGGGATTCTATAGAAATTTTGAAAATCATATTAATTGGGAATAAATTTTAGAAATTACTTTCTATAAAATATCTTCTCTAACTTAAAAAATTAAGCTTCATAGTAATGAAATTCATATATGTGTGTAATTTCATACATTTTATCAGGAATGTTCCATTTTTATTATAATTGTTTTTTGAAAAGTGCGTAGTTTTGATAGAGAAAAGAAGAGTTATATGAATAAAAATTAAAAAATTAAAAACGTGTAAAAAAATAATTATTCATTTTGAAAACATAAAAATATTTTTTAATTTTTTTTAAAAAAATATGGTTTTTGAAAAAAAATTGATTTTGAGTCGAAGAGATAAATTGGGTAATGTTTTAAAGAAATCATTTTCATAAACATTTTACGTACCAAATAGTACATAAATTGTACTGTAATTTAAATGATCATAAATAATCATCAGAGAAAAAAAGAATGGTTTTATTAAAAATGATAAAATAATATAACTTAATTAAAATTTATAAATAATAAATCTTCATTAGAAATTTATTGTGAAAAACCCCATAAAATGATCATAACATTGAATTCATATTTAATAATTTAATAAATTATGTGTAAAAATTATAAATACAGATAAAAATTGAATATACATCAAAAAATAGTTAGTTTAATTATACACATAATCATAGAATTTTAATTAAATCAAGTAAGTAATGTAACCCTATGTAACAGAATTGAGTTATGAAATTTTGTTACCACATGGTAACATTAAGTAAAAATACCCTAAGATTAAATAATGAAAATTAAACCATATAATTCTATGAATAATATTGTACTCATTATATTACATATAAAATTGTAAGTATATACAAGAATATAAAATAATTTATGTGTATAACATTAAAATATCCTCATTAAATTAAATTTAAAATAAACCTCTTTCCTGGAGATTTCCATATGGTTATACAATCATTAACATTTTGTATAGTATTTCTGAAAATCAAATTAACTGTAACTAGAACAATATTAATATTTATGATACAAATATATGATTATTTTATATCATCTCATCAATCTTTTGTTAGTAATATTTCATTATTTTAATCATTTTTTGTGTTAATTTTCATGTTTTTTCAGGTATGATTTAACATGTTATTTTTTTGGTCCTCATATATCCATCAATATTTATTTATATTAATAATGTTATAAATATTTTAAATATCATATATAAATATATAGTCAGTATATATGTATTTAGTGTACTATAATGTATTTAGTGATAGAAATATAATACACAGTTGAAGGAGATGGTAGGGCATATGTACGCTTGAATGAAGTTTCAATTTTTATATTTTTTTGAAAGGGAAAAAAGTAAATGATATATATATAATCATTCTAGTGTCATTTTAATGTCAAATATATTGCATAATTTTATTAAAATTATCCCTAATACATTTTTCAAAAACTATGAATGAATCACATTACATTACAAGGCGATAGTCCAGTGTACACATGAACAACGCTATTGCATAACCACAAGATGGAAGGAGATATGTTTTTTGAGATACTTTAATAACATAAGAATAATAATATAAAAAATATAACATATAATATATATATATATATATATATATATATTATTTCAATGGATGTAATGGAAAATCAATCAACATCAGTTCGTGAGGAGATAGTCCGTTATACACATGAATTAAGATTTTGTAACCCATTTGGTGGAAGTGTGTGTGGTTTAAATCATACCCAAAATTAAAAAAATCTCATTATATTAGAGAAAAAAATTATATTATATAATAATTATATAATATTAATTTATTTATGTGGAAAAGGAAATAATATAATTTTTTTAGGAAAACATTACCTCTTTTTCGCAGATCTTTTTTTGGTTGGAAATAAAACCTTTAAAGGATTGATTTATGCTTAAAAAATGAATATAGTATGAGGGGAGGGAATTTATAGAATTATTTTGGTAGTGATTTAATAATCAAATGTAGTTGTATTATGTGAAATGCAGAGGACAATGGGTGGCCTTTTATAAGTGGGGGAGTGAAAAAACATGTAGTTTTTCGAAAGAAAAACATTTTAACCATGTATTTAGGAAAAATAAAATTCCATAAAAAAATTCTAATTCTAATAAGGGTAATTTAATTTAGATATATTTAATTAAAATGGTTTTTGGAAAAGTTTTTAGGTCATTTTATCCTTGTGTTTAAAGTTTGGTTTGCCATTTAGCTTGTTTTTATCTTAATTACAACAAATAATTTTAAAAATCTCCACTAATATATATTGTAAAAAATTATGTGGATCATATAAAACATGTTAGATTATTTAGATTAAAAATATGGAATAAATTTTTCCAAAATCATCACATATAAGTGGCCGAATATATTTTAATATTAATATTGGAGACGTAACAGAAATATAGGTTTTTAAAGTGAAAATGTTCAAAAGTATAGTACGTTCTTATATCTAAATTAAATATAAAAATTATTCTAATGACATAAATTGGATTAATATATTTATAATTAATTTAATATAAAAATTAAATTAGTTTATAATATAACATAACCACTGCATTTATTTTAATGAAACTATTGTTTTTAGTTATAATTAATAATTTTTCACTATTCTTAAAAAAATTACACATCTAAAAAAATAAAAAATTCACCATATGATAAATATAAAGTTAATATTTTAAAAATTATCTTTATTTTGACATGTAAAATTTATAAAGTTTTCCAAATTTAGTTTTCAAACAAGTTTTTTTATGAAAAGGCTGTAATACCACCATTAGAAAAATATATCTTTTATGTGTTTTTTTTATATTATTCATATATAAGGTATTCGACAAATGAAAATTTCATTTAATGAATATATAAAATATAAATTTCAAAAATATAATAAAATAATTATAATTAATTAAATTTATTAATATAAAAATCTATTTGTCCCTTAAAAATTGTTTTTTATAAAAAAAATTTATTTATATTTAATTTCATTATATTTTAATTTTTATTTAATTTGTAACCAATGAATTTATTTGACATTAATCCAGATATTACATGTTCATAACATATATTATCCTATTAATAATCTCAAATTTAAAAGCTAGGTTACAATTGTCTTTTTATAAAATAATATTTATAGTATTTAGTAAAACTCGGTTTTCTGTTTATGATATTCTACCAAATAAAGTCATAGGTTGATGCGATAGAAGATAACTTAAAGTTTCAATAATTTATAGAGATATAATATATTAAATTATTTTATATAATAAATATCTCTTAGCGTCTCATGATTTTTTATTCCATTCATGACTTGGTCTTTTGTGTAACACATGTTATCGAATATGATAATCATATTTTAGGATTTTGGGACAATACATTAAAATATAGGTAAAATATCCCTAAAATATATTTTTAGAGAATATTCAAGGAAGAAAATTTCAATTTATGAAATAAGAAATAATTTAAATTTTACATTAAAAATTTTCCCTATTATTTTATTCTAAAAGGATATAAAAATGTTACAAATAAAAATCCAAGAATTACATGGGGAGAAGAAAACAGATTCGGTTTTAATGAAATAATTAATTAAATTTCACTTAATGTACATTTATCTTTGATAATCAAAAAATAAAATGATATTATAACGTAATTCTCTTTCCACATTGGTATCTTTTGAATAATTAACCCATTGAAAGGAATAAAAATAAATAATATTTTAAATACCATGAATATAAAGAGAAAAATTATATTAAATATCAAATTGGTGGTATATAAAACTTAATAAAATTGTATAGCGTATAGCTAAATTGTTTTTCAAAAAAGAAAAATATAATTTAAGATGATACACCCTTAATACATTTTTAATATTTGAATCAAAACCTCTGGACAGGGATCTATATATGGTTTCTTAAATCCATATAGAATTCATGAAAATTATCATGACATAACATCGTTGGATGTGTATATACCATATAAAAGAAATAATTTGTGAATATGGATTATGTATCACATAAATAAAATAAGCCGAGAAACCCTTACCTAATGTCTAAAATTTCAACATAAAAGTTAAATAATTATATATTTATTTATAATAAATATATTCTAGAACTATATTAATACATAACATATCACATATCATTTAATTATAACAAATTATAACCCATTTGTTTACAACTAAGTATTAAAATCAAAATTCTCATTGAGAGTTTTTTATTTTTATTGCATGTCTTGGTTGACTTGTATTGTTCCTTATTCTATGATAATGTTTCTGTAATCTCCAGACATTTAATCTTTTTTTATTATAACATATAATCCTCTTATTAACTATTATAACAATCCTTCATTTTTTTAATCAAAAATGAATTAAATTACTCCATAAAGATAGCAATTCATACATCCACTAGATTGATGTTACTGTAATTTGATTAATGGAATAAAATAATGGTAAATAGTAATTGAATATTATAGAATAACTATTATATCATAAATATAAAATATATTATATAAATCTGTCCACATTACTATCCATATAAATAGTAAAAGAAAATGAATCACATCACTTCATGAAGATGATAGTCCACACGTACATAGGAGTAACATTATCATTTTTTAATGTATAGGAAGGTAATATGGTAAGTAAAATTTAATTATTATGCAGGCATACTAATTTCATAAATATAATATATGGAAATTAACACCATCACATTAAACCTCAAGGAAATATTGTGATGCAAAATGAATTATATTTATAGGTAGAGGTGGTAGTACACATGTAAATGTGAGAAATTATTTTATTTGACACCTAATAGAAATGAGATCAATAAAAGATAATCCATTGAAATAATAAAATCCTAGTATACAGGATATACTAATGTTTTTATATTGTTATTTTTTTTAAAATAATTTATGTTTGAAAATGAAGAAGTAAAATTAAAAGGATCTTGTAAAATGATTATTAACTCATTTAGAAACCCAATTTTAGTTCTCAAATAATTAATCATATGGATGGTGAAATGATGAAAAAAATGTTACATCCCAATATATTGTGAAATATTTTTTTCAAATCAAATCTATACTTTTAAAATTTTTCATTACTCGCAACACTAAATTTAGCTAGTAGTACACACAACACTGAGTGTGGTATGCCTTATATGAAAGACCAGGTTAAAAAATCATGACAACCTATTAAAATAATATTATTTATTATGATATATGTCATATATAAAGTGAAATTACTAGTATAAATATGATTAGATAAATTATTAAAATATATTATATATATATATATATATTCAATGGATTATTTGTGGCTTATAAATTAGAAATTAAAAAAAATATATTTGAATATAGCAGAAATCATTTTCTAGATAACTAAAATCAGGAAAATAAAATATTTTTTAGATAAATATATTAAAAATATCAGATTAGGTGAATTATTTTAATTAAATATATATATATTATATATTCATTAAAATTTTTAATATTCATATTATTTGTTTTCAAAAAAGGTATAATAAGAAATCCTTTCTATCGTTAAAAACTATATTTTTGTAAAAATAATTTTTATCACCTTTTGTGCCTTTATTTAGAAATGAAATTCTTCAATATTTAAATATTTCCTTAAAAAAATTTCTTCTTTTTTGAAATCATAATTTAAAAATATTCTTGTATTGAATTGTTGATAATTTTTTAGAAAGGTAAATGTTTAATTGAATAGTTTAAAATATTTGTTTTATTGTGAATTTTCAATTCTATTAATGGATAAAAAAACATAAAAATTATCTCACGATTTTCGAAATGTTAAAATAAAATAAAATATATGTATATTAATACATTTTAGTTCATTTGTATCAATTTCATGTGGATATTTTACGTAAAAAATTTTGAACATTTTTTATTTATAAAACCATTTTCTCATTATGCTAGTGGGTTTAATTTTAAATTACATTTTTATGATTCACTGAATAAAATTTGAGAAAATTTGTAACATATTTCGAATCATAATAATTAATATATCCTATTTATTCCCATATAATATGATTCAACAATAAAGAGTAAATATAATAAAAACTAATAATGGTGGTTAAGGTGAATTTTTTTTACCAGGGGTTACACATAAACAATAATGGGAAAATGACCTAAAAACATGTTAAAAATGAGTTTTTGGGCCATACTAATACCTTATGCGGTATAATATCTGATATTTTATCATTTCAGATACTTTTGGGAATTGAATTTCTATTTCAATAATTATATGTTTTCAACTCACATCACTTATTAAAGGGAACCCTTATCCTATCATCTTCACACATCCAATACCCATTTGTTCTTTAAACACAAACATAAGTAACAACCTTAATTCCCTCATCTCATAATATAATAATTATTTTGGTCCAAAATATATAATAAAAATACATTTGGTGGGAACAGAAAGAAGTTGTCTAGAGAAGAGGTAACATCCCAAATAGGAGGATTTTATTTTATTGCATCCTCCAAACTCCTTCAATTAATATTAAATATTATGATTAAATATCCTTAGTATATACAATCTACTAAGACTTTTTTAATATAGTTTTATGATCTATGACCATATCCTATTCTATAAAATGGGATAGAAAATAGTCATTCATGTGTACGGATGACTACTACCTCACGAACCACTATTATTCATTTTCCATTACCATCAATAACGTCAAGATATAATAATGTATTTAATGTTTATATAATATATTTATGAAATTATTTTAATTATTAAATTATAATAAGGAATCTAACTTTATAACATGAAACACATTGGGAAAACAATAACTTTGTTTGTGTGTATCGTGGGTGAACACCTCCCGAACCGATGTAAGGTTTTCCACAATTATGATTTAAAAAGATAGTAATACAATTATATTATATGAATATGTATATATATATATTATAGTTTTTAATTTTAATAGACTTATTTAATTATTATATCACATATACCATCTTATTAACCATTCTGTGTAGGATATGGTAGCCTTGTCTGTGTTTATAGCGGAATACCTCCTCAAGAGGTGATGTGATTAGTCATTCAATAAATAATTTCATAGAAGTTAATTAGGGTAAATATAATGAATATATTTGAAATATATATGAAATTAAAATGATTCATAAAAGATAATATATTAATAATATATCTTTCATTTTATCCATTGACATAATTTAAACAACGTTCATGTGTAAGTATGACCAACCACCTCTATCAGCAGTGTAATTAATTTTCTATATTTAACTTATTTGGATTAATATATATATATATATACTAATTATATCTGTTATTTATATAATTTTATGAAATAATTGAATTATGTAATCATGATCATTATATGAAGACTGATAATAAAAAACGAAATCTTACACTAAAAACATCATAGTTAATAATCGAAACATGATTATAACAAGGAATTGTTAATAAAATATAAATATAATGTAATAATTAAATCATATATTATGTGATATATAATTTATTGTTCTCTAATATATTTATAATAAATATATCATTATTATACTTGAGTTTAGAACCCTTATAAATGATGTTAATACTTATGGTAAGGGATTTCAATCTCATTTTTTACTTTTGTGAGATACACCCCATATTCACAAAATATTTATTTTATGTGGTGTACAAATAACCAATGAATGAAATTTATTATGTTCCTATTAAAAATTATTTGGATTTATATATCCTTTTTATGTTCTCTCATTCATGGGGTTTACTATTAAAAAGAGAGCAATTTGGTTAGATATTTTTTTTTTCATATTTTATTTCTTTGATATATATGATATATTATTAACAAATCATCATTTATGATGTCTATATAAATACCCTAGGAATTTATTATCATTAATATATTTATTCACATGATATTTTATATTTATATTTGTCTTATTCTTTAATGGGGTTTATTAATCAATTTTTCTAAAGTTGTAAGGGTTTTATGTTAAAATGTATTCATAAATTGGTATTTTTCATTATAATGATTCCAAGGATGAAATATTATGATCTATCTCTCATGAAAATCATATACCTACATATTATATAATGATTACTATTAAATACATGTTTTATATTTATTTTACCCTTTTATTTGATCCTATTTTTGAATTAATTATTAGATGAAAAATCATCTTTATTACTCCCTTTGGCATAAAAATACTTCTTCTTAATCAAATTGGTCATGAAATAGTTTCATAAATTTATTTAAAAATATAAAAAAGTTTTATTAAATTCATATTAACCATGTTTTACTATCTACAATAGTTTTTTAATATAATGGCCATGTGTTTTTCCAAAAAAAAAGTGCTTTGCTGTTTTGCTGAAAATGTTAAATGAATCATTTTTTACATGTATGACATGGATGTGCTTTCCATCGATAGGATCGTAATTTTCATTGAAGATTAAATTAAATGCCATAAGGATTATTTTCAATGAAACAATTTTTTTGAATGTTTTATGTTTTGGAAAAATTTATTTGAATTTGGAAAGGATATTTCCTCATCAAATTGTTTAAATGATTTTTAAAGCATCCATTATTGTTTACCTAGTTTATTTTAAATAAAGAAATTTTGGAAATGTTTTTTTATTTAAGAAATTGTTTTTCAAATTTTATGTCCTATTTAAATCATGAAATGTTCAATCTGATAATTTAAAAAGATTTTCCATTCTCCATGACAACCTTTTAGGTTACTTATGCTATTGTAGGGAAATAATACAACGATATCATTATTATTGTTTTAGTTAATGGTTTATGATTAAGAATAAATTATGATCATAAAATCCATTTATCTTAGATGGATTATACCATTAAAATATTATTTTGAACCAAACATTCATTCTAATGTGTAATGATACAATGAAAAGTTGAAATAATTATGAAACCTGATTTTTTTCCACGGGTTATGAAATGATGAAATGATTATGTATCCCATTTCATTTAATGAGTTTTTATATAATAAATATTTTTTAGTGTTGTGGAACACATATGTATCATTTTTTTCACATGATGTGTGAGACCTATATCTACATCACATGTATTTAGTAGTGTTGGATTTTTTATAAGCCCAAATGGTAAGAGAGTGGGGGGTTTTCCAAATACAGAATGTGGGTAAACAATATGTTATCCCAATCATGAATGAGAGTACATAAGAGGTTATACCAAACCAAAAATATTGTACACTAAAGGTTATTCTATGCCCTAACGTTGGTACACATTATATTATCCCAATTGTGAATGTGGGTACATGGGAGGTTATTATGTTCCCCCAAAAGGTTACACTGTATATTATCTCAAGCACGAAGAAGTTAAACATGTGTATTGGCCAAGCCTAACATGTTATGAATTTCATGTTGGGTATCATCGAAATAATATTTTTTATTATTATATATATATTCCAAAAAAATATTACTTTTTTCAATGATACATTCTCATAGGTCATCCCATTTTATTATATTATAATAAATGTTTTATGAACTGACATGACATCTTCCATGTCTCATGTTTATGATCTATGATATGAATATAAATTTTATCAAAGGATATTATCATGCTCTCATACCCTAATTTCCATTATTTGTGGGTATGTCCCTTATTTACCCTTAGTAGGCATTTAATTTTTTCCATTACTCTGATCTCATTCACGGTGTCAAGAAGAATGGTAATTTTTAAAAAAGATTAAAATGCGTGACGATAATTATGAGATATTTTAAATATATTTCAATAAATAATAAGATTTTGTTTCTACTATCCAAATTCACTAAACCTATATGGTCCATAGGTGTCTATTTTCTAAATTAATTGAATAATCATCTAAAATTATATAATATCTAAGAATGAAAAGATTGAATTTTTATAGATGGTATCCATGAAAGGTATTAGTTAATCTAGGGGAACTAGGTTAAAAAACATTACTGATATCTAATGAATATTTCTATGTATATGTAAAGGGTATTTATAAAGACAATTTAATGTGAAGTGAAATGCCCTAGATTTTTTCAAAAGGATTGAACGTGTGATTTCTGTGTAATTAAAAACATGTATGGATCCAATAATTTGATATGGATATGTTATAGTGGTAAGTATTGGTAGTAACTATAAAAAGGGAACCATGAAATGGAATATATCACCACCTAGTGAATGACAATGGGCCTTTCTACACAACCATTTTGACCTTCCTGGGGGATATTATTTGGAAATTTAAAAACTATTTAGTATGCATTGTAAATTATTTAAATAATGACCATGAATGACTTAGGATAAGCCTAAGGTTTCACTAATTTAAAATATTTTTTAATGATTTAGACAACCTATATTTTATTTTTCTTGATTATTTGGTTTCCAAACATGAATATTGTTACTCACACAATATTCTTTATGGTTTGTGTCAATAGTGGGAACCATAAGGAGATGGATTAATTTTAAATGTGATAAATAATTTATTGATGAGAAACCAAAGGGGTTGATGACTAGACAAAAGGATAATTTGATTATTCATTATAATTTATCAAGATATATGATTTACAAATTTCAACTTAACCCACTCTCAAACTCACCAAATAAGATAAGGATAGATATTGTCACAATTTTGGGTGATGGAGACCACGTAGGAATGAATATTTTGTTTGTTATATTTCATGACTGTGGGAAGAATCTCTCTGGGGAATGTCTCAAAAGAATTATATTATGTTATATGTATAGAGTAGATGGATATATAAATAGTTATTATTGATGAGAAATTAAATGTTTTATAAAATGTATGGATGACATTAATTATTTCCCTACGGAATCAACAATGGTTGAATGTTATAAATGCTGAATATATGAGAACTATAATGTTTTTTTTATAAGGGCAACATAAGGATAATTAGAAATGTTTTATGATTAATGGTTACATTTTTTTGACAGTCAGAATATGAATGATATATGAATATAACACATTGTTGATGAATAAGATGATGAATCATAGATAATGTTATATGAGGAATGTTCAGTGGTTGATTTAGTTATGTATTAGAATTAAATAATTATGTTACATAAATCATGAAATATAAAAGGATTGTTCAGTATAATTTTTTATGTAAGGATTTTCAAGAATATATTGAATCGAACTAATGACATAGAAATGTGATCTAATTAAATGGTGATATTTTATTGGAGACACATGATAAAGGAATGATATCCCCTTTTTTGTTCATGAATTTTAAATAATGACATTTGGATAAGGATATAATTAATATGGGTAATGTAAAATGGGTAGTAAATATTACATTTTAAATGTTTAATAATGTGATAGAAATTGTTCCATGATATCATTTGTTGGTACACAACATTTTTTTGAACTTTTTGATTATGTTCAATAATATATGGTTTTATTCAATTAATGATGATGTATGTATGTTGTTAATAATGTTTACTGTAATTCTGTTTATTTCCAAATTTTAGGGGAATATATGATCATTTTATTTAGAAATTTGTTTTTTTGACAGAAAGAAATACTTTATCACATTTGGGGGACTTATGTTATATTGATTTTTGAAAATTTTGGGGTATTATTAATAAATTTTTAATTTTGGTATGATCATAATGTTAAATTTTTATGAAATTTTTAAATATAATATTTGGATGATATTTTAGAGAATAATGTGTTATATCAGCATTTAATGATGTAATAAGACCTAATGTAATCCATTCTATTATTATTAATAACTAGAGATTGATGAAAAGAACTATGATTCTCTTATTTATATAATGATTCACTAGTGCTTAAATAATTACAAAATAATAATCATTTTTTAATGTAAGAGATGATGTGGAAATTGATCAATACACAACCAAAGGATGATACTATGCTTATGGAATGTAATGAAATCAAGTAAGCATATCTCACATAAAAATTACTTTTTATTAACAGGGCATTGAAATCAAGGGGGATTGAAATTGTGAATAATAATGGTGTATTCACTAATAATGTAGTTAAAATAATATAATATATCTCATTTAATATAACAAATTAAAATACTATCATCTAGGCTCCAATTTATTATAAGGTTATCACATCAATATTTCCCTCACTCTAGGTACAAGTCACATGTCATTATATATTCTTGAGAAAGTTCCCAATATTAGGAAAATGATATTGAAATAAAATGTAAACCTACTATCCCCACATTTGATGATATTAATTAAATTTTCCTCACCTATTTAGTTTAATGTATTTTGGTTGTTGATTTTCACATGATCATTCAGTTTCTCATGATTAATTATCTATAAAACTCTCTAACATTATTTGGAAATTATGATTTTCTTCCATGCCAAAATATTCACTTCCAAAATATTTACAGTAATATTGAATCGTAGTATGTATTATTATAAATGAACTTCACACATAACCTTATCTCTTTTTAGAAGTAGGTTTTTTATCTGATTTTATTATGTGGGTTTCTAAAAAAGGGGTATTCAAATGTCAATCTCATGCCTTGCCAGTACAAGATGAAAATTTCAGGATGAATTTGGTATATTGTGGGTATAATTTGACATATTTGAGATTTTTAGAAATAATACTTTTGAGTTTTTTCCACACAACAGTGAGTTTCAATATCATAACGTTCAACACTGTGTATAACATTCATTATTTGCAACACTGAGTTTAACCAGAACATGAAAAAAACAAAAATATTTACATTTAATATGATATTTAACACTAAACCATTAAAATGGAGGGTATGAATAACATTTAATAAATTATTATTGTATATGGTACATACATGTATATAAAATTATTTTTTTACTGAACAATAATTACAATTGAAAATAAAAACAATTTGAAAATATAGGAAACCTTTTCTTGAAAATTATTTTTTATGTAGTAAAACATGTATTAACTCAATTATTAAAAAAAAGAACTTTTGGATAATGATTTTAATTAAAGTTATATATTATATATTAAATAATATATATATAATTCATTTTCTAAAAATGTGATAATAATAAAAAAAATATTACTCTTAAAAATTGTATTTTTTAGAATTATAGTTTTTATCCTTTTTCTTACATATTATGAAATTAATCACAATCATTTAAAAAATATTATTTTATAAAATAAAATTAATTTTTAAATTCATCTATTGAATATTTACTTGGAGTTACATGAGATCTTTCTAAAAATGGTTTTTTATGAAAAGTGAAAATTTTAGTTTTTATTTAGAATTTTCATTACATTTAAATCATTTGATAACATAACAATTATTTAATTATTGGTATTTTATTGACCCAGAACCCTATCAATGAAATTTAAATTTTTATGTTAATTTCATATACTATCGATCATATAACATCACTTACAGAACACAATATAAACGTCATAAATGAAGAATGAATAAAATAAGAGGTATTTCTAGAGGTTAAGGAACCTATATCAATGAAATAGAAATAAAACTTTTGGAATAGTAATGTGATAACTATGAATAATAAACTAGCCAATAAAATAGTAAAATCACCCAAAAGATTATAAAAATTAGCTATCTTATCATTGAAATTATGATCTAATTATATCATAGAGTAAGTAAATGTATATTTTAAAAATCAATATTTAGGTGTTGGTATTTTTGTAAGTTGTAAATATTGAGTTACAATATTATATTTAGGTCAATTATTTAAAGGAAAATAATTTTCATAAAATTTATCCATAAATCCAAATTTTATGAATTTTGGTTAATTTAATTAGACCTTTGATATTTTTATAAAGGTTTAGAAAATGTGTTTTAAATTTAAAATTTGTATTTTAATTAAAATAATGATTTCATTTATAATTAAATATCAAATATTTAGAAAATTAATTTGATAAAATGAATTCCATTTTGGAATTTTACGCATTCAAAAATGGTCATTGTGATTTCATTGTATTTTTCTAAAATAGTTGATTTTTTTGTGAATAGTAAAATACAATAATTTATGGTATAAATATATTAGCAGCTAAATACCCTATTCCATGATTCAAATTTGATGTATGAAATGGAATCATAAACTCTAATTCAACAATAAAATATATATGATGGTAATACTCAAACTATTCCCATTCTTGAGACAAATTAATGAACAAATGAATTAAATATTAAAAAATATCTCATCTCCCCCAAAATAAAAACCACACTTCACGCCATGTTCAATCCACTCATATATGCCCTAATTATTATCAATTCCCTACCAAAATGATGTCCCATAGTCCCTCTCTACATACAGTAGCTATTTTATCATACTAGAATCCAATAACCTGTTTCCCTAGGGAGGTTCTCAAAGAAGATAATTCTAGCGGTAAACCCTCTTAATTTTTCTTTTAATTTCATTTTCAACTAAATTTATTTTCATATCATATTCTCAACAAATCTGTCCAAATGATCATGAAAAATCTATAATTATCTATATACTATAATTAGATAATGTTAATTAAATACTCTTCTTTAGACTATTTTATCTCTCACTATTTTCTTTTAAAAAAATCATCATTTGTGGGGTTCCAGTTTACAACCTTTGTGGATGAAGAACCTTCATTATTCAATTTATCTTTCAGGGATGGTCATGAAAACAATATTATGATTAAAATAATTTATAAAATATTTATTATTTCTTATTAAATTTTTTGAAACTAGTTTAGAATCATAATACAAATTTAGATGAAAAACTAGTTCGAGATGATAGAAATGTCATCATAATAATCAATACAATTATAACTAATGTATTAACTAATAAATAATCTTCATGAAATATAACAAAATGAATTATACATCACTTGAATATTATTTATTTTCAACAGTATCATATAGCTTATAATTTTATGAATTATATCCATTCCATATAAATATCCATACTCGTATACAAGTATACTGATCTTGAAAACCATTAAAAATGTACACTACCAAGAGATAATATTTTCCTTGTAACTCATCCAAAAAGCCAAAAATGAACTTAATAAAATTATAATAAATATAATATATATTTAAAATTATATTAAATAATTAGTTAATAAATTTAATTTGATTACCCTATGAATTAAATTCACTTAAAAAACTATTCGTACAGAATGTTTTGATTTCTGCCCGATCCTTTATTTTCATTTGGGTTACAATTTTTCCCTATTCACCCCAATGAAATTATTAATTATTCTTATTTAATACCTATATATTCTGTGGGAATGTTCTATATATATGTACCAATTAGAATCATTCTTTATTTTATAGTTACTTACATGTTTTGATGGATCGTTCTCAAATTCATCATAATAAACAAGACTAATTCTAAGTAACTTCACAAATTCATATTTATTTTCATGTGCACTATATATTATGTTTTAATATGACATAATTATTCAAAAATTTATATTTTTATTATGAAAAAACTATATTAATTCACAATTTTTTATTAAATTAGTTTTCCAAAATAACTCTCCTTTTCAAAATAAAAAAGTGTTTTGCTCATGTATTACTCAATTATTATATAATAGTATTTTGGTTTATTTGAACCAACTTGTTTATTTTTAAGATTAAATTAGATTAATATTTAATGAAATCATTATCCATATTTTAAATAATGGTTTATTATTATTTTTATTGTAGATGTGCTATCTTGAATCCATTCACCATATTACATTGAATGATTACTGTTTATGTTTACTAAATAGGGGAAGTTATTTACATTTCACATGTAAGAATAAATTTGAATTTATATATTGATTTTGTTTATCTCCTTTCATATTAGGAGTTCATTTGAATTAGTGTGTTATGGTTGGGGCCGAATTTATCCCTTCGATCCATCGGTAGGTTTCATGAGAGAAACTAGCATGGTTTTTTACCCGTCAAATATAGTTTCATGGATGTGGCCATGACTGTATGATTATGATGTCTTTCATTATGTATTCCCACATTTTGAAGCTAGTAATTGTTATTTTATGTGATTATTTTACAATTAAAAATTCAATGGTTATTTTTTACTATGTAATTATTTATAATCATTTAAAATCCTTCCATTTTATGCTCATATTTATTTTTAATAGCATGTGTAGTTTTAGTTATTCACGATGATTTATATTTTTTTAGTAGTATTACATACCCTTACTAGGAATATGACCTCACACCATTCTTAGTGTTATTTTTCAATAGGATTCCATGATGAATTTTTTCAATGACATTAATGATAATTTATAGAAATAATATTATTTTTCCAGGCGTTTCTAAGAAGTATATCATTTCAAATTGTTATTTTGAACTAATGTATATATCTGATTTTCTAAATACTCTATACTATTCTGTGATTCATGATGAATATTACTTGTTTATTTTCCAATGTATTAAAATAAATAACCAGTTTCAGGCTTCTAAGGTCGTGGAGATATAGTTTATACCAAAATAAGTTTAATAGAATCATTGAAAACTAGATACAAAAAACATAGTTTAGTAGAAAAAACCCTAAAATGGGCTTGGGGATAAGCATACAAGAAAATCATAGAATTGTTTCAACTTATATAATATATGTAACTTCATATAAAATACGTCCCTATCTAGATCCTAAAAGTGGTTGTGGTTTTAGCACAAAAGTACCTAGGAGTTATAACCCCACCATGGTGTTTGTGTCCAGATTTAGCATAACCTGGTACATGATAATGATCATCGCTATACACCTAGTTTGACACTCTCCAAGGATATTCATAGAATAATTCTAATTTTAGTATTAAATAATTATTAAAGATTTAAATGTAAATTTTTCCCCACTAAAACCTTATATAATTTTTTGAGATTAAACATGTATATATTTTAATTCCGGTTACCTGTTTTTCTTGTTCGATTTTATAAATTATGAATCATAACGTCATTTAGTGTCTTCCATTATTTAATATTTTATCTTAGTATAAGAAATTGAATCTGCATGATTTTGAATATCCCATGTAAGGATTTCCCTCCAATTTAATATAATGATGTTGGTTAGGGATCTACAATGAGGGCTTAGAAACTTATAGCTATACATGGATAGATGAATCATGTTATGATTAACAATCATACACATATAGAGCTTCGTAATCCACAATGTGGAGGAACAATGTTTGAACTAGCTATATGACAACAAAATCCATAATTTAATGGGACTACAAATCCATTTATAGAAGAATAGTGGATAGGTTCATTAGAGAAGTTATTTCATCCTAGGGAAGAAACGAATGGTAGAAGGATTTCATGGAATTTTATCTTCAATAGGGGGATGTTGATAAATGTTGTACATTGATTCAAAATAAAAAAATATGAGGAACAGATTGAAAATTTGGAATATAGGTATATTATGGAAATTTTCCATGAAAAATAATTTCCTCATGAATAACTAGGGGATATGGAGAGGAAACTAATGAGTCTAAGATAGAAAGAGGATAAAAATGTTATGAATTATGAAGACACATTTGAAAGGATATAATGGTATCTAATAGACTACATATTTAATCCATTGGGAAATATTGATTGATTCATTAGTAGATTAAAGCCATTCCCCTGATGGGAACTGTTCTCTTGCAATTTCACATCATATTAAGATATCGTCCCATGTGCTATCAAGATAGAAAATTAATTTTTTATGTCATATGACTTAAATTTATAGAAATATAAAAATAGTGTTATTGAAAACTCTAGAAATTTAAATAAATAAATAGATAATAATGTAAGAGTTAACTTTTCAACCTGTAGTAATTTTAGGAAGAGAAACCCCATTACTTTATTGAAAGTAATGTGTATTTATTAAAATTGTTGAGAAAAAGTCCTCTAAGAATGTAATTATAATGGAAAGTTAGATGCTACCAATGTTTAATTATATAATTTAATTGAGATGGGATATTATACAAATTATCTTCCTCATTATCAAGGAAACACTATCCAAATAAGGCTGATGGGGAAAGCCCAAGATTATTCAGCAACAACTACTGGCGTTGAAGTTCATAATGATGATTTGGTAGGTACATAAATCATTTCCTCAAGTATATAAAATTCTTTATTTGATTCAATATCATCAGATTATTTTATATCTTCCTAGTTTTCTATGAAAATTATACATTTCCTCTTTGATTTAATAAATTATTTCTTAGTCATAACTCCAAAGGGTAGTAACATTACAAAAATGATTTGTCGATCTGTCCCTTTTGTGAAACATAAAAAATATTTATTTGATGAAATTAACATCACACCCACGATGGATATTGATGCAATACTCTATATGGATTGTATTTCAAATTATGATGAGAAATTATATTTCATGAAAAAGGAAGTTAGATTTGTTGAGAATGATATATAATCCCTTACTATTAGAGTAGAAACCTTTCCATCTGATTATTTTATAGATCCACCACTATTAACTGTACTTAATTAAATTATTTTAGAGGATTAGAATGAAATTTATTTTGGAGAGGAATGAAATCAATAAATTGAGTATGTACCTAATGTGAAAGAATATATCAGTGTATTTCTGGAGGATATATCTGGACATCTTCGAGGGTGATATGTTTAGTTCCCTATTGAATTAATTCCTTGGTCAAAACCTATATCAAATAACCCATATTTAATGGCCATTGTAAATGTATTAGAACTAAATACATGACTAGACGAATTTATTGTTACATGATTTATTTCTCATAGTGTTTCACCCTGGGGATCCCATGTTCTCTTTGTTAGGAATAAAGATAGATCTATGAGGTTTTACATTGATTAGAGAGAAATAAATTCCATTATAATAATGAATAAGTATCCCCTACCTCACCTTGATAATTTATTTTATCAAATTCATGGATATCAATAATTATCAAATAATAAAATTTTATTTGGATATCATCAGTTGCATGTGGGGAAAAAAGATATTACAAATACCACATTTTGAACCCCATGTGAATATTATATGGTTACAAAATTGCCTTTTGGACTGATTAAAGAACCCATTATTTTCATGGATCTAATAAATATGGTTCTCAATAAGATTATGATGAATTTTTTTAGGGTATTTATTAATGATATCATGATATAAACCAAATAATACAATGATCATAAGAACACCTTTCACATTATTCTGGATACTCTTTGATGAAATGTGTTTTTTGGGATGTTTAGAAAGTTTTAATTATCATTTTAAATAGTTCATTTTCATAGAAATATTATCTCTATGGATGGAATCTTAGTTGATAATGTGATGAAAAAGGAATTTAATTAATGGACTACACCAACAAACATAAGCATGGTATGTAGTTTTATGGTTTTAGTAGGTTATTATTGTTATTTCATTCAGAAATTCACCGAATTAGTTGACCCTCTGAAAAATATTACTCGTATAGTTTTTAGGATTCTATGTCAAAAAGGATGTGAATAATGATCTATAAAATTAAATAATAGGTTGTTGAATTCTCCAATCATAGCTATGTCATTTAGAAATAGTGGATTTGTGATTTATATTGATGCTTCAATGAAATGTCTAAGTTCTGTCCTTATGCAGAATGATAATGTTATTGAATATGCATAAAGGCATTTGAAAATTCATGAATTTAACTACCCCACTCTTTATCTTGAGTTAGTATCTATAATCAATTATCGAAAGATAAATATAAATTATCTCTATTGAAAAAAAAATTGGGATATATATAGATCACAAGATATTGAAATTTATTTATCTTATAGAATTAACATTATATGAGGTGAAGTCGATGGCTCTCTCAGATAATGTGTTATTGTAGTAAAATACACTTCCACAATGTGATGGAAAATAATATAGATAATTCATTAATAAGTAAGGATCATGGAGTTCTAAGAAAATTGAATATTGAAAAGGTTCATGTGTTAATGGATCTAGTAAATATAGATTTTGTTATTTTGAATGAAGATAAAACATCATTACTTTTTTTTATTTTTTCCCAACAATCATTATTGTGAGGAATTATATTTTCTCTTTCTGATGACTGGAATCATCAAAATAAAACTAAATCAATGAATGATGGGATGTTTCTTGATGTTGTGTGTGAAGATTGAATTATGAAATTTCAGAGGAGGCTAGGTGTTACCTCTATACCCAAGCTAAAAGGATGTTTTTGGATGATTACCATATTTGAAAATTCACTATGCACCTTGGTAGCACTATGATTTATATAGTTTTCAATGATCATTTCTATTGGGATAATAAAAAGAATGAAATTTATGATTATGTGTCAAGATATATTGTCTATTAACAGTTGAAGGCTGAAAAAAACACCCTAGAGGATTCATGAAGCCTTTTTATATTCCTACACAGAAATGGGATGGAATCACTATGTATTATAACATTGGAATACCAAAAACACCAAGAAAGAAAGAAGCAATATGGGTAATTATTGATCAACATACAAAATTTGAATATTTCCTCAATATATTGGATGATTTTCCACTAGATCGCCTTTTAGGATTTTATATCAATGAATTTTGAAGAATTAATGGAACCCCAATTTCCATAATGTTTAATTTTGATCAATTATTTATATAAAAATCATGAAAAAGTCATAAAAAAGATTCGGATATTGAATTTCATTTGACTACTGCTTTTCACCCTCAAACTAATGGGTTGTCAGAAAGGATAATCCAAATCCATGAAGACACATTGAGATCATTATCACTTGATTTTAAAGGTATATGGGATCATTATTTACCTTTAGTATATTTTCCTACAGTAATAGTTTAAATTCTAATATTCTAATGGAACCATTTTAAATATTGTTTGACAAAAGCTATTGTACACCAACAAGTTTGGATGATGTTTTAGAAAGGAAGATAGTAGTCCTAGAGCTTGTGTAGGGAAAAATAGAGAAGGTAAAGACTATTCAAAACCATATCAAAGAATTTAAATGTAAGAACAATAGAAATACCAATCATGAAAAGAATAATATGGAATTTCAAGTAGGAGATCTAGATTTTTTTAAAGTATCTCCATGGATGGGTGTTATAAGATTTAGAAAGAAATGGAGACTAATCCCTACGTATATTTTTTAGATCTACACTCTATATGGAATTATAGTGGTGGGTTATGTTTTGAAAATGCCGCCTATCCCTTCTAAGATACACATTATATTCCACATCTCATTGTTAAGGAAGTACATTCTAGACCCATCACATGTACTCACTTCTGAAAGAATATGATTTTAGCCTAAATTATTTTAGTGTGAAGATCCTATCAAGGTTTTGGACACTAAATACTAGGTGTTGAGGAATAAGATGATAAATATGGTAAAGGTATAGAATAAAAATCATAAAATTGAGGAGGTAATGTGGGAAACTGAGTAACTTATGACGAGGAACATCCCAAATCTTCGTATGCGGTGACAATCTAGACATTTTGAGGATAAAAATCTTATAAGAGGGGATAATGTAATGACATAGAAGTCTATCAATGAAAATTACCTTCTTATTTTTTTTCATATAATATAGATCATATAACATCATTTATAGAGCAGAATAGATATTAAATATCATAAGAATGAATAAAAAAGATATTTTAGAAGTTAAGGAACATATAAGGATGAAATAGAAACATGGCCAGAGTAATATTAATGTGACACTTATGAAAAATAATCCCAAAAATAAAATACTGACTGCTCCAATGAAGTTATATATAAAATTTGGTATGCTATAAATTAAATTATGATATAATAATATAATAATGTAAGTAACTGAATATTTGAAAAATTAATATTTAAGTGTTGGTATTTTTGTAAATCATAAATATTAAAGTAAAATAATATATTTAATTAATTGATTTAAATGAAAATTAATTTTCATAAAATTTATTAAAAAAATATAATTTTTCTTATGATTTTAAGATAATATTTTGAGACTTTAGTTAATTTTTAAAACTGTTATAAAATTTGTTTGAAATTTCACATATATATTTGCTGAGTAAATAATTGTTTTACTGAATAATTAAATTTCACATACTTAGAAAAATATTTTGATAAAATGGATACTATTTTTTCATTCTATGTATATAAAAATTGTTATGGTTAACTTTTTTATTTTTCTAAAATACATTAATTTTCTTTGAATAGTAAAATACGGTAATTTACGGAATCAATACATTAGAAAATAAATAAACCATTCTATGATTGATTGTTGATGTGAGAATAATAATATTGAACATCAATCAATTATTTTAATATATTTTATGATAATTATCAAACTATTCATAAACATGAGCCAAATTAATAGTCAAATGTATTAAATATTCAAAACTCACTCCTATCTTCCGTTAAAAAAACACCCTTCACCCATATACAACATACCCATATATGAATTGAATCCTATCAATTTTCTACCCAAATAAAATTCCTTAATCTCTCCCCACATCATAGAGCTCTTGGTATTACCAATAGTCCGAAACCCCTTTCCCTAATGATGTTGTCAAGGATGATAATTCAAAAGGAAAACCCTCTTCCTTTTAAAATTAATCTCAGATTTAATCTTTTTTCTTTTCTTATCCTAACTTCCTATATCCAAAAGATCATGATAACTGTATTATCTTTAATAGACTATAATTATATCATTTAAATTTAATATTCTTCATCAAACTTGTTTCTATCTCTCTTTTATTTTAAAAAAAATCATAATCCATGATGTTCCATTTTACAAACTTCGTGGACAACGAAACCTATTTCTTCATTTTACCTTCAATGATAGTCATGAAAACATTTTTATGGTTGAACCAAATTATAAAATTTGTATTATGACATATGTAATGTTATAAAACTAGTATATATACATTATACTAATTAATTCGATAGAACTTTATCGAGATGATTGAAATACAACCATAATAATATAGATGTTTATCATTAATGTTTTATATATTAACTCATCTTCAGACCATATAAAAAATTGAATTATATTACCATTTAATTTTATAGATATTCATTATTTTAAAAATAATTCAATTCTAGATAATTATATCAATTCCACTTGAACATTCATTCTGATATAAAAGTATACTGATCATTGAAACCAAAGTAATGAATGCTTCTTAGTGATAATTTGTCTCATATAACTCATCAAAAAATGCCAATAAGTAACATCAAGAAACTATAATAAGTAAATTAGATATATAAAATGTTCGGAGTTAATTATTTAATCGATTTATTTTGATTTTCCAATACATTAAGATAATGTTCATAACTCATTCAGACATAAGGTTAGGATTTTTACCTGAACCTCCATTTTTTTGGGTTACCCTTTTTCACGTTACACAAAAAAAAATTTAATTATTATTATATACACCTCATAATTTTTTTAATGATATATATATATGTACGAACCAATATCCTTATTTATTTTATTGGGAGTTACATATTTTTAAGGATCTCCTCCAATTTCATCCCCATAAATAGGCCCGATTCAAGGGATCTTCTCAAATTCTTACCTATTTACAAGTTAACTCGCTAATCTTTTTTAAGAAACAATTATTTTTATATAACAACTAAATTCATTATGAAGAAATATATTAGTTCACTTCTTGTTTTATGAGAGTATTTTTCAAAAAGAACTATTCATTGCAATTTGAAAGAGTACTTATCTAAAGTATCACTAATTGATTTTATAGGAGTATTTACATCTGTTTAAAAAATCATTTTGATTAATATGATTAATTAGGATTAATATTTTATGATATTTTCTATTATATTTTATTGAATTTTTTACTATTATTTGGACTGTGGATGTTATATCTAGATATAATTCACTATATTACTCTAAATGGTTAGTATACACGTTTACTAATTGATAAATTCTAATTAAATTTCCCTAGATAGTTTCAATATGAAAATAAATGTTGATACAATTTCTACCCTTTCATGTGAGGAATAAATTAGAATTTTTATGTAATTGGTGGGGCCTGATATAAATGATCGATGTATCGGTATGTATCATGAGACGAACTAGCCTGAGTTTTTACCCATTATTTATGTGGCTTGGTAATGGCCATAATGGTATGAATATGATTCATGGAATTACGAATTCCCACATTATGAAGCTAGTAATTTTTCATCAATTTGATTATTCAACTAATAGAATTTGAAAGGATATGTTTTGTTATGGAATTATTTATGTAGTTATTAAAAACTTTTATTTTATTATCATGATAAATTTTAATGGAATGTGTACTATTATCTTTTCACTATGCTTTATATTCTATCTTCAAGTGTATTAAATGTGCTTATTGATAATTTGATCTCACCCCTTTATTAGGTTTATTTTTCCACAAGATTCCAATATGAATTTTTTGAATGACATAAAAAGATAATTCATATGAGTTAGATTATTTCTAATGGATTCTCATTGATTTATTTCATTTAAAATTGTAATGTTGGACAAATATTTTACCGGGTTTTACAAATATACAAAACTATATGGCTCGTCGAGATTCATTTTCCATGATTATATAAATATGTAATAAATTAATACACCAGCCCTAGTCTCCAATGGTTAGGCTGTTGTAGTTTAAAATTAAATAAAGTTTAATTTATATATCTATTCTCCAATTTATGTCATCGAAATAAGATTAATAGTGAAATTTGTTATCGAATCTTTTTAAACATATGAACATTTTATCATTGGAAAACTGCTTTCTCATAATGTTTATATGATTAATTTTAAATTAAATGTTTCCACTTATATGGATGGAATTTCAAAAAATATATTAAATATTTGGAATAATAATAATATATATTTTATAAAAATAAATACATAAATTTTAGCAATATTAACATAAAAATGTAAATATTAATTAATATGGTTATGGTGAAAATCGGGTTTTAATAGGTCTAAAATAAAAATATAATCTCTAAAATAACTTATACACAAGTAAAATATTAATTTCAGGTATATATTTAGACTATATAAATTTTATGGATAGATAATAAATCATTTATATTCCATATTTCCCCTATAAATCATTCATTCACCTTTTTTATTTTTAAAATTACAATTGTGTCGCTCACCTCACATATAAGAACGTCCCATATCATCTCATATACACACATAAAAAACCCATTATAGTAGAAAATCCATGAATACATAACTTTTTTCATTCATAATCTCATCTTATAATCCATTATTTGGTCAAAATGGCAGCCTGTGATGAATTTTGGTGAAAACCAGCAAATATTTTCTAAAAAAAAGATGTAACTCCCTAGATTGGGTTTTTTATTATTTTTATTCCTAGAAATAAGTAAATTATTTTTAAGCCTAGATGATATAATAATACATTTTTATTAATTATGTAATTATTTTTTATGTTAGTTTCTTGACATCTTAAAATCTATACTTCCATAAAATGGGGAAAAATCATATTTCATGTGTTTAGAGAACTACTGCCTCACAAACCAATTTTATTCGTTTTCCATCAGAAACAATTGAAAATATATATAATTATGGTACTAATATTTATATATTATATTTATGATATTATATTATCTTTGGAATTATAATACTACATGTAATGACTTACTTCCAAACACTTCGGGGAAACATTATCACTGCTTGTGTCTACGTCATATTACAACCTCAAAAAATGATTGGATGTATATGGTAATAAGGATCAATAATATGAATATATGTGATATTCAAAACATAAATACTATTTTTAAGTATCATTTCACATATTATATCTTACATTTCATTCTTTGGGTGATAAGGTAATGTTGTCCTTGTGGGTTATAGTCTACAACCTCAAGATGGGATGAGATTCATTTTTCACTATCACTTTTCTTGGTAGGAAATTAGAATACATTTATTTAATATATGAAATATATATTCTCTAAATATTATTTATTAATGGTAATATATTACATAAATTTATTTCTTTTCCACCACTGATAAAATTGATACAATGTTCATGGAAATATACAACCTACAATCTCTATGAATAGTGTATTTAATTTTTTTCTCTAATATTTTTGGATTATTAGTATTTATATATAATAATAATATATTTTATATAAATAATTTTTTTAATTTATTAAAATCTTGAGCCATGATATATTTATTCATACTGAAAATAAATATTCAAAAATAACACAAAAATCAAATATGTTATTATGTAAATGGTGATTTTAACACGGAATTGTTAATAAATGGGTGACAAAAGGACGAAAGAAAATAATATGTGAAATTATATATATAATTATGGTTTTTGAATAGAATTATAACAATAATATATTTTCTATACAAGATGATAAAGTGTGTTCTAAAGATATCGTGACATATAATAATGGATTTCAGCCTAAATATTTTACTTCAATAAAACACATGCCTTATTAAGAACCTATTTATATTATATGTTTAATATATAGCTCATGAATGTAATTTTTGATGCTCCTATATAAAATTATTCATATTGAAATATACATGTCACTATTTCCCATTCATGGGGTTTACGAAACCAAATTTATCAACGTTGTAAGTGTTTGTTTCTATAATATTCCTTCATTGAGACATATGTTATGTTATGCACCCATATAATATATGAGTGTATATATAGTCCTTTCAATTTATAATATATAAATTTTTATCATGATATTTTATGTTTCATGTGATTTTATTCTTTTATGGTTCTTCTAATTCAATGTTACAAAATTGGTTTGTGTTTTATGTTACAGTCACATCGTTTTTTGAGATTGTTCATTTTTATGCATCCAATGATGACATATTATGATCTATCTATCATTAAAATAAATTATTATATTATCCTATTACAATTTGTTGAGAATATATTTTATCCATTTCATTTTCCTCTCTTTAAGTACTTATGATTTCAAAATAATGTTTAAAAACATCATTATATCACTCTTCAGTTGATAATGTTTTTTTCTTCCAAAACAATGTTTTCTGAAAATGATTTTAGGATACACAAAATGACATATTAAAAAGTTTTTACCCATATTTAACATTTTTCTAAAAATATGAATGGAATCTTTATTTTTTTTCCAAATAAGGAAAATTTATATATAAATTTGAAAGTATAATTTTTTAACATGTAAAACATAAACAAGATTTAATCCCTAAATACCGTTATATTCCTTGAATTTTAAATTATAATTTTAAAAATATATGTTAAATGAAAAGTATTCTTAAATTAATCTACATTATAATATTATTTTAATTATAAATGACATTTTATGAAATAAAATTTTTACATGATTTTTAAATAATCTATTTTATGTTTCCTACGTAATATTTAATTAAAATGATTTTGGAAATGTTTTACTTTTTTAAAAAGTTTTTTTGAAGTGGAATTTATATTTTTCTCATGATAATTTCAAATTTATCTTAAAAAAGCATTTCCAATACTTTATGACTTAATTTCTTGTTACCTATGAATTAATATGAATTTGATTAAAATATATCATTCATATAATTTCAAAGAATGGTTAATGTTTATGAAATATTAATTCTTACAAATACTATTTCTATTCCATTAGATATACCATGATAAAGTTATCATTAAAACCGCAATATTTTCAATTAATTATTTTATGATGAAAAAAATAAATTATTATGAAACATATATTTTTTCATAGGTCATTCTTCGATGGAATATTTTTAAATCCCATTAAATTAATGGGTTATCAAATGTGTTATATTTTATGATATTGTGGAATATATATATATTGTTTTAATTATGTTATGGGTGGGAATAATATCTCCCTCAAATACATTGGGTAATGATTAAAGTTATATGAGCTCAAGGGGTACACGAGAGGTTATCCAAAGCCCAAAAATAGTCTAGACAAGAAGTTATAACAATCTTGAATTAGTTTACATGGGAGTTTATCCCATTCTTGAATGTGGTTATATAGGAGGTCGTCTCATGATTAGATGATGGTAATTGATAGGTTATCCCAAGCCTAAGAATGTGTAAATAAGGGTTGTCCGAAAACCAAAATAGGGTACAAGTGAGGTTATCTGAAGTGGAATAGGGGTGAATGAGATGTTATTATAAGTAGAAAAGAGGCCACACTTGTGGTTATCTGAAGCCTGAATCAGGTACATGGGTGGTTAGGACATGCATAACATGTTATAAATACATTTCTGGCTATCCGTAAGATTAGATTTTATTTTCTTATGTATTTTCAAAATATATTTCTCTTAATCCACTATTTTGTTCTCAAGGATCTTGTTATTTGATAACATTATGAATAAAGTCGTAAGAAAAAAATCATGATTTAGTCCATGACTCGTGTTTATGATCAATGAATTCCAAGGTACGATTTTAATATTTTATTCTCATGTTCTTATTCCCTTATACTGATCATATATTCATACCTTTCTTGTTTACCCATACTGAGAATCTTATCTCACCATTTTATATATTTCAAATCCCCGGGAAATGAAGAATTATTTATCCAGGGTATTTCTAAGAATACAACTACTTGGGAAGATCTTTATGGGATACACTAATGGTCATTTAAGAAAAAATCTAATTTTGCTTTTTGTCTCTAATGACAATAAATCTATACAACCAACATGTGTTTATTTGTGAAATACATTGAATATTCGTCTAAAAATATGTAATATATATATATATATATATGATAATTTTGGATATTTACTATTAGAATCAAATTAAACGTTAGTTAACATTTCGAAAATAGGATGTGAAAACATTTGTGAGATCCCTATGGATATTTATATCAACATGTCTATGGATATATCTAAGGATAAGTGTATGGATAATTCAACGTATAAGATAATATACTTGGATTATTGTAAAGGATAGAGAGAGTAGAGTTAAATAAATTAAATTCCTCTGCAGATAATATAAGTTGATGTTTCTCAAGTACAGAGGTGCCTGGGGGTGACAACTGCATGAGGGTGGATTAATATGGACTCGATCATAAACTGGTTCATCCTAATTGGCATTTTTTCGGACATTTTTTGATACTCTTGGGGGGTATGGATTTGAAATTAACAAAATATAAATGATAGAACATTATGGATTGAAATAATTACCTTTAATAATAGAGGTTAATAATAATATGTCATATATTAAAAAAATTATGTCATGATATTGATATAGTATAAGTGAATTTTCGGGATTATTTTCTTTAAAACTATGAATATTGTTACTAAAAATATTTTTAGTGTTTTTTCAATCAACAGAATAAAAAACATTAATCTTGAATGATATATAAAATGTGCTGACATGAAGACAAATGGTATCATTACTCGAGTTAATGAATGGTAACTATTCTTAATTAGTTTTCATGATATATGATTAACAAAATTCATCTAATCTATCGCCAGGAATGACTGAAGATGATTAGAATATAGTTCATTGAGTGTTTCTATGTTATTGACCATGGAAAAAAACTATTCAATTTCCAAAATGTTGAAATGTGGGATGAATAACTCTAGGGAATACCTTAAAAGAAATAAAATATGTTTTATCCTTGGAGAAGAAGGGAACCGAGTAAGTTATTATGGAGGAAAAAGGAAATGTTCAGTTAAATAAATGTCTAAGAATATTGGTTTGGGAGAGGTTTCATCAATGGCCAAATGATATAAATTTAGAATTTATATGTATTATTAAAATGGATGTCCAAGGTATAACCAAATAAAGATAATAAAAAATTTTATATAAGTAATGGTTATATTCTAATGATAAAAAGGCCAAGACAGACATACAAAATAAAATAATTGATAAAGAATAGGATGATGATGCATGGATATTAGTGTATGATGAATGTGAAATAATATAAGAAATTAAGTAATTCCACTAAAGAATTATGTTAAATTATTCATGAAATATCTTGATATTATTCATTATATGTATCTTTTAATGGATTTTCAAGAATATATTTAATGGTACTAATTACATAGAAATCATATATATTAGTAGGGTGATATTTTATGAAAAACCAAAAATTAATGGAAGATAATATTTAATATATTTGAAATGTTGAGGTAAGGATTTTAGGATAAAGAGATGAATGGTAAGGATTATATAAATTTGATATTACTAAATACCATGAAACAAATTTAAGATTTGACAAAAATGTGTTCTATGTTACCATTCTTTGGATTATATAGAAATTTTGTTAACTTATAGAATATCTTAAATAATAGATGGTTTCAATCCATTAGTAAGGAAGTATGTTTTTTTTCATTTTGGATTTTTCTATTGATGATATTTAAAAGTTTCTAGAAAATATATGACCAATATATTAACATAATTCATATGTGATATTTAGAGATACTTTATGATACTTTGGGGAATAATGTTATTTTGATTTTCAAAAATTATATCACCTTATTAATTGATTTTTAATAATGGAAGTTTCATTAAAATTTACATTCAGAGAAGAGTATAATGTTATCTTTTGAGTAGTTTTATAGATTAATGTATTTTTTTCCCAATATAGTGATTTATTTATAACATTTGATAAAAATTTTGTTTTTGAAAATAAATAGTGATATGAATTTTGAGATTTCATTAATTTATGGATATTATCTTGTTCTAGAAAATCATGAATAGTAAAATAATTTAAATTTCGTATAATAAGAGATGATGTCGGAATTGATCAAGGAAAACCCAAAGGATAATATTATTCTTATGAAGTGTAATGAAATCGAGTAAGTATATCTTCTCATTAAAAATAAATAACATTTTGAATATGATATTTAAATAATATAATATCCTATTATCACCATTTCTATGGATATAAATTTTCTTTTTTCACAACAATTTAATTATTTGGTTTTGTTTGTTTTAATATTAACATGATTAATCAAATCCTTTTTGTATACAATTTTTGGCACTCACCATAATTATTTGGACATTACACATTTCTCCCATGTCGAAAACATCACATTATACCTATATTATCTTACATAGAAACCTATTATGTATTATCCCATATTTCATTCAGACATTCGATTCAATATTTTCAAGAGGTAGTTCTAGAAACTATTTTAGCATTATAAGTTTACCAAACAGGGTTTTTCAATTTTTAAACACATGTTTCCAATAAAAATATCAATTTGTTAAGGTGAAAATTATCATTGGGGTAGAATGTAATATTTTGTGATTTAGTTAATTTTATGTCAAATATATTTAGTTATTTTGATATTTTTCAATTAAACATGACACTGTGTTTATATTACATTACATATAACACATTGTGTATCAAGAAGGAGCATGTTTCTCATGTATCGGCTAACCACACCATTGTTGATAAGCATGCTAATATTTTTAAATTTTCAATAATTCCTTAAGCCTTGATTCCAAAAGTTGAAAATCTAAGAAAAATAAATTTTCTTAGTCAATGATTTGCAAAGATATATGGATTAAATGATCAAATTTTGACATCCATGGGTTGTGTCTAATATAATGTTGTGTTCCTATATAATTAATGAAAAATGAGAGCATGGAGTCTCGGATCAGTATCCTTGAAACATGTATTTCCTCATATTCATGAATGGGATCATAATTTTAAACCTAATAATGTAAGATACACAGAATTTCATGTATGGATATATATTTTCCAACTAAACAACTTTATTGGAACATGATAACTCTATTGGATATTACTCCATTAGTTTGTATTCCCATTTGAATGGAAAAAATATTGATAATAATAGGTTTGGTCATTATGTATGAATCCTTGTTGATGTTTATATGGCCTCCACAGCTATTAAAGATTTTGTTTCACAACAAGTGGTCATAACATTAATTTAGATATTTGATTTGAATAAAATCTAAAATTATGCCTCAATTTCCACTTCTTTTGGTAATATAAACATTGATTGAAACCGGAAAAAACAATATAGAATTTGTACGACTAAATTTCATTAAGATGAAAAATGTAGGATGAAAAGAATAATAGATAAATCAAGACCATTTGTCGGTGGTATAATTGAAAATCATATCAAGGATCTGAAAAAACAATACCCAGATCATATCATAGGATGTTATTATATAGATGCGAGGGTTTATAAATAACCAATACTAGACATGAATCTTGTCATTACCCATGGAGAGAACAATGTAACTTGAACCTATAGGTCTATTGACATTTCTGAAAGTCTTAGGGGTATTGGGTTCATTATATTTTTTTTGATACAGACATGGGGGTAAGGGGATTAGTCAAGACTGTTGTTTGGGAGAGGGTGTCTGATCCAGAAAATGATCTGGATCTTGGTACCCATTGAAGGACAGATAATGTTTTATCCTCTTGGTTGGCTAACACATCTGATAGTCTTGGTGGTAATGGGATCACCCAACCCTGGGTTGATATTGCGCTTAGGTGTTGTTCAACCTAAAATGGAAGGTTCCAAGGCTTTTAGTTATGATGTTCATCATCATTCTCCTCTTGAAGTGCAGCAAGACCGCCTACATTATTTAGTTAAATATTACCAATATTCATAATGAATTTTATAGTGTTAAGGATATTGATTCTAATGAGGAAATGGGAACATGTCTAAAATATGATGATGTAGAGTGATCCATCTAGAATTCCCTGATATACAAGGCTGTGTGTAAATATCATATTAAAGCCACTCAAGTTGTGGTTTAGTCTCGAATAAATTTATTATTTTATGTGATTCTCTCTAGTACAAGGAAAAATTTGAATCACCTGATGAAGATACAATCCTTTGTTCATAAAATATGGATAATATTCTTGATTCTTTGATGGATTCAGAATCACCCAATGGCTCATTTTAAGTGTAGTATACATTAGGAAAGGTTAAGAAGAAGAATAATGGGCTGAAAACAAAGATAACAAGCAATAAAAAAATAGCGTGGGAATCATCCAATGGCCAAGTCCCTTATCTTATGAATATATTTTATTGAAATTTCAATTGGCTTTGAAAGTCACCAACAGTCACAACCCTTATGAATTTCATTTTGACAAGTAACCTTTTTTTTATTGGACTCACTAAACAATGAATGGATTTTGATAAGTGGAAATCCATAAAATGAGATTCGATTGGTTATTAATTTTTTTCCATTATTACAACTTATAATTCTCAAAAGTCTATTTTTGTATTTATGAATAACCACATATACCTATAGTCTTGATTTTATGATAAATAGTTAATCATTGTCACAATTGGGATAAATGGACATGATATCTCTTTATATTTTGTTTGTGATCATAATCAATATATAAGAAGATGATAGCTATGGGAATATCTTGAGGTGATTATAGTAAAAATGATACAGAATTGGGTTGTTATTGGTGATTTCAACTCAGTGTTGTGGCATGTGAAAAAGACCAGGAGTTGTTTTAATAGGATGGATTTCCCTGACATATCATCCTGAATTAATAAATGCAATTCGAATCAGGTTCCAATTATGGTATATTACTATACCTTCTATAGTTATAATCATAATTGGAATCAAGATAAATAAAACTACATGTTATTTTATAACATGGATGATGGAAATATGTTTCTTTTGGTGTCTGGTATCACCTTACCGAAAATCTATTTTGATCACAATATTTTTATAATTGATCAGTGTGTCTATAAATTGAGATAGGCTCCATTACCATTAAATTCATTCCTAGTGATACGTTGTTGTAGGGAAGAAATTGTTGATGCTTCAAAGTACTATTTAATTGGAATCCCTTTTCACATTTTGTCAATGAAATTTAAGGCTATGAAGGCAAGGAATAGAAAGTGGAATACAAATTGTTTCTACAGTATTGAATATGATATTAAGAATGTTAATGAAAATCTGATGCATTATCAATGGCGTAATATGAATCATGATTTCATTTTGAGGGACGATATGAATTCTCTCTGCATGTTTAATGACTTGTTATTTCTAAAGGAGAATCATTCCTCGAACCAATATAACCAACAGAGGTTGATGAAATGAGGCAAGAACTCGAGATATTTTCACTACATGAAAAGGGAGAAATGGTCAAAAGGGGATTCACTTTCATAAAGAGCAATAGTGTTTTTTGTGAATGAGATATTTGTTTCTTCTTGTTGATAATTTGAAAATATATATATTAAATCAAGGGAAGACAACACTAATAAAATTTTCAGAAGTATTTCACCTACGATTGATGACTCACAAATATGTATGATTATTCAATCACCCATTGAAGAGGAAATCAAAATGGTTATTTTTTATCTGAATTCCAAAAGTGTTTTGGGACATGATGGGTTTTCCAATAAATTGTTTATTCTCTATTGGGACACTATTTACATAGATATCTTTATTAATTTGCTAGAAGTTTTTCATCATACCTATATACCCTTTATGAGTTAATACTAATTTCATTAATTTAATTCCAAAATATGAGAATACTCTGGATACATTGGACATCATAACTATGGTAATTGGGAATACCAATACTAAAGAGATCATTAAAATTCAAGAAAATATGTTGGTGTAATTTTGAAGGTTTTTATTATTCCAAACCAATTGAGGTTTGTACCTAGAAGAAACATCCAAAAAAATTTATACATGACCTCTTAATGTGTTAAAATTATGAGATAAAATTTGGGGGATGGTAACATGAATTATAAGATTGATATTTCCAAATAATTTGACATAATAAAATGGGGATACATTTTTGTTTTTATAAGAATGCATGGGTTCTACAATGGGTTTCTCAATTTGATTAATTATATTCTTATGAGTACCATGATCTATATTCTTGTTAATGGATCTTCCAGAGGCATCTTTAATTGTACTAGAGCGGTGATACATGGGAACCCTTTATCCATAATTCTATTTTCCATTACTGAGGACTATTTGTGTACATGTCTATGTGATCGTGTTACTCTATTTATTTCAAAAAATGTTGTATTTAACAACACTCTATGAAGACACACATATTTTTTATGTAGATAACATACTTATATTTGGGGAAGCTGATAAAATTCCAATTTTATATATTAATGATATATTTTATCATGGAGACAGATTTTATGGCCATGTGATTAGTTGGGTGAATCCTCGGTAATCATTGGTGAAAGGGTTGTTAGTTCCCAGAAAAATTAGGTGGAAATAAATCTTGGTGTCAATAAAGGGTATATATCATTCACTAACCTTGGAGTACCTCTTTTTGGGGAATAATTAAAAGGTCATACTTAGAAAAATTATTCCTCGGAATTATTAATCACATGGAAATCAAGGAAACATATGTCCATATCTCATCTTGGAAGAGACTTCCTTATTAATTCGATTATCACATCTATGAGTGTTTATTAATTTTCCTTAAAGATATGGACTAGAAATCTTAATAAGGAGATTTAAATATTTATTTTCAAATATATTTGGACAAGATAAATTCGTGAAAGAAAGATTATTCGAGTCTCTTGGAGTGAATGTATCAAACTATTGGATAGGGGAGGCATGAGAGTGAATGATTTCAGACTCGAACTTTATTAAAACATCCACTTAGAATCCTATGATGTCCAATTATCACTCACTTTAATTACTTTATAGTATATTTGGGAGTAATATGATTAATGGATACTTATTATACATTACATCCTCAATCTATAACTTCATTAGATATTCTTATTGTGAAATATTATATTCCAATAATGTATGGTATGTATGCATTCCTCTCATAACATGTAGAAAACTATATGGTTATCATATAAAATAGTATATTAACTAGAGAATACTCATTTAATGGAAGACGTATCTATTTGTGAATATAATTCAAATGACGCTGCATATAGGATGCTCTCAGATCATTTGAAATTAGAGATTGTTAGATATTACTAAACTGATGTGGATTATCTGATTTGGAAGCCTAGTCTTAATGTCACATTCAACATAAATGAATTATATTGATACATGTGAAATAGATCTATTATATAAACCTATTGGATATTAGTCTACAAATGATCATATATTTCTCCAGCTTATTTTTTTATTCTATGGAGAATATGGAGGATAAGTTTTCCCCTTTCTGGGTTATCATAGAATGTCGAGATAAGCTTTTCCTCTGTCTGTTATCTCTACCTTTATACATAAGAGTATATTGATCATTTTTTTGTTTGTTTCAATTTTTCATACAGATTATGTGAATATATATAGTGAATTTTAGGTTTTAGGCCGACTCTCGACTAGTTTGAGCAGGGAATGGTCTCCATTCACTCTGTAGGATGCAGTGATAGAGTGTTATCCCACCTCTTTTTTATGTCATACATAATCATTTCATTTATTTGGATTCCTAAAAATGATCATTAATTTGAGAAAATAATTATAACAAAATAATATTGAATTAGGGACAAGAATCATGGTGTTCTGGATACAAAAAAATACATAATGGTACCATGAAAAATAATTTTTTTGACATGTTGATCTTAATATCTCATTGCATTTCTGGAAGGTGAAAAACCCACTAGTGGATAAGTTCATAAGATGGATAACACTAATTTCTCAGTGGGTGAAAATTGATATTTATGGGGTTTCTTAATGTGAACCGAGACCCTTAGGTTACAGTAGAGTCTTTGGCACACATAGGGGCTTTGTTAAGGGTTGATTCTACCATTTTATTGGAAATGGTTATACGTTTGAAGATAAGCTATGGTCTATGATGAAGGCGTTTAGGTATATAGTTCCTTAAGGATAAATGAATATTTTAATGGAATCTATTATGACTATGGATGTTGGAATTCTTTATATTCACTCAAAATATATGCCATAGAAGCTACATGAAACATGGATTTATTGTCTTAGTCCTGTAGAATAACATTGTAGTGTGATGATATATATCTATAGAGAAGATAATAGTGTTTTCAACACTCTTTCAAAGAGGGATATTGAAGAGTATAGTTCTATGTTTTCCATTATGACACTGAAAATTTTTAGTAACTTGGTTGAGGTGGATGCACATGGTGATTTGTATTCTTATCTTTGTAAGACCCTCTTGTAACAAATCTTTTGTTTCTATTGCATTTTGATAAAATATTTTCAGAGAAATATTTCCAGCCACCTTAGCCTTCGGAGAGAATTGGGGTATTCATAGGATAGACTAAATTATGAATATATATTATTATCACATGTATATGAAATGAATCATTTGGTGACCAATTATTTATAAATAAAAAATAAAGTCTATTTTATTATAAAGGAATTGTTTTTAAAAAAATAATTACTATGCACACAAACACGTTTTACTTCAATAAATTAAATAAAAAACATTGTGTGAAATATTTTAATGAAATATAAATATTATAAATTAATTAAACGTTTTAGCATTCATATTATGTGATTTTTAATCAATAAATAAAAATATATCACATTTTGTGCTTGAAAACTATATATCTCGAAAAATTAGTTTTGTATCCTTTTGTAAAATTATTCTAAATTTTATTAAAAAAATTAAAAAACAATATTTTTAGCTAGTATTATTTTTTATAATAATAATATAATATTTTTCACGTAGTTAATTTCTTATATTTTTAGGAAAATATAAATGTTTCAAGTAATAGTGAGAAGTACTTGTTTTTATTAAGAATAATTATTTGTTTTAAACATTTTTTCAATCATCCAATTTTTTTTTAATACAAGTTGAAAATTAAAATTTGATAGTTTATATATATATATTAATATAATATAGTTCATCCAAATTTGATTAATATTTAATTATAATATGTTGATTTTATAATCTTTTGATCATATTGTCTTTGAAAAACCACTTTCTCGTTGAGTGCGTGGGTTAAAATTGAAATTGAAATTTTCCAATTATGTGAATAGAATATAGAAAATTTAATTCCATATTTGCAATAATTATTTTTAATATTATATAATTAGTAAAAAAATATTTTCCATTATGAATAGTAAAATAAGGATAAAATAATTATTATGGTTTCAGTGAAAAATGGGTTTATCAGATGTTAAACTAAATGATTAGGGGTAAAATGACCAATAAACATGTATAAAATTGACTTTATTAATATATTTATAGATTATAAGCTTTAAGGTTAGTTAATGGATCGTATATAAGAACCTTGAAATTTGATAAATGTGGGTACCCATTTTTCATTTCAAATATTACAAGTGTGCCACTCTAGTCACTAATAAATGACAGTAAATTGTCATATCCACTTCAAAATAAAAAAATAATTGATTCAAACAATCCCTATCAAAATAATATCATTTTCTATCACCTCTCATATTATAGTAAATGTTTTTTTCATAAATAAATCATTTGATTCTTTTTTTGAAAACCAGAATATTATTTCCAAAAAATAGGAAACATCCCTAAACAAACATTTTATTATAATTATTATTACACCACATTAAATTATTTATAAACCATTATGATATAACATACTAATTATAATTCTTATAATTATATGTTTTTATGTAAGGTTTAGGTCAAAAAACAATATGAAATTCTCTTAAATGTTGTATGAAATCATTATTTATGTGTAGGACAGACTACCCACTCGCGAATGGATGTGATTCGTTTTTCATAAACACCTATCATGGATTGACTTAATTTTTTATTTTTTATTTATATATAATATATTTGATATAATATAACATATATAATTATAATATGACATATTACATCTTACCTAAAACCCCAATAGGTAAACAATAATGTTGCTCGTGTGTATAGCAGACAACCACCTCCTTAAGCAATGTGATGTGTTTGTCATATATAATTTACTTGGATTGTAATAAATATAGAATAAATTAATAGACATTTAGTTTTTAATATATATATATATGTTTTTATTTATTATATAACATATACATTCTTACGTTCCAATCCATGTTGGATATGATAATATCCTTCATGCTCACAGTTGATTACCCCCCCTCACGATGAGGTGTGATTTGTTTTTCACGAACCCCATGAATGGAAGTTAATTTGGGTAAATTTAAATAATATATATGAACTATAATAAATTAAAAATATTATATAATGCAAATATTTTATTTAAATTTATTATTTTCAACGATATACAAAATGGAAAATCATTCTTTCGTACGTACGAACTACCATCTCTATGAATGAGGTGTTTCATTTTATATGTATATATTTTAAGGATTATTATTAATAAATATATTATGAATATATATGATATTTATATATTTTTTATAATTTTTGAAATTTTTTAATCTCTATTAAATGTTGAGAACTGAAAATAGAAAATCCGAATAAACCTGAAAAACAAAGCATTTATTACATGAAACATGTTTTTAACAGGGAATTATTAATCTACATGCAATAAAGGGTCATAAGTAAATCATATATAGTTATATATATAATAATGGTTATGTAAAAAATATTTAAGATACTTATATATAGTATAATGGTGGTTCGAACAGGTTTGAATGATGTTGAGAATTATGGTATGGGATATCCAACTAACTTTTTTTCGTCTGTGACATGTATATCATATTCAACACCTATTTATTTAATGTTTTATATTTAATATCCATGAATTTATTTTATTTTTATCCTATAGAAAATTATTATTATTTAATTATAAATTTTAGGATCACTCAGTCATGGGTTTTTTAGATCAAATGTTTCTAATTAAGTAGTAGATATCATTCTATATTTTCCATACTTGAGATAGATATTATTTTATATACTGATCTTATTTTTTGAGGATTATACACATCCCCATTGACATTTGTTATAATTAAATTTTTTATGATAATGATATTATATGTTTTTTAATGTTATTCATTAATGGAGATCATTAATCTATGTTAAAAAGTGACATGTGTTGTATGTTACAATCTCATTGTTTGTTAGGATTGTTCCTGATTATACTTACAATGATGAGATATTATTGTATTTATTTCATGAAACACATTTGAATTCAAACAATATAGTGATATATTGAGAATATATTTTTCCCTTTATTTTTAACTAATTGTGTTTCAATGGATAAATAAATGTTTTTTAATACAAATAATCATTATTTATCTCTTCGGTCAAAAATAAAAGTTCTTATGAAACCATGTTTATTAAGAGTATTATCTAAAATGTTTGTAACATTAGTATAATGATTTATTAAAAAAATTATTACTCTATTTTGAATTTATTTATAAAACAAAAGTATTATATATGTCATATTATAGGCAAGGTTCATTTGGGTTTTATGAAATATGTTAATGAAATATTTTTTGAACGTGTATGACATGAATGTGATTTTTACCATCATGACCATTATTTTCATTTATGATTACATTATAATTTTTAAAGGATATTATTATAAAGAACTGTTTTAAAAATGTTTAATGTTTTCATAATTAAATTAAAACAGGGAAGAATATTTTCATCAAAAAATGTTTAATTTTTTTTTAATTTTTTCATTATATGTTTCGAATGTTATTTCAATTAAAAGTTATTTTTAAATTTTATTATGTTTTAAGAAGTTTTTTTTCATAGTGGAAAGGTTATTCTACTCAAAATATGATTAATGTAATCTTTCAAAATAATATTTCTTCCAATATGTCATTTGATGTCACATATTATTTAATACAAAATTATCCATGGATATAATTATTTTTATTTCTCCAAATGGATTATGATTATGATGAAATGGTTTTTACGATACCTTTTTCTATTCAATAGTTTTTTATAAATAAATAATTATGAAAACCACTTTATTTTATATGGGTTGTGACATTTTTAAATGATTAAATTATTATGAAACTAATTTATTTTCCACAGGCTATGTTATGGTAAAATGTTTATGAATACCATTTATATTCATGTGTTCTGATAAGATGAATTTATTTTTATATTGTGGAAAATGTATGATGTATTTTATTTAATATATGGGTGATACCTATATACCCTCACCCCCCTTGAATTGGGTAATTATTAATGTTACATGAGCCTAAATGGTACACGAATGGTAATCTCAAGACATAAAGACGGTACATGGGAGGACATCACAAGACTTAAATTGGATACAAATGTGGTTTTCCCCATATTAAAATAGGGTTCATGTGAGGTTTCTTCATGAATGAAATTGCGTATAAAGGATGACATCTACATCCAGGTAGAGGGTATAAATGAGTTTATTCCATGATTTAAAGTGGGAAAATGGGTTTTTATTTCATGCTTGAAAGAGGGCACAAAGAATTTTATTAAAATCCCAAAATAGGATACATATGAGGTCGCACCAAGAACAGAGTAGGTACAAGGGTGTTTATGTCACGAACCGAATCGATCGCCACCAAAAATGGCACCAAACCCAGCCCGTGACAAGGCCTGAAGGGCGTTCCCAATCCCCACGGGCTGGCACAAGTGCCTAGGTATCATAAAATGAAAATTGGGAACGATTTACCCAAGTTTATAAACATAAAACAACAAAAGAATCCAATGAAACAAACTGGATTTTTCAAACCAAAAAATCTTTTACAAAAATTCAGAACTGAATTACATAGTTTAAAACAACTCAAAAGGTCTATACCAAAGATTCAAAACCAAATAAGGACAGCCCAAGAACTCTCATGGAAAGGGGCACCACCCTCAAGCCACCTCCACAAGACTTCACCACCAAGGACCTGCAAGAAACCCGAACCACTGGAACAAAAAACTGTACCCAACCTACGAAAACAAAAATAACCAAGTCTACTTACACCCAAGGGTGTAAGTAGGGTGTGAGCCAATGCCCAGTAGGATACAACCACTAAGAGATTCCATGTGATAAACATTTAAAGACGAAAAGCATGCATGTTTTTAAAAACATGAAAAACTAGTTACAATTTCTAAAAGATGCAACTTTCAATAAAAACGGTTTTCAAGTGGGATATCATTAAGAATCAAAACTTTTAAAAATAAAGTCAACACTAGTGAATTTTCCAGCCAACTATACCATATGCCGAAGGTAAGTACAAAGTAAATAATGAGCACAAGAAATAGGAAATAACCCTTAGGCACTAGCTTGCTGTGGGTCCCAGGTACCTCGTATCTCGGTGAGGGTAACCATCACTAATATCCATTCTCGTGCACGAACCACTAGTAGGGATCATACCCATTACCTATTGGTCCCTAATCACCATCATCATAGTTTAGTTAGAGTTGTAAGTGTCAATCTTGCTAAGTGAAACTGAGGCTAAACCCCACAGATTCACTAGCATACTAGTACACGTCCACCCACATAGATACCCAGGTTTTCCCCTTGTGCTCAAACAAGTTCAACAAGTCAAAAAATATACATTGAAGATGAAAATATCATTTCCACATCACAAATTCACCAAGAATCCCATATGTATACCACACAAGTCAAAAAATCCATTTTTCTTTCAAAATGATTTTGAAATCCGAATCACACCAAAATAGCCCACAACACATTTCACATTTCTTCAACACTTCCACAAAACCATTAAAATTTTTTATAAAACAATTATAAGATATTTAAACTCATATAACAGCCCACACACATGGAAAATAACACTTCTTTCATAATAAAAAATTTAATTTTTCACGTCAAACTCACACAAAACACTCCACATCACTTTCACATCACTTTCACTCCTCAATATCTCCTTCAAAAAATTTATTAAAATATTTCCAAGATGATACATATCACATAACAGACATTTCACAAATGAAATGGAACTTTTAGAAATATACTCCTACCAAAACAGTTTGCTGATATAGTTTCACCTATTACACAACCCAATAAACCATTCAAAACTTTCATAAAACAATTATAAAGAGTATACCCAAACTTTGCACATAAAATCCATTTCAAAAACCTCTTTTTAAGCCAAAAGCACACCAACACCCTACCAAAACAGAATTGGCAACCCAATAAACTTGTAATAATCCACTTTCAAATGTTATATAATCACCTTGAATAATATCACAAAAGATACCCATGAGAACACACAAATCCATGAAACACTTTCAAGGAGTATAACAAGGTTATACAAATAAAACCATTCAAATACACCCCATTTTTAGGCCCACATGGAACTATATCATTACCCAACCATAATTGGCAGCCCCTTTCAACAACTAATAAATCACTTCCACATTTTACTGAACTACCACAAGAGATAACACATGAAATACATTTGAGAAATACACACTTCAAGTAAAAAATGTAACTTTAAAAACAAATGCTTTACTATTGCTACCAAAAATGGTTTTCTCATAATTAACAGAACATAAGGAACATGTAAAATTATTTAATCAAGCAAACTAACTCATCATTAAATGGTTACCCACATAATCACCTACTGAATGTGTTGAAACCCTCAAATATTGGGGCGAAACATCAACCGCACGACCGCCTCACCTCAAGGAAGTTAAAGGAAACATAAAACCTAAATATTTCACCCAGAATACAGTAATTTAGAACCTAGGAAGGAACCCTAACTTTTGGAATTTTTTACAATTCAAGAATTAGGGAAGAAACGCTAAGCAATTTGAAAGAGGAAAGAAATAGACTCACCTACTTGAAGTATCCTGAATTAATCACTCCAAAAACAATAGTTTCTGAAATTTAAAACAGCCAAAATTCAGGGATTGTTCGAACAAGATTTAGGAGGTAATTTAGGAACTAGAATAGAGGGAAAAGAGTATGAATTGAGAGAGTTAAGAAGGGATGAAGTTACCTCTTCAATTCTGGCCGATTTGAGACACCCTATGAATCTCAGCCCTAATTCGCGATTTCAAAGAGCTCCAAGGAGGGAGGAAAGGCCATGGGTGCGCGCCTAGTTTTCTTAGGGTCGAGAGGGAGGTGGAATCACCGAAAAAACACAAATAGTGAAGGAGGTATAAAAAATTAAAAATTATTTTTAATGCAGGAAATGGGCCTTCGGGCAGGCCCAATATCTTAAATAAAATCCCATATCCACCATGATTATGGATTTATAAAGCCTCCAAATTTATATTTTGGTGTTAACTGTTCAGAGGAGACCATTTAGGAATAGGAATGGGGGAAAATATTAAAAAAATGAAAACGTTATAAAGGAAACAAAAATTTATTTTTAAATCTGGAATTGGGCTCACGGTTTGGCCCAATTCATGAAAACTCATCTATTTTATCCATAAAACCTTTGGAAACCATCCAAAACAAAGAATGGGAGGAAAATAAATGAAATTTAACTTAAAATAAGTCATGTATGTGACAATTATCCCCACCATGAAAACTTTCCATCCCCAGAAATCTACAAAATGGCTAGATACGAAAGCCAAACACAACTGATAAACCAAGATGTACTCCCTTTCCAGGTTTCTCCCCCAAAGGCCAAAACACCTCCATTGATCAATTAAGGAAGGAATACTTCAAAAAAAAATAATACACCACTTTCTCTGAAACAATCAATCACATTCATGCTTTATCCCAAAGGAAAACTCCTCAAACGCTATCCGAACAAGACTCAAGCAATTCACTCAAACGAACAACAACATCAAACAAGGTTACACATACCTTGCTATAACTAAACCATTGGGCACTCTCCAATATCAATGGTCACCCAAGGAAGATTTAGGTAGCTTGATAGATCTGAATGAGACTACATACCACCAATCCTTGACCATGGATAAGTCTAAATTATTGGTACGGGGGGAAAAATAGGCTCCCCACCATAAGAACCAACAATCATAATCGACCAGCATGGGCTGGTACAGAAAGACCCCAAAATATAAAGTGTTGGGATGACCACATGGTTAGTCTGCACGGTTTGGGAAACCATGAATTAAAAGTGGATATTCTTCTATCTACATGATTTTTTAGGGCATGGTCACTACTAACCAAGTGCAAACCGTGTGGTCAACCTGTCTAGCCAAACTTCATACCTTTCTCTAAAGACTTAATGGAAACCAAAGGGGGAGGGAATAACATTGGGCGATGATATGGGTACAAGGCCCTCCACCTATTTCCACTGAACATGAACAGTAGAAGATATATGATGACACCATAGGTTTAAACTCTTCTTATCTTTCATATTGAGGATAGGACTTTGCACAAGGGTTTAAATGACACTGGGGTTTCCCCTGACTACGCGCCAGCTTCTCTCTGGGACCTATGGCTGGAGCTCAAAATATTGAAGCTTCTTTGGCCTCGCAGTTAGGCTTTGGAAACCACCTGAATGAGAATTCTTCTATCGTTGCAAACAACAACTACACCACAATCCCCGATAAGTTTTTCCAAGACATAAAACATTCCAAACTCACTTTACCATAACTCGATATTTCACTGAAACAAGGGATTTGAAGATGTACACACATCACACCTTTTTTGTTCGGGTGATAAACAATAGAATTAAAGAACACTTATGCTCACCTTCCTCTAAAATGGAATATTTTTTTATGTTTTTTTCAAGGGAGACATTCTGCCAACATAATAGAGACTCTCAGATGATTGCCCAACTTTCACCTTTACAGTCAATCGAGCACATGACATCATAAGGAATCACCGAACATGACCATTGTGACTGATATAAACAATGAATAGAGAGGGAACTTGTACAACATCCCCAAACAACACACAATTCTAGAAAGTGGCCATAATATCCTCTCATGACCAGACCTCCGACACTAGTAGTTTAACATGAAATCCTTCTTCGAGGAGACTATGAAGGACCGAGAGTTCCTCTTAGACACTATCCAAATACTCATCCATGCTAACTACCCCATAACACTTCCACCTTCAAAATATTAGGAAACTTAAGAGGCTAATGTCACTTTCAACAATCCATAATCAATATCCCACTACAAGAGGATACACAAAACCAATAAAGGAAAGGGTGTATACTCAATCTAAAAAGCTCAAGAAATAGATTCCTTATATTGATCAACTGGAGGATTTTCCAATGGAGAAACAATCTGGGTTGCGCTTCAGTTATGCATTAACCATTAATGGGGGCGCACCTTATCCAATGAGAGAACCCAAGGACCTAACCAATCTGGTCCATTGTTCAAAACAAGCCATAAACCAGCTCCAAACACATGAAGGGAACCACCGTAAAGGAATCCCCAAACATTTTTAAAAAGAGACCACTAACCGTCCCTACAACACAACTTACCGACCAAACACAAACCCAAAACACAGTTCAAACAGAAGGGGTTCTTGGAATCAAAACATCCCACAACATCAACATTTTCAAAAACCCATAACAGAAACCATACAAAAATATTCATAAAGATATCATGTTTTTCTTTAAAAGTAATTCTTTGAGAACAAACAGTTTAGCAGTAAGCGTATCTACCAATGGTACCCCATGGGCCTCACAAATGCATATTTTTGTGCCACACCAGACACCCTCCTCATATCCGTCCTGGCACTCATCCATTTGTGCCATCGACCATCCATCATCCCATATAACCCCATGCATGTGGTCGCTAATGGAAATACCAAAGGTTAAAACAAAAATTCTTTCCACATTTCAAAACCAAAACGGTCAACCAAAACATCCTTTTTTCTCATAACCGCTAACCAAGAGATCAAAATCCCAACTCACATCTTACACAAATTTTCATAAAGTCATAACCATTTAGAAAATAACTCACATTCAAGATATTCACATCAATTTCAAAACATCTCCTCCCATTAAAACACAATCTGATTGTTTAGAAAACTCTATTAGAAACACTTTTCAAAACCAACTTCAATATAGTTTATGCTTTCAAAGAGGTGTAAGCACACCATTTTACATTTCAAAACAATTCTGAAAATTCAGTTCTGCCATTTCATAAACCAAACCATTCCCTCTTTATTTGAAAACCATTTCACAAAAACTTTATACTTCATAAAACCAAAGTGCCAAGATTTCAAAACCTAAGCACAAAACAGTGCCAGAGGAAACTAGTTTCAGTGGGTGACTTGGAAATATTGTTGTCGGCCATATTACAATCACTTCACTGTCACATAGAGTGTTCTAGGGAATATACTTGGCTCCACATGGCTTTCCAGGCCCTGCGAGCTCACTAGGACCATTAACCCAACTCTCTTTTCATTTCCCTTAATCATCATTGAACCAAGAAAACCGAAGGACATAGATAAATCCCAACTTCTCTTGGAAACTTGAATCTCATTATGAGGTGTGGTGATCAGGCACACTACCCATAACTATAATTACACATCCCAACAATTCTAACTCCATATTATCCTAAATCTTCCCCAAATAACATCACCCAAAGAGTTAAACTGAACCTCCTTTGATACCATTTTGTCACGAACCGAATCGATCGCCACCAAAAATGGCACCAAACCTAGCCCGTGACAAGGCTCGAAGGGTGTTCCCAATCCCCATGGGCTGGCACAAGTGCCCAGGTATCATAAAATGAAAATTGGGAATGATTTACCCGAGTTTATAAACATAAAACAATAAAAGAATCCAATGAAACAAATATAGATTTTTCAAACCACACAATCTTTTAAAAAAGATTCAGAACTAAATTACATAGCGTAAAACAACTCAAAAGGTCTCTACCAAAGGTACAAAACCAAATAAGGACATCCCAAGAACCCTCATGGCAAGGGGCACCACCCTCAAGCCACCTCCACAAGACTTCACCACCAAGGACCTGCAAGAAACCCGAATCACCGGAACAAAAAACTGTACCCAAACTGTGACAACAAAAATAACCAAGTCTACTTACACCCAAGGGTGTAAGTAGGGTGTGATCCAATGCCCAGTAGGATACCACCACTAAGAGATTCCATGTGATAAACATTTAATGACGAAAAGCATGCATGTTTTCAAAAACATGAAAAGCTAGTTACAATTTCTAAAAGATGAAACTTTGAATAAAAATAGTTTTCAAGTGGGCAATCATTAAGAATCAACACTTTTAAAAATAATATCAACACTAGTGAATTTTCCCGCCAACTATACCGTATGCTGATGGTAAGTACAAAGTAAATAATGAGCACAAGAAATAGGAAATAACCCCTAGGCACAAGCTCGCTGTGGGTCCCAGGTACCTCGTATCTCGGTGAGAGTAACCATCACAAATATCCATTCTCATGCACGAGCCATTGTAGGGAACATACCCATAACCTAGTGGCCCCAATCATCATCATCATAGTTTAGTTAGAGTTGTAAGTGTCAATCTTGCTAAGTGAAACTGAGGCCAAACCCCACGGATTCACTAGCATACTAGTACACGTCCACCCACCTAGATACCTAGGTTTTCCCCTTGTTCTCAAACAAGTTCAACAAGTCAATAAATATAAATTGAAGATGAAAATATCATTTCCACATCACAAATTCACCAAACAACCCATATGTATACCACACAAGTCACAAAAATCCATTTTTCATTCAAAATGATTTTGAAATCCGAATCACACCAAAATAGCCCACAACACATTTCACATTTATTCAACACTTCCACAAAACCATTAAACAATTTTATAAAACAATTATAAGATATTTAAACTCATATAAAAACCCACACACATGGATAGTAACACTTCTTTCATAATCAAAAATTCAAATTTTCACATCACACTCACACAAAACACTCCACATCACTTTCACATCACTTTCACTCCTCAATATCTCCTTCAAACAATTTCATAAAATATTTCCAAGATGATATATATCACATAACAGCCTTTTCACAAATGAAATGGAAGTTTTGAAAATATACTCCTACCAAAATAGTTTGATGATATAGTTTCACCTATTACACAACCCAATAAACCATTCAAAATTTTCATAAAACAATTATAAAGAGTATACCCAAACTTTGCACATAAAATCCATTTCAAAAACCTATTTTTAAGCCAAAATCACACCAAGACCCTACCAAAATAGAATTGGCAGCCCAATCAACTTGTAATAATCCACTTTCAAATGTTATATAATCAACTTGAATAATATCACAAAAGTTACCCATGAGAACACACAAATCCATGAAACACTTTCAAGGAGTATAACAAGGTTATACAAATAAACCATTCAAATAAACCCCATTTTTCGGCCCACATGGAACTATATCATTACCCAACCATAATTGGAATTACCTTTCAACAATTAATAAATCACTTCCACAATTTACAAAACTACCACAATAGATAACAGATGAAATACATTTGAAAAATACACACTTCAAGTAAAAATGTAACTTTAAAAAAAAATGGTTTACTATTGCTACCAAAAATTGTTTTCTCATAATTCAAAACACATAAGGGAAATTTAAAATTATTTAATCAATCAAAATAACTCATCATTAAATGGTTACCCACGGAATCACCTACCGAATGAGTTGAAACCCTCAAATATTGGGGCGAAACATCAATCGCACGATCGCCGCACCTCAAGGAAATTTAAAGAAAAATAAAACCTCAATATTTCACCCAAAATACAGTAATTTAGAACCTAGGCACGAACCCTATCTTCTGGAATTTTTTATAATTCAAGAATTAGGGAAGAAACCCTAAGCAATTTGAAAGAGGAAAGAAATAGACTCACCTACTTGAAGTATCCTAAATTAATCACTCCAAAAACAATAGTTTCTGAAATTTAAAACAGCCAAAATTCAGGGATTGTTCGAACAAAATTTTAGAGGTAATTTAGGAACTGGAATGGAGGGAAAAGAGTAAGAATTGAGAGAGTTAAGAAGGGATGAAGTTACATCTTCAATTCTGGCCGATTTGAGACACCCTATGAAGATCATCTATAATTCGCGATTTCAAAGAGCTCAAAGGAGGGGGTAAAGGCAATGGGAGCGCGCCTGGGTTTCTTAGGGTCTATAGGGAGGTGGAATTACCGAAAAAACGCTAATATTGAAGGATATATAAAAAAATTAAAAATTATTTTTAATGTAGGAAATGGGCCTTCGGGCAGGCCCAATATCTTAAATAAAAACCCATATCCACCATGATTATGGATTTATAAAGGCTCCAAATTTATATTTTGGTGTTAATAGGTCAGAGGAGACCATTTAGGAATTGGAATGAGGGAAAATATTAATAAATGAAAAAGTTATAAAGGAAACAAAAATTTATTTTTAAATCTGGAATTGGGCTCACGGTTTGGCCCAATTCATGAAAACTCATCTATTTCTCCATAAAACGTTTGGAAACCATCCAAAACAAAGAATGAAAGGAAAATAAATGAAATTTAATTTCAAAATAAGTCATGTATGTGACAGTTTATCCCATGCCTAAAATTTTATGAATGTATTTTTTGGATTCCTTGTTATATGATTTTATGTGCTTATGTATATTCCAAAAATTCATGTATTATGTCAATGTTGTGTTCTCATGGATCTTATTATTTAGTTCTACTATTATTCATGTATTATGAGCATCCAATTTATATTATATAACTCATGTTTATAATCTATTATACGATAGGTATGGTTTAAAAATGATATTATCATGTACTTATACCCTTATTATCATGATATGTTGATACATCGCTTTTATAACCATACTAAGTATCATAGCACACTATTTCATATGATTCCATTCCCTAGGTTATGAGGAAATTCTCTATGGAGGGTATGTCTAATATGAGTACTATGTTTGAAAGAACATATTGGAGTATATGATTATCTGTCATGAAATATGAATATTATTTTTCTAGTCTCCAAAGTCTCTTAACTTATACAGTCCATGAGCGTGTATTGAATCTCCTTCTAAAAAGATTAAATATACATGTAAGAGATGTTTGAGTAGTATAAAAAAACATCCATATCATGGATAAGGATATTTATAATATCATTCAATATGGTTTTGTATATATTAGTGTATCAAGGTTGTGTTATGTATTGAGAATTTATGGTGTTCTTTTAGAATGAAGAAAAGGACACACTTGGAATTAGTTGAATTATTTAAATATAAAGAACTCTATTTTTTGTGAGAGTGGATCCAATTTGAATTTTTTTTGAATAAAGGATTTTATGTGGTTTAAATAACATATAAAAGTAAAAATATTAACATTATTATTTTGAATCATAAAACTTATCATTTAGTTTAACACCTATGCTAAAAATTACTACATTAACAATAATGACAAATTATTCAAAAATAAATTTATTCAAATTAAATTATATGGTAACAATTAACATAAAAGTCTATACATGATGATTTTCTAGATCTTATCACAGACCCCTTATAATATTTCATGATTTTTATGATTTTTAAATCATATAATAATATAAAATTGAATATAAAATATTAATTTTTTCATTTTCATTTCTATTGATTTAATTTGATTAAAATTTTGGGATGAAAACAAAGAATTTATATTATAGATCAATTATATATTAACTATACTATATAATTATGCATAAAATTTTTGTAACACTATAATTAATCTAAAATATATTAATATTAATATTTTTTAAATAAATTCATTAAATTTTGATACAGTTTTCAAAGATATTGTGTCAACACTATGATATAATTAGAAGTAACAATTCTGTTAATTTTTTTTATCTAAAATATAGAAAATATTTATTAAAATTTATAAAAACCCTTTAAAACCATACAAAACATGTTTTTATCACCAAGCAAAAACATTAGAGTTTTAAAATGAATTAATAGTGATATTTTATATTTCATTACTTGAAATAGTAGATGTATTTATACAATAAAAATAAAAGAAATTAGGAATAATATATTTAATTAGGAGGGGATGTTTTAAAAGACATAAATATTATAAGATATTCTTTTTTAGGTTTATTTTAATGAATTATCACATATTTTTAATCATTTTTTACTCATTTTACCCTTACCATTATGACAACTTTTTTACCAAGGATACTATTCATAATGAAAAATTATAGTGGATATAATTTCAAAATTTTAACTCACTAATTAATAATATGATATTTAATTTTCATGGTTAGAATTACAGTAGTAGAACAAATAAATTAAAATATAATTATATAAAATGTAATGAATATAAATTTTTAGGAAAATGGGTTTTTAAGCCTAAAATATTATAGAACAAAATAATTTATTATGATGATTATTATATAATTTAAAATAGTATTTATAATAATCTGAAGCATAAGCTACATTAGGATAAAATGTAAATACTTATGGGAATTATAATTTACAGGATTTAACGAAATATATTGATAGTTTAAAATAAGTTTATATTTCTCACTATTTATTGAAAAATAAATCTCTTTACAAAAATAAAAAAATTCACACTAATATAATATTGACATGTATATTTAAATAATTATATTCATTTGGACTGATAAAATATGTAAATGTGGTATAATGTTTTTATAAAATTCATGAATAATATTCCCTAAAACCATTTTTGACATTAAAATACTTATTGTAGAATAAAATAAATTTCCAAAAAGTTTATTACATATTTTTTTATGAATTAATAAAAAACACTAAATTATATAAAACCATTACACATATTTTTTAATGATATAATTCTTACACATAAGGACAATTTTACAATCATGTTATAAAATTAAAATTTCCATAATAATATTTTTATAATATATCATAGCTCACATAATAGTCAATGATTCTTTTCTAGCATGCTATCAAACATATACAACTTATTTAAATATAACAATATTATAAAACCCAAATGAGTTTCATTATAAAATCATTAACTACATACCCATTAAATTATCCTTTACTTATAAGTACAGAAATAATGATAAATAATAAATCCAATCATTAATGAGAGATTAATTCTACTCATTAATTATGCCTGATTAAATAAGAACCAAACCTACCTTGATCACTCCATATTATATCATTCATGAACTTGTCAATGTTTATACATTTAAAATTTCTTAAAACCCCTAAAATATCAAAATCTATAGATATCAAAATAAAAAATATAGGAATGTTTATCTATGTATCTCATTTGAGGAAATAGTTTTAATCAATCAATTTTTGAATGTAAGATTGGTATCAAATTTTTATTCATAATTATCCCTTGAAATATATTATTTAAAAAAATTTATGAGAACCAATAACCATTTATATGATTATATATTTAATAACTTCTACTATGATATAATTTTTTATCCTTATAAATAACATTTAATATAATGATATTTCAAATAAACTATATAACCTATGGTCTCTAAAATCTCAAACTATCAAAAACAGTATATTCTAACTCTAGAATAATATCACAAACTAATTAATATAGATTTTTTTTCTAATACCAACACTACTACTCTTAATCAATAAATTTATTGAATTAAACCTTAATCTAAATATCTCTTTTATAAATATTACTGTTTTATATATTTTGTGTGTGTATTGTCATACTATATTAATTATTTTATCACTGGGATATATTATTAAAATAGTTTATTCTATAGGAAGATTTATTTTTGATGAATGGTCATAAAAATAAACTTTTTTACTTATTGACCCATATACCATAGACTGATTTTTTTCATAATTAGAACTGATGTGAGATATATTTCAACACATTATTTACCATACATGGTTATCTTTATATTTCACTATTTGAAAGGAATGTTCATAAAACTAATATATAATAATTTCATGTCTCAATATCGACTACTTCTTGGGAATTACATTATCTATATCATATTAATCAATATTACGTTATCTCCTAAATAAGTTGATTGAATATGTCTCTTTTTTTTCTCTTTGAATATCTATTATGAATCTAATTTATAAATCTGACAAAATAACTCTTATTGTATAATTATATAGTTTGAAATAATATTAACAATAATAATACACCTCTAGAATTATACAAGAAATATTCTCGAATGGGCTATGTAATGGAGTGTGTATACAGAAGATAATGGGGTCCTCAATGTTACTCTTTATATAGATTTCATAATTATGTTTAATCTTAATTTTCATGGACACCTGATTATGTTCTATAGTGGAGTCCTCAATGATACCAATGTTCCCCAATCAAGAATATATAATATTTGTTTTATGTATTGATTAAAAGTTCGGTCACCTTCATTAAATCATTTTATATCCAGAATGGGTTATGCAATGTAATTTGAATATAAAAGTTAATAATTTTTTACACAGTTTTATGAATTGTTAATGGAATTAATAGTGTATATATAATAAGAAAATTTTATAAGATAAATAAAATTAATAAAATAAAGATAAATATGAATAAAATTAAAATTAAAAATGATTAAAGGACAAAAATTAAAAAAATGGAAATATTAATTAACTGAAAATGGATGAAATTTTGGAATATATGGTTGAAACATGTCCATGAAATTCAATTTTATTGTTTTTTATTATTTTTTCATGCATTTATAAAGGAAGTTAATATTTCATGTTAAGAATTCCTAGTCTTTGGAACTATCTAGTTAGACTATGGATTATATCAATGAGATGACTAAATAATCTCATGTGACCATTTAGAGTGACCATGTGGATCATAGATTATTTTCATTGGTTTATAAACTACTTTAGTACCCCCTATTTGAGTTATGTGGCCTTGGTTTACATTTATTTATGTGTTTAAAGTGCATGGAATGAGTTGGGAAGAGTTTGGGAGAGTTTGGAATGGTTTTGGATGTGTTTAGAGGCTTTTAAAGGGGTGCACGATTTGAACACAGTTATTGGAAACCGTGTGGGTTTCCCAGGAAACTATGCGGACCCATGTTCTCGGGATAGTAGGCCTCACACGGACTGCACACAGTTTGCCAAACCGTGTGAGGAAACCGTGTGGACCCTGGCTCTCGAGGTAGTGGCATGCACACGGTTAGCGCATAATTTTCCAAACTGTGATGGATAACTATGCGCCCACTTAAAGTTAGGGTTATAAGATTTGGGCTCACTTGGTGTTGCCTTATTTAACTCCAAATCTTCTCCCACTTGATCCTCACCCGACTTTTTCGGTTCTCAAGGGTTGGAGGAGCTCTCCCACTTGTTTTGGAAGCGATTCGAAGGGGTTTCATGGTGGGTTCAAGGTGGTTTCTCCCAGGTAAGTCTCTCCCACTAGTGTAGAAAACGTTTTTTACGTCGGTTATTTTTCATTTTTTATGTCGGTTTCTAGCCGACATTAATACGTGCGACGTTATAAATTAGGTTTTTGACGTCGGTTATTTAAAAAACGACGTCAAAAACATAAAACCACGATGTTTATCACGTCGGTTATTTTAGAACCGACGTGATAAAGAAAATGGGAAGGGTTTATCACGTCAGTTATTTAACAACCGACGTGATAAAAGGCCTGGAAAATGGTTTATCACATCGGTTATTAATCAACCGACGTGATAAACAGGGGCGAGGGGGGTTTATCACATCGGTTCTATATGATCCGACGTGATAAACCGGGGTGAGCGTGTTTTATCACGTCGGTTCATATAAAACCGATGTGAAAAACCGGGGGAGGGGGGTTTATCACATCGGTTATTCAATAACCGACATGATAAACCATTCTCCAGGCCATTTATCACGTCGGTTATTAAATAACCGATGTGATAAAACATTCTCCAGGCCTTTTATCACGTCAGTTATTTAATAACCGACGTGATAAACCATTCTCCAGGACTTTTATCACGTCGGTTATTAAATAACCAACGTGATAAACTATTTTCCAGGCATTTTATCACGTCGGTTATTGAATAACCGACGTGATAAACCCAATTTTTTTTAAACAAAATTCATTCATCTTCTCTCCACCAGAATCAACCCGAAAACAAATCAAGAAATCGTACCACAAAAACAGAAGTAGATCAAAATTAAGCATGTACATCAATAACATATAAAACTTACCCCCTAGACAGCCCCCACCCTCATTTATACCCCATGGACTGCCCTCCTCCACCCCATTGGAGCCCTCACCCTCATGTATACTCTCTGGACAGCCCTCCCCCACCCCATTGGAGCTCCCACCCTCATGTATACCCCTTGGACAACCCTCCCCCACCCCATTGGATCCCCCACCACACTCCTGGACTACCCCCCGACCCCCAGACACCCCCAAACACCCCTCGACAACCCCCCACCCGCCTGAACAGCACCCCCTCACCCCCTCACCCCACTTGACAGCCACCACCACACCCCTGGACAGCCCCAAACACCCCTGGATAACCCCCCCACCCCTGGACAGCACTCCCACACCCCTGGACAGCCTTCCCACACCCCTGGACATCCCTGCCACACCCCAGGACTGTCCCCCACCCCACCCAGACCGCTGGACACCCCCAACCCCACTGAACACACCCCCACACCCTTGGAACCCCTCCCCCACAGACCCAAATACATACCGGAAAAACCATCAAAAGTAGACCAAAACAAGAAGTAGAGCAAAATTAAACATTCAATTATATAACATTCAAAACTTACACTGTCAACTTCAAAAAAAACTAAATCCAACCTAAACAACTACCAAATACACAATTAAAAAGACAATATTCAAAATTACATTTTACATTACAAACAACTAAAATTCAATCAAACCTGTAAAATAATTTGACCACTCCACTTATACGTGCTTGATGTCTTCAGCAGTATAGGGTTGAGGGTCATCAAAAAGCTACAAATGAAAAAGAAGATAGTTAACGTGTATAATGAATAAATCAAATTGAAATATTATGGCAATGTTTAAGAGGAAATCGTACCAGGTCAAAATTCACAACTGTCCCTGTTGTTATTATTTCATACATAAATCTTAACATATAATATCCGCATTCGATGATGCCTTGTTATTCCTGACAATTCTTTTTGAATAAGTGTAAATTCAATATATTATTTTTATGTAATAAATCAAAAGTACAAATTATAAATGGAAATTTACCTTCGCATTTACATATTTTATCTTTTCATTTCTTTTCTTTGTGTTTTTTCGAAAGTAAACCCATGCACTGTTAGAAAATAATACGAATGGGGTAAATTTAAAATTCATTATAATACATAAAACTATTGAGAAATTGAAACTTACTTTTCCAATATATTCTTAAAACTTTTCCGCACATCACCATGAAAAGAGAATATGCAATAAAGAGCTTTCTCCCTTGGGCAAAAAATCCCTAACATCCAATGATCACTGATAAAAGGAAATTTAATGTTAGTGGTTTTTTATGTTAAAAGATAATTAACTCTTTGAGAGAAATGTGTTTCATACCTCTCACAAAAAGGCATCATCCAACATTGTGTGATTATATTCTTTTCAAATCTTTCAGCAATATAAACCATTCTTTGTTCCTCATTCAATGCACATGCTTCAGGGGAAATCAATTGTGGGTCCATGAATCCATATACTTATGTCAGCTCATTCCTCTAACAAATTATATAAATATACCTAATACAAAAAATACATAAGTATACATTTTTAATAAATATAACGCAGGGAAAAGGTGTTAAGACTTACATGGAAAAAATTTGCACCACGTTGATGCCCAACTTATCTCCAGTAACAAGCTCCATGATATCAGTTTTTGTAGTCCCCACACTTATTTCTTGTCCACAAACATGAGATTCCATTGGAAACTCATAAAAATCCAACAACAAATGTGAATATCTTGACAATCTGTCAAGACCACTGGAATCTGTATCTGGTGTCATAGCCTGTTCTCTTTGTTGTTGTCTATACAGTATTACATTACCTTTGAAGTATTCCTGTGAAATTAATTGAAAAATATAGTAGTTTTCAAATGATAAAACAACTTCAATAAAAAAATAAAATAAAAGATATAACATTCATACCTCTATGGTAATGAGTCGAAGAAGTCTGGATGGTCAAACTAAAAAATGGCTGATACTCTGTCCAACTGTCACCACCTCATCTGTAGGTATTGGTACCCTAGCTGATCTATCTATAATATCCTGTACAGTGACCCTCTGGTTCTCTACCTCTAATTGTTGATGATGAACTGTATATCCTATACAATATACCAACCCGTATGATACTATATGATGTTGAGAATCATCAATATACAACTCGCAATATGTAGGAAGCTGCAGAGGCGTAGGATAAAAAATGGGGTCCGCAGGCTAAGGTGGGGGAGTGGGAGCTTCTGGCGGAGGTGGAGAATAAATAATGGGGTCTGTAGGGGAGGTGGAGGAGTGGGAGATGCAGTCTGAAATTGTCTTTTCATTTCTGCAAACATAGACTGCACCGACTCTCTAATCTTTTCCTCCATCGTCGTATTAATATTTTTAACTTCAGCCTCCAATGATTCTATTTTTTTTATAAACCCCCTCAATGTTAGAAGTTGAAGAACATGGAAACACTTTTCTTACCGATACAACTGCCGGATATCCTCTTACACGACCAGGATGTTCGGGCCTTCCCAATATTGCAAATAAAATATCTTCCCTCCCAGTAGCTATAAATGTCCCCTCTGAACTCTGCTCCTCAAGAGAGTCCTGTATTAATTAATTGAACATTTCTGTAATGATTGAAACTTATAGGAAGAAAAAAGTTAACTTAAATAAATTAAATAGATGTCTTACAATCCTTTCAGCTACGATTCTCGATTATCCCAAAAGATATTGCCCTTTTTCCCTTCCGAGCTCTCTTCCATTTTTCATATCTAGATGGAGGGGATGGAGGGGCCACCTCTCCAGAGCTTGAAGACTCAGCACTTAGTTGTTGAAATTTTTCCGCCATCATTTGTTCATCCAATAATGCATACCCTCCCCGAGATAAACTATGAGGGTATACATTTTTAGATTGGATCTCCTGATGAGATTTCCTTGTTTTATGTAATTTAAGAATAATAAATCATTAACAAAACATTAATAAAATCATTTATATAAGAATGTTTATAAAAGTTTACACTGCCCTTACCAGAAATGACTCTTTTTTTCTACTTTCAAAAAACTGTCTCCATGTGTCTTCATCTATAAAAGGATATATACGACATGGATTGTCATGACTCCTATGAACATAAATGAAATCAGATGAGAGGGTTGATTTGAAATCCCTCCATCTCCTGGAAGCCAATGATAAGCATTTCTTCATGACTCCTCTAGTGTCAGGAATATCAAATGTCATCTGATAAAGAAGAGGTTAAACATATTATATATACTAGAAACATTAAAAGAATGGTCAAACAATGACAAAAGATCTTACCAAAATCATCTCCCACAACTGAGAGATAATTTCTTTATCCACACCTCTCCAATCATCATACAGAATGCTTACTTTGGTCTTAGCCTGAGTTGCAACAAAACTCTTAAAATCTTTGGCATTCAAACCTCTAGGAATATCATCATTATCAAACTCAACGACTGTCCTCTGATCCTGCGTAAGGGCAAGTGATAATTTTGGTAAACGTGTGCACCCACGTTTACCAACCTTTGAACTCTTTGTCGTAATAGGAGCATGTGAATGTTCATCCCCAGAGGTATGACCAGCAATATGCTCCTCTCCAGAATCATGTGGTTGATCATCTGAATGATCTGTCATTATCCTTCAAATAAAAAAAAAACAAACGTCAGTTCACAAATATACAAATTCAAATATTCTAATACTACTGTAATCAGAAAATAGAAAAGTGTACTAAGTTACATAATTGTAAACATTGGTAATATGGTAAGCATGTTAAACAATGGTAAAGATGGAAAATATGGTAAAGATGGTCAAGATGGTAAAAATGGTAAAAATGGTAAACCTGGTAAACATTGTAAACATGGTAAATTAATTTTCAGTGAACAAAAATAAGCATTTTAAAATTCATGCAATGGTTATAAACATGATAAAGTAAACTAAAAAAACATAAAACAAAAAAAAACATATACTTATTTTATTTTAAAACATGTTTTAATAAATAAAAAACATACAATATCTAACATTTATGGAAAAAATAAATGTAAACAAGAAATAAACATATGTTACCTGTAATTTTAGGAATTTACAAATGGATTGTTTTCCCAAATTCCTTCGTCGTGATCGTTCCTTATGGCACAAACTATGTCTTCAACATGATCATCATTATGTTCTGTTAATATTTCCCTGGAAGTAGGGATCTCACATAAATCAACATATTCATCAAGTTCATCCTCACCAACATATTGTTTTTCCCTTGTAAAACAACAACCCACTGCATATATGATTGATCTACTACATAGAAAATTTGTTTTGCATGTGTTGCCATTATAAAAGAATCAACTGTGTCTTCCAAAAAAAGTTGGAGGAAAACACATTTCCAATTGACAAAGCTTTATTTCTTGAACCAGATGAATCATTAAATGCACCATTATATCAAAAAAAGTTGGAGGAAAATACATTTTCAATTGACAAAGTATAAAAATTGCATCCTTTTCCAAAATATTCAAAGCATTCACATCAATCTCCTTGTTACAAATTGAATTGAAAAAAATAACAAAACTTCATTATAGTAATTCTAACACGAATGAGAAATATTCCACGCAATGCAACTGGTAGAATTTGTTGCATCATGACGTGACAATCATGTGATTTCATACCTATCAACTTCAAGTCCTTCAATGAGACAAAATTTTTTACATTAGAAGAATAACCTTGAGGCACTTTGGTATCATGAAGACACTGATAGAAGCTAATTTTCTCCCTCTTCAATAATGTATGACAAGCCGGGGGAAGAAATGTTCGTCTTCCTTTAGGAGTGGGAGCTAACTCCAAACGGATTCCCATTGATAGTAAGTCTAATCTTGCATTCAACCCATCATTAGTCTTTCCTTTAATATCTAACAATGTTCCAATCAAAGAATCACATATATTCTTCTCCACGTGCATGACATCAATATTATGTTTAACTTCATGAAACCTCCAATATGGTAGCTCAAAAAAATTGACCTTTTCTTCCAAATATGTCTATCATTACCAGATTTCTGTGTCTTTCCCAATGTCACGTCAAGGTTTTTCACCCTCTCAAAATACAGATCAGGGGATAAAGGTTTTGGAGCAGTATCAAATTCTTCTGAGCCATTGAATGCCTTTTTTAGTATTCTATAATGGTGTTCCATAGGCAAAAACATTAGATGACCCATGTACACTGTTTTCCTCCCATGATGCAATTGACAATATGATGTCTGTTGTTTGAAAATTGGACATGCTTTATGACCTTTAACACTATATCCAGACAAATTTCCATATGCTAGGAAGTCATTTATAGTGAACAGAAGCACTGCATGCAGTTGAAAATATTCCATTTTATAGGAATCATACACCCTAATACTATTAGCCCATAACAGTTTCAAATCATCAATCAACGGTGACAAGTAAACATCAATATCATTACCAGGTTGCTTTGGACCAGATATCATTGTACTCAACATGACATATTTGTGCTTCATACAAACATCAAGAGAGAGGTTGTAAATTACCAATAAAACAGGCCATGAACTATGTGTGCTACTGAGTGTTCGGTATGGATTCATTCCATCTGTGCACAACCCTAGTCTGAGATTTCTAATTTCATTTCCAAATGTAGAATACTGCGCATAAATTTTCTTCCATTGTGGACAATCAGCTGGATGACGTATTTTTCCATCACATACCCGCTCTTCAGCATGCCATCTTAACCTTTTTGCATCATGTGAATTAGCAAATAAACGTTTGAAATGATTAATTATAGGAAGATACCAAAATACCTTTGAAGGGAGCTTTGTAATCTCTACATCAGCCTGTGATTTTTCTTTCACATCATACCGTGATATCCCACATTTAGGACACTCTGACAGAAATTCATATTCCTTCCTGTATATAATGCAGTCATTTGGACAAGCATGTATTTTCTTGTATCCCAATCCCATCAGGCACAATATTTTCTTGGCTTTGTAATGTGAATCTGGAAGACCGTTATCTTTTGGAAGAATGCCTTTCATCAATTGTAGTAGCTCTGTAAAACTTCTGTCACTCCATCCATGCTTCGCCTTCAGGTTAATCAATCTTAACACCGCCGACAAAACCGTAAAATCTGTACAACCAGGATATAATGGGTTTTCAGCATCACCATATAGACGTGCAACTGTCAGTTCTATCTCAATTTGTTCTGCTACAATATCGCGAATCATTTCTTCAATTCCATCAGAGTTACCATCTTGTGAATCATCATCATCAGTGACATTCCATCCAGTTTCAACATGCCAAATCCAAGGGCTATAACTCGGATTAAAACCATGACAAATCACATGATCTTTTCTCTCTCTACTTTTCAACTTCTTCATATTCAAACATTTCAGGCATGGACAGAAAAAAATGTCACTACTTGGAACATTTCGTTTTGAAAATTCCAAAAAGGCATCAACACCTTCCTCAAATTCATTGCTCATTCGATGTGCCATAATCCAACTTCGACTCATTATTACCTATAACAAATATCAACAAAAAATATATAGTTTTAAGATAAGACAAATATATGTTTATATGAAAAAAATCACAATTTGAATGTAAAACAATTTAAAATATAAAACAAATCTATAGGTATTTAAAAAAATATGCTTGAATATTATTTTTAAAACAAAATATAGTTAGATATAACAGTTTTAAATTTCATTGAATCAAAGAAAACCATGACGCCTACATAGTTTAATATTGATTTCGGTTTTGATGTTTTAATATAATAGATAAACTACCTATTTAACATGATATTAATGGTTTCTGTAGACCGTAAATCCATTTGGTAAATATTTTCACACAATTATAAAAATCAATGGAAGTGTTTCTGGGAGGAATGTGTTCAATCATTTGATTTTGATGTCCCATATTCTATAACAAAAGGCAATGTGGATACCAAAGCCTTTGTTTGGTTTTTTATTCTCAAAGGGTTTGTGATGAAAAAGACGAGTATAAGTTGATGTATATGATAAATAAAATACAACTATATTATATTTATGGTTATGATAGAATGAATTCATACCATATCTTTTAGGATCTGCTCCCACCAAAAGTAACCCTCCTCAGTTCGAAATGAATAAATTTAGATAATTATGCATGAATTCATACATGTATTGTTGTACATAAACCAAAAAGAAGATTATTAGTACTAAAAGTAAAACTAGGAAGAAACAATAAACTCTATATACTCATGAAAGCTACTCCACAACACTTCCATGCTACTAACATCTATAAAAAAATACAAATTGCTTTTAAAAACCAAAAAAACTGTATATATTTATGTATGGTTGGCATAACATGTATACATAGTAAGATCCTCCCTAAAACATCTCATGAAAATGTTGAGGAAGCACACGAAATCCCTATGAAAAAAGGAAACGAAATCATCACCTAAACAAGGAAAAATAGTTTCATATACTCACTATGGATCACTAACAAAATAATTCATATAAATAAACCTTTTTGTATAAAAAATTAAATATATATATATATATTAAAATTAAGGTTCTCGGATACCACTTCTCTACTAGTTTTCCTCTCACACCCCAATGCTAATGTCATGGTCTCACCCCACCCATAAGTCATCCTACACCATGTGAAATTGTATCACTTCCATCAATGAATCATATGTATCTTATATTATCTCATCACCATCTTATCAAAATAGTAATGAGGTGCATACTTGGAAACCACTACATCTTGTTTACATTAAATGTACAAAAATCGCAAAACATAATTATAGAATATCCGTGAAAAAGAAACGAACGAAATAAATTTGTGGAAGGCTTACTTGAATGTTGTGAGTTGAGATGATAGATCTGAGATGAGTGAAGAAGATAAACAGTGAAGCCAAAATGAGTTTAACGCAGGTCAATCGACGAGCCGATTAGGGTTTACCGCGCGAGAGAGATGAGCCGACGGACTGTCAATCGAAAAATTGTAAATGACAGTCCATGGGGCTTTAATTTCTTTAAAAGTTTTATAACGTCGGTAATATAATAACCGACATTATAAACAATTTTTTAAATTTGTAACGTCGGTTATTTTAAAACCGACGTAAAAAAGCTCCCCTGCTTTGGTTTTTTACGTCGGTTATTTTATAACCGACGTAAAAAACCCCCCCGTGCTTTGGTTTTTTATGTCGGTTATTTTATAACTAACATAAAAAACGCGTAGATATCTCATTTTTTACGTCGGTTATAAGATAACCAACGTAAAAAACCAATGTGCAGGGGGTTTTTTACGTCGGTTATTTGGAAACCGACGTAAAAAACCCGATATCTACGCGTTTGTTATGTCAGTTATCAAATAACCGACGTAAAAAACCAAAGCATGGGGGGTTTTTTTTACATCGGTTATTTGATAACCGACGTAAGAAACGCATAGATATCGGGTTTTTTACGTCGTTTTCCAAATAACCGACGTAAAAAACCCCGCGCTTTGGTTTTTTACGTCAGTTATTTAATAACCGACGTAAAAAACGCGTAGATATCGGGTTTTTTACGTCAGTTTCCAAATAATCGACGTAAAAAACCCCCCGCACATTGGTTTTTTACGTCGGTTATAAGATAACCGACGTAAAAACCGAACATGCCTGATTTGTAACGTCGGTTATTAAAATAACCGATGTTAAAAATCTACTCGCTGCATTTTTACGTCGGTTATATATAACCGATGTAAAAAATGGTGACGTAAAAAATGTTTTCTGCACTAGCGTCCTCTTGGTTTCCTTGTGTTTTCCTCTAGATCTACATCCCTATCTTTCTTGGTTTTCTAGATCTACACTTTTTGTGTGTAGATCTAGTGTTGGGGTTTCCTTGGATGTTAATTTTAAGGATTTTGATGGTTAGAGAAGGTGATCTGGAGAGGTTTCGGTGGTGTGTTCGCTGGATTTGAGGTGCATTGGCTTGTGGGACAATTTCTTAAGAACCCTGAAGGTAGGTGGCTTCTCTCTCGACTCTACTTGGTTTGAACTAGTGGTTCCTTATTATAATTAATTTGTTGTGCTTGAAAATTAATTGAGTTTTGATGTGTGAAATTGGTGGAAAATCCCTTGGGTGATGTTTTAGGGATTTTTGGGAAAAAGAGGGTTTTATGGTGAAATGCTATTGTTGTGGATTTTAAAATGGAGATTTTAAAATCGGATGCAATGGTTGATTTGTGAAAATGATTGATGGAATAGTTTTCAATAAAAGGGTCATTTTATTGGAATGTTTTTTTGCATGGAAATTGGTTTTCAATAAATGGCTGATTTATTGAAGTGAATTGATATGCAATGGAATTTGTTGATTGGATGTGGTTGTGATATTGGTGGGTTATATTCTTGGTATTGGCATGATTGAAATGTTGTGTGGAAGTGGGCGGGAAGTCTCACTATAAAAGGGGATGGATAGTGGTTATAAGAACCACCATATGAGTAGTGGTCGGGAAGTACCGCTAGTTGTGAATGGGTGAACGGGTTGGGCAGAAGTCCCACCGTTATGGTTGTTTGTTTTGCATTGCTTTGCAAGATAGAATTGTGGTGAAAATGAGTAAGTGTTGGAATGGTTGTGGATTGTTTGGTTGGATTTCCTTTGGTTTCTTGGTTTTGATGTGATGGCTGGATAAGAGCATGGTTGGCTTATGGCAATGGTTGCACTTGTGATTATTTTATATAAACAGTTTTATATAAATGTGCTAACAGTTTTATCCTAGTGGCATGTGTAGGGATGTTATTTGGGGAAATCCTACCGTGTTTTAGTACTCATACCCTTCTTTGGCACGTTGGTGTCTCTGCAGATGTCATGTTCCATGATGTGGGTAAAAGTAAGGAATCACCCTCCTTTAGTAGAGCATTGTGATCCCTTAGTGGAGCTTGGAGCTTGGAGATTGGTGTGGAGCTATGGTGGTGTCATGGCTTGTGGTGGTTGGTTGTTTAGTTTTCATAGTGTACTCTGATGTGATGTGGACATGTCTAGTTGTATTGGTTTTGAGTTTTATTGTGGAACAACATGGTTGTCTTTTGGAAATGCTTGGTTGGGTAATTCAATTGGCATGCATCATAGAGTTGTGTTTATTGGATTGTTGGTTTGTTGTGTATTAATATAAAATCATTCCCCAATTTGTTCTAGAATCCCTTGGAATTTACTGCCCACCATTAGTGTCTTTGGAACGTCGCTTAAGGCTAAGTAGCCCTCACTACCTCTTCAAGCCAATGGGGTAGGGGTGAGGTGTTACAAGTGGTATCAATTTGTTCGGTCCTCTGGAGTTGATTCTCGGATTTGGTGTTGACATTAGTTGTGGTATACTCTTTCATTCGAGAGGGTATCAAGGCGTAGGAATGTCATAACCTGGATTTTATAGCATAAAAGGACATAGCTAACCCTTTATTGCTGAAATTCATGTTACCAGGCAGTTGGGTACATAAGTATTTTGGAGACACTTATAGGAATTGGATATCTCACTGTCGTGGGTGTAGCCAATGAGATGAGCATGACATGCATGGTAGAAATGACTTCCCTTTAGGATGCATATTTTATTAGGTGTATAATGATTTATGATGTAATGCGATTATAATGTGAATAAATTGGTATTTTGAAAATGGTTTGATTTTCAAAGTGGTGAAACATGGCACATGTGGAAAAATGTGAACTAGTGGAAAGCCTTGTTGTGATAGTGTTGTGTAATGTGATTTGAAATTGGATTTCATGATGTCTACATAAGTGATACTCATGGTTGTTTGTTTTCTGTTTATAGAAATAGCACTGGGTAGGCGTCGTAGAGACCAACCGGAGGAGGCTGCTGATAATTTGGTAGCACCTGAGCCTCAGGTGAACCAACAGCTAGTGCAAAGAATAGTGCAAGCTTTCCAAGCTGTGGAAAGTGAAAATAGAGGGGATGAACCAAGGCATGTAGATCATGTGGTTCATTTTCAAAAGCAGAATCCACCCATCATCAAGGTTGATTTAGAGCCGAAGAGGGAAGAATCATGGTTGAATAGAATGAACAAGATCTTTGATTTCTTGGGATGTCTGGTAGAGTTAAAAGTGAAGTTGTCCACATATATGCTGGAAGATTTTTCCCTTCCATGGTGGGAGTTTGTAGTCCATGTTGGGACGGACCAAGGTATGACGTGGGAAGGCTTTGAAGAATTTTTTAACAAATAATTCTACCCACATTCGTTTAGAATTCAGCATACGACTGATTTCATCAGTTTTAAGCAAGAGCTGATGTCGGTAATGGAGTATGCAACTAACTTCATAAACTTAGTGTGGTTTGAAACCGAGGTGGCGGGTAGCAAGTCGTTTAAGGAAAGGATCTTTGAAGCCGGGTTATGGCATGAAATCCATTCAAAGATAGCAATGCTGTGTATAGATGATTACACAGAGATGGTGAATAGAGCCTCGGTGGATAAGGGGGATCTGTTGGGAACTCCGGGCGTAGGAAGCATGATGGTACCCATGGGGAATAGTGGGAACTCTAACGCTGAGTTCAAGCGGAAGAGGGACACTTATTCCCAGGGTGGGAATATGGCATATAATTTGACGACAAGAAACAAAAATCTTCCTCCGAATCCCCAGAGCAAGCATGGATGTTTTCAGCATGGTTCTACGAGCCACATAAAGCGATATTGTATGGAAGAACCTTGATAATGTCATAATTGTAAGAAGATGGGGGCATCTGCAGTGTTATTGTCGAAATTCTCAATGGTCGGATGCGCGTGACACTCCTCAAAGATTGCAGATGTCCTATGCTTTGACGGGATATGGGCAACAACATACCCCTCGATAGTAGGGTAAAGTCGGTCATGGTGATTCTCGGAATACCACGACACCTCCGCAGAGCAATAAATAGCAGAGTGTGGCAAGATAAAATGTGTTCGGAGATGAGCAGGTTGTGGTGGATGATCTGTCGGGACCATCCACGGTATGAGGTACTATTAATTTAAATTCTACCATGATGCAAGTGATGTTTGATATGGTTGATTCACAATCTTTTATTGCTGCACATGTGGTTGATATGTTGGGATTAAGGGTAGAAATGATGCCCTCGATTTTAAAACGTCAAATCCCTCTTGGTCGAAGAGAGTGTCGAGCATTCTTGAGTAAATAATGTTGTATAATTGTGGGTGAGGTTGAGACAGTGTGGAATTTCCCAATGCTAGAGATGGATGGATATGATGAAATCCTGGGAATGGATTGGCTGGTGGATTTTGAAGCCCACACTGACTGTGATGCACGGACAGTGGCTTTTACGACACACAATGGCATTAAACATCTCTTTAAAGGAGAGAAGCATGAAAGGTAGGGTGTAATGGGTTTGTTGGCACCAGTGGTGGGTACAATATCATTCCAGTTGGTGGTTTTTTAATTGGAATCGGTAGAGGGTGTTGAGCAGAGTATTCCTCTAGTAGTGGTGGATCAGTTAATGTATGTTTTTCTTAAGGAATTCTCCGGGTTACCTCCCATAAGAGAAATGGAGTTTTCGATTGATCTCCTTCCGGGGACCAGTCCTATCTTACTTCTGTCTTATCGGATGGAACCAGCTGAATTGCGGGAATTGAAAATCCAATTGGATGAGTTAGAAAACAAAGAGTTTATCTGGCCTATCACGTCTCCATGGGCAGCACTGGTGTTGTTTGTGAAAAAGGCGAATGGAACCTTGAGGCTATGTGATAATTATCGTAGACTTAACCAAATTACCATAAAGAATAGATATCCACATCCACGAATTAATGATTTTTTTGACCAGTTGAGGGGAGCCCTGTGGTTCTCCAATATCGTCCTGAGGTCAGGATGTCATCAATTGCGGGTGAGGCAGGAGGATATTCCTAAAACAGATTTCAAAAGTAGATATGGCCATTATGAATATGTGGTTATGTCCTTTGGTATAATGAATGATCCAGCGGTGTTTATAGAATTGATGAATCAGATATTTTAGAGATATATGGATTCATATGTGGTGGTGCTTTTTGATGATATTCGGGTGTATTCAAAGACAATGGTGGAGCATGAGCAGCACTTTGCGACAGCGCTGGGGATCTTGAGGGATCATCGGTTGAATGCCAAATTGTCAAAGTGTGACTTTTGGATATAGGAAGTTTGTTTTCTTGGCCATGACATTTCTGAAAGAAGATTTTATGTGGATTTTGAAAAAATAGAGGCTGTTATCTTCTGGAAACCGCCAAAGAATGTGTTTGAGATACGGAGTTTTCTTGGTCTAGCTGGGTATTATCCATGTTTTGTTCGTGATTTTTCACGTTTGGCTTCGCCGATGACAGCTTTGACAATGAAGAATGTTCCATTCCTGTGGAATAAATTGTGTCATCAGTGTTTCTAAGAGATAAATGGTCATCTTACATCAGCACCAATCTTAGTTTTGCCAGAATCTGGAAAAGGGTACGTGGTGTATTGCGATGCATTAGGATCAGGGTTGTGGTGAATTCCCATTCAAGGGAATCATGTGGTTGCATATGGCTCACAACAGTTGAGAGTGCATGAGAAGAACTACCCAAATCATGATTTGGAGTTGGCAGTAGTGGTCCATGCTTTGAAAGTGTGGCGTCATTATCTCTTCAGAGAGAAATTCATGGTATATACAGATCATAAGATCATGAAACACATTTTCTCACAAGGGTATTTGAACTTAAGGCAAAGGTGATGGATGAAATATCTCCAGATATTTGATTTTGACTTGATGTACACCGCGGGTACGGGAAATTTAGTGGCGAATGCATTAAGTTGAAAATCATATGCTCATGTGGTGAAGCAGGAATCAGACCAGTGGCAGTTGATGACATTGATAGCCGATATGCGGCTGGAATGTGAGTACCAAGGTGATAGAGCGGTCTTGTTTTTGGTTTTGTTGATTCCTAACTTGGTTGGCCTGGTTATAGAGGCACATATGTCTAATTATGAGTGTGTGACCATGGGGTCGAGATTCAATGGTTGGGAGACCATTGAGGGTTGGCAATTGAATGAAGATTCCATTTTGTGTTTTCGGAATCGTATGGTTGTACCAGTTTCTTGTCAGGAGGATCTTCTCAGGGAGTATCAAAATTCTAGGTGGGTTGTTAATCCTGGAATTTAGAAAATGTATAAAGTGTTGAAGGCGCAGTTCTGGTGGGCTGGTATGAAAAGAAGTGTGGTTGAGTTTGTTTCGAGATGCTTGAATTGTCAGCAGGTCAAGGCAGAGCATCAGAGGCCAACAGGAATGTTGCAGTCTTCACCAATACCTATTTGGAAGTGGGAGCAGATAGCGATGGATTTTGTCACAGGTCTCCCAAGAAAGGTCAATAATCACGATACCATTTGGTTGATTGTGGATCTGCTAATGTAGTCGCCCCATTTCATCCCGATTCGTGAATCTCATATGGTGGGGGATCCGTCCAAAATCTATATCTTGGAGGTCATAAAGAGGCACAGTGTTCCTGTTTAAATTCTATCAGATAGAGATCCGAGGTTTACATCTCGTTTTTGAAAATCCATACAGCAAGCCCTTGGGACGCAGTTGACGATGTCCATGACGTATCACCCTCAGACTGATGGTCAATCTGAGAGGAGGATACAATATCTGGAGGATATGTTGCGGGCTTGTCTCACGGATTTTGGGGGCTCATGGGAGGAGCACCTGTCGTTGGTTGAGTTCTCGTACAATAACATTTATCAGGAATCCATACAGATGGCTCTGTTTGAAGCGTTGTATGGGTGGTCGTGTCGTTATCCACTATGTTGGGTGGAAATAGGTGAGTCTTTGATTGTTGGACCGAGCCTTTTCAAGGAGACTACAGAGAAGATCACGTTGATCAGGAAGAGAATGGAGACAGCTCCAAGACGTCAGAAATCGTATGCAGATCATCATCGATGGTCGTTGTCGTTCGAGGTGAGTGACCATGTGTTCTTGGGGATCTCTCCTAGGTTGGGTTATCGTTGGTTTTGGAAGCATGGAAAGCTATCTCCAAGGTATATTGGACATTTTGAGGTTCTTAAGTGGGATGATGAGGTGGCTTATCATTTGGATTTTCCACCTAGGTTTTTTTGCGGTGCACAATGTGTTTCATGTGTCACAGTTGAAAAAGTATCAGCTGGATCATGACCATGTGATTCAATGAGATCATGTTGAGCTAAAACTGGATGCTTCGTTGGTGCACGTACTAGTGCAGGTTATGGATAGGAAAGAGAAATTATTTCATGGTAAAATCATTTGTTTAGTTTGTGTTTTTTGGCAACATGGTCAGATTCAAGAGGAGACTTGGGAGTGGGAGAAAGAGATGGTCGAGCAGGGGCCCGAGCGCTTTCGGCAGAGGGTGGGTTCACTACATTCCGATGACGGAATGTCCAATGGTGGGTAGAATGTAGTACCCCCGGTTTGAGGTATGTGGCCTTGTTTTATAGTTTTTTATGTGTTTCAGGGGCATGTAATGAGTTGGGAAGATGTTTGGAGAGTTTGGAATGGGTTTGGATGTGTTTAGAGGCTTTTAAAGGGGTGCACGAATTGATCACGGTTAGTAGAAACTGTGTGGGTTTACCAAGATACCGTGTGGACCCTTGTTCTCAAGACAGTAGGCCTCACACAACCTGCGCACAATTTTCCAATCTGTGTGTGGAAATCGTGCAAACCCTGGCTCTCGTGGTAGTGGCGTGCACACGGTTAGCGTATGGTTTTCCAAACCGTGCGGGCTAACTGTGCAGCCACATAAAGTTAGTACTATATGTTCCGGGCTTACTCGGGATTGACTCATTTCCCTCCAAATCTTCTCCCACTTGATTCTCACTTGGTATTTAAATTCTCAAGGGTTGGAGGGGCTCTCCCACTCATTTTTGATGCGATTCGAAGGGGTTTCAAGGTGGTTTCTCCTGGGTAAGTCTCTCCTCTTGGTTTCCTTGTGTTTTCTTCTAGATCTACATCCTTCTCTTTCTTGGTATTCTAGATCTACACTTGTTGTGTGTAGATCTAGGGTTTGTGTTTCCTTAGATGTTAATTATAGGCTTGTGATGGTTAGGGAAGGGGATCTAAAGATGTTTCAGTGGTGTATTCATCATATTTGAGGTGCGGTGGCTTGTGGGTCGATTTCTCGGGAACCCTAAAGGTAGGTGGCTTCTCTCTCGACTCCACTTGGTTAGAACTAGTGGTTCCTTGTTACAATTAATTTTTTGTGATTGAAAATTAATTGTGTTTTGATGTTCTAAATTGGTGGAAAATCCGTTGGGGGATGTTTTGGGGATTTTTGGGAAAAAGAGGGTTTTATGGTGAAATGATATTGTTGTGGATTTTAAAATGGAAATTTTAAAATGGGAGGCTATGGTTCATTTTTGAAAATGATTGATAGAATAGTTTTCAATAAAAGGGTCATTTTATTGATATGTTGTTTGGCATTGAAAATGGTATTCAATAAATGGGTGATTTATTGAAGTGAATTGATATGCTATGGAATTGGTTGATTGCATCTGGTTGTGACTTTGGTGGGTTATATGCTTGATATTATCTTGTTTGAAATGTTGTGTGGATGTGGGTGAGAAGTCTCACTATAAAAAAGTGATGGATAGTGGTTGGAAGAACCACCATATGAGAAGTGGTCGGGAAGTACCGCTAGTTGTGAATGGGTGAATGGGTTGGGAGGAAGTCCTAGTGTTTTGGTTGTTTATTGTGCATTGCTTTACAAGATGGAATTGTTGTGCTAATAGGTAAATGATGGAATGGTTGTGTCTTGTTTGGTTGGCTTTCCTTTGGTTTCTTGGTTTAGATGTGATGGCTGGATAAGAGCATGGTTGGCTTATGGTAATGGTTTCACTTATGATGATTTTAGATAAAATATTTTATATAAATTTGTTAATGGTTTTATCCTAGTGGCATGTGTAGGGAAGTCATTTAGGGAAATCCTACTGATTTTTTTTGTACTCACACCCTACTTTGGAACGTTGGTTTCTTTACATATGTCGTGTTCCGTGATGTGGGAAATGGTAAGGCATCACCCTCCTTTAGTGGAGAACTGTGATCCCATGGTGGAGCTTAGAGCTTGGATCTTGGTGTGGAGCTACGGTGGTGTCATGGCTTGTGGTGTTTGGTTGGTTAGTTTCTACAGTGTACTTTGATGTGGTGTGGACATGTCTGGTTATATTAGTTTTGAGTTGTGTTGCGGAACAACTTGGTTGTATTTTGGAAATGCTAGGTTGGGTAATTTAATTTATAGGCATCATACAGTGGCGGTTATTGGATTGTTGGTTGGTTGTGTCTTAAGGGAAAATCATTCCCCAATTTGTTCTAGAAGCCCTCGACATTTATTGCTAGCCTTTGGCACCTTGGGAACATCGCTTAAGGCCAAGTAGCCCTCACCGCCTCCTCAATCCAATGGGGTATGGGCGGGGTGTTACAACTACAAACAACTGTTCATAATCGATCATAAATATAAAGAGTCTATTTAGGGTCTCATTTGATCAATTTATTTTATGATCTATTTATCCATATATAAAACTCATTAAATTTACTACCATGTGATGGTACGACTCTAGAGTTCCTTGAGAAATTTTTTTAATATTTTCCATTTCTCACCATTAAATATTTTTCATTGAATAGATCCATATCATATTATTAGATGAATGAATTTTTATTATGGATTTTATAAATGAATAGATCAATCATAACCCATGGTTATTTATTAATTGTTTTAGATGATAACTTCAAGATCTCTATCAAAGTTTGTATTATCTCATGACTGTAGTGTGATAATAAATTATGGTAAATTCTTATTATATACACTTTAATGGATTGTGAATACCTATTTCGTTTAATTATTCAATGTGAATAATTATATTGTATTAATTTTGAATTTATTTTATCATTTTTGATTCAAGGATTTTGAACTCCCTTGGATTCAAGAATATTAATAAAAACAATATAATTTTTATTTAATGGGATATTTGTGAGAAAAAGTGTATTTATTTATATATTCGATTGAATCTGATAATTTAAATTTATATCTTATTCAGGTAAATAGTTTTCATGAAGTAAAATTATTTTGGAAAATAAATTTTTTTATTTATAAGTAATTATTTGGATATTTTATTTATATATTCAAAGTGAAATTAATATGAGACCGATAAAATTTTCAAAGATTGTGTATGTTAGAAAAAGGAATATTCTTTAAATTAAGGTACTACATGAGTGAGTGGAGACAAATTGGTTTTATCTGTGATAATATATATGATAATATTTTTTAAAAAAACAATACTCTATGGAAAGGGTCAAACTATTTGTGAACTAATTTATTATATTAAAGCATAGATTTCAATATTTTTATCTATAATTTCAATAAATAAATTTATTTTAATTATAAATTTTTTTTTGATGGAATTAGTCATATAGGTTGAAATGCAACAAATATTGGATTTCATGAGTTTAATTTTTAGGAAACATATATGGTATTCCCACTTAGAAATACATAAACATATTTTTGTGTGTAGACATCGTAATTTCAGATATAGGTGAGGGAAATGTTTCGATGTTCTGAGATGATGGATTTTATGGGTTGAGTTCATGGTGGGGGTAGAGTTGTATAAATATGTATTACAAGTGGAGTTTTTCCATGAACATGTTATTTCCATCCTCTAAATAGTCGTAGTGTTGTTTTAGGATTTTATGTAAATTTTATTTCCCACTATGTTTTTTGGAAATAAGTTTTATCCAAATGTAATTTTAAATTTTTTTCTATGGGATTATTAAATGAGTATTTTCTCTTTATTAGTAATTAAAATGATTCTTTATAGGATTAATTCATTACCTAATTATTTTTCTATCCATTCCTATTAATTTAAACGATCTATTCATAAGAGAATGAACTTATGGCCTTCGAATAGTTTCAGCTTCGGTCTCAAGACATATAACCGATATTAGGTTCAGAAATTGGTGTAAAGATCATGAAACATGATAATTTTCCTATATATATATAAATGTAGTGTAATATAATATATAAGAATTATACCATGACTGATTTCGACATAGTTATAGAAATTCATCCCCTAATGAAATGGAGACCATACCAATTCAAAAATAGATTCTGTCAGGTTTTTTAGTGAGTACAATTTTATATATATTATGTTGGAAGATATAAAATTAAATAACTACTAATTACACTATGTGTATGCCATGATGGAGATAGTATATGGTAACCACATTTTTAATCTTAATGTTGGTGGATATGTTCATCGAATTTAGTCAAACTATACTTATTCAATAGAAGCCCTAGTATTGGTAGAATAAATGATTGATATATCCTTATACAATAGGAAAACAAAAGAATCTAGATGAGATTGTTCTAGAATATTATGAGAAATTGATCTAGGTTTCATGAATGCTGAGGATTATTATATGATATATGAACTTTATAAGACATAGTCATGTTCTATAGGAAGTGCAATGCAACATATTAATGAATAATCCTCAATATGCTTAAGGAATGATTATGAGGTGTTAAATTATTACAATGAATTCTTTATAAAATTACCATAATGAATTTTCTCAATATAAAATTTTCAAAAGTATTTTATTTAATTGATATATAAAGGATAGTAACTAGTGTTAGTATTAGGAGATGGCATGAACTATTCCCCAAATGTTAGTGGTAAGAGAAAGGGATGCTATGGGAAATTTATAGCTTCTCATGTAAATGGAATATTTCCCTAGTATTTTTAAATATGGTTCTAACAAGATTACTATTTAATAAAACATTATAAGGACATTAGAGAAGCTATAAAAAGTAGATTGACACATATGATTGATATCTACTAATGAAAATTTATAAGGAGTATACCTGGGTGAAGAAGTTCTGTAGGTTGGAAGAGCTAAAGGATATAATTATTGAATATGAAGAGATATTACTGGATGTATCTATGTAGAGGATTGAAATACTATATATATAAATTAGTGGGTTATCTTTTGTTTTTCTTGGTAGGTTGATTAAAAGTTATTTTACCACAATAACCAAGATTTATTTGTTGAATGAAATGAAATATTGTTTGTTATTATCCCATAGATGCTAGAAGTAAAATTTAAACCATGTAATTGATTGAGTGCATTGTTTTTATAAATTATATTTTCTTTTTTTGCATTGGTTTTTTCCATGAAATATTTTTCGTTAATTTAATTGAACTCATTATGGTTACTATAACCCATATAGTTGAGGGTGAATCATTACAATGGATGGGGTTACTCATGTTATTAGTTATGAACAATTAAATCATGAGGATGTTTTAATTATCTATAGGAGAAAGATATAGTAGTTAAGGTTTCTTGGTGATACAATATCATAATGCATAACTTCTATCAATATAAATTTCAAACACAAAATAATGGGTTTCAAAGAGTTGGGGTTAATTTTTTTGAGAACATGTTTTATATGGTTGAGTTCAAAAGAAAAAATAGAGCTAATGATTTAATTTATATGTTGGGTAGTATATTTAGGTGGATAATCTAAATGTTTAGAATAAATAATCTGATGATAAATAATTTTGATTATCCCTGGAAGGATTCTACTTTGGATGTATTAAATATATTAGTGTAACTAATATAATTCCTAGAGAAAATATATTTTGAAGGGCTTATAATATTTTATAACAATCTAATATAGAATTATTAGAGAATAAAAATGGCTTTTAAAAGATATGAACTTCAGAAGGACTCAAAATTAGAAATTAAATGTTAGATATAAGTACAATAAAGTCCACAGTTTGACTGAGCATGAGGTACATATGGTTTCTAAGAGGGTTTTTTGGAATAAATCTTTCTTATTAAATCTTAATATCTGGAAGATATATTATTGGTTCGAGTATGGTTATAATTATTTCATTGATATTTAATGTTTTGGAATCCCATATATTGTCATGTCTCTGGGATAGAGCCTTCATAGGATATTGATGCACATAAAGTGAGAGTCTATACATATAGAGAACATTACAATAATTTTATGACAATTTAAAAAAAATCTTTTAAATGAAATCATGTTACAAATTGATTTAGTAGAACTACTTGGAGGATTTCCAATAAATAATTAAAATTAGTTTCATAAGATCATAAAAATTGATGAATGTGGATTAAAAAACTTGGTTTTATTTATTTTGTGTGAGCATAAAAAGGTATAAATTTCATGTAGTTGGTAGCCAAAGAGGAAGTATAGATGAAGGTAAAGGGAATATGGCTTGTGGGACTTTGGTATGTATATTAGAATATTATTATAGTGGGATATTATTAAAGTCAACAATTGAAAATAATTATCAAGTGTTAAATGTTTTGGTTTTGGTGTGAGAACTATTTTGTAGATCACATATTGGATTCCATAACATTAGTTTACTAAAATATAAACATGGTGAAATCCTAGATAATGATAGTATACATGATATATAGATTACTCATCTTTAGTTCAGTATATGTTCTAATCCAATTCGCAAAAACTGATGTAGTTTAATGTAAATAGCAACATCAGATGAATTAATGTGAAATTAAGCATTTTGGGTCAGTTAAATGGAAGAATCTTGATGGAATCAATCTAGTGGATTGAGGATAGTGGATTCTAAGTGTAGTAACGAAATTAATGTTCAATTGATTAATGTACTTAGAGGAAATAGTCATGATTTTGAGTATTTGGAGTGAAATAGATAGAAGGAGAAGGTTCAATATACTTAATGGATGTTATATAGGTTGTTAAGTTATATGAAGGATACATGAAGAGAATAATCTGATAAATGTTCCTTGAAATATTTCCTCATTTGTTTTAATATAATATAAATTAATATATTAATCATTTGATTGAGTATTAAATATGAAATGCACTATTCACCATTTGTTTTCAATTAGTTCAATATTTTTTCTATCTAATAAAAATCGACTTGGTGTTTTGGAAGGCAGTTCTTACTGCATGATTGGTTGGTTCCCTTATATAAGATGTCTATTGGTATATCTATGATAAATTAATTGATGGATATTAATGATTGACATTGAATAGGCCTAACATAGGAAGATTTGTTTCTAAATTGAGAAAATATTGGTATATATTGTTTAAAGGCTAGAATAAAGGAATTAATTGTTTAGATAGATAAATTTAAACTACATAATGGAAATAAATAAATGATGAAATAATTGAATGTAGGAGATAGTGATTCATCTTATGTTAGTCTACATTGGGTGACCAAAAGGACTATTTTCTCTATAACCCAGATATACATCTTTCTTGAAAGAAAAGAAGTGATTTAATTCTCCGTTGGTTATAATATACAAATTCTGAACCAAAAAATCCCTTTTCTTCATTTTTATCATTGTACATGAATGTTTTTGTTGGCCAGGTTCTTCTTTTCTTATTTATACCTTGATTTAAATACCTTAAGGTGGTCTGATGAAATTTTTCAGAGGACAACCCAATGTGTGGAATGCATTGACCAGCCTTCTGAGGTATACTTCTTGAATATTTTTTGTATGGTTAGATTAGAATCCAACTATTATTCTAATCATTGTTTTTATATTTCACATAAATATTATAATGGAAAATGTTTTATGATCATAATCACACTTATATTCCTGAATTATTTACCGACTTTGTTTATATTAATTGTTTATTGGTTACAAGACCTATTAGTGGATGTAAGTGGAGTATATTCATATTTTAATATTAATTTATCAAATTCACCGTGTAAGGGGTAATGTGTAGTATATTCATTAAATCAAATAACATATGTGATAAGTGAATTAGGAGAGTATTTTTTCCTTATGGGTTTAAAGGAATATTTTTATATGACTGTTCAAAAATATGATAGATATGAGACGATACATGACCATGATGAAATGTTTTGACATGTAGTCCTTGTATTGTTATAATAAAATATATATGTTCAATGTAAATGGAATAATGATTCATTAAATTCTAAGAAAAAGATTGAAGGACTTCCATTAAAGGTGATCTATATACTCTATTATTGTGGATGGGAAATAGATCATTTGAGTATGAATAAATACATTATGGGTGTGTTCTATAAAAAATGTTGTGTATTTAATTCTATAATATAGAATACTATAAGTTTTCAAAAATTTTATTTCAACGTTTTTGAGATAAAAATAAATAAGTAAAAATCCCTACATTTTAGGTTTAACTTATTTGGGAAAATAATTTGATATATTTTAAAAAATATAAAAATATAAAACTTATTTAATTTAATCAACAGAGTTCATATATTATCATTCATGGTAATCTTGTCACAATTAATCATTGGGGGATAAGAGTCCAAGAATTAGTGACCTAAGAATTAATAAGGGGAGGACTTATAGGGATATATAAGAGGCATGAATCCATATGTGTTGATGGATGAGTACTGTTTTAATCATAAGACATTAATGATTGTATTATCATTATATAAATATTGAATTTTATTTGTAGAGACTTTTAATTTAAATGATTCATAGAAAAAAACAACAATATATATAATTCAAGTCTTACTACTAAAAATCATAATTTTTAAATAAGGATAATTACATCTTGTCGCGACATAACATGGTAGAAAAATATAAATGTATATTGTCCCGAAATAAGGATGTCATTATAAAAAAATTTATGAATTTCATTCAAGGAATTAGTAATGTATTTTCTACTTTTTATAGCCTAATATTTTTCAAATAATACATGACATTTAAAAATAAACAAATATTACATTTAAAGATAGAATAATCCCATGAGATAATAATTGATTTCATAATATTGTGATAGAGAATATATAAAATACAAAATTTGGGGTTCTCTAAAGAAAAATTAAACATATTATTTTAGACATCTATGTGATGAATTAATAACCATAGGTAATGTAAAATATAAGTGACCACATAAAAAGAATCTATATGATTTTGGAACAAGATTGTATTTAAAAAAATAGGAGGTTGCTAAAAATTCAACCCATGTAAATTAAACATGTATATCCCACGAAATAAAAATAGTATAATTAATGAAAAATATTTAATTTGGATATAGGGATTTGTGGAATTAAAAATGAGAGCTTTCCTAAAATAGATGGATCCTTAACTGAAAAATAAAATTCAGCTTACACAAGTCTAAAATGGGAGATTTATCATGATCTGTTTTTTTGAAATGGTATAAAATCATAAGGAACCTATTTATTCCAAGAAAAAGAAACCCCATTTATTCCTTTATATGCAATAAAATTAGTAATTTAATTGAATACCCTATTAATTTTATTGATTATATGATTCACATAAGTGATATTATTCAATCATTTGATCCGAAGATTAGCGAGCTTCCATGGAAAGATAGAAAGACCCATCTTGATGGTTTAAATGACAATAGTAAAATCACTCTCAATCCATAAATTATCATATCATCGATTCTTGTCTACATCTACTGTGAAAATGAATCCAATAATTTCAGCCACATGTGAAGAAGAAAGACCACAAGAAGCAAGAAAACATCCAAGAACTTCTCCTTTTTTATTCCTAATACATCATCGTAGCCAGAAAGCCCCAGATTCCCTCTCAAATCACCATCAGAATTGAATTTTAACCATCTAACATGAGGTTCCTTCCATAAGACTTTTGTTTTATAAGGAGGAGTGAAATTCCTCTTAACACCTACTAGTTTATAAGGGACAAGTCAGGAACTGAGTTGAAGAAAAAACGTTTCATCGTTGTACTTGCATCACACACAAAAGTAAGAATGGATGATAAAGACCCACAAAAAAAGAAGGAAAAGCTATCACAAATCACTTTATTATGAGAAAACCAAATAAAATGAAGAATTTATGTATAAGAATCGCAACAGAGATCCATCCATTATGGAGAAAGCGCAATTGAATGCCATCATTTGAGGAATTCTTGAATAGAAGACACAAAAGACATAGAGGTTATAAAGTTATTAGAAATATCAATCCACATGGATAAAGTAGTAAAAAAATCTATAAAACAAATTATCAATGAGATCCCAACATTTATGGAAAAGAACATGTGAAGATAAAAGTGAAAAACCACATTATTGAAGAAAACAATCATTATGAAGCTTTCTATAAGCCAGTCTCTTAGACAATGATGTTATAGAAGGATAGATAAAGTTGAAATAAAAACCAACCATCCACCTAAAACCTATGTTTCAAGATAAATAATATATGTAAAAAATGTATAAGAGATAAATCAATTGACAGTGGGTTCTCATGCCCAAAAATATTCTCTATTAGAGAAATATTAGCTATTGATAATTTTGAAAATATGATTTGGAAAATCCCCCATATTATCAAGATGATCCTGAATCGTTGCATTCAGATCAACATCAATTTCATCATTCATCAACGCATAAACTAGGGTACAACTAGTCTTGTTGGCCATCTAAAAGGATAAGGATGAATTCATTGAAACAATATATCTGGCATGAGCATCAATAGAAGAAACAATGGAATTAAAAGTGGGCCAAAAATTTGAATATAGATGATTAAAAACTCCATTTTTGAGTTTATTACTGAATTTATTTACGAGAGATTAAAGAGACTCAAAATTACTATTGAAAGAACTCCATTTAAATGATTCTCACAAAGAATCATTGAACAGTTCCTGATTTTTAAAACCAAGACCCCCTACATCATAAGTTTTCCAAAAATTATTCCAATAAACCATGTCTAATTTTCTCTAAAAATGTTGCCTCTCCAAATGAATCTTTTGATAGAAACATTAATTCTATTGACGAGACATACAAGCCACTTATAGAACATTAAATAATAAACAAAAATAGAAATAATCAAATCCTTTACCAAGAATACACAACTCGCCAAAGATAGTGGTTTCCCTTACATGTTGCAAGATGCCTTATGATCTTACTAAGAATATCAAAAAATTACATTCTTTTGGCCTCCCCCAAAACATTGTAACACCGACATATATAAATGTAAGAATTCCCTCATGAATAACCAATTATCTGACAATGTCCATTTTCCTGGAGATTGGAAAATTCCTACCAATGATGATGAAAGACTAAATCTAACTGATCTCTCAGAAGAAAACATTTTCATAATTTAAAAAGGCCTGCTTAATGTACATAATATTTATATTATACCCTTGAGTTAAGAGAATGATATCATTAACATACAATAAAGGCCTTTGATCAACCATTACTCTGCCAGTTTAAATAGGCTTTAGTTTCCCATTTCCAGCCAAAATAAATAGTAATATACTATAATAATCCTCCATAGTAGAAATATTGATAGTAGAAAAAGGGTACCCATTCCAAAAAACTCTAGAACAAGAAAAACAGACATAATGTGATCCATTAATAAGGAAAGATATGTGAGTTGACTAAACAAATTATTTTGACCCAATTATTAAAAATATCTTCAAAACTAAAAGAATAAAGATCCATATAAATGAATTTTTTATACAAAGTATAAAACTCCTTCCTAACATCATGTTTGAGATCAATACTACCACCCCATTTTGATTTCATAAGAATATTAACACATTACGAAGTAGGAAAGAGGAAATCATGAATATGACTACCTTTTATAAAGCCAAACTTGTTAGGGGAATCAATCATGCAAGAAATAGAGAATAACCTCATAGAAAAGACTTTGAATTTTTTTTTAAATTTTTTGGTAACCATTGCAACTAGCCTTAATATGTGAATCTCATTGAAAATCTCCACTTTTGTGATGAGAAAAAGGAACTGAGCATTCTGACCTTGAGGAAAAGATCCAGCATTAAATAAAATGAGTAAACAACCTCCAAAAATCTATATGAATGATATCCTAGTATGTTTGGAAAAAACTATTCCCGTAACCATCTGGACAAAGAGAGTAACCGGGATTTAGTCTAAATCCCCCTTCTTTGATTTCAAAGTCTATGAGAATAGATGTAAGAGTGGAATTATAATATAGATTTACATGACTAAGAATAATACCCTCCACTAGATTAGTATTTGGGACGTCAATATTGAAGAGATATTAATGTAAGTAATAACATTATCTGAAAGATCCATCCTATTATCAAACACAGTATTACCTTTTCTAATTAATGAAAGTGGCCTTGAAACCATCTTAATGTTTTGTAATTAGATAAAAAACTTATAATTTCTATCAACATATCCTAGCTAATTAGACCTAAAAGTTTCTCTTTCCAAAGAATCACTGATTTTCAACAAATTATTTATCTCAAAAACAAGTTGAGTCTCACCCATAACATCATTACAGATGACCTTTGAAGAATTATTCTCTTGCATGGGTTGAAGAGATTCCTCAAGAGGGAAAATTTTAGAATCATTAGTGTTGAAATGAACATTAATCCATAATTTCAATAATCTTTTATAGAGTTTGAACATTATGTCACAAGATAACTCATTATCTCTACCATTCAAATAATTTCAGGTCTTTTCAACAATTTTACTTCACATAGAATGATTAAACAAATCTTTGTTAAATCTAAAATGGAAAAGTGGTTTGGGATCGTTTCCCAAAAGATCAAACAGAATGGGATGATGATTAGAATTAATTATTGAATGATCCATACAGTAAATTGATCCCTAAGAGTCATGAAAATATTCAATAAAAAATTACTTGTTGATTCTGCTTGTAACTAACCTACCCAAAATGATCTTGTACCACTTGTACAAACCCACAAAAAGTTTAAAGTCAATAATACCATTATAATGAAATCATGATTTAAAATAGCATGAATATATAGAGTTAGTAATTTATCCAATATTCTCATTAGAGTTCATGATAGAATTAAAATCTCCATGCATGGTACTCGACCTAGAGATGGCAGAGTTAACTAATCCAATGCCCATCCATAAATTCATATGAGACTGATAATATTTATGGGCATAAATAAAAGAGTAGAAATTTTGAAGTCCAATAAAACTGAAAGAACATGTTACATCCCGATCACTACTAGCAATGGGGGAAACATTATTTAAGGAACAATAATCCAAAACCCAAAATATTTTTACCTTCGATTGACCTATATTAGATTTCACAAAATGAAATCCCATTTTTTCATTGTTAAAAATACTTGAAGAGAAAACTCCATTAGTTTTGGAATAAGAAATGGGTAGAGGCATGTGATTTTTAATGAAGGGCCTAAGGGACTTCATGGTATAATGATTGGATTGTCCCCAGAAATTACAGAACAAAATATTCATTTAAATCTAAAAACGGGAAGAAGTCACCATTTTTTACCCCCTCATTTTTATGCTTGCCTAAATTTGGAGCCCTTTATACCTTTTTTGGGACTAGAGACCACTTGTAAGAGATAATTTATATCCATGATACAAGTGGTTCCATTTTAATTTTTCAAAATTAGGTTACTGAAAATTGGTTTCAATGAACCAATAATCAGAGCTTCAACTAGACCATTAGATAAATCATGAACCCCCACATCCTGTAATGTTGTATCACCACTTGATGGAACAAGAGACCCGATCTCACCATATCACACTGTTACAGTATCACCAGTTAAAACAGGAGCCCCAATTACCACTTTCTATATTGAAAAACCAGCATTAGGAGAAGCAGGAGCCATAATCCCCACATTCTATATTGTAGAACCTTCATTAGATAAATCAAGATCCTCAACTAAAATATCATGTAAAACAATATTACCCCTTGACGAGTCTCCAAAAAACATAATTGATGCAGTGATAGGTGCAATGGAAATCAAAATAAAAAATGTATAAACCGATGTAATGTGATCTGGGAGATGCTCCTCACTTTATTTTATTGAAACCACATGATCACAAATATTTTCCTCCAAATAATATCTCAATAACCTATCATCCAAATCCTTTTCCAAATTAAAACTATGATTATAAAACTCATTGGAGATGTTCTATTAGAAAGTGTGATATTACATGCACTTGGATCCTCATTATAACCCTATACATGACAAATCCAAACATGAGTACTGTGAATGTCATTAATCATGCCTGGTTCAACATCTTCAGAAATATCTGCCCAAGATTTTGTAGTAGGAACTATGAATTTGGATGGACCGGGTGTATCTTTTGAAGGGATATCATTTTCCACAAAGACATTATTATTCATTTTATTTTGGTTAGTCTCTTTCTTATACTTATCTTTGGGAACCTCATTCAATTTATTTTGATGCATCCGACAATTCAAAATAGAGTCACCAACAATCTTGAAGACATCACAAAAATGGGAACACATTTATATTCCACTTTATCATAAATAATACTACCATTATAAATAAAATTATTAGTATTAGGTCTTTTAATTTCCAAATTAAAATCAACCATAAATATAAGAAAATTTCCATGATCCCCCTCTATAGTTTTCTAATACATTAATATAGGACTTCCATTGCATGAAGCAACGTGATTAATGATATTAGGATGCAAATACATCCAGTTTAATCCATGTAGCTTGATCCAAATGTAAGAATTTATTTGATAAAGATTAAAGAGATTGAAATTAAAATCCCATTTATATAATAACAATGTTAAAGGTTTTATATTTAGTTTTCCAATGTATCTGGATAAATTAAAATCATCACAGGATTGAAAAAATATATGAAAGAAGCACCTCCCAATATGAATTAATTTTTAATCACTAAAAACCAAGCTGTGAGATATATTAATTTTAAGATCAATGTAATAACATTTTTACACCATTGGAATAAATAATCAGATCATTAATTGAGAACATATGAAGATAAATACATATTTTCAAGGAAAGTGAATCTGATACCATAGAAAAAACCCATTTTTAAGTCGCTAATGTTAGAGGATCGAGAAATACATCTTTCTATCAGATCAGACGAACCAGAAAGTGCTTTGACAAAAGAAACAACCATCTTTCTCTTAGAAGAAGGATCTGTGGGATTCAATGAGAACCCAATACCTTGAATTTAGAGACGATCATTATTGAAACCAAACTCCCAATTAGTATTGAATGAATACATTATGATAATCCAATAAAAACCCAACATCATCCAAATACACCATTTCTAGGATGAATGGAAGGTTCTCCTTTTATCTGCATTTCCATTATTGGGATATAGTGATGATATATGAAAACATGTTGAAAATTAGAGAAGTATTTTTGAAGATCCCTAATAAACATGAATAACTATATAAGACCCCTAAACTTTTGTTTCATTATCACCTTTCATGTTTAAAACACATGTATAAAAAACATATTTATTTATGTAATGGTATTGATGTAAAATATAATTTTTTTTCTATTATAGATTAGGTATAACAATTATAAATTATTTATTAACTATTTTGTAATTTTAAAATGGATGGATGACATGTTAGTCTATCATATTCTACTTTTATTTTGGTTTCTTTCTTTGGAATAATTTTTTTCATTAACGATAAGTTAATTTGAATATAAAATCATATAATACATAAAATTATATATATATATATATATTATACATATATAATTAAAGAAAACCCTAAAGGTGATGATATGTAAATAATTGACAACAATAAACATGGTTGATAATGGAAGTTATTAAAAACATGTCATAGAGGTGGTGGTATACATATTATTAATCAAATGTAAATTTTCCGCATATAATAATAAATTTAATAACATGTATAAATTTTATTGAAATGGTTTTTGAATTTATCAAAATGAACACATATTAGTATAATAGAAGGTGTAATGAAAAAAGGGTATGGAGGAGTTACCTCTTCATTGATGGTTACCCCATTTGTATGGAAATAATAGAAGGATTTCATGGAGTTTGATGGCAAAAAAATTCCACTTTAGACATTAACAGAATTAATATCAGGTGATTTTATAGTTATTAGTCAATTTGAAGCTTTTGTGATGTGATTTTATATGGCGGTGGTAAGGGGTATGAAATTTGGATGGCGGTGTATTAGGTTAAATGGATGGAATATTATTTGTAGACCAAGACAAGAAATAGTGGTATTATATAAGAGAATAAATAATATTTCATTAAAATCATAATTTTAGGAATTTTTATCCTTTGAAGTAAAAAATTATAGAAAATATGAGATATGGAAAAGATACATTATATTTTAATCGAATTCCTTGGGTTTTATACATTGAAAATTATAAGTTTTTATTTTAGGAATCTATATTATGGTTATATATGACTTCAATATCACATTAATCTTATTTAGATTAAAGTTAACCATTTTCTATTTTATTACACCATATTTATATAATAATTATCTAATAAAAAATTTCATATTAGAAAAGAAATATTTATTTATTTATGTGAAGATTCATGTTTTTAAGAAAATATAAAAATATAAAAAATTTATTGTTTCAAAATGATAATTACAAAAAAAATTCATTTTATGATATTCATTTTCAATATATATACATGTTAATAGTTAATTATTAAATTGAAATTTTAGATATACGTGAATTTTTTGATTGAATGCATGTATGGTTTTAATGGTTGTGGTAAATGAAGTGGTTAAATTTACACCTTCCATTTCCAATCACATGTTTCCCTCTAACCATTATAAATTTTTTCATTATATATATATATATTAAGTTATTGGGGATATACTTATTATTAAAAATAGACATGCCTAACACACAATTTGGAAGGATAGGCCATAGCCCCCCCCCCCCCCCCCCCCGCGCCAAAGAGGATAGCCCATCCATAAAGCCTTATTTATTCAATACATGACATGCATGCCTAGTGCGTAAGGAGACCATTACTTGGATCAGAGGCCTAGTAGTAAATTAATAACACTATTATAATTGGTTTTTTGTTATTATAATATTTTTAAAACAATTTAAATGTATATATTATAATTTTATGGGTCTGGTGACTATTCCAATGGTCATATTTTTAGTCCAATGGTCATATGGATATTTTAATTCATATAAATAAATATTTATCATATTACTGATGATTTTCTATATTTTCACACAATTGTTTCTATATATATTAAAAAATTATTCTCATTTTCCTATTGGGTAGTCCATTATTTACAATATTTATCATAAGTGTTATATTTTATGGAAACCGTGAGATGATTTTTTTTCAAATTCATTATATTTTTATCTCATTTTTTTCTATATTTGTTTGTATTAGGAATTCTATAGAGTATATTTATTCTGCACATGTAATATCAATTTCTAATTAAATAGACTAACTTTATTTAAAATAATAAAATTTTATAATCACATTATGTTCGGTACTGTATACACAATGATTCATCAAGCATAAACAAACCAGAATTTTTTTAAATATGACAGTTATAACATATAATTTGGATCAGTGATAATGAATTTGTATAGCCTCATTATTAAATATATAATATTATCATATGAAATAAAAATTTATTTATAAATTTTAATTTGAATAATACTCAATTATTTGTAATGTCATTTTATATACATTCTAAAAAATGTTTTTAATTGGATTTTCTGAGAAAATAATATAAATAATTTTTTTTGAAATATATAAAAAATATTTTATATATTAAATTTTTATTTTAATAAAAATGTAAATATTATATTTGGGGGAGTTCTTGGGATTTTATGGAATGTTATTTTTTTCAATTAATAGTAAAAAATAATAATTTTTATTAAAAATTATCTTTTATTAATTTAATAGACTAAAAAGTATATTTTTTTAATATGGGTTCAAAGATAGTTTTATTAAATAATATTATTATTTATCAAATTATAATAATTTAAATACTCTTATGTGTTATTTTTGTATAAAAACTTTTTTATTATAAAAAAATATTTTTTTGTAAACCCAATTTCATCACATCATATGGGCTTAAAAATAAAAAAATTATTTCACTAATGTAAATTGAATCTTATAGTGGTTTACATATTTTTTATCATAAGGATAAAAAATTTTAACAAGAAAACAATTATTATTTCTTCATAATTGATAGTAAAAACATTAACAAATAGTTTACCACTATTACGGTTAAAACATGTCTATATGAGGGTAAAATTAAGATATATGAGTTTAAATTACCTTAAAATATTTTTACATTATATCTGAAGGAAATATAATGACCATATGTCATATAATACACATTAAGGGACCATTTTATAGCCACTTTTATTATGTAATACATTACTATGTTTTATTTTTTATAAAAATTTCAAGTGTGTCTCATCCCCCTTTATAAAAGGACACGACTCCCCTCTCCCATGTATATGAAATTGAGTCATCCATCTTGACCAAATAATCCAAAATTGTATCCCTACTATAATTTTCCACATTCTTTAGTTTATAATCCTCAAAAAAGGAAATCCTTGTGGCCTGTAAAAAGAGATACAATGTTGGTATCACTAAGGGAAGCTAACTGTGTAAAATATTCTATCATTTTACTTCATTTTTACCACCATCAATTATGTCCTAAAAATATAGTATAATAACAACATTTTATCCTATAAAATTATATTTTATTATGGATATGGAATAATTTTTATACATATCCTTATCTAGCGTATGGGAAAAAATGACCCATTGTCTGTATAATGGACTGCCGCCTCACAAACTGATGTCATTTATTTTCCATCACCATCTAACATTAATATTCATATTGATGGACCCAATAAATATATAAAATAATTATAAAATTATATATATATATATATTCATTAAAATTAATATACCATATACTTTTTACCCCTTCACAGCTAATTAAATTATAACATCGCTCATGCATATGTACATCCTAACATCTTCATGAAGTGAGTCAATTATTTTCCCATATAAAAATTTCAAGAATGATTCTAAAAATTTATCCATTGAAAAAATATGATATTTATTAAATTTAAATAATTTTAATGATTATGTAAATATACAATATTATCAAGATGTACAATTTTTTTTAAAAACATGCATGAAAAATCCGTCTTTTAAAACATGAAACGATAGTGATAATGTATGATTGACAATGAATGGGTAATAAGATGTAATTATAAGATTATATGTCATATAATAAACTTGAATATGGTTTTTTTATAAATAAATAACATTCTTCAATAATTATGTAATAATTTAAAACACTTTTAATTAAATTGAACCGTGATGTGAGGAATTCTGTCTAAATTTTTAATATATTAGGGCTTATTTGTTATTATTAACCTATTAAATTATATTTATTGTATATACATAAAAAAATTTATATTTAATATGAATACCCATATATTTATTATTATAATGTTTCTAATTCATGTTATATTAACATGATATTACCATAAAGAAGTTACCAACGAGGAAAAATTTTATTTTAAAATCTCATTTATATAGGACTAGTCTTATTTTCTTTGGAGAAATAATATAATATTTTCTTCAAATAATCAAAATATTTTTATTTTCATAATGTTATTTAATGAGTTAAGATATTTTATGCAATCATTTTCTATTTTAAAATTGAATCCAAAAAATAATTGTTTAAAATAAAGCCTAATTTTATTCCACTTTTAATCAAATTTATTTTTCATGAATGTTCAAATTCATTAAAAATTAATTTACCAATATAATATTTAATTTAAGATTATTTTTAATGAAATTTTATATTATCCTTTCATATTTAAAATTTTTTCATGAAATATTAATAATGGTTAATTAATTTTTTAATTTTGTAATTCTTAAAAAGAACTAAAAATATATTTTTTAATGTATACAACAGAAACGTACATACTTTTCAACATAACAATTGCATGATGTTTATCATATTATATAAGTATTCTATTAAATTAAACAAATATATTTTAATTAAAACATAATTTGATTTTTCTTATTCCATTTTGTAATTCTCTAAAAGGATTTATTTTTTATAGAATGAATATTTTCAATGACTGATCTTCATCTCTATATCATATTGATTAATTTGTTATAGGAATTATTATGAAATATTTACTTTTTGTGACCATTGTAATATAATTTCTCTTAGATGTCCACATTCATTGTTTCATGGTAAGGATTATTTGTAAATATATATAACATTTTTAGATATATTGTTTTACTATGTGAATTATTTGATTGAATGAGGTAAATCATGATAAATACATGTCCTATTCTCATTAGTGATGAATATGGAAAAGTAATAATATTTATAAATTGAATTTATTATTAAATATATGGGTAATTAAATGGCCATGAGGTGAAAGGAGGTTTATTGTTATAGATATCCCCTCGATGATTCACAATTATCATGATATGAATCAGTTACCATAAATTGAATTGGTTTTTACTGCATACCTAACCATCAATTAATTTTTCATAGTGAATGGTCTGAACATTATATATATCTTGATTTTTTAGATAATGATATAAAATATAAATCTATTTTTTCATTGAATTTTTTTTATTTTTATCAAATATTTTACTTCATTGATAATTTCATTGGATTCATTTGATGATTATGTTATTAAAAAATTGACATGTGTTTTTATTTATTTTACCTTTTCCATCTTTATTAATCCATATTTACTAATTAAAAAATCCACTTCACATAATAATTAACGAGAGTCTGATATCAACTATATTATTTTCCATTACCATGGATAAAAAGATGAGTTCATTGGATGATTTTGAAGGATTACAAGATACTTCTTTTGTCATTTTTTATATTATATTCCTAATGTAAACTACGTATCATGTTTTTATCTTGTTCAGAAAGGCTATTAAACTAATCATTCATTTCAGATTAGATCCCTTATATCTATGCCAATGTAATATTGTAGACACTATCTATGGGAATCTATATTTGGGGTTAATACTGTAGGTGTCGTAGGATATTTAGTAGAATCCTTGAGAACTATAATTAAGAAAAAAATGTTATAGGAACATAAACCTATAAATTGGAACTATGGGGAGATTTATCTCTATCACAGCTAAACCACATTTTACAAACCCTAAAAATGAAATATTGAGTAGGACACTATAATCACCTAGAGGATGAAAATAGTTCTTTATTCACACTTGTCTTGAGTTTCAACTAAGTAATTCATTTGATAATTCAAATTTTATTTATAAACGAAAAAAATGAATTTTAGAAATAATTAATTATTAAAATATATTCACTTAAAAACTAATTTTATTATTCAAGGATAAAAAATATACACATTTTCAGTCTTTTCAAGTGTTACACCATATTAAAAATAAAAAATTATAATATAAAAGGAATGATATTAGAAATTAAATTACTATATGTGATTTTTTAAAAATTTCCAAATTGATGAAAGAATATAATTAATAAATGTAGACATTTTTTAAATTTACCTATATGGAAAGCCAATATAGCTCGTGTTCGATCTATGTAATTCATGGAAATATTATGGAAGATTACAGAAATTTAAAAAAACCATACCCAAATGGGTAAACTTGTATCATGAAATGGTTATCCTATTTTGTATTTTGTAATATGAATGAACCCCTGTCATTTAGTGAAATAATTAATCTACTAGAAGATAATAAATTTATTATGTACCATGATCATATATTTCATTCCAAGTGATGTGTTGAAAGATAATCCTTATTCTTTTAGTATATTGTCTAAAATGAGATTTTGATTTATGGTTGACATTGATATAAAATGCTGGATAAAATGATGAAATATTACACCTAGAATAGAATTAAAATAAATAAAAATTATTAGATAAGAATTTCTCATATGATAAATCAATGTAAATGTATATAATTTTCTTCATCTTATGAAAATATAAATAAGAATCTATTGTGGAGTATAAGGAACCCTTTACAATATAATATATTTTTTATATGGATTATATATGCCATGTAGAATGTAATAGTTATGATTTCATTGTGGGGATTAAACCAATACTCTTAATGGAACTCTTATCTAAAAAACATCATACAATAAAATAGATTAATGTTCAACCAAAACATAGATTGAATTTACTAGAACCTATATATTCAAGGGGAATAAAAACAGTAAGAGGTTTTTTGAATAATGTAAAAAAGTTAATGCATCAATGATGATGAATGTGATGAATAAATTTCCATCATGTGAAAATTATGGAATGAAAAATACAAGAAAATTCTAAAAGGGAATGGTACCTTGTTACATGTTTATAAAATAGGGTCATCTATAACATTAATATAATTGAATGAAATAGGTTATTATTATGAAACTATTCAACATTAATTAAATGGGGAATTATTCATACCAATTTAACATGAGTCATGGTAATCTACTTTAGAGGCGGTCAAGAGGATAATTCCATGTATATGTGATCATTATAGCTTATGGTGAGTTTCTAAATGATGTTTGGGAAGGTAAATTCATCATATCAAAAAACAATTTCTAATTCCATATTTAACTTTGGATCGATATACTCCTTAATATATTTCATGTTTTCTATGAAAATTAGATATTTCTGCAACACATTATAGATGGATTTTTTAGTCAATACAACTTATGGAAGTCCCAATATACTAAACATATATGAGACTATTCCCATTATGACATATAAACATTCCCTATTTGTGGACTTTATTATCATATATATGGATTAATTTGATATAATATTTCGTATGGATTTAATTTTAAAATATAACGAAATTATTTTTTGATGTCGAAATATTTTATGATTCATGAGAAAGATGTGGAATTATTTATCATTATAGCAGTGAAATTATCATATATGTTATGTCTTGAACCACACCAATTAGAAATTCAAAATGAAATATTAGGTGAATAAGAGTAAACAAAATCTAGATATTAAAAGGGTAACATTGAAATTGATGATATTCTTGTTATATATGAATACATTATTGTATTTCAAGAGAACATAACATGATATCTATGAGAGTGTGATACTTATTTTTCAATAAATTTAATCTCAAATGAATGTCCTATATAAATGAATCCCTAGAGAATTTCTACTATGGAAAGAGTGGGGTTGATGAAACAACTACAGGTATAGTCTGATAAGGGATTTATTATAAATGTGTTTCACCATGGGGATCCCCTATTCTAATAATCAATTTGAATGATGAATCATTGATATTGTGCATTGATTACAGAGAAATGAATGTTATTATGATAAAAATAGTTTATTATGCCTCTCATTTATGATTCATTATATCAAATTCATGATGATAAAAATTAGTTAATGGTGAACCTTCACATTTTTTATCATCAATATAAATAATATATTAAAGATATTCTGAAGATAACATTTCTAATGAGGTATTAGAATTATATTTTAAACTTAATTTCAATGGGTTTGACTAATGAATCATGTATTTTTATGAATCAATTGAACAAAATATTGAAAAAATGTCTTAATAATTTTTTAGTGGTATACATTGATGTTTTAAAATTGTTTCTAAAAGAATAAATTACCATGATAATGACATTCTGTTCATTCTTGAGACTCTTATTAGAAATGAGTAATATGTGAAAATTATAATGTGCAATTTTTTTTCATGTTTCTTCTTATCATGTCCTTGTAGTATCCAATGTTAATATTTTATTAATAATATGAAAATAGAGACAATTAATGAATTTCTCACACAAATGAAATTAACTATGTTACATAGTATCATTGGTTTTGTAGTTTACTATAGATGATTTTAGTATAATTTTTCCCTATTATTAAACCCATTAACCAATTATACATATAAATTTGATATGTTTATATGGTTAACGTAATGGGAATATTTTTTAAAGAATACAAGAGGAGATTGTTTAATACTCCAGTGTTGTCTCTACTATCAGGAAATGGTGAATTTGTGATATTTATTATTTCATCAAAGAAAGGAATTATTTGTTTCATAATATAGAAAGATAATGATATTTCATATTCACCATATAGTTACAGAATCATGAGTAGAACCACTCAACTAAGGATCTTGAGTTTTCTGTTGAATTGTTCCATTGAAGATATGTAAATATAATATATATGGGGAAATATTTGAGATTTACACTAACCATACGATCATATAATAAATCAGTTCCACATAATGATATCAACATGGGGAAAATATGATAGATCATGCCACTCATTGATAGTGATTTCTCAATACATTAACCTAGAGGGAAATAAAATAGGGTAGTACATGCTTTGAGAAGGAAGTATCATCGAGTTCTGTCTAATTTGAGAATTTTCTTAGATCTTATATTCTTGTGTCATGTATAGTTGGATATGGGAATTATTAAAGAATGAGATACATATATCATTTTACAAATGAATACAAATTGGTACAAATATTAAAAGATAATAAGTTACCAATCTAATTTCATGAAATTTTAGAAGAAAATTATGGATGTACATAAAAAAATTGTTAGACATCAAAAATTAATAATTAATTATAAAATTTGGAAATAGAAATATTTTCCATATATAACATAGATGAAATAGGAATTGTTGGACAATGTTAATAGTTAAAATTTATATATACCCCATTACAGCACCATGATATAAAGGGATATGATGGAATATTATATGTTTGATCATATAATATTGGAAATTGATGACAATATTTTAATATTCATAGTTTTTTAGTATGTTAAGGATCATAGAAAAAATCCAAAGTGATTTATGAAACATATCCCAATTCTTATTTATAAATGGGATTAAATTACTATTGAATTTTTCATTGGTATTACCTAAAATCCTATAAATAATTAATTAATGTTATCTTATTATCAACATTAAATATATTCCCATTTCCATGTTATATGAGAATTTTTAATTCTTGTTTTACCCACCTAAAACAAATGGAGTGTTCAAAACAACTATTAAAAAAATAATACATTTTTAGACCATGTTCACCTAAAATTTAATCTATATGGGTTTATATTTTACCATTAGTAGAGTTATTCTACAACAATATCTTCCATTCACGCATTCAAAGGGAACCATATAAAGCATTATATAAAAATAGATTTTTTACTAAAAAATGTAGGGTTGAAATTGTTGAATATAAGCTGATAGGTTTGAAGATTTTTTAGTAAGAATTTATAATAGTAAATTATATCTACACTCACATTATAGAATCTCAAAAAATAGAAAATCGGTATAGTTCTAAATAAATTTATGGTTTTGAATTTAAATATCAAGATCACGTTTTCTTGAAAATATCCACATGTAAAGGTGTTATATGTTCTATTAATAATGGGAATCTGATCCCCAAATCCATCAATCCATTCAAAATTTTGGAAATAGTTGATCCTGTACCCTACCATTTGTAAATTCCATTAAGAATCTCTATATTAAAGGATGATTTCCACATCCCTTTATTATAGAAGTAAATTCGTAAACCAATGAATCTGACTGTATCAAATTAAATATAAATAGTGCCATATATATCATACTATGATGATCCTATACATATTACTAAAACATGTGATCTATTTAATATGAATTAGATGACTTTAATGATAAAGGTATATTGAGATTTCATAATACAGAATAAGCAATGTGGGTAAATGGATATATTAGAAAGAAGAACCAACCATATTGTTTTTATATCGTAATATATTTGAAACATGTTAGGATAAATGTTTATTAGATATATGATTTAAAAATCTAGATATTTGAAGAGAACCTTATATTTGATAGTGTTTGCAACACACAACATCAATCATAATGAAACCCAAAAATATTTTTATTTAAATATGGCAGTTATATCATAAACAATGAATTTGTGGCATAGAATAAGAATAACCCTATAATAAAAAATATATTAACATAAAGTTATATTAATATTTACTAATAAATTTCTAGTTAATAAATAGTAAATTATTTGTAAATAAATTTTATATTCCTTCATCAAAATTTGTTTTTATTGATTCTTTTAGGAAAATAAAATAATTAATTTTATCCAATTTTATAAAAAATATTTTATATTATAATAATAATTTCATAAATTATAATATAAAAATTATCTTAGGTATAATTGTTTGTAACTTTATAAATGTTTTATTTTTCAATGAATAGTGACAAATCATGTTATTTTTTTGAAACTTTCCATTTTATTTTAGGAATTTATAAAGATAAGTTTATTTTTAAAATGATTAAAAATTAAATATATTATAATATATTATAAATTATCCAATTATTTTATTTGGATTATATTTAATAAAACAATTTGGTATAAATATTTCATAATTAAAAAGTTGTTTTTTTAAACCCATTTTTTGTCTACTATTTCAAGAATCATATTAAGTTAAATTCATCTATATAAATTAATTGAGTTTAAAAAAAGGGATTCCATATAATTGATCATCATGTACAAAAAATTTAATATTTCTACTTTCCTTTTTCGTTATATATTATATTAAATAGTTGTCATTGCGCTTAAGGTAAATATTGGTTTATCAAGGGTTAAACTAAATAGATAAGGTATGAAATGTAAGATAAACATGTATTGTTTTATATTTTATTTCCATTTTTTTAATCTTTGTCATATACTATAATTATTTGGACATTTTATGATATATTTGTATTGATTAAGACATTAATATGTGTTATTCTTTTTAAAATTTAATTATATGCCTTCTTCTACAAATATAAAAGGACACTCATCCCCACAATTATATTATCCACATTGAGTATCCTAGACTAAAAAAATAATAAAATTTTTTTTTACCAAGATCATTATCCAAGTAATATATGTTCTATTACTCCAAAAATACCAACCCTACGTCCCTTAAAATGTTATAAAATGAGGAATCCCTGTAAGAAGGTAGTTACCAGGATGAAGCTCTTTTATTTTAATTCATATTTTACCACATTCCATTATTCCCTAAAAATTATAATATAATAAGTGAAATATATTATATATATTAATATTATATTATTCTGATGCCAAAATATATATCCATATCCTTCTCTCTCAAATGAGACACAAATCCATCATATTTGTGCACGTAAAACTTTTTCCTTGCAAACCGATGTCATTTATTTTCAATCCCCAACTCACATATAGAGTAATAATGATGGAACCAATGAATATATAAGAAATTATACTATAATATTTATTTTTATAAATTTAATCTATCATCAACATCCTTAAACATTCACTATTAAGGAAACGATAACATCGATTATGCATATATATTACCCACTGTCTTCATGAAGTGATGCCGTTAATTTTCAACATACAATATTCAATAATGTCTATAAAATTTTACATAATTATTAAATATTATATGTATATTATAAATATATTTATATAAATGATTCTTCTATACCCTATTATACCGAACTAGATCTGTCATGAAAAAACAAACTTGAAAAAATGTAGTTATCATCTGTAAATTTTTTAATAATGATTGATTTTCCACAAATGGATGATATGTTATTATAAAAGGTTAATATATGATGTCATAAATATAAATATTGGTCCATTACAAATAAATATCATTTTTAAAACAATTATATAATATTTTAAATCAATTTCAACACAGGAGAACGGTGGGGTAAGGAATTTAATCTCTATTGCCCATCTATTATGGCATATTTGTTATTATGATAATATTATAAATTATGTGGTTTATATAATTTCCCATTTATATAATTATATTTAATAACCAAATATTAAAATTTATTAATGTTTAAATCAATGTAATTCATTCATGGGTTTAAAAAATAAATGATAAAAAATATGTAAGAAATTATTCAGAAATCTCAATTTTGTGGGATTGGTCTTATTTACATTTAAAAAATTTAAAAATATATCCCTAATTTACTAAATATAATTTTATTATCATATTTATATATAATAATCTTACATATTCCCATACAATACTTCTTCTATTTGGAATTTGAATCAAGGAAATAATATGTTAAATGAATAATTAGTTTATTTCTCTTTTAATCAGATTTATTTTTCATCCATATATTAATTCATTAAAAATTATTATATAAAAGTAATTTATATTTTTCAAATAAAATATTAATGAAATTTAATGTTAACCTTTAAATTTTAATGGGAACTAATATAAACATGTCATAGGTTTATGAAAGTGTTGATTTTAACTGTCATTAAAATAACTCCAAAGGAATTGTTTTAGCTATACGGTGGTAAAAGACTTACCTTTCAAAGTAAAAATTATATGAATAATATATTAATCTAAAATATTATATTTATTTTTCATAAAAAAATTCTATATATATATTTTTTGATTTTATACTTCTATATTCTTTTATGTTAATTGTTTTTGTTTTAATTAAAAATGTAACTCCTGACAAAAGAAGCCCCGGGCTAGTGCATTATTTTAGAAGATTTGTATGATTCAAAAGAATAAATCCTGAAGTAAAAATCACCTTATCATTGTTATAAGGAAAAATTACCTACATGATACCCATAATACATTAGGTAATAGATAATTCCAACATGATACATAATAACTAGAAACTAATTACCTCCTTGAATTATTATTCATTAATTTTTTATTTATAACATCCAAAATGGAAACATTATAATGATGAGATAAAATTATTAGTAAGAGTATGTAACTTTAGAGAAATAATGAAACTGTTGAAATAAAAAAACATGGTAAGGTAAACAAATGATAACACATTCCATTAAAATAATTTGATCAGGAAAAATCATTATTTCAAGGTGAATATCTAAAACAAAATACCTTTAATCATTGAATTTAAAATGAGATGTATCCTTATATAGGTCAACCAAAAATCTCGTGGATTAATTATAACTAATTAGAAATGGAAAGAATTTATAATTATTCGATGTTGTGTATGGGGAGAATGAAATGTGTACCATTAAGACCTTTTAGAATATAGTTTAAACTATTCTAAATTGAAAAAATTATCTATCTCATTAGAACTGATAAGTGCATCGAAGGACTATATAAACTTTGGTCCCCACCCATCATTTCCAGTTGAATGAATTACTTATATCAACTAATCGAGATAAACAATATGCCTTATCAAATATCTTTTTTGAATAAATAATATAGTTTTATTAATATTTCCAAATATAATAAAATAAAATTCAATGCAATCACTATATGAAAATTGTATATGTTTAGGAATATTTCAAATCAATTAATAATTATATGGATATTTTGGGGAACTTTAGTTTCAAAGAGACATAGGAAATTTAATTTTTCAAGAGGACTAAATGTAGTCAAGGATGTGATTTTAAGTACAATCATTGTCCATATCAATCAGAAAATTAAAAGTGGAAGAATAAATATTTTATAAATAAAACCTATCCAAAGTATATTAAAAAATGTTTGTTTATTTTTTGAATAAAAATAATATAAAAATATATTTTAAAAACATTCTTGAGGTCAATATACTTCTTTGTAGACATTTTTTATAATCTTATATTTTAAAATCACTTTTGGGATCATTTTATTTAGAAAGTATCCTTTTTAAAATGAAAATAAATATTTAATGAAATGATGGTGGGTAAATCTATACATGTCATATGAGATAATAGAAAATTCATTTTTTGTGGTTAAATGGATCGAAAAAATCATTATTCCGAATGCGATAGGAATATTACTATAAAAATTTAGTAAAATTAGAAATGGGTAAAAAATCATTATTAAATATTTTTGAAAAGGATTAAATAATATTTTGAATTATTTTAATAAAACGTGGTTTTTAGAAGAATATAGATTCTCCATCTAGTGAGAAATGAATTTGATTTTGTTCAAAACATTTTCTAAAACATTTTGTGTACCTAATAGTGGTGAAATGGTACTGTTACTTTAAAAAGGACATTAATAACCATATGAAAGTAAATAAAAATGTATTATGGAACAATTTTAATATAATTTCCTCAAATTTTAATACCATTGCATTAATATTTTAATTATTCTTGAGGAAAATAATCTTCAAACACTCTTAAATGCCCCCATAACACTTTTCTGCCTTTAAAATAATAAGAAAAAAATAAAAGTAACAATAAATTAAATATATAAATACCATTAATATAAATGGATTAATGATATAATATATCAAAATCATATATATATACAACACAAAAAAGAATTATGTGGTGAATAATACATTTATCTCACATATGTAAAAAGTGTGATAAAAATACCTATCAGCACATTCTATTTATTGTGTGGTATTTATCATATTTTATAGTGGTTTATAATAAATTACTATCTTACAAAATAACCATAATCATGTTTATCCTATCTTATATCTTATACTTATACTATCTTATCACATTTTGGTTAAAAATTTATCATTAATTTCAAATTTTAGTAGTTAATTTCTTAGTTTTCTGTATTATGTTTTGAATTTTTATTTGTTTTCCTATTACATAGATCAGGATTTTATAATCTCCAGAATATAAATCATAATTTCATTATCATATATTTTTATTATATATGTATTTTTAATTATCTATAATATTTGGATATATGAAATAAAATGCACTATTCAGGGATATGGTTGGCCATATGTACTTATTAATGATACATTCGTTTCATTGTCTTATTAAAATAATAGAAATTAAATGATATATATGCATTTTATAATTAAAATATCATATATATGTCATATATCATAAAATATATTATTAAAACTATCTTTTATACATTCCATTTATGGCATGAATGAGTCATACAACTTTGAGATGGCGGTAGTCCACATTTCCAAAAATAATGTTATCGTATTCACACAAAATGGAATGTATAAGGGTTCGTGTTATAAAATAATTATAGGATTATATGAAAAAATAAATATAATTTATTTTATTTAGAAATATTTTATCCATCATAATTATTATTGTGAGAGGAGGTAAAGTAAAAAATGAACAATCATTATTTCATGAGGTGGTAGTTAGTTGTACACACAAACAATATATTTGTTTCCCATTATGTTGATATGTGATTAAGTGTAGTTTAAACACTTAGCATAAAAATTCTCAGTAAATTTATGATACTATTGTTTTGATATAATTAGGGAATAACTAGAGTTTAAGAGTTGTAGAATTGAAATAATACCAAAGAGTTTAACAAAAGATAAAACCTTTTTTCAAGTAATTATATTTGGTTTGCACCAAAGGGACAAGTTGAATTGATTAATTACTAAGGGGAGGATACATGGATTAGGGTATATATTTTAAATAACTATTTGGGATGTTCTTGCTTGATCCAAATTAGTTTTATACTTATCAGGAAGTGGGATGATAGGAGAGCTTTTAAAAGAGGAGGAGTGGCACTCTTATATATTTTGTGAAAATGAATTCCACCCATGTTTTACCCATGTCATGTGGATCCAATAATTGAAACATTTCCATAAAAATGTAGAAATGGTCTAAATACATCTTTCAAATGCCTCTTAGACAATTTCATAGGTTATTTTTTCCCTTAATATCATTGTTTAGTCCCATATTAAACTAAATTTTACCTTAATTGTTGTTATTAATTCTAAATACATTCATTGATATTGTTAGTTAATACCCATTTTGAATATATTATAAATTATACATTATTATTATTCCAAATATTCAATATATTTTTCCAAATTCAAATCACAAAATATTTAGAAATTAATTTAAATTTAATCTCATAGAGGAGATGACAGTGCATGGTTTTTAAGTAAAAATGTTCAAAACATAGATATTTTTTGTATTAAATATCAAAGTAAAATTGGTTAAAATGAACTAAATTGGAAAAAATGATATTATTTTTATCTAATTAATATTATTAATCAATTGATAATTTTTTAATTTCAATTACATGAAATTATTTAAAAATATTAAAATAGTCAATCAACTTTCAAAACTATTTTCAATGCCAGAATAACCAAAAAGGAATTAAGGTATTTCTTCTCTAACTTAAAAAACATTATGGCATATAGAGGAATCCAAATATCAAATAAAAGTTAAGGCGACAAAGAATTCATTGTCACCACATATTTTAAAACAATTCCTATTATTGCTTTACAAAAAATGTAAAATGCTTCATATAAAATGATTCCTTTTGAAAATAATTGAATGAAATTAATATTTAAAGAATTTGATTATACATAGTATAAAAAGAGGTGTATATTATCAAAATATTACTGAATAAAAGGATATTGAGATGAAGGCCCTTATCATAAGTCTGAATTGTCGCATAAAATCATTATATTCTTATATAATAAACATTTTCTAATTTATACTTAATTGATAAAATATATAAGGTTTATTATTCTTTTAATATCACCTATTTACATGTTATAAATATTACCAAATTATTTATGTTCATATAATATGTTTGTCGATATTCAGAACTTGAGTCAAATATAAACTTGTTATGATGTAAATTGTCCATGTGTTCATAAGTCCATAATCTCCAAAATAGTATTCTTGAAATTATCATCACAAAAATATATTAATGTTACTTATTGAATCAAACCATTAATTATGATGATGAAAAATGGGCCACATTACATTCATGGAGGCAGTAGGTCGTACGTACACATTAGTAATGTTTTTCCATTTTTCATTAATCCTTCTGAAAATATGGTTTTTTTATTTTACCTTTCAATAATTTTCATAATTTAATCATAATAATTTAAATATAATTTAAATATAATTATGCATATATATATATATATCATACATGTAATTTAGTGAATAAAAACTATTCAAATTACTTCATGGTGGTGATAGTCCAAAGGTACGCATGAACGACGTTATCATTTTTATGTGAATGGAATGTTAGAAAATAATTTAAATAATAATCTTTCAAAATGATAAATATGTCATGATTATCATATTTAAACATTATTCCCTAAATATAACTATTTTTTATAGATGGATATAACAATGTTGTATATTGATTCGTGAGGTGGCACTTTTCCATAAACATGAATGAAATATTCACATTCCATTAGATGAAATTGTAGATTGATTATTGTAATGATATTAACATATTAATATCATTGTATATTGAGGATACATTAGTCATTATTAAAAAAATGATTAAGAATATTTAATGGATGTAGAAGAAGAAATAAAATAGAAACACTTAAAAAATGATACATTGTCACAACTGGGTCCCGATGACTGCACAGACACCCCGCCTTAACAAAGTCGTCGGGTCCTGGCCCACCTGGTACTACCTATTGCTTCATAGACATGTGTTCCCCACCCTAGGGACCACCCACGTGCTTGAACAAGTCATCTGACTATTGATAGTCCCCACAACCCAACACTTTTCCTTTTCAGTGTGCTTTGTCCTCACTCAAACATACCTTGGTAAACATCGTAGAAGATCACCCATCCTGATCACTACTCAAGGCCAAACACACTTAACTATGTAGTTCTAACCAGGTAGGCTCTCGAAAAGGATGGTGCACCTTGTTGACATGAGTCATATCATTTAGTCATTTAACCCTTTATCATTTCAGGGTGTTACAATCTCCCCCCAGAGAACAATGTTCACGTTGTGGGCCCTATATCTCAACCCAGACTGTGCACCACAGTAAAGGATGGGTACCACCTCTGAAACCAATTTGTCATGACCCATCCCCTGGGGCCCATGGCGTGACTACCCCAGGACCACCTTCCATAGGCCAGGGTCAAGAGACTAGCACCAAAGGCGTAATTCTATATAACTGGGAAGGCATTGCCTTTATAACCTGTAATCACACACAATAAAACACACATCTGGATACAAAGCACTAAGTAATTTGTACAAAAAAGGAGTTCTGAAAGTAAAGGGGCTAGAAATTCAAGCCCAACTATAATTTACAAGGAACTAGAGAAAACAAAAAATAGTTGTTGGTTCATCCTCCATGATTCGTAGTTGAAGGGTGGGTACAAATAGGCTCCACAGCAGTCCATGTCCGTCTGTCTTTTTAATGTATTGTCACGCCGTATGGTCCACCTCTTGGTATCGTCCTGTCTTGGTACTCTCAACCTTGGGCAGTGATGTTTTTCGTTTTCATCCAACACAACGAGGAGTGGGAATAGCGCGTGGAGGGGTGAGTATAACGATACTCAGTTGGGTCCCCGAGACCCTCAAGTTCTCACAAAATCCAACAAGGATAAACCACAAAGTATGAAATCAACAGATAAAACCACTTAGTTATATGCCCATACATATACCTATGTTATCAAGTAATCCATCTCAATATGAGGAAAACACATAAGTTACAAACTCATCTCACACATGTATACAACTTATTTAGATAGTTAGAGATGATTAGATATAGCCATTAAACTATATATTCTATCAAACCAAAGTAGGATCCAGGAACAGTAGTTAGAGATGTCAATCCCAAATATGATCTAGGAAGTGTAGTCAGAGCACTCGAACCTACGTCGGATGTAGGAACAAAAGTCAGAGTTGTCGAACCCATGTAGGATCGAGGAACTAGAGTCAGAGCTGTCGAACCCACGTAGGATCTAGGATCATTAGTTAAAGCTGTCCAACCCACATTGGATCTAGGAATAGTAGTCAGAGCTCTCAAACCCACATAGGATCTAGGAATAGTAGTCAGAGCTATCAAAACCATGTAGGATCTTAGAACACTAGTCAGAGTTGTCGACCCACCTAGGATCCCAAAACAGTAGTAAGAGCTGTCGAACCCACTTAGGATCCATGAATAGTAGTCAGAGCTTTCAAACCCATGTAGGATACAGGAACAATAGTAAGAGATTTCGAACCCATGTAGGATCCAGGAACATTAGTCAGAGCTATCGAACCCACGTAGGATCCAGGAACAGTAGTCAGAATGCAGCCAGCCATAGGGTTTTGCCCAAAGCATGTTTGATTCCAGGAGGGTATGCTCCTTAGGACATGTGACTATACATAAACTACCATGAATTCTAAATTTTATGTTTCCAAAAGATCTATCTTTCTAAAAGAAACCCAACACGACAGACGGTGCATCAATCAGACATCTGGTTTGAGAGTTATTGAAATTTCTGTTTCGAGGGACCGGTTGGATTTACGTTCGATCCAACCTAGACGTACCCCAACTATGTCCAATTCTCAAATGGGTTATACCAAAAGAAAATCCACCCTACCAGGTTTCCATCTCTACAGACATTTATTCAATCGGACTCACGTAGCAAAAGTTACATGCAAAAGAGTGGAAACATGTCAAGCGGGTCTAGGTCTGGTCCGACCCAGTCGGACTGACCCGACACAACCAAGCGTGACCCGGGTCCGGACTAGGGTCCGACCCAGTACACGGGTCCGACCAAGCTTACGAATGTGGCCCAACCAGTGTGGGCGGCCCGACCCACGTTGGGTCCGGCCAATGCTGGGTCCGGCCTGCGTGCGGCTGGCGGCCCGATGGGGTCTGCACTAGCTGCATCCAGGGGGGAGGCCGCACCCTTGGAATCCAGAATGGCTTAGCTATTCGGGGGGGGGGGGGAGGGTTCAGATCCGGGGCCACGTGGCGCAGATCCATGTCACGCGGGAGCCCCGCGGAGGGTCTCGCTGCTCCCGACTAGCCGAGAGGCCGGCCACCTCCCATGCGGCGCGGTTTCACCGTGCCTCCCCCAGTGACCTGTAGAGCCGACCGCCCGTCCTATGCTGCCACGGCCTAGGCCATGGTATGCTCCTCCGCCACTTAGAGAGCACTGCCCTGCACCTTCTCTGACAGCCTGTGTCGCTGGTTCTTATCACCGCCGACCTTACGCCGGCCACTGCTGCTCCACCACACCCCGTCGGCCATGGTCCGCTCCTCGAGTGGCTTGGTTGCGCCACCCTTGTCCACGCAGTTGGACAAAGTTTTGGCCGCTCTTCCATTTGTTACTTCGGTTTTGTTTGTCAGTTCCGACCACCAGAGAACCTTCTACGGGTCACCGGATGAGTTCTGGTGGCCCGATTCTTGTTTCGGAAGTAGCCGTGCATTCCTCGGGAAGTCACCTTCAATCGGAAACCATCATTGATGAAAATATCTCATCCCAAACTCGTGCCGTGTTTAGCGTCAAATTCCAAAAAGCATGGCAGTGGGTCCAAGCCGTTTTCATTAGGCCCGAACCCTCTGTGTTAGGGTGATAGAATTTAGATGCAAATTAGAATCCTCGACTGAAAATGATGAACGAGAGACAAAAACAAATCCCGATACCCTACCTTTTCTTGTTGTTCATTGACACAGTCACGAGGAAGAATACGGCATTGTCGTCGTTCATCACCTCCCCCACACACTACCAATCATGAGATCATGCGTTGGTTCGTTGATGATGATGTGGAGGGAAGGTCGGTCGAAGATGTCCCATGTCTATAGGAGTCTATAGATGATGGTTGAAGGAGATCATTCTTCTTATTTGAAGGCATTCTTCGTTGGCGAGAGCTTTTTTTCCTATGCTCTCTCTTCTCCCATGTTTCACCCAAAAACAAATGCCAAGGAAAAATTATAATATCCTATTAAATTGTTAGAATAATATTAAAAATGGGGGAATTAAATTAGGTTGGCTCCACTTAATTAATGTGGAGGATTTGGAAAAAATTAAGTGTTGGGGAGTTGAAGAGGCTCCCTTACACTTAATGGAAGGTGGATGGTTTCTCCCCATTAAAGGGAAGTTCAAGGGGGTTTAACCCTGGGTGGTCCCCACCACAATAAAAAGATGAGGAGGTTTAAACCTTTGGTGGTACCCACCACCATAACCTCTCATTGGACGTTAATGTGTGGTGGTCCCCACCCCCATCTTCCACATGGTGGTTTTGAACAAAAAAATAAAAAATAAAGCTTCACATATTTATTTTTATTTTATTAATTCACTAAAAACCCAAAAAATATATTTCAATCTCGACTCACTACCGTTGAGGTGACAGTATCTTTATGTGAAAACCGGTGCAGCGGGTTCAATAGTGCCCTCAGATTTCAATTCCGAGCAGTGGTTCAAACGTTAAAAAAACCCACCCATACGTTTACAGAACATACCCGAACAAAACATTAGAAATTGATTCTTGGCACACCATTCCTCAAAATCATGCACAATAAATTTTAATGGACTCTTATAATTCCCATTTAATTAAGAAAATTACATGGAAATTCCAGGTCATTACATTCTCTCTACCTCAAGGCTCTATATCCCCATAAGCCACAACTCACAACTACGGGAACAAGTGGGGGTACTAAGCAGACATCTTAGACTCCCACTCCCATGTGCTCTTCTGAAGGTTCCCGTTCTGCCATCGAACACACACCAGAGGTATCGACCATCCACGAAGGACCCACTCATGTTGATCCTCAATCTCCATTGGAACCTTCGTAAAAGTCACCACATATTCAATGTCCAGCTCTCCATGGTTGATGATGTGAGAAGGGTCATGCACATATCACCTCAGATCGGATACATGGAAGTCGTCGTGAACCTAGTGCAACTGAGTTAGAAGAGCTAAGGGTTATGCCACCATTCCAAATATGCTGAGGACCTGAAAAGGTCCGATGAATCTCAGAGATTACTTTCCACCTCGGCCAAATCTCCGTAGAACTCATTGAGGTGAGACCCGTAGAAAGACGTGGTCGCCATCCTCAAACTCTAGAGGTCTCCATATCCTATAGGCATATGACTTCTGCCTGCTCTGTATAATCTTCATCTTCTCCTGGAATATTAGAACCTTCTGCATGGTAACTCGTACCATCTCTGGTCCCATGAGTGCTGACTCCCCTAGGGCAGTCTAGCACAAAGGTGATCTTCAAGTTCTCCCATACAATGCCTCAAAAGGTGCCATTCCAATTTTAGAGTGATAGATGTTGTTGTATGAAAACTCCACCAAAGGTAATTTGTCCTCCTAGCTGTGACTAGAGTCAAGGACACAAGCACAGAGAATGTCCTCGAGGGTATGAATGATCCGCTCAGTCTGACCATCCATTTGAGGATGGAAGGTGGTGCCCAAATGAAGAAGCATCTCAAAAGCTTCCTGCAACCCCATACATAGATGGGAAGAAAATCGTGTTTCATTATTGGTGATAATAAGAGAAGGTAATCTATGTATCCGCACAATCTCCTTCACATAGAGGCGCCCCAAGCTCTCTACTGAACCCTGCTCTCTGATCAGTAGGAAGTGGGCCGACTTGGTGAGTCGTTCAACGATCACCAGAATCGATTCATGAAATATTTATGTACGTGGATGTTCTATCACAAAATCCATGGATATCCTATCCCACATCCACTCTGAGAACTCTAAAGGCTGAACCATTCCTTCTAGTACCTGGTGCTCTGCCTTCACTTGCTGAAATTGAGGCACCGAGAGACAAACTCTGTAACAGATTTCTTCATTCCAGACCACCAGTGTTGTCAGTGGAGATCCTGTTACATCTTCTCCACTCCTAGATATACCACTAGAGGGGATGTGTGGAATTCACTCAACACTTTCTCTTTATGTAACACTGATACCATTGTACGTCCTCTGAAGTGGATGGTGTTCTCCCCACCCTTATAAAATCCATCAGGTTTCTGCCTTATGGATATCTGAGCATGTCCTGTCTCACAGTCAGTGTCATGACGTTGTGACTCCCTGACTCACTAATGAAGTGGGGGAGTGACTGTAAGATTCTAAATGAAGGCTTCTCCATCTCTATCAACAAAGGATATCTATAAATTATCCAGCTGCTCTATCACCTCGCCTACAGCTATATAGCTGATCTCATGCTATGTGCATCTGCAACAACGTTCCCCTTCCTATGAGTATTGAATATCTTGATGTCATATTCCTGGAGGAACTCAAGCCAACATCACAGTCTCAGGTTCATGTCCTTCTGGGAGAAGATATAAATAAGAATCTTGTTATCAGAGTACACGGTAAAATGTTCACCTATCAGATAGTTCCACAACATCTTCAAGGCGATGACCACTACTGCTAACTCCAAGTCATGGGTAGCGTAGTTTTACTCATGCTATCTCTGCTGTCGTGAACCATAAGAATTAATTAATCGCTCCTCCATAAAGACACACCAGAGTTCGGTCCCTGATGTGTCTCAGTAGACTACATACCCAACACCTTCCTCTGGAAGCCTCAACATGGGGGCACTAGTCAGCCTCCTCCTTAGCTCTTAAAAGCTCTGCTGACATCTCTCCAACCACAGGAAGGGTTTTCCCTTCTTTGTCAAGGATGATAGTCATGCTGCAACCTTGGAAAAAACTAGCACAAACCTCCGGTAATAACCACCCAAACCCAGGAAACTCCGTAGCTCCTTCGCACTTCTGGGCGACTCCCAAGCATGTACCACCTCTATCATCGCTGGATCCACTACAAATACAGCCTCCGATATGACTCAACCAAGATATTGAACCTATTTGATTCAAAACTGGAACATCAAGAGCTTACCATAAAACCAGTGCTCGTAGAGTGTGTACAGTACTGCCCGCAAATGGTAATAATGCTCCACCACAGTAGTCGAGAAGATCAAAATGTCATCAATGAAGACTACAACAAATCAATCATGATATGGATAAAAAATCTTATTCCTGAGTCCCATGAACACTACTAGAGCTTTGTTTATTCTGAATTTCATAAGAAAGAACTCTAAGTGGCCATACCGACATCTAAAGGTCGTCTTCTGCATATCCTCGTCTCAAACTCTATGCTAGTGATAGCCTAATCTGAGGTCTATCTTTGATAACCACCGTGCCCCCTTCAGATGATCAAATAAATCATCAATCATTGGGATTGGGTACTTGTCCTTTACGGTCACTTGGTTCATGCAACGGTAGTCGACACAAATCATCATGCTCCCACCCACCTTCTTGGCGAATAGAATCAGGGCTGCCCAGGGAGAAACACTAGGCTGGATGAATATCTTCCCCTGCAAGTCCTCTAGCTGTACTCGAAGCTCGTGAATCTCCATGGGATCCATCTCATGTTTCAAAGGCTCCCTTCTTGCCAGTGAAGTTGAACCTAGTCCCATCTGTGTGGACACACCAGAATTTGCGCCAAATATAGTCAATCTGAGCATGGATTGTAGATAACCATTCTATACAAAAGATGACGTCGTAAGGCCTCAAAGCCGCTACTATGAGATCCCAGTCGATGCTCTCGCCTCCCAGAGTAATCCTACACTACCAGTAGTAGTGCGTAATCATCGAATCTATGCCCGAAGTAGTATCTATCTGTAATAATCGAGCCTACGGCTCTCTCAGAATTTTAGAGCTCCGAACGAGGGTAGTGGCAACAAAAGAGTGAATGGAACCTGTGTCTATAAGAACTGATGCTAAGGTAGAGGAGACACATACCATACCTTGAATCATCTTCAGAGCACCATGATTGTATGCCTCAGCTGCCAGGATATGAGCTCTCCCCTGTCCACCTACTCCCTATGGTTGGGGTGGACCTCCTGGTGGTGGTGGTAGTAACACCTCGAAACATCGCCCACTGCCAGCTGCTAGACCAGCTCCTCTGCCATGTCTATTTGCACCGTGAGAACCACCTCTATCGAATAAATGTCTCTTCCTAGGTGGTCCTTCGACTATCTGTTGATTATCCAAACAGTGGGTCAAATAATCATGAGACATGGGACCCTACCCACTACATGTGAAACACTGATTGTTCCTCATATGACTGGGACTGTCTCGTATTCCTCGCACAACCGAACCCATCTCTTGAGGTCGTCCACCAAATGGTCTGTTCCGCTTGGATCTCTGTGACATCTATCTACTGCCAAATACTGAAGACTGCACTACGGGATGCCCAGTGGTGGGTCTCGCTGTCGGTGACTGCTCAGCAGGGAAACTATCCACTAAGAGGGATCCCTCCAACACCCCTCCTACATTGGGATGTTGAGGGATATCATCAAAGCCTTGATATCTCACCCGAGCCCCTGTTCGAAGGATCATGTCCCAAAGAATGGGGCCCGCACCATATCTGTAGAGTAGCACGGGAGGCCAGTGAACCTTTCTGAGTACTATTCCACCGTCATGCTACCATGTTGTAGATGAAGTAGCTCCTGTATCCGCACTGTATGTAGGGTGGCAGGGACAAAATCCACCCAAAACAGGCTCTTGAAGTCTGCCCAGAGTACTTTCACCTCATCATGCACCTGGAGCATCACGCTCCACCATCTGCCTACTACTTCTTGAATGAGACTCTTGGTAAGGATCACCATAAGTTCGGCTAGTGTCCATACATGTCTGAGGACTCTCACCACAGCCTCCAGCCAATCCTCACCTGCATGTGGGTCCGTCTCGCCCCCAAACCTTTGTGGCCTCTTGCACGGGAAATTGTTCAATGTGCTCAGGTGGCATGCACTCTCTGATTCTGGGGCTGGTGACATCGGTGGCTCAATGAGGAGTGGTACCGATGGTGCCTCTGCTTGAAAAGGGCCCTGCACCGAGACCTCCTTGCTTGGTGGGCTATCTGTGCGTACTACTCTCGGAACCCTGGACGGTTGTCTGTGTGGAGGCATATTGGAGAAAAATAGGTGATCCATGGTCAAAAAGTTAAACCTAGTGAGCTGACTCAAAGAATTCACAAAGAAGACTCTTGAAAACACACATGCAATCAGTGTTTTTATGCACGAAATCAAAAACAAAAGTAAGGGTCATGGTGTATGGATACATCAGCCACTGCACTAACAATGTATTCCCTAAACTGATAACCACACTCAGTACACAAAACACTATTTCTGTTTAAAAAAAAGATCAGTGTCCTATGTTCTGCGGCAGAACCGACTCCTCTGATACCAATTATCACAACTGGGTCCCAATGACAGCACAAACACCCTGCCTTAACATGGTCGTCAGGTCCTGGCCCGCCAGGTACCACATGTTTCCCCGTAGACAAGTGGTCCCCACTCTGGGGCCCACCAACATGCCTGAACATGTCATTTGACTACTGATAGTCCCCACAGGCCAACACCTGTCCTTTCCGGTGTGCTTTTCCCTCACTCACAAACACCCTGGAAAAATTTCCATAAGGTCACCCATCCTGATCACTACACTAGGCCAAACACAATTAACATTGGAGTTCTAACTAGGTAGGATCTTGAAAAGGAAGGTGCACCTTGTTGACATGAGTCATATCATTGAGTAATTTAACCATATATGTTTTGGGGGTGTTACATACATCTTCTTCGATTGATCACATTTGAAAAATTCCTTAACAACTCTAAGAATGGTGTTCTAAATAAAACTAATTCTCAATAATAGGAGGAACGATTCTATAAAAGGGATTGGATAGATATTGGTGAATCAAAATTGTTCTTTATGTTTGAATATTAGTGTATATTGAGTACCATTTTATTGTAGAGGGGAGGGGAACCCTTGAAAAACACATAATATATTAAATTAATATAAATTAATTTTTTAATCCAAATGACTCCAAGAAGAGTTATATCGATTTTAAAATGAGTATATTCTTCCAAATAATGTCATCAAATAATTTTTAGACATGTATTTTTTGATTTTAACTTTCACCTTTTGGTATACAGTTAATTATTCTCTTTTAATTTTAATTGTGATAATGACATATAAATTTTTAAGAGGCTATAAATTTTACTTATAAAGGATAAATATCCCATTTTTTTTACAAATAAAGACCATTTAGACCATATCATAGTCACTTTGGTATTTTAAAATATTTTTAATTTCATTAAATATTGCAATAAATTATTATTTTTATAAAATTTCAATTATATCTATTTTTCAGTATTTAGTTCATTAAATTTAAATAAATCCCAACTAGAGTATAAACTTAGAAATAACCATTGAATAGTCTTATAACATGTCACAATAAGATATTAAATTCATTTAGGGAATATATTATGTCAAATAATATTTATTTATTTATTTATTATATGATTTATTTGATTAATAAATTCATAAATCTATTATTTCATAAAAATTGTGTCTCAATTTAATTTAATTATTTGTTTCTAAAAATAGTGAATATATTACCATGATTTAGTTAATATTTTCATATTTTTAAGGACAATTTATAGTCAAATAGATAACTTATATAATTTCATATTTTAAATTTTTTAGTAAGAAGAGACATGATTATGACATATTTGCCTTTTCCTTAAAGTAAATATTATAAATATCATTATCACAGCCATGTGACTTCTAAAGGCCACAATATCTAACCATGGATTGTATTGGCCAGTCATAACTTATCCAATATGATTAATAAAATTTTTATTTTAGTTTTATAATACAATTATTTTATTTTCACCATTAATTATCTAATCTACCGTTAACTATGAATATGAAAATAATAATGATATTACTAAACAAAAATTATCTTGACACCATTAGATCAAAATTTTCATTCTTATTTCAACCATTCATTTCCATTTTTAGTATTTAGTTCACAAATGTGAGGAAAATTAATTTAAAATTAATCTCTTTGATAGATTGAGGAAATGAGTTTTTAAAAAGTAAAAACAGTAAGATGATTGACATGTGATTATATCAAATTAAAATGTGAAATTACATCCAATGGAAAATATTAGATTAAATTTTAAAAAATACAGCTAGTTATTTTATAAAACCATTTATGTTTATAATATAAAAATATTATTGAATTAGAAAAAATGTTGTTTTAAATTAAAATGCTTTTTTTCACTATTCATTAAAAATGAATTTTATTATAAAAATACAAAAAATTAAGAGAAGTTAATTTTGATGCCCCAATTCCAAATAAAAATTTTATTTTTTAAATATAATATATAAAAGTTTAAAAAACTAGATTTTAATAGGGTTCACCATTAAAGGCCAGTAAAACTACATTTTCTGGTAAATACTCATTTTGTCCATAAAATTGTATTTTTCATATATAATTTCTTCGAAACATATAAGATGAATTATAAAAATAAAATTTAATTAATATTTCATTATTATAATACAATAATATGGATTTTACTATTTTATAAACAATTTTGAGTTTACAAAAACAGATTTTAATCAAAACACATCTATTATATTCAATTGGGTTTTTTTATAACCAAAGAATCATTATATAAACATCTGTAAAACTTATTTTCATAATTCTGTTAATATCATTCATTCTGTTCATTCTAATGGTTTTTTGATAACTACAAATTCATATAATTGTATGAAAAATATATCATCTTTTGTTATAACTTAGCCTTGTGAGGAAGTAAGATTTCAGAGATGCCTATTGTTGCGTGTTGGGTATGCTATCCTACCTATAATCAATTTTAATGTAAAATTACTATCTCATCATACATATTTTTAAATATGAAAATTTTTATTCTACAATTATCTAGAATATTAAATCCTTCCCCCTTTTGGAAATTGCATCTTCATAATTTTAAATTATGCCTCGGTAACTAAGGTTTGACTTTTCAAAATTACATTATTGAAATATGAAATCAGAAAAATTAGCCAACAAAACATCTACTTTAAAAGAAAGGAAGTTATGTACAAGGGTCACCAGATATTACACATACTACGATTCCATGAAAGATTACATATATTAATATATATAATAACAACTGACCATCTTTTTCTAATAGAGAGTGATAGAAAACATGAGCGGGAGAAAGTTAAAAATCAGAAAAACACAATCCTATAAGGGGTTAAATGGTCTTTGATTTCATAGTAGGAAAAGTAAAAAGATAACATTTTTTTCAAAGATCCTTTTCATTGAGTTGAATTTATTTACTACATAAAATATCAACACAAAGAATTATAATTACATGACATATAGAGTTTCATCAAAAAATCTAACTCAGCCACAAACATGTCTTCTTCTCTATAAATGAATAATATTGATGAAATATTCAGGCATAAGACACAAGAATCAACATATAAAGAATCACATAATCCACATGAGATTAGTTATCTATTCATCTTATCTTTATTCATAAAAAAACCCAATATGGTTAGTATAAGGTAAAACAATTTCGTTTAAAGAATAAACCACTAAATGATGAAAAATAACATTTAATCTCAAAAATTTCAAATGTAATTTCAAATAATCAATATAAACAACTGAAACAATAACATTCATTAAAATTCATAAAAAAATAATCTAACTAATTGGAAATCCAAACCATCAAAATGATTTAATCAAATAATCTTCCATGATAAGTTTTAACATATAAATACAAATAACAAAAGCCACTATTAATGTCTCATACCAAAAATGTTGACTTCCAAAATCACATATTATCTAATATATGTTAATCAATTCCATAAATAAACCAAATCACGATATTTTCACATTTAAATCATATATTCTTTGATAAATAAAATACTACCATTACTCGACCAATAATATCCCATAGAATTATATTTTCCTTAGTCATATTGGGTTCCCAATATAATAAACATCTTCCAAAATGATATTTATCACATAACATGCAAATCATTTTCCTAAAACAATGATATCCATTTGATAAAAATTATGTTCCCAAAATAAACATATACATCTTCCATAATTGTTTATGACTAAAAAAATTACATACTAACCAAGGACATCCGGAGGGCCAGTAGTAGAAGATTATTCATTCACAATTCGGTTATAGGTTCAATTTCCACAACCTTTTTGGACATGATAGTTTGTCACATTTCATGTGTGTTGTCCTTTTATGAAAATTATATAATATTATAACATTAGCAGAATGAGATAAAATTCTAAAAAATAACCATAACATGTCTTATCCTCACCGATTATCTCATACCTTTAATTTTGATATAGAAAATGTAATAGGCCATAATTAACTCAAAATCACTGACCATATAAACCTAAATAGTTATCCATAACATTATAATTTTTTCACCCAAGAAAAGAAAATTATTCTTCCAATAAAATTTTCACATAACAAACATCACTGTTTCACATATAAGAAATAAAATTCATCCAATGTTATCCCATCAACAAAAGAGAAATAATACTTTTAACCATTTCATCATCCTATAGGCTATCATAACTCTTTAACACTTTATAGGTAGACAATTTAATCATTCAAATTTTTTTGTGATCCTTTAAAAATTCATTTCAATATTATTCCTTAACACTTATTTCCAATAAAAAACATGAATCATGTCTTAAGATCAATAATGTTCAATCATGATAAATTTAATAATCCATTCCTTTTATAGGTTATTTTTAGTATCCTCATCTTAAATTGGAATGGAATTAGGTATTACAGAACATACATTTATATGATCCTCTTGATCCCAATCATAGACCTCCTTTTTCAGACATTGATTTTCATAATGACCATAATCCCCACAATTATAACATTCAATTGATAACTTAGAATGAACTTATTTCCTTTTATTGGAATCCATTGAATGGTTTCTTTTTTTACTTTATAGGTAATTTCTTTATGACCTTCATTACTACATCTTTACAACATTCTTATCCATTTAAAACATTTTAAATGGGTTTTTATTCCACATCCAGTACACTTATTCCATTGAATATACTTACCTTTATGATTATTAGTTGAGCTTATATAGGGATTCATTACAATCATTTTGGATGCATTAGAAAAATAACCAATGTTCAAGTGGATAATCATTACTCATGATTGTTGGTTTGAAAAACCAAGAGAGATCGAATTTTGGCTCCCATTTTAATATTTTTTATGTTTATAGATCCACCAAATTTTCCTTTACAATCATTATTATATTGTTTCCAACTAGATCCATCCATTTACAAAAACCATAAATCTTATTGTGAGTACATAAATAAAATCATAATATACTATCTTATGAAAGAAGATATGCACTAAAATTAACTTATTCATGTTATCTCAGAATCATTAAATTTTTCTAAAATAACTTTGACTCTTTATATTATTCTAACCAATTTCAGTATATGTAACTAGTATCTAATTCTTAAATATTACCCTATCCTCTAAAGTTATCTAAACTGATGTCTGATACCAACTGCAATTCCCCATCCTTAAACATTAAATAATCTTTTCATATGTCAATAATTTAACTTTATTTCACATTGAGGAACCTTTTAGACATATATCATTAAATAATTATGTTATAACTCAAACATAAAAAATCAAATATTACAACTTAGTTGTTTCTACTCGCTATCCATTTTTTCTATAAAATAAAAACATTTAAAACGAAACATGGTTTCTTAACATGTTTAATTATCATAACCTTTCCTTGATCCCATCATTGACTCTATTATTATTTAAACCCTATGAAAAACATTTCAAATCATGAATGAGAATAAAAATATCAGTGAGGGATACCCCATAATGGTAAACTATTAGTCTTGTGAAAATAAGAAAATCATGAACACCTTACTATAAAGTAATATTTTTCTCCAATAATTAGTAAATACACATGACCAAATAAAAGCACATTGCATACCCTTTTATAATAAAAATATTACATTAAAATACATTTAAATGAACATATAACATACAATGTTAACTTGGGAAAATTCAGACTTAAATGGAATAAACATATAGTTGACATCCACTCAAATCACTGAATGGAATAGCTATACAGATGATTTCCTTACCAATTGTAGGAGAGGATATAACATAACCACCCATAATTGGTTTATCTTGTAACCACCAATATTTGGTTTATCACATAACCTAAAATAGTGTTTTTATCATGTTTCCACCTGTAAAATAATCAAGTACCACTGTATAGTCTTATCACAAAAAAGATTTCAATTATCAGCAGTTCACTCATAAAATTTTATTTCCATCACAAGAAATCATTTCTAGATATTGAATTAGACAATACAAATTCAAAATCACTTTTAAAACTAAAATAGAAAACAATGGAATAAGGGATTGGTTTTCCTTTTAAAACATGCATTCTTATAGAAGAAGCCTAATTTGAAATAAAAGTTATGGTGGTAGAGAAGATATTATCACTACATATGTTAAGAACATTGAATTTTTAATTTTGTAGTAAAAATAAAAAATACATATTAAATAATTCCATTTGAAAATTATTTACTATAATGAAAATTATAAGGGGTTTATTATGCATCATATAAAATAAAGAGGTGTATATTATTAAAAATATGTCTCAATGAATGGAGATTAAGGGGAAGTGGATTTCATTTAGTCAATCTCCTTTTGTACAATAGTTATATTACTGAATAATAAACATTGGTTAATTTATAAATTTTTGAGAATATTTTTAAGGATTTAGGTGATAGTATTAAGAAAATAAAATTACATAATATTAAGGATACTATAGTATTTATTTCATCTCAGAATTAGATGTTTAAAAGGAATTGGAAGAAGAAATAAAATAGAAACACTTAAAAAATGATACCACTTCTTAGGTTGATCACCTTTGATGAACACTTTTAAACCTCTATGAAAGTTATTATTCCAAAACTAAGGACTCGTGAAATTATATTGGGATTATATGAAGGATTTGGGTAGCTATTATATGAAAAACTGGTTCTTGAAGTGTGAGTAGCAGAAAATATTGTGTCACTTTTTATAAGAGAGGGGAGGGGCACCCTTGGATATTATTAAAATATTAAGTAAATAGAAATAATTTTTTCAATCCAAATGATTCCAAATGGAGTTATATAAAATATATGTTTATGATAGTTTTAAAACCTATCATTTAATTATTTTTATATATGTATTGATTTTTTTAAATTATCTTTTCACTTTAACCTTTATTATTCTCGTATAATTATACTTATGGAAAAAAATTAAATATTATGAATATATAAATTTTACATATATGCCAAAAATTTCCAAAAATTAGAATCATAACTAACGTTTAGACCTTATCACCTTCACTTTTTTTTCTAATGTATTTTGAGTATATTAAAATTATTTAATAAACTATTATTTTTATATAATATCAATTATGTCAATTTTTAAATTTTTCATTTCAATGAATTTAAATAATATACAAAAATAGAGACAACTATGAAAAAATAAATAATATAATTATAACATGTCACATTCACATATAAAATTCACGTATGTCATAAATAATGACAAATTAATTTTTTTTATATTTATGAAAACATTTATTATATCCTAATATTAATAAATCTTTTATTGCACCATCATTGTGTCAAAATTAAATTTGATTATTTATTTACTACAAATTATAAATAAATTTCCATGATGTATTTAATAATTTCAGATTTATAATTACAATTTATTGTTGAAGAGATCATTTATATTTAACCATACTAATATTTTTTTTAGTATGAAAAGGCATGATTGTGAAATATTTTCCTTTACATTAAATTAAATGTTATAAATGTCATAATCACACTCAATAGGATTCCAAAGGAATCAAATTCAACCCAATGATTGTCTTGGTCATCCACAGCTCATAAAATAATACTAATACAATAGTTAGGGTAGTTTTATTTAATTATTATATTATTTGACCTTTAATTACCTAATATACCATTAAACTTTATAAATAAAATACTAAAGCTAATAATACTCAAAAATTATTTTGATCCAACCAATTTTTTTTTCATATGTATTAACATCATGTCTGTCCATTTCCGAAATTACATTTCACAAAAGTGGCCACATTTAATTTAATGTTAATCTCTTTGACGGAATGAGGAAACATGTTTTTAAAAAAAAGTAAAAACCCTTAAAAGATTGACAAGTCTTTACATGGAATTTAATTGTAAGATTATATACAATAGCCAACATTGGACTAAATGATAAAAAATTAATCAACATATATCTCAAACCCAGGTAGAAGGATAATATATAAATATAATTAAATTACATAAAAATGATGTTTTGAATTGAAATGTATTTTTTTAGAATTGAGTAAAAAACTTATTTTATCCAAAATATACCAAAAATTAAACCAAAGTGAATTTTTATGTCTTTATTCTAAACAAACTATATTTAAAAAGGGTTCTCCATCAAATGGTTGTAAAATAGCATTTTTATAAGAAGACTCATTTTATACATAAAATAGTATTTCTTCTTATAGAATATCTAGAAAACATATTAAATTAATTTTAAAAATAATATATAATTTATATTTCATTTATAAAATCAAAAAGAGTTATTTTATTAGTTTATAAAGATAATTATTCACACAAAAATAGTATTTTCTAAAAAACACAACCTTTATATTAAATTAGTTTTTATTTACTAACCATATAATAATTATATAAACATTTCTAAACCATATTTTCATAATTCTATTAATACAATTCATTCTATCCGTTCTAATAGTTATGTGATAACTACGTTATAAAATAATATTATTAATAATATATTACTTTTTGGTATAACTCAATCTTGAATGAAACTTATGATTACAGATAAACCTATTATTGCCAGTCGGGTACACTATTGAACATATAATCCATATTAAAGTAAAATTAATATCTAATTCATAAATACAATTAAATATATAAAATTCATACTCTATAATTATGTTGGATGTTACATTCATGTATGCGATCAAATATATGGTTCTTACTTTATAATTTCACGGTGTTACATTCAATCCACCTTAAATAATTTTTTCCCTTGAAATTTAAACATGATCACCATAATAAAAGGATTGAAGATAATCTATTTTAGAGAGACTGAAGTCATAATTAGGGATAATAACCCATTTTACTAAAAATAAGGGAAGTAAAAATCAAAAGGTCACAACCATATTGGATTTATAAATGCAGAAAATTAGTGAAAACATTGACAAGGAAGATAAATCCAAATATAATGTTTCAATGTATTTTGTTAGGGAATATTATTAGGAGAAAATTAAAAATCACATGGTCATAAATTCATGATAATTTGTGGGTCCAGTTGATTCATCAGGAAAAAAAATAATAAGACAATAATTTTGGTTTCAAGATAATTTATCCAAGAGTTAAGTAGTTATTTCACTCTAAAACAATATAAGTAAACAAGCATACATAATATGTTTATATAAGAAAAATATTATTATTTGGTCCTTCCTTGAAATATTTCAAATTTGTTTCATAACAAAGGTTTCTTGATATGGTGATGTAATATATTACCTTGTAAAACCAGAACCAATGATCAATATAAACCCCTTCATAAATTCATAAATTTTCAATAAAAATATTATCCATAAATTTAGAATAAAAATCAATAAATTTACAAAATGAACATATCATTGTCATTTATTCTACATGAATCATATATATGTTATCCAATTGAAAAAATGTGAAATCCATCATCATGTATTCTCTCAAAGTATGATAATAATATTGATAAATATAAAACAATTTTGAAAACATAAATTCATCATTATTCATTATGTAAAACTAATATTATAAGATATATTATGGAAATCCCAAAGTGTTTTAAAGTATGTTAGTGATGGCATAAAACACATTGTCAAAAATCATTAATCAATTCCATAGTAGTCATCAATATCCAATTTAGTCATTTATTTATCCAAATAAAATTGACTCCGTATTAGGATAATTTTATGGCTTATATTCCCCATAACTATATGTTTTCCAAATATAATTTCTTTTATTATGATTAAATTTTTTTACCATTCAATATATGATCTAAAATATTTAATGAAAAACTACTATAGTATAATCCCCACATATTCCATATTTCTTATAAATACTATATCACTCAAAAATTATTCAAATAAAAAAACTATTCATTATGTATATAATTAAGTCATATTAAACTGTCGTTGTAACATTATATGACCATTATCCATTAGAATTATTTAAAGAATATTTATTAGACACTTGGGACATTTATTTTCATTGTCACCTTTCTCTTCTAAGTTAAATCTTTGTACATTGAAATTCTTTTTTCTACCCATATTATCACAAGCATGGAGGCATTTATTTCCAAACATGTATTAAAATACATTTCCTTATAAGAATGTATTGGTGTGATTATTTCCATAATTATCACATGTGAGAAGGGACTTATTTCTCTTATTCTCTTCATCCATATAGTTCCCTGCCATCATATTATACAATTTCTTCCCTTAATATCACTGTTACTTATAGATTTTTTTCCTATCTCATTAGCTCGTAATAACTTTTCTTCATATAATTAAAATATATAAGATAATATTAACTAAAAAATGTTTTCATAGGACTATAAATGATATTATCCTTATTGATCTTGGGATCATGTTCTATGGTGCACTTCACATTCCTTATTCTTGGAAACATTTATAAATAATGAAATATACAAGATTAGAACATAACATGATGTAACAAAATGTATAATCCCAAAAGTAGTGAAACACGGATCATGATTTTTTTGTTCAAAAACAAATCCCATAATAAAAAACATTGTTTCATTGGAGATTAAATTAAATTAAATACATAATAATGTTTTTTTAATGAAAATGAGAATTATCCTATGTGTTACCCCCGAGAGTGTTATTTCTATGTGCCCAGTAAGGCCTTTTTTCTTGTATTATGTTACATCGATTCAGGCATGATGAACCTTATCAATGTTTTTACACACATGTAGATCTATTCTAGAACTAGAAACACTGTTTATATCCCTAAATGGTTGTTTTTCTTTGAATTCATACATAATCCCCACATTTCTAAAATTATATAATTTTCTTATATAATTATCCTCAAAATATTTCTTAGGGTTGTTCTCCCTAATTAGTTTTTTTTCTAAATATTTTTTCCAGGGTTGCGAATAAACATCTTTGGATACTAAATGTGATGCCCCAACCAAAGAATCCAAGATTTGGTCCATTATTTTATTACATTGGTATGATTACAATGAATCAAATACTGATGGATCGATCAATTTATCTCTCTTGCAAATATAGATAACATATATGTTTCCCATAAAAATGTAAAATAGAAAATTAAAACAAGATATATTTAATAAAATGAAATAAACTATATCCATGAATTCTTATTCATAGATTTATTCATCAAAACCCTGATAAATGAACATAATATGGTTCAACTCCAATGCTCAGTAAGGGTTAGTAATGAAGAATAAATAATGAATCAAAGAAAATTAAACAACATGGAAATCAAAAATAACTATTTATAGATTCCATTAAAATAAATAGATATAAAAAAATAATTATGGAAATGTGAATAATTGAAACACATCCCATTTAATAAATGAACTCGAAATTAAATGTATCCATAAATATTTTGATAAAATATATCATTGATGAATAATAACTTAATCTAAATCTGGGAAATGTGTAATTATTTGAAAACTTTTACAGGGCACCTGAAATCTTATAAAGAAATTAACTATATTGGTTCATGACGTGGTAGTCCAAAATAAAGATGAATGAAAAGTAAATTACCAATTTTATGAGATTGAATAAGGATTTAGGTGATATTTTTAACATAATAAAATTACATAATATTAAGGATATTGAAGTATTTATTTCATATTAGAATTAGAAGTTTAAAACGAATTGGACGAAGAAATAAAATAGAAACACTTAAAAAAATGATACCACATATTCAGTTGATCACATTTGATGAACACTTTTAAACCTCTATGAAAGTTTTTATTCCAAAAATAAAGCCTCATAAAATTGTTTTAGGATTATAGGAAGGATTTTGGGCAGATATTATATGAAAAAATAGTTCTTGAAGTGTGAGTAGTAGAAAATACTGTGTCACTTTTTATAAGAGAGAGGAGGGGCACCCTTGGATACTGTTAAAATATTAAATAAATAGAAATCAATTTTTCAATCCAAATGATTCCAACTGGAGTTATATCGAATATATTGTTACAATAGTTCTAAAACCTATCATCTAATAATTTTAATATATGTATTTATTTTTTTAATAAAATTATCTTTTTTGTTTACCCTTAATTATTCTCATAAAATTATACTTATGGAAAAAAATTAAATATTAAGACTATATAAATTTTATATATATGTAGAAAATTTCCCAAAATTGGAAACTTAACTAATTTTTATACCTTGTCATAGTAACATTGTTTTCTATTGTATTTTGAGTATATTAAAATAATTAATAAATTATTTTTTAAATATAATATCGACTATGACAATTTTTACATTTTTCATTTCAATTAATTTAAATAATATCCAAACATAGAGATGACTTTGAAAGAAAATTAATGTACTTATAACATTTAATATTCACATATAAAATCCATGTATGTCATAGATAATGAAAAATAAATTTTTTATATATTTATGATTACATTTATTAGATCTTAATATTAATAAATCTATTATTGCACCATCATTGTGTCATAATTATATTTGATTATTTATTTACTAAAAATTATAAATAAATTACCATGATGTATTTAATAATTTTAGATTTATAATTTCAATTAATAGTAGAAGAGATCATTTATATTTAACCATATTAATATTTTTTTAGTATGAAAAGGCATGATTGTGACAGATTTTCCTTTACATTAAATTAAATGTCAAAAATGCCATAATCACACTCAATTGGCTTTAAATGGAATCAAATTCAACCCAATTATTGTCTTGGTCATCCCTAGATCACCAAATAATACTAAACAAGTGTTAGGGTTGTTTTATTTAGTTATTATATTATTTGACCTTTAATTACCTCATATACCATTAACCATTGTAAATAAAATACTAAAGCTAATAATACTCAATTTTTTTTTGATCCTACTAGAATTTTTTTTTCATATGTATTAAAATATTGTCTGTCCATTTATGATATTCCATTTCACAAAAGTGGACACATGTAATTTAATGTTAATCACTTTGACAGAATGAGGAAACATGTTTTTAAAAAGTAAAAACCCTTAAAATAATTACATGTCTTTATATGGAATTTAAATGTAAAATTATATACAATGGCCAACATTGGAATAAACGATAAAAAAGTAATCAACATATATCACAAAACCAAGTAGATGGATAATATATAAATATAATTAAATTATTTAGGAATGATGTTTTTAATTGAAATGTATTTTTTCAGAATTCAGTAAAAAATATATTTTTTCCAAAAAATACCAAAAATTCAACCAAAGTGAATTTTTATGTCTTTATTATAAAAAAAAATATTTAAAAAGGGTTCTCCATCAAATAGTGGTAAAATATAATTTGTATACAAAGACTCATTGTATCCATAAAATAATATTTGTTCTTATATAATATTTAGAAAACATATTAGATTGATTTTAAAAATAATATATAATTTATTTTTCATTTATAAAATCAAAAAGATTTATTTTATTATTTTTCAAAGATAATTATTCACACATAAATAGTATTTAAAAAAAACACATCCTTTATATTAAATTCGATTTTATTTACTAACCATATAATCATTATATAAACATTTTGAAACCTTATTTTCATAATTCTATTAATACAATTCATTCTCTCCATTCTAACAGTTATGTGATAACTACATCGTAAAATAATATTTTTAATAATATATTACTTTTTGGTATAACTCAATCTTGAATGAAACTTATGATTTTAGATAAACCTATTATTGCAGGTCGGGTACACTATCAGACATATCCATCCATTATAAAGTGAAATTACTATTTAATTCAAAAATATAAATAAATATATAAAATTCATACTCTATAATTACGTTGGATGTTACATTCATGTACACTATCAAATATATATTTCTTAATTTATAATTTCACGGTGTTACATTCAACCCACCTTAAATAATTTTTCCCTTTCAATTTAAACATGATCACCATAATAAAAGCATTAAAAATAAACTATTTTAGAGAGACCAAAATCATATAGAGGGCTAATAACACATTTTAATAAAAATAAGGGAATTAAAAATGTTAAGGTCACAACCTATATATGATTTATAATTGGAGAGCATTAGTGAAAACATTGACATGGAAGATAAATCCAACTATCAAGTTTCGATGTATATTGTTAGGGAATATTCTTAGGAGAAAATTAAAAATCACAAGGTCATAAATTCTTGATAATCTACGGGTCCAATTGATTCATAAAAAAACTAATAAGAAAATATTTTTGGTTTCAAGATAATTTTTCCTAGATTTAAGTTGTTCTTTCACTCTAAAACAATATAAGTAAACATGCGTACATAGTATGTTTATATAAGAACAATATTATTATTTGGTCCTTATGTGACATATTTCAACATCATTTTATAACAAAGGATTCATGATATGGTGATGCAATATATTACCTTGTAAAACCACAACCAATGATCAACATAAACCCCTTCATAAATTCCTTAATTTTCAGTAAAATTATTATCCAATAATTTAGAATAAATTTTACTAAATTTACAAAATGAAAATATTATTTTCATTTATTTTACATGAATCATCTCTATGTTAACCAATTAAAAACATGTGAATACCTTAATCATGTAGTCTCTCAAAATATGATAATAATATTGATAAATATAAAACATTTTTGAAAACCTAAATTCATAATTATTTCTTAAGTAAAACTAATATTATAGGATATATTATGCAAATCCAAAGTTGTTGTAAAGTATGTTAGTGATGGCATAAAACACTTTTTCAAAAAATCATTAATCAATTCTATAGTAGTCGTCAATATCCAATTTAGTCATTTATTTATCCAAATAAAAATGACTCAGTATTAGGATCATAATATGGTTTATATTTCCCATAACTATATGTTTTCGAAATATATTTACCTTTATAATGAATAAATTTCTTTGTACCATTCTATATATGATCTCAAATCCTTAATGAAAAACTACTACAGTAAAATCCCCACCTATTCCATATTTCATATAACCACTATATCACTCAAAAATTATTCAAATAATGAAAATATTCATTAGATATATAGTTAATACGTATTAAAATATCATAGTAAGATTACATGACCATTATCCATTAGAATTATTTAAAGAATATCCATTAGACACTTGAGACATTTATTCTCATTGTCATCCTTCTATTCTCAGTTAAATCATTGTACATTGAAATCCTTTTTTCTACCCATATTATCACAAGTATGGTGTCCTTTATTTCCACACATGTATTAAAATAAATTTCCCTCTAATAAAGTATTGGTGTGATTATTTCCATAATTATCACATATGTGAAAGAACTTCTTTCTTTTATTCTCTTCGTCCATATAGTCTTATACCATCATATTATACCATTTCTTCCCTTAATATCCAAGGTACTTATAGATTTTTTCCTATCTCATTAGCTCGTAATAAAGATTCTTAATAAGATGAGAATATATAAGATAATATTCCCTTAAAAATGTTGTCTTAGGACCATAAATGATATTATCCTTATTCATCTTGGGATCATGTTCTATAGTGCACTTCACATTCCTTATTCTTGGAAACATTTATAAATAATGAAATATACTAGATTATAACATAACATGATGTATAATCCCAAAACCAGTGAAACACGAATCATGATTTTTTATTCCAAAACAAATATCATAATAATAAAAATTGTTTAATTAGAGATGAAATTACATTAAAATACATCATAAAGTTTTTTAATGAAAATGAGAATTATCCTTTGTGTTACCCCCAAGAGTGTTATTCTATGTGCACAGTATGGCCTTTTTTCTTGTGCTATGTTACATCGAGTCAGGCATGTTGCACCTTATCAAATTTTTTACACATACGTAAATCTATTCTAGAAACAAAAACACTTGTTATATCCCTAAATGGTTGTTTTTATTTGAATTACTACATAATCTCCTCCTTTATAAAATTATTGGATTTTCTTATATACTTATCCTCAAAATATATCTTAGGGTTGTTCTCCCTAATCAGTTTTTTTCTAAATATTGTTTCCAGGGTTGTGAATAAACATCTTTGGATACTAACTGTGATGCCCAAACCCCAGAATCCTAGATTTGGTCTTTTATTTTATTACATTGGCATGATTACAAGGAATAAAATCCTGATGGACCAATAAATTTATCTGTCTTGGAAACAAAGATAACATACATATTACCCATAAAAAATGGTAAATAGAAAATTAAAACAAGATATATATAATAAAATGAAATTAACTATATCCATGAATTCTTATTCATATATTTAATCATCAAAACCCTGATAAATGAACACAATATGGGTGAGTTCAAATGCTCAGTAAGGGTCATTAATGCAGAATAAATAATAAATAAAAGTAAATTAAACTACATTGAAAAGGTAAATAACTATTTACAGATTCCATTCAAATAACTAGATATGGAAAAGTAATTACGGAAATGTGAATAATTGATTCACATTCCATTTAATAAATAAACTCAAAATTAAATGTATCCACAAATATGTTGATGAAGTATCTCATTGTTGAATAATAACTGAATCTAAATTAGCGAAATGCTTAATTATTTGACAACATGTCCAGGGCACATGAAATCATATTCCTTCAATACCCATCATAAGATGGTTTAAACAATTATATATTTTCCAATATATTTTTATCATGATAAACTATCGATGCATTAAGATAATATATAATTATTGATCCCCAACTTTCATTTACTTTCAAAATAATTTGTCATATTGAATAATTGAAATAGTTGATTTTTTTATTACACATCTGTATTGAATAAATAAGATGTTTTATCAATATTTCCAAAAATAATTATATAACCTTAAATGATAAAAATGTATAAAAAATGGTATACGGTTCCTGAAACAATCATATATATGAATAATGATATAGATATTTTGGGGAATTTTAATTTCAAATGAATTTAATAAATTTAATATTTTAAGGAGAAAAAAGGAATCAATGAAGATTATATCAATACAATCTTATAAAAAATAAATCATAAAATATCCATAATATGAAATAAGATGTTTTCAATAAAAACTATCCATAGTTGAGTAAATAATAATGGGTTGTTTTCATTAATGAGTAGAAATAATATAAAAATAGATTTAAAATATATTCTTGAGATAACTATAATTTTTTAGAAAAACCATTTGAAAAACTGTTTATTTGAAAATATAATTCAAAAATATTTTAATTAAAATTTAATGTTTAAAAAATTCAATGAATGATAAAATGAAATGATAAAGGGAAAATCAGTACATGTCATATGAGGTAACAGAAAATCAAATTCATGGTTATTTGTTAAAAAATTCCCTCTTTTATAATGTGATAAAGTTATTCCATTGAAAGAATTATTAAATAAAAAAATAGTAAAAATGTCTTTATCAAATGAATTTTTAAAAGGCTAAACAAATATTTTACAACATTATTTTAAAATATGGTTTTATAAGAATTTTTATTCACTTACTAGAGGTAAATGAAGTTATAATTTCTTACAAACATAACCTAAAACATTTTGGGTAACATAGAGTGGGAAAATGGAACTTATAGAATTAAAAAGGTAATGAATAAAAATTAGAGAGTAATATTAATATTATTATGTAAAAATTATCACAAAATTGTATCTAATAAAAATATTATTTAATTATTATTACAATTATTCTTTAAAAAAATAATATGTAATCATTTCAAAGTGTCCCATACCACATTGAATCATTTTGAATCATAAGACTCATGATTGAATAATATTAAATGATAACTTTTTTAACATAAAGATATTGTTTATAATGAAATATTATACCATATGAGAGATTATTTATAGTAAAAAATATATATAAGTGGGTAATATGACATTTATATCACTAAAGTAAAAAGTTAGATAAGAAATCCTTACCATAACATTATTATTGTTGTGTAGTCATTATCATAGTTTTTAGTGGATTAGAGCATTTAAATAAATTATACCAGAAGAAGAATAGTTTTTATAATATCATATATCATCTTCTTATATATTCTTATTATCCATTTGTTTACAATCTCTCATTACATTCACTATTTTATGTGTCAATTTCCTAGTTTTCTCAAGTTTGTTTTCAATTTCCATTTGTTGTTCTGGTTACATGGATCATTATTTCATCATATACAGATTGCAAAAAATTATTTAATTATCATATATATTCTATATATATGTATTTATAATAATCCATATTAGTTGGAGAAATGAAGTAAAATTCACTTTTCATTGAGATGGTCTGTTGTACGTACACATGAATATTATTTTCATTTATTATTCATATTGATGGAATACAAATTAAATGATAAATATTAATATTATAATTCTAGTATAATATATAATATATATATATGTTATATATTTTTACTAAAACCATCATTTATATATTCTATGTATGTTTTGAACGAGTTAAATCACAATTAGGTGACACTAGTCCCCACTTTAACAAAATGTGTTATCATATTTTCAGAAAAAGTAAATTAAAATGATATGTGTTATAAACTAATTAAATAATAATAAATAAACAATAAATATTTCTTAAATAATATATAAATAAGTTTTTTATTATAATTACCATTATGGGAGGTGGTAAAGGAAAAATGATAAAATCATTATTTAATGAGTCAGAAGTTCACCGTACAAATAAATAATATCATTGCCACCCATTAAATAGAAGTGAGTGTAAGTGTAGGAGATCACCATAGATGAAAACGAATCTTATTATATTAAGGTTTTTGTAAATATGCATGGAATGAGAATATCTGATGGAGTAAAGAATGGAAATAAAACCAAAGAGTTTGAGGAAAGATGTTACCTTTTTTTCTGGTAACCCGATTGGTTTGCACAACAGCACATCAGTAGATTTCTTGATTCCCAAGGGGAGGAATCTAGGATGAGTGTAAGATTGTTTCATATATATTTGGTTAATGATTTAATGATAAAATGTTTCTTTAGAGGTGTGAGGATTTGGTTGGGTACGAGGCCTTTTATACTGGAGTAGGATTGTCACTATTTTAATTTCTAAGAAAGGGAATTCCACCAGAACTTTTTCCAGGGAACATGTCTACCATTATTGTATCATTTGATCAAAGTGATTATAGGTTCTAAATGTGTCCATAAAATAAATCTTTTACATTATTCTTGGTTATTTGGCCCCATAAAATTATGTTTTATCCCCTTACTACGCTTATTTTTTTTATAATAGTTGTAATTAATTTTAATTATAATCCCTATAATATGTGGTAAATTTTTTTTATCTTATTATAAAATATAAATTAATCTTATTAAAATATAGAATCCATTTTTCCAAATTATAGTCCAATAAATTTTAGAAATTAATTCATATTTTATCTCATATATTGTACAAAAATATGGGTTTATAACCTAAAATGGTTCAAAAGATTTTTATTTTTCTATAATAAATATAAAAGTAAAATTTATAACAACTAACTAAATTAGATTTATTGATAAAAATATATATATAAAATTTCAAAAAAATATAAAATACAATTTACTATTTTAAATAAAATATATTAAAAAGAAATTTTAAACAAAAATTAGGTATTTCTCACTATTCATAAAAACTGAAACATCATAGAAAAATAATAAAAAATAAACCAAACCTAATTTTTTGTGTATTAATCAAATATAAAGTTTTATTTAACATATATAAACTATAAAAGTTCCTGAAAAATGAATTTAAAATTGGTTCTCCATTAAACATTGGAAAAAGTCCCTTAAAAAATATAGATTTTTTATTCGAAATATTTGGTTAATTCTTTTCTTATGTTAATAAAACATATTTGATGAATATAAAAAATATTTTAATAAATATATAATATATATACTAAATTAATTTCAAGAAAAATAGTATTTCATATAATTTATTAGGATAAAACAACTTTGTGAGAATAATCATAGTTTTCTATGAAAATACTCCCTTTATATTCAATCGGTTCATATATTCATTTCTAATTAATTTGTGACCAATTAATTCCTGCAATATTTCATTAAGAATGCAATTTTAATGAGTTATTTATTCCTATTTTTATCAACCAAAAATATAAACTATGTTAAATCCTATTATAATTATTAATAACAATTTAATAATATAATTTTGTTTGGTAAAACTCGCTCTTGTGTATAACCAAGATATCCAAGAATGTATCTATTTCATGTAATGCCATATAACTCATTTTTTTGTGCAATAAAAGTCCTAGAATAAATGTAATATATATAAAATATAAAATATTCTTTATTGTATCAAGGTATTACATTCCCTTACACACTTGGTGTTGTGTGTCTTTTATATAATCGAATATAAGGATCTTACTTTACAATTTCAGGGTGTTACAAAAAACAACAATTCGATGAAAAATAGTCATATCTATGCTCTTATAAGATTTTTGGACACTAATATTAATTAAAAACATTTAGTTTATTTCCACCAATGGGAATTAAATTTCTTTTATAAATCCTTATTCTTCATCTAATTGATATTTTTATTTCCAAAATCAAATTCCATTTTTATAAACATTGTTTAGATATACATATTATTTGATTGACAAGGAAAATAATGAAAAATATAGTTTCATTAATAAATATGGATTATAATTTTTAATAAATAATTTTTATAGATTTAATTTACCATTCAATAATATAGGAATAAAAAGGACATGAAGTGATAGGTGTGGCTTGATTATTTATTTCCCCTTAATGCATCAATAACATCATGAGACAAATCTATTGTAAAAAAGTAAAAGGTATTTTTATGAATACTTACCCATCAATTAACTACCTTAGAACATGGTCATGGTAATACAGATATAATGATGTATGAGATCATTACATTTGATATTAATCATTCACATTATTTACAATTCCATTATTATTATACATGATATTACTACAATGTTATTATCCATTAATTCATTTCATACGCAATTTATCGATCAAACGGAATGTGCATTTAGTTATTTAACATTCCATATTTTTTATTCCATATTTACTAATGATATATTCTAATATAAATAATCCTTACTTGGTATTTTATCTCACCCTTTTATTTTTCCTTAACCAGGATATGAAGATAAATTATTATAATGAGTTTTAATGATGATATGAATTTTCCTTTATTATGATTTAAATTTTATTCCTAATGAAAAAAACGGTATCATGTATATATCTAATTCTATAATATTGTCACAATTATCAATACTTTGAGATTATAACCCCTGTAACTATGTCAATGTAATGATGTATCCACCAGCTTTGGGTTTCTAGATTCCATGTTTCCTGATATTGGGTTTCTACTATTTTAATTTCTATTTAATTATAAACAAATTTATTTTTTAAATAATACTGATGTATAACATAGATATATAAATATATTTCATTTTTCATATCTAAAATTATGCGTAATTAAATTCTATCCAACTTTTTAATATGATCCCTATAATTTAAATTCATAGACAATGTAATGAATATATTGTGGTACATATATTTCATTTTTTCAATTTAGTTCCCCTGTTTTCTCATTTACATATTGTTTCCCCAATGTATTTTTGATAAGTATATATGTGTATTTATGATGAGAATTTTCAACGTATAATTATCTCTTTGTTGCATGCTCCCTATAAAATAGGCCATGATCGAGTTTCATAACATATTGATTCAGTAAATATAGGGGTTTGAATATTTATTATTATGGATAGATACTTGGAAAACATAACATACATAAGTAAGGATTGATTGATGTTCTTATAGATAATCCATAGCTCATATAAATTGAAGGATCTTAAACAGTCCAATGATCCTAACAGTGAAAATTCCATTCTTTTCAAACCCTATTCCCATTTACCAAAGTTATACTCCATGGAAAAAAATATATAGTTTCAAAAATAAAAAATAATGTATTTTTGTTGGATCAACTTTTCAATCAAATATGTGATTCTTTACTATTTTTTTCAAATATATTTAACCATATCTATTTTCTTACAAGAATATGTACAAACAGTTTCATTTTAAAATTATTATCACAATATTTTTGAGTTCTATATTATAACTCCCTTCCCCTTCTTGTGGACTTGATTAGAGGAATGAGTGTCAATTTTCTTTAAGTAGCATACCTAAGAAACCAGAGGCGAGCAATAAGAATCGTGGGTTTCATTAATGATTGGGGGAATATTTTCCCCTTGAAATGAAAAAACCACCCAAACATGCCAATACACATAACCACTATATGATGAAGGTAAAAAATGTACAACAACTCAAATGATTTCAAGGTTCAATAATGACTATCCCAAGTCAATAAAAAAAATAAATTCAGAGTAAAATATCGATCTACTGAGTGAAAACACACTAGGACTCCATGTAGATAATCCATAGCTCCACATCATGCTCTATGATCAACACTACAAGACCACCCCAACATCATAATGAAACTATAATAAATTGAGATGTTTTATGATTACCTATGTCCTAGATTACAACATCTACAAAATCACCCATGTTCCAAAGCTGGGGGTGATTAATAATGCTTAGTAGTGTTTTACCAAATTACATACCTACACATTCAACTAGGATAGATCCCATTATATAATATAATATATATATATATATATATCAAACAAATAGTGAAACAAATTATGTAGCCCAAACACGTCCTTACCAAAACATTTTACCACAATCAACCCATATTCAATGAAATCAGCCAAACATGTCATTTAATTTTTTACCCAATCACATTGGCATACCTAAATTCAATTTTTCTAGCCACACACAAAACTTAACCATACACACAAAATCAATCCAAAATATCTTTGTGTTACCAATGATGGTAACATATCACATATCACTTCATTCACTTTTTATGTTGGTACTTCACACCACATTAAAATTCATGATGATTGTACATAAAACCCATTATACATCACATAAATCTCATTATTAATCACTTAATGCAACAACCATTCCAACAACATAAATGAAAATTACAACAATATGCCAATCCAAAAATACCAAAACCATAAAAAACAACTCCTGCATTTCCAATCTACCCAACAAATTCAAAACAAACAACCCCTTATAGAAAAAAATTATTCCAACAACATGAAAGGCCGATTTAAATAAATAATTAACAGTTTTAAACAATTAACCATGAAATACCACAATACAATAAAACAAAATTGTTATTGATAAACATTTTTATACAACGATTTTCCTTAAATCGACAACTACAATGATTTTAAAACCATCATTTTAAAATCCAGCAATGAAGAAAATTTCACAATAATAACTCATTTCCACATGATCTACAAATTATTACAAAATATGATTCGACCGCACATCATACATCACATTCATAGTCGATTTCACAAAAAATAGTTAATTTGAAATTGATCTTTCTAGTTCTAGAAAAATGGAGTCCTTAGTGAAGTCTCCTACCATTAGGGTTCAGTGAAATTGACCCACCACACAACCACTGAACAAAAATAGGTGAAACATCTATAATATCGTTTTATATCCCATCCCCTAAAACAAAAAATTTCAAATCTCACCATTATTGGAAAACAACCTTAGATATAACCACACAAGATATATATATATAAAAATAGAAGTGGGAGAGATAGATCTAATAAAATCAACAAAACTACAAGGAATGAGATTAACAAGGGAGAAACACCATTAAACATCCATGAAAACCCATCAAATCACATCAAAAATTAGTGATAGAGGATCCCAGACTATTTAGAAGAGGGAATCCTGAGTTAGCATATCCTATGTGAAAAATGGGGTGTTTAGGGAAAATCATAACCAAACCCCTTTTTTAAACCGTCTTTTTTTTTCGTGCATGGTTTAACCACATGGTTTGACAAACTATTTGCTAATCATGCACCTGCTACTGTCCAAAAGGGTACCCCACATGGTTGGCCTACATGATAACCCAAGTGTGCACTAACCATGTGAAAGAACATTGTTTCATGATTCATAGTTTACCTAGGTGTCCTCATGGTTTGAAAACTACATGTCTTAACCATGTGCCGACCCATATCAATATTCATCAAATTGAATGATTTCCTTGGGATTCCCCAAGGTTTTATTTAGCCATGCATAAACCATGTTCCATTTTCAAATCCACAAAACCTTTACACAAAAACCTTCCAATTTGTACCAAACATTATGTAACAACATTATAAACATAAAAATTTATAAAAAAGGGTTTAATACCTCAAACCAGAGGTGATATATACCTCTATTATAATATTGAGCTTCATAGAAGGCTATCTTGAGACTTTAATGGATGTTTTCATATGATAACACAACCATATGATGATATTGATCACAACTTATTTTTAATTAAATCATGAATGATTTTATTATTCAAAAATATGATGGGATAGTTATTTTGGACTCTTTATCATTCTAGTGGTGATAGGTCGTATATAATGTTTAATCATTATTGATAGACTATTATAAAATCCTATAAATATTTTCATGAACCATGGATTTCAATCTAATATTATGAAATTTTTTCCCAATGAAACAAATACCCTTCATTGAATTCTGTCTTTGAATAATGATCATGATATATTTTTTAATTAACAATTTTTATTGGGAAATCTAGGTGACTCAATACACCATATCCAAAATAGTGGCAAATCCTTAAAATATTTTTAGGAGACCCCTAAAAATTATATTTTTGTACTCGCCAATTGAATATTTTTATTAACATATGAATCATACCATGGAAATTTAATTATATACCTTAACAGGAAAAAATTCCATGCACTTAGATGTGTTCCCATTAATATAATTCTATATATTGTCTAGTAAATAGTATTCTAGTTGTTCACTGTACATATTTGTATTTATTGTGTGGAGGAATAAATATGGGCAATGTGAATCATCTTATATAACCTGTACTTTATCTAGAATGATGTCACACCTTGTATAGTTTGAAATCAAATAATCATATTTTTATTGAGTTCAAATTCATATATCCTCTCATCCTTAGTTATTCTAACATTCCTAAAATACTCGAAATCAACACATTATGCCTCCTTAATATTCATATTGCTGGATTGATGGGAAATATTTTGGTTATTGTATGATAGATTTTTTTCATTTTTGGGTTTAAAATACATTATTTTCCAATCCATGATGATAGGTTTATTCATAATAAACATTATGAACTGGGTAGTTGGTTCCATTTTTGAAAAATAAATTAATACCTTATTCGCATTTCTGGTATAATATTATATTGAGATGTTGTAGTCTATCATTAACTTCAACCATATTTATTTATGTATATTAATATATATCTATGGTAATATTTCAAACTCCTATAAATATTATATATTCTACACATCTCCCCATGGTGGTATATACTTCAATAGAACAATGAAAATTTCATTGTAACTAGATAAACATATTGAATTATCTAGTTATACTCATGTATAATAAATTATCATTAAACATAGTCTATCAATTGATCAATTTTCATTTGTAAAAACCTTGAATATAATTAATGAAATAGTGTATATCACAACTCAATATCTAATATAAGTTTCTATGATTAAAATTGTGTTATGTATCCTTCTCTTGGGTATTATAAATATCTTTTCATATTCTTCTATTAATGAATAGAGCAATCCCATCCATGTTAATATAGTTAGTTGTATAGTCAACATTGAGAAAATAATAACAAATAATTAGTATTACCTTGTAAAAATAGGAATAAAAATATCACCATGACACTTTTGGTAATGATCTATTATTCCATAACCTTTTTTATTCATGTGTAAAATGATATTTCCACACATGCGATCAAATTTCCCATGAATGTGACCCATTTCATAAAAAATCCACACATTCTAAACCTATCGTACAATGGTTATTGAGTTCATGTATTAAAAACAAATGGTTGAAATTACTAATGTCATTCCTTTCACTATTAATATATGGGAATATAATTAATAATGAATATAATAAAATTATAAAAAATTAATTAAATTCCCAATTCATAAAAAGCAGACATTATTACTGTATTTATATGTCCAAAAGGAATCAAAATGAACTATTAGTGTTCTTATATACTTTGAAATTGTTTATTATTGATTTATTTTCCATTCATCATTGTCTTATTATACCTATATCAATCAAACTCTTTTGTGTATTATTTAGTTCATCATTGTTGGTGTAATATGTCATTAATCCATGATAAGAGAAAAATTATCTTTATGGTGATCTTGTTGAGTTCTCTAAAATATATGAAAATCATCATTGAACCATCAATCTTCTTAATAATGAGTAAAGGTTTACCCTAAGGTGATTCTCATGGTAATAAAATCCCTTTTTAAAATTCATGTATAGTTAATTTTATATTTCATCATGTTCCATGATAATAAAATAAATATTTCATATATGTTTCACCCTAGATATAATTTTTATAAAAAAATAAATCTCATGATCTAATAGGACAAAAAATTCATTTGGATATAAATCAGTATGTTGTATAAAAATTTATATACATTCAACATTGGTGTTTTCACTTATTTCAACTTCTTGTTAAAAATATTTTTCATTATTAGGTAATAATGCTTATATATATAAATGACTTTCGTAAGGATATTTATAATATACATGTATTTTTATAATAATATCAAATTTTATAAAATATGTGAAAAGGTACCCTTTACTAACAGTTGATATGATCCCCTTACAAAGAGACCCAATCCATGGCTATTATAGTATTAAATTTTAAAAAAGAAATAATTATTACATTAACTAGAATAATTTTCCAATATATTTTTGCACGAAAATATTCCAACCCATTCGTTGAAATGACTGTACCTCTTTGTTCCAAAAATATATCTATATCAACGTATTATATGGGGATTCAATTTATATAGAAAACATGTAGATATAAATTATAATATTGATTAATAGTCAACAAAAATATTCAATAATCTTTGGGGACAGTATGAGTACCATTTAACCATTCATTTTTTTCACCATAGTGGTAGTGGTGATAGTGCATGTAATTCCTTTAATTCTTGGATTATGTGGTTATTGATGTCGATTTAAAAATACAAATATTTGTTTATTACACTATATTTTATATTTTCCATTCTAATTATAGATAAATAATAAGTTTTTTGGTGGGAAATTTAATAGTTCATTCTTTTCCCCCATCATATTAATTATATTCATCATGTCCCTTTTACATTATTTAGCATAAAGCCTTATTTTCCACACATGAATCAATTCCTATTCTATTGAGTAAATTTATTGGATTCTTCTTATATAATCATTCATATGTGGGATGTGGTATTTTCATTCCTCTATTACCTTGTTCACATGATCCTCAAGTGTGAATCCCCATTAATTATCTTCTAATACATATTTAACAGTATTTTTACATTAAGAGAAAAATAAAACCACTTCCTATAAATTATAATATTTTCAAATTTAATAATAATTTTTAGGATTTTTTTCTAAATAGTTATATAATCTATATATTTTGTGTGAATTACCATCATGGGTATCCCTGTACCCTGAAACCATAGCCAATCCTAAAAATTTTTATAAGGGAATTGTTGTTCTCCATGGGTTTGAAACTAGAACTTGGTAACATACATTACAAAAATGGGAAATTATTTCAATAAAACACAACAAAAAAATAGATACCAGTTAGTAAGATAGAAATAAACTCCAAAGATGGATATTACTTGAATCCAAATTAGTATTTGAAAACCTTAAGAAGTACATCATCAAACTACCAGAAAAAAATTGATAAACTCCACATACCAAAGGAAACATTACTATAATCCTCAAGGTATCAAGAAAATTCACATCCTTCAAGAGTTGGCTACCCTTTACTTAGACCGTATAGGAGAAAATATATAAACACCCCATATTTTTTTGGGTGAGATAAATTAATCGAAGCATGGTTTTACCATGTGTTCTATAATAATATTCCACAATAATAATAAAAAAAATAATTATTTTAATTTTAATCAAAAAATGAATGGTAGTACATTTTAATATTTAAAAAAAAATTATTTTAATTTAAAATTATAGAAATCATTTCAATAATGGATTAAATAAAAACATTTTTATAATACAAACTATATTACTAATTAGTCATGAGTAAAACAATTCCACAAACAATTGAATTGGTAAATATTTAGATGATTATAACAAGAATCATGGGCATATGCATTCTTGTATGATAGTTTCTAGTTATGAGATCATCAAACAAATAATTTTGTGATCAACAAAATTTGCACATACATCCCAAAATCTCAGGCCCAATTGGACTCATCGACTACCCATTGGGGAAAAGAAATTTTGAATTTCTATTAGTGTTTTAATATGTCAATATGTTTCTAGGGAAATACAATCCTGTAGTTATTTTACCAATTAACTTATCATCCTCCCAATATTTTCTATTCTCAATCAATAAATCAACAATTTGAAAATCAATTCAACAAAAATCAAAATTCAGTTGCCCAATTTTATTTTTCAATAATCATATACATTTATTTTGACTAAAAAATCATTTTTCCATCCTTTAATTCCATCACATACAAAAAACAATCATATATTTTTTATCATTTAAATTTAATAAATTCTCCAAAAATCAATTCTCAAATGATTTTACAATTTACATTATTTATCCAACATGCCTGAATATCTAACTCCATTAGAATTGGTGGTTTTTGCCAAAATACATACCTTTTCCATTCAAATACAAATTTAATATGAATTGGTTATCAAAATGAAATTTAAATAATTTCAAAACAATATTAAAATAAAAAAATAATCAAATTTTCTTCTTATATTAATCCACCAACCATTCATGGAAACACAATTCCATAAAAAAGATTTCCAATGAAGAAATATTTCACAGAAGTTATAGAATATTAACCTAGAAATTAGATTAATCCAAAAGATGTTTAGATCCTTCAATCCTATGATTATAATTCAAAATAAAAGTGTAAATTTGTGAGAATTGTGAGATATATGGAGAGCCCTTACTTTGAGAGTATAACTGTAACCACAATGATCGTCAATCTCATAAAAATGGCCAGGAAGGATTAGAGCGATCCAAAATCACCTAGGATTTTCTCTTGGTTGAGAGTAATGAATCGTAAAGGAAATGTAATAATAATTTCATCCAATCCTCCTCTATAAAAACATAACTCTTTATTTTACATCATTTGTAACCCAATTATACATCGAATAATTATTGGGTCCTTTATACCGTGAAAATATAATGTATATTTATGAAAATATGATTTATAATATTTTAATTTCATGTATGATTTACATGGAATGTAACCATACATGTTGCTTACACATTTTGGGACATCATCTAGTGGATATTACACATCATGTAACAAAATTACATGAAGTTTTGATCTCCATGAGATTTAATATATATTTATTTTTATGCTATAAATTAAAATAAATTCATAACATCACCATTATTGATATCATCAAATCTCCTTATTGTAATTACTCAAACAATATAAAAGGAATGAAAAATAAAACTAAAATATTACTTGAAAAAAATGTAATGGGATGTTACAACCTCCCCACCCTAAAATCATTTTTACCCAAAAAGACAATCAAGAAACTTCCATATCAAAATAAAGAGGATACAGATCTCTCATTAGTTACACACACTCCCATGTCTCATGAGAGTTAAAATAAAAATACAATAATAGTTTGACTAAAGGTATTTTCCTCCGATGATGTCTCTTTTCCCCAAAATCAACAATCCTGAATGGATCCTCAATCATGAAAAAATCAAGAAATATGTCAAATTCTCTCTTTCCGAAAACATGAGTTGAATTAGAATAGTACCTTCATAGTTGTGATACATGTAACATGTTATGTATCAATGTCAATATTTATTTATGTACTAAATGGTAAGACACATTCCCCACCTGGTAAACAATATCAAAAGGTCTAAAAGAATGATGATAAGTATCATATTTCCTATAACTCCATCGCTGACCCATATGATGTGAAAAATTCAAGAACACATGGTAACCTATGAAAATGACCAAAAGTATATGGAAATGATTTGTATATGATCTGTTCTGGATCTATTCCTTCAATAACATATGTATAATAAATAAAATCATTATGTCCACTCATGAACCAAGGATGGCCCAACCAAGAATCTTTCATCAATATACAAAAAAAGACATCATAAATTTACATTGAATTCTATAGAAGGCCTTAAAGGGATCCATTATGATTGCGGACTCGTAACTGTTGTTATGAAAAAACTCAAAGAGTAACAAATAGTCATCCCAAGCTATATTAAAATCTTGTTCGGAGGCCCTAATAATATCATACATATCTTTCTTTCTCTTACTATATTTTTATCCACTTGTAGATGGTATTTTATACCCAATTGAACATGAGATAACAATGCCTCTTAAAGGTCCCTCCAAAATGTCGAAATAATGTATGATTCCCTAATAGAGACTATAGTAGTTGTAACTCCAAAAAAATAACAATCTTAGTCACATTATTCATTATCCTAAAATATTTTTCATGAATAATGTGTATAATGTGAGTCGATTTGGTCCACCTATCGATCATAACTAATAAAAAATTCACAGTTCTCTAGGTACGTTGAAACCCAAACCAAAAATTCATATAAGAAACAACCATGTTCAATGTAGGCACTGGATATGTCTGATGAAAGCCTTACTATCCCTAATGAATGGCTGAGAACTATTTTAATGTATGACATCAAAAATATTCAGGGATGTATCATCTCATACATGGCCACCATATTCATCTTCGTATATCATAGAACATCTATATGGTTCTTATATTCCTTTTCCAATATGAATTATGGAAATCCACTAACATATATTTTCTTAAAGGAAAAGATACAACATATTGGCTCTGTAAAAATATAACACCCTCAATCAAAAAAGAAAACACAGAAATGATCACCCCACCATAAAAATAGTTTCTTATTCCACTTAATTCATGATCATGATTTTTTTATTTCAGATCCACCTAGTAAAGGGTAGAGGTCAATGGAACACTGGCCTAGAAAACTTTAGCATTGGATTCCTAAAATCCAAGAAGAAAATATGAAAAAAGATCCATTAATTTCTAGTACTTCGATGAATCCTTCATGGACTTGGTTAGAAGTTTCCTTCTCCATTAATGTGCAATGATAATACAACTTCCTATGTTGTAGATAATTTCATTTTTATAATACTATATGTATATACATAAGGCCTCTTGTGGAGGTTCATTTTTAAAGCTATAACTCATTCTCCTATTGTCAGATAACAAAGTAATACATTGTCCAAATAAGAAATTCCACCAACTCTAATGTTCATCAATCACTGATACAAGAACTAAAACATGGGTTTGATAATTATTCTCATGTGGCATAATCTACCATGATCCATAGGAAATGATGTCATCACCTTTTTATAGAAACACAACCAAATAAAAACCTAATACATCAAATATGATCACATTACCCTTCCTAGCTTCCAAAAGATTAAATGTAAATGAAAAATATAAATAAAATATTCAATAAAAAAGATAACTCTGATATTTCTCATCTAAATAAAACTTAACTCCCTTTAGAGTTAGAGTGGTTATTAGAGAATCCAACTTTCAGAAATATTATACAAAATAGTTATAAAAACCATCCAAACCCAAGAATATTTTAATCTAAAAATCTATACATAGTTCATCCATTGTTATAATAGATATCAAATTCTTAGGATCACCTAAGATTCTATGATCAAACAAAATGTTTTGTATGATCATAAATTTCTTGATTAAAAAGTTTCATTTCGATATCTTTGCATAAATATACTTATTTCCCATAAACTCAAAAACTACTATTAGATGGTAGACATGATCCTCCTTTGACATATATTAACAAATATTTTCACCTAGAAAGGCCACTAAGAACATATCATGATAGTTATGGAAAATCTTAATCATCAAAGTCATATGGACTAAATGAGAATTGGTTAGTTGATATGGCATGACCAGATAATCATAAATTGCATACCTTTTACAGATATTTGTTTTCGAAACATCTGATTAATTTATTCTAACCTAGTGATAACCTGATCAAATATTAATTTTTAAGAACCACATCAACCATTTCAAATGATAAATATTATCATAAATTCGTGGAAAAGATACTTTTTTTGTACCAGAACTCAATTTATATTCTGATAATCAATACATAGGTAAAGTGTTCAATCATCATTATTAATAATGAGAAAAGGTTCCACCCATGGTGACACAATTTTGTGAATAAAGAAATTATATAATTGATTATCCAATTAGGCCTCCAAATTTTTCATTTTAGATGGTTCCATTTGTTCAGAAGATATAGACAATGGTTGATTTATAGTTATTAAATTTATATAAAATTGTTCCTCCCTTATCGAAAGAATAGATAAGTTGGAAGGAAAAACATATGGAAACTTGATGAATACTAGAGGGAGATGACCACTCAAGGATTCCTACATCATATTGAAAGTGGCACTAAAATCATTTCCCCCAACACTAAAAAATTGCTGAATCTAAAAGATCCCATATCTCATTCTCCCTAAATTACACAGAAGAACCAATCGTGAACTGTAAAGGAGACTCATTAAGGATAATAATAAACATGGTAGTGATTAGTAATGAGTCAATAAAACCCAAAAATTACATCAACATGTTTCATTTAGAGAAATATAAAATCATATGAAATCATAATATATGATAACAAGAAAAAACAAGCATGACAACAAAGAAACCTATCTCTCATTATTCTCATGGGATTAGTCAAATCCATTACATAAGATAAAATTATTGTTGGTTGATATAGAAGATTAATAATACAAATATAAATGAATTACTAAGATGAACCAATATCAAATAATTATGTCATCAAAGATAAATCTATAGTGCCTATCCAGTCATTGGATTGATATATTATTCCCATGGACACTCTTCCACTATGTGTAGATTATTCGTTTGAGATTTATATGGATAGAACCCCTTAGATCACAAGGGATTTGTTTGAACTATAGTACTTATTTGGTTTTGATGAGTCTTTTCTATTACATGGAATAGAATATATAATACAATAGTTCTAAAAGTGTAATTAAATACCATAAAATCCACATATATTGGGTTCCATGATATAAACCCATTTTCAAAACCCAAGCATACTACACCAGCAGCAAGTCATTGGTCCTCCGCCTAACACATAAGGAGGTCTAGAAGAACCCTACTATCGAGAACCACAATGACTCCCACCATGCTTTTTCATCCCTTTATTGGAACTCATGGAACATCCACTAGAAGAAAAAGGATCCTCGGTCAAACCTGACATAACAGTGAGACCATATTCAACCATCAACTCCCTAGCCATCATGAAAGAAAAATACGAGAGGTCCTATAAGGTAATCTGCGAAAAAAATAATATTTTTAAGTCCCATATCATCCTGAAATTTCTTTATATTATCATTTAATATAATCTCATGTGAAAACTACATAATATTAGAGGATCAGTTTTTATAATATTTCTCTGATTATTTATCCATATAGATTATAAAAAACTCCATAGAATTATCTAGTACAATAGACCCAAAATAGATTAGGTCTGTGAATATATCATTGAAGTAATTCCACTATAAACCCTCATTATTAGGTTTTATATAGAACATGACCCACCATTTCCTACTATGTCCACCATTCTTAATGGTCTCACACTTTACCTTGAATGCTTTTGGAGTTCTTATGAAGTCATAAAGAAGATATTTTATTCTGATGATGTCCTCATCCTATTATGAAAACATTAGAACCATGAAAAATATGTGGTTTATAAAATTGGAACACCTGTGAATGAATCATGGATTCATACCTATGATTTTCCTCCACAGTATCAATTATGGGTATGGGTATACGAGCCTATCCCATATCATGGATATCACACACAACAACCTGCACCAAATTTTTTTCCACGAGAGGATTTGCTCACTATAGATCATTAGCATCTTCCTCTTAAAATATATTCACACATATCTCAATGGAATTATTATACACAAGTTCAAAAAAACATTGAAAACATAAGTCAGATACTCTAATGAATAACATAAGTAAGAGAAAAGTAGAATATAATCCCATCAGATAATTAATAAAATTTGAATTGCAACTATCCATATAAAATGCAATGAAAAGACTATAACTAATCCTCATGAAATAATTCCCAAAACACTAAGGTTAACTTAAGGCACCTTAAGATGAATGATTTATAGGCACTCACTCACAAACACCGTATAATCCATGACCAGATTTATCCAATGCAAAATGACATCATGGAATGATTCTTACCATAAACCTCATATACCACCTTTTCATGAACAATATCAGATCTCCTAGTACCCTTACCCTTGATCTGATCTAGAAATCAATATCCAAATACCCATTGTATGGAGACTATTACCAAGAATTATATATTTCAAATTTGGAAATGAATTTTCCTCAACCATTGTTGAATAAAAAGAAAAAATTCAGTATTCTAAAAATAATCCAATGTTAGATAATACCAAAAACCAAAAACGTATATCAAAACCCCATGTAGTATATCATAAGTGTAAGAGAAAAAATACATGAAAAACTCAACTCCCCGAAGGACATGACAATCCAATCCCCAATGTATAATGGACACCCACCTCCTCCAAGAGGTGGATTCCCATTACTCTAACCTAGATGGAGAAAAATTACAAATTCACAATGATAAAGGTATGATGTGAGGTATATATCCTAGTAGGGTCCCACTAAGTGTTTGGTAATAAATTCCATAATAATAAAATTCCAAATAATTTTTTTAATTTAATAAATACCAAAAAGGTAGTAAATTTTCATATTTAAAACAAAACACAATTTTCATTTTATTTGATGGAAATGATTTCGAAAATTGATTAAAGAAAAAAATATAAAATAGTTTATATAAATAATTGTGAATGTATAAAAAAAATTCATAATGAATTGAAAATATAGATATTAAAAAAATGATAATAAGAATCATGTTCATATAAAATGTGGTCTGATAGTTTTTAGTTATGAGATCCACACACACTCAAATCTTTTATCCCGATAATGAAGAAAAATGTCTCTAGATCTCTGGCCAAATAGGACTCATTTAAATCACATTGAGGGATATGATCTACCAAAAAATCATATTTAGAGTTTTAAATTTTCAATACATTTTTATTATATTACCATCCTTGTGTGCTTGTCCCAAATAACCTACTAACTACCATGGCTCCCATGTTCACAATCAATCAATAAAAAATTGTAAAATCATTACCAAATAGTTACATATAAAATTTTTCCACATTCAATTTCAATATGCCGATTCCATTAAATAAACCAAAATATATAATTTCATCATTGAATTCCTTTCAGAAACAAAGTAATTATATTTTTTTGACATTTTAATTGTATCAATTTTCAAAAAATCATATCCCAAACCATTTCAAAATTTCCATCAATTTTCAAATAGGCCCCAATCTCCAGCATGACTAAAAGTAGGGTTTTTTTAAAAAAATTATATACCATTAAAATTTAATTATCAATTATTATCTAATTAGGATTTAACAATATAATTGAACATATTTCAAAACACTAATAAAATTATTGTATAAATAATTTTCTATCTTATAGTGAACCAATAGCCATTTGCTGAAACACATTTCCCACAACAAGAAATTACAATGAAAAATGAAGGAATATAATTTCAAGGAAATAGGATGAGAAACATGATCCAACGAAATTGATTTTAGATCTATCAAACCCAAGATGATCTATAAAACATTAAGATGAAAGATTGTGAGAGATATAAGAGACAATGAGACCTCATACCCGAAGAGATCTAAAACAACCCCAATGACGATTAATCACTTAATGAAAAGATCTAAATGGATTGGAGGGATTCAAAAATAACTATGAATAGATTTTGGTCAATATAGATGGAAACATATGGAATGGTAAAAAGAGTTTCTGATGAACCACATTCTTAAAACTCAAACTAGGGTTTTACATGGCATGTTTCCTAGTTACACATTATGTAGTTGCCGAGTCCTATATAAACTGAAAAACACAAAACCTTTTTATTAAATTCATATTTTTAATATTTACACCATGTTTAATCTATACACAACATATAACCTTTAAAACTATGAACATGTTTCTTGAATTTATAATGGAAAATATTACACATCGTGTAACACCATTACATGGCGGGTATGTGTTCACCATACTACCAACATCAAATATTGTTTTCTGAAAATTACCATAGAATCACTAAATTCATGATTGTAGATATACTACAAATTCCTTCATCTAATTACCCAATATATATAAATGGAATAACAACGAAAATCTAAAATCGTACCTGATATATATTTAAAGCGATGATAAATTTAAGAATCATAATTGATGAAAATAATTTAGGTGATCCTTACAATTATTTTAAAATTATAAAATATTATGTATTTGATTAATAATATTATTACTAATGTAATGACATTATCAATACTTTTTTGTAAATAATTTAAAGGATATATTTTTTAGGGAATTGTTTTTGTAGTCTTGATACTTTATTACATTAATTTGATCCTTCACAATATAATTTGTTATCAATGATAATTTATTATTAGATTCTCTTTTGAAATAGAATAAAATCAAAGTTAATTTTACTTCAATTTAACTAAAAATTTAAAAATTTGAAAATATATGGATTTCACACATAGTTCTGAAATATGTTGATTAAAATATCCTTAAAAGAATGTGTTTATTTTAAAATGAAATACTCATGGTTAGTGTATCTAACATTTATAATGGTTGGTGTTCCATGTCATTTAGGTTATTATTCATAACAAGCTAAAAGTTATTATGAATGTCTATGAACATTTGAATACCATATAAAATTTAATTATAGGATTTAATCACATAATAATTTCATTATAGATCACATTCTGTTTCGGATTAATTTCATGTTATTCAAACAATTTTATAAACTAAAAAATTTATGAGAAAATGAAAAATTAGTAAACATGGGATATGTTACATATTCAAATGAGTAAATAAGTTAAAAGTTATTTACTTATGAAAATAAAATGTTTTCCATGATTTTATCCTTCTAACCTAAACCCATTATTTATTAGGGGACGTATAAGGGATTCATAATTTTATACACCCTTGAACTCATCCATTGGAAATTTTCACCTCATTTATTAAATAATAAAATTATAAATTTTTTTCATCAAATAAAAAAATATAAAACAGTGTGACATACATAATTGATTCAGTATATTCCTCATGTTAACATCATTATCCCTTTAATAAATATAATCATAATAAAGAATATAACATAGAACTGGTGAGATAAAATCCTAAAAAGGGGAATAAAGAACAAGAGATATGAATCAGTATGAGTACAAGGAGGAACATCAGAATCATCATCATCTAGTAATAATTTGATCATCATATAATATTATAGAAATAATATAATGGATAAAAAGAATGTGATATATTCAAAAAAATAAAACATCAAAAACATAAGTCATGATTTATTTCTAAGACAACAAAACATTAAGGGAAATTTTAACTACATATTTACCATGAAATGGGTGGATGATAAAGATAAATTCATATTTTATACACATAGACATATCATGAGATAAACTATAATACTTAATGAATTAGAGGGAACTTTTCACGATAGGAACCAAGCCAGGATTAGGGTGAAACGACCCCAAGCCCACCTCTATAGGCTAGGGGCTGGCGACTAACCCCAATGACATAACAAACTTAGGGAGGCCTTTTCCTATGAACATGTAAATACAAATTCATAAAACTCAAGGAAACTGTGTATGGGGAAAAGAAAAAATGATTAAACAGTACAATAAATAAACCAAGAATGCATAAACCTCTAGGCAGTATGGAGTTATGGTAGTGTGTACTGAAATATATAGGGTAAAAACACACGCCCAAAACATAAACTTGTCCCAGCCTGAAGGAAAATAAAAAGGTTTTACTTGTGGGAGATCCCATCTCAGGTATCCACACATTGACCACCATATTCAATCCACATAGTATGTATCCTTAAGCTCATCCGAAATCATGTTCGACCCAACCATCATTTGAAAAATACATGAATTCTGTTAGATGATGCCGATGCATGGATGAGTATATACGTACCCAGTTAGACTCCCCAAAAAAGTGAAGGGGAAGAATTAATAGATAAATTAAATAAAAGTTTTAGAGAGAACAAGGTATAACAAGAGTGAACAAAAATAGTTATACTAAACCAAATAAGAGAACGATAGTAGACCCATAAAAACATAAGAAGCTCAAGATGGGGATGATATAAACTCTTCATTGAGTCTTTGCTTCCTATAAAAGGATTGTTGACTCACCCAATAATGATAATATTGACATGGAAAGCACATATATTACCCAGTGTTGCTTTTCCTCTCCAGGAATGAGAGTAACCAAGCCTTATGGAGTGGGTACTATTACAAGACACATATAGATATTTTCAGTCAAAAAACCCGAATAGGAGAGTAAGGGAATATCAATATTAAAGATCATATCAAGAAAGTGAGTATCCAATATTCCCAAGTAATTGCATATAAAATACCTATAATTTCATTACATCTGCCTCATAAGACCATTTCAAAGGGGACCAAATCACGACACCTAGATATTGTCTACTTTGGATGACACTGACTCACCCGTACAATTGTTATGTCAAATCACAAGGATTGGTATTAGTGGGGAATGTACACCTCTTCTTTTTCAGTCCTTATGTATGTTGAATCACTCCTCAAAACCAAGAAAAAAAATCTGAGGGTCTACTCTGATAGTCTTTGTGGAACACCACATCGAACCCATGTTAGAGGGTAACTCGAAACGATCATTGGGAAACACTACATACTAACCACGCTATAGGGGGTTGTCTAAGTGTCATCATGGAACCCACTTCTCAACCCCACTAGATGGTAATCCCAAAAGGTTCATCGGGTAAACCACTATCCATCCTTAATGGAGGGTATGCCCAGAAGGGACATTAGGGAACCAAATTTCCAGCATTCTAAGGTGGTAATCCGAAAAGGGTCATTAGGGAACCGACATCCCATCCCTACTAGAGGGTATGCTAAAAAAATATCTTTCCATCCTAGCGGGCTAGTACCTCTCTAAAAACATTGATGAACTCTATTGGACATCCTTGTTAGATGGTTCCTATGCACATCAATTTCTTTGAAGTTATCGGGTGCCTCCAGAGATAGTCATCACAACTAGAACATCTCACATCAGAGGCTAAAAGATGAATCTATGATCTCCATCACATTCTACGATGAAAAACATGGGAGGTACATCAACCATTCTCTATGTATAGTCATTAGATGAAAATGGAATAATTCACACAATTCCTGTGAACTTGGCCTTGTGGGGGCCATGCCACAAATTGGTTTACACATCCACAATTGCTCTTGGAAGGTATTCCTTAATGTTGGGATCTCAAAACCATGGACGACTCTCTAATCCAAAGTCTTATGAAAGAGTTACGGTAGATGCAAGATATCGAAACAATAAAAATAATAATTTTATTGGGTAAATCATGGAACCAAGACAAAAAACGGATGTTCATGTCCATCATTGGTCTTGAATCGATCGTCTTAAATATAGAAGCATGTTTCCATTGATGGAAATACAATCAGAAATTGTCACTATGCTTTTCAGCTCAAAACATCAAAATAATATCTTGAAACCAATTTCCAAGGTACAATCACATTTTACATGAAAATACACTTAGAATAGACATCTTGGAGGCCAAAATCCATTTTCAAATTTAGAATATACGAAGGATTAAAGATCTCTTAGTTTATCTCAAGAATTACATGCCGTGTGAGGTAACACCATGGTGTGTGTCCCATCATCATTTCCTATTTATGCCTCTAGCTAGACATGGTTTCCATCCATTATAAGGGAACACACTGTGTGGTTATAATAAATAGTGTGCCCTGCCATTCGAGGTACTAGGCCATGTCTGCTGACTGCGTATGTGCACCTTGGTACACAGTGCGCTGGTCCGCACATAATGTTGTCCATGTGACCAAGTCATGTATGTGTGCTCGATACATAGTTTTGTGTTCCTTCACATGGGTCACCTCATAAGGGAAGTTGGTACATGACATATCAAGTGTTTTACACACTGTGTCAACTATAACTATTCCAAAACCCTATCACTGCAAATGAGTTATGCTACCGATCAATTGTTCCTCCCAGAACATGACATGTAGTAATGATTTTCTAGAAACCTGACAGATTCACTAATCATCGTTTTCCAAGTCCAAATACCCCTTCATCATATTCCAATTATCCAACAACTACTCCGAGAATACTGGATCTCTTCGAAGAAAATAGGTTTGCTTCACCATTCATCATGATTCGGTCTCATTTGTAAATGAGGGTGTTGATGGAACGTCCAATTCCATCCATAGATTCGTTCCACATTGGATCATCTTGAATCCTCCAAATTGTTCATTATCATTCCTCATAATTTCTGAATATGTTCTTTCCTTGTTATTTTATCACCATTGGGTGTAACTAACACAAATCCTTCCCATTCCAGGTGACCTATTGAGCTCGAGTGACCAAGAAATCATCGAAATAAAATCCACGATGATGTTGTGGTGACAAATGTGAAGAAAAGAAGGGGAAGGTATCATAAAAAAGGGATTTAATTCATCACCAACCAATATTTATTTGAAAATGATTGATAATGTGGTATTGGTGATAGAGAAATTGATAATAAATATGAATATGGTACATATGCTCATGAAACGTTTAGGAGTGAGTAAGGGGAGTGCAGGGAAGAATAAATTGACACCATGAAAAATATTTTAATTCAAGCCATAGGGAATTCCATGAATGAGTCCAAAATGTATTGGATCAGTGGTTGTTTGACGAATATCTCACATGACCGATGATCAAAAGATTTTACTACATTCATCATGATTTGATCCGTCTAGATCTAGGGGTTCATTGTCATTTGTTCTTCATTAATCAATGGTATGGAGAGAAGAGGGGTTTTTTGTGATCCTAGGGTTATGATGAAACCATGAAAAAATATCCATAGCAGTATATATATAGAGATATAATTATCTTTTACAAGATATATTAAATTAAATAATTAAATAAATAGTTATTTAATTATTTAATCACTCATCTGTGATAGAACCTAAGTTGAACACCTGATGCTGACGACGGTTCTATCCCACCTAGGGTAAAGCCTTCATTCTAAACACAACAGTCATCTCAGATTTCACATCCAATTCATAGTTTGTGTGTTTTGGGGGTTTGATCTATTAAATTTAAAAAATAATAATTTGATTCATCAATTTAACACACCACCCACAATCGAGGGGTATGATCGTCCAAAGATGACTCATTTCATGTCGGGCCAAGGGTAAACACCACGCTCCAAACCCAACAGTGACCTCAAATTTCTAATCTAATCAACTATTTAAGAGATATTACATTTTTTAATTAACTGTGTGTGCGTAAAATAATGATATATTGAATATTTTTGTACAATTATTTATGGGCACACCGGGCCTCTGAATTTCACATAGTTGAAGCGCCTAGCTCAAACATTAAATTTAAAAATATTAATAAGTTTTATTAAGAAAAAACTGGGTCTCAAAAATATTCCATCTTTCACGAATTTTGTCCTCAAAAAGAAAAACATGGGAAGATACTCGGGATACTAATCTTACACTTATCTCTCCCGCTCCCAGGGAAACTCTTAGAAACTTATATACTGTCACATCACATGAACCAAATGGACGGTCTATCCTCATTATGTTTTCTCCAAGAATATGGTCTTTTGATTCCATCCATAATAATATCCATAATGTGAAACACCCAATGATATCTATTTACGTAAGATTCATAGTCGATGCATTACAACCGAGACTCTCTTACAATCTCAATAACCGAAGGATTCAAGACTATCACTAAATAAAAAAGTACCCTCTTGATTCACCAGGGTCAGCTGTTGATTAGTTAAATGCATTGATACTTCCTACACTAGGTGATCCGAGGACATCATGCACTTCCCAATAAAGGCATATTCAATAATTCTTCAACTCCCCAAATTATAGTCTATCTTGATGTAATAATCGTGTAGGAAGCTTATCTAGCATCTTAGTCAGAGGATAAAATATCTCAGGATGAAGATGTACTTGAGTCTTTGGTGGTCTGCACAAACACCTCTCCTAGAAGATATCATATCCAAATTCTAATGGTGATGATCATCGATGTTAGCACTAGACAGAGAGTTGCATAATTCTGTTCATGGGTTCTCCATCACCTATAACTATACTTGATAACTATAGTATCAAGACATAATGACGATCACACAAGATACCAATGAAGCAAGAAGATGATAAAACTCATCCCACCATAAGAGGCTAAACACGGTAATCATGTTTCTTACCAGACAATCTTCACCCCTCTTAGAAGAAGAGTGGTTCCAAATCGGATACTCAACTACACAACCACACCCAGAAAGCACATGTTAGAGGGAGTCATCCCCCAATCATCAAGAATTCATAGCAACATGGAACAACACCAGCACAGGGTTACACCAATTCCCCCTGTCACAACAATAATACCTTAATCAAGGAACTGGGAGAAAATAGAACATCACCTGGTGTCTAACACGTTCTACAACAAAAAGTCAAAAATATTAAAAGTGTACCTCTTATCATCTCATGTTCTACAATATTGTAGATATCCAATTCTTGAGGATATCCATGGACCCAACTTCCAGCTTCTTGAGAATGACATGTCACAGCTGGGTGTATCGGAAAGTCCTCAGAATATTATCCCCCAAATCTAGCTATTCCTAATCCTATTCTAGAACCACCCCCATGGGGACACTCTAATTACGTTAATGTCTCTATCTTGGTGGTCCACCTGCTGCCTTCCTAGTGTTTTGAGCACGATTGGTCGAGTAGTCTCTTTCCATTTGACCTCTCCTATCAGAAGAATAACACTGACCCTCTTCACCCTGACCCTATCCATAATTCTGATCATGATAAGATCTCCTACACTGAGATCTCATCATCCGACATCAACATGCTACTACAGATGACTGAGCTCTATTACTCTCACTACCACAACTAGGTTCATGCCATGACATGAAGCTCTTTTTCCCCAATTCCTTCTCTAGCACCCTGTTATAGGAGGGGATTCACAAGGGTACTATGATAGCATGGATCTCCCTATGGTGTCCTTTCCCAATCATCAGTTCTCATAAGTAGTCATTGGATAGAATGTCCAAGGAGTAGCGTGCAAGGTCTATGAAACTAGTCACATACTCAGTCACCATCAACCCTCCTTACTTAAACTAGAGGAGCTCTTGAATTCAATTAAAGTTAAATAAATAGTAATAGTAATCATAATGAAATAGCTTATGGAATTCAACCATTGAGAGTTCCAATTCATCGATTATCTGATTACCAGGGATTCACCATCTCCCTTCTACACTATGAAAAAAGGATAGCTTCGAAATCCACCATTAAACCTGTTGGTTTCTAAATAAGAATAAAAAGGCATACCATCGACTCCAGCCAACCCTCTGCTATCTAAGGTTATGTATAACCATAGATACTCAATAGTATTTATCACCAGAACTCACAAAGTCCACTCAGCTGATGCACATCCCAAGACTAATCTGTTGGGGCTGTCTATTGGTCAATAGGTGGGGGTTCAGCTACATACCAACCATGATAAAAGGACTATGTGATGGGTCCTGAACTAATGTCTCATCACTCACAAGATCGTCAACATGAACTGTTGCTAGTATCCGAGATGGTTTTCATCACAGAGACTTCCTGATTGTTATTATAGAGTATGATGATTTTATGTGCATGTATATATGTCAGAAATAAAGGGGATTTTAACCAAGAAGTACAGTCAAAAAATCAATAATATATGATTAATTTACCATTGTTCCCTGAAATAGGTGTCTCATTGTGCTGAATCGACAATATAGTTATGAAGGTCCCGATGAATGGCTATTTTGGCCGCACACCCCTCACTAGTCTCTTGGGAATTAGAGTTTCTCTCAAGACATTTGAAAACTATTTCCCTAAAACCATCAATTAAATTTTTTTGAAAACATTCGTACAATGTCCCAAGGGTCCAACCAACTCTGATACAACTTTTTCATGATCTGACCATAGCCAGGATCAAGCAGTAACTGCCAGAAGCCTGCCTTCATAAGCTATGGGCTTGAAACTAGCACCCAAGGCACGAAAAACATGGGGGGGGGCATTAACTAAGAACATGTATTCACACAATCACACCCACCCAAATCAATGAAATAGTGTAGAGGGAAAATAATAAAGACAAAACACTATAATAAATAAACCATGCATGCATGAACCTCTAGACAATATAAAGGTATTGTATTGTATACTAAAATGTAAAGGGGAAAACATGTCAAAACTATAAAATTGTCCAATCTGATGGAAGTTGAAAATATATAACAGGAGAGAGACCCCCAATCTTCTATCCCAAGTCTGAGAACCATACACGGTCCATGTATTCTATATCCCCAAGATGCATGGAAATCATGGTCGGCCTATCTTTCGTCTTCAAAAGACATGTCATGTGTAGGGAAAAGCCCATGTAAGGGTGAATATATACATATATATATATATATATATATATATATATATCTAAAAGAACACCTCAAAAGGTAAAGGGGATGAATAAAGAGATACATTAAAGAGAAGTAGTACAAAGAACAAGGTAAAAAAGAGTTAATGGAAATAGTAAATCTCAACCCAAAAAGAGAGTGAATGTATACACATCCAAACACAAGGATATCGAGACCGAGAGGAGATAAACACCTCATCACGTATTCACTACCTATAACAATTGAGTAGACTCACCCAACCACAGGAATCTAGACATGGAAAGCATAAAAAATACCTCATGTGTCTTTGCCTCTCCTAGAAGGAGAGTATCCATGACCCATGGAGCTTGTTTTATGATAATATATATATATATATACTTAGTAAAATAATCACAAATGAGAGATTAATGGGATCTTCATATCCTATCTTAACAAAAGAATTTGAGTACAAATAGTTCCATGTAAATCCATCTGCAATTCCCAAAACCTCATCACATCTTTCCAAGAATCCCAGGTTAGAAGGGGCCCAAATAACTGCACCTCGATACTATCCTCGTTGGATAGAACTGACTCCCCTGCACGGTTTTAGGTCATGTAACAAGGACACGTATCAGTGGGTAAAGAGCCCCTCTTCCTTGTGGGTCCTTAGGTAACCAAACCATGCCTCTTTACAATTCCATATGGTTGAGGTAATTCTCTAATAGTCATCTAGGAACACCACTTCCCAAACTCGCTGGAGGGTTACTCGAAGCAATTGTCGAGAAATTGTAATTCCTAACCCCGCTCAAGTATATATCATAAGGGTCATTAGGAAAACCACTTCCCAGCCTTGCTGGAGGGTAAAAATAGAAGGATCAAAGGGGAAACCACTTCACAACCATTCAGGAGGGTAATTATGGAAGGCTTATCTAGGAACCCACTTCCCATCCCTACAAAAGGGTATGCATATAAGGGTCATCAGGGAAGCCACTTCTTAGCCCCACTGGAGGGTAATCCTAGAATAACTATAGTAATCCCTTTGGATGGTACCTATCTGAAAATACATGAGTAAATCTTCTAGAAAACCCTTCTGGATGATACCTCTACACATGAACGTTGATTCTATCAATAGGAGCCACCTCGTATTTGCAACACAACTGGAACATCTCACGTTATAGGCTAAAAGATGAAGCCAATGCCACCATCGCATTCTATAGTGTAAAACAAACAAGGTAGACTAACCACTCACCCTGAAAGATTATTAGATGAAAAGGTTGATATTCACCACAACACATATGCATCAAGACACACAGGGGATCACATCTTAACTTTGGTTTACATATTCACAATTTTCCATGAATTGTCTGCCATAATGTTGGGATCACAACACCACTAGCAGCAAGATAATACAATGTTGTATGAAAGATTAATGATAGATACGATATACCAAAATAATTATATTAGTAATAATAATATTTGGAAATTCATGGGACCTATCCATGAACATGAATTTGAATTCCAACATTTTTCTTGAATCGATCATCTTAAAGATAGAGTCACATTGTCACTGATGGCAAGCCAATTAAATATTGTCTTTGTGCTTTTCAAACCGAGACTTCCACATCAAATCTCAAAAGCTAGTTCAAAGGATACACCACATTCTTCATGAAATCATAATTAGGATAGGCGTCATGTGTGCTCAAATACATGTTCAAATGATGGAGACATGAATGATTGAAGATCACTCAGTTGAGCTCAAGCTGTACATGGCATGTGAGGCAGCCACACAACTTGTGTCCCCTCTTCATTGTCTGTGCATGCCTCTAGCTAGACATGGGTAACATCCCATGTATGGGAACACACCATGTCCATGTAATACATGGTGTTCCCTACAGATCTAGGTAATGGTCCGTGTATGCTGGTTGTATCTGTGCCCCTCAGTACATGGTGTGCTAGTCCACATGAAATGTTTTCTATGTGATCAAGTTGTATCCGTGTGATCAATACATGGATGTGTGTTCCTTCACATGGTTCACTTAATATGGTAATTAAGTATATGGTGTGTCAGGTGTTGTATTTTTCATGTCTTCCATAACATTTCCAAAACCCTAGGGATGCATTTGATGGGGGCTTCATGCATTGTGTACATCGCAGAACACAATGTGTAGTCCAGATTTTCTAAAGCCCTAAGAGTTTCTCCAATGTTAGGCTTCCACATCCAAATCCACCTCCATTGAAGTCCATGTTTCTAGGAACTGCTGATAGCTTACAATATTTGGCCGAAGCACGTGTGATTTCTTCTCCATTTATCTCTATAATTCTTCATTTGGAAACAAGGGTTTGGTCAGAACCTCTGACCATTTTCATTGATTCATTCCTCATCAAATTCTCCTAAATCAACCTGATATTTCATCATCATTCCATTAAATCTCTTTACCTATTCCTTGCTCACAATTCCTTCACCATTTGGTAAAACTGACCTAAATCTGTTTCATTCCGAGTGCCTGATCGAGCTCGAGTCACCCAGAAATCCTTAAAATACAATCTAGTGGGATACCATAGTAAAAAATATGGACAATCGAGGGGGAAGGGATTCATAAACACAATCTTTCATTAATAAGTGGAGAATAATTCCTTGACGATGATAAATAAAGTGGAAAAGTGTTAGGGCAATTGTAAAACAACAACAATCATGTTCATAGGTTCATGACAAGTTTAAGAGCAAGGGGTGGAGGCTGAATAATAAATTAACAACATTACCAGTATATTTATTCTAGGAATAAAAATTAAAATAACGAGTCCAATCTGGAGTGGGTCAGTTTCTATTCGACTAAAATTTCACTTTCTCAATTTTCAAAGGAAGATATTACGTTCTTCTCTCTTTTATACATCTATATCTAGGAGTTTTTTGTTGTTAATTCCTCATTTGTCAACAAGAATGAGACGATAGGAGTTGTTCGTGATCTAGTGTTATGAGCCATCAATGGGAAAATCACCAAAGTAGTATATTTATAGTTATTTAAATATGATAAAATCGAATTAATTAATAAATTTATTAAACATATAATTTTTATTTATTTAATAACTCATTCAGGATGACACTTAAGTCGAACTCCAAACACAAAAAAAGGTTATACCCTTCCTAGGGTAAAGCCTATGTTCTAAACTCAACTGTTGTCTCTGAATTTTTTCTAAGTCCCCATTGGCGAGTTATTTGGTTGGAGATAATAAATGAATAAATTTATAACTAAATTCATCCATTTAACCCATAAACAACAAGAGAGGGGTCCGAACATCTAGTATCGACTCATTTTATGTCAATCCTATGGTAAACACTATGTACATGACCCGACCTTGTCCTTGTATTTCTAATTCTGTCAAAATTTTAAGATATATCCCATTTTATTTAATTAACATCATCTGCATAATATAAAAATTTAATTAATGTTTTTACATAATTAGTTTGATGCATACCGGGCCTCAAAATTCGATGTCATCTCAGCACCTATCTTTAGAAAAATATTTAGAAATATTCCTAAGTCTTGTTAGGAAAAAATGAGTATATATATATATAATTTCAGTCCCAACCTATACATAGTAATATTATCATATTCATAATACCTCTTATATTTGGAAAATATAATAATTTTAAACCTAAGATAAATTCCTACGAGAAAAATTGTTTCATAATCATGTCAAAAAATATATATTGTTGAATAAACATGAATGTTCTCGAAAAGGATGGGGAAAATAATAGTATACTTTAATTGGTGGATGAAAAATTCAAAGCCCAATTGATTCAATAATTCATTTTGTAGTTTTTTATTATAAAATAAAAATTCACTTTATATATTAATTTAATTTAACATTATGTGATTATTTACTTGTTTTTTTGTCTGGATTAAACATCTGATAGATATAATTTAAAAAATTATGTTGAAGTAGTAAATTTTTAGAATTCAATTTTTTTAATGAAATATATTCAATGGATTATAGAGCCTTATGATAGTACATTTTTGACTATATCAGAAAAATATGAGCATTGGTTAATCCATTAGAATATTGATATAAAACTTTTGATTTTATTAATATAATTCTTAGATAATTATGATTTTGAATGTTTGAGATTATTAGAACTGAGATAATATATAAATGCTTTTATTTTTGGAATATAAAATGAATATAGAAATTTAAATTACTGAAATATATATTTTTATCTTGAATGTTTAAACATATATTTCATGGTTTGTTTCTAGTATTTTTCATTAAATGTATTTGTGAGAATTATTTTTGGAGGTTATTATTGTAATTCCCTTAAAATTTAATGTTTTCATCATTTATTTTTTATTATGGTAGATCATGATTATTCTATGTATGGAATTATGATATGTAGTTTTAGTAAGAATAAATTAATATTATGTTATATAGATTTAGTTATCTTTTACCAAGGATATATTTGAATGACATAAAGGTACATGTGGTTATTTTTTTTGTTCAGTGAGATTAATTGATGCAAATTATTAGAAGATAAAATAAATTAAGATAGTTTTATAGTTAAATAATATAATGTTAGTTGGAACCAATTGATTCATATCATCAGGTTTATTGATATTCATTGAATATTAGGTAAATATGAGGACTTCCATCGGATGGATTTTTCTAATATTGTCATTTAATGTAATTCTCATATTACAACATGACACAACACCAATTATCTTAATTTGATTAGGATTTTTTATTATTTTCATTCTAATATATTATTGGTATTTTATGTAATTAAAATATTCTTAATTCCACTAGTTATATACGTTTTATACTCGAATTTATCAGAGGGAGTATATTATATTGAATATAATATTTCATTGTGATTAAATTTTTTATGTCATTTTTAGACAACACCACATTGTAGTGTTATATACCATGAATTAATCTCGGAAAACATTTAATATTAGAGAAATCTTCAATGATTTATGTTGAGTCTGATAACAATTATATATACTTTTTATTGGTGTATAAATATTTATATTATTATCCATATTCTAACCATGTTGTGTGTAAATGTTTTTTTATCTTTTTATTAGAATTTACAATCTATAATAATCATTAAAAAATAAGAAGAGTGCATATTTTTTCATGAGATTGATTATGGTTATTTGTATAATCAAATGATTGATTTTGTAATAAATATGGGTGTGGAGAATTATTTCATGATAACATGTAACTATAATGTTTTTAATAAATTATTATTTTTTTGTTTTATAGATCTGATAAGTTATTTTACCTGATAAAATATATTGTATTGAATACTTTATAATTCCCAATGAATGGTTGTCATTATAGTTTGATATATTCATGTGACATCAAATTCCAGATGTTACCCCTCCTGTCCTGCACATTGTAACCCCCCCAATGGAAGGGATCCTTAAGATAAATGTGGATGCATCTCTCCCCAAGGATGGACTTGTCTCCCTCGGACTACAAGCCCAAATTCTTCTAGGGAAAATTATTACTGCAAAATATGAATCACAACATGCCTTTTGGGAACCTGTTGTTGCTGAGGCTAATACCATCTTAGAAGGTATGATTCTGGCTTTGGAATGTGGTTGGGTTGAAATCACCATTGAGTCTGACTGCCTCACCATGATCGATGCCATTAACTACAACAATGACAGACTCCAGTCATTTGGACTCTTCATCAAGAGAATTCTCTCGCTCCGCCAATGCTTTTTATTCTGCACCTTCTCCTTCACCAAAAGAGAAGGAAACAATGTAGCCCACCAGCTGGCGGCATTAGGCCCCTTCGCTTCCAACCATCTCTGACTGGAAAATTTCCCTTTGTGGCTTTGCATATGTACATGTGTTGATCTTCTTCATTAATGATATCTGTCTTTTCTAAATAAAACATATCACACTTACATCATAAAAGGGTGTCTATAGAGGTTGGTTGGTATTAAGATAATAAAAAATTTCATATCAGACTAAATATCATATGATTTCATAGAAAATATAAAATGGACAAATATATATTCTAAGGTTAAATAAAAAAAGTTTAAATACCCTAGACATATGGTGTTCATGTTAATGTGATAAAAATTTGGATATTTTGTCAAAATAAGGTAGTGATAGTTAGGATATTATTTCACTATATATGAATATTTTGATTGACGAATGTTGTATTATGGCTATTGTAAAAACAAAACCCCTAATTAATCCATCATCTAATTCAAATATTACTTACTCATTTTATTATTATTTCCTATTTTATGAAGAATATATGTAGCATGATAAATTTTTTAATGATAATAATGATACATTAATCTCATAGAAAAGATAAATAAAATTATATGAAATACTATGATAGTCCTAAGGGGGAACACGATGAAGAAAATAATACAGTTTTAAAATTTACTTATGATGTTTCTAAAAATTCCTCAAAATTATATTCAAAATAATGGACTTCTTTAACCACATATGATTAATTTTTAGAAGAAAACTAAAATGTGGTTTCTTTAGATTGAAAATGATTTTATTTAATTTTACATGTATTTAGAAAAAATTTATGACGTCAATAAATAGTGTAAACCATTCATAAAACATATTTTGGAAAAGGTTTTACATCCTAAAAGACACATTTTTAGTCCAATTACATTTTACCTATGATTACACCTTTCATAATAACATCAAAAAAATGGTACTAGAGAATATTTGTTTCATAATATAATGGTTTTTTATTATGATTTTATAATGTTTTTTATATAATAATAATCATTTCAATATAACATATCTTGGTTGATGTGGGTTCAAATATTATTATTTTATAAAATTATATTACCTAGGGAATTTATTGTACCAACACCATAGATTTGTTTAGGATTTAATGATATGTTCCAGCATCTAAAAAATATAGTACATAAACATTAAATTCTCAACATATGATTATAAATTAATCATTATTTTGGAAAACGAAAAAGATTAATGGAGAAAATGTTAAATCCTAGGAAAACACTACAAGTTAAATCATTTTAATCAATGATGTCTTTTTACATGGTATGAAACATGTTTTAAATTATTTATTTTTTGAGGTCTAAATAACATCCTTATTTTCATTAGTAAACATTATGATGATGGTTTACTTTTGAATATCATGAATGATAAAATTATTCATCAATGTTTGGAATAAGTTACAATTGTATCTTCCAATATGAATGATAATAGAAATACACTAAACCTATATAACTAATGACTTATAAATTTAAATTTTCTTTAGTGATTTATTCGATTAATATTTTCTTTGGAATATGATTCTAATACAATGTAATGTTATTAATTTATCTAAAAATTATATGAAATGAATTGGAAACATACTACTCAAATAAAAGATTAATTCAACAAGAATTTATGATCTTTTCAATTTTTTAAGAAATTATAGTCAATAGTTATACATATTAGTGAATAATCAACTTATAGGGAATTACATTTTAAAAAATGGATTTTTTTGGGGATAAAAATGTAAGAGTATCATTAAAAAACAATCTGTGTATTTCATTATTGATTTTTATAGATGACTTACATGGTTTAATTCTCTCATCAAAAAATTTTAGGAACCATATATTTTAATTTTCTCATTATTTTTTTCTAATTAAAAAAAATTATTTTTATTTGTTATATATAGTAGTCATGGTGTTTAGTTTATTAACATGTATTTTGAATGTATTTTGAATAAATAATTTCTTACTAATAATTCGCTGTGATATAGAAAATATAAATAAAATTTTTGGGATAAAAGATGTAAAATAATTAATAAAGATATTATTCAAATATTATTCTGTGAATAATATTGAGCTAAAAATTTTAGGGATGATTTTGTGAGTACAATTTTTTTATAAAATAAAGTGATTTTAACTCAATATAATTTTAAATAAATTTTATATTAGTATTTATTTGAATATAAAAAAAATTATCTTTTAACTGCATTATTAGAAGTAGTGTGTTTAATTTGATCACTAGTGATCAGCAACATAAATTTAAACCAATATAAGATGATGGAATATTTATTTGTTATTCTGTAACTAGTAATATATAGATAATTTTTAATAAACCAAGTAACACTATTGAGGGAATGGTTGATGTTATATATCATGAATCTAATCCATTTTATTCTAAAACATATGGAAATAAACCATTTGGAATGTGTTTTAGAAAAAACATTTAGTTTCATACTAGATGATAACCCATATCTAATAGAAGTTAATATACTAGATGTTATTTTATGGGACCTCCATTGTTTGACTTCTATATTAATTGTATATTTGTAACTAATAGTTTATAATAGACATTATTTTTCACAAAATAAGTTGATCTTAAGGATTAATCCCATTACTAAATTGATGGTTGATTTTCACCAATCGAATATAACTATGAGTTTAATAAAAAAATATTTAGAACATCAAGTTTTATAATCATATTTCAAAGATAAAATGCCATATGATGCCTGGGGGGACTAATTTTGGATATTATCTATCAATGAAGTGATTAATTATTTTGAATAAAATAATTAGTAGGTCTTAATTAGGTTACCTAATGATATTTTTGTAATACTATTTATATAAATGGATGATAAAATTTAATTACATAATATATATGATGAAGATGATATTTATGTTGAAAACTACCTAGTTATGAAGATATTAAATTTCTAAAATGAGTATATAAACATACTGAAGCACTCTATAACCTTAAAAACACCATAGATTTTGGAATGAATTGTTAACATAATATATCATAAAAAATTCAATGTTAACCGATTAGAAAAACCAAGTCATCAAGATCGTTTTTAATGAAACCATTTTGGGCCATGTTTATATAGTGGAATTATTGTTGGATGGTGTCAAAAAATCATTTTGATGGTTTCATGGAAATTTTAATAGTGTGTTTGAAATTACAATGATGGGTCTACTAAATTTATTCCAATGGATTTTAGATAAATGAAAATTTAAATGAACAACCCTTACATACATAAGTACATAACATATTTACTTAGTCATTTTAGCTCAAAAAAATAAATGGGTGTTAGAAATTTTATAGTTGTACTATGAATATTAGACCACATGGAATCTAGGAAGCTAGTTTTTTTATTAATTTTACAACTGTACAACCAAAATTATATTTCTTTTATTGGATAATTATGCAGACATTATTTTTTAGTGGGCTTGTGCATGATTTTTTTTTGATAATTTGAATGATTCTCATCAAAAAGAAATAATGTCTATCTTTTATAGCATTTATATAAACATAGAAAATATAAATATTTACATATAAAAAATTGAGAATATATATAATTCTTATTCATATGATTAATTTAGAGGTTTCAGGTTGGATAGTAATTGAATTTTTTTTATCATTCTACTTTCTTTATGTTGCTTTAGTATCATGGCAGAGTAAGAATATAATCACAGTTCATCCTTGCATTGCATAATATTATTAAATTAATGCTAGTATTTTTGCACTCACAGGTTGAGTATATAATAAAAACTTATAGATTTTATTTTGATATTCATTATAAATAAAAAAAATTCATAGTTTAAGAACTCTTACATTTCCCTGAAACCCAATTCATCCCTCATGACAGAATAACGTATATGTAATTCATAATTCTCTATGAGGCCACAAAAATTTATATATATTTTCCTTTAATTTAAGTTAAATTGGAATGAACAGGATGATATTTTCCCAAAACAATTTTTTTGACCGACCTGAATTTATTAAACAAAATATGGATAAAATAAATGTTAAATGATCACATTAATATTTTATTTCAAATGTCTTATCCAATAGAAAAATTCACCAGGAACAGAGGATGCAATTTTTATTTAGAATTATATATACTTTTTATGATGTTATATTATATTTTATTGAACTATACCATATGAAATATCGTTAATATAATCTTGTAGAATAATTTTTTCATCATATTTATATCTTGTAATGTGATTTCATTTTTTATGGTGATAATTTTTTTTACAAATTATAATAGAATCAAAATAATGGAAAATATATTTCCACCTATAAATATCTTCATTTTAAAATTTTATATTTTTAATAATTTTATATTAAATATCTAACAACAAAAGAGATGTTAAATATTTTAGGGGGGGCACATAGTTCTCTGTAAACTGATTTTTTTGATCTAATGCAGAATTAACATATTTTTCTTAAAAATTCTTTAACATTATTTTTTATCAAATATTATACATTTTGAAAATAATAAATGGAGTAATTTTGGGGGAATTTTATTCTTTTAATTATCTATTTGTTTAGTTGGATAAGTATGTATTTTTATGATACTAATTGGTTTGTTTGGGATGTCTTATATTGTATAACACAAAGAAAATATTATTACAAATAAGAAGAGTGTTTTTTACTAAAAATAATATTTTTATATATAATTCTTGAATGTGTTGCGTTTTTTAAAATGTTTCAATGGTTTATTTAAATTCACTTCTATTAATCTTTTTTGTAATATACAGTAAACCTTACATATGAATCTATTTTAACATATAGTGAAGTTTAGTGGATATTTTATTGTACATAGTGTAATAATTTTAAATCTAATTATTGTGGGGTATATCTTACATATCAGATTTTATTTGGTTTAATATTATATAATGAAATAAATTTAATGGATGACTAATTTTTTAATTGTGCTTAATTAAAATCATCATATTATAAGAACTTTTGTCGAATCCATTGAAACATAGATATTTTACCTATAATATTTGTACAAAATTAATATAAAACTATGGATTATATCCACATGTGTTTATTATAATGATTCATAAAAATGGATAAATATATTTACTTAATTGAAAATTAAAATTAAATTAAACACTTCTTAAAAGGTTTTGGGTCATTATGATACTTTGAAACTCAAATTTCATTGATAAAATCATATATATATATATATATATATATATTAATTCAAAGTGTTTGTTAACTACATTTTTCTATGTAGTTATTAATAAAATTTTCATTAATTATCTTATTGTAATTATTTATATTCAATTTAATGAGATTAAAGAGAATTCAACTATGGAATCATGGAATTTATGATCAATGTGGTATATGAAGTTTAGAGATATAGAGATAGAGTTCCTTTTTGATAGCGTTGTAGAAAATGAAACACACAGTACTGATATTACTATTTCATATAATTTTGATCCAGGTATTCATGGGATTGAAAGTTAAATTAACTTATAATAGGTTAATAAATGACTAAAACCCATTTAATTGGAACTAATTGATACTTATTCTCAATTTTTTAGATCATCCAACCACACTTGATAAATGTGATGTGGCCAAGGTATCCCAAATATAAATATTAAATAATTTTAGATTAATCTTAAATACCTATAACAATAATACATTCCCATAAACAAAAATTATGTAGTGTATTATATAGTAGTTTCAAAATTGTCTTATTTTTTTTAATAATTTTGAATATATCTCAGAAATTGTTTTCATGTATAGAACCATTCAAGAACCATTAAAAACCAACATACTTAATATCCATCAAGAATTGAGATGGCATCTCATGGGGAACTGACTGAGAAACCTAAGCCTAGGGAAGCAGATAATTCCTCAAATCCCATTCCGGGGATGTGCGCAGATCATTCTAGTGATGAGAGGCCACGTGTTGACCCTATTAGTCATAATGATATATTCTCATTTGCAGAGAAGGGTGTGACTCTCAAGGTAGTTTCTCTGAATAAATCTATTGGGATAAAGAGGAATTTTTTGGGAATTGATGAAGAACGTAGTGGGACATTCCATCTCTGATTTTGTTTCTTGTCCCCATGGGAGAGTGATAAGGAAGGAGAGGATTGGTCACGTGTTGGATAATCAAGAAGAGGTTGAGGAACAAGTTAACCTATTCTGGAATCCAATTATCATGAGAGTCATCATCCCTAAGGGGGAGTGGCTGTGGAAATTCCAGGATCTGACTAAAAGGGTGGCAGAGGTTTTGGGATTTGAGGATTAGATAATGATCACAATTGGAATGGGATACTATCATGTGGTCATCCCCTCAGATGAAGGTAAGAGGAAAGCAGGGAGAAACGACACTGTCTCATTGAGCCATGGTTTTCTGAATCTATAGGAATGGGATAGGGACATTGAACAAATGAATGTATGTTACACTCACACTAATTTATGGATCAGAATATATAAGATGAATTGGTTTTATTGGCACCTAAGCATTCTATATTACATTGCATTATCTGTAGTAAACCCAATTCGAATGGATCTACAAACAGACAATCCAAGGATTGGGCGTTATGCTAGAATCATGGTTGAAGTTGGCCTGTTGAGTATGCCTGTTGGGGAGGTGGTTCTTACAATAAGGGATGACAATATTAATCTTGAAATTCTTTATGAGCGGAAGCTAAAGTTTGTCTTGAGATGATTTTTTTGGACATATTATTGCTGATTGTAAGAAGGTGAAAAAATTTCAGTTTTGTAGGATGAAGGGACAAGATTAGGGAATGTGAAGAAGAAGGAAATGGAAGAAGAAATGTCCTCTAGAGCCCCAAGAGAGCAATGGATATGGATATGTAATTGGCCCTAGGCAGAATGAAAATCTGATCATGGGGGGGATCTTCCTCTGTGGTAATGGTGAATGATCTGCCTCAAAATGGGGGACCATTTGGGAATTCCTTGGCCGCAAAGGGTCTAGTTGATGAAAATTAGGTGGTAACCTCTTCCCACTATAGTAACATTGTGCCTATGGTGGACGGGTAGGTTTTCCTACCTTAGAGTGATTCAATTTATAATGTGAACAAGGGTACACCTTACTGGCCGGGGGTTGATCATGATACCACCTAGATTGTTTTACCCGAGACAGAATCTCACAATTTTTTCAATGAGATGTCTATAGTTCACCATCCTGCTTCTGATATAGGTAAAATAATCATTCGGATTTCCCCCTCCACGGCTGCACTAAGGAGGATCACTGTGGGTAGTGATCCCACTATTAAATCATGAAATACCTTTATGCCCCTGAGTGGAATATTCTGGTTGGATGAGGTGGAAAAATCTCAATATACCGAGTCAGTTAAAATTATTACAGGGGGTGATACTGCTACCCCTAGTGGTAGGTCAGTTGGAATGCCCGTTGATGTTAGTGGATCCCAACACACCGAGTCAGTCACTGCCTACTCAGGGGAGGCTGCACCCACTGGTAGTGTGAGTGGTGAAATGGTTGGGCTATTGATTGAAGACAGCAAGGCCAAGCAAGTGGAGGGAAAGAAAAAATTATAGTTTGTTATAGACAACCTAGGTGATGCCACTTTTGTTCCCAATGGTAAATTTTATGAGTTTCATGGTGCCAATTATGCATATAACCAGAGCAATAGTAATGATAAGGGAGTTAGCGGGGTAAACCATGTGATGGAACAGGGGAACATCATTGTCCCTAGATATGACCTAATGAAGGGGAAGCGTGGAAAATGGAATAATGGGAAAATAAAATCCTCATTGGAGAGAAAATGGGGACTTATGACAAGATCCATGGACAATAAAGAATGAGGATTATTTATTTGAATTATCAAGGGCTAGGAAATTATTACACGGTCAGGGCCCTTTGACATTATATTATAGACTACAAATTGATGTTTGTTATTATTACTGAATCTAAGGCCCTATATGAAAATTCGAATGGATTCAAATGGGGCTCCCTATGATACAACATTGTCACTGACAATCAACATGCATCTTCTATGGTCAACCAATGGGTTTTAATACATGATTCCATTCAGATCACTTCCTGTGATAGTGGGGCCCAAATTGTGTTGTCTAGTTGCACCTTTGATGGACAGTATATTTTAATATCATTTGTTTATGTTTCCCCCTCTTATATAAGGAGGAGAGATCTATTGGAGGAACTCAAAGTCACATCTAGGAGGATACCTCAAAAATGGATGCTTATTAGTGATTTCATTATGGTGTTGAAGCCCGAGGAGAAAAATAGAACCAATAGTAATAGGGATACTGCTGCTAAATTTTATGAGTGCATTGATTACTGCAATCTAAATCAGATTCCCATAGTTCATTCAGATTTCACATGGTGTAGATACAAATGGGAGGGGAAACAAGTTCGCAAACTTGATAGATGCTTTATCCATATTGATTACCATGCTACATCCCATGTAGTACCAAGATTCACACATCCCAAGCACCACTCGGACCACAATCCAATTGTTATTGATGTTAACACTCAGTTGACAAGGTCAACCCCTTTACCTATTCGATTCAACAATGGTTGCATTATGATTCCAGAATGTAGGGATATTGTTATGGAGGCATCAATGTATGAATCCATTGGGTTCCCCCTCCAAATACTTCCTGTTATACTTAAGCATCATATTTTTTAGTTAATGGAATGGAGTAGAAAATCATTCTCAAAAAATGATGAGGATATCATGTAGTCAAAGGAGGAGGTATCCATGATTTAGATCTGTCATGAGGAAAAATCTATTTTATCTAGGGAGGAAATAATATCCCATAATAAACTTGATGATCTACTAATTGTGAAGGAAAGGCTGGTCAGAAATCAATTGAATGTGAAATGGTTGAAGGATGGGGATAGAAACTCCAAATTCTTTAAAAGATTACACAACAAAAAAGGGAGTGTGTAGGGAACAAGGTGATCAGCATTGGTGGGAACCTCTACACTAAATTAAATGATGTTTCTCTGGTTGTTGTTGAGAACTTTAAAGGAATTTACTCTTATAATGGGTAATCTAGTATTTACTACATGGTTGACAAAATAAACCCCTATATTGAGGACCATTCGAATAATCTCTTAATTTCTCCCCCATACAAAGAGGAGATCATATCTACTATCTTATCTCTCAATCTTGAGAGTTCTTCAAGTGTTGATGGATTCATAAATTTTTTTTCATGTTTTACTAGGACATTATAAAGAATTATATTGAACAAGAAATTAATGATTTCTTATCCCACTCAGTCATTCCACATAGAATGAACACTTATTTAATTTCCCTCATACTCAAGAAAGAGAATGCTATTGATATAAAGGACTTCAGGAGAGTTTTACTTAAGAAAAAAATACCCAAACTTATCAGTAAATTTTTTATGGGAAGGATGGATGGATTGGTTGATGACATTATTACTACTAACCAATTTAGATTTTTCCATGGGAGGAACGTCGAAAAGTGCCTCTTCAAGTCCTCTAATAGTGTAAATATAATGAGAAAAAATATAAAGGAAGGGAATTTCCCCTCAAAATTGATATTTCTAAGGGTTTGGTCACTCCTAAATGGAGTTTTCTTTTAGAAGTCCTTACAAGGTATGTTTTTTCTAATGGGTTTATGAATACGATTTGTATCATACATGGCTATTCAAGGCTTCCAATTATTGTTAATGGTGCCCCAAGGGTGTTTTTTCTATGCACTAGGGGGTATTACAAGGTGAACCACTTTCTGGTATTCTTTTTTCCATTGCAGAGGATTACCTCGGTAGATGTATTATTGAAATAGCACATATGGGAATTAATAAGCAGATTAGAGTGGGTGTGAGTGAGTATGCCCCGTCTCATTTATTGTATGCAAATGAAAACTTATTACTTGGTAAATCTTCAAGAAGAACTATATCCTCTATTAAATACCTTTTTAGTCATTATAAGAATGTGGCTGGCTAGGTCATTAGTTGGGACAAGTCTTCCATTGTTTTTTGGTAATGGAATTTCAGATGGGAAAATGACCAAGATTGTCAGGTACCATGGGGTGATGAGTGGATCCCTAGCTTTCCAATACCTTGGGGTCCCACTGTTTTGGGGAAAAGTGAAATGGCCATACATAAAAGGGATTTATGCTGGTATATTGCATCAGATGGCCTACTAGAAAGCGATGGATATGTGCATGGGTGGGAGTGTCTACCTTGTAAATTTGGTGATCATATCAGTGTTTTTCTATTCCTTAACCCTCTGTCGATAGCCGAGGGGACTTTTCAAGGAACTTTAGAGCAGGTACAAAATTTCATATGGATGGGATCACCACAAGAGAATAAATTGATTACAGTCGCATGGATGGAATGCATTAAGCCTATGGAGAAGGGGGGTCTTGGACTCATGGATCATTGTACCATCAAGGATGGGTTGATTGGGAAATTCACCAGGAACCTGATTTCTCATGAAACCGATGATGACTTTCTTTTAAATAGAAGAACAAAGATGATTATCAGTGGTTATATTTATTATCCCACCTCATTAATTTGGGAATCACTCAAGCATGCATATGAGTGGATAATGCAAGAAACCAAGTGGTTGGTTTGCAGGGACTCTAGATAGAATTGTTGGAACAAAAAGTGGCTCACACCACCCCTTTTTGATTTAAATAGGACACCAAAATAATCTCAATTATCCATATAATGTTTAATCTCACATATGAACTCTCCTACATTTTGGATTCCAATGTAGGTGGAGACTGAAATCAAAATATATGCTTTTATTGATCATGACACATTGATTTGGACCCATTGCAGAAATGGCCAGATTAAATGCATGGTTTTTTATAAGATTCTTTGTGGGGCCAAACTCCTCAACCTACATGGCTAATGCAATTCGAATATATATTTATAAAACCTTCAAAATTTCTCCTAATCTGGAGAATTTGGAAATATTAAATTCCTACTGCTGGTAAACTCAAGTGTGCATGAATTCAGATGGCCTCAATGCGTTCTCTCTGCAAGGCTGAGGAAGACTCCATACAGTATGCCTTTATGGACTGTCATCAGGCCGAAGAACTATGGGCCTATAAATGCTTTTTGATTGGGATGGAATTTAACTCTTGCAGGCCGATCCTAGACCAGTTGTTCGGTTTGTTACATGATTTCTTCTGTGAAAAAATTAATAACCTTTTGTTGGATGCTATTTCTATAGTAATTTTATCCATATGGGTTGAGGAATGCTCATTGTTTGTTGCTGTGAACACATATGACCAACATGGTGTGGTGGTTGTATAGAGGAATGTGTATGATTCTTCTCTTGTAAATGATGTTGCGTTTCTTAACACTGTTTTTGATATCCAATTTCTAAGAATGCAGGGCGTTTCGGGATGGCCACAGAAGCCATTGATGCAGAAGTATATTCGATGGATACCACCCATTGTGCCTTGCCTCAAGTTTAATGTTTATGGTGCTACGTCAGGTGCACTAGGTCCATCGGGTTGTGGTGGAATGTTCTTCACATATCATGGGTTTGTAAAGGGAGGCTTCTACCACACCATTGGAATTTTCATTGCCTTTGAAGCTAAAATATAGGTAATGATTTATGCCAATAGGTACACTGTCAAGTTTAATTGGAAATATATATGGATTGAATCTGATTCTCAGACTACGATTCATGATTTAAAGACCAAGACGTTCCAGGTTCTTTGGCATGTTCTACATCAGTGGGTTAACTGTGTCAGCATGATATCTCAGATGCATGGGGTCATCTCATATGTCTATCAGGATGTCAATTAGGTGGAAGATGCATTGGAAATGTAGGCACTTTTTGATCATGGAGAGATGTGGTCTTTCACGGCTCCTGATTACTATGCCCCACATGTGGAGGAAAATAGATGTGGTGTGATTCACACTTGATCATATAATAACTTATTATATGCTTGACTCATAACCTTTTTTATTTAATATTCTTATGATCATATTCCACTGTTTCTTGTATTTTCTGGTAATATCCATCAACATATATCAGTGAAATTTAAATTTAAAAAGAGATGAGATCATATTATTCATAATTAGAAGCATGGGATACATATGTCAATGATCAGAAGTTATAATTATATGGAAATATATGTATGATAACGTAATCATGGTATAAAAATGGTATACCATATTTATAAATATTAAATAAAGAGTAATGGAATAAAGTATTGGCATAACAAAAGACATGATTCATAATAGTGTGGACCAAAAAATAATATTTAGATATGATGGGATAAAATATACCAAAAGAATTTAATATAATATATTGTGATAAAATATTAATAGAAATCACATTTTAAGTATTTCCACTAATTAATTCATCACATAGTATACTTGGTCTAACAAACCATATATCTTCTTTGTCAAAGGTTAATCGCTTACACACCCTTGGGAATGGGAAAACTCATGTACACTAGTGCTAGCTTAATTTCCTATATCCCCTTATGATAAAAATTTATAAATTATTACCTAATTTTTTAGAGGTATTTAAAATATTTACCCACCATATAATAATAAACAATTAATATGTATGTTATAAGTATATGAAATCAATAATTTTTTCACCAATTAATTTTAGTCCATGGGAATAAAATTATCTCTATGTAAATATCAATTATGAATCATAGTCATTAGATATAAATAGAAATAATGTCGATTGCGTCATTAGATTATATCATTAGATATGAATAAGAAAGATGAAAAATGATTTTAAAATAGATGAAAACCATTTTTATAAAATAACTGAAAGTATGATTTAATAAAAAAATGAAAAATATCCTTTTATAATGGTAACATTAAATTACTATTAATTATTTTGAAAATTACAATATAATTATATTTGAAAAATAATGATTTTTTTTATTATTATAATTGAATGATATTAAAGGATGTAGAAAAATCCTTTCATGTTGTACATGAAAAAAACATTCCTTTTACACATTTGTAAAAAATTAAACAATGATTCATACAAAGAATAATTGAAACCATTTATTTTAATTAATTGGGATAAATATAATTATAGTAGAAAATACCTTTTTTTAAAAATATTTTATGAAAATACCTTCCAATATTTTTGATAAAAGTGGACATGGAAGAGAAATTTTCTCGATCCAAAAAAAGAAACAAGGTCATCTATTCATAAAATATTAATTTCAAGATTTGTTTTCAAAATAATAGTATTATAACATAAATAACACATTAATAGCTTATAGTTATCTATATTTAATAAAAATATATTTGGTTTATCATTTAATTAAGTTATAATTTACAACAATAAAAATTCAATTATAAACACTTCTAATAAAAAGTATGAGTTTAATATAATCTATTACCTCATGAACTGAAACAATTCAATCATGATCTATCCTCTTATATATTCAATTTAATATTTTCTACAAATATGTATGAACCATATTAAAAACATTCTTATTATATATCATTCAATTTGAGTTTCTCATTAACTATTTATTAACATTTCTTCACAATAATCAATTTTTTGGTGTTAATTGTTCTGTTTTTCATGCATATTAAGACTCTATGGATCTATTAAATTCATATTTTTCATGGATATTGAGTTATAATTTTTTCAAAAATATCATATTTATTTATTTTATACACTTTTAGAAATTTCTATATAAGGAGATGATGAAAACTTGATTACATCGCACAACAAGGGATGTAACCCGCATGTACACAATGATTATACCTTCATTTTTAATAGAAGAAAATATATGAGATATAATTTTCCTTTGAAAAATAATAAATAAGTTTTAAATATCATATATATTCATAAAATATATCTATCTAAGAATCCATCTGAAGTGAAAAAGAAAAATTAATTATATCGCATTATTGTAATGGCAGTTCTAACATACCCATGACAATGAATATAATTTTATATTAGATTTAAAGGAAGTATATAATGATTATTACATCATAATAATACACTTTTACTACAATATTTATATTTAATCCATTATTCTAAGTTGTTTATTGATGATTTAGTGTATATTATTGAAGATTGAATCTCACAATAGATCAATAAATACAATTACATTTTCTTTGAGTATCGTAGTATATGATTTTTTGTAATAAATATATTAATAGTCTTAAAGGATGAAAATAAATAGTAGGATGTGTTATTGTGAGTTGGAATGTTATATTATTTAAAATTGGTAGAGGTCAGGTGCTCAATGTGTGTGTATATGTTATGAAAAGAGTTCCCCTATTTTATTCTAGAGGAGTGGTTCCATTTTTATTACTCATATTCTTAAAATAATATAATGTAATAATCATATTAAAGTTAAAATTAAAGGAATAATATTAATATATTAGCTAATCAGCAGATTAAATCCACTCAACTAATCAAATTTAGACATGTTTCAGCATTTTTTTGTTTATCTCATAGCTTTAATAATTTCAACCATTAACCAGGATGACCAATCTTTTATATAATAAATTTATATTTATATCCAAATATAGAAACGATTCCTTCAAATTAAATTTCTAAATCTTGCTAAAATTGTTTCTATTATCTACCCATAAAATAGGAATACATTTTTAGAGAGAAATTATTATTTGATATGTAAAATTAATTAATCATTATTAATTTTATATTAACAACAAGTTGATTAATGTAAATTTATTTGGTTGAATATATAATTTGAAAATCTCATTAAAATATTTTAAATATAGTGATAAATTTAATTTTTTAATATATAAGTATATTGTGTATATAAAAATATTTATTTGAAAATTTATTAGTCTTTACCTACAAGTGATTTTATATTCAATTATAACCAATTGATAATAAATTTATGAATGATTATTAATTTTTAAATAAGTTTAAAATATATAATTTTTTATTTTTATGAATATAAATAATATAAATTGATTTTTATATAAATATATCTATATATAATGAAGATAAGTATTTTTTAAAAAATATTTTTTTAACTATGAGTTATTCGATTTGTATTTCTTAAATTACTTAACGATTAAATAATTCAATTTTATTTATTTTTCACATTATTACATAATCTATAACAATAAATTTTACTGATATGATTCCTTAAATTAATATATTAAATGAAAATACATAATTCGGTAAAATAGATCAAAATACTCTCCCTATGATCAATTGTATTTTATTAATTGAATTTGAATCCTTTAATTTCAAATACTAATTAACTGAATCAATTTATTTAAATATATATTAATTCATTTCAAATTAAATTTTAATATTTTAATATACACAAATGATTGGTGTTTCCTTACGTATAAGAGATCAAAAACATAAAATTAATATAATAGAAGTTTATTTTCAAATCATGGGGTGTTACATTAAGTCCCCCTTATAAAAAAATTATAATCAAATTAAATTAATTAGATAAAAAATGATGGAATTGTTTCTAATTACATCCTCATGTTCCAATGTAGTTTATTCAAAGATACGGGTTTTCCAAAAATAATTGACCAAGTTATTGGACTTCTTTAACAACTATTTATCAATTTGATCTGTCATATGCACTGGTTATTATTCATATGAAATATTGTTCTCTATCACTATAACCTATGAATTTAATATATTTGTATAATCATCTATTTACTTTATAAATGATTAAATATGTAAAAAATCATGGGCATAATAGTGGTTTAGTGGAATCACCATGTGATAGGATATGATGCTCATACGATCAAGAATCTTAAAGGGACAGATATATATATATATATATATATATATATATATATATATATATATATATATTTGGATAACCCTTCCTTTGTTTCCAAAACAAAAAACCATATTTGAAAGATATTTTAGTGAACCTGACCCCAGTAGACATGATCCAATGTTTAGAATTATTATATTATCAGAAGATATAAGGAAATGAACCCAGAATGAATATGTATTTTAGTAGCCCTGGTAAATAAAAAATATACAAGATTCCCACAATGTATTTAAAAAAATTTAAAACATAGTTTTCTAGAGAATAACATTATTCCATTAACCATATTGATGAATATATCAATATTAAAATTCATGGGTTTATGAAAAAATAGATAAAATTAAGGAGGGAAAATTTTCATAGAAACGGAGAGGTGATATAGAAGATATCTTCAATAAATGAGAATAATAAACATGTGAAGAAATATAAGTGAACTGAAATTCAATTTAAATAAATTCAATATCATCATAAGATAAAAAATAATCAATATTTAAATTTAAATAAGTAAATATACAATTAAATTAATCAATAAATAATCAATGACATGAATCAAGAGATAATATCATTGTGAAAATATCATGGTTTATAGTTTTTGGATTCATAAAGAAGGTAATTATTAATTATTATAAGTCTTTTATATAACAAAAAATACATATACCATAAATTTATTAGTAATATGGTTTAAAACCATTTGTGAAAAATCATCTTGTTTTCCACAAATAGATCTCTATCATCAATACCTTTCACATGAAAGTTTAAAACTAATTTTTATAAACACATAGGGTTATGGAGACTAATTTTTCTAATGAGACATGTCAATTATTCAATTGTGTTTTTATAAATGTTCAAAAAATATAAATTCTTGTCAAAATAATTATTTATACATATATAAATATACATTATTCATTATCAAATAATTTCATTTAGTTAGGAATACAGGTTTATTAATATTTCCTTAAATAAACTATTAAAATTTAACATAAGAAGGAATATTAAAAAACTATATACTGTTTAACCAAAAAAATCCATGATAAATAACATGGTAATTTTGGGAATAATTATGTGAAAATTTTAGAATAATGTGAATAATTCATGGGAATGTTTATAAATACAAATTGAATCAGGGATGTGAATATCAACACTTTCATTGGTCAAATTTATCAAAAACTATATATAAAATTAATAAGTATGGTATCAATAAAAAATGTAACCACTAGAATAAAAAATAATGATTTCTTTAGTTGATGAATAGAAAAACTATAAAAATATATTTACAATATCTATTGAAAAAATATATCATTTTTATTTTGAAAAACACTTTTTTATGAATAAAACATTTTAAGAATCCTGCCCATTGAAAATAACTTTTCACAATTAATAATTTCCATAATATTATTAAAAGAATTTCATTTCAACGACCATGTAAATTTTATATGGTATATTTAATGAAATTTCAATTATGAAATTAGGAAATTATATACATGTTTCCCAATATAAAAATAACATTTCATTTTCCTTGTAACAATTGTAGAAAAGTTCATCATTTGGAAAACTAAAAGTATATTCGGTTTTAATCATTAAAAAAATAGTAATAATAAAAAATTATATTATAAATTTTTTTTAGATAGTGTACGAGACACAGATTACAGATCATAATAAACCCATAAAATATATTTATTTAAATCTAATCTCATTAATATTTTATGGAATATATAATCCTAAGTCTAAATTAACTGTAATATAATATCATGTATATATCTAATTCTATAGTAAATTTAAACTTATGATTACTTTGAGATTATAACGCATGTATCTATGTCAATGTAATGATGTATACACTGGCTTTGGGATTCTATATTTTGGGTTTCTTGATATTGGGGTGCAATAGTGTTATTGTTTATTTAATTAGAAATACAATTTATATTATAAATTATAATGAATTATGACATACATATATAAAAAGAATTCATAATTAATTTAGAAAAGTCTATGTAAATAAATTCAATCTGTTTAGGAAATTTGATCCCCAGAATTTCAATTAGTATAGAATGTTATGAATATATTGGGGTACTTATAGTTCATTTTATCATTTAGTTTCCTTGTTTAATCATTTACATATTGTTTCCCCATTGTATTTTTGATAAGTTAAAATTTATAGTTTTTTTAAAAAGATCAACATAGATTTAGCTCTTTGGTGCATGCTCCCTATAAAATAGGTCATGATCCATTTGCATAACCTATTGATTAAGTACATGTGGGGGTTTGAATACTTCATTATTTGGGATAGATACGTTGAATACACAACATACGTAAGTAAGGAATGATTGATGTTGCAACATATTATCCATTTCTCATACACATTAAAGGTTCTCAAATAGTTTAATGTTCATAAGGGTGACCTTTTCATTCTTCTCAAAACCTATGAACAGTTACCAATGTTATATTCTAAGGAACACAATTTATAAAGTTAGAAAAACTAAAAAGTATGTATTGCTGTTAGACCAACATTCCAATTTAATATGTGATTATTTAATTTTTTTCAAATAGATTCATCCTTGTCTGTTTTTTTACAAGTTACTGATCAAATAGTTTCATTTAAACATGATTTCCACCATATGATTCAGTTCTATATTATAACATAATTCTCCTCCTCATTGCCTTGATTAGAGGAGGGAGTTCTACTTTTCCATAAGTGGCATACCCAAGGTTCCAAAGGATAGAAATATGTATCTAGGGATTCATGAATGATTGTGGGAATATATTCAACTTGAAATGGTAATAGTCACCCAAAAAATCCAATACAACATAATTATTAAATAATGTTTGTAAAAAATGTACAATAACTCAAATGATTCTAAGGTGCAATAATGACTATCCCAAACCAAAAAAATATTAAATTTAGAGTACAAATCGAAATACAGAATGAAAACACTCAATGACTCCAAGTACACGCTCTATATCCCCAAACTAAGCTCTAAGATCCACACCAAAAGACCACCCAAGCATTGTGATGAACCTCTAATAAATTGAGATGCTTTACAATTAACTGTGTCCCAGTGTACAACATCGGAAAAATCACTCATGATCCAAAGCTGTGTGAGAATAATCAAACTAAGTAGGGTTTTCCAAAATGTCATACCAACACATTCTACTATGGAAGAACCCATTAGTAAATATATATAAAAATTTATATAAATCCAAAAAATAGTGCCAAAAAGTTTCTTATTCCAATCACATTCTTACCAAAAAAAAATTCTATAATCTATCTATATTCAAGGAAATCATCCAGACATGTGATTTCCCATTTTACCCAATCATATTGGCATAAAAAAAATTATTATTTTCTATCTTTATGCACTACATAACCATACACAACTAAGTCCTCCACAAGAACACGATGTTACCATTAACAGTAAATGATCACATCTGACCCCATTCCCTTTTTATTTTGATACTTCACACAACATTAAAATTTATGATGATTTAACTTTACATCCATTATACAATACATAAATATAATTATTAATAACTTAATCGAACAACTCATGCTAAGACAATCAGCCCTACAATTTCCAAACCGAACAACCTGTTATACCAATTAATTATTCTCACAACATTAAAAGCCCACTTCAATATGTTAACCATTTTTTAAAACACTTTTAATCTATTAACCATGTTAAACTGTAGTTCAATAAAAGAAATTTTTTATTCAAAAATCTTTTTTCAAAATGATTAACATTAAATCTACCAATATAATTATTTTAAAACTATAATTTTAAAATCCAAAAACTATGGATATTGCACATTACAAACCAATTTTTACAGAATCCCCAAATTATCACGAAATATGTTTCCACTAAACATCATATATCAAATTCACAATCAATTTCATGTAAAAAAAATTAATTTGAAATTGAGACATCTAGTTCTAGAAAAATTGAGTCAATAGTAAAGCCTCATTCCATTAGGGTTTAGTGAAATTGAACCACCGTGGAACCGCTCAACAAAACTAGGGTAAATTTCCACAAAATCATTCTATATCCCTTACCCTAATAGGAAAATTTCCAAATCTCACCATTATTAGAGACAACAACATTATATCTACTAAAAAATGATTTATATCTAATAAAAGTGAAGGGAGAGAGAGTTGGATCTAATAAAATCCACAAATTTTACAAGAAAAGAGACTTACCAAGGGAGAAACACCATTAAAATTCCATGAAAACCCTTCAAATTGGTTCTAAAATTTGTGAGATAGGTTCCCAATCTATATAGAAGAGGGAATCCAGAGTTAGGTTCACTTGTGTGTAAAAATGGTGTGTTTAGGAAAAATAGTAAACAAGCCTAATTTTTTAAAACCATTTTTTATTTTTTGCACGGTTTAACAACACTATTATAAAAACTGCACGCTAATCGTGCACCTGCTACTATCCCAAAGGGTACCCCTCATGGTTATATTATATGATATCCCTATTATATACCAACCATGTAAATGACCAATATTTCAAGATTCATAGCTTACCTTGGAATGCCCATGGTTTGTAATGTACATGGCTTAATCTGGTGCAAACCATATAAATCTTCCACAAATTGCACGATTTCCTAGAGATTCCTCAATGTTTCATCTAACCATTCTCAAACCATGCTCCCTTATAAAATCACCAAGAACAACCTAAAAAACCTTCCAATATGTCCCAAACATTAGACTACCACATTATAAATCTAAAAATTTATAAAAACGGTTACATAACTCAAACCAGATGTGATATATAGTTTTATTCCTATATAGAGCTTCATAGAGGGATATCTCGAGACTTGAGTAGACTTTTTCATTTGATAACACAACCATATGATGATTTTGATACCAAAATTAATTTAATTACATAATGAAAGATCTTATTATTTAGAAAATTGTTTTGATAGTTATTTTAGACTCTTTATTATTCTAGTGTTGATAGGTCATATAAAATTTTCAAGTGGTATTGATAGATTATTATAAAATCCTATAATGATTTTCATGAACCTTATATCTCTATCTAATATTATAGGATTGTTTCTAATGCAACCAAACCCCTTCCGTGACTTATTTAATGGAATAATTATCAAGAATTTTCTTTTACGTAACAATTTTTATGTGGGATGCCTAGGTGACTTAATCCACCATATCAAAAATGGAGTTAAATCCTTAATATATATTTAGGAGACCCCTAAATAATTATATAGTTCTATTTGCCAATTATTTTCTTGGTTAGAATACGAATCATCCCCACATAATATAATTATATATTTTAACATGCTAAAATTCGAAGCACATAGAGGTGTACCCATTAATATAATTCATCATGTTGTTTAGTAAAAATATTTGTTGTTGTTCTCTGTACATCATGGTATTTAATGGGTGGTGGGATAAATATGAGAAATGTGAATCATACATTATATCCTTTACTTTATCTAGGATGATATCACACCATTAATAGATTGAAATTAAATAACAATATTTTTATTGGGTTTGGATTCATATATCCCAAAATAAACACTTTATGCATCCTTGATATTCCCATTGATAGATTCTTGGGAAATATTTTGGTAACTATATAATTTATTTTTTAATTTTTGGGTTTTAAATCCATCCTGTTCAAACCCATGATAATATGTTCATTCTAAACAAAAGTTATGAATAGTCTAGTTAGTTACATTTTGGAAGAACAAATTTAATACATTATTCACATTTCTTAGATATTGTTTTATTGAGAAGTTATAGTCTATTATTTACTTCAAATGTGTTTATTTATACATGTTATATTATTTCTATGGTAATATCTCAATCTCTGATGAATATTATATATTCCAAAAATCTCCCCATAGTGATATATATTTCAATTAAACAATTAAAATATCATAAAAACAAGATGAAAATAATTAATTATCTAGTTGTACTCATGTATAATCAATTATCATAATTAATAGTCTATCAATTAAGGATTTTCCATATGTAAAAAACCCATAATTTCATTTATACATTTGTATATATAATAAATTCTTCTTCACCCTATGTTTCTATGATTATAATTGGGTATTATAATTTTTTTTATATTCTTAAATAAATGAATATTGTAACCCCATCCATTTTAATATAGTCAGTGGGATTATTAACCTTGATAAAATAAACACAATGAATAAGTAGTACGAAGTAAAAATAGAAAAAAAAAATCACGATGATCACTTTGGTTACAATTGATTATTCTATAGCCTTTTCATTTATGTATCCAATGATATTCCCACACTTGTGATCAAATTTTCCAATAATGTGACCCATTTCATCCAAATTCCACATTTTATAAATCAAGAATATAATGATTATTGAGTCAATTTTTTAAAAACATTTGGTTGAAATAAATAATGTTATTCCTTTCACTTTTACTATATAGTAATATCATTAATAATAAATACAATAAATTTTTAATAAAATTCATAAATTCATTATTCATTAAGAACTTGTAAATTATTACTGTATATATATGTCCAAATAGAATTGTAATGTACTCATAGTGTTCTATTCTAATTTGAAATTCCTTATTTTTGAATTTTTTCCATTCATCATTAACTAATTATACGCATATCAATGATACTCGTTTGGGTAATATTGCATACATCATTGTTGGTGGAATATGCCATAAATCAATGATAGGAAAAAAGTATCTTTATGATGATTATGTTGAGCTCACTACAAAATATATATAAATAATATTTTCCCCATCTTTTTTCTTGATAATGACTAATGGTTTACCCTAAGGTGATTCAATTGGGTATAAAAAATCTATTTTTTAATGCATGTATAGTTTATTTTTATTTCATCATGTTCAATGATCATAAAATAAATATTAAATATATAATTCACACCCACTATAATTTTTATAAAAAATAAAACCCACTATTTGATAAAATGAAAAAATAAATAAATTGGAGATAAATAAGTATATTACGTAGAAATTGTTATATTATCATGATTAATGGTTTATATTATTTTAAATTCTTGTTAATGACTGTATTATTTATCAGGTAACAATACCCATGCATATAAATGATTTTCAAAAGTATATTTATAATATCATTTTATTTTTCTAACAATATCCAATTTTATACAATATGTGAAATGGAAGATTTTTCGCAATAGTTTATTTGATCTGATTATAGAGATATCCAATCCAATAATAGTATAGTATTAAATTTCAATAAAGGAATAATTATGACATTAAATAGAAGAATCATCTAATATATGTTAATAAGATAATATTTGAACACATGCGTTGAAATGATTGTACCAATTCTTTGAAAAATATATTTAAATCAATGTATCATGGTGGGGATTCAAATTTTATTATAATTTTTTTGATATAATGTAAAATATTGATTCAAAGATGACTAAAATAATCACTAATCCAAGGGGATAGTATGAGTTCCATTTTACTATTAATTTTTTTCACCACCATGGTAGAGGTGATGCTGCATGTCATTTCATTTATTCATGTCTTATGTGGTTATTGATATTGATTTTAATATATGATTATTGTTTATTACAATAGATTTTGTATTTCTAATTCTCATTATAGATAAAAAATTAGTTTTTAGTGGGGCATTGAGTGATTCATTCCATTCCCCAATCAGATTGATTAGCTTCATCATGTCACTTTTACATTATTTAGATTGAATCATTCTTTTCCATATATAATGAATTTCTTAATTTTGTTGAGTTAATTTTTTGGGTTCTTCTTATAAAATCGTGGACATGTGGAATGTGGTATTTTCATTCCTCAATTTACTTTTTCACCTGATCAAATATTGTGAAATACCATTAATAATTTCATATATATATATTTAACGATATTTTCACATTAAGAGAATAGTATGACAACATCTTAAAAAATATAATATTTTCATATTTAATGATCAATTCGATGATGTTGTTATATATAGATGTTGAATCTAAATATTTTTTGTCATAAACCGTTAAGGGTATCCAAGTTACCTAAAACCCGAGCCAATCCTAATATTTCCCAAAGGACATTATTGATCCCCATGGGGTTGAAACTAGAACCTGGTAACATACATTACAAATGTGGGAAATGATTTAAATGAAATATAATGGGAAAGAAATACATTTCAATAATATTTAAAACAACTCCAAAGGGTGATAGTACATTAAATGAAATAGGTATTTGAAAAAACTAACTAGTACATCACTAAACGACATGAAAACTAAAATTATAATCTCTACATACTAAATGAAGCACCATTCTATTCCTGATGGGATCAAGTACATCCACCTCCATCAAGAGGTGGATTATGTTTTCTTGGACCTTATAGGAGAAAATATAAAATCACCTGTAGGAAATTGTAGGGTGTGATAAACGAATCCCAAAATATTTTAACTATGTGTTCCATATTAGGATTCCATAATTATAATAAACTAAATATTTACTTTAATTTTAATAGAAACAGGAATGGTAGTCTATTTTAATATTAAAGAAAATCTCCATTTTCATTTTAATTAGTGGAAAACATTTCAATGATGGATTAAATAAAAACATTATATAATACAAACTATATTAATCATTATTCTAGAGTAAAAAATTTCATAGTCAATGGAATTAATAAATATTGAACTGATCACAACAATAAACATGGTCATATGCACTATGATATGATAGTTTCTTGTTATGAGGTCCTCATACAAAGTATTTTATGATAAAAAAAATATGAACACATATCCCTCAAGCTCAGGTCAAGTAAGACTCATCGACAACTAATTTGGTAAAAGACTTTCTGAATGATTTGTTATTGACTTTTAATATGTCAATATGTTTCTTGGGAATTAAAATCCTAGTGTGTTCGTACCAAACAATTTATTAATATCCCAATATCACATGTTCTCAATAAATCAATGAAAAATAGGAAAATCATTTCAAAAACATTCAAAATTTAATTTCCCATCATTATTTTTCAATATGATTATTCTATTATTAAATCCACAACATAATTTTTCATCCTTTAATTCCATTTAATACTAAATACAATCATAATTATCTTATCATTACAATTTAATCAATTTTCAAAAAATCAATTCTCTAACCATTTTATAGTTTTCATTAATTATCCAACATGCATGAGTCTCTAACTCCATTAGAATTTTTCCCCCCAAATCCATACCTTTTCAATAAAAACCCAATTAAAAAATAAATGGGTTTCAATATAAAATTTAATGATGTTTAAAACAACAAGTAATTTAAAATTTAATCAATTTTTCATCTTAAACTAAACCACCAACCATTCACATAAACAATACACCAACAATGATACATCCAAATGAAAAACGAAGTCATAGAAATTATATAATATCACAATTAAATTTAGAATAATCCAAAAAAAAGTTTATGTACTTAAATCCTTTGATGATCAATAAAAATCCAAGACTAAAATATGTGATTCAGTAGAGATCGGGAGACCCCTTACCCTGAGAGTCACCCCATAACAACAATGATGGTCAATCACATAAAAATGACCTTGAAGGATTATAGGGATTCAAAATAATATATTATTATCTCTTGGATAAGAGAAATGAAACATAAAGGAAAGGTAATAATAATTTCATCCAAACCTATTACATAAATCAAAAACTCATTATTTAACATGATGTGTAACCCAATTAGACATCGAATAATTTTTTATTAATATATATAGTGAAAATCATATAATATATTTATTAAAATAATATTTCAAATATTTAAACAGAAATTATGATTTACATTGAATGTAACCATTCTTATTGTTATCATATTTGAGGACATAATCTAGTGGAGATTATACATCATGTAAAACCATTACATTATGCGTGAATCCCAATAAGATTTTATAAAAAAATATTATGCTAAAAATTATAACAAATTCCTAACATCATCATTATATATATCCTCTAAAGTACTTCCTTGAAATACTAAAATAACAAAACTTTAATGAAAAATAAAATTAATGAAAAAGAAAATTAAATTGTACCTGATAGAAAGGTAACAAGATGTTACAACCTACCCATCATAAATAAATTCTTTCCACAGAAATCATATCTAGAAGCATCCATAATAAAAATGTGAGGCTATTGATCTGTCATTTTTTCCTCACACTCCTACGACTCATGAGAATTATAATCTTTATAAAATAGAAGTTGGACTAAATGGATGATCCTTCTATGAGGTACCATTTCCTCAGAACCAACAATCAGAAATAGATGCTCAGTCATGAATAAATAAAGATAAACTTCAGGACCTCTCTAGATTAAAAAATTATTTTAATTAGAACATTACCTTCATATATGTCATACATTGTAAATGTTAGGTATCAACATCAATAGTCATGGATGTGCTAAATGGTAAGCATAAGTCCTCACGGGTCAACAATCTCAAATGGTCTAACACAATGATGAGAAATATTCCCTTTCCTCCCAATCCTTTGATGACCCAAACGATGTGAATCATTCAAAAACACATGGTCACCTAAGAGAAATTCCATTATTCTATAGAAAATAATAGTATAAGATTTATAATTTCTCTCTTCCATTAATATCCTCTGAATAATCATTCAAATCATTGATGTCTCCCCTTGAACCAAGGTTGGCCCCACCAATAATCTTTCAACTCTATAGAAAAAAATCATAAATTTACACAGAATTCTATACAGGGCCATAAAATTATCTATTTCTATTGTGGAATGGTAATTGTTGTTATGAAAAAACATTACTAGTACCAAATGGTCGTCCCATGCTCCATGAAAATATTCATCATAGGCATGAATCATTTCCTAAAGAATATATGTTTCTCTAACTGTCTAGTCATTTATCTGTAGATGTTATGTCATACTAAATGGATCTTGGAATCACAGTACCTCTTAATGACCTCTCTAAAATATTGATGTAAAACAGAGTTCCCTAATGGAGACTATAGTAGTTGGAACTCCACGAAAAAAAATCTCCCTCACATAGAGATAATCTTTTTCATCAATTTTGGATCCATGAGGAATGCGTATAATATGAGTCGATTTGGTCAAAAAATTGACTATAACCAATATCATACTCTTAGTTCTCTAGAAGCATGGAAGCCCAACAAAAAAATACTATAAATAAAATCATAATTCAATGTCATCTTTGGATGTGGCTGTTGAAATCCCTAGGGTTAAAGATGTTCGATTAAAAACGATTTTAGAATATAATAGAAAAATATCATAGATGTATCATTTCATATAGGGCCACCATATTCATATTCTGATGTCATAGAAAAACTCTACGGTTAATATGTTCCTTTTACAGTTGTAATTATAGAAACCCCCATCATATATTTCCTTACATGAAATGTTACACCATAATGGATTTGGAAACATAGAACACCCTCCATCAAAAACCACCACTAATTAATGATCACCCCTCCATAAATAGAGTTTCTTATTCCACTATATTCATGATCAATGTCTTTTTACTAAATAAACATATTGTGAAGTGTAGAGGTCAATGGAACACTATACGATAAATTTTGTTCCTCAATTTCCTGAAATACAATATGAATCTTTGAAAAAAGAGCCATTAAGTTCCCGTATTTCAGTGAATCTTTCATGGACATGGAAAAAAGTTTCATTATCCAAGAATCTAAAGGGTATTCTCATTCCCCAAGTTATATGTAATTTAATTTTCATTATACTTAATGTACTTCACCTAAGGCCTATGGAGGAGGTTCAATTTTTTTTAATGATAGAACTTATTCTCTTGTGGTCAGACAACAAATTAAAACATTCTCCAAATTGGAAATTCCACCAACTCTAATGTTCATGAATCATTGATACAAGCACTCGATCATGGGGTGGATAATTCATGTCATGTGTCTTAAACAACCAAAGATCTATAAGAAATGATGTCATAAAAATTTATATGAACACAACCAAAATAAAACCTAAGGCATCAAATATGACCACATAGCCCTTCCTTGCATCTATAAGAGTTATCATAATAATAAAATAATAAAACAATCAATAAAAAAGTGAACTTTGATATTTATCATCCTAATAATACGTCACTCCCTTTATATTTAGTGAGGTTATTGGAAAATCCATCTTCGTGAAATATTGTAGAAACATGTGATAGTAACTATCCAAACCCAAGTAGATTTGAATCTCTAAAACATAACGTAGTAATTCACATGTAATAATAGATATAACATTATTAGAATCAAATGATATACCATGATCAAACAACTTGATTCCATGCAACATAAATTCCTAGATAAAAAAATTACATTTTGATATCTTTGCATAAATTTTGTTATTTCACATAAACTCAACAATTACTATAAGATGACGCACATGATCATCCTCAAACATAGAGTAAAAATGTTTTTCATCTAAAGAGAACACCAAGAACATTTCGAGATACTCATGGAAAATCATATTCATAAATGTCATATGGACTGAATGTGCATTGGTCCATTGAAATTGCATGACCAAATACTCAAAAATTACATACCTTCTAAAATAATTTGTTTTCAAAATATCTTATTATTTTATTCTAACATGGTTATAACCTAATCGAATATCAAACCACATCAACCATTTCAAATATTTAATAAAATTATCAATTGGTGGAAATATATACTTTTTTTACTTCGAACCAGTTTTTCTTCTAAAAATCAATACATAAGAAATGTGTTCCATCATCATTTTTAACCAAGGGAACATGTTCTAGCCCAGGTGGAACACTTTGGGGAATAAAGAAATTATATAAATAAAAATATAATTAGGCCTTCGAATATTTCATTTCATATGGTGAATTTTGATTAGAAGATATAGAAACTGGTTGAGTAATAGGTATTAAATTTATAGAAAACATACCTCCCTTACCAAGAAAAAAATAATTAAGTTATAACGAAAAAAATATGGAAAATCGATGAAAAATTGAGGGAGATGACAAGTCATGGTATATTACATCATATCAAATGTGACACTGATATGACTTTCCCCAAATATAGATAAGGTCTGGCTCAATATGATCTTATATCTCATTCTCCATAAATGATACAACACACCAATCAAGCACTGTAAAAGAGACTTTTTAAGGATAATAATAAACTGGGTATTGATTAGTAATGAGTTAATTGATCCCAATAATTACATCAAAATATTTCATGTTGAGACCAATAAATTCCCATGAAATCATGATATATGATAACAAGAAAACAAAAGTTTGACAAAAATGAAGTTTCTCTATCCTTACTCCCATGGGTTTATATCCATTACATAAGATAAAATTACTGTTGAGATATTTAAGAAGATTCATAATATGAGTCGAAATGAATGAGCGAGATGCACTAATATTAACTAATAAAGTCACCAAATTTGAATTTTTAGTACCTATCAATTCATTAAGATGATATCATATTCCCTTCGACACTCTTTCACTATGTGAAGAAGATTTTTTTGTGATTCCTATGGATAGAACACCATATATCATAATGCATTTGATTGAACAGTAGTACTTTTTTGGTTTTGATGAGCATATTCCACTACATGGAATAAAATTTATTATATAAAATTTCTAAATTTGTAATGAAAGACCTTAGGATCCACATATATTGGGATCCTGGATATAAACCCATTTTAAATACCAAGGCTAACCACATAGGTATCATGCCAAAGGTCCTCTTCCACACACTTTAGGAGGGCTAGAAAAACCCTATTATTGAGAACCACCATGAGATTCATCATTATTTCTCATCCCTTTATTGGATGTCATGGAACATTCATTGGGATAAAAAGTATATTTGGTCAAACATGACATAGCAGAGATATCATGTTAAACCATCAATACCTTATCCATCAGGGAAACATTATATGAGATCCCCTAGAAGGGAATATATGAAAAAATATCAAATCAAAGTCCCATTTAAATCCAAAATGTCATCATCTTCTTATTTGATATAAACTGAAGTAAAAACTACATAAGAATAAAGATTCAGTTTGTATACTATTTTTCATATATGTTATCCAAATCGAGTATAAAAAAATCCATAGCATAATCAATCACCATATACATATAATAGAATTATTCTGTGAATATATCATTGATGTACTTCATCTCTAAACCCTCATTATTCTGTGTTTTATAGATTATGTCCCATTATTTCCAAATTGGTCCATAATTCATAATGGTGTCACATTTTACCTTAAAAGATTCAAGAGGTTTTATAGATACATATAAATGATAAATCAGACCTTTTGTAGTCCTCATCCTATTGAGGATCATAAGAACCATGAAAATATGTGGTTTATATAATTGGGTATCCTATGAATGAGTAATAGATTCATCCCTATATGCTTCCAAATTTAAATACTAAATAGGTATGGGTATATGTGTCTATCCCATAACATGTATATCACACACAAACACCTCTGCCAAATTATAGTCCATGAGAGAATTTTCTCACTATAGTTCATTAGCATCTTCCTCCTAGATCTTATTCACACATCTTCCCCAAGGCATGATTCTACACAACATCAGAATTAAACATTGAAAACATAAGTAGGATGAAATAATCAATGACACAAACAAGTGAAAATAAGAAACTAATCCCATCATATAATTAACAAAATTTGAATTTCAACTATCTAAATCAAATTCATGGAAAATACTAGAACTATTCCTCTAGAAATCATTCCCAAAACTCCTATAGTGACTTAAGGGACATTGGGATGAGAGATGGCTAGGCACACACTAACAACTACCTTTTATTTCATGAATAGATTTATCAAATGCATACTAACATTAGGGAATGATTCTTCTCGGAGACCTATGATACCACTTTTTCATGAATAATCTCAGATACCCTAGTACCCTAACACTCAATACAATCCTAACATCAAGTTCCTAATAAACATAGGTTGGCGACTAGCTACTAGAATAATGCATTAAAAATGTGGAAATGAATTTTTATCAACCATAGTAAAATTAAAAGAATCAATTCATTATGTAAAAAATAATCCAATGTAAAATAATACAAAAACCAATCATGATTATGAAATCCGAAATAAGTGCATCATAAGACTACTATAAAATAAACATGAAAAACAAAACATACCAAATGACATGAAAATCCAATACCCAATGTCTCAAGGACATATACCTCCTCCAAGAGCTTCCATCCCATTACTCATACATAGAAGGAGAACATATACAAATGCCCAAAGTTAAAGGATTGATTTGAGTAATAAATCCTAGAAGGGTCCCACTATGTTTTCCATAAAAAAATACCATAATAATAAACAAAAAAAACATGAATTTAAATTTAACAAATACCTTCTTGTAAGTACACTTTAATATTTAAAACAAATCATCGTTTACATTTCATATGATAGAAAACAATTCAAAAATGGAATAAAAAAATAAAACGGTTTATATAGATAATTGGGAATGGGTAAAAAAATTCATAATAAATTGAAAATTAATATATTAAAAACATGAAATTAAGAATAATGCTTATATGAACTTGGTATGATAGATTCTAGTTATCAGATCCTCACACACTCAATTCTATTATCCAGACAATTTAGACAAATGTCTATTGAGCTCAGGCCAAATAGGACTCATTGAAATTTCATTAAGGATATTTTCAACCAAAGAAGATTATTTATAGTTTTAAAGAATTTTTTGATTTTTATCAGAATAAAATCCTAGTGTTCCTGCACCAAATGGAAAACTAACTACCCATGCTTCCATTTTCACAGTCAATCAATCAAAAATTTGAAAATCCTTTGAAAACAGTTCCAAATGAATTATTACCATTTTTAGTTTCAATATGCCCATTTCATTCCAAAAACTAATATAGATATTTATCATCATTGATTATTTAAAAAAAAATTATTTTTTAACAATTCAATTTAATCTATTATCAAATAATAATTTCCCAAACCATTTCTAAATTTCCCATATTTTTCCAACATTCCCCAATCTCCTACTCTATTAGAATTGAGGGTTTTTTCAAAAATCCAAAAAAATTTAATTTATTTCTCCATTATTATCTAATTAGGTTTTTATAATACAACAAAATATATTTTATAAGACCAAGAAAATTAATGTATAATTGATTTTCAATTTTAATGGGAACCAGCTACCTTTATCTAAAACACAACACCCACAACAAGACATTACAATGAATAATGAATGAATAGAACTTCATGAAACTAAGACTAGACACATGATTAAAAAAATGAGTTTAGATCCATCAATCCAAATATGATCTATAAAACTCTAAAAGTAATGTGAGGGAGAGAGAAGAGATAGAGATACCACCATCCCAGAAAGATCGAAAATAACCCCAATGAAAATTACCTACATAATGAAAAGATCGTAATGGAGTGGAGGGATACAATAGAAACTACCAATTGAAATATGTCAAGATCAAAGAAACCATAAGGAATGAAAATAAGCATTTCATATGAACTGCATTCCTAAAACCCACAACTAGGATTTTAAAAAGCATATAACTTAGTTACACATTATGTAGTTGTCGAGTTCTACATACATCAAAAAAAAGAAACACCTTTTTATTGTAATAAAATTTTAAATATTTACACCATTCTTAACCTATAGACAACATATATCTTTTAAAACTATGAACATGTTTCATTTTTTCCTAAAGGAAAATATTACATATCGTGTAACACCATTACATGGAAGGTAAATGTCAACTGTACGATATAAACTGTAGGTTTTTTACTGGAAATTCAAAAAAAAAATGGATTCATGATTATTTATGTACTCCCAAATCCTTCATGTAATTACCAAAAAAATGAAATTCCCAATAAACTTTAAAAACATAGATCCTAGAAAGGTAATGGGAAGTTATATTTAAGAATCAGTCTTGATGATAATAATATAGGTGATCTTTAACATAATTTTAAATTTATAAAATATGTTGTAGTGGATTAATTATCCTATTTCACGGAGTAATGATATAATCTCTCATTTTTGTGAATATTTTAAAGGATATAATTTTTTTGAAATATTTTGTTGCTATATTCATATTAAATTACATCAATTTCTTCATTTAACTTATAAATTTTAGTCAATTATAATTTGTGATTGGATTATCATTTAGAAATGTATAAAATCAAAGTTAATTTTTATTTAATTTAACTATAATGTAGAAAAAAATCAAATATATGGATTTTATACATAGTTATACAATATATTAATTAAAAGATTTTTAAAATAGGGTGGTCATTTTCATATGTAATATTCATGGTTAGTGTATCCCTCATTGATAAATTTTGATGTTCCATGTCATTTAGGTTATTATTCATAACAAGTAATGAATTTATATGCATTATATATGAAAATTTGAATAAAAGTTTCCATTTATTCATAAAAGTTTCCATTTATTTATGGTAGTTAATCGTATAATAATTTCATTATACCTCACATTTGATTTTGGATTATTTTATTATTGTTTAAACCATTTTCTAAACTATGAAATTTTAGAGATAAAGCTAAACTAGTAAACTATAGAAAAATTAAAATTCAAATGAGAAAATAATTTTTATGGTATTTATTTTTTTAATGAACATGATTATCCATGATTTTATCCTACAATCCAAAATCCAATATTTACTAGGGGATGTATAAGGGATTCATAATTTTAAACCCCCTTGGACTCATCCTTTGGAAATTGTAACCTCATTTATCAAATAATAAAATTATAAAAAATATTTTTCATCTACTATAAAAAAGTGATACAATGTTAATTATATAATTGCTTCAATTTAGTCCTGATATTAACAACATGATTTCTTTAATACATGTAATCACAATAAGTCATATAACATAGAAAAGGAGAGATAAAATCCTAACTAGTTGAAGAATGAATATAATACATGAATCAAGATGAGTAAAAGGAAGAACATTTGAATCGTCATCATGTCATAAAAATTGGATCATCATATAATAGTATAGAAATATTTTAATTGATACAGAAAATGTGATATATTCAGATAAAAAACATTAAAAATAGAAGTCATGATTTATTTCCAAGACATCAAAATGATAAGGGAAATGTTATGTACATATTTCCCATGAATTAGGTGGAAGATAAGGATAAGATAATATTTTCTACACATAGATATATCATGAGATAAACCAAAATACCCAATAAATTAGAGAGATATTATCATGACCTGATCCAAGCCAGGATCGAGGTGCAACTACCCTTAGCCCCCCATCAAAGGCTAGTTGCAGGAAAATAGAACCAAAGGAACAACAAACTCGGGTAGGCCTTAGCCTATGAACATGTACACACACACAAAACCGACTAAATAGAAAAGTGCAGTGGGAAAAGAAAAACATATTAAACAGTATAGTAAATATTCCAAGCATGCACGAACCTCTAGACAATAAAAATGTATGATAGTGAATACTAAGAATTAATTTGAAATAACACACGTCCCAACCAAAAACATGTACCAAACTTAAAGAAACTGAAAACATGTAACTGGAATGAAATCCCCCCTCTTGTATCCCATATATAACCACTGTATGTGGTCCACACAGTCGGTATCCATAGGATCATATGAAATTGCAATCAACCGATCTGTCATTTGCAAAATACATGACCTATGATGGGAGAAGCCCATATAGGGGTGAATATATACATACCCAGTAGAACACCCCAAATAGTGAAGGGGGGGGGGGACTAAGAGATACACTGAAGAGAAGCAGTATAAAGAAAAAGGTATAACAAGAGTGAATATATATAGTCCAACTCATCCTAATAAGAGATTGAAAGTAGAATCATCCAAACAAAAAGAGCTAGATATAGTGTAGTGATGAACTCCTCATTGAATTTTTGTACATATAACAGGAGTGTTGACTCACCCAAACCTAAGAATCAAGACACAAAAAGCATGTGGAATACCCAACATGACTTTACCTCTCCTATAGAAATAGTATCTGAGACCCATGGAGTGGGTACTATAACATGATATATATATATATATATATATATATATATGCTGAGTCAAATAATCCCAAATGAGAGAGTAAGTGGATCTCAATTTTAAGGCTCATCCAAAGAATATGAGTATCCAATAGTTCAAAGTAAACCCATCTACATTTCCCAAAACCTCATTATATATTTCTAGGATGCCTAAGTCAAAGGTTCTCAAATCACCTCAGCTCTATAGTTTCCACTTTGGATAGAACAGATTCAATCGTATAGTTTTATGTCATGTCAAAAGGATGTGTATTCGTGGGGAAAGATCACTTCATCCTTGTGTGTCCATAGTTGTGTCGAAAAATTCATAACCACTATGCCCCATGGTCGATGGGCTGTTTTAATAATCATTGAGGAACACCACATATTAGCCTCACTGTAGTGTAACTCATAATGATCATCGAGAAACACCACTTCCTAGACCCGTTGTATAGTATCTCATAAAGGTCAACGGGGAACCCACATCCCATCCCATCAAGAGGGTAAACCCAAAAGAGTCATTAGAGAACCCACCCCATAGCCTCGATGGAGGGTAATCCCATAAGGGTCATTGGGGAACCCACTTTTCAGCCATTCTAGATTGTAATCCTGAAAGGGTCATCGGGGAACCCACTTCCAAGCCCCACTGAAGGGTATGCTCAGATAATAATTGGCCACCCCAGTAGGTTGTTACCTCTCAAAAAAGTGTTGAGGAACACCATTGGACTTTTCTGTGGGATGGTACCTAATCTCAAAAATGTCATTACAGTCATCAACTACCACCTCGTATAGGCATCACACCTGGAACATCATCATCACAGGCCGAAAGATGAAGGTGAGGTACCCATCACATTCTATGCTGAAAGACATACGAGTTAGACCAGTCACTTACTCTAAAATATAATTATATTAAAAATAAAAAAATTCTCTACAATGTGTGTGAAGTCAGCCTAGTGGGTACCATGCCTCAACATTTGTTTTCACATCCATAATTTTTCTTGAAAGATCCGCCTTAATGTCGGGATCACAACACCACTAACGAATCATTATTCCAATTTTATATAAAAGAGTTACGATAGATGAAAGATCTCGAAAATAATAATAATAGCTATATTGTGTAATTCATGGAAAAAGACACAAACATGACGTTAATGTCCAACTTTGGTCTTGAATCGATTATCTTAAATATAGAGGCACTTCACCACTAATTGAAATCCAATAAGACGTTTTCTCTATGCTTGAAATCCTGATAAATCCACATTATATGAAAAAATCTGTTTACAAGGGTAAAATATCATTATACATGGGAAAACACTCTGGGTGGACATCGTGTAGGCCAAAATCCATGTCCAAATGTAGAAGATATGAAGGATTAAAGATCGCTCAGTAGATCTCAATAAGTACACGGTGTGTGAGGTAACCACACAATGTGTGTCCCCTCTTAAATTCATAGTTGTGCCTCTAGAAAGATATGGGTTCTATCCAATGTATGGTAGAACACTATGTTGGTGGACTATATAGAGTTCCACTCCAATCCATGTACTCGGCCCTGTTTTCTCACTATGTTTTTGTACCTCTGTACACAATAGGCTAGTCCACCCAAAATGTTGTCTGTGTGGCCGAGTTCTGTCTATTTTCAAGATAAATGGGTTTTCATTCCGTCACACAGGTAGCTTACTATGGGATGGAGGTACACAATGTTTCATGTGTAGTAAACACCATTTCATCCTTAACTATTCCAAAACTATAGCACCGCCACTGAAGTAGTCTACATATCATGTGTTCTTCATAGAACACGGTGTGTAGGCGAGATTTTCTAGAAACCCGATGGATTCTACAATCATTTGTCATCACCTCCAAATATACCACCATCATTGTCCAAGTCTCATAGAACTACTCTAATATTACTGTATCTTGTTGAAGGGAACGTGATAGCTTTACCACTCGTCATGATTCGGTCTCATTTAGAAACAAGGGCATGGTTGGAAATTCTGATTTCTTCCATGGATTTGTTACTCATAAAATCATCTTAAAACCCTTGGATTGTTCATCCTCATTCCATTTAGTCTCTATATCTATTCATTTTTCATGATTCCATCACTGTTTGGTGAACCCTAAACGAATCCATATCATTTCAAGTGACCGATCGAGGTCCGGTTACCTGGAAATCGTTGAACATCAATCCACTATGATGCCTTGAAGACAAATGCAAAGAAAGGTGGGGAAAGTCATCATAACAATGGGTTTTAATTAATCACCATCCAAGAATTATTGTCCCAAAATAGATAAATGAGGATATTAGTTATATTAATTGATTAACAATATGAATCTAGTTAATATGCTCATGAAATTCTTAAGATAAAGGGGATAAGGCGGATGAATAAATTGACAACATGCTCAATATTTTAATTCATGGGATATGAATTCCAAGAACATGTCTAACTAGGATTGGATACGTGTTTTTTTTACAAAGATTGCACTTGGTCAATGATCATATGAAGTTTCCATGTTCATCATGCTTTAATCCACCTATATCCATGGGTTTATTGTCCTTCGTTCATCATTTTTAAAAGGAAAGGTGAGAGAGGATTTGTTGGTGATCCAAGGGTTATGAAGCAACCATGTGAAAATATCTATAGCAGCATACATACAGAGATTTATGTATGTTTAAAATTATATAATCAATTATATAATTAAATAAATAGTAATTTAATTATTTAATCCCTCATCTGCGATGGCACCTAAGTCGAACTCTGGACACTGACAAAGGATCTACACTACTGAGGCTAAATCATATGTTTTGAACACAATAGTGGTATCATATTTACCATCTAAGTCACGGTTCATGAGTTATTTAGGTTTTATCTATTAACTGAATAAATTAATAATTTAATTCATCCATTTAACACACCACCAACATGTGAGGGTTCCGAATATCCCATGCTGACTCATTTTATGTCGCATCTATGGTAAACACCACATTATAGACCCAAATGTGACCTCAGATATCTGATTTTATCAAAATTTTCAAGAGATATGTCATTTTATTTAATTAATTTTGTGTACATAAAATAAAAATATATTCAATATCTGTATACAATTAATTATGGACACACTAGGCCTTAGATTTTCTTTTATTCTCAACAGCTAGATCAGGAATAATATTTATAAATTTTAAAAATTCATATTAGAATAAAACTAGGTCTCTAAGAAATTACATCTTTCAAGAAATTTGTCCTTGAAAAGAAAAACTAGTGATGAAACTCGGGATACTGAGCATGCACTTAGCTCCACCACTCCCTGGGAAACCCCTAGGCGTTTCTATACTATCACAACATGCAAACCAAAAGGATGGTCCATCCTCATATGATATTATTCTTGAATAGGGTCTCGTTATTTCCTCCGTAATAATATCTATATGGTGAATCACACAATGATATTTGGTTAGGTAAGATTTCACAGTCAATGTATAACAACTAAGACTCTCTTACATGCTTGAGAACCGAAGGAGTCAACCCATTGGACTAATGAAAGGTTTTACCCTCTTGATCCACCAGGTTTATCTGTAGAGAAGTTAGCTACTTTGAGTCTTCTTGCACTATGTGAGCCTGGAATGTCACACACTTCCAACTAAGGTAATGTGCTACAATTTTTCCCTTTCCCAAATTATAGAATATCATGAAGTAATAATGCTGTTGGATGTTTATCCAATGTTTTCATCTTGGGTTCAAATATATTTGGGTGAAGATGTACCTGAGACATTGATGGTCTGAACAAACCATAATTCACTCAAACAGAAGATTGCATCTATATATTAAAATGGTGACAGTTTTTTTTAGAACCGGATAGAGATTTATGTAGTTCTGTTCAGAGGTTCTCAATCATCAAGAATTATATATAATTACTGTAGTATCAAGACATAATGTGGACCTACATGGTACCAACGAAAAAGCCAGGTGGTAAAACTCATCCAACCATAAGAGGCTAAATAAAAAAATCATATGTCTTACCCCATGTTGCTTCTCCCCTCTTGGAAGGAGGGTGGCCGCAAACTAGAAACTATGTTGAACAACCACACCCAGAAAGCACAAGTTATAGGGATTCATCATCTAATCGTTGTGCATTAGTATCTATGTCAAACAACACCAACACAAGTTACACTTACACCACGTTTAACTATAAGAAAACCTCAATCTGGGATTAGGGATAATGGGTCACTTAACCTGGTGTCTATCAAGTTATACAACTAAAAGTATAAAAGATTCAAGTCATACCTCTTATCGTATCATGTTCTTCATGATTGTAGACATCCAAAGATTTTTTCTTTCCGAGGACCCAATGTCCAGCTTCCTGAGCCTGACATGGGCCTCCTGGTTCTGGTAGAAAGACATCACAATGTCATTCCCACCTCGATCTCTTCCTAATCCTCTATCGGCACCACCTCCCAGATGAACACTCTGATTATGGTACTGTCTCTATTGTGGTGGTCCACTTGCTTCATGCCTAGTGTTTTTACCATGGTTGGTCGGGTAGTCTCATTCCATTTGACCTCACCGATCACAAGAATAACACTGGCCCTCTCTAGGGTGACCTGTTTTCGGATTCTGATCATGAGAAGATCTCCTATGATGAGATCTCATCATCTGGTATCAACAAGCTACGACAGATGTTTGAGCTCTATTTCACTCACTACCACAAATAGTTGGATGGAGTGATAGGAATATCTCTATCACTAGCACTTCTTCCAGCTTCATGAATAGGTGGGGATTATCAAGGGTACTATGATATAATGGATCTTCCTACAGAGTCCCGTCTCAAACCTCTAGACTCTAAAGTAGTCATTGAAAAGCATGTCCAAAGTGTAGTGTATAGGCTCTATGAACCTAGTCATGTATTTAGTCAAAATCAACCCCTACTGAAACTAGAGGATCTCCTGATGTCAAATGGAGTAAATGTAGGAGGGGTAGTACTACATATAAAATAGCTGCTGTAATATATCACATGAGAGTGCCAACTCATCAGGCATCCTAGTAACAATGATCCCCTATTTCCTAACTAAACCGTCTAAAAAAGATATCTTGAAAATCCACCATATAATATTTTAGTTTCCATGAAATATTGATGACTCAAACCCACCGACTCCATCCAAAGCTCAACGATATGAGTGTCTGGATAACTATAGAACCTCAACGATCTCTATCTCTAGAACTAATGAAGTGAAATTAGCCTGCGCTTGTCCTCAACCTACTCTTTTGGCGATTTCTTCTAATCAACAAGTGGGGGTGATTCTATCTTCCCTCCTGGAGAAAGGGGTTTCATGATAGGTCCTAATCTATTGTCTCATCACTCATGAGATTGTCTTCATGAACCATTTCTAGTATCCTAGATTGTTTTCATTGAAGACACATCTTGAATGTTATGAAGGAGTGTCATGATTAAGAAATCATATATATATGTCAACAATAATGGAGATTTCTCGCACGAAGTAAAGTAAAAGACTGAATCATATATGATTTATGTACCATTATAACCCAAAACAAGTGACTCAGGGTTCCGATTCAAAAATCAGGTTATCAGGGTCCCGATGAATGGATACGTCGGCTGCCCACACCTCACTGGACTCCCAGTCTTGAGATTCTCTCTCGTGACACATTAAAATAGTTTCCCTAAACCCATCCAAGAAAATTTTAGGGAAACATCCGAAAAATTTCCCACGAGATGAACCAACTCTCATACCACTTATCACGACCCGACCAATGTCAGGCTTGATCCGCAACAACCCCATGCCTGCCTTCATTGTCCATGGGCTTTCATCTAGCACCAATGGAACAAGAAACATGAGGAGGCCATTACCTAAGAACTTGTATACACACACACACAAACACATTCAAATCAATGAAAAAGTGATGATGGAAAAGAAAAAAAGATAAAACACTAATATAAATAAATAAATCAACCATGAAACTATAGACAGTACAAAGGTATAGTCGTGTATTCTTAAAAGAATAGTGGAAAAACACTTGACCAAACAGAAACAATGTCCCCACATGAATGAAACTGCAAAATACTAACAATAAAGAGAACCCCGCTACTATATCCCAACTCTTACCACCATAAATGGTCCATTACATCTGTATCCTTAAACATAACTAGAATCATGGTTGACCTATTTTTGATCTACAAAACACATGACACGTGTTAAAAGAAGCCCATGTAGGGCTGAGTATATATATACCCAATATAACACCTCAACAATGTGAATTGGAGGGGGGGGGGGAGAATGAGATACAATAAAGAGAAGAATTAGAATGAAAAAGGTAGAAAAGGAGTAAATGGAAAGAGTAAAAATCATCCCAATAGGAGAGTGAAATTAGAATAATCCAATCAAAAGGATATAAAGATGGTGGGGTGATGAACTCTTCATCGCGTATTCACTGCATATAATAGGAGTGCATACTCACTCAACCATAAGAATATAGACATGGAAAGCCCATGGAATACCCCATGTTTCTTCACCTCTCCTAGAAAGATAGTAACCATGACCCATAGAGCTTTTTCTGAAATAATATACGTATATATATTCTTTGTCAATGAATCCAAAATGAGAGTGTAAAAATATATCTATCTCATTTCTCATCCCAAGAATTTGCGTAACCAAAAATTCCATGCGATTCCATCTGCAATTCCCATGACATAATCACATCATCCCAAGAATTCCAAGTAAAAAGGGGCCTAAATTTCTGCACCATGATACTATCTTCTTTGGAGGCACATACTCTCCCACACAGTTTTAGGTCATGTCACAAGGACGCATCATAGTGGGGGAAGTTCCCCTCTTCCATGTGTGTCCTTAGTTAAGTGAAACCTTACCTCTCCAAATTGCAACCTGGTCGAGGCTTTACTATAATAGTTATCATGTATCACCACTTCCTAGACTCTTAGGAGTGTTACATTAAATGATCATCAGGAAATGTTAATCGCTATCCCCACTTGAGGGTATCTCATTAGGTTCATTAGCGAAACCATATCCCATACCTACTTGAGGGTAACCCCAAAAGGGTCACTGGGGAACCCACTTCATAGTCGTGTTGGAGGATAATCCTTGAAGGGTCATCAAGGTACCCACTTCCCAACCCCACTAAAGGGTAAGCCCTAATGGGTCTTCAGGGAAGCTACTTCCATGCCCTGCTGGAGGGTAAGCCCAAGAAAGCACTAGCCATCCCTGTTTGATGGTACCTCTTGGGAAATCTTTAAGGAAGTCTTCTGGACAAACCTTATAGATGGTACCTCTATATAAGAATGCTGCTGTAGTCCATGAGAGATGTATCAAATAGGCACCACAACCAGAACTTCACACGTCATAGGCCATAAGGTGAATTTGATATCTCCGTCGCGTTATACACTGATGAAAGCCTAAGGTAAACAACCCACACACTCTAAACGATCATCAGATGAATAGTCATCAATTCACCACAACATGTGTGAATCGGGCCACATAGGGCTCACACCTAAATTATGGTTTACACATCCAAAATTGGTCTTTAATGGTCCACCTTAATATAAGGATCACAACACTGTTGATGGATCAATAATCCAATGTCTTATTAATGATTTATGATATATACTATAGCCAATAATAATAATAATAATAATAATAATATAATTAAAACATTCATAGGACCAAGCCATGAATATGAAGTTAAATTCGAAAAATGGTCTTGAATTGATCATCATAAAGATAGAGGCATGTTTCCAATGATGGAAAGCCAATCAGACATTATATTTGAGCTTGTTAACCTGAGACTTTTGCATCATATCTCAAAAGCCATTTCCAAGGGAAAATTTACTACTTTATAGAAAGAAACATAGGATTGGAATCTTACGGGCAAAAAGTCTTTTTTATACAAAGGAGATATAAAGGTTTGATGATCTCTCAGTTGAGCTCAAGATATACACAGCATGTTGGGTATCCACACAACTTGTGTCCCCTTTTCATTCCTTGGTCGTACCTCTGGCCAGACATGGGTTCTATCCCACATATGGGAACACACCGTTTGGGTGGAATACATGGTGTGCCTTTACAATCCCGGTACCAGGCCATGTATGATGGATATGTCTATGCACCTTGGTACATGGTGTGTTGGTCCACATGGAATTTTGTTTGTGTTCCCAATCAATGTTTTTGTTCTTGATACAGGGATGTGTGTTCCTTCACATGGAACACATCATATTAGAATGAGGTACATAGTGTTTCAAGTGTATTATACATCATGTCTCCTTAACATTTCCTGAACACTGCCTCCATAGCTGAGGGAGGCTACACGTAGTTTGTTCATCATGGAACACGACATGTAGACATAATTTTTGAGAACCCCAAGGGTTTCTTCATTGTTTGACCAATGCATAAAAATCCACCTCTATTGCAGTCCATGATTTCTAAAACTACTCCCTGATTACTGGATATGGATAAAGAAAATGGGATTTCTTTGACATTCATCTTGATTTTTCCCCATTTAAAATTGACTATTTGGATGGAACATCATATTAATACCATGGAATCATTCCTCATTAGATCATCTTGATACCATTGAATTTTTCATCCTCATTACATTCCATCTCTTGATCTATGACTTGTTTGTGATTTCATTTCCATTTGGTGAAACCGATATGAATCTGTCTCGTTCCAGTTGCCTAATTGTGTTCATGTCACCCTACAATCCTTGAACCATAATCCATGGGGATGCTGTGGAGAAAAATGTATTGAAAGGAGGGGGAAGGGATTCATAAACAAGGTTTCTCATTCTTCTGGGGCTGAGAATTATTTTATGGTGATTGATAAGGGGGAACTAGTATTAGAGCCATTGATAAAAAACAAGAATCTAGTTCATAGGATGATATAATGTTTAAGAGCAAGGGGTACATGCTGAAGAATAAATTGACAACATGCTCAATATTTCAATTCATGGAATATGAATGAAAATAATGAGGCCTATCTATATTGGAACAGTTTCAATGTGATGAATGTCGAACATGATCAATGGTCATAGGAAGAGGTTACATTATTCGTGATTGGATATGTCTATATCCAGGAGTTCATTGCCATTCATTATTTGTTTTTCAATAGGAGAGAGAGTATATAATTCGTTAAATATTTCTAGGTTATGAGGAATCCATGGTAAAATCTCCATACCCACATACATATCGGGATTTTGTTAGGATAATTTTTTTAATCACTCTTACATGATGGAACCTAAGTAGAACACCCAACACTGACAAAGGTTATACCCCTCATAGGGTAAAACATATGTTCTGAACTCAACTATTGTCTTAGATTTTTCATCTGAGTCCCCATTAATGAGTAATTTGGATTGAGATATTAAATGAATAAATTTAAAATTTAATATATCCATTTAGCACACCACCAATGAAAGAGGTGTATGAACATCCCACGTTGACTCATTTTATGTCACTCTATGATTAAACACCTTCATCAAGACCCAACTGTGACCTGAGATTTCTAATTTGATCAACCATTTATGATATATCTCATTTTCTCAAATTAACTACATGTGCGTAATATAAAAATATATTCAATATTTTTATATAATTAATTTATGGAACATTGAGCCTTAGAATTGGATTTTGTCTCAGCACCTAACTCTAGAATAATATTTAGAAATATTTCAATGTCTAGGTTGGAAAAAATTGAGTTTCTAGATATATATAATTTCAATCTGACACATCATATAGTAATATTCTCATAGTCATAATAAAATGTATATTGGGAACATATATTAATATTAAACTTGAAATAAATCTCTGAGAACAAATTCGTTTCATAATCATGTCTAAAGACATATATTGTCGAATAAATAAAAATTGTCTAGGAAAAGGATAATTAAAATAATATTAGATGTTAGTTGGTGGATGAAAAATTCATATCCCAATTGATTTAATAACTATTTCTTCCAATTTTTATTGTAAATTAAAAATTCATTTTTATATGAATTTAGTTTATTATTATGTTATTCTTTCCTATGTTTTTTGTATATATTATTCTTCTCTTAGATAAACTTTAAAAAATATATATTGAAGTAATATATTTTTAGTGGTAAAAATTTCTGTAATAAAATATATTCAATGGATTATGGAGCATTATAATGGTACATTATAGATTATATAAAAATAATTTAAACATCAATTAATCAATTAAAATATAGATATTATAATTTTGATGATGTTACAATCATTCTTAGATAATTTAGATTATGAATGTTTGAGTTTATTAGAAATGGGATAATATATAAAGGCTTCTATTTCATGAATATAAAATGAATATATAATTTTAAAATAATAAAATATATATTTTTATCTTTAATATATTAACATATATTTTAGGTTTTGATTCTAGTTTTATTTTCAATCATTGTTTTTATGAGAAATTTTTTTGGACGTTCTTATTGTAATCTACTTAAAATTTAATGATTTCATCATTTTTTTCGATCAACAGTGATCATAAATCTTCAATTTATGAAATTATGATTTTTAGTTGTAATGAGAATTAGGGATCTAGAGTTATGAAGGTTGATTTCCATTAAAATAACAATATATATTTATATAATATAATGGTAACCGATGCTATTGTTTTTGTTTAGTGAGATCAATTGATTCCATATATTAGAAGATAGAATTCATCCATATAGGTTTATAGTCAAATAATATCTTGTTAATTGTAACCTATTGATGTATATCATTAGGTTTATATATCTTCCTTGAATATTTGGTAATAGTGAGGAATTCTAAAAGATAGAAAATGTTTTAATAACATCCTTTAAAGGAATTATCCTACCACAACATGAAAAATCACCAATTGTTTTTATTTAATTAGGACTATTTTATAATTTCCATTCTAATATATTATTGTTTTTTGATGTAGTTAAAATATTATTAAATCCACTACTTATATATGTTCTATAGTCTAATTTATTAGAAGAAGTATCTTCTATTAAATTCAATATTTCATCGTGCTAAAATATTGTAGGTCATTTTTAGACGACACCACCTAGTAGTTTCATATACCATTCATTCATCATGGAAAAAATTTCATATCAGCTAATTCTATTATGATTGAAGTTGGTTCTGGTCTATATTTTATTTATTTTTTATTGGATTATAAAAATTTACATTATCTTGAATATTATTACCATGTTGTATATAAATGTTTTATTATATTTTGATTAGAAATTAAATTCTATAAGAATAATTATAAAATAAGAAGTCTGACTATATTTTCATATGATTCATTATTGTTATTGGTATGATCAGATGATAGATTTTTTAATAAATACATGTGTGTAGAATTATTTTACAATAACATGTAACTATAATATTTTTAAAAACTACATTTATCTGATTAATATATATGAGAAGATATTGTACTCGACAAAGTATATTGTTTTAAAAAATTTATAATTCCCTATAAAAGAGAATTATTTATAGTTTGATATCATCATGTGAGATAAATAAACGAATTTAAAATTTTATAAATTACCGATTTCATAACAAAAACATATATTTAAAAATATGTAACATTATTCATTGAATTGATTTTAAGGATTTTGATTATATTTTAAGTGAGTTGGTTGATCATATTAATCAGTAAATTTTAACAATAATTAATAGACTGTAGTATCATTATAAGAAGGATTATATGGATGATTAAATTCTGGATAATATTTTCAAAATATTACAAAAGTAGTTATAATACAAATGAAAATCTATTAATGAAACTAAAATTTTATTAATCTATGTTTTGATAATTTGATAGGAACACATATGGAATATATGAGAGTTTATGGAAAAGAAACAATAATAACGAAAAGAGAAATGATGGAATATAATTAATATACATCAATTGCTATAATTTATGGATTTTTACTACTTGGATTATTAAAAATAAGAGTAGATATAAAATTTTATAGGATGTTAGTGATGTTTACTACTATGATGGGTAACATTCTCAAATTTAAATAATAATGAATAAAAATAATTTAATAATAATTACACATATAGTAATTATAATAACATATACCACTGAAATCATAAAAGGGTGTCTATAGAGGTTGTTTGGCATTAATTTAATAAAAAATTTATTATCATAATAAACATCCTATAATTCAATAGAAAAGGTAAAGAGGTTAAATATATATTATTAGGGAATATAAAAATAGACTGAAAGACATATATATAGGGTGTTTTTGTTATGGTGATAATGATTTGGATATATCATCAAAATAAGGTATTGATAATTGGAATATTATTTCATTATATACAAATATATTATTGGATGTATGATGTATTATGGATCTTATAACAACAAAATCTCAAATTAATCCATCATCAAATGCCAATATAATTTATTCTTGGGATGATTATTTTCAATTTTAAATAGAATATATGGAACATATTACAACATTTTAGAAAAATAATTATACATTTATCTCATGGAAAAGTGAATTAAAAATTAGATGAAAGACATTGATAGTACTATGTTGAAACATGATAAAGAAAATGATACAATTTTAAAATGTAATTATAATGTTTCTGAAAATTCATTATAATTATATAAAAAATCATCGACACGTTTAAACACATATGATTAAATATTAGAAGAAAACTAATATATTTTTTCATTACTTTGAAAATGATTTTATTTAATTTTACTTGTAATAAAAAACATTTATAATATCTATAAATAGTTGAGTACTTCTTGAGTACAAGTTATGTAATAGATTATACATGAAAAAAGATGAAATTTTAGTCTAATAACATTATACCTATGATTACACCTTTCATAGTAATTTAAAATAGGATGTCATTATAGAATATAATTTTTAAACTATATTGTTTCTTTATTATGATTTCATACTGTTTTTATTTTTAATTAATAATAATCATTTCAATATAACAAATGTATGTTGATGTGGGTTGAAAGGTTATTATTTTATATCATTAAATGACCCTGAGAATTTATGGTTCCAACACCATATATTTACTATATTAAAGATTTATTTATTTTTTCTAATATATATGCAATACAGTACATCGACATTGTATTCTCAACATTTGACTATAAATAAATCATTGTTTTGGAACATGAAATTGATTAATGGTTAAAAAGATAAATCCTATTAAAACACACTCGGTGAAATCATCTAAATTAGTGATATATTTTTACAATATCAGAAACATATTTTAAAATATTTTTTTATTTTAGATCTTAAGAACATCCTAATTTTCTATAGTTAAAATTATGTTCATGGTTTACATTTGGACATAAATAATGATAAAATTATTATGAAATGTTTGGAATAAGTAACAATTCTATCTTCCATTAGGCATGATATTCGAAATACAATAGACCTATATGACCAAAGACTTAAAATGTACCCTTTTTAGTAAATTTGATGACTAATATTATAAGGACTCGGCCATAAAATGTTATTTAATCTTGAATTTTAAACAAGACCATTAATAAATACACATTTTCAATTATTCAAGTTTAGATATTTAAATAAATATGATATCTTTCATTCATGAAAAACCACTATCATAAAAAAGGGAAATACTAAATCAGTATCTGTTTTTTTCAAAATAAAAAAAATTAAAACATAAAACATGAAATATATAACAACACTAAAAATCAAGAATCGAAACACTCTTATTTCTCTTATCCAAACTTATATCTGGTGGAAATCATTTTAAGAACATGGGATGATTATAAAACTCAGTAAGGGATATAAAGAAAGAAAGTGTTAGTCCAATGATAACATAAAATCCAATAAAACCCATAATAATAAAAACTCAAAATCATAGAAAAATCATGTAGTTTATTTAGGAAATATTTACCATATCATTCTTACATTAACCCTTACACATTGAATACACTTTTAGTAAACTTCCATCCATGGAGTACCCAACGCATTGGAGAGCTATAATGGGGCTCACCCGTCACATATTGAGCTATAATGGGCCCAACCCAATATATCTTGAGCTGTATTGGACTCAACCCAACATATCGAGAGCTATAATGGGCTCAACGAAATATAAATAATTCCCAAGGAACATATCATGGAAATAATGTATCTTTAAAATCATATGAAACAACTCATTTCATATACATATAGAAACAATCATTTTAATATTTATTATAGAGCGTTTTTAATGGATTTTAAAAATAAAGTCTCTTAAAATATAAATGGAATGAGAATTAATAAAATGGAATAGAATATATGTAAAAACAATAAATAAATATAATTAAACATAATATAAACAATATTCATCACACTAATCATCTTAATACCACATAATGATTAAAGGGGAATGTTATCCCAGTGAATGGAAATTTGGTTAAGAATTCCATTACCTTGTGTTCTTATTACATCAAATGTGTTTAAAACTCTAGTATAATGGTTAAAAAAGAATTATTAAAATATTAAAGAAACATATTCTAGTTTATAACACCTTAACTAATCATTTCATAACATTATTTCACCCTTTATTTATTAGTACTTTGTTCCTTCCATTGTTTTTGGTGCTTTATTTACATGTTTACCATGATCGGTTAATAAGGATTATCTAGTCAATTGGAAGTGAATATCTAGAATTTAAATGGAATGGTAGTTACATATTTTAAGAACTATAAATTATTACATTTATCATTTTGAATTCTGAAATGAGGATGATTCATTAGTTAAAATATTAATGATGATTGTTTAGATCATTTTAGTGGTTCTTTGATAATAACAACCTCATTTTGTTTTATAAATTAATAACAGGTCTAAAAAAGAATTACATAACAATATATGAGACATAACTCATATAAAATAACCTAGTTAAACCATAAATATGGTTTCATGACCAGACTTCAAAGAATTAATGAAAATTGTAATCACATCCTCCACGATATCGGTACATGGACACATCACAGACAATGTTTTTATTCATTTAATAAATGGGAGAGGATTAAAATAATGATGATTAATTTTCCATGAGCATGATAAAATCCAAAAGATACTTGATTTATGGATATTTCATTCCTCTTGGATAAGAGGAGGGTAATAGAATATAATAAATGAAAAGGAAAGGAATGGAAAACCCATCAAAAAGGAAGTGTATTTCATACCTCTTGATCTGTTCTACTTGACACCCTCTTTAAGGCCTTTGATTTTGGCCTTTGGGTGAGAAAAGAAGGTATTGGACAAGGGAATGGGGATTGGGGAGGTAATTTGTCAAAAATTGGGAAATGCTCAAGGCTTGATAGTTATGGGAGGAAGGGGAAGAAATGGGTGGTATTTATAGTGGAGGGGGAGGTACTCTACATTATTTAAATCATTATTATAATATTTTTCTCAATACTATGAATATTATCAGGTCACATGACAAAAAAAGTAATAATGTAATGTGAGTTCGATCCGAGTAGTCTTACATCAATTATGATGTCATAAATAGTGTATTTATCTAATGATTTGAATATACGGTATTTTACCATATTTCATTATTCATAAAAAATTCATGAATTTTATAAAAATACAAAAACAATCACTCTAACCATTGTTAAACGTCTTGAATTCAAAATTGACCTCCAATATTTGAAAATTATTTTCTAAATATTATTAATTTAATTTTTCACTAAAATCATACTTAATTCAATAATTAACAATTTTAATTCTAAAACTAATTTTATATCACATTGAAAAAATAACCAAGAAGTCATTATCTTAAAGACTTAAGAAAATAAAATAATAATAATACTTACTATTCATCAAAGTCAAAATACTATTAATATTTCAATTCATATGGTTATTTTACTATTAACCAAAAAACATGTTGGTTCCATCAGACTGCAAATAAAATACTTAAAACAATTATAGATGACTGATTTTCGAAATTCAAAACATAGAAGCTTGAAAATTATGTGTAGAGGCTAGTTATAAGTATCTATATAAAAATATTTCTAGTATTTCAATTTATATTTAAAATATATGGGGTGTTACATTATTTTAACCATCTAGACATTATGTTCTTTTAATTTTATTTATTCATTCATCAAGTGTTGCTACATTTATCTCATTGAATATTCAGATTTACATGTTGATTATTCAACATTGTGGTTTCTCCAAAAAAAACATTTACCTGGAGGATTACCTTATTTTACAATACATGTTCCCTTCGATCAAGAATTGTAATTGGATTATCTTCATAAGAAAGGTTCTCTTCCTGTTAAACTGCTTCTGGGCTCATAAAGTTTGATGAATCTGGCACATATTTTCTCAACATCAAAACATAAAAAACAATTATGTACCTGCGATAATCTCATAGGAATAGTTAATTGGTATGCTTGTAGTCCAAAATTTCTAGGATTTCAAAAGGACAGATGAATCACAGATTTATCTATCCTTCCTTACAAAAATGAATCACACTTTTCCAAAGATATATTTTAAGGAAAAAAGTTCACCTCAATCGAAAGAGAAGTATTTTGATCTGTAATCTACAAAACTTATTGGCCTTCTCTTACCTGTTCTCATGTGATTCTAGATCATATTGACTTTTTTAGCCACTTCCTCTAATAATTTTGGTCCCCTCATCGTCCTTTCACTGACTTCATCCCAAAAAGATGGTGTTCGAAACTACTTTCCATACATTGACTTAAAATGATCCATCTGTATATTGAAATGAAAACAATTATTATATGAAAACTCAACTAAATAAAGATAATGATCCCTACATCTCCGATAGTTTATTTAACAAGCTCAAAGCATATCCTCCAAGGTCTAAATCATTCGTTCTGACTGCCCATCTAATTGTGTATTTAAAGCTGTACGGAAATTTAATTCTATGCCCAACGTCTTCTAAAGGCCCCTCTAAAAGATAGTCATAAACATGGGATCCACATTAGATACAATGGAAAGATTAACTCTTTGTAACCTAACAATATCATTTAGTTACAATCTAGAAAGCTGATCCAATGGCATTATATCTCGAATAGAAATGAAATATACAGATTTTTTCAGCTGATCAATAATAACCCAAATTGTATTTTTACATCAAGACGTCTTAGGTAGTCCCACCATAATGTCTAGGGATATATTGTCCAGTTTTTACTATGGATTTGGAAAAGGATGAAGCTGCCCCATTGGTAACTGTCTCTCTGCTTTATCCTGTTTAAATGTCAAATATTTCATAGTAGATTCTACAATATCCATTTTCATTTCATCCCACCAGTAATACTTCTGAAGGACTCCGTACATATTAGTACAACCAAGATGAACTAAAATGGAGAAATATGATCTTTACAAGAAAATTCAGTATTCACTAGGAATCAAAATGGACACATAAGGTTTTTCCAAATCATAAAACACAATCTCTATCTATGTTAAATTCTAGAAACATACCTATTTAAAGAAATTCTTTTTTTTGGTTTTTCATGGTCATCATTCTGCACTTTCTTAATTATTTCAGATAATGTGTACATCACTCAAAGCTGAAACAAAATATATATATTCCCTACTCTAACAACATCTATGCCAAAATGCATCAAGTCATTAATCAAGGGATCATTTTCCAATCTTTACATGGTTACTGATGCATGTTGTTTTAGACCCATGGAATTAGCCAATTTTTTACTATTCCTAGATGGTAAATGATCGTGAAATCATAATAATTTATTAGTTAAAGATGTATTCTATTCCTGGTGTTTCAGTTATTAAGAGTGAATATATTCTTCAAACATTTATGGTCAGTATATATTTGACATTTGGCTTTGTATAAATGGTTCCTCTAAATTTTCAAAGTAAAAAACCAAAGCTGCCAATTCCAAATCATGTGTGGGGTAATTTAACTCATGAGGTATTAGTTTTCTTGAAGTATATGCAATTACATGATCATTATGCATTAGAACACACCCAAATCCCTTCAATAAAGAATCACTATAGATGAAAAACTAACCATATTGGGAAGGGAATGAAAAAAATTGAGCATTCACCAATCAATACTTCTGTTCTAGAAAACAAACATCAGATTATTCTATCCAAAATTGTTTTCCCCATTTCATGTTATCTTTGTTAGTGGTTAAGATAATTGTGCAAGGTTTTCAACAAACCATCTGTAATAACCTTATAATCATAGAAAAAAATTAATCTTCATAACATTTATTGGTCTTGGATATTTATCAACCCTAATTTTTTTGTAGGACCAACTATTATTCCATCCTTATTTATAATGTTCCCGTGAAAAGAAATCTACTACAGCAAAATATCACACATGAATAATTTTCCATATAGTTTCTTTTTTAAGCTTTTAAAACATCCCATAGATGTTTTTTAGTATCCTCTTTACTTATAGAATATATCATAATTTTCATCAATAAAGATAACCACAACCATTTCAAAGAAATCATGAAAAATTCTATTCATATGTTCCATTAATACAATAGGTGAATTAGATAGACCAAAATGCATAACTACAAATTTATAATGACAGAATCAAGTACCAAATGTAGTCTTTGCAATGTCTTCATCACTTAATTACAACTAATGGTACCCCGACCTCAGGTCAACCTTAAAAAAATACTGTGTTGCATAGAGCTGATGCAAAAATTCATCGATATGAGGCAAAGGATGCTTATTTTAATATTTATGTTTTATAAGGCACTACAATCGATGAAAATTCTCATTGAACCATCTTTCCTTTTAACAAGACAAGAGCACCCCATGGAGAAGTGCTAGGTCAGATGAAGCCTCTATTTAATAATTACTACAACTAATTTTTTAATTCTATATGTTCTATTTGGTCCACTCGATAATGAAATTTATAAATTTTCATAGATTCAAGAACTAAGTGAACAGCAAACTCAACCTCTCAATTATGAATAACACTAGAAAAATCACTGACAAAAACAACAAGGTATTTATTTACCACCATTACATCATTAATATTGTTATTTCCCATATATTAATAATATATATGCAATATAAAATTATTTTACATTAATTATCAGTTTCTTAGCTTCCTGATATGTTATTAATGATATGGGATCATTTTTTTATAGAAAATGAAATTCTTTCAGAAAAAAACTTCTTTTTTAATATAATATATCATAAAATGGTTAAAATAATTTCAGTACTTACATAGAGTAACATCAATCTCTAATAGAGACAAAGCAACAACGTTTGAAGGTATAATCGTTCCCCAAAAAAGGATAGGTTGATTCTGATAATTTTCATTTTCCAAAATATATCCTCCTTGTGTTTTTAACATGAAATATAGTTTTATTTCATGAGGTTGAATTCTAAATTTTTTTAAACATTTATTAGAAATAATGTAATGTGTAGACCATGTGTAACACCCCAAGCTTCCACAATACACTTCCCTTTGAATAATACAGTAGCATGTGTTGTACACAGCATCAAGTTCTAACACACATCACAACCAATCAAACTAGCCGTTATGAATATTAATGCCCACTTTTTGAAATTTTATAAATTTTGTCTCTAAAAATGGACATCATTTTTGGATTTAGAATATCGAAATTCGCCTAGGATAAAATTTTGAAACTTTTTGGATAACATTTATATTTTGATGAGTAGTGAAAATTACGAAATTTTAATTAAAAACAACTTTTTTAATCAAAATAATAAATATTGATAAATTATTAATTTGAGTGGTTTAAATTATATTTAGAATATATTTTTACCATTTAAAACAATGTTGGTCATTGGACATAATTTCAAAATTCAACCGAAAATGAACAATTGTCAATCTTTTGATAGTTATTATCTGTTAAAACCACGCTTTTTGTTTTAACCACGGGAATTAATTTTAAAGTAATATCTACCACTTTTGTGTTTTGAATTTTGAAAAATGGATTCCATATTTGGAATTAGGATGTCTATATTGTGTAAATAGGTAACTTATATTTTTAGACATTTTGAATAACTACTTCGGTAAATATTTTATTTATCATGGTTAAAGAGGAAATCCGATAAATAAGGGTAAACAAATAATATTATAATAATCATAAATTACACTAAAACGTGTCCTATCCTTTTTGGTTGATACATGTCCGACCATTTTCATCTTTGGGACGATTTGGGGACCCCATAGAGCCACTTGTAAGTGATAATAGCAGGTTATATTAATTAAGTTAAAATAAATACAAAAATGACATAAGCATATATCTTTTAGAAAAAAAATTACATAGGGTTATATATGTTGGATTTTAGACTATAAATATTAATTAGAAAGTTAAAAAGAGTTCCTAAATAATTGTATTTTATTTATAATTTTTATACATTTAATAATTAATATTATTTGTGACACAATAATAATGTAGTATTGTTTTTATTAATGAAAGAATCAAATAATTAGTATTATAAATGTAAAAATTATTATAATTTGAATGTTTTGATGAAATAAATAAATTTTATTGATTAATATGACATTATAGGATTGCTTAAATTAATTTGGTTCGAATTAATAAAGTTGTTAAGACTATAACAAAAATCCATTATTGAATAGTTTCAAAATTCACAAAAAATTGTTTTTAAAACAAATATTATATTATTAAATGATATTAAATTCATAAAAATCTAATCTTCATCCAAGAAACTTATATCATTATATTTGTATCATTAATGAACCACTTGGGGGTCGCTTGGATGTATATAGTATGTTTATTAACTATATAATATAAAAATACAAAGTGACATGGTTAATGTTAAACTAATTAACTAAGAGATAAAACTAAAAGATAAGGTTAATATAGTGACCCAAACCTATCGAAAACCTATTTTTTGATTGGTTTCCGACCTATCTTCACCTTAACCTTTAAATAATCTACTTTGGATCTATTAGAAACTGAATATGAATTTATTATAAAATAATATTTCTCGCTTTTCCAAAGGAGCCCCTCACCCCTCTTATAAAAGGGCAATCCCCCTTATCAGTAATTCACACATTCAAAGCCTTTTGTCTCAGCCAAACCCTTCCCAATTAATCTCTCCACTTCCCTCACTTCAACCTAGATTACTTTGTTTAATCAGAAAGCCATCCTAAGGAGCCCTTTTGATCAAATCAAAAGGAAGAACCCAAAGAAGAGGTAATGGTATCACCACCCTCTTCCAAGTTCCTTTATTCTTCAACATCTTCTTTATTTTTTATTACCATTCTAAAATAATCAATCCAGTATATTATATATACTTTGATGTTATTATAAATATTGTACAATGATATTCAGTATTCTATCCATCCTTTAAATGACATGTCACCATACGTGCGTACGTATGGCTTACCGTCTCTACATTGTGGTGTGATTGTTATTCAATAAATTATTATTTGGACGGGTATAATAATGATGTGTAATTCATTTAAATAATAAATATAACATGATAATTAATATTTATATATGATATACTATCCAATTATATATTATTTTAATATCAAAATAATGATATTGTCGCTCGTGCGGACGTACGGACTACCGTCTCCACGAACGCGATGAGATACATTCTCCATAGTATCCATTCAAGTATAATTATCATTTGATGATTAAAAATAATTTTTAAGGACTTGATATCATTCTGGATATGAATAATATACAACCTACATATAACATACATGACTTATGTAACAAAACATATACGAGTAAGTTAACACCCGAAACGACGATAATACTAAGATATTTTTAACAAAGCAATGATAAAAGATCATATATGATATCATATTAATGTATATGATTATTTTATAATTTAATAACAATTCTTTCACCATTATAAATAAGGTTAACCTACAGAAACAAAGAAAAAGTACAAGGTAAGGGGTTTTCATCTCACCCCTTATTCCTGTGAGATTCATGCCATATTTCCACTATTACCTTTTATGTGGTGTATGCACTGCCCATAATTGTATTATTTACATAATACACTTTAATTTATGTTTATTTACATATTCCTTTTATGATACCTCTTTTATGGGGTGTATGTTTCATAAGTTACCAAATTTGTAAGGATTTATTTCACAATCTCTTCATTATCCGAGGTTATTTATATGTAATTATCTACTGGGACCTCTTTATCATCCACATCCATGTTTCTTAAAAATGTATTTAAAATAATTCTTAATATTTTTAAGACTATGGGATAATGTAATTTATACATTTTCTGACTTTCTATAAGAGATTTATAAATTAATCTTTCCTTCGTTTTCCAAACAAGGACCTTTTTAACCTTTTCGACAGAATTAAGGTAAGAATGCCTTTTTTTATCTTATACGGTGGGTGCAGCTATTTTCCACTATTATAAAATCTTCAAAGCTTCTATTACAATATTATAAAGATATTTTCAAAGTACATGTTTTATTTTATAATTATGTGACTTTCTAAATGATTTCAAAAAAAGATATATTTCTCTCCAATATATGAAAATCCAATGCAAATATATACATATTAAACGCAAACATAAAAATGTTTTCAGAAAACCAGACTCTCGAGTGTGGTAGTCAAGAAAAGATTGGGTGTGGACCCATTATGGCCTCTAATTAGCCGAGCAGTCGTAGAATTAGTTATTTTTTTCAGAAGCTTGCATAATGTTTTCAGAAAAACAATGGAGTATATTTTAGAAATTTTAAACGTAAGTATCTTCTAAAAAAATTTCATCGGTAGGTCTCATGGGAAAAAATAGTGTCTTGGAACAAGGCCTTGAAAAAATATTATTTGTAGTCTTGGCACGAGGCCTTGACAATGTGGTTATGATAGTCTGGAATTATGCATTCCAACATTATGAAAGTGGTTATTGATATTGAATGTGATTATTTGACTAGTAGAATATCCATTTGAATAAGTGTATGGAATTATTTCATTTTATTTATTCCATATTATAATGAAGTTCATGTTTTAGAATGCTTTTGTTTTAGTTATACATTTCCTTAAATGTTTATGCTTATTTATGAACATTCTTGATATATTGTTATCCTTAATGGGCATTTGAGATCACCCCTTTCTATGTTATATTTTTCCTAGGATGTGAAGAAGTATTTTATGAATGAACTGCAGGGATAATATGATGGGATAAGAGTGTGTAATATGGAGACTATATTGTTTTAGTTTTCATTTTATGATATAATGTATACTTTATGAATGTATCTAGTTATTCCAAGGCTACTAAACTAATCGATCTTTCGAGACTTGATCTTTCTTATGATCATGCCAATGTTATGTAATAATGCACCGACTCTCGGTAACTGGGGTCGGGGCATTATAGTTGGTATCAGAAGAAGTTTAGTACAAACCTTGGAAGCTATATTTAGGGAAACTATGATTAAAGAAAAAATACCTAAGATAGACTTTGAGGATTAGTATAGAAGAACTTCCTATAATTTTGGTATTGTAGAGATTCTGTGAGTTTTCTGAGAAATGCATCCCTGTCTAGATACGAGCAGGTATATGTGGCTCAGGAAAAGATGTACGTAGGGGTAAAACATGAAAACAACGCTTTGAGCTAGACTCGAATGGGAACTGGTGCACGACAATGGGCTTGATGCACTCTTGGTTACGACACTCTAGGGGGATATTCTTAGGAATACTCTCATTTTCTTTACAAATCATTATAAAGGGTTTATGAGTATATACTTTCTCAAAGAAAACATTTATATGATTATGGATTATATCCATAAATAGTTCAATTTATGTTAAGTGTTTTATATGTATGGAATTATGTAATTTGATTCATAAACTGATCTAGTTTATGCCATTGTATAGAAATGGAGCATAGGGGAAGAAACGGAAACTGTATCAATGCACTCACTCCATGTAGAGATTTCCCTCCTACTAAAGATAATTATAGTGAAGATGGTGATGCAACTGGTGCTGATCAGCTAATCACCATACTGGGATAACTCACTCAGGTTATGAATAATAAGCTTACCCATATGGAGCACCCTGACCCACAGCATAGAGGATCAATTTTAGATCGCTTCATGAGGCAACAACTAACAACGTTAAATTAGAGTACAAATCCCTTAGTAGCTGAGCAATGAATAAATTCCCTAGAGAAAATATTTCAGGCTTTGGTGAGTAGTGAAAGGGAAAAAGTTATCATGGCAATTTACCGCCTCACTATAGATGCTGATCAATGGTGGTCATTGATTCAAAACACGAAGGAAGATGATGAAGTATCAAATATGGAATGGAGGTAATTCAAAGATCTATTTTTAGAAAAATAATTTCTTCGTGACCACCGAGCTGATATGGAAAGATAATTTCTGAGTCTGAGAAAAAAGGAGGATGAGAATGTTGCAAAGTATGAGGCTAACATTACAAGATTAGCAAGCTATGCTGGAGATTATATACATAACCCAAGAAGTAAGATTGATCGTTTCTTTTATGGGTTAAAACCATTTCTCCATCGAGAATTATTCTCACAATCCTTCTCCTCGTACAAAGACATTGTCTCATGTGCTATCAAGACAGAGAAGGAATTCTCTAAGTATTATGAATTTAAAGCAAATAAAGAGAAGAAGGGAACTACTGATCAATCTGGGAATGGAAAAAAGGAAAAGAAGGGAAAATTTGAATATATATCCTACAGTAAATGTGGAATGAAACACCTTGGTACTTTCTTAAAAAGAATGGGAGTCTGTTACAAGTGTGGTGAAAAAGGCCACCAAGCTCGTGATTGCAAGGGGAAGAAGGAAGCTACCGATGTCCAATGCTACAATTGCAGGGAGATGGGACATTATGAAAATGAATGTCCTATGTGTCAGGGGAACTTACATCAGAAAAGTCCATGTGATCAAGGCCAAGTTATGCTATCACTACTGCTGAGGTAGAAGCTCCGAAAGACATGGTGGTAAGTAATTTAATGGTTTCCTAAAGTTTAGAAAATGAATTATTGGATTCTGGATCATCGCATTATTTCACATCTTCCTAGTTTGCTAAGATAATTAGGTATTTCTAATTTGATTTAACTAGGGATTTGTTAGTTAAAACTCTTAAGAGATGTATCATTGCAACAAAGTTTTGTAAATCAGTCCCCATTATAGCACATAAAGGTTCTTTATCCGCTGACCTCATCGTCATACCTATGATTGAGTTTGATATAATCCTTGGTATGGATTGGATTTCGGACCATGATGCAAATATTTATTGTAAGAAGAAGGAGGATACAATTTTTGATGATGATGATAAGGAACACCTTATCTTTATAGCTGAATCGTCACCACCTAATTCTTATCTAAATCCACCACCAATACCTCAACTAAATTGAATTATTGGGGGGTGGAAGAGAATTAAATGACTGTGGGTGAGGAAAGGGATGTTCAAATAGAAGATGTACCTATTGTAAAAGAATATGTAGATGTGTTTCCAAAAGATTTACCAGGAAATCCTCCAGAATGAGAAGTTGAGTTTTCCATTGATTTGATTCCTGGATCAAGGCCTATATCAAAGAGCTGTTATAGAATGGCCACTGTAGAATTAGTTGAACTAAAGAATCAACTAGAGTAATTGAGTAATAAGGGATTTATTCACCCTTGTATTTCTCCATAGGGAGCCCCAGTTCTTTTTGTTAAAAAGAATGACAGATCTATGAGGTTATGTATCGACTACAAGGAGATCAATGATATAACAATAAAGAACAAGTATCCCCTACCTCACATTGATGATTTATTTGACCAACTGCATAGATATCAATACTTTTAAAAGATTGACCTTCGATCTGGATACCATCAGTTGTGTGTGAAGAAGGAAGACATTCCAAAGACAGCATTTTGAACAAGGTACAGGCATTACGAGTTTATGGTAATGCCTTTTGGGCTGACTAATGCACCCTCTGTATTCATGGATTTAATGAATTGAGTTTTCAAGGAATATCTCAATGATTTTTTGGTGGTATTTATTGATGATATCTTGGTATACCCCAAAATCTACGAAGATCAGGAAAATCACTTGCGCATTATCCTGAAGACTCTGAGAAGACATAAATTATATGGTACGTTTAGCATGTGTGAATTGTGGCTTCAGGAGATTTTTTTTCTTGGCCATATTTTCTCTAAATATGGAATCCTTGTCGATCATTCTAAGACCAAGGCAATCCAATAATTGATATCACCTACGAGTAAAAATGAGGTACATAGTTTTATTGGTTTAGTAGGTTATTATCGACGTTTCGTCCAGAATTTTGCCTGATTGGCTAACCCATTAATAAAGATCACACGTAATGGTGTTAAATTTGTTTGGACAAAAGAGTGTGAATAATGTTTTGAAGAACTTAATAGAATATCAGTCAATGCTCCTATATTGTCTCTACCGTCAGGGAATGATGGGTTCGTTATTTATAGTGATGCATCGAAGAAAGGACATGGTTGTGTCCTTATGCAGAATGATAGGGTTATTGCCTATGCATTACGACAGTTGAAAATTCACGAGAAAAACTATCTTACTCATGATCTCGAGTTAGTAGCAGTGATCTTGGCTTTGAAGATATGGAGACATTACATCTATAGTGAAAAATGTGAGATTTATACTGATCACAAGAGTGTGAAGTATATTTTCTCACAAAAGGAACCCAACATGAGGCAAAGAAGATGACTTGAATTACTCAAGGATTATGATTGTACGATACACTACCACCCGAGGAAGGAAAATAAGGTGTCAGATGCTTTGAAAAGAAAATATCATGGAGTTTTGAACAATATGAGAATTAAAAGGGATCCAATTTTCTTGGATCTAGTGAAGATGTACATGGGAATAACCATGGAAGGTGCAACATCAGTGCTTTTTCAAATGGTTTCCAAACCATCTTTACAAGAACAGATTAAGAGTTCTCAGACCGATGATGAAGAATTACAAAAGAATATTAAAGCTGTGAATGATGGGAGATTGAGAGACTTTGTGTATGAAGAAGGAATTTTGAAATTCGGGAATAGACTTTGTATTCCCAATATACCTGATTTAAAAAGGTAATTGTTAGACGATGCTCATAGTTTCAATTTTTCTATACACCTTGGGAGCACCAAAATGTATAGAGATTTAAAAGAACATTTTTGGTGGGACAAAATGAAGAGGGAGATTTCTAATTTTTTATAATATGTATGGTTTTTCAACAAGTGAAAGCTGGAAGGAAATGGTCTAGAGGAGTCATGAATCCTCTTCCCATACCTGAGTGGAAATGGGATAATATAACTATGTAATTTTTCATAGGACTACCAAAGACTCCTAGAAGGAACGATGCAATATGGGTAATTGTTGATCCTCTTACAAAGTCAGCACATTTTCTTTCTATAAGGGAAGATTTACCACTTGAACGTATAGCAAGACTATATATTAATGAAGTTGTGAGACTTCATAGAGTGTGCCTATCGATTGTTTCGGTTCGAGATCCCCATTTTACTTCGAGATTCTGGAAGAGTCTTCAGAAGGCCTTGGATATTGAACTTCATTTGATCACTGCTTACCACCCTCAAATAGATGGACAATTGGAAAAGACTATTCAGACCTTAGAATACATGTTGAGATCTTTCTCACTTGACTTTCAGGGTATGTGGGATCAATATTTACCTCTGGTAGAATTTTCCTATAACAATATCTTCCATTCAAGTATTCGGATGGCACCATATGAAGCGTTATACAGAAAGATATGTCACACACCAACCTGTTGGGATGAAGTTGGCGAAAGAAAACTTGTAGGCCCAGAACTGGTGGAGGAAACAATGGAAAAGGTGAAGGTAATCCAAAACCACATCGAAGCAGCTCAAAGTAGGCAGAAGAGCTATACTGACAAACGAAGAAAGGATTTGGAATTTCAGGTGGGAGATCATGTTTTCTTGAAGGTATATCCATGTAAGGGAGTTATAAAGTTTGGAAATAAATGTAAATTGAGTCCCAGGCACATCAGTCCTTTCGAAATTCTAGAACAAATTGGGGCTGTAGCTTACCGTTTGGCAATGCCGCCAAATCTCTCTAAAGTTCATGATATGTTCCAGGTATCACTGTTGAGGAAATACATGCCTGACCCAACACATGTACTCATCTATGAAGAATTAGAACTAGAACCCGATATGTCTTTTTGCAAATATCCCATCAAGATTCTTGATACAAGAGAAAAAGTGTTGAGAGACCGGACGACTCGTGTGGTAAAAGTTCTATAGAGAAACTATAAGATAGAAGACGCAACATGGGAACCCGAGGAACTTATGATGAAGAACCACCTGAGTATTTTCATGCGATAGTATTCTAGAAAATTCAAGGATAAAAGTATTTTTTTGATGGGAGAATGTAACACCCCAAGCATCCATGGTACGCTTCCCTTTGAATAATAAAGTAGCGTGTGTTGTACGCAACTTTCAGTTCTAACACACACCACAACCAATCAAACTAGCCATTATAAATAGTAATACCCACTTATTGAAATTTTATTAATTTTCTCACTCAAAATGGACTTCATTTTTGGATTCGGAATATCAAAATTAGCCTATGGTAAAATTTTGGAAATTTTGGATAACATTTATATTTTGATGAATAGTGAAAATTACTAAATTTTAATTTAAAACATATTTTTTAATCGAAATAATAAATAGTGATAAATTATGAATTTTAGTGGTTTTAAAGTATATTTAGAATATATTTTTACCATTTAATACAATTCTGTTCATTGGAAATAATTTCACAATTAAACCGGACATGAACAAGTGTCAATCTTTTGATAGTTATTATCTCTAAAAAACAATTTTTTTTGTTTTAACAACGGGAATTAATTTTAAATTAATTTCTGCAACTTCTGTGTTTTGAATTTGGAAAATGGATTCCATATTTGGAATCAGGATGTCAAAATTGTTTAAATAGGTTAATTTTAATTTTAGACATTTTGAATAATTATTTCGGTAAATATTTTATTTACCATGGTTAAAGGGTAAATCCTGTAAATAATGGTAAAAAATAATATTATAATAAAAATAAATTACCCTAAAACGTGTCCTAACCTTATTTTTTGATACATGTCTGACGATGGTCATATTTGGGTATATTTTGGGACCCCATGGAGCCACTTGTAACGGATAATGACACTTTATATTAATTAAGTTAAATTAAATACAAAAAATAACATAAGCATATATCTTTTAGAAAAACAATATTTACATAGGGTTATATATGTTGGATTTTCTACTATAAATATTAATTAGAAAGATAAGAAGCTTCCCTACATAATGGTATTTTATTTATCATTTTTATAAATTTAATAATTAATATTATTTATGACACAATAATGATGTAGTATTTTCCTTATTAATGAAATAATCAAATAATTGGTATTATAAATGTTAAAATTATTATAATTTTAAATTTTTGATGACATCCATGAATTTTATTGATTAAAATGAAATTATAGGATTTCTTAAATGAATTTTTTTCGAATTAATAATATTATTAATACTTTAACAAAAATAAATCATTGAATATTGTCAAAATTCACATAAAAGAGTTTTTAAAAACAATATTATATTATTAATTGATATTAAATTCCTAAAAATATAAGGTTCGGACAAGAGACTTATATAATGATAGGTGTATCATTAATGGACCACATGTGGGTCTATTGGATGTATATAGTATGTTTATGAACTATATAATATAAAAATACAAAGTGACATGGTAAATGTTAAACTAATTAAGTAAGAGTTAAAACTAAAATATAAGGTTAATATAGTGACCCAAACCTGTCTAAAACCTATTGTTTGAGTGTTTTTAGACCTATCCCCACCTTGAACATTAAATAATCTACTTTTTTGCCATTAGAAACCGAATATTAATTTATTATAAAATAATATTTCTCGCTTTTCAAAAGGTGATCCTCACCCCTCTTATAAAAGGGCACTATCCCTTATCACTAATTCACACATTAAAAGCCATTTGGCTCGTCCAAACCCTGCCCAATTACTCTATCCAATTACCTCAATTCAACCTAGAGGCCTTATTTTGATCATAAATCCAACATAAGGAGCCATTTTGATCAAATCAAAAGGAAGAACCCGAAGAAGAGGTAATGTTTTCACCACCCTCTTTCAAGTTCCTTTCTTCTTCAACTTCTTTTTTCTTTGTTATTCCCATTCTAAAATAATAACTCCAGTATCTTGTATATAATGTAATGTTATTATAAATATGGTACAACCATATTCAGTATTATATCACTCCATTGAATGACATGTCACCATATGTGCGTACGTACGGCTTACAATCTCAACGTCGTGGTGTAATTGTTATTCAAGAAATTATTATTTGGATGGGTATAATAATGATGTGTAATTCATCTAAATATTAAATGTATCATGATAATTTTTCTTTATATAGGATATAATATCAAATTATATATTATTAAAATATCAAAAGAATGATATTGTCCCTCGTGCGTACATACGGACTACCGTCTGCACGAACGCAATGAGATTCATTCTGCATCATATCCATTCAACTATAATTCTCATTTGATGATTAAAAATAATTTTTAAGGACTTTATAGAATTTTGGATATGAATAAGATACAATATATCCATAACAAACATGGATTATGTAACAAAATATATATGAGTAAGTTAACACACGAAACGACGATAATACTAAGATATTATTAACAAAGAAATGTTAAAAGAACATATATGATATCATATTAATGTATATGATTCTTGTGTAATTTAATAACAATTATTTCACCATTATACAGGAGGTTAAACTACCCCATCCAAGGAAAATTACAAGGTAAGGGGTTTTAATCTCAATCTTTATTCCCCTGAGATTCAGGCCATATTTCCACTTTTACCTTTTGTGTGGTGTATGTACTGCCCATAATTGTATTATTTATGTAATACACTTTAATTTATGTTTATTTGCATATTAATTTTATGATACCTCTTTAATGGGGTTTATGTTTTGTATGTTACCAAACTTGTGAGGATTTATTTCACAATCTCTTCATTATCTGAGGTTTTTTATACGTAATTATCTACTGGGACCACTCTATCATCCACATCCATGATTCCTAAAAATGAATTTAAAATCATTATTAAAATTTTAAAGACTATAGGATAAAGTAATTTATACACTTTTTGTCTTTTTATAAGTGGTTTATAAAGAAATCTTTCTGTCGTTTTCCAAACAAGGTCTTTTTTAACCATTTCGACAGAATTAAGGTAAGAATGTATTTTTTTAACTTATAAGGAGGGTGCGACTATTTTCCGCCGTTATAAAATCTTAAAATCTTCCCTTAAAATCTTATAATGATATTATCAAAGTACATGTTTTATTTTATAAATATGTGACTTTTTAACTGATTTCAAAAAAAGAGATATTTCTCTCCAATATATTAAAATCCAGTGCAAATGTATATGTATTTAACGCAAGCTTAAAAATATTTTCAGAAAACCGGACTCTCGAGTGTGGTAGATAGTAAGGGATTTGGTGTTGACCCATCATGACCTGTAATTAGTTGAGCAGTCTCAGAATTAGTTATTTTGTTTTCAAAATCTTGCATAATGTTTTTAGAAAAACACTGGAGTATATTTTAGCAATTTCAATCGCAAGTATCTTCTAAAAAAATTTCATCCATAGGTATCATGAGACAAACTAGTGTATTGGAAAAAGGCATTGACAATATCTTATTTGTAGTTGTGGAACGAGGCATTGACTATGTGGTTATGATAGTCTAGAATTATGCATTTTGTCATTATGAAAGTGGTTATTGATATTGCATGTGATTATTCGACTAGTAGAATATCCATGTGAATAAGTATATGACATTATTTCATTTTATTTCTTCCATATTATTATGAAGTTCAAGTTTTAAAAGGCTTTTGTTTTAGTTATACATTGATTTAAATGTTTATGATTATTTATGAATGTTTCTGCTATATTTTTATCCTTACTGGGCATTTGAGGTCACCCCTTTCTATGTTCTATTTTTCCTAGGTTGTGGAGAATTATTTTATGAATGACCTGTAGGGATAGTATGAGGCGTTAAGAGTGTGGACTATGGAGACTATATTGTTGTAGTTCTCATTTTATGATGTAATGTAAACTTTATGAATGTATCTAGTTATTCCAAAGCTACTAAAATAATCAGTCTTTCGAGACTTGATCTTTCTTGTGATCATGCCAATGTTATGTAATAATTCACCGACTCTGGGTAACTGGGGTCGGGGTGTTACACCCTGAATAAAAAAATAGAAATTGGTGAAAACAATAAATGTACCTGATACCACCTCATTTGAAGGTTCAACATCTGTTGAAGTGGTTGAAAATTCCAAACACTTCTGCTTCCTACCATGATGATTCCCAACTTGAGTAACTAGCTTTAGACAAATATTGATAAAATGACCGAATTCCATATATTTAGAACATCCCACCATATACTTCTCTTTAGTTTTCAGATCAAATTCCATGCACTCAGGATACATGTTTCCAAACATTACACATCGTTATAATTTCCAATAATATACAAAAGATTCACCAGGATGTGTTTTACCACACTTTTTGTAAGAAAGGAAATTCATTTCCTTACTTCTATGATTCTTTGATGAGTTATTCCCCTTTTCTTGCAAACCTGATCACTTATTAATCATGTTATCTTGAGGAATATATGTTTTAGAAAATTACATCTCATCATTTCCACACAATTAACACGATTCTCATATCTTTTAAACTCTCGTGAAGTAAAATTTCTTCGCAAAAACGGTTTGAAACCAGGGAAAATTTATTAATTTTAAAATCAAAATAGTGAGTAAAATTGAGTACATACCTAGTTAGTTATGTAAAATTGGATTAATAGAATACCATATAATCATCATCTTTTAGCTCCAGTTCCAATAAGTATTACTTTATTCTAAGTCGAACAGTTTTGGGAAAATATTTTTCCCAAAACAATCTCTTAAAATCATCCCATTTCAGACTGTCATGATCATCTATTTCAATCATATTCATACCCAGATACCACCATTTATAAGATTAAACTTCCAAATTATAAATTTCTAGTATTATCATTTGATTTTCTGAACATCCCATGACCTCACATATCTTTTCTAGTACATTGATTCATCTTTTGGGTATAACTGGATCTGCGGATCCACTGAATGATAGAGGATGTTGCCTCATAAAATTCTCCACAAAAGATATGTAACATCATGGTTGATCATGTTACTCACTATAATGGATTCCAATCCCATTTATTTCTTGATTAAACGGATTTATTTCTCTCACAAACTCCTCGGTTTTGATTACCACCATTTCAGGCTGTAAATTCGGACAGAAATCAGCCTCTTTGTGCCTTCCTACTTCATCTTCACTATTTTTACTATGGAAAACCATTATAAACAAACATATAAAAGATTAATCAACACAGTAATATATAAATCCTAAAAAATTAAAAATTAATTATAGTGTAAAAATCAGTTATGGTGTTCTTTTAACATCATCCTAACCCCTATAGTTATTTAAACCATCCTATGATACCAACTTTATGGACCTAGCCCTAAAACATTACTTAATGTTAAATTTTACACAAGAAAATACATTAATACACATTGAAGATCATTTTTTGTTTAAATATTTAAATAATTACAATATCATATCTACATTTCGTACCAGTTTCAAAAAAGAGGATACTAAAAAAACAGTATCCATTTTTTTTCAAAATGTAAAACAATAAAAATTAAAATATCAATTCGATAAAACAAATACATATCAAACATCATGAATCCATTATTTCTCTTCCCTGTCCTTATATCATGTGGAAAAATTAAAATAACATTGTATGAGAATAAAACACATTAAGGTATTTGGAGAAAGATACTGTTAGTCAAGTGATAACATAAAAACCAATAAAACCCATAATCATAAAAACTCAAAAGCATAGAACCATCATGTAGTTGCCTTGGGAAATATTTACCATATCACTCTTACATTTACCCTTACACAAGTAAAAAACTTTTGGTTAACTTCTATCTCTTGAGTACCCAATACATTGGAGAGCTATCATGGAGCTCACACATCATATCTTGAGAAATAATGGGCTCAAACCAACATATCATGAGCTATAATGGTCTCAAATCAACATATATTGATCTATAATGGGCTCAAACCAATATAAATAATGTATATGAAAACTATCAATGGAAAAATGTTTCATGAAAATAATAAAAAACAACTCATTCCATATACATATAAAAAAATACTTTTGAAATTTATTAATGAGTGTTTTAATATGATTTTAAATAAAAATTCCTTTAAAATATAATTGGAGTGAAAATTAATAGAATGGAATGTAATATGTATATAAACTATAAATAAACATAATTGTACATAACATAAAAAAAAATTCATCACGCCAAAAATCTTAATACCACATAATGAAAATAGAAGAAGGTTAACCCAAAGAATGGAAATTTGGTTAATAATTCACTTACCTCGGGTACTCTATACTTAAAATGGGATTAAACCTCATTTATAATAGTTCAAAGAGTGTTATTAATATCTTAAAAAAATATTCATGTTTATAACACCTTATATGATCATTTCATAAAATCATTTCACCCTTTAATTATTAGTATTTTGTTCCTTCCATTTTTTGGGTGCTTTCTTTACATGTTTCCACTATTAGATCATGATGGATGCTCTTTTCAGTTGTAAGTGAAACTACCAAATTGGAATGGAATGGTAGTTACATATTTACAAAACCATAAATTATTCTATTTATCATTTTGAATTTGGAAATGAGGATGATTAATATGATAAAACATTAATGATGGTTGTTGAGATCATTTTTGTGGTTCTTTGATATTAATGACCTCATTTTGTTTTATAAATTAAATCCATGTGCACAAAATAATTATAGAAATATGTATGAGACATAATATATAAATTATAACCTAGTTCAACTATAAAAATGGTTTCATTACCAGAATTTAAATAAATAATGAAAATTCAACTCACATCGTCCACGTTGTCGGTAATTCAACACATCACCGATAATGTTTTTATTAATTGAATAAGTGGGAGAGAAGAAGAATAATGGTGATTAACATTCCATGAACATGATTAAATATACAATATACAAGATTTTGATAGATTTCATTCCTCTTGGATAAGAAAAGGTAATGATAATATAAAAATGGAATGGAAAGAAAACACATGAAAAAGAAAGAGGATTTCTATCCTCTTAATCTCTTCTCTTTGATACCTTCCATAAGGCCTTTGATTTTGGACTTTGTGTGAAACCAGAAAGTTTTAGACATGGGTTAGTAGTTTGGGAATGGATTTTTTTAGAAATTAGAGAAAGATAATGATTTGAGTAGTGTGTGAGGAAGAGGGATAAATGGGCGGTATTTATAGTGGATGAGGAGAGCTATTTTACATTATTTAAATCATTATTAGAATATTTTTGCTGAAGATTTTGAATAGTCTCAATTAATGTGTAAAAAAATAGTAATAATGGTGTGTGAGTTCGATCCATGTGGTCTTACATAACTTATAATGTCATAAAGAGATTATTTAATAGATAATTTGAATATACGGTATTTTATTATATTTCATTATTCATCAAAAATTCAAGAATTTTAGAGAAATCCCAAAATCTCACCATACAATTTTTTCAAAGTTAACAATTCAAAAATATACTCCATTTTTTGAATATAATTTTCTAAATAATATTAATATAATTTTTAAATAAAATCATACATAATTGAAATATTTTTCATTTTAATTATATAACTACTTTTATATCAGATCGAAAAATTAATCAAGATGTCATTATCTTAAAGCCTTAAGAAAATAAAATAATAATAAAATTAACTATCAACTAAGGTAATAATACTATTTTTATTACTGTTTATATGTGTATGTTAATATTCCTCAAAAAACACGTTGGTTCTATTAGACTCTAAATAAATTACAGAACACAAATGTAGATGACTGTTTTTTGAAATTCAAAACATAGAAGTTTCCAAATTAAGATTACAGGATAGTTTTAAACTTCTACATATAAAAATGATTCATGAATTTCAATTTATCTTTTAAATATATGGGGTGTTACAAATATTGGATTTGGAATAGGATTTTAGGACACTCTAATGATCATCATTTATCAAAACATTCTAGGAAATGAATTGGGAAAGAACCACTCAAACATAAGATTAATTTAACTAGAATTTATGATCCATTTAAATTTTGTATGAAATTTTATTCAATATATAGAAATATTAGTGAAATATAATATTTTATATCATTAAATTTAAAAAAATATGTTTTTTTGGGGCTATAGAAAGTTAGAGTATCAGTAAAAAACAATATGTGTATTTAATTGTTGATTATTATATCCGGATTACAGGGTTTTATTTTCTCATAATGAAATTTTAAGAACCATATATTTTAAATTTTTTGCATTATTTTTATAAAATTAAAAAATTAACTTTTATTTTTATCAATGGTAGTCATGAAGATGTGTTTATTAACTAGTATTTTGAGTGTTTTTTTGCAAAAATAATTTTTTACTCAAAATTTCTATCATATAGAAAACAAAAATAAAATGGTTTGGATAAAATAAGAAAATTAATTATTTAACAAATTATCTAAACCATATAGTGTGAATAATCATTAGCTAAACATTTTTTGGATGATTCTCTGACTACTATTTTTTATCTAATAAATGGTGTCTTACTCCACCTAATTTTAAAAAACATTTTTTATGTTTTTATTGAATGAAAAAAATATCTTATAACTACATATTTAGAAATAATGTATCAATTAAGAATAATAATGATAAACAACAGTATTTTTAACCAATGTATGATTATTTCATATTTATTTGTTATTATATAACTAGAAAAACATAGAGAGTTTTCGTTAAAACAAGTAATACTGTTGATGGAATAGTTTATGTCATATTTCATGAATTTGATCTATTTTTTTCTAATACATATGGAAATAAACTATTTGGATTTTTTTTCTGAAAAAAGCACTTATTTTTTTACTAGATGATAAATGAGATTCAATAGTTGTTTATATACTGGATTTTATTTTAATGGTACACCATTGTCTGAATGTTACATTCCCTATATAAGTTTAACTAATTGTTGAGGATAAAAATTAATTTTCAAAAAAAAAGTTTATCCTAAGGAATAATATAACTAATAAAATGATGGGTGATGTCACCAATCAAATATAACTACGAATTTAATAATAAAATATTTTGAACATCTCTCATTAAAATCTCCTTTCAATTATACAATTGTAGATTATGACAAAGGTGATTAATGTTTGATAATATCTATCGTAGAAGTGATTAATTATTATGAATAAAATAATGATTCGGCCGTATTTTTGTGACATAATGATCTTTTTGTAATACTATTTAAATAAATGGATCATACAATTTAATTACATAATAGATATTTTGAAGACAATAATGACATTGGAAAAAACCTAGTTGTGAAGATATTAAATTTCTAAAATGTGTATATAAACCTACTGAAAATATTTATATCCTTGAAAAATACCCTAGATCATGGTAAAAATTATTAACCCAATATTTACTTAAAAAAATTCTATGTCATCGGCTAATAAAAAACACATTTTCAAGATTGTTTTTAAAGAAACAATTTTGGGTCATGCTTATATGCTGGAATAATTATTGTATGGTGATAAAATACTATAATGATAGATTAGTAGAAATTTTTAATGTATTTGAAATGATCATGATATGTATACTAAGTTATTTAAATGGATTTTAAATAACTGAAAAATAAAATGACCAATCCTAACTTACATAAGATAATCATATATTTACATAAACATTTTAGCATGAAAAAATCAATATGTATTAGAAATTTTATAGTAGTATTATGGATATTAGATCATGTGGAATATAGAAAGCTAGTTTATCATTAATTGTATAGTGGTAAAATCAAAATATTACATATTTTAGTAGACAATTGTGCATACATTACGTTTTCAGTATTCTTGTTCATGAAGTTTTTAGAAAATATGAATGAGTCTCATTAAAATGAATTAATTTCTATATTATATAACATTAATGGAACCCTAGAACATATACATATTTACTCATCCAAAAATGATAATATATATAATATTTACTCAAATGATGAATTTAGAGGTTCTAGGTTGAATATAAATTGTAATTTTTTGAACATTATACTTTCTTAATGTCTTTTTAGTATCATAGTAGAGTGACAATAAATTCATAGTTCCCCTTTCCATTTCATAAGATAAATGAATTAAACTTATATTTTTTCACTCAAGGGTTTAGTATACATTACAACCATATGGATTTTTGTTCGATATTCAATAGAACTGAAATTATTTTTCATAGTAAAATTATTCTGTATTTCCTAAAATCTGAATTCATCACTCTTGATAGAATCACATATATGTAATTGATAATTTTATATGATACCACAAACTCATAGATATATTATACTTCAATTTATGAATCATTGGTATGAACATTATTATATTTTCACAACATAACTTTTTTTGAATGACATGAGTTTATTTATCAAAATATGTTTTTAATAAATGTTAAATGATCTTATTAATCTTTTTTTTCAATAGTCTTATCATATAGAAAAATTCATCTAGAATGGGAGATGATAGTTATTTTGAAATATATGTACTTTTCATGATGGTATATTATATTTCATAAAACTATAGCATATAAAATTTCATTAGTCTAATATTCTAGAAGATTATTTTCTTCATATTTAGATGTTGAAATAAAATTTCATTTCATAAAATAATTATATTTTTTAAAAAATATAATAAAATGAAAATAAGGGTGAATATAATTTTTCCTATAATTATCTACATTGTACAATGTTATATATTTTTATAGTTTGATATTAAATATCTAACCAAAAATGAGATATTAAATATTTAAGGGGGATCCTCATAGTTCATTATAAACTGAATTTTTTTATCTATTACAATATTAGAATAATATTCAGAAACATTCTTCGAATTTACTTATTTAATCAAATATGATTATTTTGGGAAAAAAATAAATGGGGGGAAGTATAAGAAATTTTAGGTTTTAAATTATCTATGTGTTTATTGGAATAAGAGTCTATTATTATTATACTAATTGGTTTTACGTATAATTCATTCATGTATTGGGTTTTTAAAAAATGTGTATATTGATTATTTAATATCACTTTTATAATCCTTTTTGAAAAATACAATACACCGTACTTGTGAATCTATTTTAACATGTACAAATGTTTTGTGGAGATTTTGTTGTAAATATTGTACTTATTTTAAATGTAATTATTACATGATATATATTACAAACATAATTTTACGTGGTTTAAAATTATATAGTGGTCGAAAATTAATGGATGATTTATTTTTTTGTACTTAATTAGCCTTATCGTATTATAAAGAATTTTGGGGAATCCATCTAAAGATAGAGATTATAATTACGATATTTGAACAATATTACTATAAAACTGTGGATTAAATCCATTGGTGTTTGTTATAATAATTCCTACGTATAGATAACTGTGATTAATTAGTTGATTCATAAAAATAAATTAAACACTAAACAATGGTATCTGGTCATCATGATACTTCGCAACTCATATTTCATTGATAAAATAATATATTTTTTATTCCACAGGTTTTCTAACAGCATTGTTCTATGAGGTTCTAAATATAAATTTCTTTAATTATCTTATTGTAATTGTTTCTTTCCAATCTAGTGAGATAAAGGATAATTAAACTATGAAATTAGGGATTTTTTATCAATGTGTTCTATGGATTTCAGGGATATAGAGTTAGAGGTCCATTTTGATAGCGTTGTAGACAAAGAAATATAGGGTGATGATATTACTATTTTTGATAATTATTATGAAGGGATTCATGGGATAAAAAGTTAAATAACCTTATAATAGGATAAACAATGAATAAAACCCATTTAATTTGAACTAATTGATTCTTGTGATCAACTTTACTGATCTTCCTACCACTTTGGATAAATGTGATGTGACCGAGCAACCACATATTTAAATATTACTTAATTTTCTATGAATCTCCAATACATATATTAAAAATAATTTCCCAAGATAAAAAATCGTCTAGTGTATTTATAGATTACTAACAATATTATCGTCTTTTTTTAATAATTTTTAATATATCTCACAAAAAAATTTCACATATAGAACTATTTACGAACCGCCTTACTTAATATCCATCAAAATAAATTAGTTAAATATAAATGTAAAAAGGGATGAGACAGTTTGATTCCTAAGGGAAAACATGGGATACATATGTCAATGTTCATAAGTGATAATTATATAGAAATATATTTATGGGAATGTAATCCTGGTATAAATCTGTTATAAAAATATATATAAATATAAAATAACAATTAATGGAATAATGTATTATCATAACACAAGACATGATTTATAATAGTGTGGACCATAAAATAATATTTTGTTATGATAGGATAAAACATGAATAATAATTTAACATAAGATTGTGGAATAAAAATATGAATTGAAATAATATTTCATGCCTTTCCACTATGCCATTCATGACATAGTATACTTGGGATAACTGGACTTGTATCATTTTCAATAGGTTAATCACTTGTGCGCACTTGAGAATGGGAAAAAACATGTACCCCTAATCATGGCCTAATTTCTTATTTTCACATTAAGATAAAAAGTTATAAAATATTACCCAATTTGTTATAGGGATTTGAAATATTGACCTACCACATAATAATAAACAATTTATATGTATTTTATAAGTATATAAAATATATAATCATTATATCAATTATTTTTTATCCCATTGAAATATAATTGTCTCCATGTTAACTTCCTTAATCCATCACAATAATTAGATTTAAACAGAAATAATATAATCAACATCATTATATTATATCCTTATATATAAATAAGAATGAAAAAATGGATTTAGAAATAGAAGAAAGACTATTTTATAAATGTAGTAAAATTATGATTTCAAAAACAAGATAAAATATCAGTTTTTTTATGGTATGATTAAATAACTATGAAATATTATATAAATGACTATATAAATTTATTTTTAAAATAATGTATCCATTATATTGAATATTATAATTTAATTATTTTCAAGGAAGGTGGAAATTACATTCATTTTGTACATGCAAAAAACATTCCTTTCACACATTTGTAAAAAATTAAATAGTGATTCATATAGAAAATATTTGAAAATATTTAGTCTAATTATTTGGGATGAAATTAAATTGTCATCAAAAATATTTTTTTTAAAATAAATTATTAAAAACCCATTTAAAACAATTTTAAGAACATGGACATGGAATAGAAATATTCTAAATCCAAAAGAAGAGATCAGGTTAGCTTTTAATAAAATATCAATTTCAAGTGTTTTTTTCAAAACAATAGTATTAAAATATAAATAATACTATAATAATCTATCGTTATCTATAGTTCAATAAAATATATTTGATTTATCGTAGAATTAAGTTATAACTTACCACAATAAATATTGAATTATAAAAAATAAAATAAAAAGAGTGAGTTTAACATAACCCCTTACCTCATATACCGACTTTATTCATTCATGATCTTTCATTCTATATTAAAAAATCAATATTCTATAAAAATATTTAATAAACATATTAAAAATTATCTGATTATATTTCATTCAATTTTTGTTTATCATTTACTATTTATTAACATTTAATTACTATAATCAATATTATTGGGGTCAATTTTTCTGTTTTACATTCATGTAACGTCTTAATGGATCTAAAAATTTAATATTGTTCATGTTTATAGAGTTATTATAATGTCATAAATATCCTATTTATTTATAATTTAAACTTTTAGAAATTTCCATGTATGGTGATAATGAAAAATGGATTACATCTCCCAATGGATGATTTAGTTTCCATGTACACACATATGTATTTTTCCTTCTTAAGAAAAAAAATATAATATTTAACATTCCTTTGATAAAAATAAATAAGTTGTAAATTTCATATATATTCATTAAATACATCTATCTAACAATCAATCTGATGTGCAAATGAAAAATTAATTACATCGCATTATTGTGGAGGTAGTCCTCACATAAACATGAGAATAAATTTTGTTTTATATTATATTGATAGGAAGTATATAATAATTATTCCATCATCATAATAATCTTTTAGTATAAAATTTATATTGGTTTCATTATTCTAACATAGATATTGATGAATTTCTCTAAAGTATAAAATATTGATACTCGAAATAGATATGTAAATACAATCACCACTTCATTGAGTATAAACGTTTACAATATCCCTTAATAAATATTATATTGGTCTTATGGGATGAAAATAACAAATATGATATGTGATAATGATTTGGCAAGTTATATCAGTTGATATTGGTAGAGGTTAGGTGCTCAAAGTGTGTATATTAATGAGGATAAATGTTTCCCTGTTATATGCAAGAAGAATGGTTCTGTTGTTAGTAATCATATCATTAAAAAAATATAACATTATTATCATATTAATGTTTAATGAAATGGAAGAATATCCACGAATTATATTATATAATTTGGAATTCCACTCAACCAATCAAATTTAGAATTCTTTCATCTTTTTTCCCCTTATCTCATAGCTTTAAACAATTTAACCATTAACCACGATGACCAATTTTTTAGATGTTATATTTATATTTTTTTCCACATATATAACCCATTTCTTGAAATTCAACTTCTAAATCTGATTGAAATTATTTCTATTATCTACGCACAAAATGGGAAAACTATTTTTTGAGAAAATTATTATTTGGAGTGTAAAATGAATTAATAATCATTAATTTTATATTAACATAAAATTTCTTAAAGTAAATTTATTTGGTTGAATATAAAATTTCAAAATATAATTAAAATAATTTCAATATAGTGATTAATTTAATTTTTTTATATATAATTACATTGTCAATATAAAAATATTTTTAAAAATATTTATTAGTTTTTACCTACAATAGATTTTATATTAATTCATAACAAATTGATAATAATTTTATGAAATATAGTAAATTTTTCTATATGTATGAAATATATTAATTTTTATATTTAACTATATAAATATTAGGAATTTATTTATAAATATTTATTCTGAAAATAGCTATTTTAAACATAAAATTTATTTTAGCTCTAAATTATTTGATTGTTATTTATAACATTAGTGAACCATTTAAAAAATAACTTTATTGATTTTCTTTATTATAACATCAGGTTTAAAAAAAAATTTTGTTTATATCATTCCTTATAATATTAAATTTAAGGAAAATACATAATTCACTAATATAGTTCAAAATACTCTCCCTATGATCAAGTGTTACTTACTAATTGAATTTAAATTCTTTTATTTCAAATACTCATTAACTAAATCAATTTAATTTTACTATATATTAATTCCTTTAATTTTATATTTTATTATTTCAATATTCACAAATTTTTGTTGTTGCATTAGTCATAATAGATCGAAGACATCAAATTAATATAATAGAAGTATATTTTAAAATCCTAGGGTGTTACATTAAATCACCCATATAAATATTTTAAAATAAAAATTCAATTAATTAGATGAAAATTTTATAGAACTATGACTCATGAAATGCTCATGTTCTCATGTATTTTATTCAAAATTATCGGTTTTCAACAAATCATTGACCAAGTTAGTTGTTTTCTTCAACAACTATTTATCGGTTAGATCCATGTTCTGCATTGGTTATTCTTCATATATAATATTTTTCTGCATCTGTACAACCAATAATTTTAGTATATGTTGAGAAAAATATAGTTACTTAAATAAAACTTTTAATATAAAACACATAGTGGACTTTAAATAGGTTCAGTGGAATCACCATGTGATGTGATATGATACTAATATGTTCAAGAATATCATACTAACATATATATCTATAGATCACCCTCTCTTTCACTAAAAACCATATTTGGAAGATATTTTAGTGATCCTGACCCTAGTTGACTAGAGAAAATTTCTAGTATTATTATATTGGAAAAATATACAAGGAATTTGACCCCAATTGACTAATTATTTTAATAGCCTGGGAAAATAAAAATTATACATTATTCCCATAATAAATTTTCTAAGAAAATACAACATATTGTTTTATATAATATCATTATACCAATTACCATATCGATGAATATCATCCATAGTGAAATTCATTGGTTCCTGATAAAACTAACAAAAGGAATTTGAGCATAATTTCTTAGTAACCGTTTAGTGCAACATGACATATCATTAACATAAAAGAACAATAAACATGGAAAGATAAATAAGTGAACCGAAAATAAATTTAAATAACACCAATATCATTCTAAGATAAATAATAATCAGTGTATAAATTTAAATAACTAAATAAAAAATCCATTAATCAATAAATAATAAATAAAATGTACCCATAGATAATATCATTGTGAAAATATCTTGGTTAATAATGTCTTAATTCTTAAAAATGAAATTGTTATCAATTAGAGGTCTTGTATAGTGCTTATAAAAACTCTAGAATAAGGTGATTAAAAATATGGTTTAAAACCAATTGTGAAAATTGATCTAGTTTTTCAAAATATATCCCTACCATCAATACCTTTTAAAAGATAGTTTGAAACAAATATATTTAAACTCATTGGATTAGAAAAACTAATTTTTCAAATGAGACATGTTGAATCTTCAATAGAGTTTATTTAACTATTAATAAAATAAAAATTCATTCGTAAATAATTAATTATATACCAACAAAATATACTTCATTCATGATCAAATAATTTTATTCTGTTAAGAATACAGATTTATCAGTATTTACATACATAAAAAATATATTAAATTGTTGAAATCATATAAAAAAATTATATATGGTTTATGATATAAAAAAATACATGATAAAAAATATAGATATTTTGGGAAACATTATCTGAAATGTTTCGTGGAAAGTGAATAATTACAGGGAAAGTTAATATTTAAAAAATTATTCAAGGAAGTGAATGTCAACACATTCATTAGTCAAAATTATCAAATACTATCTATAAAATTAATAATTATGGTATCAATAAATATTGAACCATTGTATTAAAAATGAAGGATTTTTAATTTTCTTAATATAAATACTGTAAAAATATATTTACAATCATTATTGACAAAAAAAATAATTTTCATTTTGAAAAACACCTTTTTAAGAATAAATTTTTTTGAAAATCCATTCATTTGAAAAAAGTTTTTAAATAATATTCATTTGATTAATATTAAAAAATTTCAATGACCATGTAACAATTAAATAGAATCTTTAATGAAATTCTAATTGTGAAATTTATGAAATTATACACATGTTTTCCAACATATAAAGAACATTCCATTTGCACACTAAAAATTATAGAAAAGTTCATCATTTTGAAAATTAATAGGATATTCTATTTAATTAATTTTTTAGAAAATAAATCTAGAAATAATGAAAAATTATAAGATAAAAAAAATTTATTGATAGTGTATTCGACACACAACACAGATATTTAACAACCCATAAAATATATTTCTTTGAATTAAGTCTCATTTATATCTTAAGAGACATTAAACCCCGAGTTGAAATTAAATTTAACATATTATAATGTTATACCATAATAAATACATTTGGGGATATTAATAGTATAAAAAAACATTGAGAAATAGTTTTATACTTCTCATTAATAATATATTAATTTTCTAAAAAGAAATGAAATTATTTATAGAAAACATTATTTTTTCAAATTGCAGGTTAGTCATGTTTTTTGCACATAAATTAAAATTATTTTTTTAATAATTTCAGGAAATAAATACAATAAAACAAACATATTTTTTTAAAAAATATCAATATTTTAGTGAGGAAGATAAATAGTAATTTTATAATTTTTTCCCATGAATAGTGTAAAAATGTATTTTAATTAAAAACTGCATTGTATTTTAAAAAAATTATAAAGGTAGATTCTATTTTTAATTGTTTTAAATTTAAAATTACCTCAATTATAAATATATTATTCATATTTAGTTAATTTAAGTTATTTTAATTTTGAATTTCAATATAAAATCATCGTGAGTTTTTTTGCATTTTGTATTTAGTAACACACTTTTTATCGTGTCTCTGGGATACATTTTAAATTAAAATTATCTAATTCTGAGAAATTAATTATGAAAAATTAAATACATATTTTTATTAGAATAATATTTAAATTAGAATAAGAGAAAATTAATTTTTTCCCAAATTAGTTGTGAAAATCATAAAAATTAATAATCCTAGTTACTGTAAAAACTGATTTGGTAGGTAGAACTAAGAAGATAAGGGTTAAAAAAAGAAAAAAACCTATATATTTCAATATTCACACCTTATATATTATATGTTATGTAATGGAACATCTTTGAGTTTTTTGGAATGATATAAACATGGTTATGATTGAATGTCTTCAAAATATTACATGTTTTCCACTCACTTGACTTATAAAATACAACAATATTCTCCTCTATTGTTAAAACTGTCATGCAATTTTAGTTAAACCAACCCATACCCAATTAAATTAAAATATTTCCTCCCATAATCCTTTAATAATTAATTTTATTTTCCAAAAATAACAAATAGGATGGTTAAGGTGAATGAAGATGTGGTTACCTGAAGAAGAGGTAATGTTCTTCAACAAGCATTATAATTTTTTTGTTTCCTAAACCTCCATAAAGTTTTATTCATCATTGATGATATAATTAAATAATTATTGTACATATATAGAGATACTTTTAAAATAATCACATCAGCTATAACCACATATTATTTAATAAAATGGGTTCTAAAATCGTCATTTTTTGTGTATGGTGTATTATACCCTCGCGAACCGATATCATTAGGTTTTCAACTACCATAAATCAAAGTTGGGTATGATGTCAGATTTGATATATATAAATACTATTTATAATATAATTAATCCCATAGGGTAATTATATCTTATATACCTTTTTTCATTCAATCATATATGTGGTACGATAATATTGCTCATTTGTACAGAAGTTTACCCTCTCACAAATCGATGTGATTTGTATTTCATTAATGATTTATCTGGGAAGTGTTAAGGTTAATGTTATTGATTATAAGTGATATAAATTATATATTTATTACATTCTTGATATATATATATAATTTTCAAGAAAATCATATATATCATTTTTATCTTACATTTTTCTCTATATGAAAGATGCTAATGTAGTTCGTGTACGTGTGAACTATCACCTTACGAAATGATGTGACTATATTTTCACCACCACACCACATGGGAAATATGTAAAATTATATATAAATAAATAATATTGTATATATGATACTGTGATAATTATTTACTAATAATATATTATTGTCCTTCTTTCCATAATGATCATTGGAAAATGAAAAAGTTACTCATGCATACATACGACCTAGCATATCCATGATTGTTACAATATTAATTTAAAATAACCATTATTCATGATTGGTTTCAAAATTATAATTGATGTCTATATAGAATAATTATTTCTTTATTATTATTCATTAAATGATGAAACAATATCATTTGAACACGAACCATATCATTCATGACAAATAACGAATGAGAAAACAAGGAAATTAGTACATGAAGCAACAAAAATAATGTATGATTTGTAAAGAATGAGTGGTAAGATTTTATGAAAAGTATATATATGATATTATAAATATTATTATTGTTTTAATATAAGATAAAAATATTTTTACAACTGTTATATTGGTTAATATATAATGTTGAAAAAGTAGAAGTGTGGGGTAAGTGATTTCGTCTAAATATTATTTAATTGGGAAATATTATAATGTTATAAACCTATTTTATTTTATATGGTGCATATACTAACCCTTTTACATGTAACGTCATTAGTACTTTATTATTCATGCCATTTTTATGTTTTGTATTTTATGTATTTCTTCTATATGGATTTGACTTAAGGGTTATAAAGTGGTAAATAATATCATAACTCAATTTAATTACGTTAGGTTACATTACTTCATCTTTGTATTTTATATTCGATGATTATGTGGGAAATTAAATTTTATTATATTATGTTTTTTACACTTTATTTATGTGTATTTATACATGATATAGATAATAAAGTCATCTACTAATTCTCACTTCTACATTATGATCATTGTAAGGGTTTATTTTACATTCACATCTCACCGTGATCGTTTATTATTAAATTCTAGTTGAAGGTGATAATTTCACCATTATCTAAAGAACAAATTAGTTTTTCTTCTACTCTAGTTTCTATTGTTATTTTAATGTATATGTACAAATTTTCAACCAATTGGTACCTAAAATATTTGATAAAATATTTTTATAATATCCAACATTATTTCTATCATCATTTTGTATACAAGAATGTTTTCTAAAAATGTTATCAATTTTCTTAATGTTTCAAAAGATATTAATGAAATAAATTTTTACACATATTTTAATTTTTATGAAATTGATTAAATGGAATATAAAATTTCATTTTCTAGATGAGGCACAATTAATTATTTTTCATAGTGAAAAGGTAATTTTTTGTTCACATTTATGACATGCACATAATTACCCACTGACAAGACCATCATTTCCTTTATGATTTATTTTCATGTTTTCATGGTTCTTATCAAGAATTTGTTTTCTCTAATATTTTGGACTGAATTGGCTTTCAAAATTATTTTTAATAAACCATATTTTTAAAATGTTTTACTCTATAAAATTTTATTTACAAAATGAAATAGATATTTTCTTATGATTATTTTTAATGTTATTTTTATAATATTTATATTAGTCAATTAAGACCACAATTTATTATCTATCAAATTGGTACATATATTATTGATAACATCTATAATCTATTTATGGATTTTTATTGATGTTTTTTTCTAACAAAAGTATTAAAATTAACATTCTCATTTAATTTATATAATCAGTGTCTTCCCCGTGAATTTTTACAATTTTTATGATCATTATACAGTATATTTACTTAAATATTCATATTTTTTTCATAGATATTTTTATTTCAATAAACATATATCATTTAAAAATATGGTGTTCTGTATTGAAATTTATTTGTTTATTAGAGGGAAAATTGATAAATTTATATTATTTTCTCAATACAAATATTTGTACAAGAATTGTTTCTATTACTTGTTATATAAAGAAATAATTGAACATGTATTTATAAGTGGTAACCATTTATAGAATTCTCATTGATACCATGTTAGTTCTCATGTGGAATATTAGTCGGTCAATCACTTTAAGTGTATACACTATATTTTAAAACTTTCTTGTGAAAGGCTCTGATAGTTGATGTATTGTTTTCCAAAATAGATCAGTCTGAACCCAGTTGTCTTAATTTATCTCTTGAAATATATTTATGGTTGAAGAATCATGTTCTTGAGACATGAAATCTAATAATTAATAAATTACTTTATTTAGAATTTATTTATTTTTATACATGATATCTTATAATTAATATTATATATGGATATATTTCATTTTAATTTTTTTGATTACATGGGATTATTTTGTAGTTATTTACCTTTTCATATTCTTTATTCATTTTTATTCATGACTCCTTATAGTATACATAACACTTAATAAGAATTTTGACTCACTCTTTGTTTTTATTATTCAACACTCTATGAATTTTTATATGAATGATATATCAAAATATACTAGAGGTAATTATCTTATTTATAAAAAATATAGAGAATTGGGTGTTTCAATATAATAAAGTAATCCTTTATTTATCAAATTCACATATCCTTACAAACAATTAATCCCATTAAATAGTGAATTTTTGTATCTTATAGAAATTTAATAAAGTAAGGCACCATATTTGTGCCTCATGATCTAGCATTACTATAGATGGTATTAGATAATGTTCTGTTGAAACCATGAAAACAAGATTTTAGAAATCAAATACTAGGTATCATAACCCAATAATAGTTGTTTAGGATAAGTATTGAATAATATCTTAAGGTTGTGTTAATGGGGTGATTATGTTTTTTCTTATAATTTTTTTTCCAATCAAGATATTACAAGTAGATGTGATTTTAGAACAGATGTACCAGTGTGTAAAAAATATAAAAAGGTCTCATTGGTTTAGACCACACAATCACATGCTGCATGAAAATGAAAATTTCTATGGACATATTTTGAATATCCTAGGGGTTATGTTTAGAATAATTCATGTTTTATAAAAAACCCATATTCATGGTTTCAAATTGGAAATGATAACGTGTTATGTATTTTAATTCTATGGAATTGAAGATTAAAAATTAGTTGTCTCAAAGGAGAAATAATATGTTTAATAGGTTAAAATATAGGAAAAAAAGGAAATGATTTTATAAGGAAAAATATTTAGGGTTCTATAGAAGGAAATAAATATGAGAATAGGGTTTTATTTATGGTTTATGGTTTTAAATGTGGAGAACCGTGGAATTATGGATGTCAATTCTCTCATCAAATGGTAAAACAAAAGAATAAGGACTGACTAATGTTAAAATAAATTTGTTAAAGTATTTATTGGTATTATAGAATTATATTATGGAAATAATTTTTACCAAAGTTATTTTTTATATGAATAATGAAAAATTTTAGTATTCATTTAAATTTTAGAAGAATATAAGTCTTAATTAGATTGAAATCATTATATAAAATAATGGATTCATGTTTTTATGATTTAATGTATGTGAAATGAATTAAACATCACTTTCTGCGTTTTATGTGATGGCAGTATACGATGATTAAACGAATTTTGGGAGAAATTTATGAAATAAATATGTTTCAGTGGAAAATATATTAGAGGAGTAATACCATTACATTTTATTGTCTTGAGTTTAAATGTATTTATAATATGTAGGACTAATATATTCACTAATTACAATATATTAATATTCGAATAAAAATCTTACACACTGTGAAATTGAATAATATTTCTTGAAAATAATAGTGAAATGATTATTTAATTATTAAATTCATTACAAGTATATCGAACATATTTTTCTAGAATATTATAAAAATTATATTCATTTAGTTGTGAAAAAGGGACAACATATATGTTGGGTGGAAAACCAATCTATATGACAAGGTTATGGGAGAATGAACCTCTAGCATAATGATGATATAGGTTTAGAAAATATAGTTATCCTAGATGGTTTCATAATTAATAAGTCTTTGTTATTATATAAATTATTTGGAAAACATATTATTGATGAACTAGTGGTTTTAATTTTTAGGTTTAGATTTTAATTCACCATATTAGATAACATATTCTAACTATATTGTTATTAGAACATACTTAGATATAGCCAAAAACGATTTTCACTCTTTTATGGAGCTCATGATACATTTAAATTTAATTATAGTGCTTCATTAAAAAATTGTAATTAATTTATTAGAGTAAGAAATTAATTTGATATCGATTGAAGAACCACAAAATAATTAAATTGTTCTAATTAAATAAAAACATATCAAGTATGTATATTTACTTATATTAATAGATGGTAAAATAATTTTCTATCATTAATAAAATGATATTGAAAAAATTCTTATTATATTCATATATAATTAATCATATTATCTTTATAATCTTCAAATATTTATTATTTTGAGTCCCTTAACTTCCCATTAATCATTCTATTTTATTTTATCCTTAACCTCAATCACTCTTTAATTATTTTTTTCATTTCCTACATGTCCATATCATCACATTTATATTATTTTCCCCACTATAGAATCATATTTTTTTACAATAAATACATGAATTGTACTTCCCTTCATATCCCAATAATAAGATTTTTTTATTAACCATTTTATGACGTGGGTTTTTTAACAATTGTATTTTCAAATATCAAAACATAGTTTACTGATATCACATTAAATTTATGAGGATTAAATCTAATAATTTTATGAATAATATATGACCAAAAAATTTAAGAGAATTTTCTTTATTGTTTTTAGACAAGCAACACCAAGCCTAACTAACCAAGGAAAAATATTTCATAAAATTCAACTTCATCAATAATATTTTGAATACACAACCATGATTTGAAATAAAATGAAATATATTTTACCATTATATAAAATACAATATTACTATTGTGTATGGATAGTACTAACTAAATTCTGAAATTTATTTTTATCTATTGATTATAAATATAATAAGATTCATTTAAAAGAAAAGAAAATTTTCTTAAAAAATAGTATTTTTCTTATGGATGGTATAGTCAAGCTTGAATTAAAAAATTTAAAATTAATTTCTCCAAAAGATTGTAAATTTATTTCATAAAAGGAACTTAATATTTTAAATATATATTATAATTTTCTAAAGGTTTCCTCTTTTTAATTGACAAAAATGTTTTCATTTTTTATGTATAGTGGAAAATAAAGAATTTATATTTGAAAACTAACATTTAGTTTAAAAGTTTTAAATTGAAAAAAATTATAATTTTATTAAAAGTTATGAATGGTCTATTATAAATATATTAATACAATCTACTGTAGTTATATATTTTTCATATTTAATTTTCTCATAAAGACATTAAACACTTTTGAACATTTTCTCTTTAAAAACAATAATTCTTATATAATATAAGGAATTAGATTTAAATTAAAGTTATCAACATATGTGTATAGAATTTGGAGAACTGAATTAATTATTATAATCATAAAAGTTTCTAATTACTAAAAATTTCAAGTTAATTTTTACCTAAAATGAGTAGTGGAAATGGTAAAAATTAAATATCGTGGTTAAGGAAAACACCAATTTATCCGTGGTAAAACTAAAAAGATAATCATTATATCTTACCATACATCTTTTCAAACAAAACTTTTATTAACATATATTTAACCTATGTCTTCAATAATTATAAATGGTCTATAATAGGAGCATTTATCATGATCAAAACGTGGCTAGTTTTTCAAAAAATTACCATTGTGCAACTCATTTCCCTTTTAAAACTCCTCCCCATCTTCTTTCGTCATCAAATTGTAAGAACAAATTTTGTAATAAACGACCTAACACAATATAATCAAAATTAATTCAACAATAATACTTGTTTTAATCCATTTTCCATCTCAGGAATCAATTACTGTAAACCTAGAGTGGATACCGAAAGAAGTGGTGATATGCTTTAATGAGAATATTTAATTTATTTCGTCCTCCACCACATTAAATTATTATTATAAATATTGATATAATATACTCATTATCTTCAATATACATTTCATTATTTATAAGAATTCACTTAAATAAAAATTTATCCACTTTCATCTAATGTTCTATGAAAATAATTTGTCTTTTGTCAGGTAGATTAATGTCTCATGAACCAATGTTATTCATTTTTCCATTACTACCTCTTATTGTTGTGTATAACAATGTATATATGGTATAGAAATGATATTTATAACAAAATTATACCTTTAATATTATCATATGACATATTTATTATTAAACTTCAATTCCATATGAGATATGACACCGTTGCTCATGTGTAATGTGGACTAACACCTCATGAAGCGATGCGATTCACCATTAAATATATATTTACATAAAATTGATAAGGATAAGATTAATGATTATATGTTATATAAATGATGTAATTATGATAATATTTCAAATTTATCTATTTTATAAGACAATATGTAATATTTTAATTCTTACATTTTCAATCAATGAATGATTGTAATGTCTTTTGTGTATGTGTCGATTACTCCATTCATGAAAGGATGTGACCCCATTTTCATCTTGACACCCCATTGATTATATATATAAGTATATTTAAGGAAATAATATTATATATATGATATTATGATAATTATTGAAAAATAATATGTTACTTACATTCTTTTCATATTGATAATTAGAAAATAGAAATGCTACCCATGTGTATGTATGACCTATCATATACAAGAACGTAATATACATCATTTATAATAATCATGATTCGTTATTGGTTTTAAAAATATAATTTATGTATAAATTTTATAATTATGTCATTATTATTTTTCTAGAGATAATGAATCTTTTTAATAAACCCATGAACCTTACCATTCTTGATAAATCATAAATGGTAATACATGGAAATAAACATGTGAATGAATGAAAATAATGAATTATTATTTATGAATGGGTTGTAATTTGTTATAAAATTATCATATATGATTTTATAAATTTTAATATTTCAATACTTTAAAATAAAAATATTTTTAAAACAATGTTACATGGTATTAAAAATTATTTAACCAAAGGGAAGTGTGAGGTATGATATTTCATCTCAATTTCATTTCATTGAGGCATAATATAATTTTATGAACCATATTTTAGTTATATATTGTATTTAATTTTACTATGACATGTAATATAGTGAATTATACATTTTTAATTTTATTTTATGATTAAATTTAAATTATTTCATTTATTGGGAATTTACTTAAGTGTTACCAAATGGTAAAGAATTAATAACTCAATTTATTTTTTGGTTATATTTGTTCTTCATCACCATTGATATTATAGTTTTATGTGTGTAATAATTTTTGATTATGTTGTGTTGTATTTTCACTATTTATTTATATTTTTAGTCTTTATAAATATTTAATTCATCTATTAATGATCACATTTACTTTATGTTAATTGTAAGGGTTTATTTCACAATCTCACTTTTATTTAGATTGTTTATTCTTGAATTTTTGTGTAAGGTAATTACTCGATCATTTTATAATAATAAATTTAAATTCTTTTCACCATTAGTTATTCATTTAATTATTATGTAGTAGTTAAGTATTCCCAAACATTGGTACATTGAATAATTTGAGGAAATGTTTTTATAAAATTTTACTATGTTTCTTTCTTCGATTGGAATAACTTTTAAACAAACACACATGTTTTATAAAAATATTGAAAATTGATTTTATCCTTTTAATTTTTTATTATTAAATTTATTATTAAATTTTTTTACATTTTAAAATTTTAATTCTAAGGATTCTTCAAATCATTTTAAGAATGATCCACTTTTCAAACCTATTTATAATGAATGTGAAATGTTTTTTTACTTGTACGACATGTATAAAATTACCAGTCGATATGAACAAAATATTATTGAATCTTGTAATGAATGTTTACAAGTTAAATTAAATGAAATTTTTTGTGAATATTCTATCAATTATAAAATTTTAAACTAATTTTCAATAAAAAGGATTGTAAAAATGATTTATGCTTTAAATGTGATTTTCAAAATAAAAATTACATTTTCCTCTTGAATAATTCAAAATATATTTTTATAGTACATATATTACTCAATTAAAATAAACCATTATTCATAATATAATTGTGACATATTGTACTGATATAGTCATTTCACATTCTATATATTGTTTATGACCAATTAAACTGAGGAAGGTATTGACATTGACATCCATGATTCATTTTCCTATCGCTTAACTTCCCCTTGAATTTTTCACATTCATGTGATTATTAGACAATAATGCTCCCTATATATACATATAATTTATCATTTATATTTTTGTTAAAAAAATATATAATTTTTATATATTGTCTTCTACGTAGATATTTATTTTTAAATATGAAGAAATATTAATAAATTTATATTATTTACTAAATACGTATATTTATTCGTGAATTAGATATATTATTTGATATATTTGGAATGAAATACACCTGAATTAATAGTTAGGGAATGTAACACCCTTATATTTTTTGAAATAGTGTTTTTCAAATTAATGTAATGTTTTTGATATTTTACATTTAACGCAACAATGGTTTTTTTATTAAATCCCCATGTTTGGATTTTCTATATGAAACACAATTTTAATCATAAAATAAATGAAACATAATGAGTTTATTATTATTCATATAACATTGAGGTCATTTTATGTTAAATTCATGGTTGAATTTCCTCAATGGTTTGCATAAAATATCCATTGATTTACTGAAATATAATTTATTATTTAAAATATTATTATTTAATATAATTATATATAACATGTCCATTATGTTAGTGGTTATGAATAGGATAAAATAACCTATGAAAATAAATGGTTTAATTCTTTTCTTAAAGAGTAATTATAAAATAATTTAACAAAAAAAGTAATATAAAGGGAATATTTTTATAAAAACATTATTTATGATCACAAAATAATTATATCCAAATTTATTAAGTTAATTAAAATTAAGGAATTTTAATAATGAATTATATATAAATTATTCTTAGAAATATCATATACATTAATTGAACATATTTTAATTTAACTTGTTGGAAACTAATCCAATATTACACATAAAAATCTTTATTTGTTTAAAGTAGTTTTTATGCAATTTAATAAATGACGTATTTTAAATATAAATATTCAAAAATTAAAAAATTATATTTTTAACAATAATATTAATATCAAAAAAATAATTATTAATGTTAATTTTTGGTGAATGTTAGGTATTTTTTATTAAAGATGCAATTTTTGAATTGTGAGAAATATTAAAATTACACTCAAAACCTATTATTATTTTAATTTTTTAATAATTTTAAAATATATTTATTAATTTATTAGAAATATAATTCTATAAATAATCCATAAATTAATATAATTTAGGTCACTAGGATCAATTTCTCATTGAAATTATATATTCAATCGTTGAAAACATTTAAACATTTTTACTTTAAAAAACAACATTGTTATCTTGTCTATAGTATTAGTTTTAAATTAATTTCATACCATTCCGTGATTGAATTTAGAAAAATATATTACATTTTTTTAATCAATATTATTTATAATTTTTAATATGTTTTAATTGATTTTTCCATAAATATTACTCATTGCAATAAAATTAATTACAATGATTAAAAGGAAAATTAGAATAAACAAGAATAAACCTTAAACGTAAGCATCAAAATGTCCTATAAACATTTCCAATATAGTATGGTTGTAAATATCTAGACCCTAACCTATCATGGATCAAATTTTGAAAATTATTAGCGAGAAATTTCACAGTAAAAACATTGGTGGAATACCCTTTCCAAAAATTTATAAGAATGTTACTCTTCCTCAACTAAAAAAAACTCACCACCCCCACTTCCTCAAACTACTCAAGTAAAATTTCAGGGAAAAATATATGACATAATACCTCCTCAAAATCAATCTCAAAAACCTATTGTAAAAATTTTTATTATAAATATATGCATGTAATTATTTTGGTGCAAAGAAAATAGTGTTTCCAGAATAACATGTGATATCCTTCCTCAAGCTATTTTTATTTATTTTCATTCTCCACCCCCTTAAAATATATTAATTCCATGAATAAATAACATAATAAATATAGTAAATATAGTGATATAATATTATTATAAGGGTTTTACCTATACATATACACACATTCACAAAATGGGCAACAAATTTACCATTCCTGTGTATAATGAAGTAACACCTCGCAAAATTTTATCTTTCAATTTTTCATTACCACCTCACATAGTTGGAGAATTATGAAGGGAACTTATTATTATATGACTAAAATTATTTTTATGTTTCATTTATACATATATAAATATTAATTAACGCATACATTAATACATCTGTTTTGTCTAAATACGATAATTTCTCTCGTGTAGTGTAGAATAAACCCTCCTCAAAGCAATGTGATTCGTTAAAAAAAAGAATTTATTAAAGATTATATTTGTAAAGTTGAAATATTTTTATGATATTATCATGATATTGGTAATTATATATATATATATATATGTCTGTAATTTTCATTTACTTTCATTCTATTAATATGAGAATAAAATAGATACAAATTTCATGTGTGCTCATAACCTACTTTTGACCTGAACATCATATTTCATTTTATACATTAATATTTTATAGATTATAATAATACACATGTTATGTTAATGAATTATATTTAAACATTCTTTACATTATGGAAATTGTGAAATATGTATATGGACTAAAAATATATCAAAGTAAGGCACATGCGAAAAAATTGTATTACTAAAAATGTAACCATTAACATGGAAGTGTTAATAAGAGGGTGATATAAATCCAAATATGGTATTAGATATAATATTATGGTTATTTTTTATATTTAAAATAAAATTATATTTTTTGTAAAAGTGTTTTTAGTGAGTACAATGAGTGTCTTGTCATAAGATTAGGGGATTTCATCTTACTCTTTATTTCGGTGAGATACATACCAAATTCACAACATAGACATTTAGTGTGGGGTATATACTAATATATCACATTTTATTTAATTAATTTCATTTATTTTATGATATTAAGATCATAAATATATTTTATTATTTAATAGGGATCACGATTCCATAAGTAAGTTAATTAGTAATGGGATTTCTAGCCTCACTTTTATCTATATTAGATATATGTATTATTCACCACTAATTTATTTATTGTTGTGTATATAATTCCATTTAATAAATTATAGGAGTATTATCCTTAAATTAGTTGTTATTTATAGATCAATTTTCTGATATATGTTTCTTTGGGATTATGTTTTAGAAATTATCAAATTGATTGAGTTATTTTATCTGAATTTTCTTTCATTGAGACACATTCCATAAAATTCTAAAAACTGATTTTTCATGAATGTTTTAAAAAATTATTTTAATGAATATATACTAAGATCATTTTCAAGAAAAATTAATTTTATAAAATTTTTATGTTATCACGAATATTTATTGTTTGTTTTCAATGGGTTTTCAATTTAATGGGTTTTAAAATGTTATCAAAATTTATTTATATGTTATTAAAGTGGTTTCATGTAAATGGTGTTCATAATGATTTCATGACTAATTTATATTCTTTAATAGTGTATAGAATTAAATGGTTTTCGTAAATTTTTTGTAATTTTTTTTCAATATGTCTTCAATGAAATGTTTTTGGAAACCTTTTATTTAGTTTATTATATGATTTTAATGTTTTTTCAATGAAATGGGATTCACAATTATTTCAGGAAATATTAAATGGTTTTTGGAGGTTTTTTAATGGAATTTTTTTAGAAAATTTTCTATAATTCTTTATAAGTTTTCAGAAAAAATAAAAAAAATATGTCTCAAATATTTTTGAGGATTCATTAAATGTTTTAAAGTGTTTTAAATGAAAAGGATTTATAAAATTTTTTCTATAATTACTTATATGTTTTCAAATGGTATTCAAGGAAATGGTTTTGAAACAATTTTAATGCTTTATTTATAAATTTTCAATTTATTTTCAATTAAAATTTTTTAAAAAAAAATCAAGAATTCATTATAAGTATTCAATGTTTGTTCAATTAAATGATTTTCAAACCGTTTTCATGATTTCATAGTTCTTAAAAAGAAATATTTTTTTTAAAAAATTCATTCTTTCTTTGTAGGTTTTAAATATTTTTTGGATATAAGTTTTATTCAAAATATATTAACGGATTCATTTATTTTTTTTCATTTTTTTTCATGAATATGATTTTAAAAAGGTTTTATGTTATAAATAACATATTTTAAAATAAAAATAATGGATATTTTCCTCAATATATGTTATAAATGAAATTGTAAAGATTTATTCGTATGAAAGGTATATTTGTAATAGTATAATGAATATTATTTTTAATGAAATTATATTTAAATAAAAAATTGTTCCACATGAACTTAAAAAATCCTTATATATAAAAGATGCCATACATTGTTACAATTTCTATTTTACGGGTGATATGATCCAATAATACCATTCATATTCATTGAATAATGGTCTGTTTTTTAGGGTATGATGTTCACAACACTTGTTTCTCTTCCATTATTTATTTTTTTATAAAACACGCATCTTTTCATGGGATATTCTTTGGTGAAATGATTATGAAACATGTATCTTCAAAATATTATTTGGTATTATTACATGTTTATGATACCCATTAGAATTCAATGGTTATTATATTATTTATTATGATATTGGGACATGTGTACGTATGATTTCATTATTAGATGGCTAGGACATATATTTCACTCCAATACAGTATGTAAATTGTTATATCTTTTGAGATAAACTTGGCTACAATAAGGATGTGAAATCGGTTTAGTAAAAGACGTCATCTTCTAAGAAGCTCTTGAGAGTGAAACATTACAACTAATTTTTCCTTGGTGGTGAACCCTAAATACCATGATGGTCTGGGGAAAGAACCCATAATACTATGATTTCATTGATAGTGATGCATTAACTATTATGTAAATACTTTTTATGCTTCTTCGTCTGTCTAGAATTCTATGCTGTATTCTTATGTTATTATTTTATGGAATATATTATTTATTTAATTGTTATTGATGTCTTATGAACATCAAATCCTTATTCCATAATTCATGTTAATGATATTTGATATGTATAGTATCATCTTCTAATGTTATGGTCACATTCCCATACCCATAAGCTCGTGTTTTTTGTAACATATATCCTTGTTAACACTTAATGATCATCTAAGATCACCCCTATTTAGTTTTCATTCCCTAGGATTAGAATATATGTATTATGTTTGATATGTATAAGAAGGGTGATAGCCATAGAATACCTAGTGGGATATATTGTAGCTCACTTATGTACCAGTTTTTTTATGTTTCCATGTTTCAAAAAGAACTAAATTAACATTGTCTTTGGTCATGTGTTTGTGTATTGTATTATGTATTCCTAGAAAGATGTTCAATGTTAATGTATAAAAAAATAGGGTATTTATATGTAGTGTCAAAGTGAAGGTTTAGTAATCCTTTGGAATCTTGGTTTTGAAAACATTTTTATGATCCTTAAGATTATTTTTAAGGATATGTTTAGTGATGTCTCTAAGGATAATATTAAGGATGAGGAAAATAAAAGAAATTATACATTAATTTTGAGAAAGGATAGATGAGTGGTTTCCATGAAATAGATCCATTTATGGATAAAACATGTGGATGTGGTTTGGGTTGGAATATACTTAGAAGTGACAACTCATACAAGGTGTGTCAGGCCTAACTCAAGCATAACCTAGTACATGACAATGAGACTCACTATGCAACTGGTTTGAAACTCTTAGGGAATAAGTGTGGAAACATTAAAAAAAATTAAACCATCATGAAGGATATACATAGACTATGACAATGAATAACCATGGAAAAACCTATGGTTTCATATATTAAAATGTATGTATCATTATTTAGACATATTATATGTGGTTTATCACGATTGTTTTATTCATTAATATGATAAATTTTTCTTACTCTATGAATTATGTTTTAGTAAATGATTGTAAACTAAATGAACATAATTAATAACGATTGCAATAGACAATGTGATGATTTTTCTCTACAACTTCCAAATTCTTTAGGAATTTGAATGCAAAACCCCATTTTTATGATGACATAGGATTCTCAAGATACGAATCATACTGGACTACTAAATGAGGGATTTTGGGAATAACATTCAATTTCTTCCTTCATGATGTAACTCCCACCTTATTTTATTAGGTATTCACATCCACCTGTGGCCGAAAAATTTATCGATTCCACTGGAAATATATCCTTTATTATCCATTATTCAAAACATGATAATGTCATTCTGCTTTATTTTTTTAGATAGTAAAGTAGTCCAGTGGAAGACTCTATTTGAGAATATAAGGAGTAATGTTGAAATTGAATCCATGGATTGGGATGAGTTAAAGAACAAATTCTTCAATACATACAGTCATCATGATCTTCATATGAAGATAGAATAGTAGTACCTTTAGTTAAATATAATGGATGATGAATTTTTTGGTACCTATGAGGATAATTTTACAATAAATGTGATGAAAGATTCTGAAATAATAATCCAATACTAATGTAAGTTAGAATTACTCTTCAATATCATAAATCTATGTCAAAAATGGAATTATCCAAAAGTGACATTAATAGATACGAAGAGGTTGTGCATTTTGAAATTAGTTTTGAAATGCAGGTTGGAGTTATACATCAATCTCATGGTTTTCAAAAAAGGAAGATAAAATTAAAATGAAAATCAAACAACCATGAAGAGAAGAAGATGATAATTCCTTTATTCCATATTTTTATAAAGAATTATGGAAGAATTTTTATTAATGGATATAAAAAATGTTCTATGTTCAGTAAAATAGATCATCATGCATTAGATTTCTGATGTGATTGAAAGGAGATAGATAACAATGTAAATAGGGAAAATGTTTATAAACTGAATCTCTCGCACTCTAGTGTTTCAGTTTTAGGAAGATTGGGAATTATGAATATCAATGCCCCAAGATGATGGCGAAATTAGATGAAAATCCATAATAACTTATGAAGAAAAATAAAAATGGAAAACCTTATGAAAACACAATGGATTAGGTGAATAATCAGAAATATAGAACCCAAATAATTGTTTCCTAAGTCATAAATTTCATGTTTTATTTTGTATGAATAAACCCTATGAAAATATTATTTTCAATCCATTGGTAAAATTTAATGTGATTGTGTCTATATACAATTATTATAGTATAATAAAACAATGTTTGGTATTCTATCGGAACTAAGATAGACCCATGTCCACCAATGAAAATATTTTTTGTTATAAGATATGAAATTTTATAAGGAATGAAGGGTAAATTATTTTTTGAAGTGTTTTAAAGATAACCATTTATGAAAAATATTATGGTAAATTTCAAATGAGGTTGTATGGATTAAATTTTAACATCGCAATAAGAAGAATTGTTTATATTAGAGAACTTGTGATAATATTTTTTTATATTGACAGATTGAGTGTCATGTCATTCGATTTATGTATATCATTATCTCCTAATTCTTTTGGAATGAAAATATCCCCATTATTTCATTATGTAATTGATGAAGTGAAAATCAAGTCTTGTAGAATCAAATGTTTTTATTGGAAATATGAAATAAAATAAAATCATTAATGTATATTACATTATATACATACATAAAAATATAATTACTATATTTAAAGGATATGAAAAATATTTATCTTAATACATTATCTTCTATTAGATCGATGTTATTATAAATCATCGCATATATAGGGTTTTTAAGAACATAAATTTAACTTTATAATTGTTTTCGTAATGACCAATGGTCATTATTACTCTCTATAGTTATTTATTTTATTATTCCATATTCAATATTAACACTTAACACATATTCACCAATATAGAAACATAGTTATTAGTTACTTTGGGTAACCTTCAAGTTTCCAACATTCCTTTATTAATTGACATTTTAGTATTTATTTTTATGATCTATGATTCTATGAAATAAAAATTAAAGTATTAATACATTGATAACCCAGATGAATTTCATGGGAAAAATCTTTTTAAGGGATGTAAATTTTAAAACCATGATATTTTTTAGAATTATTTATTTTCAATTAATTTAGACTTTTTGATGTATTTAATTACACGCAACACTGAAAATAGTTTGTTATGGAATCACATTAGTTTTTAAATTATATGAAACATCATGTTAATAATACACAACATGACATATAAGTTTTTTCTTATTATACATGAGACACTGAGGTTGGTTTATGTCACACGCAAGACTGACTTTCCTCGATGGCTTGCTGAACATTCAAGATTATGTTTTACCAAACAATAATATATTATTAAAGATATAATTATTTAATATAATATTGTATAACATAGATATTGCGTTGGATGTTATGAATATGATTAACTAAATAATTAATATATATATGGTTGTATTCATTTCTTTCAAATTAATTGTAAATTAAAAAAAGATTAAATTGAATATATAGGGAATGTTTTTATAGAAACTACATTTATGCCCATAAAGAAATTTTATCTTAATAAATTGAATTGATTACTATTTGTGAATGATATTAATCAAATTTAAATGTTTTAAATATTCAATTATATAATATTTATATTAATATAAAATCATTGATTGGCATAATATAGAAACAAATCCATTATTACACATGAAAACCTATATTATTATAAAAGATGTTTTACACCCTTTTAATGGGGAAACTATATTAAATCTACATTTTTCAGTATTTATAAATTTTATATATCAAAATGAAAAATTATTTTTGAAATAGGAACATAAAAAATATTTTTAGTGTTATTTGTTTATATTTTTATGAAGTTTCATTTTTGAAGAATATTGAAAAATAATGAATTTTAATTCAAAACAAATTTTTTCCTATAATTTATTTACAAGTTTTTATTATTTATATAATTGGTATTATAATAAAATAAAATAAATTATTCTTATATTAATAAAATTTAATTAATTTCTACTAATTTTAATTGGAAATTAAATATAAAAACCTAGAAATCTTTTGAACAGTAGTACATTAAAAACCTGCATTGTCATCCCGTCTGTGGGATTAATTTTAAATAAAAATTCTAATACTTTTGTTATTGTAATTTTGAAAAATATATACAATATGTTTAATAATTATTATTTATAATTTATGATATGGTCAAAAAAAATTTTTACAGATATAATATTGAATATAATAAAAATTAATTACAACGATTAAGGTGAAAATTATCGTAATAAAGAATAAACCATATGCATCATGTCCAAAATGACCCATAAACTTTTCCAAAAGTCATTTTATTATCATATTATTAATATATTATCTCTTTAATATATATTTAACTATTATCGGTACCTCATTTAATAGTAAAAACGTTGGTGGAATTCCTTTTCAATATAATTTTCCAGAATGCCAATAATATTTCATTATAAAATAATAGTCACCCTCCCACTTCCTCACACATCTAAATAAACATTGTATCGACCTTGATCATTCTGTACTGGTACTAAAAATTCTTCTACTAAACCTATAAACCTCACCATTGGTAGAAGGACATCCATGAAATCCCTATGGTTTAAACCAAACGGAGTTACACGAATAAGTGGTAACATTCTTCATCAACACAATTTCTACTATTATCATCCTCGACTCCCACAATATTATTATTCAGAGATAAAATTTTATAATTAGTATCCCTAATATACTTACATGTTTTTGTTATATGTATTCTAAATACACGTACACCCAAATCCATCTAATGGGTAATGAACTTAATGTTTTTTATGGTGAATTACCGACTCACAAAATACTGTTGTTTGTTTTTCATTACCACCACTCAGTGTTGGTAAATTAGATGAAAATGATTTTTTCAATTATATAAATTATATTATTTTTATTTAATATTATATAATAATTATATAACATATACCTTCAATCATTCCACTTTTTGTAAATATGATAATTTTGTTTAGGGAATTATTCACTATTGGCTCCTCAAAGAGATGTTATTTGTTCACACTCTATAAGGAATTTATTATTGATGGGTTTATTAAATTTATATTATATATATTTAATAATAATTCTACATTAATTATTATTTATATATATTTAATTTACTTTAATTATTTTAATATGATAATATAATGGAAACAATGTTCATTGAAACGTACGACCTTCTGTCTCTATGAATAGTTAATTCTATTTCATAAATTTATATAATATAGATTATTATAAAATAGATACAATGAATATACATGATATTTATATCATATTTTATATTCTGGAAATGATTATATGAGTATAAGGATCAATAATTTTACAAATTGAGTTACTTGTAAAAAACAATGCATATATAACCTGAAACGCAACCCTAATATAGATTTGTTAATAAGCAGGTGATATAAATTTATATATAGTATTAGATATAAGAATATTCTTCTGTGTTAGAATAAAAAACATATATTATTATACATGTGGTCAAATGAGTACAGTGAGAATCAATAAATAATATATGTGTATTTCATCTCACTTTTTATTTTTATGAGTTACATATTATATTCAACACTGACTTATTTTGTTTGGTGTAAAAAGTTCCTACAATATGTTATATCAATAATTTATTTTTTTATGATATTAAAGGATTTAATTGACATTATCAATAAATTCTTATCATTGTTTTAATTATACTCAGGTATTAAAGATATATCTAGTCTCACATCTGGTTCTCTGAGAATTATGTCTTATTTTCCACTAATTTATTTTTTTTAGTGTATATCCTGGCATTAAATATATTATAAGATTATTATAATTAAGATTATGAGTATTTTAAAATCCCTATTATAATCACACTATAACGGGGTTTAAGTTTCAAAATTTAATAATTTAGGAAAGTAATATTGTCTAAATTTTCATTATTTGACATAGATTCTATGAATTACAAAAAATCATGTTTTCAAATATTATTTTTTAAGTTGATTATCATGGGAAATTAAAATTATTTTATTTATGGTTTCAAAAAAATCATTTATATTTTTATAAAGGTTTTTCAAATAAATATTTGTAACACCCATGATTTTTATGAGAAATATTATGTTTTTATGTTATATACATCATCAAAGTAATATTTCAATACACACAACACTAGCTTGGCTTTCTTTACATGCAATCACGACCTTCCTCGATAGCTTGCGTTGTACGCAAGACCGAGTTTCACTAAACAACGATATGCTATTAAAATATTATTAAAACTAGCCGTTATGAATACTAATACCCACTTTTTGAAATTTTATAAATTTTATTATTCAAAATGTACTTTATTTTTGGATTCAGAATATCAAAATTAGCCTACGGTGAAATTTTGGGATTTTCCTGAAAACTTTTAATTTTTGATGAATAGTGAAAACACTCGGTTACTATTTAAAAACTGACTTTTTATTTAAATAATTATTTATATTATTTAAATTTATTTTAGGTCAAAATTTATACATAATACCTATATAAGTTCAATGTAATTAATTGGAGTACTTTTATAATAATTTTAGATATATAAAAATTTTATTGAACTTTTCACCGTCTTTTACCCACCTCCTAGGAGAGTTTAAAAATTTACATAAAACATAATTTTTCCACTTCTGTGAGTGGAATTTCAAAAATCCGAGAGACATGATTATCATAAAGGAGTAAAATGTGGTTCAATAAGATAAAAATAATTTTTGTTGAATAGTAACTTTTTAATTTTATTTACCACGGTTAAAAGTAAATAGGGTAATTAAGGGTAAAAATGGTATTATTATTACCATAACACATGTCCTAATTCTATTGGATAGGTTTAATTCGGCCAAAAACAACATTATGAATAAAATATGACCATTTAGGTCCACTTGGATTAGATTAGGACATTTATTATTATTTTATTTAAAGAATATTTTAAATAGTTAAAATCAATGTTTATTAAATAAAAGATTTTTAATATGGTTTTATACATAAGATAAATTCGACTATAAATATTATTTGGAAAGATAAAATTATTTCCTACATAATGGTTATTTATTTATAATTTTTAGACATTAAATAATTTATTTTACTTATGACACAATGATTATGCAGTGATTACCATATTAAAGAAATATTTACATAATTGATGTTATAAATACCAAAATAAATGTTATTTAGGGCTTTTTATGAATTAAACTAATTTTATAGGTTAATATGACATGTTAGTATTTATTTAATCAACTTTTTGTGAACTAATAATGCTGTTATGATTTTCAAAAAAATCCATTACCAAATAGTGTCAAAATTGACATAAAATAGTTTTTTAAACAAATATTATATTATTAATTGTTATTTTATTCCTAAAAATATATTCATCTGCCAAATGACTTATATAATGATAGCTATATTAATAATGAATAACTTGGGGTTCGTTTGGCTTGTTATAGTATGTTTATTAACCATATAGTGTAAGAAAACAGGAAGACACAGTAAATGGTAAATAATTTAACTTAGAGTTAAATCTCAATGATAAGGTTAAAATAGTAACCTAAACATGTCTAAAATCTATTGCATGAGATTATTTCTATCCATCCCCACCTTAGATTCAAAATAAACCAATTCAAAGCTATTAAAAACCGAATATGACTTTATAATAAAATAATATTTTAAGTTTTTCCTAAAGTGCCCCTCTCCTCGCTTATAAAAGGGCACCTCCTCCCTCTCTACATCACACTACTTTGAGCCTTCAAGCATGGACAACCCCTGCCAAATTCTCTTATACACTTCCCTAGAATAATACTATAGGTTCTGGTATTCTTCAAATACCATCATTAGTACCGTAAGAGGAGGTTAAGAAGAGGCGCTTCAAAGAAGAGGTAATGTCCGTTACCGATTCTTTAAACTTTATTTCTTCTTCTACTTCTTCTTCTTTAGTTGTTTCATTATGAAGTGATAAAATCAGTATCACTCATATATTGATATGTTATTATAAATATGAAACAACCATATTTCACCTTCTATCCATCCTACGGAAAATGAAATCATTGCGCGTGCGTACATACGGAATACCGTCTCTACATCGTGGTATAATCTGTTTTCCACCACCACATTACTTGGATAGGTATAATGGTGTAAAGAATAAATATATATAATTATTTTAAAGTGATATTTATTCTGAAATAGTATACATACACTTCAATACAACTCCACGATCATGGTAATGATATCATCGCTCGTGCGTACGTACGGAATACCGTCTCCACGATGTGATGCGAGTCATTCTACATGATCTTCATTGAATAATGATTATATAAATTAATTGAATGAATAAATATTATATATATTACACTAATACTATTCTGGAAATGAGGTATCTATAACTTAACAATAAGAATAAGAATTTATTCTACAAAATAGGCATAAGAACAAAAAGTAATAAACACCCGAATAACAAGTAGAAATGAAATATTACTAATAAGAAGCTAAGAATATGACCATATATGATATCATAACAATGAGTAAGATTATGGAATAAGTCAATGACATTATTTAAATCATTATACAGGAGGTTAGGACATGTACAAAGCATATCAGACCTAAAGTAATAGAAAATCTCGCAATCTCAATTTTTCTCTGATATTGTTTATACTTCGTAAATTACTGGGGAATATTAATCATCCAAATCCATGTTCCCTAAATATGTAATATTATTTCTATCCTCCAACAATTTTTTAAATCCAATATTACTCAATGGTGAGTTTTTAGTGTTAGATATGAAAGGAATATTTTGTTTTTTTTAGTACAGGGTACTTTTTTGACTTTTCTAGCCAAAGTAGGAGAAGGATGATTTTCTTTAACTTATATGGAATGAATGGATTTTTAGAACATTCTTTCCATGAATATTTCTTTACAAGTTGTCAATTTTATTTTTAATTAACTTCTTTTATTTTAAAATTTAATGACATGTTAAGAAAGAAAAAATGTTTATGAAGTAGAACGAATATTTTCCTCAAGATTGAATTTTAAGTGTTTTATCAAAATTATTTTCCATCTAAGATAATATAGGGTTCTGTTTCTATCCCTAGTTTTAACTTTTTTTGATTATGTTATGATGAAATTATTTTTATGATGTCCTTTTATCTTATATGGATTATATTATGTTGGCATGATTTTTATGAATCCCATTTTTATTACATGAGTTATGCTATGATGTATGATTTATGATCTTATGGCACAGATACGAATGGTATCATTATGAGATGGGTGGGACCTATATCCCCCTCCAATGCATTGGGTAAAAATTTATATCTCATGAGATAGACATGGCTAGAATGACAGGTTAATCTGGTTCAATGACACAGGACAGAAATGAAGAATGAACTCAGTTTAGAAATGGACTTTGTCTGCTAAGAAAGTCTTGGCAATGAGTCTTGACTACTAAAAAATGATTCTCTATGATTATGTGTGTATTCCACAAAGTTTCATGTTTTATTTTATGATTATTGGGATTACATTTTATTACTATTATTTATCCCATGTTATGATATTATGATCTCTTTTGCAGGTTATGATTTTCAAAATGCTATGTTCTTTTGATTATGAAATTTATTTTGTATACCCTTACTGATCATTTGAGCTCACACTATTGTATGTTTTATTTCCCTAGGCCAGGAAGAATTTTATTAAGTAGTATATGCCAAAAGTGACTCTAGATATGATGAAATAAATGAGAGACAATGTAGATGATTTATGAACCAGTAGTTTATGTTTCCCAGTTTCTAAAGACAATATACCTATATGGTCCTTTCATGGTTTTGTTATATGTTGTAATAAGTGTGCTTCAATTTTTAACTAATAACAATGTATGTAAAGTATGGGTCATTATAGTTGGTATCAGAGGAATGTTATAGTCATCTTTTGGGAACTAGGATGTGAAAACCTTAGTAAGAACCCTAAGGCTAAGTCTAAGAATAGAACACAATCTTAGTGATTTAGAAATGGCCATCAACAACCTATGATAATACCTTATGTGTGAAATTTTATTCTTAATTATGTGGTTTTCCTATTATAATTAGTGTTTCTCACATTATTCTTCTTGGTTTTAGTCAATGGTTGGAACCCGAAGGAACCATGTTAATGCAGAATGTGATGGGAAATGCAATGATTTCCCCCTGAGCAACCAAAAGTTATGGGAGATATAATAAAAAATCTTTTAGCCACGCTCACACAACTTTCTCATGCTATGAATCATGCAGTACTTCCAATCGAGCAAAGGAAAGAGTAACATTCTATTGAATCATTCATGAGGCTGCATCCACCATCATTCAGTGGGTCTACTGATCCATTAGTTACAAAACAATAGATCTGTGCTACTGAAAAGATATTTTTTGTTCTTTAATGATCTGAACATGATAAATTCATATTAGCAGTATATCATTTTGAAGGTGACGCTGATCATTGGTGGAATCATATTAATAATATGAGGCAAAGGGATGATATTGAATCCATAGAGTGGGACGAGTTCATGAACTTATTTTTCAATACGTACTTCCCTCATATTCTTCGAACAAATATGGAGAAGGAGTTTCTTGAACTGAAGCAAAAGGATGATGAATCTGTTGGTACCTACGAAGCAAATTTTACGAGACTTGGAAGGTACGCTTCCAGAATTATTATCCAACCTGAGATTAAGATCTATTGATTCTTTAGTGGCTTAAAACCAATTCTTCGAAGGGCGTAATCTATAAGGGACTTCAATAGCTAAGAGGAAATCGTTCAATGTGCTCTCAAAGTTGAGATGGAGATTGGAGTAACCCATCAGTCATATGCATTTGATAAGAAGAGGAAAATGGAATTCAAAGGGAAATCTAAAGAGCTCACTGAAAAGAATATGATTTTTCCCTTATGCTCAAAGTGTGTAAATAAACATGGAGGGAGTTGACTTAAAGGGACAAGTAAATGTTTCAAATGTGTAAAGGAAGGTCATCAGACATTTTATTGCCACAATGATGCGGAGAAGATGTCTAATGATGTGAATAAAGAAAAGGATACACAGAGTGCACCTCCTACACTTCAATGTTACAAGTGTAAGGAAATAGGGAATTATGTTAATCAATGCCCTAATCCAAGGGTTTTTGATGATGATCGACGTCAACAAACTCTTAAGACTAAAGTCAAAGGAAAGTAACATGCAATTTATATCAGCGATGTGGAGTACAATAATGATGTGGTGATAGGTACACTTACCATCCACTCTAAAGAAGAAAATGTTTTATTTGATTCTGGATCCACCCACTCTATTATTTATGAAGAGTTTTCTAAGGGTATCACCATATTACCTCAACAATTAAATGTTGATTTAGCTGTGAAAAGCCTTAATGGCACAACAGTCGCATCAAAAGTTTATAATTATTTTTCGATTGTCGTTTCTAGGAAATTGCTTCCTGCAAATCCTGTGATCCTTCCTATAGTGGAATTTGATGTGATTCATGGCATGGATTGGCATTCTTTATATGGATCTCATATCAATTTCCAAATAAGGGAAGTCACATTTCATATTCCAGATCAATTTATGATTATCTATCGATGCAAGGATGAACATAACCTTCTAGTTGAAATTTCTTCCATATTATGGGTCTTGATTCCACTAAATGAAGGTTATTTATCTAAAATGGTTGGTGATAAACTCACGATTAAGACTATTCCCACTATATGGGAGTTTTATAATGTCTTTCTAGAGGAATTTCCTGCTCTTCCACCAAATAGTGAATTTGAGTTTTCAATAGAAGTAATACCAGATGATTTACCTATTTCAAAGACACATTATAGAATGGCCCCAATTGAGTTTCAGGAATTGAAGAAGCAACTCCAAGAGAATATTGATAAGGGATTCATACGCCCTAGTGCACCACCTTTGGGAGCACCTATTCAGTTTGTTATGAAGAATGATGGATCAATGAGACTCTGCATTGATTATCTAGAACATAACAAGATCACTATCAAGAACAAATATCACCTCCCATGCAACGATGACTTATTTGACCAACTACAAGGAGCTCAATACTTTTCCAAGATTGATCTTCATTAAGGGTATCATCAGTTAAGATTTAAAAGGGAGGATATACCAAAGACGGCTTTCCGTACAAGGTATGAACACTATGAATTTACAATGATGCCATTTGGTCTTACAAATGCCCCTGCTATCTTCATGGATCTGATGAATAGAGTCTTTAAAGACTTTCTTGATCAGTTTGTGGTAGTCTTTATTGACGAAAATTCATGCCTATTCAAAGAGAAAGGAAGAACATGAAGATAACTTGATAATTGTATTGAAGACCCTGATAAAGGAGAAGATTTATGCAAAATTTACCAAGTGTGAATTTTGTCTTCAAAAATTTGCATTTTTGGGTCACATAATCTCAAAAGAGAGGATATCTTTGGATCCAGCAAAAACAGAGGTTTTCGAAAGATGGTCGAGACCAACAAAAGTAACTAAGATTCGAAATTTTCTTGGTTTGGCTGGCTATTATCAACATTTTGTGAATTATTTTTCACAATTATCTAATCCACTCACCAGGTTGACTTGAAAAGGAGTTAAGTTCGCGTAGACCGAGTAATGTGAAGAGAATTTTGAGGAGTTGAAAATTAGGTTATCCAGTGGACCTGTGCTCACACTGCCTTGTAGTGGATAAAGGTTTGTGATCTATAGTGATGCATCCAAGAAGGGATTTGGGTGTGTTCTCATGCAAAATTATATGGTGATAGATTATGCCTCATGGCAGTTGAAAATCAATGAGAAAAATTACCCAACTCATGATTTGGAGTTAGCTGCGGTAATCATTGCATTAATTATTTGGAGGCATTATCTTTATGGTGAATGGTGTGATATTTATACTGATCATGAATGTTTAAAGTATATTTTCACACAAAAGGAGATGAATATGTTCCAAATAAGGTGGTTGGAGATGATTAAGGATTACGACTTCTCAATTCATTATCACCCTAGGAAAGCAAACAAGGTGGCAGACGTATTAAGTCGACAAGACCATGCTAGCTTATCCATGATGAGGATCACAAAAGATCCAATATTTATGGATTTACAAAGGATGGATCATGGAATTATAATGGAAGGGGAAAAAATATTATCTATCTCAAATGAATGTACATCCATCTACACATGAAAAGATTAAAGAGGTACAGAAAGAAGATGTAGAGTTACAAAAGAATGTGAGGAATGTTCCAGAATTCAACCTTGATTGTGATGGGATAATAAAATTCAGAAATTGGTTTTGGGTTCCTCCCATCCATGAATTAAAGAAGGAGCTACTGGATGAGGCTCATAGTTCTTCATTATCTATTCATCTTGGAAGCACGAAGATGTATAGAGACTTGAAAGAGTATTTTTGGTTGGATGGAATGAAAAGAGATGTTGCTAAATACGTCTCTCGATGCTTGGTTTGTCAGTTAGTTAAAGCTGAGAGATAGAAGTTTAAGGGGATGTTACAACCATTACCCATACCCGAATAGAAATGGGATAACATCACTATGGACTTTGTCACCGGACTTACTAAAACATCCAATGGCAATAATGCTATCTGGGTCATAGTTGATCATCTTACAAAGTCGTCACACTTCATTGCTATTAGAGAGGATTTTTATCTGGATCAGCTTGCCAGGATATATGTAAAGGAAGTGGTAAGATTTCATGGAGTGCCACTTTACATTATATCTGATCAGGATCTGTGGTTTACCTCAATGTTTTGGAGAAGTCTTCAGCATACTCTGGATACAGAGTTGAGTTTCAGCACTGCTTATCATCCTCAGACAGACGGTCAGTCTGAGAGAACAATTCAAACTCTAGAAGATATGTTAAGTGCTTTCTCTATGGACTTTAAAGGTGGTTGGGATCAAGAAATACCTTTGGTGTAATTTTTTTATAATAATATCTTTCACTACAGTATTCAAATGGATCCTTATGAAGCTCTCTATGGAAATAAATGCCAAACTCCAACTTGTTGGGATGAAGTTGGGGAAGGAAAGCAATTAGAACCTGATCTTGTTGATGAGATGGCAGAAAAGGTTCGATCTATTCAACAACACATAAGAGCAGCTCAGAGTCGACAAAAAAGTTATGCCAATAACCGAAGAAAAGACCTAGATTTTGAAGTGGGTGATTAAGTATTCCTACGAATATCTCCGTGGAAGAGAGTAATGAGATTTGGAAGGAAGGGAAAGTTGAGCCCTAGGTATATCAGTACTTTCAAAATACTGGATCATGTTGGGAAGGTAGCTTACCAATTGGAACTTCCGCTAAATGTCTCTCAAGTTCACGATGTGTTCCATGAATCTCTCCTAAGAAAGTACATAATCGATCCTTCACATGTACTTAGCTCAAAAGTTGTACCGATGGAGCAAGATCTTTCTTATGAAGAATAACCAATAGAGATCTTGGATTGTAGAGAAAAAGTTCTACGGAACAAGACCACTCGCATGGTGAAAGTTTTATCGAAGAACCACCAATAAGAAGAAGTTACATGGGAGCATGACAATATTATGAGGGAGAGGTATCCTCATCTGTTTGTTACAAAGTGACAAATTTCGAGGGCGAAAATCATTTTAAGGGGTGTTGAATGTAACACCCAAGATTTGTATGAGAAATAATTTTTTTATGTTATATACATCATCAAAGGAATATTTCACTACTCACAACACTATCTTGGCTTTCTTTACATGCAATCACGACCTTCCTCGATAGCCTGTGTTGTATGCAATACCGAGATTCACTAAACAAAGATATGATATTAAAATATTATTAAAACCAGCTGTTATGAATAGTAATACACACTTTTTGAAATTTTATAAATTTTATTTTTCAAAATGGATTTCATTTTTGGATTCGGAATATCAAAATTAGACTAGCGTGAAATTATGGTATTTTCCTAAGAACTTTTAATTTTTGATGAATAGTGAAAACACTGGGTTACTATTTAAAAACAGACTTTTTATTTAAATTTTTATTTATTTTATTTAAATTTATTTTAGGTCAAAATTTATACATAACACCTATATAAGTTCAATGTAATTCATTGGAGTCATTTTATAATAATTTTAGATATATAAAAAGTTTATTGAACTTTTCACCGTCTTTTACCCACCTCCTAGGAGAGTTTAAAATTTTAAATAAAACATAATTTTACCGCTTCTGTGAGTGAAATTTCTAAAATTCAAGAGACACGGTTAACATCAAAGAGTAAAATGTGGTTCAATAAGATAAAAATAATTTTTGCTGAATAGTAACTTTTTTACTTTTATTTACCACAGTTAAAAGTAAATAGGGTAATTAAGGGTAAAAATGGTATTATTATTACCTTAACACATATCTTAATTCTATTAGATAATTTTAATTCGACCAAAAACAACCTCAGGAATAAAATATGACCATTTAGGTCCACTTGGATTAGATTAGGACATTTATTATTATTTTATTTAAAGAATAGTTAAAATAGTTAAAATCAATGTTCAATAACTAAATCATTTTTAATATATGGTTATACATAAGATAAAATAAACTATAAATATTCATTATAAAGATAAAAAAATTTCCTACATAGTCATATTTTATTTATAATTTTTAGACTTTAAATAATTTATTTTATTTATGACACAATGATGATGCAGTAATTACCTTATTAAATAAATATTAACATAATTGATGTTATAAATACCCAAATAAATGTAATTTTGGAGTTTTTATGAATTAAACTAATTTTATAGGTTACTATGACATGTTAGTATTGATTTAATTATCCTTTTTTGAACTAATCATACTGTTATGATTTTCAAACAAATCAAGTACCAAATAGTGTCAAAATTGACAGAAAATAGTTTTTTAAAACATTTTATATTATTAATTGTTATTTTATTCCTAAAAATATAAGGTTCATCCAAATGACTTATATAAGGATATATATATTAATTATTAACCACTTGGGGTTGTTTTGTCTTGTGATATACTAAGTTTATTAACCATGTAGTGTAGAAAAACAAGAAGACACGGTAAAAGTTAAATTATTTAACTTAGAGTTAAATCTAAATGATAAGGTTAAAATAGTAACCTAAACTTGTCTAAAATATATTGGATGAGAGTATTTCAACGCATCCCCACCTTAGCTTTAAAATAAATCAATTTGGAGCTATCAAAAACCGAATATGACTTTGTAATAAAATAATATTTTAAGTTTTTCCTAAAGTGCCCCTCTCCTCCCTTATAAAAGGGAACCTCCTCCCTCTCCTCCTCACACTACGTTGAGCCTTAATTCTCAGCCAAACCCTGACACATTCTCTTCTCCATTTCCCTAGAAACATCCTAGAGTTTCTGATATTCTTTAAAGACCATATTTAGTGCCCTAAAAGGAGGTTAAGAAGAGGCTCTTTAAAGAAGAGTTAATATCCGTTACTGATTCATTCAATGTTATTTTTTATTCTACTTCTTATTCTTTAGATTTTTTTAATTATTAAGTAATAACATAAGTATCTATAATATATTGATATGTTATTATAAATATGAAACATCCCTATTTCACCTTCTATCCATCCTACAGAAAATGAAATCACCATGCGTGCGTACATACGGAATACTGTCTCCACTCTGTGGTGTAATATGTTTTCCACCACCACCTTACTTGGATGGGTATAATGGTGTAAATAATAACTATATATGATTATTTTAAAGTGATATTGATTCTTAAATAGTGTACATACACTCCAATATAACTCCACGATCATGGTAATGATATCATCGCTCGTGCGTACGTATAGAATACCGTCTCCACGATGTGATGCGACTCGTTCTATATGATCTTAACTGCATAATGATTATATAAATAAATTGAATGAATAAATATGATATATATTACACTAATACCATTCTGGAAATGAGGTATCATTAACCTAAAAATAAAAATAAGAATTTATTCAACAAAACACGCATAAGAATAATAAACAATAAACACCTGAATAACAAGTAGCAATGAAATATTACTAATAAGAAGCTAAGAATATGATTATATATAATATCATAACAATGAGTATGATTTGGGAATAAGTCAATGACATTATTTAAATCATTATACAGGAGGTTCGAACACGTACAAATAATATCGAATCTAAGGTGAGGGAAAATCTCGCAATCTAAATTTTTATCCGAGATTGTTTATAAATCAGAATTTACTGGGGAATATTTATCAGCCATATCTATGTTCCCTCAATATGTAATATTATTTGTATCCTCCTACAATTTTTTAAATCCAATATTACTCAATGTTTTGTTTTTAGTAAAAGATATGAAAGGAATCTTCTGTTGTTTTTTTTGTACGAGGTACTTTTTTGACTTTTCCTGCCAAAGTACGAGAAGAATGTTTTTCTTTAACTTATACAGAATGAATGAATTTTAAGAACATTATTTCCATGAATCTTCCATTACACGTTTTCATGTGTATTTTTAATCAACTTATTTTAGTTTAAAATCATATAACATGTTATTAAAGGATAAATGTTTTTGAAGTAGAAAGGATATTTTCCTCAAGAATGAAGTTCAAGTGTTTTATCAAAATTATTTTCCATCTAAGATAATATAGGGTTATGTTTCTATCCCTATTTTTACATTGATTTGATTATGTTATGATGGAATTATTTTTATGATGTCCTTTTATCTTATATGGATTATGATATGATGGCATGATGTTTGTGAATCCCATTTTTATTACATGGGTTATGCTATGATGTATGATTTATGATCTTTTAGAACACCTAAGAATGGTATCATTATGAGATGGTTGGGACCTATATCTCCATCCAATGCATTGGGTAATGATTTATATCTCATGAGATAGACATGGATGGAACGACAGGTTAATCCGGTTCAATGACACAGGACTGAAATGAGGAATGAACTCAGTTCAGAAATGGACTTTGTCCGCTAAGACAGTCTTGTCAATGAGTCTTGACTACTAAGAAATGATTCTCTATGATTATGTGTGTATGCCACAAATTTTCATGTTTTATTTTATGATTATTGGGATTACATTTCACTACTATGGTTTATCCCATGTTATGATATTATGATCTCTTTTGCAGGTTAAGATTTTTGAAATGATATGTTCTTTTGAATATGATATTTTCTTTCTTTACCCTTACAGAGCATTTGAGCTCACGCTTTTGTATGTTTTCTTTCCCCATGTTAGGAAAAAGTTTATTAAGTAGTAAATGCCAAAAGGGACTCTAGATATGATGAAATAAATGGGAGACAATGTAGATGATTTATGAACCAGTTGTTTATGTTTTCCAGTTTCTAAAGACACTATACCTATATGGTCCTTTCATGGTTTTGTTATATGTTGTAATAAGTGTTCTTCAATTTTGAAGTAATAAAAATGTATTTAAAGTATGGGTCATTATAATATTTTTCAAAAAATCATTAATCATTAATTATATGTATTCAACGAGTATTCAAAGAAATGTGTTTGAATCTGTTTTTTTGGATTTATTATTATATTTCAAAGTGTTTTAATAAAAATAGTTTTAAAAAATTTATTAATAATTATTTTTTAGTGTTTATTTTTTTTAATAAAATGGTTTCCAAAATTTTTTATGACGTCTTTATAATTTTTCAATTTATTTTCAAATAAATGTGTTTCAAAAAAAATTCGAGCATAAAATATAATTTTTAAAATTATTTTAAATGAAATTATTTTATAACTGTTGTAAATATTTATCTATAGGATTTCTTGTGTTATAAATGTAATTTAAATAAAATCATGTTTTATTTTTTAATTTTACACATGTTTTAATGTAAATTTATTTCAAATGAAATTTCATGATTTATATATATATGTTTTTAATGTTTTTTCAATGAAATGGGTTTAAAAATGTTTTCTAGATATCGTTATTTGTTTTCAAATTATTTTCAAGGAAATGGTACTCAAAATATTTTCATGATTTATTTATTTGTTTTAATGATTATTTCAATTAAAATAGTTTTCAAAATTCTTTCAAATATTCATTTATATGTTTTCATGTTATTTTTTATGAAAATGGTGTTCAAATGGTTTTGTATTTTAAAAATATTTTTTTATAATATAATTAAATTTTATTTTCCTTTATAAATGTATTAAATGAAATGGTAATTTTTTATTCATATGAAAGTGATTTTTTTAAATGGTATTATAGAAAAAATTAATGATAGTCTGTTTAATATATGAAATATTACATGTGATATCTCAAAACCTTCCCTATATAAGATTACATACATTACTATGTTTTAGGATTTACTGGGGAAATGATCCCAGAATAATATTCATATTATTTTTTAAATGGTTTTTGTTTTGATGTAATGATGTTTATAAAAATCATGTCTCTTATATGGGTTATATTTCAATGAAACCTAAATCATTTAACAGGTTTTTCATTGAAGAAATGACGATGAAAAATGTATCTTTTACACAGGTTAAATTTTTTTACATATTCAAGACACCCATTTTATTTCATGGGATATTATATGATTTATTTTTGTGGTTTTGGAACATGTATGTATTATTTCGTTATGATGTTGGTTGTCTCGATATATCCATCAAAAGAACTATGTAAAGATTTATATCTCATGAGATATATAGGGCTGGAATGAAGAGTGGACATTATTAAGTAATAGACATTGTCTAATAACATGGTCTTGAGAGTTAACCTTAACTAATAATATGGTAATGGGAGGGACCCATGAAACCCAAGATGGTGTAGGGAGGGAACCTATACTACAAAGATGTCACCGATTGTGAGGTAATGGCTACTATAGAAATCATTTTATATGTTTATGTGTCGGCCAAAAATTCAATTTCTTATTCATTTTTTATGATTTCATGTATTTTGTTATTCATATTCATATGATTCATGTCATATGATCTATCAATCCGTATTATTTGATTCCTTTTTATGATCTTTTTTATGTATTGTATTATATTCTAATGTTATGATTATGATCTCATACACTAATGATCATATTTTTCATATATATCTTCTCTTTTTACCGATACTGATCACATTAGATCACACTTTTTTTATTTCATTCTTGCATTTAAGATGTTATATAATATGTATTATATATTTATGATTAGTTATAGTGACAGAGAAAAAATTGGGAGATTATGTAGCTCACATAGGTACCGGATTTTCTTTCATTTTTTCAAGAGGAACTAAACTAATAAGGTGTCTGGGAATCTATTTATGTATTGGATTATGTATTCCAAAAAATTTATTTAATATTAATGTATGAAATGATGGGGTTTTTTAGTTGGTATTAGAATAAATGTATAATCATCCATTGGAAACTATGATGAGAAAACCTTAGTGATATCCCTATGAATGTTTTTATGGATATCTACTTATATCACAATGGATATGATTAAGGACAAATAAAAGTATATAAAAATTTCATGGAAATTTGGTGAAGGATATAGTGTGTGGTATCCATAAAATAAATCATTTTCAGGATACTATAAGTGGACATGGTTTTGGGACATATTTACCTATGAGTAACACCTCCAACATGGTGTGTTAGGCATGACTCGAGTGAAACCGGGTACACGATAAAGGGCCTTACTGCACACCGCGTTTAAAATTATTAGGGAATAATATTTGGGAATTCACAAACACTTTTTCGAAAATCCTGAAATATTTCAATCTAATTTAACTCTCAATAAAAAATGATAAAAATGAGGATTCCTATATTAATGAAATAGGATTCATAATTTAGATACCCTATAGGTTGTTTTTCATGATGACATGGTTCCTCAATAGGATAACTATTTAATAGTCTATTATTTATGTTATAGTAAAAGGATGAAACATAATGGACCTTACTTAATAGTGACTACAAAAAATGAGATGATTTTACTCCTTGGTATCTGAATTCTACTGATGATTGAATGAAAGACCTCATTCCTAGGCTCACACATGTCTCTAAAGATATGAATCATTTTTGACATCAATATGCGAAATGAAGGGAACAACATTATATTGATCCCTTCATGTGGTGATTCCCACATTCTATCAGAAGGTCTTATGGTCCACTTTTGTATGAATAATAGATCAGTATGAATTAAAATAAATTATCTGTTCTTTATTGTTAATAACATGTGAAATTTATTATGGTTCTCTGTCATTATGAATGTGAAGTAGACATGCTGTGGATTCTAATTAATAATATTGGGATAAAAAATGATGTGTAATCCATGGATTGGGATGAGTTAAAGGACATATTCTTCAACAAGAACTATCATCATGTTCTTCATATAATGATGGAAAAGGTGTTGATTTAGTTAATGAAAAAATATAACGAATAATTTGGTACCTAGGAGGATAATTTTACAAAATATGCGAGGAATTCTTATGGAATCATTATCCAGCCTAAAATTATTGTTGACTGATTCTTTAGTGGCTTAAACCCACGTATCATAATGTTTTTCTCCAAAAGGGACTATTTTATTCCTGAATAAGTTTTTAATTAGTAGTTCATGGTTGATATTAAGGTTGGAATTATGTACTAATGTCATTTATTTGACAAAAAAGAAATATGCAGTTAAAAATAAAATCTAACAACCTTCATGAGAAGATGATATGCATTACAATATGCTGTAAGTGTTGACGTTTGGATGAAGTAAATTTTCATAAGGGGTATAAAAAATATTTTATGTATGTTAAGGATAGTCATCATGAATTTTGTTGCTGATGTGATGGGAGGAAGTCATCTAATAATGGGAATATACATAATACTACATTGAATGCACATCTTACACTCTAGTGTTTCAATTGCAGGAAGATTGGGCATTATGAAAATAAATACCGCAATATAAGGGTAAACATAGAGGATAATCCCCCCAAAAGCTCTAGGGATAAATGGAAAATTAAAATATTAGGCAACCACACTGAATGAGACAAATAATAAGAATTAGGGCACACTAATCCTTATCTCCTTTATTTGGAATTTGTTGTTTCATTGGGTATGAATATGCCCTATCAAAATATTATTAACCAGATTCAGTGAAATTTCATCTGATTATCACCCTCTAGAAAGATTATATTATAATATATTCATGTTTGATAGTCTGCTGGCATTTGGATGTACAAAATACTACTAATTAAAATTATTTTTCTATAATATAAGAGATTATTTTAGGAATGATGGTTTAATAATAAATTGGTAAGGTTGTAAGGTTAAACAATTATTAGATAGATTATTTTAAATACTAGATAATGTTTAAGGTATTAATGATTCATTCTAGTAAAATAATATTTATTCACATTAGATAACATATGCAATACATTTTTTATAAAGACAAATTTAATTACCTGTTATTCGATATATAGATCTTATGATCTAAAAATGCTTCAGTAATAAAAAACTATCCTTCATATCTTGAATTAATAAATGAAGTTATAATAGATGAAGGCATAATCAATGGATGATATTGTGAATATAACATGGAATAAAAACAAATTAAAAAAATTCTTATATACATATAATGAAAAATAATTCCTATATAAAAAGGATGTTGGAAAAGATGTATCCTAATACATTTATTTCTGTTGAAATCATGGTATTATAATTTGTAAGAACCTAGATCTTCGTTTCAGGTTTGTTTTTCCTTTTCTAGTGGGTTTTGAGAAAAAGTGGAAAATTTGGAAATTTTCAAAGTACACACCTTGTACTTTATAAGTACACACTGTGTACTTTGATGTCATGCAAGGCCATGTGTTGGACGTGTCTGGGCCACACACATGGTGTGTATGGGTAATGTGGAGGCCACTTAAAGAAGAGTGTGGAAAGGCCAATTACATGCCATGTACCCCAGAAGTACACACGGTATAGTTTCTTTTTTTTTCATTAAATGGGTTAGGGTCACACCTAATAGACAGAAATACCTTCTCCACAAGGTTCTTTGATCGAGAGCACCCCATATGGTCGTGAACGTCCTCCGACCCACTGAGCCTCCACATGTTTTCCGAATCGACCGACATCGATTGAGTTTAAACAACAGCAGTGAGCTCTTTCTTCTTCTTGAGTTTCATCCCATGATTTTTCCTCTTTCTCAAGATATCGTGGGTTGAACATTTTGTGAGTTTTCCTAGATATATGCCATTCTATGGATATTCAAGCCTCTTGGTCAAATTATATTGATCTCCTAGCATCAATGTAGGTGGTTTGTGCCTTAATTTCGAATTCTTTGAGTTTTATGTTAAAATTTACACCAATACCCATGAATGGGGTATTGCGTGTTTAGCGTTTTTCCCCAGTTGTTTTCCTTCCTGGATTGTTTGCTTTTGTAGAGGTAATTTGATCATGTTTGAGGATAATTACTATTCTTGGACGCTTTTCCCATGCCTTGTTCTTTTTATGATATTTGGTTTTTGTTAGCCTTTGGCTGTTATACCTGTTTTCCATCCCTTGTGACCATAGGATGGAATGATTTTCTTGACATGCTTGTTGTTCTATAGACTGGTTAGCCAAGTAGCTCTATAGGTGTACTTTGGCTTTATAGCGTTATTATGCACTGACCGGCATAGGTCTATGAGAACCTCGTGATATAGACTATATGGGATAGACCGAGTGAGCTTCCTAGAGATTCATGGATATTATAGACTATTGGTGGGTAGACTGAGTGTGCTTCCTCATAGAGTCATGGTTATTATATACTACAGGGGATAGACCGATTGAGGATCTCAGAGAGTCTTGGATATTATATACTACAGGAGGGTAGACTGAGTGCGCTTCCTCAAAGAGTCTTTACTTGTTTGATTTTCCTTAAACCCTTCTAGGCGAGAGGAGTAATTGACCGAGCGAGCTTCCTCAGAGAGTCTGTGATATACCTGATACTATAGGAAGAATTGACCGAATGAGCTTCCTCATGGAGTATCTAGACCTTGGAGCTATAAGAGGGCTAGACCATGTGATCTTCCTTAGAGAGTCCCTGACTACCCTATACTATAATGGGAATTGACCAAGTGAGCTTCCCCAGAGAGTCTTATATTTTCGTATGACCAAACCAGATGGGTTAGGCCGATTGCACTGCCCAGATGGTTTTGGGTACTTCTTGGATATGACCAGAGGGGTTCCTATTGTGGTTAGTTGTTTACTTAACTGTTTCTTGTTGTTATGTGGATTGATTACGGTTGTAAATCATCCTGTTACTGCTTACTGATTACTGCCTGCTATTTACTGTTACTGTTTACTGCTTACTGTACTATTACGTTCCATATACTCACTGACTGTTCGGCACAGATCTTCGGGTGGTTGCCTATTGGGATTTAGTCTCACACCTTATATGGTCCATGATTTTGGGCCTAAAAAGACTATGTTGTTGCAGGTATAGGCAAAGGAAAGCGCCCTTTGACTTCTGCAACTTGATTACTTTGGATCAGGAGATCATGGAAACAAGCATAGGATTGTGATGCTGAGGAGCTGTTTATCTTTTATTTTGTACTTGTTTTGGTACTGTTTGTAATTCCAGCATTGTGACCTATTTGGATGCCTTCCTATATATGTATCATGATTCATTTTAGATATACATATGTTCTCCAGTGGTTTATTATTTTATTCTTCCACTGTTTACATGTGTATTGTTGTTGGAAATTTACTGCTTCTACTATTGCATGTTTTGTTTACTTCCGCTGTGTACTCTTCCAATGACGGCATAGTTTCCCCAATATCACATCTGAGGCCCTCCCCACAAGTCGGCAGCCTCTGGAGTTTTTGGAAATGTGCTTGATGCCATGTGACCAACCGGGTACGGAGCACCTCTAGGTGGCTTCCGGAACCGGGATGTTAGAAAGTGGTATCATAGGAATTATTTTCTCTTGATTTACTGTTTGGAGCCTTTAGCTAGGGATAGGATGGATTCAGTACTTTGTAATAAGTTGTTCCTGGGAGTAGAACACCCATGAATAGGGAAAAGCCAATCTACCACATTTATTGCAATTTTTTGGTTTTGAGATTTTACGGTTGATATGATTTCACCAAGAGTGATTCACATGCATTGTGTTGTTATTATTGTGCTAGTGCGGTTCAATTTCTGTCGCAACCCATTGATATGAGGGTATTCCATCTCATGCATCATATAGGCACTTTTTAGAAATCACATTCCATGCATTCTTTCCATGCCATCTAGGGTGCATTAGTGATTGAATGTTATTGTGATAGACATTGTGTAGATTATGCATGCTGTTGTGAAAGATGCTTTGATATAATCCCTGCAGTTTGATAGAGGAATTGTTGTATTGTGACTTTGTAACACCCAGATATTTTATGAAAAAATATTCCTTTTAACTTCATCGATTTCTTGTGTTGTACGCTACACCAAAAGCAGCTTTCACTACACGCATCCCTGACTTGGCTTGCATTACACACAATTGTGACCTTCCACGATAGCATGTGTTGTACACAATACCGACTTTCACGAAATGAGATATTACTATAATATTATTATGAACTAGCCATTATGAATATTAATACACACTTTTTGATTTTATCTTTTGAAATGGACTTCATTTTTGGATTCATAATATAGAAATTATCCTAGGGTGAATTTTTTGTATTTTTTTGATAACTTTCAATTTTTTATGAATAGTGAAAACACTAGGTCACTATTTTAAAACCGACATTTTATTTAAATTATTATTTGTTTTATTTAAATTTATGTTAGGTCAAAATAGATACATAATACCTATATAATTTCAATGTGATTTATTGGAGTCATTTTATAGTAATATTAGATATATAAATATTTTATTGAACTTTTCACCGTGTTTTACCCTCCTCCTAGGAGAATTTGAAAATTTACATAAAATTTAATTTTACCACTTCTGTGAGTGGAATATAAAAAATTCAAGAGACACGGTTGATATCAGTAAGTAAAATGTGGTTCAATAAGAAATTTTTTTTTATTGAATAGTAACTTTTTACTTTTATTTACCACGGTAAAAAATAAATTGGGTAATTAAGGGTAAAAATTATATTACTATTACCCTAACACTTGTCCTAATTCTATTGGATAACTGTAATTTGACCAAAAACAACTTTAGTAATATATTAGTATCCTTTAGGTCCACTTGGATTAGATTACGACATCTATTATTATTTAATTCAAAGAAGAGTTATTAGAGTTAAAATCAAAGTTTAATAATTAAAACATTTTTCATATATAGTTATACATAGAATAAATTCAACTATAAATATTCATTATAAATATAACATTATTTAATACACAATGATAATTTCTTTATATTTTGTAGACATTAAATAAGTTAATTTATTTATGACACAATGATGATGCATTAATTACCTTATTAATGAAATATTAACACAATTCATGTTATAAATACCCAAATAAATGTAATTTGAGACTTTTTATGAATTAAAATAATGTTATATGTTAATATGACATGTTAGTATTGATTTCATTAACTTTTTTCTAACTAATTATGCTCTTATTATTTTCACAAAAATCAATTACCAAATAGTGTCAAAACAGACATAAAATAGTTTTTTAAAAAATATTATATTATTAATTGATATTCTATTTCAAAAAATCTAAGGTTCAGAAAAATGTCATATAAAAGGATAGATATATTAAAAATTAATCACTTGGTTTTTTTTGTATTGTTATGGTACGATTATTAACCATATAGTGAATGAAAAAAATTAGACACAGTAATGGTTAAATTATTTAACTTAGAGTTAAATCTAAATGATAAGGTTAAAATAGTAACCTAAACTTCTCTAAAACCAATTGGATGAAAGGATTTCGACCCATACCAACTTTTTATTCCAAATAAATCAATTTGGAGCTATTATAAACCAAATATGTCTTTATTATAAAATAATATTTTAAATTTTTCCTAAAGTAACCCTCTCCTCCCTTATAAAAGAGCACAACCTTTCTCTTCTCTTTAAGTAATTTTTGAGCCTTCAAGATCATAAAACCCTACCCATTTCCCTTCTCAACTTCCCTAGAAACATTATATAGGTTTTTTTCTCCTCAAAAGATTAAATCTAGTGCCCAAATTGGAATTTTAAAAGAGGTGCGTCGAAGATGAGGTAATCTCTTCTACCGATTCTTTCAAGTTTCTTTCTTCTTCAACTTCTTATTATTTAGTTGTATAATTATAAAGTAATAACATAAATATAAATAATATAATGATATGTTATTATAATTATGAAACAACCCCATTTCACCTTATATCCATCCTACAGAAAATGAAATCACCACGTGGGCGTACGTACGGAATACCGTCTCCACGCTGTGGTTTAATCTGTTTTTTCACCACCACCTTACTTTGATGGGTATACTGGTGTAATTAATAACTATGTATAGTTATTATAATATAATATTCATTCTGAGATATTATATCATCCACTCCAATACAATTAAATAATTATGGGAAAGATATAATCGCTCGTGCGTACGTACGGATTACCGTCTCAATTACGCGATGAGATTCATTCTTCATGTTAACCAATCAAGAATGATTAAAAATTATATATAATGAATAATAATGAAATATATGACATAATTAAGCTACGGTATTTATTTATATATATTTCATCTACTTTCTTCCATTCATGTAAATATGGAAAGGAAAACAGCGCTCACTCGTACGTACGGCCTACCGTCTCCATGAACGGTGTATTTAATTTCATTCATCTATCTATTATATGGATATATATTCTGAATATATATGATATATTCATAATGATTTACATTATGGAAGTAAGTTAATCAATATATAAGTAATATTAATATCAAGAACAACAATTCCAAACACGTAGGATAAATGAAACAATTTTACCCAAAACGTTGTTTTAACATGGAATTTACAAAAGAGCAGGTAATATAAAGTCATAAGTGAACCATATATGATATCATAACAATGAATATGATTCCTTAATAAGTAAATGACATTATTTAAATCATTATACATGATATTTGGATATGTACGAAGTATATCATACCTAAGGTAAGGGAAAATCTCGCAATCTCATTTTTATCCGGGATTGTTTATACTTCAGAATTTACTATGGAATATTTATCATCCACATACATGTTTCCTCAATATGTAATATTATTTCTATCCTAATACAATTATTTAAATCCAATTTTACCCTTTTGGGAGTTTTTATTAAAATATATTAATGAAATCTTTTTTCGTTTTTAGTACAAGGTACTTTTTTGACTTTTCCGGCCAAAGTACGAGAAGAATGGTTTTCTTTAACATACACAGGATGAATGGATTTTTAGAACATTATTTCCATGAATCTTCATTTACAGATTATCATGTCTATTTTTAATCAACTTTTTTTAGTTTAAAATTGTATGACATGTTAAGAAGGGAAAAAAAATTTGAAGTAGAAAGGATATTTTCCTCAAGAATGATGTTCAAGTGATTTATCAAAATTATCTTCCATCTAAGATAATATAGGGTTCTATTTCTATACCTATTTATTACATTGATATGATTATGTTATGATGGAATTATTTTTATGATTTCCTTTTATCTTATATAGATTATGTTTTGATGGCATGATGTTTAAGAATCCCATTTTTATTACATGGGTTATGCTATGATTTATGATTTTGTGGCACACATAAGAATGGTTTCATTATGAGATAGGTGGGACATATATCTCCCTAACATGCATTGGGTAAATATTTATATATCATGAAATATACTATGCTGGAACAGTAAGTTAATCTGGTTCAGTGATACAAGACTGGAACGAGGAGTGAACTCGATTTAGTAAGGGACTTTTTCCACTAAGATGGTCTTGGCATCAACGCCTTGGCTAATATAGAAATCATATAAAGTGCTTAATGGTTTTCCAAAATTAAATATTTTATTCCCATGATATTTTATCATGATTGATGTTCCTTTATGATATATGCCTTACATACTTCCATGATTTATGTCATTACTTAAGATATTTATGTTTAGAATTTATGTTCATGTTTTTTCATTCAAAATTTTATGGATTGTTTTACGTTCCCTATGTTTACCCTTACTGAGCATTTGAGCTCACCATTTTTATGTTTTCCTTTTCAGAGGATATAATAAATGGATTAGGTAAGAAAAAAGGGGAAGATCATTATGGGAGATGTTGAAGATCTTTCACCACGATTAGAAGATTATTTTTTGAGTTTCTAAAGACACTAAACTATTACGGTCCTTCGATGTTTGTTTTTGTTATTTATTAAGTATTACGCAAAGGTAATGTAATTTCCATGTACATCAAGCTTTGGTTCATTATAGTTGGTATCATAGGAAATGTTTAGTCATCCTTTAGAAACTATGATGCGAGAACTTTAGTGATATCCCTAGAGATATTTCTAAGGAATGTCTAGGGATGTCCCTAAGGTTTTGTAAAACTATAGGTTAAAATCCTAGAATTATGTTGAAAATCATCATATAATCTAGGGTGAACCTAGGGTGTCATAGATTAAATAATGTGTGATAATTTATTCATCCCATTAGTGACTTTTTATGATCATGTGGTTCCTTGTTATTTCAACTATTTCTTACAACATGGTTTTTGGTTTTAGTCAATGGAGGGAACCAGAAGGAATTGGGTCAACATTGAATCCAATGGAAAAATTGGTGACTAAGAGCAATGAAATTGTGTAATTCTTAGAAAGAAAGATTTTGTGATTATTCCAAATCAGTCATCATGATATATGATTAACAAGGTGATCTTTAGTGGTATTCCTAATTCATCAAAAAAGAGAAAGATGGACTTTTAGGCATGTTTGCATTGTGAGGATCATAGAGAAAGGAAGCTCGAGATTTCTAAATATGGGAAGTAGAACCTTGATGAATAAATCAAATGGAGGGGGAGATGTTATCTATGTGGAGAGAAGGGTCATAGAGTGAAAAAATATTATGGAGTTCAATGTCTTGTCTATGGAGAACATGGGCATTACCCAAATCAATGCCCTAACCTAAGAGGTTACTTCTAAATCAAGGGAGAACTTATTCCATGACAATCATTGAAGAGGATAGATTGAATTTTGTATGTATTTATATTCAAGAATAATGTTGTTGAGGTACTTTTATGGTATATTGGAATATCTATGTATTGGTCCATTATGGTTTCCCATAAGAATGTGGTACCAGTAACCATGAAAAGTGATTGAAATATTTTTGGAAAGAAAATGATATGAGCATAATGAATGTATAAAGAGAAAAATGAAATGATCTCATGAATGATACAAGGAAAAAGTTATATCATTGTTTGAGTGTATAGAAATTTTGGAATTTTGGTCTGTGGATAGAATTAACTTTTGACCACATTTATGTTTTCACTAAGGTTCAATGGGTATTCATTTTTCAAGATAGTACATGATTAAGGAATTCAAATGTTTGGAATATGACCAAGAAGATATATCATATGATATATGGGGGATAAATGATGGTATTCACATGCTTGGTAGATGACCTTTCTTGTAGTCATTTTCTATATACTAGGAGATTGGACAGAAGTATTTCTGATAATCCTAAAGGTTGGAATGCATTAAGTTGGAAATCAGATAGTATTATTTAAGGCTAGAACCTTTTGATATTAATGGAATTTTATAATAGTGTAGTTTTAGAAAAAAAAAAGACAACCTGCATGATCAGAGACAACCTATCACGTCGGACAAGGCTGTGGGAATCGAACCCACAACTGAAGTGCGACAAGCCTTTATCGCCTACCACAGGCCTAAAAGAAGTCTCTGGTTAGTAGAAACTAGTTTTATTATATTAAGCGGTATGATATATGAAGTATAAGTCCATTCGTGGAGCCATATACGTTTAGTATCGCCATATATGGACTTATGTATATTGAATAACTTTTTATAACCTTTCGTTTGAGAAAGATGGAATGACCCGTCATTCTATCACATGATCTGCTTACACTTCAGGGAAGGCAAATTCATCTTCATTTATTTAAGAGATGAAGTGGAAATTGTTTAAGGCATAAACAATAGTAGAATTGTACAAAAATAAATTAAGTATTTCTTTTAATTCAACAATTCTTCAACTTTAGGGAAATTATCTTGAAAACCAAAAAAGTTGTCATAGTGTCATCATATCCAATGAATTAGATGGTACCTTAGATCATCACAAATTTATGGCTTTGTTATTATTTCCTTTTTCATAGCCATGTCCTCTACCACTCTCCATCAGAACATGATGGTTATATTTTTCTTCCGTATCCATATTTCTACTTATGTTCTCTTATGTGGAATCTCAGGGATGAGTTAATCTATGTAATCATTACATTTCTAACTTTCCTTTTTAAAATGATGTTTTAGTATTCCTTTTTACGATGTCGGTTTCTATGAAAGAATCTTTCAAGTAGTAAACCATTTATAACCCTGAGGAATTTCGAGGGAGAAATTGATTTTAAGGGGGGTAGAATGTAACATCCCGAGATTTTATGAAAAATATTCTTTTTAATTTCATTGATGTCTTGCATTGTAAGCTACACCAAAAGTAGCTTGTACTACATGCATCTCTAACTTGGCCTATATTACACTCAATCGCGACCTTCCACGATAGCGTGTGTTGTACAAAATACCATGTTTCACTAAACGAGATATTAGTATAATATTATTATGAACTAGCCGTTAAGAATAGTAATACACACTTTTTGATATTTTATCATTCGAAATGGACTTCATTTTTGGATTCGGAATACCAAAATTATCCAAGGGTTAATTTTTTGTATTTTTCTGAAAACATTCAATTTTTGAATAATAGTGAAAACACTATGTTACTATTTAAAAACTAACTTTTTATTTAAATATTTATTTATTTTATTTAAATTTATTTTATGTCAAAATAGTTACATAATACAAATATAAGTTCAATGTAATTTATTTGAGTCATTTTATAATAATTTTTTATATATAAAAATTTTGTTGAACTTTTGACCGCCTTTTACCCTCCTCCTAGGAGAATTTGAAAATTTACATAAAACATAATTTTACCACTTCTATGAGTGGAATTTCATAAATCCGAGAGACATAGTTGATATCAGTAAGTAAAATTTGGTTCAGTAAGAAAAAAATAATTTTTGGTGAATAGTAACTTTTTACTTTTATTTACCATGATTAAAAGTAAATTGGGTAATGAAGGGTAAAAATGATATTACTATTACCCTAACACATGTCATAATTCTATTGGATAAGTTTAATTTGACCATAAACAACATTAGTAATATAATAGTATCATTTAGGTTCACGTAGAATAGATAAGGACATTTATTATTATTTAATTCAAAGAAGAGTTAAAAGAGTTAAAATCAATGTTTAATAACTAAAACATTTTTAATATAGGGTTATACATAGAATAAATTAGATTATAAATATTACATAGAAATATAAAAATATTTAGGACATAATGGTATTTTATTTATATTTTTTAAACATTAAATAAGTTAATTTATTTATGACACAATGATGATGTAGTAATTTCCTTATTAATGAAATATTAACATAATTGATGTTATAAATACCCAAATAAATATAATTTGAGACTTTTTGCGAAAACCACTAATTCTATAGGTTAATATGATATGTTATTATTGATTTAATTAACATTATTTCAACTAATTATTCTCTTATGATTTTCACAAAAATCAATTACCAAATAGTGTCAAAATTGACATAAAATAGTTTTAAAAAAATACAATATTATTAATTGATATTCTATTCTTAAAAATCTAAGGATCAGAAAAATGACATATATAAGGTTATATATATTAAAAATTAACCACTTGGGGATCGTTTGGCTTGTTATGGTAAGTTTATTAACCATATAGTGTAAGAAAACAAGAGGACACGGTAAAAGTTAAATTACATAACTTAGAGTTAAATCTATATGATATGGTTAAAATATTAACCTAAACATGTCTAAAACCTATTGGTTGAGAGGATTTACACCCATCCCCACATTTTCTTCAAAATAAATCAATTTGGAGCTATAATAAACCGAATATTACTTTATTATAAAATAATATTTTAAGTTTTTACTAAAGTGACCCTCTTCTCCCTTATAAAAGGGCACCTCCTCCCTCTTCTCTTCACACAATTTTTGAGCCTTCAAGCTAGGCCAACCCCTGACCATTTCGCTTCTCAAAATTTCTAGAAACATAATATAGGTTTTGGTCTCCTCAAAAGTCCAAATCTAGTGCCCTATGAAGAAGTTTAAAAGATGTGTGTCGAAGAAGAGGTAATCTCTTCTACTGATTCTTTCAAGTTTCTTTCTTCTTCAACTTATTATTCTTCAGTTGTTTCATTATAAAGTAATAAAATCAGTATCAATAATATACTGATATGTTATTATAATTATTAAAGAACCCCATTTCACCATATATCTATCCTACAGAAAACGAAATCACCACGCGTGCGTACGTAAGGAATACCGTCTCCACGCCGTGGTGTAATTTGTTTTTCCACCACCACCTTTCATGGATGGGTATAATGGTGTAAATAATAACTATGTATATTTATTATGACATAATATTGATTCTGAGATATTATATCATCCACTAAAATTCAATTAAATAATTATGGTAATGATTTTAATCGCTCGTACGTACGTAAGGATTACCGTCTCCACGACACGATGAGACTCATTATTCATGTTAACCAATCAAGAATGATTATAAAGTATATATAATGAATAATAATTAAATATATGACATAATTAAGATACTGTATTTATACACATATATTCCATCTACTTACTTCCATTCAAGTCAATAAGTAAAAAAAACAACGTTCATGCATACGTACGGCCTACCTTCTCCATGAACGTTGTATTTCATTTCATTCATATATCTATTATATGTATATATATATTGATTATATATGATATATAAATCATTATTTACATTCTGGAAGTGTGTAAATCAAGATATAAGTAATAATAATATCAGTAACAACAAGTCCAAACAGGTATGATAAATGAATCAATTTTACCCAAAACACTATTTTAACATGGAATTTAAAAAATAACTGGTAATATAAAGTCATAATTGAACCATATATGATATCATAAGAATAAATATGATTCTGTAATATGTAAATGGAATTATTTAAATCATTATACATGAGTTTTGGAAATGTACGAACCATATCAGACCTAAGGTAATGGAAAATCTCTCCATCACATTTTTATTCAAGATTGTTTATACTTCAGAATTTACTAGGGAGTATTTATCATCCACATATATGTTTCCTAAATATGTAATATTATTTATATCCTCCTAAAATTTTTTAAATCCAATTTTACCCTTTAGTGAGTTTTGAGTAAAACGTATGAAAGGAATCTTTTGTCGTTTTTAGTACGAGGTACTTTTTTGACTTTTCTGGCCAAAGTAAGAGAAGAGTGTTTTTCATTAACATATAAGACACGAATGGATTTTTAGAAAATTATTTCCAAGAATCTACCTTTACAATTTTTCATGTTTATTTTTAATAAATTCTTTTATTTTAAAATTTTATCACATGTTAAGAAAGGAAAAAAGGTTTTTGAGGTATAAATGATATTTTCATCAAGAATGAAGTTCAATTGTTTTATCAAAACTATCTTCCACATAAGATAATATAGGGTTTTGTTTCTATACCTATTTTTACATTGATTTGATTATGTTATGATGGAATTATTTTTATGAAGTCATTTTATCTTATATGGATTATTTTTTGATGGCACGATGTTTAAGAATCCCATTTTTATTACAAGGGTTATGCTATGACTTATGATTTTGTGGCACACATAATAATGGTTTCATTATGAGATGGGTGGGACCTATATCTCCCTCCAATGTATTGATTAAAGATTTATATCTCATGAGATAGACATGGATGGAATGGTAAGTTAATCTGTTTCAGTAATATAGTACTAGAACGAGGAGTGAACTCGATTTAGTAAGGGAATTTGTCCACTAAGATGGTCTTGGAAGCAATGCCTGGGATAATATGGAAATCATATCATGTGCTTAATGGTTTTCCTCAAATACATGTTTTATTCCCATGCTATTTTATCATGATTGATGTTCCTTTATGATATATGCCTTATGTACATCCAAGATTTATGTCATTACTCAATATATTGATGTTTAGATTTTGTGTTCATGTTTTTGCATTCAAATGGTTATGGATTGTTTTATGTTCTCTATGTTTAACCTTACTGAGCATTTGAGATCACACTTTTTATGTTTTCTTTTTCCCATGATTTAAAGAAATATTTAGGTAAGAAAACAAAATGGGATGATCTTTATAGGAGATGTTGAAAGATCTTTCACCACGATTAGAATATTATATTCTGAGTTTCCAAAGACACTAAACTATTACGGTCATTCGGTGTTTGTTTTTGTTATGTATTAAGTATTTCACAAAAGTAATGTAATTTCCATGCACGTCATGCTTTGGGTCTTTATAGCCTTGCTTAAATGAACACCAAATTTTGGTTCTTGAGGTTTTATGGGCCCTCATGAATCGAACTTGGTGGTTCATTGACTTATTTACTTATATATGATATATAGAAGATGCCATGCTTTGGTTTACGGGGAGTATGGGCCCTCATGGATCGGAATTTCGAACCTTCATGTTTGTTTTTCAGTGTCTTCTGGGATTCGGTGTAATTTCTGAGCTACTGCCTGGAAAAACCTAGAATACACAGCGTCTACTTGACTACATGTCGTGTAGTTTTAAACCGTGTCACTGACTGTGTGAGAAGAAACACGGGGTGGTGAAAAGTTTTCAGAAACACGCCATGTACAGTAGTTAAACGTCGTGTAGTAGTGAGCTGTGTACCCGGTTGTGTCACTAACAACACGGGTTGGGGAAGCTCAAGTAGTACACACTGTGTTGGGTACGAACACAATGTGTAGTCTTGTTCTAGGTACCCAGCTATGTCATGAACAACACGGGATGATGTTATCTCCTCTGTACATGCCGTGTTTGTTCGGAACACGCCTTGTAAGGGTCAGCCGTGTAGCCGGCCATGTTACTAACAACACGAGTTGTTGAAACATTGTCTAGTACTCACCGTTTCCTTAGTGAACACACCGTGTAGTATAGGCTTAATAGGACCATGTGAGCTAGTCATGTAAAGAGACTTGGGTAGGGGTAATGGAGATGAAGTACACACCATTTGTGGGGAAAACACGCCGTGTAGTCTGGGATGTTACACGACCAGCTGTGGAAGAATTACACACCCATGTGTATGGCATTAAAGAACACGCTGTGTAGTTTTTATACACATCGTGTGGTCGTGCTTAGTAAACTTGAGTGTTTCTTTATCCTTTTCCCATTTTGTACTCTTGTGTTCTCTTTCCATGATAATCCTGATCTAAGGTGCGCTTTTGGCCTTTTATATTTATTCCTCTGAGACATCCTCTAGTGGTATGTCAGCTACCGGAAGGTGATCAGAAACCGGATATGGCCGATCAGGGACCTCCTATAGATCCTTCTACTGTGCCAGACTTGGGACCAGCAGTTATACTCATTGTAGGAATTGATGCATAGTTTAGGGAGGACTTCCTGAGGATGATGCAGACCTCTCAGGGAGCGCCACCTCCTACCCCGTCAATAGAGGAGTTGACGCAGGTTTTCCAGCAGCAGAATACTCCTTTTTTCTTAGGGTATGGAGGACCCAAGGCTGTAGAGTTGTGGTTAGAGGCCACTCTGGCGATCTTTGAGCTTCTGGGGTTACCTCTAGATAAAAGTGTAAAGCATGCTACTTATATACTCCGAGACACTGCCAAGAGGTAGTGGGAGGTTATCTCACAGTCAGGGTACCCACAATGTATGAATTGGGATGAGTTTCAGTGCATCTTCTAGGATTAATTCTATTCCGAGACCTTGAGGGAAGACCGATCCTAGGAGTTTATTAGTCTCGAGCAGGGTACTCTTTTTGTTATGGAGTACTCTCTTCGTTTTACCGAGCTACAACGCTTCACACCGATTCCAGCTGGTGATGAGTTGTTACATGTTTGGAAGTTTGAGGATAGTCTCATGTAGGAGATCCTTTCCCAGGTTAATATCATCAGGTTTACTTTGATATCTGCAATAATAAACTAGGCAATGATCTCTGAGCGCAATCTGAGAGATTCTGGAGTAGTGAGCCAGGGCAGTTCGACATCCAAAGTCAGTGTTCCTCCCAACGATAGCAGGAAATGCCGCAGGGAGTCTGATCGAGTAAATCACGGTAGGCATAATGTATCTTCGGGCAGCCAGGTTGTATGCTACTAGTGTGGTAGTAGTGGGCATACTAGGCTTCAGTTCCAGAGAGACCCAATGGAGTGCTGATATTGTGGCAAGATGGGCCATCTTCAGTGTTTTTGTCAGATCTTCTCACCTACATCTTGTGGTAGCGGTTCTTCTATGACCCTGCGTACAGGAGATGTATCGCCAGTTTCTCACCAGTCTAGGAATTGGAGTTCTTCCATCCATTTGGGCTGAGGTGGTGGTTGCGGCTATGGTGGTCAGTCACCAGGTTACCAGTGATAGCTGAGCGGATCAACACAAAGTGGTCAGCCTGGGGCGCATGGCTGCAGTACATGGCAGACTTTCACTGTGGAGAAGACCCATGAGGAGAAGGATCCCGGGCTTTCTACAGTTCAAGGTATGATCATAGTATCCTCAGTTTTATCTTTATCTATTTTTGATACTGGTGCTTTACATAGTTTTATCTCTGTTGCTGTTTTGGAGAGCCTTGGGCTCTGTATCTTTTCGTCCGCCAACATATTGACTCTTGAAACACCCTTGCGAATGAGGAAGTCTAGTGTACATTTGTGCATGGAGTGCCCTGTTGAGGTTTCATGGTTTCACTATTTATGGGACCTCTATGTCCTAGATATGACAGGCTAGGACGTCATTCTTAGTATAGACTAGTTAGTTCCCTTTCAGGTATTCATCGATTTCTATCGCTGCAGGGTGAGTTTCGTATCACCCGAGGGTGGATATTATCTCCATAGAGGCGAGTGGGAAGTCCAGGTGGATAGCACAGGACCAGAGCATCATGGTATAGGAGGAGTTATATCCCAAATTTCTAGTCATTATCTGGATGACCAGGGGACTTCACAGTTAGAATTTCCTCCAGTGGTGGATCGTTTTAGGGATGTATTTTAAGAAGAATTTTTATGTTTTCCTCTTGATCATGAGGTAGAATTTTCTATTGAGCTCATTATAGGAGCGACACCAGTGTCCATTCCTCCTTACAGGATGGCTACACCTGAGTTGAATGATCTCAAGAAGCAGTTAGAGGAGTTGCAGGCGAAGGGTTTCTTCCGACCAAGTACACCTCCTTGGGGTTTGACTATCCTTTTTGGAAAGAAGGCAGACGGTACCCTTCGAATTTGTGTAGATTATCTGAATTTGAACCAGTTTACAGTCAAGAACCTATATCCCTTGTTGAGGATCGATGGCCTCTTTGATCAGCTTCGAGGAGCCCGAGTGTTCTAGATGATTTATTTGTGGTCCGGTTATCACCAGTTGTGCGTTAGACCATCAGATACAACTCTTGTAGCCTTCAGAAGTAATTATGGCCTATACAAGTATACAGTCATGCCATTCAGACTCACGAATGCGCCAGCAGCTTTTATGGCATTGATGAACCGAGTGTTCCATCTGTACATGGACTCTTTCGTGGTTGTCTTCATGGACGATATCTTGGTGTACTCTCACACTCAACACATCCATGCTAACCATCTTGATATCATTTTGAGTACACTAAGAGAGCATAAAATTTATGCTAAACTCTCAAAATGCCAATTTTGGATGGATCAGATTCACTTCATGGGTCATGTTATGTCAGAGGAAGGAGTATTAGTAGACCTAGAGAAAGTAAGCGCTGTAGTTTCCAGGGAGAAGCTGAAGAATGTCTTTGAGTTATAGAGTTTACTAGGGCTAGATGGATAATACAAGCATTTCATATAGGACTTTTCATGCCTTTCAGCACCACTGATAGGCCTAACCATGAACGGTGAGGTGTTCTTATGGTCAGATTCTTGTGAGACAGCCTTTTAGGAGCTGAAAGGGAGGTTGATGTCAGAACCGATACTAGTCTTGCAAGAGCCGAGAAAGAGATACACTGTTTACGGTAATGCTTCAGGTATTGGGATGGGATCTGTGCTTATGGGGAGAGATGGGGTCATTTCATATGGGTTTCAGTAGTTGAGACCACACTAGAGGAACTACCAGACACACGATCTGGTGTTTGAAGCTGTTGTTCATGACTTATGCTGTCAGAGACACAATCCACTTGGAGATCACATTGGGGTTTTCACCAACCAAAAAAGTCTCAAATACATCTTCAATCAGCGGGAATTGAATCTGATATAGCGTAGGTGGGTCGAGTATCATTAGTCCTTCGACTTTGAGCTTGCCGATACACAGAGAAAGGGCAATGCAATGGCTGATGCGTTGAGCAGAAGAACTCAGATTCAGGTAGTTCAGGAGGCCAGTAGTGAGTGGATGCTTATGGCTCTGTTCTATGAGATGAATTTGGAGGTGCACGACACACAGGGGTAAACATTTCTATCTTATATAGCTATTACCTCTACCCTTCTTGATCGGGTATGGATGAGACAGCTATCAGACTCAGAAGACCTAGTACTACGTGAGAGTGTGTTAGGAGAGGACACTATTCTTAGATGGATAGTGGGCGAGGATGAGATCTTGAATTTCCAAGGACGTGTATGGGTTCTACTAGACAGACATGAGGAGATGATATGGGATTTTCATTCCTCAGTTTGGGTAGTTCATCCTGGCATCACCAAGATGTATCGTGATCTACACTGCCAGTACTGTTGGCCAAGTATGAAGAGAGATGTTGCTAGGTTCATCATGAGATGTTCTAATTGTCAGTAGGTGAAAGAAGAGCATTATAGGCCAGTAGGGATTTTACAGCAGTTACCCATTCCCGAGTGGATGTGGAATGATGTTATGATGGACTTTGTGACTGGGTTACCGAGGTCACATAGAGGGAGTGATGTTGTTTTGGTTTGTCGTCGACGGGCTTATGAAGGTTTCCCAATTCTTTCCGATCAAGGAGACCTTTAGTTTTAATGACCTAGGGTTGTTGTAAATCCAGGAAATTTTACATCTGCATGGAGTTCCACACAACATTGTTTCTAACAGGGATGTTCGTTTTGCTTCTTGGTTATCGCATGGGCTTCAGAAGGCTTTGGGTACAAAGGTACGTTTGAGTATAGCATACCATCCCAGACAGATGGCCAGTCCGAGCTTACAATTTTGGTGCTTAAGGATATTCTCCGAGCTAGAATTATAGACATTGTGGGTTCTTGGTAGAAGCTCTTATCTCTTATGGATTTCTCCTATAGTAATAGTTTTTAGGTGACTATTCAGATGGAACCTTACGAGGTTTTATACAGTAGGTCGTGCTGATCACCATTCTACTGGCTGGAGGCAGGAGAGACAGCTTTATTGGGACCTCATCTTGTTTAGGAGACCTCAGAGCAGATAGAGTTGTTCAGAAGAGGATGGCTATAACACAGTTTCGATAGAAATCTTATTCTAATCAGCGGAGACGACCTCTGGAGTTTGAGGTTAGGGATCAGGTTTTCATGCATGTCACACCGAGGATGAGACACAAGAGGATTTAGAGACATTGTAAGCTTTCTCCGGGTTACGTCGGGCCATTTGAGGTGTTAGAGAGAGTTGGGCCAGTCACCTATCAGTTTTAGTAACCTTAGAGGTATGGGGATATGCACAACAATTTCCACGTTTCTCAGCTCCGACGTTACTTTTCAGACTCGTCTCATGTCATCCAACCTGAGGAGGTTGTGCTTGAAGCAGATGCGTCGTTTGAGGTGCATCCTATCTGGATTGTCGATCGCAGTATGAAGGTTCTTTGTGACTATTCTGTTCCTCTGGTAGGTTTACTATGGTTCCATGGGTGAGTACAGGATGAGACCTAGGAGAGGGAGGCCGATGTACGATTGTAGTGGCCGTATCTGTTCAGGGTTTCTTCTTCTACACCTCGCTAGGGAAATTTGGGGATGAATTTCTTTAAGGGGGGAAGTTTGTAAGGACCTGGATCTTCGTTTCAGGTATGTTTTTCCATTTATGGTTGTTATTGAGAAAAAGAGGGAAAATGGGAAATTTTCAATGTATATGTCATGTACTTTATAAGTACACACCGTGTACTTTGATGCCGCGCAAGGCCGTGTGATGGCCGTGTCCGGGACACACACACGGTGTGTCGGGGCGATGTAGAGGCCACTTAATGTTTAGTACAGAAAGGGCAGGTACACGCCATATACCCCATAAGTACACGCCGTGTAGTATCTTTTATTTCATTAAATGGACTAGGGTCGGGCCTAATCGACAGAAAGACCTTCTTCTCAAGTTTCTTCAACCGAGTGCACCCCGTATGGCTGCGAACATCCTCCGAGCCCCTGAACCTCAATCTGTTTGCCGAATCAACCGTCGTTGATTGAGTGAGAACCGTATCAGTGATCTTTTCCTTCTTCTTGAGTTTCATTCCATGATTTTCCCTCTTTCTCATGATATCATTGGTTGAATTTTTTGTATGTTTTCGTAGATCTACGCCATTCTACAGAGAATCAAGCCTTGTGGTCAAATTAGATTGATCTCCTAGAATCATGGTAGGTGGTATGTGCCTTACATTCGAATTATTTGGGTATTATGTGTAAATTTCTACCAATACCCATGAACATGCTATTGCGTGTTTACCATTTTTCCCCTGTTGTTTTCCTACCTTTCTTGTATTCTTGTGTAGAGGTAATTTGATTATGTTTGAGGATAATTGATATGCTTGGATGCTTCTCCCATGCCTTATTCTTGATATAACCTTTGGGTTTTTTTAGACTTTGGTATTTATACCAGTTTTCCATGCCTTTTGACTGTATGATGGAATGATTTTCTTGACATTATTAAATTTTTATAGACTTGTTATCCAAGTAGCTCTACAGGTGTACTTTTTCTTTATAGAATTATTATGCACTGACTGGCTTGGGTTTGTGATAACCTGGTGCTATAGAATATAAGTGAGAGACCGAGTGAGCTTTCCAGAGAGTCTTGGATATTATAGACTACATGTGTGTAGACTGAGTGAGCTTCCTCAGCGAGTCTTTGTTAATATAGACTATAGCGGATAGATTGAGTGAGCTTCCCAGAGAGTCATGGATATTATAGACTATATGAGGGTAGATCGAGTGAGCTCCCTCAGAGAGTCTTTCCTTGTGGATTTTCATTAAACACTTCAAGGATAGAGGAGGAATTGATGGATCGAGCTTTCTAAGAGAGTCTATGATAGACCTGAGACTATGGGAGGAATTGACCATGTGAGCTTACTCAGAGAGATTCTAGACTTTGGGTCTATAAGAAGGTAAAACCTTGTGATCTTCCTCAGAGATTCCCGGACTACCCTAGACTATAAGGGTAATTGACCGTGAAAGCTTCCCATGTATGACCAAACCAGAGGGGTTAGGCTGAGTGAAAATTCCAATAGGTTGTGTGTACTTCTTGGATAGGACCAGAGGGGTTGGTTGTGAGTGCTTCTCAGAGGAGTCCCTGTTGTGGTTAGCTATTTATTTCACTGCTTCTTGTTGTTCTATGGATTGATTACTGTTGTATATCATACTGTTACTGCTTACTGATTACTGCCTACTATTTACTATTACTTTTTACTGCTTACTGTACTATTACCTACCATATACTCACTGACTATTAGGCACATATATTTGGGTGGTTTCCTAATAGGATTTAGTCTCACACTCTATTTGGGCCTTGATTTTGGGGCCAAACAGACTATGTTGTTGCATGTATATACAAGGGAAAGCACCATCCTACTTCTGGAACTTGATTACATTGGAGAAGGAGAGCATGGGACCAATCTTAGGCTTGCGATACTGAGGAGCTATTTATCTTTTCCATTGTACTTGTTTTGGTACTGTTTGAATTTCCATCACTGTGACCTATTTGGATGCCTTCATAGATATGTATCATGCATCATTTCATATATACATATGTGATCCAGTGGTTTATTTTTTTAGTCTTCCACTATTTACTTGTTCATTGTTGTTGGATATTTACTGCTTCCACAATTGCATGTTATGTTTACTTCCGCTGTGTATTCTGCCAATCAGGGCATAGTTTCCACACTATCACACCCAAGGCCATGTGACCAACCGGGTATGGAGCGCCTCTGGGTGGCTTATGGAACCGGGACGTTACATAAATCATTATAGATCTATGGTTTTGTGATACATGACATTATATTTATCATTTTATTTCTGATGAAAAATTATCTCTATAACTCTATGTAGTTATTTATTATTTTCTGGATTGTCAAATATTCACTTCCAACCCATGTTTTCCTATTAGAAACCTAATTATAAGTTAATTTTGGTAACCATTATGTTTCCAACATTCCTCTGTTAAAGGATGTTCTAGTATTCATTTTAATGATGTGGGTTTAAATTAAATAAAATTTCATGCATTAAACCCCTTTTATAACCCATATAATTTTCAGGGGAAAATTCATTATAATGGGTGAAAAATGTAACACCCAATTATATATTGAAATATGTTTTTTCAACATTATTTAATCTTGTTGATATTTTTCAATTCACACGACACTGAAAATATTTTTTTATGAAATCACTATATTTTCCATGCACTATACAAAAAAACATTTTTTTATTCACTAAATGAAACATAATGTTTTTGAAAACATGAACCACTAAGGATATCATATGATATATGAAAGAATGACATTTCATGTTGGAATTTATAAAATAGAAGACTATATTTTAATGAAAAATAAATTATTATTATGAATATTACTATTTTATATCATAATATATAACATATATGTTATGATAGATGTAATGAATGTGATTAAATAACTTATGAATATACATGGTTGAATTCGTTGGTTACAAATTAATTATTAATGAATCTCATAGATAATAGAATATAAAGAAAATGATTTTATAAAAATGACTTTTTATGCACCATAATTAATTTTACCCAAAAAAAATTAAATTGATTACTATCGGTGAATAATATATATATATATATATATATTAAATAAAATATTTTTTAAATTCATGAAATATTTTTTATAGGATTAAGAGAGGAAAAAAACCAATATCTCACATAATAATGTATAATTTTTTAAAAGCTGTTTTACCACCTCTTAACGGGGAACTAATTTTAAATTATAATTTTAGAAAATTTATAAATTTTATATGTAAAAAAGAAACATCATTTTTTTAAATAGAAACAAAAAAATATGCTAATGTTTATTTTTGGTCTTCTAATATTATGTTTTATTTGTAATAAATAATTTGAGATACTAAATTTAATTTCAAAAAAATTTCTTCATATAATTTAATTATAAGGATATATTATATTTTTAATTGTTTATAAATTATTATTAAGACACACATATATCAATTATTAATATTTAGGTAATTGGGATCAGTTTCCATTTGTAATTTGATATAAAAAAAAGAGAATTTTCATTATCATATTTACATTCAGACCCTCAATTTTCATCCCATCTATTGGATGAATTTTAAATTATTTTCTACCAAATATATGATTGGAATTTTGGAAAATAGATTCCATATTTTTAATCAAACTAATATAGAATATCTATTAGAGTAAAATTAGTTTTTGACTGAAAATAAGACTAATTTTATTAAAATAAATTACAAAGATTAAGAGTAAAATTTGACTGAGAGGGAATAAACCGTAATTAGATGGCACAAAATGAAATAGTAACTTGTCCAAAATCCATTTTGTATTAATAATTTGACCCTATCCTAACTTGGATTTATTTTATTGAATTATTGGGTTCACTATTCATAGGAAAAACATTTATTAAATTCCCTTTCCAAAAATATACAAGAATGCAACTCCTCTACCACTATAAAAAGACGCTCAACACTCCCACTTCATGACAAATATAATGAAAAATTTTATAATCCTAACTCTTCACAAATATCTCATCATCATCCATACTCTCAACCAAGAGGCTCACTCTTTGCATAAATCCACCATAAGAATCGCATTTGTGAATACATATATTTTATATACGGGATAATAATTATACTATAATTATTATATACATACATACACATCAATTACTTATGTTCTTTCAAAATGATAATAAAATAGATACTACATCATTCTACATACCGCTTACCATCATCATAAATGGAATATACCATTTTATAAATTTATATTCTATTAATTAATATAATATTATTATTATTAATATGAATTATATTTTTATCATGTTTTAAATTCTTGAAATCATAATATAAGTATAAGGAAAATAAATATTACAATTTAAGAAACATGTGAAAATCAAAGATGATAATACTGGAATCATAACTCAGAAAAGGAATCATTAATATGTGGGTGATAAAAATTCACATACGATGTTTGATATAAAAATATGGGTCTATGTTAGATATAAAATAAATATATATTTATTATACAATATTTTTTCACTAGTACAATGAGATTCAATACATAAGGTAAGGTGATTTCATATGACTTTTTATTTCTATGATATACATGCCATATTCACCACTCATTTATTTTGTGCGGTGTATATACTTACCTATGAGACATTATATCCTTAATTTCCAAAAATTAATGATTTTCAACACATTAATAGATGTTATTGTTTCACGGGGATCACAATTATAATGTTACTTTTTTAGTGAGGGGATTTCTAGTATCATTTTAATTTCTATGATATTTCTTTTTTCTTCACTAGTCATTTAATTTTTGAGGTTTATATAATGCCAATAAATATATATTATTAGTATCCATAATATTATATATATTTACAAATTCATTTTATGATCTCTCATTCACTGGGTATATTCTTTAAAAGGTACCATATTGGAAATTTTGTTCTGTCTAAATATTATTTCATTGATACGCATTCCATCAATTTTCAAAAAAGAATATCTTCAAAAATAGTTTCAAAACTTATTTTTAAGAATATTTTTGAGTTCATTTTAATAGAAAATTTATTTTAATAATATTTTATTATTTTTTGGTAATCCATAATATGTTTTCAAAGGGTTTCAATTAAATATATTTAAAAACATTTTTAAACATTATTTATAAGATTTCATTATTTTCTCAAGGAACAAATTTTCAAAATGTTTTCATGTTTTATATATAAATTTTCAATATTTTGTAAAATATTTAGGTTTTAAAAGTTTTTCATTATTTAAATATATGGTTTCCATGTTCTTTTAATGACATTTTTTTAGAAAAGTTATATATGTTTTTTTATAAGTTTTGGATTTGTTTTCAATGAAATTATTTTTAAAGTTAATTCATGTTCTCATTAATATTTTAAAATTGTTTTCAATGAAATTTTTTTCAATATGTTTTCAATGAAATTGTTTTACACAATGTTTTAAAGCTCTATTTATATGTTTTTATGTTTTTTCAAATGAAATGGTTTTTAAAATAAATATCAGGATTTCATTATATGTTTTCAAAGTGTTTTAAATGAATTAGTTTTCAAAAATTATTCAATATTTCCTTATATGTTTAAAATTATTTTTAATGAAATGGTATTCAAACCATTTTCAAGATTTATTTATAATTTTTCAATGTGATTTTAATTTTATATTTTACAAAAACATTTAAATATCTATCTATAATTTTTAACGAAATTTTCAATGGAAATAGTTTTCAAACTGTTTTAAAATATTCTTTCATAAGTTTTAAAATTTATTCTCATGGTAAAATTTTCAATTTTTTATAAAATTTATTTTAAAAAATGATATTCTCATCATGAAATTTTTTAAATTAACTGCTAAATATATAATTTTTAGAAAATTATTTTATAAATTCCGTATTTACTGGTTTGTCAATGATAGTCTATTTAATTTAAGAAATGTTCCATGTGATCATTCAAAATAATTATCCATATAAGATGTAATTCATTATTATAGTTTATTATTCAATAGGGATATGATAAAGAATAAAATACATATTAATTCTTAAAAGGAATATATTTGGATAGAATTTAGTTTATAAAAACCAATTCCTATAATGGGTTATATTTTCATGAATGTATTTTCATTTCATGTGTTATTATTTGGTGAAATGATTACAAAAATCACTGTATTTCAACATATTATGATATTTTTATATGTTTATGATACTCATTTTATTTCATGTCTTATGATATTATTTATTATGAAGTTTTTAAATATATATGTATGATTTAATTATGAGATGGGTTGGACATATATCTTCTTAAAATGCATTTGGTAAAGATTTATATATCATTAGATTTATATAGCTAGAATAGGAATTGCACTTGGTTCATTACTGGAATTTTTTCATGATATTGGTCTTGGGAGTTATCTATGACTACTAATATTGTAATGGGACTGATCTATGAAAACCAATATGTTATATTGAGTGAACACATACTACTATGATGGCATTGGCAGTGATGCCTTGACTATTATACAAGTGATTTAATATAGTTATGTGTCTGCCATAAATTCAATGTATTATTCATATGTTATTATTTCTTGGATTATATTATTTATTTTATAATTATTCATTTCTTATGAAGAACTAATTCATATCACCTGATTCATTTTTATGATATTTTATATGTCATGTATACTCCAATAATGTTATGATGACATTCTCATACCATTATCCCCATGAATTTTCTCATATTTTCCCATTTTATAGTTAATTATAATTTTATCTCACCAATTTTAATGTTTATGAATATTGGTTAAGAATATTTTTGTTATGTATGATATTTCAAAGAAGTGTTCTAGTTAGGGAGAACCTAGTGGGAGATAATTTAGCTCAATTATGTACTAGTGTTTATGTTTCCATATTTCCAAAGGAACTATACTAACTTTGTATTTGGGAGTCTATTTCTGTATTATATTATTTAGTCCACAAAATTTATGTAATTATAATATCTGAAATGAGAGAGTCAATATAGTGAACATTTTAGAAAGATCATTGATCCATAAATATGTCTCATTTTCAAAATATGTGGGCCAAATCTTATGAGTTTGTACAAAATATATTTAAAATTTCTTGTGAAAGGTCTTGATATTATAAATATATTTATAGAAACTAGATTATTTGGTACCATGAAAATTTAACAATCTTTTAAATGGATTTAACAGTAGAGTTATCATGTTCTTAAGAAGTGATATACAATAATTTTTCATTACCTCCAATAATATTTTAGTCATTAATATTCATGTTATTATAAAAATAGTATTATCAATATATTTATTTCATTACCAATTTATGATTAAATATAATTCCTTTTCAGTTATTGACCTTTCTATGTAGTTTTTCGCGTACCTATTCATAACATCTTCCACTACACCTAACCACTACTAATCATTTGGTCTTAGCTTTATTTTTTTGTTTAAATTAGACAATATGAATAATAGTACATATGATATAAATAAATATTTTAGATATAATAATGATACTCTCAAAAAAAATTATGTTCTAATTTCTATATTAAAATGAATTATAGAAATCATTTATTTACCTATATTACCAAGACTATAAATATGTTTTATCCTCCGAGATGTGATTTCCTGTATATTATGATAATATAATAAAATAATGAACAAAATAAAGTCTTCTAGGGTAAGCTTCAATAAAAATCATGGGTAAATATTTCTTCCATGTATTTGAAATACTTTTTAATCACCTTTATAAAACATGGGTTTTGGTGAAAACAAATCCCTCCTGAAGATATAAATTTTGTTCGATTTTATAAAAAACATTTTTTTCAATGATTCTATGTACCAAATTGTTCGAAATATTAATATTGTTCGAAACTTTTATGATTAAAACGGGATAAAAAAATAAAATAGTGTTGTTAGACAATGATCAAATAATTTCCTTTTACTAAAATTCATGGATAAATAATAAAAATTAAAATGAAATTATGAAATAAACACTCCAAATGATAATATAAATGATGTTAGAATTATTTAATGAATTGATAATGTGAATAAATTTTATATTCAAAAGAACAAGTAGAAATAAAAAATTATATAATGAAAATTCATTACACAAATTATCAATGAAAATCAAATACCTTGAAGAAGTAATATAACGAAATGAAAAAAATTGAGATTTGAAATTATTTACCACTAAATAGACCTTAATTCATATACCCTCAGAGGGGATAAAAAATTGAAAATTAAAATATCACAAATAATTAAATATTAATGAAATTACCTACCATATGGGATGTATATACGCTATATAAAATAAATTAAGTCTATAATATTACCATATTTATAAATAAAATGAATTTGAGATAAAATCTTTTACCTCACACTTCATTTTTGGGAAACTTATTTATCCGCATTTAATATAGTCTTAATATTCATATATACATTAAATAGATTCGTATTAATATTTATATTATTATATATTTTCCTTTTATAATACATTATCACTCGTTCTTTATTGAACATTCATTATTTTCATTTTTTTGTGTGTAATTAGTTATTAAATATTTGGTACTTTAACATCTTATAGAATTACAATATCATTATAATAATAATCATGATATAATTATATTATTTATAAACCAGTTATTATTTTAATACCAATAATTAAATTTTTTGTTGATAAATTAAGTACGTAACCATCATGAAGACGTTAGGTTTTACACATTCATGAGTAAGATTCTAATTTTTCATTGACCATTATGAAAAATAGATAAGTAAAAAATTTAACTTTATTTAATTATAAAATTATTATAGATAACATATTATTCCATTATGAATACTTATATATTTCATCCATGTGATGTGGTGTTGAAAGAAGAGTCACATCAATATGTAATGGGGGTAATCCAAACGTACATGAATAATGTTATCATTTATTAATGTACAAAATAAAATGATATATTAAATTTTAATAATTATAAATATGTCATTAATTTCAAAATTATTTCATTTATATCACAAATAATATTTATGCTTACCCTTTTCATGGTATATGATAAACATTCGGGAATGATCATTCAAATCTCATCGTGTGGTGGTAGTCCGCCATACACAATATCGACATTATCGTATGCCCTACGGAAGGGATAATAAAATGTATACATCATATAATCAATATAGAAAAATTATTATTTTATAAAATTTCGTATATATATATACATATATATGATATAGATCTACAAAAATATCTATCCCTGTGAGGCGGTAATGGAAAAACAAACAACATCTATTTGGAAGGTGGTGGTCCATCGTAAACATGAATGATGATTTCGTAATCCATATATAAGAAGTGGAGATTGTTTTATTCCATTCACATAACATTACAAAGTCTTAATATATGGATGATACTATTTTTATTATATAATAATTCTTTAAAAATATTTGAATGATGTGAAAAATAAAATAAATTCAAGGCATTGGGAGTAGAACGTTACCTCTTCTTCATCTGTCTTCCACAAGATTGAATCAAACTATTCCTAAGATGTTTTTCTTACAAAGATAAGTCTTATATGAAGAGGGGTGGGATGTTTGGAATTTATTTGATTATGTTTTCATGAAAAAATGTAGTTTTACTATGTGAAGAATAGTGGATAATTGGTGGACACATATAAGTGATGTGAGTTGAACACCTGTAATTATTTGACATGATTCAATCATTTACATTTTTATTATTAAAAAAACATCTAAAACCGGTCATTATCTATAATATATGAGATAAAATGACATATTCAAAAAAAATAGGTGTGGGAAAAGTTTTTCGGTCAGTTTTAACCCTTAAAATCATATCCCGACTTCCAATAAATATATTTTTACCTTATCACAAAAATTAATTTTTACTATTTTCATTATTAATTATTGTCAAAAAATAATGTTAAATTTATTGAAATTATAAATTATTCTAATAAAAATTACATAATCAATTTTTCCAACTTCAATTCACATATTTAAAAAAATTTACTTTAAAATTAATCACATAGAGGTGATGAGGATGCAAATTTTCAATTGAAAAATGTACAATAGTTTATAATGTTTGTATATCAGAATTCAAAATTATAATTATTCCATTTATTTAAATCATATTAATTTATATATAATTTAACTAATTTTATATCTAAAATAGTTAAAAATATAATTCTACGTTGTACATAATTGAAAAAAGGATGTTTTTAATTAAAATGCACTATTTTTAATATTCATCAAAAATGAAAAATTTTATAAAATTCACAAAAATAACCCAAAGATAATATTGATATAAATATTTCAAAAAATAACTTTACTTATTAGATAAATTTTCTAATTATGGTAAAAATAAACATTAAAATATTTTTTCATTGCATTACAAAACTGTCTATTAGAAAAAAAAACTTTTTATGAGAAAATATTTCTTTTACATTAAAATAATAATAATTGTTATTTATAATCATGATTTAACCAATAAAAATGAAAAATATATATATTTGTAATATGGTTGTTCCTATGAATATCGTCTCATAAAATTTATTGGCGATAACTATAATATTATAGATAAATTGAAATTAAATATTACTGTTTGGAAAACATCAGTCTCGCACGTAACAAAAGCTATCAATGAAAATTGTTGGTGTGTTTAACGAAAGAGAAGCATCATGTTTTCTGTAATATATGATATGAAAAATAATTTCCTTATTTCAAAATCATAGGTGTTACATTATGACGGCATTAAATAACTTGTATCCCCAAAATTTGAACATGATCTCAATAATTAGGTGTTTGACATTTGGAAATACTATTGATGAAAACCCATATTATAAAAGGGTTAATAAAAAATAATCATAGTAAGATGGAAATTTAAGTACAATTTCCACATGTAATAATATATAAATAGGTTTCTATGTAAGAGAAAAGATTTTAGAATGTGATTGTATTGATATAAAATAAAAGAATAAACATTTATAGAGTGATTTTGGTCACTGATCACAAAAAAGTGAATGATCAAGGGGATGTTAAGAGCCTCAAAACCACAAATATTTATTTATTTAAAATACTATATGATTCAAAACATATGAATGCATTATGATGATTTTTTTGTTTCAAGATCCTTTTTACAAACATTGAAGAATTACATTACTATATTGGAATACATGTAAATATATTTATAGGACACATGTCAATTTCCTAACCAAAATTCCATCCACCAGTTGTGCTTTGATAAATTAGCAATATATCCCTTACTCTTTTAAATGAATATCTATAAATTATTATTTTTAAGGCTGAACTAAAATTCACTATTAACAGATCATAATATCCTTATAATAAAAACAATGTATTCCTCTTATCATTACTAAAAAAAATTACTTATAAATATTCATCCAATATAATAAATTAATCTCTAAACCTAAAAATTAACACTACGAGTTCATCATTAGTATTTATATGTCAAATAGTTTAACTATGAAGAAAAAATATTTTTTTATGACCCCATCCCTATTTCCTAGAGCTGGTTCTTACTACCATTACATAGGAAAAATCTACATATATTCACATCTAAAAGGACAAATTATTTTAGTATTTTTGTTTAAATAGATATATACAAGATTCACATTATATACATGGAAAAAAATAGGAACATAATTATTTTTCGATAATAGTATTATTCCATATATCCTAGAACTTAATTTGAATCATAATAAACCTATAGGAATATTCGAGAATGAAAACTAAATATGTGTGAGCTCGCATTATTATTAAGGGTTATGTACAATGGAAGCTGTCATAAATTAATAATCATAATCAATATGAAATTTTATATAACTAAAAATAGATTACATTTAAATAAAAGGAAAGGGAATAATCAATATGAAATTGTAAATAAATTAAGATGAATTCCATTTAGAAAAATTGATATGGAATAAACAATATGGGAATATAAATTACTAATAAAACAATTCCATTTAAATAACTGGATAATAAATACTAAATATGGCATGGTATATAATTACCTGGGATTAACATACATGGATATTAAATATTTTTAGATAAATATTTAGTACATTACAAAACACTTGCTTGATAAATGTAATAGATTATTACTACCTTTGGAAATAAGGAACACATTATTAAAATTATTTTATGATCTTCAATATCTCTTATAAATATCTTCCCCTTTAGAAATCCTATATAAAATATTTATCTATAACCCTATGAAATGAGAATATAATAAGGGGTGAGCTAAGATGATGTGTAAGGGTATAAAAAGGAAAAATGTTGGCATTCCATTAGAATAACGGTATGATATCATGATCATGAAAATATTATAACAAACCAACCATATCAAAAATCATGGAATAAATATTGGTAGTTCACAATAAATGAATCACAATGAATTCAATAACATAATCCCTTAGATCACAAACTTATTATAAGATATGAAATTGTAACATACACATAAACATGTAAAATTTTGACATTTTTAAACAGTAGTATGTTCACTCTTTAAATTTCGTACATGAAATCAGGACCCTTCATAAATTATATGGACATGAAATCCAGGTCCGCTCATAAAATTATGGAAACAAAAACAAGTTCCATGATGATAATTTTGAACATGAAATCAAGTTCATGCATAAAATATATACCACATGAGTTATATATTTGTAGCCAATGCATTAAAGGTAAATATTGGTCCCACCCAAGACATAATGAACTTATTATTACATATGGTTAAAAAAATTCATCATTACAGCAAAACCTAAGGAATAAATTGGGTTTCTTAAACATCATTCCCTAATAACGTAATTCATGAAATAAAATTTTATTTCATAAATTGCAATCCATAATAAACATAATCAAACATAATAAATAATAGGGATATTATACTTGAAACATAACCTTATAAAATAATTTCATATTATATAGAAAATAATTTTGATAAAACACATGAAATTATATCTTAATGAAAATATAATTTATATCTAAAAACATTTCCTTTTCACAACATTCTGCAAAATTTATTAGAATAGAATTTTTAAAAAATTAAACTTGAAAACATTTATAGGATGATTCATGGAAATAAAGCCTAATTGAAAAATAAAAATCCATCCAGTTATTATATGTTAATGAAAAACAACATTCATGTACATTTTTTAGAAGTTCAAAAAGTACCTATGCCACAACCCGTCCATCGGGCTCGTGTTGTGACTACCTCGAGCCCACCTTCCATAGGCCAGGGGATGGCGACTAGCACCAATGGCATAAATCCCGATAAAAAGGGAAGGCATTGCCTTTATAAGATGAAAAGACACACAATCAGAGTACAAGAAAAAGCAAACAATAAGTAAGCAGTAAGACAAGTGTGCTGAATGTACAAAGGGTCCAGACATACAAGACCAACATAACTGTACAACTACAACTGAAAGAATGTACGACTGAAAATACAATCATCGGAATATTGAAGCATCTCCTGGATCGTCCTCTGGGTTCTTATATAAAGGGCAGGTATATATGTCCTCCTCAGCACTCCGCATCTATCGGTCCACATGGTGTGCCGTCATGCCGAGTGTCCACCTCCGAGTGCTGTCCAGTCCACGTACACTCTACCTTAGTTAGCGTTGTCCATCGTCAGCATCCAACACAACGAGGTGCAGGCATAGCCTGTGAAAGGTTGAGTATAAAGAAACACAGTAGGGATCCCGAGACCCTCAAGGTCTCACTAAATCCAACAAGGATAAACCACAAAGAAATATCTCAACAGATAACCTTTACATAGGTATATGCTTATATATATACCTATATTATCAAGTAACCCATCTCAATCATGAGGAAAACTCAAAGGTCATTGACAGAGCTTAAACTAGAATTTTCATTATCGAAACCACAACTGATGGAGAACTCCTCCTCTGTTGAGTACAGTGGCCCTGTCGCGACTCTGAGGCTCTACTCACTAACCTTAGACTGCTGAGGTACTCCTCCTGTCAAGTACCGCGGGTCTGCCACCCCAACAATGTAGGGATTCCTGCCATGGGTCTGCCACCCCAACACAGAAGCACTCCCCCTAATAGCCTATATAGGTATTCCTCCTATTGAGTACCATAGGTCTGCTGCCAAACTAGGTTCACTGTCCGCCATAGCTCTGCTGCCAAACTGGGCGCTCCGTCCACTGGGCTAATCAAATCACTCCGAGTCGAATTGGTCAAGCAGTCATCAGGTCTACAACTATTAGGTCTCCGTACTCTGTATGCTCATCTCTGGGAGGATCTTCTCCACGAGCTACTAGTGGATACTCAAGTGTCACGAAGTCTCACATAAAAGTATCACAAAGGACATCCATGTCATAGGGGTCTCAATGTAACAGATGACATGTCAATCGGACGCCTGGTCAGTGAGTTATTAGCCTTTTTGTCCTGTGGGCCCGGTTGGTTTCGTGAACGAACCAACCTGACCATATCTCAACTTTACCCTAAACTCCCATGGGGTAAACTCAAAGGAACTGTTTCTCAATGATATTACCAGCGCCGTTGACAGTTTGTCAGACTAACGTCTGGTCTAAGAGTTATTGTCTTTTCTGTTCCAGGTGCTCAGTTGGATTCTAAGATAAACCAAACCGACCATAATCCAACTACATCCAATCCTCATTTGGATTATGATCAAATATTAGTATAATCAAAAGGAATCCAATGTAGTTGACGAAATTTCAATTAGACGCCCGGTCCTTATGTTATAAGTGTTTCCACTCCGAGGGCCCGATTGGTTTCGGGTTCGAACCAGCCCGGATGTACAAAAAATTCACCAAAAACTTGAGTGTAATATACCAAAACTACTGTCTTGATCCAATGATTCATATGAAACTGACAGTGCGTCGATTGGAGGTCCGTAGCTCATGTTATGAGCAAATGACCGAAAATGGTCCAAAAAGGCGGGTATGGGCCCGGTCCGACCCGGCGCGACCCACCCTGGGTCGGCCTGGGAGGGCGAGACCCGGGCCGACCTAGCGTGGGGGGGGGGGGGGGGCACAGCCCCCCAGTTTCACAAAATAGCAGTGCCAGGCTGGAGCCACCTTGTAACCCCGGATCCCACGCGGGCGGGATCTCGTCCACGCCGCCACTGCCGGCGCTGCGGTGGATTCCTGCCAACGGCGCGCAAGGGCGCCTCTGCCTCTGATCTCCGGTTCTGGCCACCACATTCGATCATTAGCGCTGGATGTCACCTCTGGTCACTGGAACCGGCTCCCGCCTCCGATCGCCGGCGCCACCACTTCGGCGTCCTGCACAACCACGAGATTCCACCGGCCACCCGAGTCACTCCAGTGGTCCGTTTTAGCTTCCATTTACACCTACGGCCTTCTCGGGTACTACTCTTTACTACGATGGATTCAGAACAATGTTTCCCTTCTATTCATCGAACACCAAACATCCCACGTAACACGAACAGGTTGGTGGTGGGTCCGGACATGTTCGTTAGCTCGTACCCACCCCGTTAGTGGTTCAAATAATCACGCAACAATTAATCGCCCAACATTGAGGGTATAATTCACATAAATATTATTATACAAAAACTACCCCCTACATGATTATGACGTTGCACGTCGTCAAGCCGCAGAAAGATGACAAGCGTCACGGTAGAACGATGTCGCGGGGAGACAGCGTCAACTCGCTAACGTCGAGGAAGAAGAAACCGAAGATGGCGCGTCATCAGCGTTCCATGCAGGTGGATCCTTTTCCTTTGGCTTGGCCGAAGATCGAGGGAGATGATCGCCATTTTTAGGTGGTCCTTCGTTGAAGGAAGAACCCTTCCCTTCTATTTCTTAAAATCCTCTGCAATAGAATATTTCACAACACAAAATTATGTGATGGATTCCCCAATATAATATACTGCCATGCCTTTCCAACATTCAAACTCTTGAATTAATTAATTAATTGTTGATCAATTAATTAACTAAGAGGTGTTGGCATATTATTTTGAGAGAGAGGGAGGTGGGGGTTTAACCATAATAAAAGGGAGGTGGAGAGGCTCCTCATATTAAATGAGGAGTGTTGTCAAATAATTAATTGCAATGGAAGTTCAAGGGTGTTGGGAGGAGTTATGGGGGAGATGAAAGGTTGGGAAATAGTGTTGGCCCCACATCACAAATATCCTCCCATGGAAGGTTATGTGGATGTGGGCACCACTAATAACTCCACTTGAGGGAAAATGACCACCCAACTTAAATAAAATTATGTTCCAAAATTTTATTCATTTTATTAATTTTATTTTAAATCCCCAAATATTAACTGTCAACCCACATAAAACAAAACTACGTTAAAGGTCCCCTTAAGTGAATACCGGCATTACGAGTTCATTAGTGTCCTCAGATTTCAATTCTGAGCACTAGTTCAAAAGATAGATAAACCCACACATACGTTTACTGAACATACCCAAACAAAACTTGGGAAATTTATTCCGGGCACACCGGGCCTCGGAATCAGGTTCCCTCAAAAACCGCCGACTCATAATATTCCAATGAAATTAGGAAAAAAGTTTCCTTGAAATTTTCGGGTCTTTACATGTGACGACCCGACCCTACCCGGGCTCGAGCCGCAACTACCCCAAACCTGCCTCCATAGGCCAGGGGCTGGCGACCAGCGCCGAAGACACAATAACTCGGGAAGGCCTTTGCCTGAGTACCTGTATACTCACACACAGAAAACTCCAAGCAATAGTGCCGAGTAAAAAAGAACAACTGCTATATATATAAACCACAGATGTGCATCGACCTCTAAACAGTACAATGAACAAACTGAAAAGAAAAGGGGCAAAACATGCGCCCAACCAAAAAGTGCCACAACCCGAAAACAGCTAAACAAAAATAAACAGCTGTCGGGTCTCCCTCCTGGAACCCGGCCATGTCCACCGCACACGGTCCAAGCTCCCAAGCTCCAACGCTCCACTGAAGTCACGCTCCACCTGTCCGTCGCCTGCAAGGGCACACCAATTGCGGGCAAAGCCCAACCAGGGGTGAGTATAAAAATACTCAGTAGGATACCCCGAAGGCTCGAGGGAGCAACAAAAGGAGTTACTGAAGGATGAGCAGTAGAGCTAACAGAGGAAAGCAAAGGGAGTACAATAGAGAGTGAAGTAAAGTGTCCAGCTCAACCCAATAAGAGGAAGGAAGTAGACTCGTCCAGGCATAAGGAGCTAGAAACGGTGAGAAGATGAACTTACCGTCGAGTCTTTGCTACCTATAGTAGGAGAGTAGACTCATCCAACCATGAGAAGCTAGACACGGAAAGCACGTGGCATACCCCACGCGCCTTCGCCTCTCCTGAAAGGAGAGTAACCAAACCCAAGAAATGGGTACTAGAACAAGGTCTGTACATATATATGCTCTGCCAAGAAGCCCGAACAAGCTCGTAAGGGGATCTCTGTCATGTAGCTCAGCCCAAGAAAATGAGTCCCCAACAGTCCCAAAAGAAACACCATCGATTCCCAACATCCCGCACGTCTTCCCCGAACCGCAAGCCAAGGGGCTCAATCACCACATCTCGACACTATCCGCTTTGGGCGGCACTAACTTGCCCGCACGATTTTAGATCGCCTCACAAGAACGTGTCTCGGTGGGGAAAGTGACCCTCGTACTTGAGAGTTCTATAGAAAGTCAAACCACACCTCGTCACTGCCCTACAGTCGAGAGGTCTCCTCAAAGTCAAATCTGTCACAACACTGACCCGTATAACCAAGGGTCCCGCTCTGTTGATCACGGAGGAAAGCCACAGACTAGCCTGGTAGAAAGGACTGAGTCTGGAATGTCAACGAGTGTCCCACTACCCAGCCCTGCTGGAGGGTAAATCATAACCAGATATCGGGTGACCCATTGCCCAGCCCCGCTGGAGGGTAAACCATAACACATCCTCAGGCGACCCACTGCCCAGCCCCGCTGGAGGGTAGACCTTAATACATCATCAGGAGACCCACTGCCCAGCCCCGCTGGAGGGTAGACCTGGAATATGTCGACAGGAGACCCACTGCATAGCCTTGATGGAGGTTAGACCTATAACTAGACGACGGGTGACCCACTGCCCAGCCCTGCTGGAGGGTAGGTTCTAAGAGGTTGTCGGGTGACCCACTGCCCAGTTTCTGCTGGAGGGTAGACCCTAAGTGCGTCGGGCGACCCACTGCCCAGTCTCTCCTGGAGGGTAGACCCTAAGTGGTCATCGGGTGACCCACTGCCCAGTCTCTGCTGGAGGGTAGACCCTAGAAGCCGATGAGTAACCCACTGACCAGCCCCGCTGGAGGGTAAAAATCAGAACTGTCCTGGCCATCTCCACTGGAGGGTACAACATTGTCCAACCGAACACGGAGTGGGTATCACGAAACCACGCAACTCCAGCACAACTCACCCAAGGGGGGGGGGGGGGGTTCAGCGCCTGTTCCATCACTAGGTGTCACTAACACCGCTACCGACCGGTCCATCGAGAACGAAACCAGGGGAGACCACTCAACCCTACTGGTCAAACAAACGAGAATAGAGGGACCCTCTATGCCACGAGAGGTCCAAGTACACGAAGTAGAACACATCACGCACTTGGGGACCACACGACGTGTGGCCACAAGTCAAACCCCAACCAAGCTCACAAACAGTCTCAGGTACAAACCACATGTACCTCCAAGCACTCCCATATACTCCCAGAGTATACCTCGTTCCAGCCCGTAGGCTATCATGCACACGACACCCAACGTCAACACGAAGACGTGATGTAACAACTCTAACCTGCCACTTCATCGGCTGAGGCACAACCAACCACATCTCGTGAACCATTTGTGTCACTCTCCCAAGAGTGTGCGATCACACGCTAAGGGTCCGCTACAAACAAAGTAGGGCGAACCACCACTTGAGCACATTCCATGCTTCCACATTTAACAAGATCGCGTAAGAGGCTCCGTACAGCCAAACGGATCACACCGTTGTAATCCTTGCGCAAAAACACGCGAGTTAGACTACTCACTCGCCCGAAACGGTCAACAGGTAAAAAAGGTACTATTCACCATTACCAAACCCGTGTAGGGCCCACCCCAAGATCCCGAAACTGAACCAACAGATCATGCCACTGCGATCCCCTCGGAAAAACACACGGGATTTAGTACTCAATCGCCCAAAATGAACACCTGGTGAAAAAGGTACTATTCACCGTAGCCAGGTCGGGTGGGTCCCACACCACGTCCCCGAAAAAGGTCGGGCGGATTGCGCCATCGCAAAGCTCTCGGAAAAGCAAGTCAAATTGACTGCTTACTTGCGGGGAACGGGTACCCGGAAAAAAAGATGTGTTCCGGCACACCGCCCACGAGCGGCGCCACGTGGGACCCGCATCCCGGTCCCGAAACTCAACGAACGGATCGCACCGTTGCGATCCTCCCGAAAAAGTACACAAGAAAGACTATTCACTTGTCCAAAACGGTCGCCCGGTGATTTAGATAGAAAAATCACCGTCGACACTGAAATGGCCCTCATGGACCCCGCACCATTGTGCCGAATTTGAGCGGGCGGATTGCACCATTGCAATCCCCTCAGAAAAACATCCAGAAACGACTGCTCGCACGCCCCGAACGGACGTCCGATGGAAAAGTCGTGAAACACTTCACGCAGCTCAAGAGACGTCTTGTGGGGCCCACGCCTCAACTCTGGCTTCAACGCCCGAAACCGCCCTAGAAACCTCTGCCTCAGTTTAAGGGCCCCAATGCCGCTGACAGCGTTTAAATCGGACGTCGGATGCGTCCACGCAGTCCAAAACAAGAATCTCTGGGAAACTGCTCTTCCACTTAAAGACACGTCGCGCCTCCGAGTCCTAACGTTTCGGGAATTAAAAATTCCAAAAACCATCTCAAAAAGTCTGTCTCGTCGATACGGCTCCACCACCGCAGACGGCGCTCAAAACGGACACCCGTAGCGGAAAATACGGGTGTCCGAACACCGAGGGGGCAAGGCCCCTGGGGCTAGACCGGCCTGGGCCGGCCCGCGGCTTAGCCATGTGGCCAGCCGCGGACTTGCGGTCCGCGTGTAGACCGGCCACAAGGGTCGGTCGCGCCCGCCGCGTGAAGACCCGCGCGGCGCGGGTCTTGGTCGCCGCACGGGGGTCGCGCGACGCGAACTCGCGGTCGCCGCCTCGCCAGGTGCTCCGCCAGACGCCCCCCGCCGACGCCCGAGCACCCCACTGCCGACGCCCAGCGCCTCCACCGGACACCCTTGGCCCTGCCCAGCGCCTCCACCGGACACCCGCGGACACCCTGATGCCCCACCGTCCTCCCTCGCTGCGCCGCCGCTCGAACCCGCCAGAAACCGAAACCCGCCAACTTCGGTGGACGATTGCGAATGCCTCCGATCTCCGATTCCAAATCAGAAAAAAGCGTCGGAAAGAGAAAATTTTATACTACGCGTTCGTGGGTTTCGTTCGAAAATCCGACAGAGTTTCAATACAATTATTGGAGCTCGAATAGGTGCGGTTTATGAAAAATGCAAACGACAAATCCTACCTCGTGGGCGTTGCCCGAAGCTTCAAGGGCGATCCGCTGGAGCCGCGCCTTGCCGTAGAGGAGGAGGTGTTGGAAGGGAGCTTCCTCATTCGTTGTGGGGAGCTGCTGGCGCCAGGGGAGAAGTGGGGATGAAGGGGATGAGTTAAGCATTTAAATAGAAAACGCTTTACCATGCGCCCGTCGGTCCGAACCCGAACCCTCAGCAGGGTCAAGGTTAAGCCTCCCCTAGGGTAAACACCACCTCCCGAGCACAACGGCAGCCTAGGAATTTTAATCCGAGACCCCGTTCAAATGTTATAAAATTTAAAGTCCGAAGCCGCTAAATTACGAAAATGCCCCTAGAGCCATTTTTCACAAACGATCCGCGCCCGCGAAACTTATACCCCTCCTAGGGTAAACGGCATGCTCTGAACACAAAGGTGCCCTCGGTTTCCCAATCCGAGCCACCGTTTAAGAGATACTAAAGTTTCACCATTAAACAAATTAATTAATTAATTAATTTATCCGTTTAGCATTCCAGAAGCGGGCGAGGGGTCCAAACATCCCGCGCCGACTTGTTTTATGTCATTCCTAGGGTAAACACCCCATTCCAGACCCATCTATATACTTGGATCTCCGATCCGGAACTCTATTTAGGAGTTATATCATTTATTTAGCATTTCGAGTGTGAACACACTGAAAATTTAATTCCGGCCACTCTGGGGCTCGAAATCGCACGCCGTCTAAAGGCACTGCTCTGGAATATTATCAAAAATATTCCAAAGCCTTTCTCAGCAAAAAACGGGTTCTTACATCATTCCCTCCTTCAATCTTTTCTTCCCCGAAAAGCAAAACTAGGGAGCAACACAGGGTACTAAGCCCACACCTGGCATTCCCATACCCAGGAGAACCCACGCACAGCTCTGTGCCTCCGCACATAGACCAAAAGATTGATCTGTCCACGTGAGATCGGCCCTTGCCGATGCCGTGCACCCACTACAGACTTTAGGGTTAGGGAAAGGCGGTAGGGTACCTCGCCATCCATTTTCACGGTCTCAATCGGCCCAAAGGCCCTCGGGGGTGGGTCACCTCCCCGGACAAACCTCTACGTCGCACACCGCGACTGGAATCACCGCCCGCACCTGAAACAAGGCATGGTGATTCCCTCCTTCAGAATATCCATATGGTGGAACACCCAAGGATATCTGATCATGAAAGACTCCACAACCGAGGCTTTCTTACACGCTCAGTGAGCAATGGAGGCGACACCATCGAATAAAGGAAAAGGTCCCCTACCTTTTTCCTTACCAACATAGGGTTACACCCGATGCCCTACCTCACCCTGGTAACACCTCAAACAAGAAGCAGGGAGAAATGCCTTTCACACGCAGAGCCAAACAATTCTTCTGAAAAATTAGAAGAGTCGCAAGCGGTACCTCTCATCATCCCATGCTCTGCAGGATCGTAGACATCCAAGCTCACAGCTGTCCACGGTCCCAACTGTCAGCTCCCGGAGCCTGACGTGGACCGACTAGTGGTGGTGGGAAGACCTCGTAAAGTTGTATTCCACCACCAGCTCCTCCCGCTCCTCGGCCATCACCACCTCTCTGGGCACTACTCCGATCACGGCGCTGCCTCTGCCATGGTGGTGCACCTGCTGCCTGCCCGAAGCTATCAGCAACTCGGGTCGGGCAGTCTCGTGCTAAGTGACCTCGCCCGTCACAAGCATAGAACCAGCGCTCTCTGGGCTGCCCTGGTGTCATCCGGTGCCACTGTGTTGTATAACCACGCCCCTGAGTGCGGTTTTCAGAAAGCCACCTGCGTCGAGATCCTGCTTGCCGAAGCCCACTAGATGCGGCAGACGTCTCGGCTCCAACGTGCCTGCTGCCACCACCAACACTAGAACGCGACAGGAAGCCCTCTATCACCTGCACCTGCTCTAGCACCCCAGCATATGTGGAAATGCCCAAGGGTACTATGACATCATGAATCTCTCGGTGGAGACCCTGCTCAAACTTCCGCGCTCGGAGGTTGTCGTCATAGACCACGTTTGGGTAAAAGCGTGCGCGATCTGCAAATCTAGCCGCGTACTCGGCCACCATCATCCCTCCCTAATGAAACTGCAGGAGCTCCTGAATCTGAACGGAGCGCAAGTAGGAGGGGAAAAACTCCTCACGGAACGACAAATGAATGTCGCCCCACGAAAGTGACGACTCATCTAGAAACTGAGTCACCAGACTCCACCAATGCCATGATGATCCACAAAAAGGGTTGGCTGCCAAAGCCGCTCTCTGATCTGTCGGCATCCGTACAAGACTGAAAAGGCTAACCACTGCCTCGAGCCAAACCTCTACTGCCTGAGGGTCTAGCTCACAACTGAACCTCAGCGGTCTCTGCCGCTGGAACTAATGGAGCATGCTCAACCTGCGCTCAAGCTTAGCCTGCTCTGCTGAAACTGCATGCTGCTCAACATGTGGGGGTGCTGCTACCGGGCCACCCGGAGAAAGGGGTTTGCATGATGGGTCCTGGACTATGGCCTCATAGCTCACAGGGTCATCTTCAAGAACCAAAGCTGGTATCCTGGCTGGCTGTCCTCGCTGAGACATCCTAATAATTATCAAGGAGTGTCGCGTTCAGATGAGCATATATGTATATACCAATAGCAACGATGGGGAGCTGACTCAAGAAGGACAGTCAAAGACTCAATACTATGTGATGCACAAAACAAATTTTCCCTGCAACAAGTGTCTCAGCATGCCGAGTCAACAAGCGGGTTATCAAGGTCCTCGTGAATGGATACGTCGGCCGCCGAACCATCACTAGACTCCCTGGCCCGAGAGCCGCTCTCGAGACACGTTAACATTGTTTCCCTATATCCCAACCAATTCCTTTTTTAAGGATGTCCGCACAACGTCCGAAGGAATAAACCAACTTTGATACCACTTTGTCATGACCAGACCATACCTAGGCTCGAGCCGCAACTACCCCAAGACCACCTCCATAGGCCAGGGGCTGGAGACCAGCGCTGAAGGCACAATAACTCGGGGAGGCCTTTGCCTGAGTACCTGTACACAATCACGCAGCAAACTCCATGCAATAGTGCAGAGTAAAAAAGAACAACTGCTATATATATAAACCATAGATGTGCATCGACCTCTAAATAGAACAATGTAATAACTGAAAAGAAAAGGGAAAAAACACGCACCCAACCAAAAAGTGCCACTACCCGGCAACATGTAAACAAAAAGAAACAGAGGTCGGGTCTCCCTCCTAGAACCCGACCACGTCCACCGCACGCGGTCCAAGCTCTCAAGCTCCTACGCTCCACTGAAGTAACGCTTCACATGTCCGTCACCTGCAAGGGCACACC